>OY754337.1:26348598-28748598 GCA_963573305.1 Pyrrhosoma nymphula | reverse complement strand
ATCAGTGCCATCTATACCTTCTTTTGGGTATCAGTAATTTTCTGGCTTATTAGTCAGTAGTGAATAAAAGTGTCCCAACTGTTGTTTTGGTCGCCTGGTGTCATTGATTTGTTAAGTTTATATTCATTAGACATGCGTTAAGATACGAAAGAAAATACTGCTTTCTTGAGAGTACAAGTTCAATAATCGTGCGAAACTTTCTTGGACGGATCCAATCATGCTGCATTCATTCCTCAACATCTAGTACTGGCTTGTTTACTAGGTCTTTTGCATGATCAGGTACCGTCGCGTCGGTAACGAGCTTAAGTTTTAGGTAGAAAGTGGCATGTTTCACTCGATTGAGCGTGCGGGTATCGTCGTGGTTTTGTTTGTGGAGCCATCAACGCACGACCCTCGAATTTCGATTGTCATTTAAGCTTAGCACATCCTATACACAAGAGGCGCTGTCGGGGGGGGGGGGGGGGGGAGGATGTCTTCACGTTCCAATTTAAAACGTTTGCAGTAATTCGTAGAAAATGATTACGGACGAAGAAGGCACCATTAGCGATTATTTTTGTTTTTTAACAGGAAAATAGACGGACGTACCTACCCACAAATATTTACCTTTGTTTACTTAACAGTTGAGAGGAAAAGTTTTTGCGAAAAATATAACACTTTTAAGAGACAAGTTTGGTATGAAAACTGCCTTAAAAAACGCGGTCTGCGGGCTACATCCTCCTGTAAACTCCTCAGAGGGTTACCATGTCTGATGTCACGTGTGTCAGCTTTCTCTGGCCCCATTAACAATACGTTGCAGAGGATAGCGCTCGTGTATTCTATTGAATACATGCTCTTAAGTGTCCTCGCCTCTCGCCCCTTGATTTTAAGCTGTTATTAAAGTTGTACGGCACGCTTCGACGTTTGGAACTGCACGGAAAGAGTTGAAATGTACTGAGGATATTCGTCAGTTCGGGTCGAATGAATGCCGACGATACTGCCGTTCGTGCGCATGCGACTGTCGCCATGTTTTGCTACAAGTAGAAAGCCTCCCCGAAATAAAAGTTAGTAACTTAATATGTCCAACAAAATCTTATTTTCCACGATACAAGTTTTGTTTTTGTTCAAAAATATCACGTCAATCAATGCAACCCATAGTTTTAGTTTTGTTTTGTAGATCGAAAGCACACCATTGTCAACATGTAAAAATGCTTAATAATTCCCTTATCGGGAGGAGATATTGCCCTCATATTATTTAGGTTCTAATTTCTACCTAAAAATATTCTAAACTGGAGTATATATCTATGAATAGATATATAAATACATACCCATCACGCCATTCCCTTTTGGGTTAAGCTCATTCAAAAAAGCTAATTTCTTGGTTCTGACTCCCTCCCGGTAATTTCCTCCATACTCACCTATCCTTACATACCTCTTTAGCTTCAGTTACTCTCATACATTACTTCATGCATGCTTCAGCATGCATGCCCTCCTGTTCTTAAAACCACTAATATTGCTCTCTTAATGAGTAACTTCTACCACACCCATGACTTTCTCGTTGTATCCCTGCCTCTTGCGCAAACACCTTTTTAACATGAATCTTCTTCGTTATTTTACTGCTAAGCTTGTATAAATCTTCAAAATTCTATCTCCAACAGTCCTTGACATTGCATTCATCCCATGAGATCTCGTCACTTTTTTCCGTAACGGATTTATTTCTTAGCCCTACCCTTGGTTGCCGGGAGTTTTGTATAACCCTACACGTTATAAAATTGAAAGGTTTAGTGATACAGATCTCTTATTTCCTTTAACTACTCTCTTTTCATTCTAATTAAAGATGAAGATCACATTGGATTTATTCCAATATTGGATTGAATCTGTATTGCAAAAATCTTATACAGCATTTTGAATGGGTAACCTGTAAATATATTTGTTTTTTAGCGAAAATTTACGGAACCTCATCATTAAAAATGACCATTAACTACTTTGTGTATACACATTAATCTTATTTTGAAAGTCGTGCCCCCAGCCTATGTATGCTTATGCATGGTAATTTATAAAATGAATCATTCGCTTTATCCTTCGGTTGTCCAACATTGCTTCCTTTCTGCTATAGATATTTCCTATCTTCTCTCAATCAATCCGCCAAGTAGGTATATTCGTTTCGTGTCTCCTCGCAGTATGTTCAATAGTCTCCCTCCCATATCCACATTCAACATCCTTTTACCTGTTATTATGTCACCCATCCACTTGTTCTTCCTCAATCCAATCTTCTCCCCCGACAATTTCTATCCCTCTCCCCCCAAGTTTGACATTAATGTGTTTGCCTTCTTCTCAGCCCAAATAGTGCTCATCATTCTGCACCCGAACCACTTCCTTGAAGATTATAATCCTGATCCTTTTTAGATTTTGCCTGTGCTTTGGGCTTGTGCAATGTCATCCTTAGTGCACAATCGTTATCAATATGTTGTTTGGGAGTAAATTATTCAAAGCTTGTTTGATGAAAAATATTCCACGCAGTTACTAGTTTTTTGCCATATAGGCTAAAATTTTCTGTTCATGTTATAACGCCTTAAAAGAATACTCCTCATATGAAATTGGCGTTTTCAGACGAGGTGTCGTAAATGTTCATATTGACAATCAAGTAGTCTCTGTCCTGTTTTGCCACAAGGTATATTTAAGTTGGCTGGGGCGGTAATCACCGGTCATTGAGTGCAAATTTTAATGATGTTTCCAGTAAGTCAAAAAATATTATACGACCACACGTTATTTATGCATATCTGTTTTTGAGGTAAAGCTCATCATGGATTTAGTAATGAAAATTATTTTAGAATTTTAGTTTACATTGTTTCCTTTAGCATGTTATGAATTGAGTTTTCGGAGCTGTATTTGAAATTAGGCATTAATTCGACAACTCGAGTGTAGTGGAAAAACTCCAGGAGATGTGGACTGACAGGCATACGTTGTGCAAGTGTATTACCCCTACCACTTCTCCTCACCCAAAATTCCCCTGACCCAAGCCCAACCTCCCGCGGTGAAGCCAACAGCAAGAACTATGACTACCAACCACACCCCTCCCTTCCCTTCCCACCCACAGCCCCACCCTTCCCCCCAACCATTGCCAAACTCTCACCCCACCCTTCCTCGTTCGATCCTTTCCCCTCCCCTATGATTTTGTATATATACCTTAACCAAAATCGTATTTTCACCTGAAGATGACACCAAGTGTTGAAACCCGGGTCGTGATAATACATCCTTATGGAGTTAACGAAGTTATTTTAATTCTTCCGTAAATTAAATGTTTTTCAAATCGGCTTGATATTTGATATAAACCATTACGACAATGAGGAATGTGTTATTTCGAGTTAAGAAGAATATCTGAACATATGTAATCGAATTATTGCAAAATATATGTCATGTACAATAAGGCTACGTGTCAAAATAGCATTAAATTACAAAAAAACCAAATCGGTAAGGTACCATTTTTTCACCTTTATCTATATAGATACCTATCACTATTGAGAACACGTATGTAGCTTCACGCAAATCTGTACATACAAATCGCGCCAATCACATTGATGAAATGCGAAACGTCTGGGTATTTTTCTCGTCATCCTCAAGTACAGACTTCTTTCTCTTCCTGAGGATGAAGTCAAAAAGTAAAAAAGCTTTGTCATTCATTTAATAGATCCTGTGAAATTTACGTCTGAGACTCCTTGACTCCTCGTACACACAGATGATCAACAATTCATTGCAAATGTGACTGCAACTTTACTAAGTAACATTTGAATCATATTTGTCCATTTATTTTGCTTTTAGGCATAAAAAAACTTAGCGGCACTCAACAGCAGACTGTTGTCAGTTAGTGTGAATCAAGCCCTGATGAGCGGACAAAGGTTCCGGAGAACTCCCGAAGGAATCTCTGGAGGATGACTATTGTGTGTAAAAAAGGCGAGATACCCGAGTTTGAGATACTCTATCTTATAAACTAGATAACGGAATTTAATGCAATAAAATGTATATGAAAACATGTTCATATCTACGATTATTGATATGCATTTAAAAATGGTGCCGCCCAAGCTGCACTTTTACGAAATTTTGTTTGCAAGAAGTCATGGTTTTTGGCGAGTAAACATAGATTGCACACGCACATTGATTGATATTCTGTTACTTATCTCCCTAGTAACTTGCGATTTCGAAGAATATATCCCGGTTTGTTTTCCTTAGTTTACTGAAAACGATTTGTTTGAGCTTCAAATGTGGCACAAGTTGTTGTAAAAAGTGTAAAACTCTGCTTACTACGAGGCATGATTTAAAGTTGAGTGGGAACATAATATGAACAAGCTTTTTGGTGCTTTTTACCGCATTAAAATCCATATCCTCGTTTAGGAGAAAGAGCATCTCAAACGCAGGCATATTGGATTTTTCACTGATACTAGTTCTCTTTAACCCACATCTGCAGTGTGCCTTCCTCTCTCTTGCGTCATGTTTTTCTCGTGCGAGTTCCACCAAGTTCCAATACGCCTATACTATTTTGACCGCGAATTTTGTTACTTTGACCGGAGAAATCCTCCGTATCTCAATAATAGAACGGGCCTTCCTATACGTCCGTATCAATAGATCTTCTTTAATCTTTCATCTCCAGTGCTACTCCTTTACGCTCGCGAGTTGGAAGCGAGAAGTCTTGATTGGTCCCCGTTTCTTAAAGCAATCTTACGGCGCGGAGCCTCAGAATTCACACATTGTTAGCTCACTATCATTTGTGATGCCTCATCCCTGAACACCCGACTACTCTTCGCCGAACTTATGTTAACGGTAGTGGGCGTTAAATAACTAATACGGGGAATTCAGTTCATCGAATGTAATTATGATGAAATTAATGATTTTTCTGAGAGAATGATAATGAGTCTTCAAGAACTACATTTTCAAGTGTCGCTACCCCAAGCTGTCATACTACGAAATATTTTCACAAGTTGTTATTTATTAGTTTTGAAGATCTTCGGAACACATGCTCAAAGTAAATATTAGTAATAAATTATATTAGACTGTTAAATAACTTTTTAGAATATTTATTTAAAATTTACTTACTTTTATAGAGTTATCCTTTTCCTGGAATTGAAAATACTTAATTATGGTAATTGCAGATCGGGTTTAAGATCGGGCAAATTTATTGCGCAAGTTACTTGGAGTAGGCGACCTTTGACGTACATTGCACATGGTTCGGATAATTTGGGCTTGCTGAACCTTTAAAAGTTCTTGCAGCAGAAACTTGAGGAAGTAACTTGCATGTGTATACCCGCCCTTAAAGCTGGCCTGGTTTGTCTGCTCTTGTGGCAAAGTAAGCGGCATAGGTACCTGCCACTCAAGCAATGAATTTTGCGCGAACATTTTTACTTACCTATCTTTCGAATGCATATCTATGCAATTATTACATTAAGAAAACCAACACACCACAGGACATGCGTAAATAAAAGCTTTATTTTTCGGAATTTTGGTGGAATTTGGCAATGCACGTTAAAGTCCACACTGGTAAACTTTGGGCAACGGATGGAAAATCAGAGATTACGTTGATGGGAAAGAGGAAGTAATAAAGATTTACCTTCAGCACAAGTGATTTTTTTATGTTTGCCGACATTTTAGTGGAAAAGTTAAAAGGCTGGCGTCGAAATTTCCAGTGAGTGGTATTTTACCGTTTATTTAAGGTAAATAAAGGTCTATTGAGACCCTCGATGAAGAATGATTATAAATTCTGTGCTCATTATTGTTATGACGTAGGTCTTCTTTGATGAAGGTAAATGTAGCAAATGAAGTGCATGAAATTAGTTATCAACAGAACAAATGGAAAAATTGTCGTTTTTTGTTAGCGTCATCCCCCTTACTAAAAGCCGTTTTACACGATGAAAGATTTTGTGCAAACGAATGTACGTGAGATTGCACGTTTGTCTCAACGAAATTAGAACAGGTTCTATTTTCCGTTCAGGCATTGAAACATTCGCACAAGTATTCATACAATTTGCGGTTTTACACGATACATTTTTCCTCATGCAAGAGTTCACGGAAGAGTTTGTACAAACAAATGTACCGTGCAAAACGGCCTTAAGAAGTATGAAACGAAGGCTTACCGTTTAAAAATGAAAATACAGAATTAAATGTGAAGTATGCGAGAAATATTTATTTTAATTTCGAAATAGTCTGTCGTAAGCCCTCTTGTATGCACAGAACTATTATTGATATAATGTTTATTGTGGGTTTGAAGTACTTGTATTTAGACTCTTACAAGTTGGGTCATTTAATAATTTCTTATGCTATAAATGGATTCTTGAGAAATTCTTTTGGAAAGTAAACCGCATAACATTTTGAAATATATGTATGGATAAGATCAAAAAGGAGTAAACACTTGACTTCACTGAGAGATTCGGATAATTCTTGTAACGTGTATGCTAGCAAGGAACGAGACAATTCGATAAAAGACCTACCGAATGAATTTCTCTTGTTGGGGTATATATATTTTACGGAACAATTAAGATTTGGGAAAGAAGAGAGAAGACATTAGGGGACTCTTTGAACTGCATGGTTCAGGAAGAGAATTATGAGGTGCAACACGAGCCTGTTTGAGGCAATCATTCAGAAATCAAGAAGATTAGCCTATCAGCTGTCTGAGTTTGCATTTTAATTTATGCCAGTTGCACAAACAATTCGTACAATTAGAGCAAAGTACTTGTACCCAAGGTTTCTTTCAACGCAACAATAAATCACGTGTTGATGAAAAAAATACTAGTTCAAAGAATATCGAGATAACCTTATTGTGGAGCAAATTAGACAAAAGTATGCCTTTAATGATTTCTCACATCCTTTGAAACACAAATATTTACTTATTATTTTATTATAATACTACTCAAAGTCCAATACTCTTTTGAAATGGGTAGACTTCCTCTGCCGGGGCGTGGCTTCTTTCAGAAACGCGCCACCTTGCAAATTGTGAGCTATGAATACGCATAAATTTCAGGCGCGAATGACTATTGGGTCTAATGAAACCATCGATCGTAGCAGTTGTCCTCGATACCTTCGCTTGACATAGTGCTTACGTGGTTGACATTAACGATTGGGTGGGTAAGTGGCGTTTGATGGATGAAGCAGACTTGGGTCCCTCCTCCCCTTTGTGGAACGGACAAGGAACCTACCTCCCTGAAAAGGGGAAAAATACGCGATATTGGTGTCTCAACTTTCTCTTGACACATTGGGATGTGATAAACTATTGTGAGATTTGGTTTCTGATTGCCGGATGCAGGATAAAATGACCAACATCGGACTGAATGTATTTTTGTGGCTAGTTGCCATTATACTCAATTTAAAATTGCTATGGTAAGTATAGAAATAATATGTATGCTCATGTGGATTCTTCTCGCTCTCATCGAAGAAATATGGTGATGAATTCAAGCCTCGAGCTCTTTGAAATGCATTTCAAATTCTCATCGATAAAACAGCACACTTTTTGTAAATATATGCCCTCTATGTCTCTAGGGAATTATGATGAGCAGTTAGACTTAACATTTTAGGGTGTTTTCCATCATCCACTGAATTACTATCGACTGGAATTTTCAATGTGTTTGAATTGCCAACTCTTCCTATGTTTATACGTGATGTCAATACAAGTCTATGCTGCCAATATTAGCACGAAACAACTTGGAAAGACTGTGGTCTGCCCTTTAGAATATTACTCTCTCCCCTGGGAGATATTGTCGTATGTCTAGGATGTGAACGAGCAGTTTAGTATTTATAACTCAGATAACATTTCCAGATTTTTTCATTTTAAATAGTTTTCCATTAAAATTTATTATCATCTCTTTTTATTATTGTTGTATTTTGGGAAGTTGTAGCATGGTGTTTCTTGGTGGGCTGTTTGTCTTCTGGAAGAATTCGAGTGTTTTCGGGATTTTCGGGAGAGAACTGTATCGGAAAGCCAGCGAAATGTGCACCAGGAAATCTGTAAAAGAAAACAAAATATGTATGTTTAGTAGCATTTGGTGAACTAATATTAGGTTGTGAGAGGAAATTAGTAATTAGTTATCCTCATCAATGGAGAGCGTAAAATTCTCATTTATTTTTTAAATTTCTATCCTATATTTAGCCTTCGTCTGGTGGCTCAGGTCATTTCTTGCCATCCTCCTTTTGTCATATTTCATTTAGATAATGTCGAAGGCTGCATTAAAAACTACCGTGTTAGAAGATTCAACCACTCTATATTTACATGTAGTGTCAATTCAACACTTTGCAGTCGATATTTTCATTGAATGTGGCAACACCGCGGTCTGCTTTTCGTAATATATCGTATCTTATTCTTCTAGGAGAAATGTCGACGTTTTGTGCCCCAGGGAGTGCTGAAGTCCAGCCTCAAACATTTTTAAACCCATCTCAGATTTTTATCATAATGATACATTCATTTTCATAAGTACATGCCAACGATATTTTTATAAAATAAAAATGGACGCCGAATTTCTGGTGTCGTTTGCCATCATCTAAGAAAACACTGTCGAGGATCACCCAGTGTACCGTATTTGAATTCTTAGCGCTTATATGTTAAAATAAAAAAAAGGTCTTTGTCATAAACTTGTGCCGAACAACGTGGAAAGACGATGGTCAGCATTTTGCAATGTATCTAAAACTCGTGGGAGAAATCCTCTCCTTTCCTATTTTCTTCATGTCTTCTTTTTACTCTTCGTCTTAAGGCTCTGATAGATATAATATCAAGCCTTGGCCACTATTTAACTCATTCCAAATTATTAAGTACAATATTAATTTTTATCAATAGTTATGTCATTGATATTTACCCGGAATAAAAATTACCAGTGGGACGTTAACACTCAGGTTTCCATTAAATTACTCTTGAGTGTAATGTCTTTGAAATCGTATTGTCTCCAAGTTAAAATAAGCATTTTCCGTCGATATTAGTGCTGAATAATGTGGCAACACCAGGTCTGCATATTGAAGGTAATAATCAATGAGCTCCGTGTTTGAATTATCAGCATCTTAATATTTATACATAATGTCGATTGATAACTTCGCTGGTGATATTTTGCACAGAGCGTGGCTACACTTCGTTCTTTATTTTGCAATACATCTTAAGCTCATGGAAGCAGTCTTGCTTTTTCTCTTTCCTTTCTGTTCTCCTGCTGGCCTTCGTCTTATAACTAAGCTAGGTACAAAAACTAGTCTTGGTCACTCGCAAACCCTTCTTATTTTATAATCGGCAGTAATTGGTAGACATTAAAAAAATATATATGCTAGCGATATTTATGCGAAATATAAATTACCGGTAAGACATAAAACATCGGGTTTCGTTTGAAATTATCCGATAAAATAATGTGCAAGATAATCAAGTTCATTTTATTTAACATTTTAATTTCCCTGTGTTGTAATAAGTGCCTGCTGTCGATATCTACGCGGAACAATGTGGCAACACGGCGGTCTGCGTTTCGAAGGTAATATGTTCGAGCTCCGTGTTTGACTTGTCAACACCTTTATATTTATGCCAATATAAAACTTTTCCGTCGATATATGCTCGGAAACACGTGGCAACACAGTGGTCTGCAGTTTGCAATATGTCTCACGTTCCTAGGAGGAATCTTCTCTCCCTTTTTCTTTCCTCTCTATCCTACTTTTGGCCTTTGTCTTGTGGCGCAGGCAGCGTTGAAGTTGAAGCCTCTAGCATTTTTATATCCCGTCTGTTCCTTTCCTTTTGTTTTCCTTTTTGGTATTTTTTCTCCCTCGCTCCGAACTTTGCTGAGAATCCTCCCCCCTCTATCGTTTTTGTCTCTGTTAGACGTTTTCTGTAGAGATGGGAACTATTCCCGTTTTCCTTGGGTGATTCCCAATAAACCTCCCGGAGTAAAACACGCCCTTCCTCGCCTTCTGATTATACGCCGACGCGAGAGAGTTGTGGTTGGTGTTGGTAGAACGTTAGGGTGTCTGCTTCGAAGAAATGTGTACTCTTCAGTTTTATTTTCAATTTTTATTTTTTCAATGCTGTCGTCTGGTTCATGAATGTTGAATGATTCCGCCATTGATTATTCTTTGGGATATCGGTTGCGGGGCCTTTCGGATCACATGCATTGCTCATCTTTTTTTTTCTCTCCCCTTCTCTTTTCGAGTCGAGAATATTTGCAGTATGTGATTGCGCTTCAATATTAAAATTTCACCATCCTATTTTCTTGAACGCTTTTCCATTAAGTGATCTCACATTTCTTTCACGATATTCTGATGATGAAAACATTTTGACTTTTTGACATTTGATTTTTTAAGACCAATTACTGTCGTGTGTTACTTTACTCGAAAATTATGAATTTTTAAAACAGTTTTCGTATGGTGGCATATTTCATTCTTCTGCCTCTTCTTCCTTCTAGAATTACGCTGTTTGACTGTTTCGGCTTCATTTTTATCTTTCATGATTGATTATATTCTATATCTTTCTTTGAAGTTCTCTCTCTTAGCATCCACATTACATGTTATTTCCATTTTTATTTTTCGATTTGTTGTGTTATATATTAAGTACCTTGCTCTTCTCTTATGTCTTCATTCCTTAGTTGATCTGCTTAGGTACAGCCTTTTACTGATCAGCAGAATTTCATCTACTTCTATCTATTTCATCTATAGGTCCTTTGGCCTCGTTGTCCATCATTCTAATCCATATAGTGTAGTGGGAACTGTCATTGCTTTATAACATTGTATCTGAGCTTCTCTTATTGTTTTACCTTTTAGGAATCTTCTTATAGTTCCAAATATCCTCTGGAAAACTTTTATTTTGCTTATTTATTTTTTTTGCTTCGTTGGTTTCGTCTCATTTTAATTATTGGAAATGCGATGCATGCTCTAGTATGTGATTTTCTTTGGCAATTTTGTTCTAATCGGGTGGACTTCTAAGATTGAAATTGTTTTGTTCCTGATATCGAGATATTTAATTTATGTGCTTTACTCAGTTGTTGTAGCTTATACACCACCATTTTCAATTTATCTTCTCTACCTTGTATAATAACGTGGTCATCGGCGAATAACATTGTGTTTAAGTGGGTCCCAATTTTTTGCACGGAGCTGCGTGGTCTTCCTTCAATATCCTCAAAGGGTCATGTATATAGAAATTAAACAATGTTAGTGACATACTGAATTCTTGATTCAAACTCTTGTTTATGAGAATTTCTGAAATTAAAAAAAGAGGTATTTTGGGAATGTAATCGATTTAAGCGATTGAGGGAAACGTTTTCTCAACGAGTATCGGGAAATGTCACGAGTCTGTGGGTAAACATATTAATTCGGTGGCATGAAATAGCAAACGGCTTGAATTAACCTAGCACGTAAGCGAAAAATTTAGTTTATTATGTGGATGTTATATTTCAAATTTTCAATGATGTTATAAAAATATTTCCCTTTTTTTCGAAGAGATTTTAAGATATTGTATAGCGATTTGATTGTCAACGTACCGTAAGCAGCTAATTTGTTAACACGAAGTTCACGACCGTACCTCTGTCACGTTCGAAGATATTCCTCATTAAAAAGTTGGATAGTAAATTATGATATATTATAATGTGTCATTGCTATTAAACATTTCAAATTATTAGATATTAGATATTTCATATTTTATGATCAATTAAATTTCGTGCGATTCTAATAGTACTTTTTAATGCATACGCTGTGGTGCTAATGTACAATGTTTTAGCAGGATTTCTAACGTTAAAAACTTAGTTGGGAATACGCATTTTGTTATTACGTTTGTATTTCATTGCCTGTTCAAAAACGAAAAAATATGGTAAAAAAACAAAAGTAGTTTCTCTATAATTCTTGATGCATGGTGATGAGTATGCAATAGAAATAATATATCTTATTAAATATCTTGTAAATTGAATTCCTACTGGTTTAATTTATTCAAACATTTTAAATGAAATTATTTCTTTCATATTTTCCACTAGTTTTTGATTCAATTTAATCGTTTTTATAAATTAAATGAAAGCTACGTTATATTTGGATGTTTTATCTGACTATGACATGTTCCCAATCTCGATGCATAAATAATCATTGGTTTGTGTAAAGGGCATTTTCTCCCGTTTTGATTCTGTTCACTTGATTCATTCGTGCTTTCCTGCTTTAAAATATTCCAATGTAAACTGTTTCAGTGTTGATGAAATATGTGATGGTGCGTGGAGTCGCATACCTAAAAAAATTAATCTTGCGATATTGGAAGTTTCAGGGCCGGGGATGATTCTATGAAATGGAACTCTTCTCAGACCCTGCAGATAGCAATCTTGAAACAATCTTTACATTGTTTGCCAACCAGATCTTTAACAATACCCTGTTCTAAACGAAACGTTTGTGTGCTGACTTTAAAACACTAGTACGTCAATGCTTCCTACGTCTAACACGTGTCTGATAGGGATACTTTCGTTTATTGATACTGGTAATTTCGTTTATTTTTTTGTTGGATGGCCATTGGTTAATTAGATTTAATTTTAGTTCTTTTTGTAGTATTTGGATTGGAAACTGTTGAATCGTGCTGTGAAGGGTTAATATTAAATTCAATTTGCTCTTCCTGCTTCATAGTTAATTTTGTAATTAATTTTCCCAATATTTTTCAAGCACAACATGACAATTAAATTTTATTAAATCGATTGGAAGAAGAGGGAATATTTAAAATAATTTTGATGAATATATTTTGGAGATATGTAAATGTCTACTTTGTCTTTAGTGAAGCTTTAGGTAGTCTGGCTCCGTGGTAAAAAAAATAAGGTTATTTTTTGGAGATATTACACCCCTTTTATAGCGGCACTGAGGTACTTTGTCTCATTTATTGTTTTCCTGGTGTGTTAGAAGAAATGTTTTATCCACCCAGCTAAATTCAGCCTTTTTTTGCCCCCGGAAATGAAACACCAAAGGGAATCAACTTCTAATGCCCCCACATTGATGCAAATGTACGTAGTCTAAGCGCCAGAACTTCCACTAAATGGAATAATTCCGACGTTTCGATTCGCTTAATATTTTATACTTTGCTACCTAGGGCAATTGAATTCTCTGGGAAGTGAGAGTTTAGTTGCATTAATCCTGTGGGAATATAAAACATTCTAATGAGTCACGAAAAGTTGAAAATTAATGCCTGCGTTCAGCAATGAGAGGAGATTGAATGACATTGTAGTATCTGGGCCCCTGTGTGACATTTACTTCTATAAAAATAGTGGTACTTTCCGGTCGGATACATAGTTGCTGCAATAATACGAGAATGATGAATGATAAACTTCATGATAAACTTCTCACTTTCAGAATTGCTAACACAAGAATATTCTATTTGTAAGGCAAAGTGGTATAGCATATGTAGTTCGACACTAATCCGAATTTTATTCCTTATATGTTTTGGGAAAAAATTCTCTAAACAAATACTATTGACGTCGATACAATTTTATCCTCTTTAAACTTGCGGAATAGAACGTCCATCAATAGAAGAACAATATTTTGCAATCAGTTACTATTATATACATAGTCCCTTATTTCATTGAATGATACATAATGTAACAATAAAAAGGTAACTATGCAATAAAATGTAACAATGAAACAATTTCTTGTATCCGAGCCTCAAACAGTGCCTTACGGCGTCATACAGATCAGTCTTTGTTCACTTGCACCCATACAAATTTAGTATCCCACAACTCTTGCGGGCACTTGACTAGTGACATCAGTATAATAACAGTCCATATATTGTTTTTCATTTCTCAAGCGCGAATTATTTTTTTTTACGTGGAAAAAAGAAACTCTCTGCAGCATAGAACCTCCTCTTCGCCCGCCTCAATAGATCTTCTTTAATTATTCACCTCCGCTGCTGCTTTTTCACGCGCGCGAGTTGGAAGCGAGAATTCGAGATTGGTCCCGGTTTCTTCAAGCAATCTTACTGCGCCTCAGAAGTTATATATGGTTCCCGCGGTTGTGATTTCACTCCCTCGAACACTTACTCGAAGACTACTCTTCGCCAGATGAAAAATAACCGTAGTGGCATGGGCGTTAAATAACTCGAAGCTTGGGAATTTTGCTTCAACAGTTCTCTGGGTCCTTGCGGATTTACCAGGGATTAAATCTTCGAAAGAATAACATTGGTGGTTCCCTTGCAGCAATTCATTTCAGGACCAATAAGCGGTTGACAACGAGGAATTTGTGTAGATTTATTGGTTGGCAATGTGTTGGCAATCTTCATTTTGAGTTAGCATCCCTCACGATGTCTTGCAGTTGTTTTTCATTCAATTTACATTGCGTACGACCATTTTTATTTGTTTGATCTTAGTCAGGTCGTGATCAACCGTTGCAAATCGAATGTAACGAAATTCTCGTGAGTTAAGGCAGACGTTGCTTCACATTAAAAGTAATTGAGCACAGATTAGAGCAGGTGAAGGAACCCTGGTTTCAGGTGAAGGAAGTTTCGTATCCGGGTAATGTGTTGGAAGAGACTTAGTTTGGCCGCAGGGACTTTAAGGAGAAGAATAGGTCTTGCAAAAGATGCTTCTACCAGAAGAAGGGATTTAATTTGAAGTAGGTACTCCTTATGTAACATTGTGGAGAAAGGATAAGGTAAAGACTTTTACTCGGTGCCGTGTTTTATGTCTCCTTAACTTGGTTCGTGGGGAAAGAAGATGGTGTTTGAGGAGGGGAACTTGCAATAAGTAAGTGCGGGCTCCTTAGATGGATGAAGACGGTAACTGATGTAGAGGGGAGGACGAACAAATTGGTTTTAAATGTACAAGTTGGGGAAAGAAGTTTTTGGAGTAGATAAATAGGGGAATTATTAGCGTTGGGTTTTAAGTACTACAGCTTGTAAGGCGCTACCGCCATGTCTGACTTATCACTCTGATCTCGAGACAAACAACATCCCTGCCGGAGAAAGAATTCAAACCCTATTCTAAACCGCTTCAAGAAGGAGGAATACATCGACTTATTACCTTGTGAGCCACTATAGGGGCGTGTGGCAAGGGGTGTGAGCAAATAAAAAGGGAGGGAATATGGAAAAAAGAAATTGTGGTGGGAAAGGAGGAAAGTGAATTGTATGTTGACGGAGTGCGTAAGCTTCTAATTCCGTTTTTATTATAATCACCAATGGCTGCTTAAAAGAAAGAATGTTTCCACAAATCAGGGTGCCATGTCTTAAAATGCAGTAATAATTACAGAATGCAAAACTAATCGATAATACCAAGCTACACTACACTGTTGATATTTACCGTGCAATAATAATGGCATGCGGAAATCTTGTTACCACTCGATCATGCACATTCGAGGAAACCATGACATAAAATGTGCGAAATTCCACAGGAAAAATCATTCGCTTTCCTCTGTGGAATTTCGCACTAGTGTGCACTTGCGGGTGACTCCGTAGAAGATTATTCCGTGGCTAGTCCAGGTATCCTCAAAATTTGTCAATGAGATAAAATGTAATTTTTGCCTGCGACTATCATCACATGTTTAGAGACTAGACCATTAGTTAGGCAGTGTAGGTCTCTCTCATGCTACCGATTCTAATTTATAGAGAACTAGCAGAATTGCTCGTTGATTCTCTACAGGAGAGATAAAGATGTAATATAGTAGTCCTATTCATACAGTAGAGAATCTCACTTTCATTTATCGTCTTGTTTCTTTTTTACTAAGAGGAAATTGGCTGTTTTTTCCCTTAATGAGGTATAGTATTAAGCTATTTCACTGTAATTATTTTTAGAAAGGTACACCTAAAAAGTATTTCAGGTTCGCGAAGATCGCCATAAACTTCGAGCATATTTTCTCCCAGTAAATTTGAGCGTGATTTTTTTTCCAGTACCATTAGAGACCATGTTTGAATTTTTATTTGAAATAAAGTAGCTGTACGAAGCATGACGCAGGTACATATTTTAATATTGCTACTGACACTTACCCGGGGTTTCTGAAGCAAGCTGAAAATCGTGTCTCACAGCGTCCAACTTTAATCGATGTTCTCGATTTTCTTGAGATTCGTTTTTCCGCAAAGAGGACATTGCCCTTACATTATCAGATCTTTAAGAAAGGTAAATCTTTTTTCTTGTAGGCATTTTTGTTGTGTAAATAAAATATTTGTAATAAAATAGTTATACGAGTTAAAGATCTCAATGAATCCAATGTTTCCGAAAGAGAACTTTAAAAAGTCTCGCCTTACCTTTCAGTCACCTCTAGGTAACAACAACAATTTTCTACGTAAAAATAAATATTTACATAGCAACTATGGGACCTTCTCCTCAATGCTTTCAAAAGAGAACGTTTAATAGTCTCAATAATGACCGTAATCTTGATATGATGAAAATGTTCAAAACGTAATAGGTCTATGTCTGAACCAGGTATATTACCTATGTTCATGCATAATTTCAGATAATCCTTTCTGTGGCTTTTGGGGGATTTAGTATCTGACTCACAAATGGAAACCAAATTTGTAGACATAGGTATATTGGAATAATAGTGCGCGGTTGAAAAAATTTACTGCGTTTCACCTAGAAACTATTAATTGGATTCCTGAAAATTAGATAAGAAGAGAAGAGTAAGGAGAAATAAAAGATTTTAGTGGCATGGGAGAATGAAAAAGATACGAAGAATTCAAGAAGGGAATTATTGTGATCATATTTATGTTTTCAATTCTAAGTAGTGGAATTAGCATATATGTGCCTTGGCTGTCCTCTGAGCAGTACAGCTGAAAATTCTGTTATTTTATTCTTTTATTTTAATTTTATTTCTACATTTATCTCAGTTTAAACATTGTATATTGTTGTAATTGGTTCTGGAAAGGTTTAATGTCTATTTCCTTTCACACATTCAGTTTGTCGAATTTTAAACTATTGAATTTTAATTTTTTAGTCTTTCAAGTCTACTCACGTATTTCCTCTTAAAAATGAACCCCATGCCTTCTTAAAACCTTGTTTGAATTTGAATTTTTTATTTTGAGCCATTAATTGTGTTTTGGCATAATTGTGATGGTATTTTTAGGCTAATCAGTCATTCTATGCAGTAAACGTTCTTATTTGCCCTTTTCGATGAAAATGCATAAGTACCTTTGACTTATGATTTATGGATTAGCTTTAATAACTCAGTCTAAATCAGCGTAGAAATCTGTTATCTACCATAAGAGGGTGTGGCACGGGGATTTTTGAATGCCAAACAGGAAAAGAGAGAAGAATGAATATGAAGGAGTAAGGTGCATTTTTCCTTGTTTGTGTACCTTTCTCTCTTGTGATAGAATTATTTTAAGCAAGAAAAAATGGTCTCTTTGAATCCATCCTTACCGAAGTGTGTATTAAATCACTACAGTTTCCAGGCAAATCGACCATTTTAAAGCGGATTTTTCATATTTATTTACTAATAAATGGAATCTGTTTCTCTAGATATATTTTTGTGAACAATACTTTTAACATGTAGAAGAAAATGTAAGCTTCTCCTTGGAATCCTATGACAAATATTTTGAAAATAGTTGAGTTTTGGTGTACATTTTCTGATGGCTGGAACTAAGGATTGTGGAATCTGGCATGGCCTTTTCACTATAGCAATCATTATTGACTTTCTATAAAAAACTATGCTTTTTACCTGCTGTAGTAGTTTTTTTTCAGATAGTATGGAAAGTTAAATGTAGAAAAAAAACCGTTTGGCGTATATAGGCTTCAAAATATACTATTAATCTAGGATATGATAGGTAGGAGGCAAATAAAGGTATGAATCTCAATCACATTAAGGTAGTGGCGAAAGGAAACGATAAATATGACCTAGCAGGCACCAATAAGAATTGGAATTTATCCTTTTTTTACGCGCTGATTTTCATTCTAAACCATTTTGCTGTCCTCCCCGATTCCCCGAAGTTCTAACCCACTCCCGTTCTTGGAGGGAGTCCTAATCGCATATGGATGGCTTCTCCCTAAAAGAAGGCGTTCCGCTTTTTTGAGTTCCGGGAGTAGGGATATGGCATAGGGTGGAGAGATTCACGAAACGCAGCGTCAGAACCAGGAAGACCTCTATAAGGTTTTGAGTTTGAGATTTGGAAGTTTCTTGGTGTACGGGTGATAGAATTATAGAGTAAAGTAGGTTACGTGGTCAGGGAGAAGGTACAAGTGGAAAGAAAATTAGTATTAGTCCAAGAAAATGACTTGAAATTGCTGAAAAAGTCATATACATAGTAAAACATCTTGGGCGGAAAACTGCCATTACATAATTTTAAATCAAACATTGCCGCTATAGTAAGCTGCAAAGAAATTTCGCTCATTTATCAATGCTAATGAATTGTCTTTGACTTCCTACTTTGCAAAATCTTCCCGTTTGTAATGAAAATTATTGTGGTACTCCAATGTCTTTTCTAAGCCTAGGATTTCATCACTTTATTATCAAAGCTACATGAACCGTTATTAGCATAGGTAGTGTTTGGCTGTTTTTTGCCATATTTTAATTAGAAGCGCAGACACATTCCTCTTCCTGTATTTTGTTTTGTGCGAGATTGTTGTGGATATCGCTTCAGTGTTTTTTCACTACACTGTGAAATATATTTGGTAAAAGTACGGTAAGAATCATTGGCATTATATATGCCAGCAATTTTTATCGTATTTATACATTGATTCATACAAAGAGATAGTGATAGTAGAATTAAAACAAAATTTGATCAGCGATTCACGCCGAAAAAACCCCAAACAAGATCTTTACCGATCTTACCCATACTTATCATAATGAATTTTATGCCAATGAATCTTGTCATAAAACTTCAAAGAATTTCTAAAAATGGATCAAATATTGAAACTTCAAAGAAATCATATCGTTAAACTCAGCAGTTGTTTAACCAATGAATATAAAATAAATTATTCTGAGTTTCTAATGTTGAACATCATATTTTGCACAAGGTCCCATTATTAATATTATCTACAGAAATCAGCACTCATGGTTTAATTTTTTTTAATGGATACCTTTTTAAAAAGTGGAATTATTTTACTTACACCATTCTTACTCTCAACGGTACATTTGATAACCTTATATGGTGTATACCATGTCTATATGAGTGACAGCTGGTACCATCATGCCCTATCACATATCATTTATAGGTACGAAAAATTAAGATGATAGTATTAACTTGTCAAAAACGCCTTATTTGTTTAAAGTAATTTTCACTTTGTTATTTTTTTAGGGAAATAGGTCCCCATGCTTTTCTACCACCGGCTGAAAGTTGAAATACTGAAACCATTTGACCTGAGCTATGTCCCAGCCACCACCCCATCTCACATAAACGTTTATGTGAGTTGATTTTGGAGTGCCCCTAGGGAATGTTATGACGCCGCTATCCAATATTACTAGTCCGCACGCACAGTTTTCTCCCACGCCTTAGAATGTGCATTCCAGACCGTCTGGATAGACGACTGTAAATACTCTGCGCACGCGATGAAGTTCTGCCTCAGTTCCTCGACTCTATTTATGCGTTGCCTTGGCAAATGGGAAAGCACTAAACTTTTCAGATTTGAGTGCCTGTTGCAATACACGGGTTATCTCATTGATTATGAAAGTGTTTGACTCCGGTAAAGGGACTGTTATTACCCACTAAATTTTAAAGTGATACGCATAGCGTAGTGCAAATTCTCAACATTTTATTCATTCTTAATTCTTATCTTACAGAAATAATAGTGATTCAGAAACTTTAATGGATATATTAGGGATGATACAGACCTGGTAATCCTGGAATACCTGGAACATTCTTGGAAATTAAAGATGGACAAATGATAATTTTGGCCTGGAAAATCTGGGAAAGTACTGGAATTTCTTAATTTATGGTCCTTAGCAACCCTGATACATTAATATCTTGGGTAGGATGAATGAAATGAAAATCTATGTATAAATCTATACCTATTATAAAAATATAAGTCCACTTTGCAACAAGAACTTTTTCAATTTTAACATTAAACACGTTAAAAATCGCATACGATTTTTCCATCTATGCTCTTTCCCATACTTGCTAAAACCTATTCTTTCACAATTTTCTTTGGTACACCACAACGCAGAAAGGATTCCATTCAATTTTTTAAAACCTTTTGCTCAAGGTAGCCCTTTATCGTTCTGTGTCGCTTCTTTTTTCATAGATTTTATTTCCAATTCCACTGCCTCTCATATTTGTTCTTAAACCTAGAGTTAACTTGAACTTAATAATGTTATACATGTGGAAACATTTTTAATTTACGCTTGATGAAAAGTAAATTAGTTATTGGAATTAGAGACTCGATCACTTTTTACGTGTCCGCTCATTGTCTATTATAGTGTTTAATAATTACAACTAAGGTTAGTTTTCGAAGATTACTAGTCTTATAGTTCAATCGTAGCGACCAGCTGGTTCGCAGGAAAACACTCCCATGAAAATTTTGAGTGATTGATTTTGATTGCTTGGTTTATTTTTATTTTAAACTATTATTTTCAATCGATGGAATTGTTTGTTAAATGTTTATAAGAAATAAAAAAAACCTTAGTTATTACGCTACAATGAAAATTTTGGTTTCCATAATTTTAATCGCAATGTTTGTCGTTCCTATAAAAGTTGCGTGAAACTGCCTGTGAACCGCGTTTTGCGTTGCTCTTGGCTTTAGCAGGAAATGAGATCTTGGATACTCTAGCTGTGTCTGCGGATGCCATCCATCTCCGCCTCTAGCCACTGATTTAAACGGGAGAGGACTGAATGTAGCAAGGGGAATTCGAAAAGAGAGAAGTGGAGGAGTCATATAGGAACACGGATGAAAGGGGATTTGAATTGAGAAATAAAGAAGAGGAAAGCGGAGAAGGCGAGGCTATCTCACTTACCCTGAACTTAATATACCTACATGGCGTTTCAGGAATAAGTAGATTCTTGGGGACCGAGCTGTGCTCGGTATGCTACATGTTTCAATTATTTTTTTAAATTTAATGGACATATGTGCTATTTTATACAATTTTTAAACCTTTTTATATATTTTATCAAATAAATAAAATCACTAAAAATGGCTTAAGTAGGTTTTATCGACAGTAGAAAGTTGTAGAATGTTCATATTTTACATGTATTTTATTAAAGTAGATGTACGTATTAACAGGGTATTTTAATAAATAAAATAAATGAATAGGTAAATAAATAAAGCGTGGCAGAGGAGCCAAATGAAATTAACCTAAGTAAGTAGCCGTCTATGCATTTCTCATGGGAATTTTTGGTCATTTTGTTCTGCATAAAACATATTTTTCGTCAGAATGGGACCTATACTGTTCGATTCATCATACCGCAAAACCCGTAATGTGCAAAATTCGGATAGATCGGATAACAAGTTTTCGATAAAATCATTACATAGCACACGCACATATCGTAGATCACATATCATAGTATCGGATATGCGTACATTTTGGAGATGGTTGGAGAAGCGATTCCAAGCATACATATAAAAAGAAAAACGAAAGTTTAGATCTACTAAGTTAACTGTTTTTTGCCAAATTTATGCCGTTTCCGTGCATAGGAGCATAAGGACATCTCAGTGTGGTAGCGGTATCACTTAAGATGCCATATCTCCGCTAAAAATTAAGTTAGGAGAAAATCTTTGCCCATAGTAGGAAGACAATTAAAGTTCTCAATATTTCTTTCATAAGCGTTTACTCTTTTCCCGGAAAAAAAGTAATCTTAAAAAGTATTTTATTTTAATAAGAATTAATTTTCCAATTTAGGTAATATTTTTATAAATTGGAAGAAATTATCAATAAGTACGGCAGGAAAATAGAAATGCAGATCTCAAGTACAACTAAGACAAGGGTTTCTTCGTAACTATTAGTGTACGCCACTGCTTTTACGTATTTTTATTGTAAATAATAAATATTTAAAATGCATAGTTTATTGAACAAAGAGTATTAAAATCTCCTTAACTCTTGAGTTTCGACATTTATTGTTGAGTAAGTATATGCACGCACAATGAATCTCAACGCATCTTATCGTCAATCAACCCATTCTGATATACGTTGCTTGAGAACTTACAATTAGTTTCTGCTTGATTATTAACTTTGCTTGTCCACGAAAAGATCTCCGTCTCGGTTTCAGTGATTCACTGTACTTTTTTATTTATTATTAAGTGCCTTTATGTCATATACATACTAGGTCCTTCTAAGCCAAATGTCTTGTCAGAAGGTTCCTTATTTGCGTACAAAGCGTCAAGTTAAAAATAATTGATTTCAGAACTTTATTACAAAGAATCTGCAACTGCGTGTGCCGCATGACCTCTCTAGCTGCTCGCTGATTGGCTCTTTAATTCCAAAGTTTTAAGCCTCAGTTGCTGACAACTGTCGCATTTTTCCAAAAACTTGTATGGAGAATTCGTATTCAATTTTCGCGCTCTAGCTAGTGTTATGGATGTGCTACTTTTGCTTTATTGACTTTGACTTACTCTATGGATCGGAAACATGGACCGTTGGAAAAGCACACCAGAAAAGATTAGGAGCTTTCGAAATCTGGTGTCGGAGGAGGATGATTAAGATTTAGTGAACAGATAAAATAAGGAATAAAGAAGTATGTAGAAGACTAGAAGAGGAAAGGACCTTATGGATCACCATGAAAGAAGAACAAGATGGATTGGGTAAACCCTGAGGCACAAAATAACTGAAGGAAAAATAGAGGGTAAAGTCCCAAGAGAAAGTTCAATGGGTAAATACATGGATCAAATAAAAAGGAAAGGTCGTTAGAACTACCAGGGAGTAGTAAGGGAACTAGCATTAGAAATGGAAGGTTGGAAGGCTGCAGACAATCTTAGGATTGAATGATCGATGATTGCTTTTTTGACACCATGTATATTGTAATGGTATGCTTTATCACTTCAAAGCTGCGATATGTGTACCATATCTTGCGGACGGTATGTCTCTTATGGAGATTTGTTTCCTGATAACATCTCTTTGAGGCCAGAGGTGTAAAATTAACATCGCGCTATGCAGTGAACTAATTCCACATGTATGTCTTACAATATGCAAATATAATTTTATTCCGAGCAACTTAAGTAAGTTGCTCTAGGGAAGTTCAACGCGGTATTGAAATGGTTGCCTAGGTGATCTAGAGGTGATCACACGGAGCGTGAGTCAGGCAAAAGCGTTCTCCATAAGGCCCATGCTGTCAATTAAATATGGGACGCTCTATAGTGTTTCTGGCTGTTTATACAATTTTCTTCTGTTAGAAAACCTTCTTTGTTTGGGCTACTCTGCTCCCTATATCTTTCTTGATTTTCAATACCTGGTGATCCTATCTTTTGGTTATCATTAGCGGCCTTTCTTTCAAGGTGTCAGATCGGAATCAGATCGGAACATATCAGCAAACCTCTGCGCCTTCGAATGAAGACGAATGGAACAAGGTGCCCTGGCGACACGTTTGGTAACCTGACGGCAGTTAGCATTCTTTTGGCACACAACATTCACGGCCAAATGTTTTGTGTGTAGCAATGGTAATCGTTAAAAATTCGTGGTTTAAAACGTAAGCTCTTTAGCACAGTGTAATTACTTGTAAAAACTTCAATTTGCCCAGGCTTGACGGATTTACTTAAAATAAGGTCAAAAACAACGATTATCGAAGTACTTTCGTTGTTTAGCGCACGTTCTGCTCCCGATCTGTTTTGAAGTGCGCAGGGTCTATAAACGAATGGAAAACCAGTGAGCTGTTTTGTTACGGAGTGAGCTGGGCACTTAGAATCTTAATGTAAAGCTCCCCATATAGTTAAAACTTCGATGGTGGAAAAGTTGGAGATGCTGGAAAGAGGAGGATAAAATATGGATTTAGTAGTGCGGAAAAAATGGCATGGGTAAAGGAAACTCAAGTGGAAATAGCGGAAACGGCAGGCGTCGGGGAATCCTCCTTTCGCGTGGGAGTAAAGACGGAAATAGCCGGTTGGGGGCGGCAAATGGGGAGGGTTTGGGAGAGATTAGTTCTTGTGGTTTGTGTGTGACGCACATTTAAACCCAAATGAGACTGAATCGACCGACTCCCGCCGGCCGTTTTCACTGGCGCGCGAGAATGTTCACATTTTATAACCGCGTTGCTCAATCCTAAGCTTTTACACGCATCCATTAGAGTTTACGCGCGCAATTTGACGCCTGTCTGGTAAGTTGCCATCTCTTGCCAATTTGATCCTTCGCGTTGAGTAGCATTGGGTGCTGATTTCATAAATCTTTTTTTCCTCCAGTTCTGAGATAGGTCATAGGAAGTTTCTTCCGTGCGTGAATTCAATACGTTTCTCCGTAAAAATTTTGAAAAATACATGCTCTTATCTGGTATTCGTTGAGGAAAACGTGTCTTCTACATACTAACGTCATAAAAAGCTATATTAATGTATCATATTAGTCACCAATTTAAATTTGAAATTTGAACACATGGAAAACATTTATGTCTACAAAATATGCTCTGAAGGCTACCTCTAGGGTATGTGGCTGATTCCACATCAAAATTCCATCGCTCGTCCCAGTTTCTGGTGAAACTTCTACCTGCTATCTTCATACTATTGCCATCTATCTGTTGTTGCTGTTTTTGTCAAATTTAATTTGAAGATGAATGAAAATTATGGCGGAAATACATCTGCAACTACGAAGTACTGTCCAAGCCACCTCCAGAGTGTGTGGAACGGGTTATTTTCACACCAGGCACGCACAACTGGTCTCATTTAAAGTTTCAACTCCACAAGCTACCATGGTCACTAGGCGACGACCAGAATGTAGTCAGGAGAACAATGCATTGTCAAACAATAAACTAGGTTAGTTATACGTTGGAAAACATTAATGCCATACCAGGGCCGAGGTACTAATACTGATTAGTACTACCAACAGTGCCGTCTATAGGACTGGGCCGACCGGGCCCGGGCCCTGGGGCCTCGGGGTATTAAGGGGCCATGAGGCGTCAACCCTAGTCAAAAAGTACCAAACTTGATTTTCAGACTCGAAAAAAACTTCAGTTCTGAATTTTGATTCTTCTTTCATACTTTGAACTTTGAACTTAGTCGATGCGAAAACCGCTGAGAGCGTTTCACAAGCTATTCAACTTTTTTTCCGCGTCAGCTAATAGATGGCAAAAATTACTTACAAGCTTAGGGCTAGAAAATAAAGTTGTAAAACATTCTCCAGTACTCAATGGCCACCTGGATTTGATACCGTACTCTCTACAAAGGTTATAAAAACATTATTGCAGCTCTGAATGAGATATCTGAGGAAGCTACACTAACAAATAACACTAAAATTGAAGCTAAATCAACTTTAGAGCAAATGAAAAAAGTTGAAAATATTTTTATTACAATATTATGGTAGACTTAATACTCCGGTTCAATGATGCTAGCAAAGGATTACAAATGGAAAATTTAGATTAATATGAACATCGCATTAAGCCTCTTAGTGTCTAGGAATATATTTGTCAAGCTTGAGCGAAAAGTTTAATATTTATTTAGAGAAAGCCAAAGATTTAACCAACATAAGCGAACCGGCGAATACATTAAGAAATCGAACGAAATGATTGAGGCTAACTCGCTTTGAGAGTTCAAGAAGTGATAGGCAGTTTTCTGAGAACGAAAATTTGAAAATTACTATTTTTTATTCAGTGATCGTTTCTCTTTGCTTCAATTTAAATATAAGAGAGTCCGCATACGAAACTGTAAGCGATAATTTCAAGTTTTTCACAGTACCTACTTCGAGAAATGGATTATTGTCAGATAAAAATGCGTTTGAAAATCTTGCCAAACAATATAACAAAGACTTACTCAATTTAATTAACTTTGAAGATATCGTTTCTGATTTTGCTGCAAAAACATCACGAAGAAAAATGTTGTAAAAGTTGGTCTGATTTTTAAGTTTCCCGTGACATAATTTTAAATTTTCCATTCTATATAAATTATTCATCTATTTAAATAATATTTTCACAAAATTTATTTTGTTAAATAATTTACTGATCGTAATCGAACAGGAAGAGGATCGGAGTATGGCCTGAGGATTTCGTGAAAACAGCATTAATACCTACCTATTCCGAAGAAGAAGAAAGATTCAGGATGCAAGGAGTACAGAACAATCAGTTTAATTTCGCATGCAGCAAAAGTTATGCTTAGAATACTAAATAGAAGGTTGGAGAGCAGAGCAAACTAGTATTTAGGTGATGGCCAATTTGGGTTCAGGAAGGAGAGAGCAACCAGAGACGCGATTGCGGTGTTGAGGACACTTATAGAAAGAAACCTTGAGTATAATCAGGATGTTTTAGCTTGCTTTGTGGATTTCGAAAAGGCGTTTGACAGAGTAAACTGGTAGAAACTAATGCAGATACTGGGGAAAATAGGAATAGATAGGCGTGATAGGAGACTCATCGGAAACTTATGTATGGGGCAGAGGGCTTAGGTGAGGGTAGCTGACGGTGAATCAGGGTGGGCAGTTATATGTCGCGGGGTGTGGCAAGGGTGCCCGTTGCCACCTTTGCTTTTTAACTATGCTGAGGAAATGGTAAGAGAGGCATGGGATGAGCTAGATGTGGGAGTAAAAGTAGGAGGCCAGCGGATAAAGTCGGTTAGATTCGCGAACGACCATCATTTTCGCATTGGAAAAACAGGGCGAGAAATACGAGACGAAGATTAATCATAAGAAAACAAAAGTAATGAGATTCTCTTGGACAAAGACAGGGAGGCTGGTCATAAGAGTAGGAAGTCAAAAACTCGAGCAGGTAGAACAATTTAATTACTTCGGTAGTACGCTAGAAGCAACAGGACATAGTAGCAAAGGCATAAGGAGGAGAATAGCGCTAGCGAAGGAAGCGTTCAATTATAGAAGGGAGCTGATGACTGGAACTTTAAGTAAGGATGTAAAAAAGAGGCTGGTGAAGAGATTAATATGGAGTGTGGCGTTGTAGGGGGAAGAAACGTGGATCTTAAGAAGGGGAGACGAAAATAGGCTGAAGGCGTTCGAGATGTGGGTGTGGTGGATGATGGAGAAGGGTTGGACGGAAAGGAAGACAAATGAGGAAGTGCTTGACATGGTGGGCTAGGATAGGCAACTTATGGATCAGATTAGGAGATAGCAGGGTACGTGGCTGGAATCGTTAATGAGGAGCGATGGTTTGCTGAAGGCCATGATAGAATGAAGGCTGCTGGGCAAGCGGGGAAGGGGAAGAAAGAGAATAGGTTTTATGGACGGGATGAAGAAAGGCAGGACTTACGCTGAGATGAAGAATGAAATACTAGAGGTATATATGGCACGGCACGTGTAAGAGTCTGTTGGATATTCTCTGATTTTCGTCGTAGGTAAGTAACCTACCTCTAACAGGTAGATTACTCTAATGAATGAATGTGGCCTTTTATTAATTAATTTTATCTTTAAAAAATAAATTATACATTTTCTACCAAATGCAAATGCATATAATTTGAAAATATATAAATTTTGTGAGTATGAATGATGAAAAAAATATTAATTATAGTGTTGAATTATTATTTGACTCAGCAATCTAAAAAAATAATTCAATCGCGTATCTTGTGTAATTATTTGAAATGAATTGGATATATGCTACCCTAAAAAGGGCCTTATACTATCTCAGGCTCAGGGGCCTCTCGTTCCCAAAATACGGCCCTAACTACCTATACTAATAATTCATGAATACTAAGAGGCACTAATTTCGGAATTCACGGAAAACAAAGAAGGAATAACCAAAGTGTCATACTACTTTTTCCCTCCATACTTCGCATTATAGAGGTAATGCAAACAAATTAGCAGCCTTAATATTGTCACCAAGTCAGAAATACTCTTCACAGAAACAAAATCCGTCTTTTTCCGCTGTAGTTATCAGGTAGGTACGAGAAGCGGTCAGAGAAATACCTAGTGTTTTTTAATACCGTATGCCAACTACATTTTTGCGTAAACACTGATTTAGGATGTGAGTATATCATGCCTGGTTACTAGACTACTGGCCATAATTGACGAAGTGAATCATCCATTCATTTTCATTCAAATTCTCTCTTAGACCAAGGAGGACTTAGGAATACCTTGCAAACTCAGGTTTAACCTGGTTAAGGAATGTGACTGTGAGTAATTTTACTCAACTATTTCGCTGGTGTTGAAATAAAATCGTTACTTCTTATTACGGTACGGTAATTAAAGTGGCCTGAAAAAACTTGAAAATTCATGGAAAATCATAAATCAGTCTGGAAGTTTTTTTTCGAAGTCAAAATGAGATTGTTTTCAATCAGTGGGGGGCGCCATTCTAGGCACAGTCTGTTGGTGTGTGTGTGGATGTAGGGGTTTTTCGTACCTTGCCTGAATGAGGCATTGCTGAACTTATTGTTTGTTTATCAAGCAATTGTTCCTCTAAAATAAACTATCTGGCCTTATTCTTTGAACCCATGCTCAGGAAGATTGACTACTTTTTTCCTCCTCTGATTGTGCACAGGTAATTCGTGGCCCTAGTCGCGGCCGAAGCCTAGGAATAATATTACCATCAGAAAGGAAACCGATTTTCCCTCAGAGCGATAGTAGCGGTGCACTGTTTGTTGGTAAACTTAATTCACTTGCAGTACATGCGTTTCAGCGTTGTTTTCCTGACCTTGCGGCTTCTATAAAATAAACTTCAAGAATGAAATTCTCACCTGATAAAATTGAAATTTCGGCCTGGAATATCTGGAATTACTTTTTCTCTGGCCCATAGAAACCATGTTTGTGTTCTTTCATCTCCAAATACCATGGAGTGATTAATGATAATAGAATTAACTATATTGATATTGACGAAGGAGTTAATATTTTGTAGCATTCGGGATGAAGCCCAGGGAGGATTGACGATCTGTATACTGGAATGCGAGAAATTCCTTTTTTTATCCCTACCAACTTGAATGCCATTTGGAAAATACCTGAAATATTACACACCGCCCGTAGAATGCGACGTAGGTATAATCATCGCCAAATGATTACTGAATTCCAACCTTGTTTTTAATGGGTTTAAAAAAGTTTGCTTTCACTGATGACATGCGCTAGTTATTAAAAAACAATAATAAGGTACAAAATGTGCAGATAATTTGAGGAATATATTTTTAAATAACACATTTTTGTAGACAGTCGCCAACTGCTGCGCTATATTTATTGAATTCCTTCAATTTGACTTCAATGATGCCAGTTATTTGCTCATAGCTCAAAAATTAAGGTGGAAAGAAGCCTATATTTTTATTTTTTAAGTCCAGGGTGTTTTAGATTCTTATTATAATTTTCCCACAAAAATGGCATATGTATTGAATAGAAAAATAGTTATTAAAACATTCGCGGACCATGTTCGTAAAGCACTGTTCTTTTGGGATTACCCGTGTCAGGATCTTTGAAAACCAACGTTTTTTCTCCTTTGCCGGAGACATTTGTTAAGTGACATTTATGCCATTTAGCGGTGGACCACCTTAAATCCATTTCAGTTTGAGTGTATGGAGGAGACACCGGGTTTATCTCGTCTTTTATAAACTGCACAGTTTCAGGCGTGACTTGGTGGAACTGCATATTTACTTAAAATAAAATTAAAATACTTTGTATATTCCACACAAAAATATTTAATCCACTGCCCACTCCGTAGACATTTGTCGTCTATTATGCTCACAATATAATCTTAAGACCGTTTTACACGACACTCATCTCAGTACGGCAAATTGAACCAAATTCAGTACCTATACACATAATCGTACCGTATGAAAGGCTCAATTCTATTCGATTAATGCGTGGAAATCGATCCTCAGTATTGAATACTGAAATAACTACGATGCCTATTTTTTATCCGAGTCTCGGGTCCAACTTCCGATCGCATGCAAGTGGAGCGTTTAAAGGAAATAGCGTTAGCGGAGCTAGAATCAACTAAAATTAGTTTTCTTCACGAAGCGGTGTTATATCCTGTGTGGTAAGTTTATCAGTGAATGTAAGATGTGGTCTTGAACCAAGTAAGCTGCCTAAATATTGACCGAAGATTAAGTATAGATGTTGGAAGTTTTTGTATTACAAAAATCGTAGGTTATGGTTGTATGGACAATACGAATAAACTTAACAGCTTCTGCGATTGCACAGATCAGAGAGTGAAACGGAGAGTTGGATCGTATTAAAGGGTTCATCGGAGACTTTCAGTATCCATTAATGAGTATGCAGAATTGAGTTATGATTTATTTCAGAAATAAATATCGCGTATAACGGCTATTTTGCTCACCTTCTAACCTATAATCCTTGTAAAAAACGACCGCTCTTTGCGGAAAACTTGCAATCTTTTACAAAAAATAAGAAAATGTACAAATTAATTTAATCCTAATGCAAAAGTTAAGTTTAGGCATCCTTTACATATTCAATTCTGCGAGAAAAATAGTAGTCAATTGTGCTTGGTAGGATATCTCGAATTACGATAATACTCGCAATCGGAGATTTTATCGATTTTCGGAAAAGTCCTGGGGCTCTGTCATATAACCTGTGAGTGGGATTAATGTCGTCTCTAAAAGGGTATTAGCCTACTTTCAAAGTGAGTGACGCGCATAAAGGAATTTGGAGAAGGAGGTCTTGGAAATGTTTGGAAAGACAGAGGCCTAGCATATGTGTCTGGCGGAGATTATGAAAGTAACCTAATTCATATTTTTTGTTTATAGATATTTAACGATTCGTTTGAACAAATGGCAAAATAGTTTTATGCTATCTAACAAATAATTATGAATATATATTTGCTCTAATAAACCAAAATTTCTTCAAATATTCTAAAGCTTTTTGTGTGGCTTGTTAGAAATTGTGTTAGTTTTTATGATTTAAAATGACTTACTTAGATAATTTTCACAATCATATGACGATGAAACCATTGAATTAAAACAATAGTTATTGGCTTGAATTTTATGAGAATAATATGTGAAAAGCCTACATATTATTTGACATATAACTATGAGTGTGAATAATTTGTTCTCATAATTTCTGGTATTGTTCGCTTCCTTCGGTCATGAAATTTTCTATTTTGAGTGTTTAAATATATTCCTAGTATATTGGCGGGATGTACCGTAGTAAATACACCATATCTTTATACTTTTACTGCATTGTTAGTGTTATGGTAGCATTTAATGGAAATAAGTGGATATTTTAGTGCAACTATGGATTTTCTCTTTTTGACGAAGGTTCTGAAACATGGACTTCGTCATCATGATCTAGGTAAAAACGCCAATTATGGGTCAACTAAATAAAACCATTCATTGAATTTTCAACCAATTGACAGGTTCTCCCTTTGTTTATCTTTCTCTTCTTGCTTGTTTACTCTTTCATTCATTAAAAAAAAATAAATATTGCCTCATACATTATGTTTAGATATGATAAGGAATCGTAATGAGTGACTGTGTTCCATTACTTTTAAAGAGTAAACGAATTTTACTTAGAACAGTAATTAAACCAAATTATTCCCTTATCCTAGTCGTGTTTAGGAATGTGTATGTAGTGAGCATGAACAGCACTTATTATTTGTGTTCATTTTTCAGTGTTCCTACCTGCTACAAGATACTAAGCCGAAAATATGTCTATCAATAAGTCGTTAACCACTCTGTCAGCAAAACGTTTCAATGGTAGGGGTTGTAGGACCATTCACATCAACATCACTGCGTTTGGCTACCATTCCCAGGGTTATCTCCCATTATCAGCTTAACAATGCGCATTCAGTTATTCATGCCAATATCGTATAGACTTCCAAGAAGTGTCTCAATCCGATTGTTTAAATGGGCTTATCCGTTGCGTTTCGAACACCATCAGTGTATTTTGATGCAGCTTCGTTTGGACCGTAATGATCGTTGTGAAGCACGTTGTTTACACTTTCCCACCCTCTCAAGTTAAAATGGTTTGAGCGAGATTTTCCCAAATTTATAATAAAGACCATATTCGATTTTATTTTTTGATTTCAGCAGCTGTAAAAAGCATTAAGTAAATATTCGAATATTAATGACGTAAATGTTTGGTTTTATATGGCTGAAATTATGAGTATTAAACTAATTATGCTAACTTAAGTCTTTAATTTGGCTAATACTTTTCACGTCGTACGGTGAAAACGCCTTCATAATATGTCATTTCTAATGGTAAATGGCGGATATTTTTGGCGAATAACGCGATAAGTATAGCGGTTAGTGGTTGATTTTTGTTATAATGGGAAATATGAGATTTTTATTTATAATGCGGCCAATTTTAACGATTTCATGTGAAGTGCAATCACGATAAGGCTACCTTAAATGCAATTATGTTGGCAACGTTGCCTTCCATTGTGCTGGCCACTCACACAGCACCGCTCCTCTGCGCCTCGCAAAACGAAGAATTGCAAAGCCCAGTACCTACCCTGCACGGCTTTGCTGACTCTTTTGGACTGTCATTATTCTGTTTCTCAAATATTCACAGGCCCGCCTTCATTACACATGGAACGGTCATATATGAAGGTCCATTCATTATTCGGATCCTCATAAGCTCCATTCCACCTATATTTCCTCTCTCGCAAGCCGAAATGCTCTCCACAAAAATTCTTATTTCACACATCGAGCTCCCCACTCCCTAACAGGTGGCGAGGGGGTTATCTCCCCTACCACCACCAGAAAGTGGAGGACCCTGGCTATTATCTTTTTTAAATTGCCTAGTTTTTCGTGTCATGGGGTTTTTTCAGAGCGTTTTTAATCAAAAGAGGATTGGAAATGGAAACATTTCTTATTGTGTCCATGCCAAAATGACATATCCTGAATAAAGCTGCATAATTTAACCCTTCTGTTTATTTTTTGTTCGTTTGTGTTCAAGGGGATGAAATAGGTTGTAAAATCAGTTTGTGTCTTAATGACTGGCACATCCGCCCTGTCCGGGATTCGAACCCGTATATGTACCTCCAAAGCCAGGCTTAGATATGCTAGTTTATATACTGAGGCTTCCTTCTCGCACTGAGCGTGGTATCGAGGTAACCAGTCCCGCCTAATCGTAGGTGATTTCTTTCTTTGCGTAATAATAGCAATTCTGAGAAATTACGGATGACTACAAAAATGAAATTCCGCGGTCTATTCTTCTTGTCCTCAACATTTAGTTTTTATCTAGCTCTCCAATTTCTACGGAGTATCTCCAAATTGCATACCACCCTTCCACCGTTATTAAAAGTATGCCGCACTCTCACGGATTATAGTGCCATAGAATAATTTTCAAACCATGTTTGGCCTGTAACTATGATATCCACATACTTCGGGCTTGTTGGTTTCGTTAAAACATTAAACTAAATACACTTAATCAATAAACAATTGCATAATCATAAGCGCAACTCGTAAAAGATTTTGAACACAGTTACGGAAACGCAAAGTGTATTGACCCTCGCTTCTAAGTTCAAGTAGATATTAACCACCTCCTTTTTATGGGGTGTGGGGTTCTGATTCTTTTTCATATTTAATTTCTAATCCTTGTTTCAATTAAAATCTAGTTTTACCATCATCTCCGGCATTCCTCTTCCTCGGCTGTGGTCGCTAAATATTTTGCGTATCATCTACTTAAACAATCAAGCGCTTTGTATCTTCTGTCACATTTACCTTCTCATCAAGGCTTTCCCTCTCGCAGTGCCGAGGCCTTTATCTTAGATTTCCCATCTCCTTGCCTCTCCGCTTTCACTTTCATTAGCATCATCTAAGGTTTTGACTCCCTTCTCATTCTGCGCTCATACAATTTCAGCCATTCCTCTACTCCTTCCTATAGTAATTTTCTTGTCCTTCGTTGTATCTATGTAGCTTTTTCCTTGCTTGCATTGAAAGGGGGTGAATTACAAGCCAGATAAATCTATTTTTAGGCAATTGGCTATTACATAGGATTGGTGGTAGGTTGATAGGTAAAAAAATTATTTTTACATCCTTCGACGCTTGAAAGATTTTACTACGGCTTATTTGTTTTCGCGTTTACTTGATTTTAACCACTTCGTAAATGTAAAATTAGAAAACTTACCTAGACTGTTTTTTGTGAGAATGGAGCTGGTTTGGCATTTAAATTGCGATGGTGGGAAGATAATGAACAAATTCTGTTTTCACCGTTTGACGCATGAAAAATGTATTTACGTCTTATTTAATTTTGTGTTTACTTATTGATAACCAATTCGGAGAAATAAAATTGGAATACGTTCTTTAAAAATCAACTTTATGCTGTAGTAGTACTCGCCCATAGAAAGCGGTGCAAAAATTATCTTTGGAATTACTCCTCTCTGCATCCTTTATTTTTTTAGTGCAGGTTTTCTTTGGTACGTAAGTTTCTTAAAATTTCAATCAAATTATTTTGAGCGACTTCAACTAAAATTCGATGAGATTGACCTTATTTTGAAGAATATTATCTCATTTATCTAGTGATAAGAAAATAATAGACACTAATATACTCCAGAATCCAGAGAGACTTTATTTAAACAGTGAGGGATGTATAATGCATAGAACTCGTCAGACATTTAAGTGTGTAGCTTGTATTCTTTCTCAACTATTTAAAAAAATCAATTACTCACAGCAGTCATTTTTACAGAATAGCCAAAAGATCTTCGGTTATTAAATCGTTTTCAGCGTACGGATTGAAAAAAATGAGTATAGGTAACACCTTATAGATGAATATTTAGTTAATTACTAAACATTTCCATAATTTAAAACAAAGTTTTTGTGTAGTTAATGTTAAAAATGTTACTTCATACATCTTGCAGCTACTGAGATTAAAACAAAATTCGAATATGGTCTCTGTTGTGACTAGGGAAAAATCTCGCTCGAACTACCGTAAAAAGTAAAGCATGGAGGATATACAGTGATTTCCTCGGCATGCCGTCGCACAGTGCGCAGGTGGGAAGATGGCGCTGCTGTCTGTTCAAGCGAGAAATCCCCCGGAATCGGTGTGGCACATGTAGGAACTTGCACTGACTGTACCGTTTCGCCTGGCTTTTCGAAAAGTAACCAGTCCTTTTAACACCCTGCATTTATGTTTCATCCAATTTATTTTCAAGTGGACCATTTGTACCCGGCATGTTTCCGCTCTATGGAATAATGCACGTGTGTATGGAGGCATCTGTTACATCTCGACTGTGCAAGTCAAAACGAATACTAAATTCCACCTTCTGGTTTGTCTTGTTCAATGTATAATTCATAAACATGATGAGTTAGCCATCAAAATAAGTAAAGTTAATGTTAAATCAAAGTAATCAGAGTGTGCGACGAGTATATTTTTAATTAGCACTTCTATTTCCAGCCACTTGAGCCTTTTCTGCACTGCAGCGCCATTTTTATTGAACTACTGCATCTGACCCATTTTTACTGTAATTTTCGTATAACTAATGGCATATAAATTTGCGAATATACTAGATAAATATATACGTTTTTCCACTAGTAGCCAGAATATTAATTAATTGACGTTGAAGTCACTTTACTGTGGAACCACCTTCAGATGGTTTCAGAATATAATGACTTAAACACAGACCTGGGTGTATAGCCGTTACCCTGTTCTACGTGACTAAGTGCTGGCACCGGGACTCATAGCCTCTGCTAAGGTGTCAACAAAGGCCTCTGTTGTATATAACATTTTATTGTACATGAAGGTTAAGATTGATCACGGTTCAAGTTCAACTTGAAATAATTTATCTTTTTTAAAAACGTATTTAAAAGATCTTGTCTGCATTAGATAATTATAACATGAAAAATGTCAACTGGTGGTTCATCATGCGATGCTTAAACAAAACCGAGCAATAATCAGTTATTTGCACTTGACATAACTATCCCGACGGCTCGAGAATGTACCTTGCAGATGTTTTAATGCGTTAGAACCTTAACTTTGATCGCATGAAGGTGCGAGGTTAGGATATCGCTTAGATGTTAATCCTAATCACTGTGCTTCACGCATATTTCACGCATCGTAGGTTTTAACTTGCCGATTCAGTCTACACTGCCGAGAAGAGTCGTACCTCCTATTTGCTTTTTTCCATGTTGTCAAGAGATTAGGTTAAGAGACAATGAAAGAAAACCTCATGTTCAACCACGTTGATGTCTGGAGCCAGATGCGGAGCTGGACCAGGTGCTGGAGTAAAGGTTAGGTGTTAATTTGCACATTACCTCCATTTCTCTTAGATTCACCTTTTTCGACCTTTTCCACGTCTCTGTTTCCTCGTGCATTCTTTATTTTTTTAATTCCACTCCGTTCTCAACTTCTACAATTAACGTGGAGCATTAATCTCTTTTTATTTCCTTCCTCTTGTTCCTCTGCGCCTTTTTTTTTCTTTTTTATGCTATTCCAGTCGCATCGTCGGCTAATGCTCACATATTTTTTCTTGACGTTTTTAATGTGCGCACGGAACCGTCGAGAATTTAATATTTCTTTTTTTTTAAGAATGGAAAACGAAGAAGAATAAAAAATGTTGTGCGACTTTTTTATTTTTGTAAGCACTAAATACGGTAAATGCGGATTGTTTCTATCCTCTTTAGATAGAGGGCAGCAGCAGATCCCTTGTGCTGAAATGAGACCAGGGAAGCATAGAAAAATGTAGAGACGTGGATGGTGGTGGGGAGGATGTAGGTTAACAGAATGCACTTCTCTTGCGAGAATCGTAAAAATGTTGAAAAAATTAGCAAAAAAAGAATTTTTCTGAACACGAATTTTCAGGGTGGAGAAATATCGACTATGGTGGACCACATACTGACCCTTGGTTTTCCGGTAATATGGAGTTGGGCAACTCACATTGTCTCTCGAGCGTCGAAATAAATAAAATAGTCGAGAAATGCCCTAAAATTAATAGGTGTTTTAATGGTTCACGAATCGCCATAATGATCTTGAATGAATTATTTGCGCTCGGTAATTATATGGAATGGCCCTATGCATGAACTAACATGTGGCGTCACAGATACATATCGGTTCAAATCATGCTCGCAAAAAATTCTCATGCATAGAAAATAACAGTAAAATTATAAGCATTATTTTAGCACTCAAAGAAACCTTAAAAAAAATCAAAGTGGAAAGCATATCTCTAGAAAAATGAAGTCGAAGTTGAAAAATCAAATGCAAATACATGTAGCGAATAATTCTTTTACTTCTGATGGCTAAGCAGTTCTATTATAAATATTTACAAGCATAAAACGTATTATTTTATTGAACTTAGTATTTATTGAATTTGAGAGCTGATGAACAGTGGTGCAAGTCATTCTCACAGAAAATTAACATTTCGCGTTTGAAGGATTGATCTACTTACGAAAGATGAATACTGTGTAGGAATTTGTAAGGAAAGTTTGAGGGCTGTAATTAGGGTAAATTCGGTATGGGGATAAAAAATGAAAAAAAGATAATTTATTTTAGACAACCCAGCAATATTACACAATTCCTTTACTTGACTTATTTCAAATTTCCCATAACATAGTAGGTGCCGAGTTACGCTAAATTTGCTAGACTAACTCCATACGACTACATTGCTGACTGGTCCGAGTTGATTTGCAAATCATGTATATCCGTTGGTTCGTAACCGAACTATAGACAATTGATGTTGCACAGACATCAGTGCACATACATTTATGTGCGCTTAATATACGGGAGTATTTATATCAGGTCATATTATAAATCGTATCATACATCATCAAAATAACTTCGTATGGTATCATTTATCATATCATATTGTATTTCATATCGTATATCATATCATATACCATATGATATCTCATATGATATATCATATCATCTATAATATCATATTATCTCCCTAAATACTACACTTAGGTCATAGCGCAAATGTTTGACCGAAATAGAAAGCATTGGCGCCTATCATTGTAAATTATGTTAAGTAAAAAAAAATACATTTCAGGCCATAATGTCTATTTTTGATTAGTTTGACTGCGTTTTACTCAATATCTATCCATTGCCGTAAACATCTCCCCTTTTTCAGCTCTTACCCCTTTTACTGCTGACTCTCGGCTTCCTTCAAATTTCCTCCCTCCCTCGCCCACAGTATCCCTGCGCCCTTCGTCCGCTCTATTTAACCCTTTGTATTCGTTTGCCTTGCTCTCCACCTTTCCATCGCACTGCGGGCCCGCATCCCCGTAAAGCCTACTTCAATCTTCGCTCATCCTCTTTCCTTAATGACTAATTTCCTGAACCATGAAGCTCTTTGATCCGCATTAAATTCTTTACTAATCTCTTCCCTTCGTCCGTGCGCAGGAATCCTGTCAATAAATACCCTCTTCTTATTTTTTTGAAATGTGAATTGTCCTACTCGTGAACCCATTGACCTCATAATATCTTTAAATTCGGTGTTTTTATTTCGTCCTTTAAATTCTTAATCTATTCACCCAGGCTTATGTATGGCGTTCTATACGGTAAAACTTTAAAGCTGCGTGAACTTCTGTTTTCTTGCTGTCGTCCTATCTTATACTGATTATTTTAAGTATCTTCATTAACTTCGAAGCAATCTTAAATGCTGTTGTAACTTGGGAAATTTAATGGCATTAGAACGTTTAAAAAATCTAATGTTTGTAATTTAGCCAGAGGCGTAGTCAGGTCAGCTCCTTCCCCCCTCCATTGTAAGTGGTTATCATAAATACTCCTAATGTATTGAAAACCTCTATAATTTTCAAGATGTTTTAAGCATTCCAGGACTCAACAAAAATAGTAAAAATTACAGTAGAATAAAAATTGAACCGTAGCAATGAGCTCAAAACAAAGTATAAAAAAGAAACAAGCTGGGGAATAAACACGACTCAACACAAATATTTCAGCGAGGCCTTGAAAGCCTCAAGTTATTAATACAGAAGGTTGCAGATATTAGTAGATGCTTTGGAAAGTCAGCGCGGAAATTATGGAATTAATAATTGTCATATGAAAACGAAAGTAATGAGGTTTTTTCCTTTGAAGAGAATGAGGCTGATCTTAAAAGTAGGAAGGCATTATCTGGAGTGGTTGGATATTTTCAATTAATACAGTGGTACGTCGTAAAGAAAGGAGCATATTGGTGAAGATTTTAACAGAATAATAGTGTTGGCTCACGAAGCGTTCATAACATAGAGAGAAGTAATGAAGGGGACCTTCTGCAAGAATAAATAGAAAATATTGGCGAAGATTTTAGCATGGAGTGTAGAGATTTATGGTGGACTCTGAGGGAAGAGGGCGATTATAGACTGGAAATTAGTGATGTGATTGCGGAGGAGAATGGAGAAAGGGCGATAAACGGAAACGTAGACGAACGAGAAAATGCTTGATATGGCGAGAAGAGTAAACTTCTGGAGGAATGTAGGAGAAGGCGAGATAGGTGGTTGGAACAATTGATGAGGGCCGAAGAGATGCTGAAGGCTTTAATAGACGAGGGAATTTAGGTAGGGTAAGCGGATAGTACGAATGAGAATAGGCTTTATGTACGGGATGAAGAGTGTTCAGGCGTATGTCGAGCTGCAGAATAAAATCATACACAGAGAAAAGTGCCTACGGTTGAAAAAGATGGTAAAGATATTTCTCTTCTTTAACTTAAACCAACCTTGATTTGTGGATCATATCTGATAATATAATAGCTTAATCAGAGGAATGAAAATTAGTACTTAGTGAAACGCTTGAGAGCCATTTGCGTTTTGGGATACATCTGCGACTTGAATTCGCTGCGCATGTGGAGAATCTCGTTTTATTCCATTCCCCGGCCACGAGAATTTGATAGCCTATTTCAGCTTGGAAGCTTGTTAAAAGCTGTGGTGCAACTCAGAAACTTAATTAAAAAAGAATGACTTGATTGAAAAAAATGAGAAGAGTTCCGCGTGAAATTATTTCCTTTAAGGATCCAACAGTTTGAACTTTCACATGGAGTTATTTTTTTTGTGAATTTAACGGAAAGATATGGAAGATCCGAGTGTTTGAGATGTGTCACGATCAACGCAAACTTCAGGTGGTGACACCGTAGAAAGACTTAAAATTTTACGTTATTCATATTTTGGTGGCTTCTAGAAGAACTTGTATTTTGTTCGATAAATGCAAAAAAACTACCTTTACACGATTGTTTGTTTGTACCTGAAACCTGACCTGGTTAAACCTGAAATGGTGTCATGTTAAATGTGAGGGTTATTGAAACAAGGGAAGAATAGTATCCCAATGTGATAGTCCAACGAAAATGCTGTATTGTATCGTATAACGATCGCATCATTTATTTAAAATTCTGGCTACTTAGAGGAAAACGTGTCCTCCGCTTGACTTGGACTGGTGAAGCCACATGCTTTTCCATGGTTTCCATGGATTTATTTTTCGACAATCGATCTTGAAATTACTCTATGTTAAACTTGAAAATGGGTGAAAAATATGGGAAAATACCATTTTATACTCAATATAAAAGACAATAAAGCTCTACACAAGTAGCAAGTGTTACAAAAAATTGAATCAGAATGAAATTCCGGTTCCTACCCATCAAATATTTTAAGCATGGTACTACTAATATAAGGTATGTCGTTTCACATCGTAAGCGGTTCGATACATCGCTTGTGTCGATCGCTGTGAAGTGGTTTGGATTACTATGCTAGCTAAGCGCTAGCTAAGTACGGAGTAGAGTGTATTTGCTACTTTTGTGGTATTTGAATATAACTGCAATGTGAAGAAACATACTCGTACGAGGGAAGAGAATTATTTTTGATGTCCCACTGATACATGTACACAGACTAAGACTATCCAGTTTTGCCAGAGACAGGGCAACTTTAATGTTGAAATCAGTTAGAGATTCAACATAATGTGTGAATAAATTGTTGGTACCGATCGAGTATGTTGTGCATCAGTTATAAAGGATGCATATATCTACTTGATTGCATTCTGTCGTCTCCAACTTATAAATTATAAAAGCTTTCATTCATTATTCCCATCCTAGAGTTGTCTGCTAATCCTGTCATCCGGATAACGTCATGCGCATAACGGACTCATTTTGGTCACGGGAACGTCCTACCTTGCACGAGAAGGGTTATGTTATGGTTAATGGTTAGATACCATGGGCAAGTCATTAGCTATTAAGCAAAATATGCTGCTTCAGTGGAAACGGTGCCATAGTCGGCATCTATGGCTGGAGAAAGGAATGTTCATCAAATATATATCAGCATAATATGATTCATATCTTGTACCTTATTATTTTATAGCTAAGCCAGTTAGTGAAAGCAGTATTTTTCTAAGAATACATAAAGATGGTAAGGTAGAACTTAGAATTTATTTGGCTCACACTGTCGCGGAATGTTATAACCATCCCTCATGATTGCAAATTATTTTTTGTGTCGTGTTTGCTAACACGTCACCATGTGCATGGTGATTGTAATAGTCGTCATCCCACCTCGCAGGTATATGGTCATTTTGATACTCAAAGTCAGTAATTCAGGAAAAAGGACATTGTCCAAGTCTAAACCGAGGAAAATAATTTTTATTTTGTATTGAAGAACTTCCACGATATCTCGCCTGAATCTGTTGATTTTTTATTTTGTAGCAAGGCTGGAAAAAAGAGTATTTTTTAATAATTATTTAAGATTTTTACGGGTTCAGCCATTATAATGAGGTGTTAGACTAAAAAAGGAAGGTAACTTCAGAGACGTATTCATATTTAAATGTGAGAAAATCAAAGATGGTAAAATAATGGAAAATCTGAGGAATTTTTTTGAGACACAGAGAGGTGAAAAATGTCTCTGAGAAGTGGCCAAATGCTCAATTCTATTGCCGGTATGCTGAAGAAGAATAAGTGGTTTTGCGCGATTCAGTTTTTAAGTTTTATTTTTTCATTTGGTGCAATGCTCGCCCGACCATATATTTAAAGGGAAGACCATCTATTGCACGTGACACAAAAATTAATGACCACACTCAAAGCTGACAACGAATAATATCACAACATTTTGTCCTGACAACCGTCCCACCGTAACGGTCTTCAGCATTCCTTTGCTTCTAATTATCTGTTCCAACTACTGAATCTGTATTAACTTAATCTCTTAAAGTAGTTTCCTCTTCTCACCCACCATAGCAAACACTTCCTTATTTAGAAAAAAACCCATTAGAGTGAAAGAAAAACTGCTACTTATTTACAGACAAAATCTTTGAGATCTGCAGTTTAACATTTGAAAATGGAAATATTTAAAATCAGCAAGACCATGAATTTGCTTTACCCATACGCCTACACGTGTGAAAAGACTATGATCCATAAACTAAGCTTGATATTTAATAACCTATGTTTTGCAAAAAATGAAGGATTTGGCTCCAATCCTTAGCTAAGAAACAACTGCTAGAAAACACTCAAACAAGAAGGGGTGTGTTAAAAAACTGCAAGATCTAAGTATAGAGAGGTTTATAGGAGTATTCGCAAACTTTTCCTCGAAATAATCAGTAGAAATTAAATTAATCCCGGCTCAATTGTATATAAAACGAAAGCGCTCGCAGAAAATGTCATCCTTCTTGCTGCAAACACTTCATGCTCTTTTCTAATCATCCTCTTCTTCGTGTGATTGACAAATGACAATATTTTGATACTGTCATTAATTCTCCCGACCAGTGGGATTCCTCAGTAACATGTTCTTTAAAAACTGTCTGACACTTCAGCTATTTTTATTTCGCCAGGTTTCTCTAATGTGACGAATATAATCAGATACCTAGCTGATGCAGTTCCATATATCTCTTTTTTTAATCAAATAAAGCTTCTCTTTGTCTTCTATCAGTTGTCTTAGTCTTAGCTTCCGATGTAGGTTGCTGTGGTTTTACTGTACGACCTATTAAAAGGTTTGTTCACGAACTATTTTATGGCGAGTCCACAGAAAATTCTATCAATCCTGACGCGGATTAAAAAGAAGGAAAGCAGTGTCCATATCGCTACTCATTGCGTTGACGGTTGACAGGCAATAGAATTATAGTTCTTTTTAATTAGGATTTCCAACACAGACAAAGAGGGTACTCTTGGCATTCGTTTAGTCTCCCACTATTGACACATCTAGGATGTTTATCAAGCGAAATAGGTTAAGTAAAATGGGGCTTATATTTGCCTAAGATGATAGCACTGCAAGCATTAATGCTTTTTGCTAAGTGAAGCTGGCTGCTTGTTGGATTACTATCTTGCTTCGCATCTAGCGCATTTAGAGGCATGCACATGGAACGGTGGAAGTGTTTGCTATGGCGTGTTAAATCTTATGCCCATAGACTTCCGCAAGGGTCTCAACTCCTATTACAAACGTGCGGTGTGGTTCTTACTGTACCAGCTGGGTACGGTATGATTCGGCATTCCCAAGGATACACAGCATCACATCCGCTCGTTTTTTTGTGTGTAATGAACGGATAGCTAAAACACATGAAACCGAAAGTTTCTTACATTCGTCATCAACTAATACTATATTTCAACCATGCATGAACGAGTCTCAATAGGTTGGTGATTGGTCTATTTAGGTAATCATGTAATCGCGGTTCAACTAGTTCTTTAATGATAAATAAACGCTAAGAATAAGTATAGGTTAATATCAGTCTTTTTTGCCTTTCTCCTTCGGGCAAATTTTATATTTTAGCAGAAGGGAATATACCGGTTAAGGTGGAGCATTATTTTCTTTGAACATAATGCTCATTTTGAAATAGGTATTATGCTTAGAATATGAGGACGAACAACCAGAGTTTAGATGCAATGACTGGAGGATGAAGGATGCTAAACATTTGCGTAACGATGATACAGTGTGGCGTCTACTAAAATGTGCTTTAATAAGAACTAAGACAATGCCAGTTTCCACAGATAAAAATTTTTAATCGACCCGGGTTTCGATGCACTGCATCATCATCAGGTGATGATGATGCAGTGGACCGAAACCTGGGTCGATTAAAAATTTTTATTAGTGGAAAAATTGCATCGTCTTAGTTCTTATTATATACAAGAGAAGGTGGGTGAGGAAGGTTAGGAAAGTGGAGGGAGAGAATGGGGAAGGGGAAAATATTTTCAAGGGGGGGGGAAGAGAGTTTTATTTACACAAGAAAATAGTTAACATTCGAAATTTGAAAAACACACTTGATGATGATGCAGTGCATCAAAACCCGGGTCGATTAAAAATTTTTATCTGTGGAAAAGTGCATCGTCTTAGTTCTTATTATGTTCATATTTCACAACATCTCGCCTGATTCCTCCCTTTTTGAAAATGTGCTTTGTGCAACATCTGCTATGTCTTCTCATAGGTGAATTTCGTCACATTTCATACTCCCTTGCTTTATCAATATAAATCTGTGACGAGAATCGTAACTAAATTGTACCATATACATAAAAGCAAGATCTTTTTCAATTCTAAAAGGTAAAAAGATGGAAGTTTCCCGGTTAAGTCATCTCAGAACGGCGTGATATGAAACAGAAATATCGCTCATATTAGAGAAAGATGTTTGATGCTTCTTTCTGTGCCTGAAGAAAGTAGAAGGAGTGGTTAGGCAAGTCTCAATCTTTGACCCATTAACCTGAACATTTGTCTGCAATTCAATTAAATGTAGTACAAGCAAAAGAATAGAATAAATTTTGCCACTTAAATTATTCTACGAAATGAGAAACATTTATGTAAATGAAGCACTGAATAGCCCCATAGTTATACCGGTTGATGGGTTACCATCAGTTAAACCATGTTATAAATTGTGATAGGTATTAATAAAAGAAAATAATGCATTGAAAAATTTTAAACAGCTACAAAAATATGCGTTGAAAAAAAGCCAATACAGCTTGATTTATAAGTAATACGTGAGCTTCACCATTCACATAGAGTAGAAAATATGACTTATGGTTTGTCCTGAGTATATCAAATGGAGTACCATATGTATAGGTGCACAGGCCTGACCGTAATTAGTTACTACATTTTCACAACCTAGCTGACATTTTACCTTCGATTCTATTATTTTCGATCAGGACGGTATGAAAATGCTTTCCACTCTGTTTCTACTTGGCGTCAAAATTTATGCCCTCTTTTCTCAACATCAGTAATGTTCACAGGAGATTCAAATTTGTTCCGTGCTTGATGCAAATGCTTCAATTCGTATCCTATGCTTTGACGTATTAGGAGATAAAAAAGGGGTAAATTTCCATTCGAATCGTATCTGAGATGGGTGTTATGACACCGAGAATGATGTCTTATTGATACTAGCGGAGGCCATAGTGAGGCGTTTTTTCTGTGCTGTATGAGAGTGAGTGTTAAAGAGTTGGATACGCTAGGTGCTTACGAATATTGGACCCGCCAACCACAAATTTAACTTGGAATTTACTTAATTGTCATATGTATCATAATTTTAGTCCGTTTCTTGATGGGCCGAATTGTATGCTAGCGAAACTTGTGTTTGACGGGATAATCATAAGATTCGACTATATGTAGTGGTAATGGGGTTCCTGAGAATGAGAAAGTTTGGGGTATACCAGAAGAATTTGGGTTAGGGATGAGTGAGTGATGAAAGAATGTGGAATGGATGCTCCGATAATGAATGCGTATGAAAGGATCGTGCTTCTTTGGATACACTTGACTGATGAAGGCTTTACTTCGTAGAAGTTACTAGTACTCATAATTGACATAGTTTAGTACTTTTCCACAACATTTATTATAGCACGACGCGTTTCGCCGCTTTACGGCATCATCAGGTTTACAAAATATTTGTTTATTTTATTTTGTAAACCTGACGATGCCGTAAAGCGGCGAAACGCGTCGTACTATAATAAATGTTGTGGAAAAGTACTAAGCCATGTCAATTATAAGTGCTTCGTTGGTTTGGTCATGTCGAGAGAATGGATGAGAATGGGTATGAGAATCAGGATAGAAAACTCTCGGAAGCCCAAAGAGTTTAAAGTCTTATTCTGGAGTAAAGAAAAAAATAGTTCAGCGACTGTCTTCCAAATTGTTTCATTGACGATTTAGACGAGTGCCCAGAATGTTATTGATTGGGATGAAACTTTTATGGTTAATTACATTGCAGTTCATAATAACAGGTGAAGATGGCAGATCAAGGTTAGTAGTGTATTATCGGCAATCCAGAGGACTCTGAGTTTCTATCTTCTTTATTTTATTCCTCTTCTAAGCAATTGCTGACACACGGAAAAGGCGTGGAATAATTCCAGACATGGGTTATTTATGGCGTAATACTCGTATTTCATGATGTCTTTCCTCAGCATTATTAAATAAACCTGGAGTACTAGGTTTGATACATGTGCTTGACATAATCTCCAATCCTTTGCCATACCTGCAGGTAACAGTGGTGGAAAATTTCCTGTCCCGAATCATCTCAAAAAGGCGTGATTAGACACGGAGAAGGATCTCTTGTTAATACTGAGAGTGGCCGAAGATAGACGTTTATTTCTCTTGTTTTTGATGGAATTGAAAAAAGGCTGAAAGTCAGGCAAACTGGAGCCAAATGAACATAGAGTTCTCGTGGAGTTTCTTAAAATTCGATATCATTCTTCCAATTTGAATTCATTATCAGCGGTATAACTACACTAGATATAATTTCTTCGTGAAATATTTCCCTTTTGCACCACTGCTATCCTCCTATTTAATGTGGAAAACGTACAGATATGTTTTTTATATATTGTCATAGTTCACGCTTTCTTTCCTCAGCATCAGATAACCTGGAAGTAGTGCTATATATATATGACTTTTGCCGTAATAAGAGGTTTCCGAGGGTGAAAATTTTCCTTCGAGTCATTTCAGAACGGCGTCATATGACACCGAGAAGGATGGTCTCATATTACTGCCGAGAGGGGCACAAGAGAGGCGTTTTTTCTCTGTTTGATGAAATTGCGGTGAGGGAAGGGGGAGGAAAGGAGGGGTTTGGTAAGCATGAATCTTTGACTCATCGTCCTTGCCGTATTCCTTGGATTTCATGCGTTGAATTTGATGCCAAGTTGACGGTAATATCGGACATATTGGATAGGCAATACCTTTTCACTGGGACTCATTTTAAAAAACTACCGAAATAGTTTTTGTATTATGTCATATGTCACGACTCATTTTCTCAGCTTTCGAAGATTTTACCGTAGAATAATAATCCATGTGCAGGTGTACCTTGACCTACGAACAGCTCAACTGGAGATTCTCGAGTTAAAAACTTTTTTATTTGTATTTATTTATGGATTTTTGAATTGGGCCTTTCTGACCCAATTGCATTTTAATTTCTCCTAAATTTATGAATCGGGTAACGGGTTGATGTTTTATAAGTTAAAGAGAGAACTGAGCTTGAAGATTCGGACCTATCGAGATATGAACCGTAGACAAAAGCAAATCATGTTCGCTAGTCGAGGTACCGCTTTACTCGGCTATGTACTGATGGTTCGAATCATCTGTTCATTTTCTGGCGAAGGCATATTTATGATATGAATAGTGGGAAAATCTTCCCGTCGAATCTTCTAAGAACCACATAATATGACACAGAGATGGAACTCATAATGCTGGTGGAGACTAAAGTGAAACGGTTTTTCTGCGTATCTCATGGTAATGAATCTTTTCATAGACTGGCAAAATCTCTAAAATCCCTTGACCTACTTGGAATACAAGCTGTTTAATAGGTTTCCTGGGACTGCCAGAAAGGTGGACATGCAAATGTTTAAAAATAGATTGCGCAAATGGTTTATTGATCAAGCCTTCTACTCAGTAGTGGAATATTTTGAATCTGATGTTGAAAATATTTTCGCATGACACGTGTATAAAATGTATCTTATTTTTATAACCTTCTTGACTATTGCTTTTGTGGCTTGTAAATGCCAATTAATGACAAATAAAGTTATTATTATTTTTGGAGAATCATGTGAGGGGAGGTAGTGACGAAAGCTGCCGTGAGTTGGTGAATATATTACTTTTGAGCAATGGATGTTCCTGGGACTCGTTTGGAAAAAAACACCTACTTGGTTATTGTGACGTCATATTTCACGCTTTCTTTCACCAGATTTAGAAATATCTTCTGTTAAGTATTATTCTACGCACTAAGTATTATTCACCGCACTAGGATATATACTGATGGTGGAAATCATCTGATCATGATAATGAAGGTGCTAGAAGATGACAACTGGGGAATCATTTCCTGTCGAATCATTTGTAAACTATGTACGTAAAATGACTCAGAGGAAGATCTCATTTTATTGCCAGTGGAGTCCGAAATGAAACGTTTTTTCTTACGCGTCCAATGGAAATGGGCGAGTTAAATAAGGGGAGGCAGTGATCACAGTTTCCATGAGTAGATGAGTATACTGCCTCAGAGCAATAGCTGTTAGTGGAAATCATTTGAAAAAAAAATATGGTCGTCGCGGGACGGCAGACATAAGTAGAACACTGAGTATCGATATGACTGGCAGTGGGGAGTTCACAGTATTGTATATAAATTTACATAAATAATTAAATTTACATTGGTGAAAATATGAATTTTAAAATTAAATTTATAAATTAATGATAAATACATGAAATACGTATAGACTTAAATTATTTATATGAAATTATAGCTTTTCCCTCAAGTGATATTGTGCATTAATTTGAAGGGTTTGTATGTACTACGTAACCACTCAACAGTCGGTTAGCTGTCCGGGAGTCGGGTGTAGCATGGCGCTAGACTTCCGCGAGGTTACCCCCATCCATAAGAAGTTTTTCACTTCAAAAACTACCATCATGGTTTTTATGTCTTCATATTTCACGCTCTCTTTCGCCAGCTATAGAAATTTCTACAAGATAATAGTACTCGGATGGAAATAATCTGCTCATCTTCTGCCGATGGTGTAGATGCGACGATATGACAAGCGGGAAAAGTTTCCCGTCGAGTCATCTGAGAACTACGTGACATGAAGATAATCATATTATTATTAAGGGAAGATATCGAAGAGAGAGAGTTTTTTTCTGTGTTTCAAATGAAAGTGGAAGAGTTTAATAAAGGGAGTCAGTAACGACAGTTGACGTGAGTAGGTGAATGTAATGCTTTTAAGCAAAAGCTGTTACTGGGACGCATTGAAAAAATCTACCAAGATGGTTTTATGTGTTCATATTTCACGCTCTCTTTCACCAGCTATAGATATTTCTACAAGAGAATAATACTCGGATGGATACATACGGTAGAAATCTTCTGCTCATATTCTGACGGCGGTGTAGGTAGTACGATATGGCAAGCGGGAAATGTTTCTTGTCGAATCATCTGAGAGCGACGTGATATGACACTGAAAATTATCTAATATTAATGCTGAGGGAAGAGACCACATTGGGACGTTTTTTTCTGTGTCTGATGAAAGGGGGGGCGGAGTCGACGAAGGGTAATGTTATAGTCGGGAGCATAAATCTTTGTCTCCCCCTCTCCTCCTTCGCTCGCTGCTTTCTCATTTCACACACTCACCTCGTGACCCACCCCCTTCCTCTCATTTCCACCAACCCAATATCCGCCTCCCCCCGTTCGCTCCCGGGGGCGAAATTCCCACTCCCTCCTCCTCTACTCCTTCGTCATTTCTCTCTCGCACTTCTCCTCTCTCCCCATTTTCAGCCTCGGTTTCATTTCTCACTCTCACTTTCAGTCGCACTTTTTTCATTCCGGGCGTTTTTCCACCTCGCTGGCCAGAGATTGCTCCCTACCTCACTTCCTCCCTCATTCCCTCTCTATCTATATCTCCCTTCAACACGCTTACCTCGTCTGCTATGCTTCCGAGTGATTCCATCTAATGCATTCCACGACTTCCTTTTCGCGTCCCCACCTCTCTCCTGCGTTTAGTTCCCGTTTTCTTTTCTTTTCCTCAAGGCCGTTTTACACGGGGCACGTCATTGCGCAGGTTAGCACTGCATTCATTTCTCAATCTTGGGTGCAATAATTATTGCGCAGACGAATGCGTTACCGCTTTACACGGTGTTCGTAAGCAAGCATTCATTCACGAAATTTCGTCGTCTGTTGAGTGCGCGAGTAGCGAGCCACTTGCTAGAACAAAGAAGAAACGAAATTCTGTGCGCATCGTTGTTGACATGTTGTCACACGTCCTTGTGTGACCAGCTCATACTTATCCCGCAAAGGACAACAAGTAACAACAACTGCACACAATGCAATCCATCAATACAACAATCACTTATCATCACTCAGCTTCTTCCGGTCCCTACTACTGCGACATCTATCGGAAAAAAATTCGTTGAAATTGCGAGAATGCGAGCTCGGAATTAGAACAGGGGCTATTTTGCCATCTCGCGTTCATGTATTTGCGCATGCGTTCTAGCATTTCACCGCTTTACACGACGCAATTTGAAATGCACGTTAGAACATGCATCAGATTGTGCAATTACGTGCCCCGTGTAAAACGGCCTTCAGAAATGTGGGTATTATAATATATGTGCATTTTTGTCTGTACATGCACGTTTCATTTATACCCCGTTAAAAATCGAAAGGGAGGAGGTTGAAGGCGTCTGTAAGGATTCGCCTGCTTGCTCGTGTTTACCTCTGAAAACGCTCCTGAAAACTGAATGGTTATATCATCCACCTGCCTCGCGGAGATTTGCGAGAATGATAATAAGTCCTTCACTGAAATGGGTTAATAAAAACTGTCCCAAGTGGGTGGAATATCCATGAGTGGTGAAAATTGGGCATTTAATCTTTTTTTTCATATTAGCAGGAAGAAAATTACGATAATAATTCCATTTATGCTGGTTTTTGATGGTCAGAGCAGGTCATTAATGAGATTCAAAATTGCTACCGGAGTGTCAATTATACGCATGCAGAGGTCAGCTTCAGTGATTGCCACTATTTTATAATATGAATTTTATAGGTTGGAAGCACCACTCAATTGATTTTATGCGGATTTTAGGGAGTGACAAATGAAGTAATGAAAGAGAAAATTAGGTGTGCTATTTCATTTTTATAACATGGGAATGGCATGTGAGACGACTATGGATATAACGCCAACATATTTGGCATTTATTCATGAAGAAAATTATCCACGTGGATTGAAATACGAATGCCCAAATGTTTTGATGTCCAATAAGGTGGGTTAATATTTGTTGCCATTTTACCAACCAACCTTAAACCTTAATCATATTACAAACAACAAATATATGGTCAGAGAAATTGAAAGTGTGTTTCCAGGCATGACAGTCTGTCGTTGAAGTAACCTGGCGGCCGTGGTTCAAGGTGAAAAAACCTTGGGAACAGAGGTAGTCAACTCGGATACTAAATTACTCCCCTTACGGAGCCAAGGCGTTTGGAATAGACACTTCCAATAATAGAGTATTTCGGTGCAGCTGTCACTATGCTTCACCACCACTTTAATATATTCCAAGCTCCACTTAAATTATTTTTCATGTTTAAGTATTGAGGTGGCGAATGCCTACTTGGATAGCGGCAGCCTTTAAGATTCGCTACCACTCTATTCCGGAATGAATGTAAAAACATGAGCTGTTGGGAACAAAAGTGGTTTTGGTGAGTATTTTTGCCACAACTTAGTAAGGTGTGCAGCATTATCAATCTAATTTTTTTCTGTTTTGTGTATCAGTGGTGAGCCTAACTTCATTTTTTCACGAGAAAGCATTACATTTGGCTCATTTATTCCACCTTGATCACCATGAAAGTTTTGCATTACAGCATTCTTACTCCCAACTGCTCATATTTAGGTTTAAAGAAGTTATTTTTTAAGAAACTGCATAACTTAATCGATATGTAAGCTATTTTTACTCGGTAATTGTTTTTCTGCTCGACAAACACAATCGATTCCAGCCAATAGACTTTTGGAGAGCTGCCTATGCTAGCGTTTCTTTGAATTTTTTTCAGGAAATTTATCATCTTGCTTACTTGAGCATTTTCGACGGAATGACCAGGACGGACTCAGTATGGGCTTATGATGGGGGACGAGGCGGTTGGATTAATTGGAGGGATGAAGTTGAGCAGTGGGTAAGGGAGTAATTGGCCTAGGGATTAAGGAAAATGAGCAGAGTGAGACAATTTTTTTCAATTCTTTCCTTTAGCATTTCTAGCATCTCCATCTGTACTGCTTCCACAATGCTACTCATCTGGCTGAGAATTGCTCAGTGCACCAATTGCATTTTTAGTCTACCTGCGGAGCCAATAAGCTGATAGTACATATGGCGTCTTTCGATAACTCATTTGGGAAAAAAAATTTTTTCTCCCACTTTTCAATAAATTATTTTACGCCCTGCGTTTAAATAAGCTTGAAAAATAAGATGGCAACTAGGAAGAGGGAGCCAAATGATTATTTCTTATAACATATATCTTCTGTCTTTTTTAAAAATAATTTCCACAAAATAGATTCAAACTTGACTGTACACTTTTTAATTGGAGACGAGAATTAATTTTATCGAATCTGTATTATACATGAATTGAAGGTGTTCAGGACTTAGATTAAGCTTCACTCTTTTTTGAAGATATTTATGCGTGTCTTCATTTAGCTTTTTTGAAAGAATTTATTAAAAAAGAGAAATTGTTGGCTTTTTACACTTATCATTTTTGTAGCTGGCTTTGAACTACTTTTCAAGATTAATGTATTACTTTCTATTTTTATTTCTTCTCAATGGATGTCGCTTACTACATCTTTTTCCATCCCTTTCCATTCCGTCAGCTATTCTCTCCTTCAATGATTTAATTTCTTTAAGGAATTTTTCAAAATTTCTCCTCTTATTTTTTTATAAATATTTTCCTATTTAATATCTTCCGATTTAATATCTTCCTGTGTTAATCTCTCTCCACCTAATTAATGTTGAATTTCATGGTAGGCCTGTCAGTGAAAGAATTTAATTCTGATTGCAATGTAAATCTCTTCCGTTTTCCATCCCTCTGGAATATGGGTAAAATATAATAATTACCTTCTGATAGTTAAGTATGTCTGATAGAGTATATATTTATTTAAGTTTCGGCAACCGTTCTAGTTTTTTCAAGTCTGCTCGGCTGCTCCTGAATTTGGAAAAAATAATTCGTGATAATTTTCCACCGGCTTTCGCAACTGTGGTGATGGCTTGCTGCTTATGAATTATTGTGGAATGATGAAAACTGTTTTTGAAGAAATGTATATTAAGACGTGAAATGGCCTGGTTCATCGCTGGAAAAGTGAGATTTCCGTCCATATTTCGAAATTCGCACTGAAGAAGAACTCGCAGCTGGCCGAAATGTTATTAATTTCTCCCTTTCTCCTCGAAAGTGGGATGGAAATTAAAATAACCGGCATGTTCCCTGGCTTGCCATTTAACCTGTGTTCCGTGAAATGTGATGTAATTTTTATCCCTTTCATCTTGCCCCTACTTGAACCCCACTTTTTCGTTTCCAGTTTCGCCTCTGTGATTATTTCTCTGTATTTTGGTGATGTGTTAATAATTCCTCCTCCTGACCCATGGTACAACTCTCTTCATTACGTTTCAAATTCATGCCTCGTCTCACCGCCATCTAAAAACATTCGTACGAGTGTGTATCATGGTAAAATGTTCAGCCGAACAAATTATGATAAAATTAGCTTACAGGCTTATGAGCACAGTGGGTTACTGTCTTTTCGAATAGATGTTTTTAAGTAACTCCCTGTTATCTCAGGCGAAACGTTTTCTGAGTTAAAATTTTGGACTCGTGGCTGTGGAGTGCTTTTGACGGTACGAAATATCCGATTTCAAACCTACCTTAATATGCGTAATTGCATTTTGAGCGTCGGGTAAATTCGAATTCCAGCTACAAGTCATTTTTTAAAAACAAAATCTAAAGGGGAAAACGAGGAAAATGGCCTCGGTTGGCTATTTTTGTGCCGAAAGCATTTGCGAAATTAATTTTCATTCGGAAATATTCTGACGTAAGTCAGATTGTTTCCGATTGTATTTAATTTGTTTTCATGATGTGACCCTCAACATGTTTGAAGTACTACCGTGCTTTTACGTTGGCTGTTTATTTGGTTTTGGTAAATTTAAGTGGGAATATTGCGTTTTCAGGGTGTTTACTTTTACGGGATTACCCTCCTTGTGAACGTTTTCACAAATCTACTTAGAGCATGTCTCTAGCCCCCTGCAGTTGCCTCACCTAATATCTACCCTGTATTCGTACTGTATTTTTTTCTGAATCGCTTCACTGTCATATGTCTATTCCTATACATTACAGTCCCCGCGAAAGCTTATGGCGTTGCGCAGTAGACGATTTTGGGACTGGAAGAGTCTATTTTCTAAAAACCGGTTGCCGCGGATGGGAGGGTAGCACCGGCGGGCTAATGTTTACGATTTTCGTTGCCAACTTTGAAATTTGTCATATGCCTTCAATGAAATTGAATGCCCCCAGCTATTTGCCGCAGTGGGTTATGGAGTGGGCGTCGTCCCTTTGTACCTGAACACGCGCCAGGGGATCACGGCCTGGGGATCTCAGGCCGATGACTCGGAAGTGCGGTCTTACAGTTGCAATAAGTACTAACTTTTATCTAAAATACTATACAAAAACAAATATCACATTCGTATTTCTTGCGATTATCTTTTTTTTAATAAATTACGGAAATTATCCAATTTATGTTTGCATAAAATGTATATGTTCTCCTTGTCTATCTAGAATATATATTCTTATATTTTCCTTTCCTTTACCCCTCCCAGGCATTGCACCCCCTCTGTTCTGCGCATCTAAAGGCCATAAACTCTCGCGAGGACTGTACTTTTCGGTTCCTAAATCTTCTGTTCGCAATTTCCTCGCATTTATCTCAATTTAGTTTGCCATATTATCCTTTCTGTCACTTCATTTCAATGTAGATATGACTTAATAGCTAAGATCTAGATGTACGACAGCTGACATATTCGGTTAGCTTCGGATACGACCAAACATTGGATACTCGATCATCGTAAGGATTGCTGGCTCCACGGAATTCCTTTTGAAAATCAATGTAGGAAGTTGAAATTAAGATAAATCATAGAAAACGAAAGTACGTACATATTGAGATTTCTATGGCAAAAGGCAGTGAGGCTGATCGCAGAAGTAGGAGCGCACGAACTAGAGCACAACAGAAGTAGAACTATTTAATTACTTGGATTGTGCGAAACTCAGTCAAAGAACCGATATATAGGTTTAGAAGCAAAAGCTAGAGCTGATGAAGCTGCTTAGGACCAGTAAATGACCTATATGGGTGAGACTCGGCCAGACAGCAATAACTACTAGACTCCTGGAGACTGGTGAGATGAAAGTACCTCGGTAAATCACGGGTAAAGCATTAATGGCAACGTTCATGTGTGGAGCCAAGAGTGGGGACTCGAACTTAATCTGAGCAAATGCACGGCGGTACATTTCTTGCGGAGGTCGTCCAACTATTCCAATATATATGCTGTGGATGGTGTTAACATAAAGGCGACAGATGAAGTGAAGTATCTAGGAGTTACGATAACTTCGGACCTATCGTGGGGAGCACATATAAGAAATATTTCTGGCAGAGCTCTGAAGAAGCTAGGATTCGTCAAGCGTATTGTGGGAAGAATTTCGGATGAAAAAGTAAAAGAGAGGTGCTATTTCGAGCTCGTCCGGCCACACCTTGAATATGCAGCGAGCATATGGGATCCGGTGCAGAAAGACTTAATCCGGGAACTTAACAAAATACAAAGGAAAGCTGCGCGATTCGTCAAAAACTGCTACGGGCGTACAGACAGCGTTACACAGATGTTAAACGAATTAGGCTGGGAGCCGCTAGAGACTCGGAGGCTGCGCGCTAGGCTTAGATTGCTTGAACAATTGAGAATAGATATCTTTCAGAGCGACACGGAGAACATCATATTAGAACCCCACTATATTTCCAGGTCCGACAGAAACGATAAATTAAGAGAGATATTTTGCCGAACGGATAGGTATGGAAATTCGTTTTTCCCCCGAACAATAAGGGACTATAATAAATGCTAGGCGTAATTTCATTATAGCGTTTCCTTTTTATATATAAACGGCTGGTGTCCTAACACTACCCGCCACACGCCTATTGAGGCGGCTTGCGGGGTAATTTGTAGATGTAGATGAATGGCAAAATATTAAACAAAGAAGGGAATGAAACCGTAAGAAAAACTTAAATTAACGACTGGACATAAAAACGAAAGCGCAAGTGAAAATTAAAATAAATCGCAAGAGGGAAGAAAGAAGAGTGAAAATTTGCTCGTGATTAAGAACCGTTGGAAAACAGAAGTATAGGAAGGCCAGAAATATGATGGTGTGATCTCGACCTTACCGTCGAGCAAGAATGAAAGACGATGGGACGAAGAAAGAACAGGCAATCTGCCTTCTATTAAGGAGGAAGAAGAAGAGGGCTGGTAATTTGGAGCCTTCACACGTCTCTACTGTCTACGAACCGAGTCGTTCCATCAGCTCTCGTTAGCTCGATTTAGTTTTTAGAGAAGCGTGCTTTCGAATTTCTGCTCACGAACGAGAGCCCTCTATTACCTCCTACTTCTAATGATTTGAAGTAACCTTGATAATATATAGGCTGTCCCTTTCAAACCGCCCTCATTTCAAAAGCCCAAGGAAAAAATACTACAATAGATATGATAATGAAATTGCACCAGATGCTTGAGCATCTCAAAGAATTTATATTCCCGCGTCAGACTTGCCAACTATTGTCACCAGAGTGCAGCATGATCGCATGAAGTGAAAATGGCGACTCCACAGCAGCGAGCGCAAACAGTCTCCGGTCTCTCCGTCCAATTTCTCCATTTTATTTTACATCTACATCTCAAACGTCTTCATTCTGTACTCGTGGTGTTTTCTCATGAGTCCTGGTTTCTGCGCCATGCAATGCTACATGCCATATTAAACTTCCCCTAACACTGATCGCCTCTTCTAGAGCCGTTCTCTTCTTATGCCTCTGCTACAATATCCTTATTGCGCTTGTTTGCCAAATAAATCTTTGTCTTTTTAACGGGGAAGTACCTTACTTCGGTTTCTGCATATTAGTAGGCATATAGGTTTATATATCATTCCTTCACTCGTTTCTCCCCCGTTGGAATCGTCCAATAGTGATGATGCCCGACATTCTTTTGAATATGATCACTTGTAAGGGCAAGTTCCGGCTTGCGCATCCCTGTATTCAATTCAAGGGTCGATAATTAGTCGCGAGGCGCTGCAATACCACATGGATATGGTCATGAGATGCCAGCTCGTTTGTCAAATTGCGGATGTCGGAATGTCGTTCGAAAGAAATTTTGTTGGACACTTCCATCTGTTTCCTGCCGAGCAAATTACTGCGGCTCCTGCAGAATTAAAGATTCGATTAAAGATATGTTGTTTCGAGTGACTTTGGTTCTTTCAAATTCCCTCCCTGTGATTAGATCGTCGTGGAAAATCAAGAAATTTTATCAAACTAAACTTTGTGGAAGCCACTAGCATTCATGATAAAAAATTATTTTGTTTGAATCCACACTTTTTTTATTTAAACTAACCGACCCAGGATGTAACAGCAATGTGCCATCATCAAGGACCTTGATAATGGCACATAGCTGCTGAAACCTGGGCCGGTTAGTTTAAATAAAAAAGTGTGGTTTAAATCAAAATAATTTTTAATCATGAATCAAGCAATTGGTCAGCATCAATATCGTCTTTGGCTACATCTGAAGCATTTCCTGTAAAAAGTACCCTAAATATACTTGTTATCTTATTGTCCCGATGTTCATTGTTTAAGGACCACATAAAGTAACCCAGCGTATTCCTTTTCGTTTATTATTTTCCACTTATTTTATTACTCTCAATTAGAACCTCATCATCCGGTGCATTTCTTTTCCTGCTTTCAAAATCTTTGTAGTTTGTAGCTATCTCCGAAAAGTAGTATAGTATCCTGAATTTTGTCTTCTTTTATATCCATCTCTTCCATGTCTTCCTTATTCAATTGGAATCAATGGTTGCCATTCTTACTCTTATAAACATTATTAAAAATTAGGTTTGTGAGTTTGCCATCCTCATTCATTCATTCATCCATCCTCATTCATTTCTCTCCCTTTTTCTTCTCATCTCCACTTTTTCTAATTGTGGCTGACAATTTTTTTTTTCGATTTATTCATTTTTTATAGAGATGTTCATTATTATTGTGCCTAAACTCACCTCGCTTTGTTTTTTTAATGGACCCAGGATTTTTATTATGATCTTCACTGTCAATTATATTTCTACTTTTTATATTTTGTGTCCCTTGGGCTCTTTTAATTACTTGGTAAGCATTTATATTCCTCGCATGCCACCTAAAATAATGTTTTTAACCTTTTTTACTTGGCATTTTTTCTACTGAAAGTGTAAATAGTTGTGATTTTCTTCTGACCTAGTTTGTCGTTGTCATAATGTTTAATCTATTTAAATTATATCAGTGGATACTTTAAAATATTTACCCTTTCAGAATTTTTCAATTTGATAGGTACTGCAACTCCTTACATCGGAATTTTCATCATATTTAGACCTTCTGTTAATTCCTTCAGTATAACGTTAGCAATTAATTTTTTCAATCTAAATTTCAAGCCTGTGTCAAATGAACCTACCTCTACTTTTTTTCCATCCAATCTGTGAAAAAAGTTAGTCACTACAGTATTATATCCCATATTATATATGCATTTTAGATTTTTTGGGAAGTTCCGAAATAACTAATTGGAGTCTCTTTACTAGTCCTAGACGCATGTTATAAAAAGTCTTTGATGATATTAGATTTTACTGCCGGAATTAATACTTAAGCAGAACCGTAAATGCAGCTGTAAATTTTAGCTGCGCGTTATTTCCTGGAAATTACCTTTTTATTTGAAATTTTTGAGGCGATATATGCATCAAAGCAACTTTTTTTACATTATATTCTATAATATTAAAGAGGGTTTTTTGCAATGTCCTGTGGTCACATCACATATAATTTAACCTGCCCAAAATTTGTCCTCATCAGCCCTTAATTTCGAGTCATCTCATATTCAATTCAAACCAAATTTCGATTAATACCAGTAATCACGGCCAGTTTAATTCAAAATATTCTCTTTATAAAATTGTAACGGTGATATACGATAACCGATATAATACGATACGATATGGTCGCGTGTGCTCATCCATTGTTAATAGTTAATACCCCGATATAATGGCCAATGAGAGCTGTTTTCGGTGGTTCTTGAAAATAAATAACCGCTGCTAATGACCGGTGGTTACACGACGAAAATCAGAAATTTGCAGCATGATTATCTTGTCAAATTATGGTCTCGTTTTTTGATGTGATGGTCTCAGGTTCGAATCCCTCTCTGGACATCACTCAAATTCTGTTATTTTCATGCTCACTTGTGCACACGCCAATGATGCATAATTTATTCGAATATTTTTATTTAAAACTAGCAGAAATATCAGTTGATTCTCAACAGGAGAGATAAAAGTAAGAAATCACCAACAGCGACAATCTTTCGTGTAATAATAAATATTTACAAAGCAACAACAGTGCATTTTCATTGAAAAAAGTTGGAAATGACAGTAATCTTGAATATGCTGAAAAGTTTCAAAATAGTTATCGGCCAATGTTTGGACGAGGTATATTACCTATATGTTCATGCATAATTTCAACTCATGCGATCAAGGGTAACAGGCACACACGCTCTCACAAGCCACCACATTTTTATTTATATTATTCGTTAGTAATATGTTGGTAATAGTGATCGATACGATTTGTTGAATCTGCTCGTAGAAGAGATTGGGACAATGAGAGCTTATTGCTGGCTTTATACTCAACAGTTATTCATTTGAGGCCGGTTCTCATTGAATGTTAGAACATATCGTAAGGACATGGCATTGGAAATTGATTGAGTTGCGCGCTTGCATGTACATTGCTTGCGTGTTGCGTGGTGGCATAACATAACGTAGAAGATGGTTCATGCGTGTCTTCTATGTTATGCCGTTAAGTTGTGCAATCACTCAGCTTTTAGCGCTGAATTCACGCTGAATTAAGATGCATTAAGCTGGCCAGTAACAATTGAATGCTTCTGTGAAGAGGTATTTCCAAATTTATCTCTCAATTAAAAATAGTGCCTACCTGAAAGAGGAGGGAATACTTCATCTGTAAACCCCGTTGTTGGTTGCGGGTTTAAGTCTTGCCTGGGTGGATTTTTCAACACAAAATACATATTTGTTGGTGAATGTCTGATATGGATGGTGATATGGATGGTTTGAGGCCCGGATTGCTGGTAAATATGTAAAAAATTTGTTAACTTTAGAAATAAAGGAGCTCTCCTATTGGTTTAACTTAATTGACATACGGCGTTTTGAAAGATTGTGAATTTCTAACATTATGTAATGTCCCGTACGTTATTTTCTTACGTTCGATGTGAGTCGGCCGTTAAAGTTGTTCTCCACTTGAAACGCAGTTTTAAAATAAGAAAATAGTAACAGCGGAGCAGCTTCAAGCAAATTAAAATTACCATCCGTATAGCTAAAATTTAAACTTGCCTGTTCGGGTTGTTGCGTATTTTACAATGAAATGCCGTATGAGCAGGTGCCTTGAACGATACGTATTGTGTGTCGTAAATTCAGATTGTGAATGGAGCTTAGGCAATAGGATGCCGTTGGAATAGGAGAAGCATTGGTAAAAATACTTAAGCCCCGACGCTCGAGTCTGTTTATAAACGAAAAAAAGAAAGAAGTTTAAAGGACACTTTTACCTAAGATGCTTTGGTGATTTTAAAACATTTGTCCGAGTTAGCCAGACCGGTGACGCGCCGGCTTGGTGAAAGGTCGTGGGTTCGATTCCTCCTCCATCCGGCCGTGGAATTTGGGCTTTTTCTAGAATGAATTACTTGGCAGGCGGTTCTGTACCTTTAGCCGCTGGATCACATTCATTAACTAGTTTATTTGTAATTTTACAAGCTATGACTGCTTCAACGGGTATGAGGTGGATATGTATTTGGTGGTGAAATGTAGATTAGGACGTAGATTTTCATTGATTTTCGTGTCGGTTATGTAAAAGAAAGAGAGAAAATCGGGTGAATTTTTGAACGCTAGTCGGACAAATACATTAAGTCCAGGTTTCTCAACTAAGTGGTATTTATTTCCTTAATATCAACAGCTAAGTTCATATTTGCTAAGTTTGACTACTTGAATTGGCTACAGATTTGTCTTTTCAAGGCTCCAAGGCTTATTTTTGTACTGATTGTAAACATAATCTTTCTCGCTCTCGTGGAATTTTACATTGATCTTACAATTAGTCATCCAAAGAGCGTTCATTTTTTCATGCAAGGGAATGCAAATTGTTGGCTAAAATTGCTGTAAGCAAAAAGATTACCCTTTTGATGGATTAGTAGTCTGAAAGTACGACATTCATCTACATCTACATCTACATACTACCCCGCAAGCCGCCTCAATAGGCGTGTGGCGGGAGGTGTTAGGACACCAGCCGTTTACATATACAAAGGAAACGCTCTATGAGATTACGCCTTGCATTTATTAAAGTCCCTTATTGTTCGGGGGAAAAACGAATTCCCATACCTATCCGTTCGGCAAAATATCTCTCTTAATTTATCGTTTCTGTCGGACCTGGAAATATAGTGGGGTTCTAATATGATGTTCTCCGTGTCGCTCTGAAAGATATCTATTCTCAATTGCTCAAGTAATCTAAGCCTAGCGCGTAGTCTCCGAGTCTCTAGCAGCTCCCAGCCTAATTCGTTTAACATCTGTGTAACGCTGTCTGTACGCCCGTAGCAGTTTTTGACGAATCGCGCAGCTTTCCTTTGTATTTTATTAAGTTCCCGAATTAAGTCTTTCTGCACCGGATCCCATATGCTTGCTGCATATTCAAGGTGTGGCCGGACGAGTGCGAAATAGCACCTCTCTTTTACTTTTTCATCTGAGAATCTTCCCACAATACGCTTGACGAATCCTAGCTTCTTCAGAGCTCTGCCACAAATATTTCTTATATGTGTTCCCCACGATAGGTTTGAGGTAATCGTAACTCCCAGATACTTAACTTCATCTGTCGCCTTTATCTTAACGCCATCCACAGCATATACACGGGGATAGTTGGACGACCTCCGCAAGAAATGTACCGCCGCACATTTGCTCAGATTAAGTTCGAGTCCCCACTCTTGGCTCCACACATGAACGTTGTTTAAATCCGATGATAGAATTTCAAAGTCAGAGTGATCATTAATTTCGCGATAGATGACAGCGTCGTCAGCAAATAAACGTATTTTACTGCTAATTCGAGAGCATAGATCATTTATGTAAATAATGAACAAAAGGGGGCCGATTACGCTTCCTTGTGGGACACCTGATGTCACTTTAACTACATCAGAGCTAATTCCGTCAAGAACTACTTTTTGCTTACGATCACTCAGAAGGTCGCGTATCCAGTTTACTACTGTTTCGTTTAGGCCGCATGACTGTAATTTGTATAAAAGTTTGTTGTGAGGTACCGTGTCGAAAGCTTTCTTAAAATCTAGGAATAATGCGTCCACTTGTGTTTTCGATTCACCAGATTTGAAAACGTCATGAAGAAAGAGCGCGAGCTGTGTTTCACATGATCTACCTTTCCGAAAGCCGTGCTGACAGCCATGAAGGAAGTTACGACTGTCCAGGAACGTCATGATATTGCTAACGACGATATGTTCGAGTATCTTGCCTATAATCGACGTTAATGAAATTGGTCGATAGTTCCCTGGGCCATGTCTGTTTCCCTTTTTGAATATCGGTGTAACGTTTGCAATTTTCCAGTCTATTGGTATCTTTCCTTCAGACAATGACTTCTTGAATATTATGTCTAAGAACGGTGCGATCTGTGGCGCTAATTCCTTGAGGACACGCGCGGGTATTCCCTCCGGACCCGGAGATTTACTATTTTTTATCGACTGTAGCTGTTTAGTTATCCCATCACATTGAATAGTGATTTCTTTCATCGGTTCCTCAGTGAATGAAATGTCAAAATAACATGCAGTATCGTCTGTAGTGTATACACTTTCGAAGTGGGAATTTAACGTGTTAGCTTTGTCAATGTTATCGGTGACAAGTTTGCCATCTTTATCAAATAACGTATCTACGGTTGAAGATTTTCCCTGAAGCTCTCTTGCATATGACCAAAAAGATTTCGGATTTTCTTCGAGTAATTCACCAAGTACTTTTTTCTTGAAATTGCGCAATGCAGTACGCATTGATTTCTTGGTTTTTGAGCGTTGTGCAGCGTAACTTTCTTTTGCTTCAAGTTCCTTCGATTTGTCACCTAACGTAATGGACTTTTTGAATAAGTTGTACAGTTTTCTCTGTCTCTTAAGGTCCCTCCTAACATCATTGTTATACCAGCGAGGTTCTTTACTATCACATTTCAATTTTCGCGGAATATATTCGTTGATTCCCTGGCGTAGAATTTCTAAGAAATATTTCCATGATGCATCAGTGCTTTTGTCCTCTGTTTTAGCTACGAAGTCAGTGTAAGAATCATTAAGCATCTCGCCAAATTTTATGAAGTTGCGTTTATCAAATAAATAAATATTGCGTTTCGGTTTTACCGCTGACTCTACTTCAAGTTTTAAGGTTGCAAAAATTACTCTGTGATCACTTATGCCATCAATAATATCGAGTTGTTTTATCAACCTAGGATGGCTTACTGCAAAAAGGTCTAATATTTTATTTCCTCTTGTAGGCTTGTCAACTAATTGGGCGAGTGAGTGCGTAGTAAGTGTGTTGAGTAAGATCTCGCTGATTTCCCTATTCCTTGAATTCGGCTTTATAGTGTAAGAATCCCAATTTATAGATGGCAGATTAAAATCTCCCCCAATAATGATTACTTTTTTACTGTCTCTCAAAGTAAATGCGGATATTTGATTTTCTAATTGGTAAATAATATCAGCTTCGGAGTTTGGAGGTCTATAAAAAGAACAAACATGTATACTCCTTTTGTTTCGTTGTTTAATTGTACACCATACGCTTTCTATTTCATTATCAGTTATTTTGTGGGCGGTGCTGTGTAAATGTGATTTAACTGCTATAAAAACTCCGCCACCTGTCCTATCGCTTCGATCGCATCTGTAGATTTTATATCCTGGAGGAAAAACTTCGCTGTCACTTACATCCTCAGTAAGCCAGCTCTCCGTTCCTATGACCACGTCTGCGTCCTGAAATATATGCTCGATTTCAGCGCGCTTGTTTTTAACACTACGGCAATTAACTACTATAAAGTTAATGTCATATTTTGTAGATTGAGTGTCGGTTGGTTCTTTGGTGTGCCTTTGGACATTGCGCTTGGTGTGCCTTCTCAATGATCCGTTTCGTTTAAGCTTGTAGTATGAACATTATTTTTCGTTGATCTGGGACCTTGCATTGCGGTAGATATCTTAATTTACCTTCTGTGCCTTTAGAGCTCAGCTGATACTGCGGCAGTGAAGTAAACATTGATTTCAGGCGAGTGTTTTTTTTTATAAAACTCATTGAGTGTGTTTAGCCTCGTACGGAGGGGTATATTTCTCCTGCTCCATTTCTTCCCAGAACCCGTCTCTAACCAAATTGTTTGATTAAAATGGATTAAAAGTGTTTGAAGGAAACTAGTTGATCTTTCGTTCTCTTCAAAGAGTTTCCACTAATGAAGTGATTGGTAGGTGCTGGAGTAAAATGGAACCGTATCTCGAAACACGTTGCAGTGGCATCAATTGCAAGGGTAAAGGGATCTTGCGGCTTAAGTTTGAATTTGTGTATAGATGGGAATATTGTGTGTTTAGTTTCTGCATTCGAAAATTATCCGTGGAAACCTTTATGGCTCTTCAGCTTGATGCTTAGTTCAGTGCTGAAAATTGTACTGAATTCAGTATGCCTTCAATTGTACCGTTTATGGCTGTACATCCACTGAATGAATGGAGTCCGATCATCAGCCCTGGAAACAGAAATAATTATTCGGTCTTATTTTCGATTCAATTCTTGGATCCATCAACTAGTCGCAAGAAAGCGGGCAAGTCGAGTGTTTCGAGTGAATACCGGTGATGGAGCTGGAACCTGACGAAGTAATCTTCGGGGGAAATGTTGGAATTGTAATTTAAATAAGTTCCCCTTTAGAATTGCGGAACTGACTAACTAGAGCTTGTTTGTAATGTTTTTAAAACAATGCAATACCTATGCCAAAACAGTATGACGCATTTTATTTACGCTGCTAAATAAATGCCCGGGTTGTGCTACTGCTCACTGAAATTAGCATAATTAACACTATTAACGGTCGCTTTTCTTAACACGTAAAAGCGCCGGTAGCGGTCATTTTGACAGCATTTTGTTTTATTCCTTTTTTAAAGCCATTTTCAATAAAATTCATGTGAAATAACTAGTATTGACACAACTATTTCATTTTAAGTGGATTAAAGCCTTAATATGGCATATTGTTTGCTGAAAAACATTTTTTTAATGCACACCTAAATACACTAATGAGATTCCAGTATTACGGCGTTCCATCAGATATTGATGCAATTATTAAATATACCATTCCAGAGAACTATAAATGTATGGTTAAATTTTAATTTTACTAGTAACATAAGTAATTGTTGAAAACAAATTAAATACATAGTTTTGGGATTCTTCAGACTCGCTTTGATAATGATATTGCGAGTGGCGCTTCTTCCTTTTCTCGCTGTAAATTTTACACGAAAAAATCGTTTCCCCTTTGAACATTTACCTTATGTTTCTTCTGCATCTTCGTACTTTTACACTGGATAGCTTTGGATATACTTTGAGATGTAGTGTTCTGCACTGAATGTGGTATTTCATTACCTGGCGATTCTAAATGAAGTAAACGACAAAGCCTTTTTGCATTTCATAAACGTATTTGAATCCTATGTATGGGTTGTTCGTATATGTGTAAATGGGTAAACGTATTGATGAATGGGTAAACGTATTTAATTTATAAATGGGTAAACGTATTTAATTTATAAATGGGTAAACGTATTAAAGGAAAGACATGCATTTATATGTACATCTAAAGTATACCCCACGATCCGTCCTAAGGACTTGAAGCTCTGGTGTTATGAATAGAGTAATTTTATGCCAGTCATGTTTAGCCATGTTTTAGCCATCCTCGCGATTGAATATTGTATTTTTTTTGAAGTTTTTGTTGTGTGTTAACTATATTCATTTTGAAACCATGGCCGTATCAACGTGACTATGGTTTCTTGTGTGAAGTAATATCTATTGATTACTATTTATACTCTTTTAACTGACAATCATCATCATTTATCTCTTTATTGCCCTGACATAAGTGAGAATATCTGCATTATTTCGTCTTATTTTTCCAGTAGTAGCAATGTGAGTAGGTAGTGGCACACTTAATCAAAGCACTAACGGATTTTGTATGGAAAAAATACAATCAGTCGAGGTCGAATAATTGATTTATTTATCGGGTCATAATAATTATTTAAGCATCATTGCTACCGGGAAACTTTTTAAGGGATCCGAAAATATTTCGGCTCACAATAAATCATTCCAAATTGATTTCCCCTGCCTTTCTCTGCTTTCACCGTACCCTTTCGTTTAACGGTTTCAACGAGGGAAAACTTCACTTCAGAATGCTTACGGTGCTAATATGCCAAACTCTGGATGCCTTAATCTTTACCATTTCACATTTTTTCCGTATTTATTTCGTTTTAATTTCTATATTTTTCCTTCCCTCGAAGCGGCAGGAAGTCTTTATCTCCAAGTATCCAGGAGAAGAGGTTTATAAAAAAAAGAAGAGGAAAAGTGAGCTGGAGTATTGAATGGGGTATCTGAGGTTTTTTGGGGCTCGTTGAGAGGGCTGTGGAAGGGGTGAAGTAGAGGAGTCAGTTTCTAGAGAGTGCTTCGAGTCTTTGTTCTCGGAGAGAATGCTGGACTTGGTCCAGTAAGGAGATTTTAGTTTCACTCGCAAGAGTGTGATAACTCGTAATGTTGTGACTTAGCATCCTTTTCCCGTCTCACAATTAGTTTCAAGGACAATGTGGTAATTCTATATGATTCTAAATAAACTATCCTCCTTATGTTACACTTTTATCTTATCGAGTACCGTAAAAGTTTCTCTTGATGAGGTTGCAGAACATTCTCACATTTTAGCCTTAAATTGGATTATCTTGGATTTTACTTGAAATTTACCTCAAGGAAATCAGTCGAATAATAGGATTTCGCTCTTGATTTTGACACGTAATCTTCAATAATAATGGAAAATATCAGGGTATGAAGTATTTTACGTAATGTAATGGTCATATTTGGTATTTAATTTAGTGAGAAGGTAATTACTTACGACGCGTTTATATTAGTTTTGTGGAATTTTTTTTTGTAATTTAAACTGCCGAATTGAATTAATACTACTGTTAGTGACATCTATTTAGGCGCTTTTTACAAATCCTAAGTACATTTGTATGGAGTATATTAACGTTTAGAGAGTTAACGTTTTCTTTACATTCGGAAGAAATTTCTGCTGTTTTCAGCAGGTACTTAACCTCACTTATACTTCCTTTCAATTCAAGTTTGTTTTCACCCAGAAATTTGTGAGTTAGAACGTTTTCAGAATATAGCTTTCGGCCGGAAACGTATGAATCGCCAGTTCATATAAAGATGTTAGTCTTTAGTCTCATCCAGAAAGGACCAATTTGTGTGATTTTATGAGTATTTTGAGCCTGAGCTGAGAGAGATATTCTTAAAACCATGAATGGCATGCAAGCAGGAACTGTGCCCACCGGTATTTATTACATTTCTGAAGCCTTGGCGAGGAAATACCATGACAGTGCTCCTACTGTTTCCGCCCATGTTTTTGGTCGATTACCTTGCAAAACTTTATTTGCGCGTTTTGTAATGTAATTTTGGGAATCCCGCTTAGGTGATCTTTTCTTGCAAAAGTGTTATCTCCTGGTAGCCTTCACCGCTTGCGTCATTCGGTCTGTTGTCTTCAAATGCTCCTTCAGTCTATTCTTATTCTGCTCTTTCTACCAGGTGGCCAAGTTCTTCCCCCGGTAGTAATTTGCCCTCCTAGGATTTTTGTTTTGGAACTCTCCTCTCTCCAATGCTTTATTTTCCATTGCATTTATTTCATCAGTGCCTTCCTCCGGAAATATATTTCAGATGACCTACTTGTCTTTCAACGGAAATCAGCTAACTGAAATCAAATTTGAGATTACTTTTATTTTTTTCATTTGCATGCTGTTATGAATGCATAACTATTTCTCTTGTGTGGATTCTGAAATACTTATGTAAGATTTAGGTTTTCGTATCCTTTTGTAGCACAATCTTACCATGAACATTGATCCCTAGGGAAAGAAAACATTCATTCCTGGGATTTGACCCGACACTGTCTCATTGCCTGGCTAGTTACCAGACAGTCCGTATCGATCAGATTATTTTATAATTTGAGATTAATAGAAAATGTTACGACAGAAATGTTACGACAACAGCATTTCAACACACGAATCATCAGTTTATGCCACAAATAGAAGGGATATTTATTTTACTAGCTAGGAATTGATGATGTTATCCTACGGCGAAACCTAGGGCTTATGTTTACCTACATTAAATGTAAAATAGCAAAATTGTATATATTTGATTTCAATATTTTTTTTTACTATTTTGGCATTTCTTATACCTTTTTTCTGCTTTATATGCTATCTGACCGTTGAGTGACATTTTGCACTATCCATAATGTTCCATCTAACTTCCGTCGTCTCAGTCTAGAAAGCAGTTTTCCGTATAGCTAAATATGGGTGAAGCCTTTTACCTGAAAATTGAGTAACACCGCAAATTGCATATTAAGCGTTATTTAACCTAATGATAAACTACGGAGGTACTTTACAGAGAGTAAAAATGTTACTTGTTAACCAAGATGGTCATACAAAGTCAGAGGTTGTTTTAAAACCTATTCGCCCGACAACATCTCGTTTCGCAAATATGAGATTGCTGTGTACACTTTCATAAGTTTTTATTTGAACCATCATGCTTTTGAAGCATAAGTAATTTATTGCTTCCAACAACAACATCATGAATCTTACCGAATTGTGAAAGCTTTAGATTGCCCCATAGTTTGGAACCTATGGTCAGGCAGTCATAGTCATTATGGTTATATTGCTAACAGTATTCATATTCACACACACATTTCACATTGTATCGTAAAAAAATTTTTTGTTTCTTACTCATTGCTTGTATTTTGATACTTGCCTCAAGTAATCATTTGAAAAGAATATTTTTTTATTATGCCCTCTTTGGTCGATAGCCATGATTTGGTCCTCTGTAAAAGTTTTTGCGATGATTTTAACTTATCTTCTTTCACATTTTTGGGTAGTGTGTTATAAGGTATTTGTCGTAAATAAACCATCGTTTGTAGAGATGAAGAAAGAAATTATTTAAGTTCATAGCGTCCTGCGTCTGTGAAAATGTTGACTACATTTCTACTTTCTTCCATTTTAACCTAAATTACTCGTCAGATAACCTTAATATGTATATGTTATCAGTGGCATTAACTGTTAATGTATGCACTCATAAAAAGACCGGTTTTGGATTGGCAATGAAAGGTACTTCAATAGTATGCAGTGTACCACAAAGGAATAACATTAATTCGGCCTGTTTCCTTCCTCTTCATTATCATCATCATCAGTCATCGTCAATCCGAACATTGGCTTACTGCATGTCAGCGCTATGTAGGTACTGGTTTCATCTGAACGCTTCTTTCCTTCGTGATTCATCATTTTGATGTATGCCATGACTCGTGAGTGCACTCCTTCCTTGGTCATTCTCGATAATCATACATTCTTTCTTCCTTGCACTGCAGTTTTTAACAGACTAGTGTTTTGGAATGTGTCCGATTTGAATTATTTTAATTTGTTATACTTATTTATATGTTTCAGTGTTTTGAAATTTCGTATTAACATGTCCGTCTGTGCATGGCCATGTAGACAGTTACGCATTCGATATTGGACATTATTTCGAAGAAGGTCCTGAGTTTATAGTTTTTTTAATAAACGCCAAAGTTTAAATATCGGTCTTTTGTTTTTTTGTTGCTAGTGAACCGTTATTTCCATATCCGGGGCACTAAGATTGATTAAGTATATTGATAAAACGACGGACAAAATTTTTAACGTGTTTATATTTGCTGTTAATATGCGCCTGTAGTCACAGTTACTTATTTTAATGGATGGTGAATTCAACGCAGCTGTCATTGAAAATAACCGGGCGTTAGATGAACTTTTTTTTTCAATTATGCTATGAAGAATATGAACAAGCTGAAACTTGGGCGTTTACTATAAAATATACTTCCAATTCCTGACTAATTTTCTACTTAAAATAGTTATAGTAAAATCAAAGTTAGTCAAATAAAGTTCAAGCCAAAGTCAAATAAAGTTCATGTAACTACGTCATTACACTTATTGTTTTGTATGCCTTGGCTCAGTGTAAGGTAAAATTCCAAGTATTTTCCTTCGATAACTCTCTCTCTAAGTTCTTTCCTCCAAGAATTCAATTGCTATGCATAAGTCGCTGGATATTTTTCTTTACGTTTACAAATTTTCATATGTGTACTGAAGGATCCATACAAGTATTGCTTCGTGTATTTGAATCACGCCCGCGCACATACTTGTAAAGGACACGTGTAACTTTTGCCCGTCTTTGTTCAATTATTTCAGGCTGAAAATTCAAAATATCGCATCGTCTATAGCTTACGATTCCTCTGCATGTGCTCAAGGGCATTGCATTAGCGAAAGGTTAAGCACTCTAGGTATTGAACTGCAGATACTTTTTTTACCGTACTAATTTCATTTTTTCCGCATAGTTTTGTTATTAACTCCCATTATTAATATGCTGGCTATGCGAAAATCGCATGAATCATGGCTACAAGGGGGTTAAAAAAATACCTTATTCGTTTAGGAAGATGCATTATAGGTTTCTGCATGAGACATTTTCTGCTGCGGAAATGGTTTAAAGGGGATGGAATTGGCAACCTTCCAGGTTCTCAAATGCCTTCTCTCTCCCTCTCCTTACCGGGGCTATTCAAATCAAGAAGGTTTAATCGCCTTCAGGCCTCTCGCAGTAATTACTAAGTCGTAGGAATCAATGCGTTATAAGGGTGAGGAATCAGTTGGTCCCCTAAGATGGAGTGAGCATTTTTTAAAGTCTAAGGGGTGATTAGAATTAAAGTTTTCATTCAATTAGTCTCTCTTTAGTATTTTTTAACCCAGTAAATAACGATTTGGCCATATTTTATGATCTTGCAACCGAGAATGGTGGTTCATTTGGGAAAATAACTGGGTAAATATGATATACATTTAGCTTTCAATAATGATCGGAGGACGGTTGAAAATTTTCTCAGCATTCATCATAACGATTCCGGAACCCCTTTCGGTAATTACTGTGTGGTTATCCTTGCCATAATTTGCGCGTCGGCTTTAACCTACTTTTAGCTAAGTCCATTCGACTGACGCCTTATGGTATTTTTTAACCTAATTTTGCTACATCCTTTTAATTTTTCCCAGCGGCATGCATTTTTCCTCCACCATATCCAGCATTCAGGAGACCTTTTCTCGCCCCAGCTGACCTATCCTATCCTCCTCTACAATCTCTACCTCATTAATGTCAAATTAAGGTGACTAGAGCTGTAATCATGGGTAATTAAGTGCAAATTTAAATTATTTTTTTAACAAGTCGAAAATAATTTTTGGAACACATTTCCTTTAAGTGCAACTGTTTATGCGGTGGAACAAATCATACAGGCAGTAATGGAAATGATACAATAATTATATTTTAAAAATTTTCCCTTGATTAAAGCGTTATGACGTATGAGTTTTCGGCACGATATGAAAAAATGTATACGAAATCATATTGAAATGTTCTTTTCGAATTTTGGACTCGGCGTGACACCTTGATATTATTGCGTGTTTAGAAGAAAAGCTTTATTGTGTAACCGAACAATTACGAAACATTTGTCGTAAGGTGGGTCTATACTTCCAAGCCAACTTAAGTTAACGGTCGCCGCCTTTGGTTGCATACTGGGATGGTAGAAGCCCCACGGGAAACTGTGAAGGAGGCACTGACAAAAATGGAGTGAGGAACGATTATCCTAGGGGTGGAGATGGAAAAGGTCTACTCCGTTGCCAATGCAGGCTTGAACGCTTAACATTGCTATAGCCTTAATAAGAAAACAGCATCAAGGATTGTTGGTTTTTTGCGTATATGAAAGACGATTCTTTGATTTAATTGGGTGGAAAATTCTCATTTAGGCATCTAGCCTTCGTAACTTGCCCCGGAATATTACCAAAACATTTCGTAAAAACCAAAGTTTTGCTATTTTTTATAAAAAAACACAACCAACCACAACCACTCATCATCTACAAAAGACAATAATTGCAAGTCTCCAGCTGTCACGGCAAATCTTTTACTAAGTTAGAGGGAAACGTCTGAAACGAGCTTCTTAGCCCCCGTATAGAGCCTCCATAAGACTACGCGTTAAAATTTACATTGAATTCCTAAGTAACCAAATCATCTGAAAATGATTTCAATCCCAAATATCACTTATGAGAACGCGCATTCAATGTTTAATGCAAATTTGTGCGTAAAAAAATTGCTCCATCCACCTTGATTATATAAGTCCAACTTTTGTTCACGGAACCATGCTGCATTACGACGTATGCACATTCTAGATTGAAAACTATGCTCGATACTTCCAAGAATAGTCTTGGAACTTTCTTTTAATTTATTTCTTTAATCGAATTTCTTTGACTATGATTCCTCCTTTTATTTTAACTTGGCTGGTTTTCCTTCTCTATCTCGCTCCTACATTTTTGTCGTCCTTCTGCTGCGTATATCCTGTCTAATGTTTTAAGTTTTCACCGGTATTAAGTTGGCCCACGACTTCAGCCCAGGAAAACAGCCTTCAGAAAATGTAACGGAGAAACGCATACCAGGTGATTAATAAAACATCAGGCCCATAATTAGGGTCAACAGTGAGAATTTGGAAGGGACTGAGAGAAATTAGCCTTCAAAAGTACTACAAAGTTCAGTAAAACGTGAAAAGGCACGGTTAGGTGAACATAAGCCCTCTTAGCGAAATTATGCAATCAGTCGTCTCTTTGTAAATAAATACAAGCTAGGTACTCATTAGGGAGGTCACAAAATATGGGAAATGTTTTCTTTCACTGTATCTTCCGGGGTACCCAACCAAACGTTGCCAATTGGCTAAGAAATGAGATTGGCAAAGTTTCAGCTCAACTTGACAACGTTAACCCGTGCCTCATTGAGCTCAGCTCGTTTTCACTATATTGGTAGCTTTCTCGTAAGTTTTTTTGATCGTCTTACTGCCAATTGACTATTAAATATGAATGTTTGGTGTTTGTTTGTGGTTGAAATCAATTGAAACAATTGAATGCGTCAATTAAACGATTTTAATTTTTATTTTTTGAAGTATCCCGTTGCTTCATACATTCAAGCATTTCAGCTCAGACAAAGTCAAAGAACTTAGTTATTCATGTTTAGTCTGATAAACTGGCCCTAATTTATTGATTTACTACGCAATGATCCTTGCATACATATTTTGCTTCTTTTATTCTCATACAATTCTTCATACTGGCTGTCCCATTCCTTCTCTTGAGAGTGTATTCTACCGCATTCACCCATGACTTTCTGGGCCTACCCATTCCTACACCACTATCATATATCTCTCTCATTATTTGGCTCTCATTAATTCCTTCAACGTGTAGCTAAACCAACAAAGCACCACAATGTGTTTCATAGAGATATCTCATCCATTTTCGGCGTCCCGGTGAGTCAGTACACCGCATATACCTCCTAGTGGTGGATCGCTTGCAACGATTTGCTGACTTTGGAGGTATCCTTTTCAGAATCAATTCTATAATAGCTTGAATTGTATAACTGACCGTAACACGGCCGTAACAGTTAACAGGGAAGTGGCGTGTCGCGGGTATTGCAGCGGCTGGTGTACTTTATTACAACTTACTGTGAATTTCCAAAAATAGCTCGGCTATTTTTAAATTTGTAAAAATATTGTCTCTATGTGACATTATCACATGTAAAGTATTCTGCCGTACTTGAGTTCTGCCTGAGACGGATGGGATAAAATAGTTTTCCATGAATTAAAACTTAAATTTTAGGTTCTAATTGTCAATATTTACATTAATGTTTTACAGAGCATATCAAAGGGTGCTCAGGTAGGTATCCTCGAGCCTTGAAATTTCCTCCTGCGCTTCATTCCTTCTTGTGTAAGGTTTATGCATTTATTCATTTTTTCATATGCATTAAAATATTTTGGGTTTGAGCTAGCTTAGTCGTGAATGGTGTTTCAATTTATGTTCTCCATCAAAGGAATATCGGGGTTCTCAGTAGGAATAAATTGGGCCCTTGAATTTTTTAAAATATTTACTTGAAAGCTGAGTAATGGAATGCAATAGAAGTGTATTTTTTAATTTATTTTCTCGACTTCTACAGTCAAAGATGTGGAAAGGGCTGTCATTCTGCCAATGGATTTCACACTGATGAATTTTTGAAAATTTGGAATGTATTAATAAATCAAGTCTTGTGTATATCCTGGAGGGTCGAATTTCCGATTGAATACCTTAAAACATCTTAAACGTGCTTCTTAGACTTGAGAATTTAAGACAATTTCCTCTGGTACTTTGGTCGTTACAATACATCAGAAATAAGAATAGTCATAAAAATTGGGTTATCAGTATGGAAATGTGGCTTTCACATTTAATTTTGTAACTACATGGTTGCTCTCCGTTGCCGAAAATGGCCAACATAAGCTAAAAGAGTTTTTTAAATAATGGAAATATCTCCAGTTCAGCGTCTTTAAAAAAATCATTTTGTGCTTTCATGTAATTCCGTGCCTATTGTACCTACACGCCGGATTATTTTGTCTTTTTGAAGTCTGTTCAGGTTCTCCACTGGGTCCAACTCAGCATTACTGCCGATGCTTCGGACGAGTCGTCCAGCGTCTTCAGCGCTGAACCCGACCAGACGTCACTAACAGCATACTCCTCTGCGGGTCTGAGCCTCTTTATTTATGCTAAGATGGAGATAAAAGTGCTTTTTTTTCTCATCTCCATTGCAGGCATTAACAAATCAATATATTTTATCAGCGATTGTTTTAAGCGTATCACACTTCCTACTTTTGTTAACCTATCCAACAGTATTTTGCTCATTTTAGTAATCAATTAAAGCAAAGTAATAATTTAGAAGCAACTACATCTATTATACCCTTGAACTCACATTCCTAACTGCTCCAGTAATTGACTTTCTGATTATCTGACGAACGTCGTATTCTCCTTTTCTATAAACTCGATCCTTCGGTCGTTTTTTGTTTGTGAATCATTGTCATCATAATCAATTGTGGTATGCACCAAGCGACTGATTGATACGTGGAGGGACTGGCCCTCAAATTTCTCTAAACGCAGGAAGACTACTCCAATGTTTCCTTCTCAAAAGTATTTATCTCCAAGTACCTTTTAATTTTATATACCATTTACCAGCATTGTTCCCCCTGTCCCCAATTTATTTAACGTCTTCCCTTCTAAACAGTCTTCTATTAATCTTAACTTCTATAATGGCTGGATCATCGATATTATTTTTCTTCTTACTTTGAATTTTAGCCAATCAGCTACATCTCTTCTATTATGTAACATCTAATCTTTTGTTCTTGTACCATCAATTTTTACGTGGAATTAATGGAACCTTTTTGGGACAATGAACAGAAAATAATCTATTTTAATTCTGTATTAAGCCTTAGGCATCTTTATTGACAACTCAAATCACTTCATTGCTTAGGATGACATTTTCAAGCATTTTATCTAAAAAATGTGGTAATTTTTTCGTCGTTACCTGTGTGGTGTTCCATTCAAACTTTGGGTTCCCTTTCATAATTACTCTGTTGGGTAGCTGAGACATATTTGGATGCATAACGCATGATTATGCACCATTCATATGAATAGTTACGATAAAGCTGAGAGTGCCGTAAGATATTCCTCGATTGGGGACACTTGTGGCAAAATCTAGTATCTGGGGAATAAACGGTAACCTTTATACTAAAAAAGGAACATTTGAATGGACTAGTTTAAACTAATAGTTTATTGATTTGAGTAAATAATGCAATTCATTAGAGGAGGATGTAGAATTTCAATATCACAACCGTACCAATCACGCAAATAGCTTCCGGGGTAGGAAAAGTCAAAGAAATTAGTTTTTGCTGTTAAGCCTAGGAAACTGGCTTTCATATAATAATTTCCTCCATGATGTCGTATCCTTTTGTACTTCATTATCTTCTATTAAATTCATTCATTGCTTCATACACGCTCTTCTATTTTTAGGACTTCTAATATTCCTCCTCTTAAAAGTCTCTTTCACCACATCCTTACCCTTGATTTTCTGGGTCTACTCCTTCCTCTCACACTGTTAACTCTACTATTTTATTTTTAATCCGTTATTGGACTCTCATTCATTCTATTAATATGCTCAAATCGACGTTGCACAGTCTTTTCATGTGTCCATCACCAGAGCATCTAACCCAAATTCTTTTATTCTGCATTTATATTGGATGTAGGTAACACGCCCATCGCGTTTGGTGCATGAATCTAACATTCCTGTTTTTGATCTCTGATCTTTTAAAAATATACATAGGTTAGATTTTATCAAAACGTTCTCATTTCTTGTCCATATAGGTGCATTTTACTCTAAACATTTTCAGTTGAAAACTTTTAATTTTATTTGCATTGACAAAGGTATCGACTCATGAAAATTATGCGCAAGTGTAAAAACTTAGTTTTTTCCAATCCAGGCTAAAACTAGACTTAGTTGTGATGTTACTACGATGCGTAGACGTGTCAGGTTAGATATGACGTTGGATATTGTTTTTAAACTGATTTTTATTGTATTAGGCACTCTTCTCGAATGATTTACTAACTTCCTGTAACTTTGTAATTGAATTCTTGGTGTTCCAAGACCCGGACACATGTTTATGTAGCGCCACAAAGGCAATGCAGTGGAAGTCATTGCGCAAAAAGGCAGTCGATGCAAATGCAATGGAAAGCAAATAAAAAGAGTAGAATTTTGTTCCATTAAGGGAGAATTGGCATCGAAGCGTTGCTACGTAGTCCCTAGACGAGAGGGCAAACTTTGGGCCTGATTGTTGGGTTGATTCGTTGACTTATCCTTTTGTTGTACTCGCAAACATTCCATCTCAAATGCTCCATCCAATCTCAAATACTGTTGGACCATTGCCAGATGAAGTTGAACTCTCGATTTTGCTTTAGGTCTTTCACCACTTTTAGTCGCCAACAAATTGAAATACTCCCGTGCTTTCGGTTATTCAAGAGGAGTTGGCTGAAATTCTAATATTCACTTCATTGATAATTTCTGAGTGTTTGGATTATAAAGAAGGGGAAGTAAAATTGACTTTCGTGCGGTTACAATTTTTGTGATTAATGCCACGTCTGTATGCTGCCTAAATGGGACATTTTTAAAAGGGCTTTGGTAAAGTTAGTTTGGAGAATGTTTTGTGCGACGTTTTCCTTTTATAGTACTCTATTTCTTTATCACATCAACCATACCTTACCATACACATTCACACCAACTTACCCAAATCCATATTGAAGAAACGTGTTCTTTCACTTGAGAAATTTTAGTGACTAGCGACAAATCCAAATACTTTTTGGGAAGAATATTAATTTGACTGCAAAACTAGTAAATTCAAGCCTTTTTGATATGAAAAAAACTGGTTGCGTTACAATATCGTTATAAAAATAACATTAAAATAAATCTAATTTTTTGTTCGTATATTGAAAGCCTTTCAACAATTACACAGCGATGGCATTCCCCATTTTAATGAAAGGGAAATCAATAGAATGCTAACATCAGTTGGATACCCTTCCACAATAGCAAATATATTGTGGCACAAGGACATTCTTAAGACTGGCACTGGAATTTTAAAGATAAAAATAATGATCTATGTGTAAAATTTACATTTAATGCATTCCCATCTAGTGTTATAACTAGTGAGAACTTTCATTTTTCATCTGGCAACAATTCAACAACTTTTTACCTAAAGTTAGCGGCTGAATACGATTATGTTATGGCAATCCGGCGTCACCTGCTCTATCCCGTTTCTCATAGGACGTCAGTAAAGTGACTAACGACCGCATCAATAGTCCACTTGCCCTAGTGGTAACATGGGAATCAAGCAGATCATAGCCGTGTGCAACCTCTTATCGATGGTGGCCTAGTATCACCCGCAGGATCTAGCACGAAAACTATTGACTAGTCGGGTGTAGTCATGTGAGCGGTGATGCACCACACCCTACCAAGTGCATCGTTGATGATATTCTGTATCGCTGAGGAAAGAAGCGATAATTTGAAGCTGATTACGGAGATCCGTTGACATCAGCATATACCGATGCTGATCGGTCACCGGGCCTAATGTCTATTCGAGTTGCACGAAAATTTGAGATACCTGGTGTCTTTAGATACTGCGTATTAAATATCAATGTCTCAATAGAAATAAAAAAAGAGTATAAATGAAAATCAATATTTTCTTTTCGTTATTTGATGTTTAATATTTAACCTTTATGCAATTTGGAATGACTATAAATATTTTGGTGTATCCTCATAAGTTTTGTGATTAACAAAGTAGGTGTCGTTGTTGCGTGGTATCAGTAGGTTTTACAACAATGAATTCTTAAGGTACAAATCTAGATTTTAAAATTCGATTATGTAAATTTGTTATGTATATTATAACTTTTGACAGTTCTTGCTCAACCATATCATAGTTTTTCGTAGTTGAGCCCTGATTTGGTTTTGAAAAATTATGCCTAGAATATTTCTGCATGAGTTGACTATCATTCTCTGTGCATTTAGGTTTCTAACTTAAAAATTTCAATCACTTTCCCAATTAAAATAATCATAGTATTCACACGCAGTAAAAAACCCTGTTCTTATTTTCAGGTGAGTCCATCGAAATTATTTTCATTGAGTTGGTGAAGTAAAACGACGCCTGATCTTCCAGTGTCGTCTGAGTTAGTGAGTACGTTTCCATTAAAAATATTTTACTGTAGATTTTCTGTGGCAAATTGAATTTCCCTGATGTTTTGAACGTATTTCTTCGTTACTTTCCCATATATCGTTGCAATAGGTAGAAGCTATTTCCTGATTCATGGGAGTGTTTTCAGCCTTGATTTAACTTTCATCGATTTCGCTTTATTTTTTAGCACTTTTCATGATTATTATACTATGCCGTATTTCTATAGTTTATCCTCAACGATGGAAAATAGTATTATTTTTAATTTGAAAATCCATTTATTTTATCCTTATGCAGTAATTTGTATAGAGATTAACCATTCAAAATTTATCAAGTCCAAATTTATTCAAGATTCTCGCTTTCGTATCTACTTATCTGTTGATTTATCTTTTATGTTAATATGTAACCATTTATCTTCATGATGTTTAGCACGTCCATTGCTACAGTAACGTGTTTTGAGTATTTTATCTTATCACAATTTCTTCAATATATATGTGTCGCTGTTCTCATTTAAATATTTTCAAAATAAGGCAAATTTCTTCCCGCTCTCACGTGTTACAAATTTGCCAAATATTCTACAAGGGCCATTTCGTCATGAATGAAGATGTTGGTAAAGTTTTGAAGTGGATGGTGCAATCCCACTGATTATTTCTTTTAGTTTGAAGCTTGAGGAAGAAACACATTTGTTTGTTACTCCCGTAGCACTCTGTATTGCTATAACGATGGTAAGAAAATAATTATTGTGAAGTTTGGCTCATCTCACAAGTTGAAAGATCCCATGCGTGAACATGGGTTTTCCCCTACTATAAGAACTCTCTGTAGAGTTTCGAGCCGTGTGACGCCTGAATAACAGCTATACCTTCAATGAAATATTAAAGGTTACCAGTGGTTGTACGCTGTCATTGAAACTAAGGGAGACGATATCGAAGCTCTGCAAAAATAATAGCGAAAAATAAACCTGGGAGCTCATAAAAGTAGTGTGCATTACTAATGGAACAACCCTCCAATATTCCTTGCTTAGTCAAAATTGAAATGTGTCGCAAATTTCATTGCATGTGCTAACTATATGTCGTTTAATGGCACTATTGAATCCAAAAGTGACCGTCCTGTGCTATCTATTTATCTATCTATCTGCTCATTACGAAGCCTCGCATGACATTCGTTTGGCTTCCTAGGTCTTCACTCCCTACAGTTTTTAAAATACTTTCTGCCGTTTTCAACTGGATGACTTAATCTGACCTATTGGGTATTGTACTAGTCCCCCCCCTTATCAATTTCCTTAATCACAGGGGTTCTAATAATTATTCTTTCACGCGGTCCTAAACACGCGACGTTATATACTTGTATCAGCCCGACACACAAAAGGTACCCTTCACTTTATCACTTCTTACCTTGAGAGAGAGATCCTTTTGGTAGTCCTTGGCGGCAAAGGTTAATGGATTAATTCATGCACTAAAATGATACACTTGAACAGTACATATATTTATAATAACCCTTTTATTCTTCAATTATGAAACAAATTCACTTTAGTTACTCAATTAATCAATATATGTTCCCTTCTCAAATATATTCGTATTAATTTATAATGTTTGTTCTACTTCACCGGATATTGTACAAAGTGAATTCCCGATACTCTATGCCCCAGTATCTGTTTATCGGATTCCTGGATCCTTCCTTAACACAGGACACTGGCGTTGGTAATTGCTGTCCAAAGCTGCTTACTCCCGGCAAATTATCACTGCAAAAACTCTCGTATGACTTTCACTCGATAAACGTCTCTTGTGACTCCCTTGTTAAGAAGAAGCAGAAGAAGAAGCCTCGTTCCTTGTTTGACAATCCCTTTTATACTATCTCATCTCCCCTCCTGTATGTTCTAGAACATTCCAGGTTTTCTCCCCTTCTCTCGTATCTGATAGGCTATTCCCCTTTCATTATTATAAGTTTGTTTACGTAAACAGAAAATGGTATTGTTTAAAGTTGTTTTCATAACATAGACGGCATTGTTATAGTCTGTTTACGTAAACAGAAAATGGTATTGTTTAAAGTTGTTTTCATAACATAGACGATATTGTTGCCTCGCGGTAGCACGTGTTCCTAAAATATACACAATGGCGTCCTTAATCGTATACTTATGCCAACACGGCCAAAATGGCGTGTTACAGTATATTTATCGATTCTTTAAAGATTTGATGCCAAGAATATGTACTTGAGAGAAATCCTCTGTAGTTGAAGTCTTAGGTCTTATTGTTAGCGCTCTTTGAGTCCACCTGGTACTAATGCAGGTTGTAATGGTTTAGAGAGAATTTCTCTGACACATTTAGTAATGTAGAAATCTGTTCTCGAGTGCTGCTCTCATCTTTTCATATCTTATTTATAATTTTCACGGTGATGGTTTAAAGTAATTCTATCGGGTAACTAAGTGTTTCGTACAGTCTGGATGGAAAACAATATGATTCTTGATTCATCAAATACCTGTATTTAATTCAAACACTCAAACACTTTAGGTAAAACCACTCTTGTGGATATCTGTAACTGTAGAAACTCTGTAGAAACTCTTTCCAGTTCCGTGTTCTTTCGGTATTTATTTTCTTGTTACATCATTTACTTATAATTTAACATCTGCTGAACTCATTGCAGTAATTACAAGGGATTATCATATAGTGGTGCCAGTGGAATTCATTCAGTATTGGAAATATCAGTAATAAGAATTCAATTCAGAATTGATAATTACAGTGAAAAAGAGAATACCTACTATTGGTATATTTTCGTTGAATCCCGGCAATAATCACTTTATATCGATTCACTCTAATTTACATACCAAGTATATCGAATTTGATTTTTTTTTTCAATTTCTCTCTTTTATAACAGAAGTTTCCTGTGGTTGATAATTGTGGGCCCAAGTACGATTCCTTCCGATATTTATCATTCCCCTATCGTACGTTGATGGAAAAACTGGATGCGTTTTCTATCCCCATTAAAAAAAATACTCTCTGAACCCTTAATTGCGAATATATTTCAGTTCCCTCTTCATTCGCTTACCGCTGTCATCATTGGATGCCGTTGTCCCAGACGATGAGGGTGTAGGATTTAATGCATTAGCGAAAATATTGACATGTAAACTTTTTTTTAATTTGCCTGGTTAATATCCCTGGTTTACCATGAGGTTCGTGACGCTTGAGGTTGAAAAAGCGTCCCTTGGTTTTTGTTCTGCAGGAATTCTTTTGAGGTGATGAACGGAATTCTTGAGAGACTTCATAAATGACATTCAAGGGCAAGCAATCGGAATTCATTATTGCAGTTTCTGCACTATCTGATTCTCCGAAGTTCGATGATAATGGTCTTTTCCACGACGAGATAAATAAAAAATACACGGAATAGAATTCTTTTAAACTTATTAGATTTATTATAAAATTCGAATGACACTTGAAAACCTGAGGCTGAGGAGTAGAGAGTTGGTAATTAGGCCTTTCATTCACAATTTAGCTATTCTAATTTGTTGAATGTTACTATGAATTACATCCAAGCGCTTCTTTGTCGATTAGCTAAAGAATACATCACTTGGTAATTTTCCACACTATTTTAATATAACTGACTGGTTTCGATGCTACAACCATAACTTCGAAAGATGCAGCATCGTTGAGTGTTGAGACCGGTCAGTTATATTAAAACAGTTTGGAGAATTACCAAGTGATTTATTCACTAACTTTGCCACAATTCCACAAGGTTACTTTGCCTACCATCGCGTAAATTTGACTAACACCTTAAACTATTGCTGTGCTTACAGGCCTTGATTGGAGCGTACAAAAAGTGGTTAAATGGGTAAAACGGTCGTGTACATTTTGGGGGATTTGTTAAATATTATTTATCGTGTGCTAATTTTTAGGTTAGAATTACTCAGCGCGCGCAACAACATGACGAGGCATTGATTCCAACGTGGAATCAATGTAGAGAGTAAATATTTTAGTACAGCAGTGTTTTATCAAGGCTACAAGCTACCAAGGAAAGTTGCATGCGATTTTGACCGGAAGTTTCCTCTTATAGTCTCACGGAATGGTGAGAAATTGAATTCAACAAGAAATCATTGTAGATTAGAGTGAGAAAAATATTTAAGGTTTTTTTTCAACTGGTGATAGTGCGATTCTGTATCATAGATTTACGCCCGTACTGTTCCCTTTATTAGTTGTTGAATGGTAATTCATGTCTAACGTCTTTGCATATTACCTAGAAATCAAAGGTCTGCTTAAACCTGAGGTTTAGAAAAGATGTCTGGGCTTTCTCTAACGTGGAACATCGGTTATAATGCACGGAATAATCCGTGGTACTAGATAACAGACTTGTAATAATACTATTTGCTCCCCATTTTAAGCACCCGGTGTATGATTGATACATCTTCTTGAATTGCCTAAGGGTAGGTTTCCTCATGCCTCTTCCGGCTTTCTATATGCACTCTCGAGTAAAAGGTGTGCTCTAAAGTTCTTTAACCGCTTTCAGCTCCAATTCAGCCCGTGTTATGGTTAACATGGGCTGAATACCTGGGAAAGATAGATATTTTTATCCCAATTTGGAAAATGCCATCATTATCAAAATCCAACGGTAATATCTACATTTATTGGAGTCACTGTTTAGAGCTGCGGAGCGCCATTTTGCGCAAAATGCTGATTTAGAAGTGTTCTGCATACAAATTATTAAAACTAAGGATTAAAATTACGTGAGACGTCTTAATTTCTGTGAAACTTTGTTCTAACCAGAGACGGTTTTGCCACAAGCTTATGAAGTTTAGATTAAGTTTCGTGGAATCGCCCTTTAAGAGCTCTGTATCTCTCACTATTGATTAATTAGCGGTTGACCGGTTTAATCGCAAAGATGACATCGCCAGTTTGCTACCATTTTAAGGAAATTTATTTTAACTTCAAGGAGTCTGGGATTTAACTGCTGGGAGGCACTCTACTTGGTCCGTCCAGGTGGGGAAATTTATTTGTATAATGCAATCGATCTGTATGAGCTCTTTTGGTAGCATTTTGAATGGGTAAATATTGATCCTCCGCACTCGTTATCTTAACTAATTTAGCATGGATGCGTAAATTACCATTGGGAATGTAAATGAATGGCGATGCCTTTTGGGACCATCCTGGCGGGTTGTGTGATAACTTGACTTCGGAAATGGATTCTATACTCCTTTTCGGGGTTAATTAATTTTATGGCAAAATGGCTCTTAAGCTCTATTAATGAAATTCTCTGTGGCACAAACTTGCTTGTTGTATCATTTGTGCGAATGTCTTCCTATTATGTTAAGGTATGGTATTTTTTATATTTTGAGTTAAATATCTATTCAAATGTAGTGAAATGAAGAGTTATTAGAAGGCAAATTACTGCTGAAAATAAAGTAAAAATATCGATTGTGTTTCATATTCAAATCCACTTCTGTTGTTGACCAGACTGATTGATTCCATGGGCAACTTAGTCGAGAATTTGGTCAAAAAAAGGCTCACTTCACTTATTATTTGGCCAAAATTTCAATTGTATATTGAAATTTTCACCAAGGCTATGAAGGGAATGCTATATAATGGAAGGGAATTTTCACCATGGCTATATAATGGAAGGTTAACCCAAAAAACCATGCTCAACATTTGAATTTTCACACAAACATTTTGATTAATAATGTAGAAATGAGCGGCACCTTCCATTATGACACAGTCTCACTCTTCGAAGCATCCGTACTAGCACCATACTAGCGATTTCGCCCTTGCAAATTTTTCACGAGGAAATTAAGGATAAGACACCGGAAATCTTGGTACAGTTGTAAATAAGGAAGAACTGGAAAAAGGTATATTTTGGCGAATGACCTAGTGCTTACTGGACCCTACCCCATCCCTGACGTCACCTTATCGGAAATGTATACCTAATGCTTGAATTCCCCCCACCCCTCCGCATTCACTCTCACATTTACCCCTTTCCACCCCTCCGAAAACGTGTCTACTTTTCCATACCTTATAGCCTTTCCCACATGACTTGACGGGCACATGCCTATTTCTGTGCCACCCTTCTAACCCCCTGTGCCATCATCATAGAGACTCTTCTTGAATCCGCCAGTAATCTTGTCTAGAAAACTCGTGAGTACGCTCATATTTGGTTAACCAGAGCATTTGAAAAGCCTTGCATAATGTAATGCTATTATTAAAATTAATTATGCATGCTATAAGGCTATTTTACTGAAGTTATTTATTCTTAATACATTAATACGAAAAAAGTATTCCAGTTTCCCAACGGAGGGCGTGGGAAAGATCACCATAAACTTCAAGCATATTTTCCCTTAAGTGAGTTTGAGCGAGAATTTTTTCCAGTACCAATAAACCCCATATTTGAAATGCCACATGAAATAAGTATCAAGTACCTACGCTCAAAATTTCAAGGTAAACGGCTCATTACTTCATTCATTCCGAGGCTAAATAGAGAGCAGTGATTTGGGGACGTAGAGCCGATTGGAACACTCTTGGGCTCTAGGATTGTATTAAGGTTTACTATGCGTAAAGCGTAGGTCTTTAGCGGTGTGCAAAATTCAACGTATAATACCGAATCGCCCTAATTATAATAATCAATGTAACGTGATAAATGCAATTATCTGTAATACCGTTTAACGAACACTGAGAGGTTGGGGTAAAACATACCCAAACAAATCACACTGAGCCATATAAGTCCCGGGCGAAATTTCCCGTTCATAGCCATTGATCAAGTTGCCAAGGATATACCATATGCCATTGTTGAAATAGGAGAAAAATTGAATATTTTTGAATTGATTACATATGTTTTAGCGAAGATGGAACGTAAAGTATAATTGAGTCCAAGAATTAAATACTTCGTTCTTTTGCCCATCCGATAGTGAACATTTTAACCCTCTATCGTGAGTGACAGTAATTTTAATCAATTAGGGGCCCCTTGGGCCCTGAGAAAATTTAAATACAGCCTTTTTCTGTCCCAGTGCACTTAATAACCCTCACGCTAAATTTCAAAGTAATCGATTCAGCCATTTTTGCGGTATTGAGTCACAGAAAACAGACAGACACCATTAGATTTTTATATATCAGTATTGGATAGAACAGATCTGTAAATTTGCCTGAAGATATCCAACGTTGGATGAAACCGGTCGTTATTAAAATATTCTGTGAAATTTTAAACATTTTGTATGTTGTGTTAGGATGAGATTTCACAAAGTTGAGCCTGATTTAATCGAATTCAAATGTTTGTTTGATATTATGAATGTTGAGTGCGGTGTTTTGTCGTAAACCTTCTGTTACCATCCTTAGTAGCCCTGTAGATGATTTGAAAATGAAACCGTTTGGTATAGATATGAGTTAAGCTTTTTTATTGCACAAAATCGTCGATAATCTCTATTCTAGCTGGTATACAGTGTTGACAGTAAGGTATGCATAAGAACGTTCATGATACTGCCACGTCTCCAGCGGTTATGGAGCAGATGCCAGGTTTTACACGTATTTTATGCGTGACTTTATACTATGCGTACTGTACTTTTCATTACGTTAAGATGGACCTCCATTTTCGGCTGCCGTAACCTCAGCAGATTTCAAATTTAATTAATAGTGAATAATGTTTTCAGCGCAAGTATTACGGCTGAGGATATGACTGGGAAGGAGTGAATTAAGATATATAATTGTCTTCCACTAGCGGCATTTCGTGCGAAAAGTAAACTGAAACTCATTAAACTACATTCTTTGTGATGTTTAAAGCATTAAATTGATTAGTTCTTTATATTGTATGCATCAAAGCAAAGTTAATGTATATGTATCCCATCTGTATTAGCGAAATGGTTTTGAATTTTTGTTCAAGCCTAAACCTGCATTTATATTGCTCTTCATAAAGCTCATATTTTACATGTGATTTCACTGAATTTTTAAATTGAAAGTTCACTTAAAAGATAAATGCATATTAATGATAATCAGTGGTAAGATTTAAAATTCTATATCAGGTATGAAAAACGTCATGAAAGCATATTTTGACACTTCCCTGAGAATAGTATATCGCGGTCTCTTTGCCTTTGCTTATTTCATTGTGCATACCTATTTCGTTTACAATGCATAAGGAAATACACGGGATACTTCCCGGTGACGCAACACCCTAAAATTTTACAAATGACTGCTTCATTTACATTGTGACGCACGAAATTTGGATTGCAAAATTTAAAAAAATTCTGCGCAGCCCTATTGCTCCCTGAATTCATAAAATGCATTTTTGATCGCTCTCCTGCTCACGTTTGAGAACACATTATATTTTCAACTAGAATTTTATAAATTTAACCTCATTTTAAAGGAAAAACCACCACGTTTCCAATGATATAAAAATGTAACGCCTTGCCTAATTACGTTTTGTGCAATTTGCCTTAGAACATAAGCTGTTGTACATGGGATAGATTACGTCTGTGTTCTCCAGAGGAGGAATATTATAATAAATTAGGAATTTATAGCACCTAGGTTTCGTCAAAAAACTAACGGCGTGTAGTGTGTATGTTTTCTCAACTAATCATTAAAGTTAATCAATGAATTACCGAAGACTTTTTACAGAAACGCAAAAATACCTATTGGGAAGGTCTATTTAAACTTACTGCGTGAAAATGAAACGTACGTGCATACGTTGTAGTTTCATTCATGTTACTACTTAGATTTTTAACATATATTACTATATTTATGCGCCATCAATATTACTATATTTACTTCAAATGCCTTGCATACGCAGTAGTAAAAAATTAAATTCAAACATGGTCTCAATTTTGACTTGGGAAATATCTCGCTCACACTACCTTCATATCCCATGGTTTATAGCTCACAGTGAATACGTAGCCGTTAGCCATCCCAGTGATCCCAATCTGTCCTTGGGGCATCCAATTTGACTCAACGAAAACTCAACCCCGAGGTTGTGTCAACGGTCCTTCTGCCCTCGACCACACAAAGTAATAAAGGCCAGACAATCCACTCAAATTCCTTAACTCGAAGTCTGGCGACCTTTGACCTAAGCCTCGAAGAGAGAGTCCAATAATTTCGCTGCTGCTAACCAAGTATTCGGCAAAAATCTTGGTCAGAGGAACTCTGTTGGAGCGTTTAATGAAAAGACGAGGACTTTCCCCGTGACTTTTGGGGAAATATTCTGACCGAATAATACCGGCTGGGCTTAGTGGTCGTGTGGGAAAAGGGTCTGGATGTGTATCAAGACAAATGAGGAGATCAGGTAGTTCCTCAAACGCCACTTTAGGTACAACTTTGCGCTTTGCGGCTTGGATCTAGTCCGTGTACCTATGAACAGTATCGTACGGAGGGTTGACTTCTGTGGGGGTTTAACTTCTGGGGGGGGGTTAACTCCATTAATATTTATTTGCATGATCATAAAATGATATTTAGATTATTATTCACTAAAAAAATAAATAATTTAACCTTCTCTTTTCGTGAAGACAATTCAACTATATTTTTCATCCCAAAAAGCAAAATTCTCAACGCTAGTTCAGGTAAACGAACGAAAACGAATTAAGGTAAACGTGTTTTTGGGGGGTAAGGGGTGGATTTTAACCCTACACCCACACCCCCGTCCGTACGCTACTGCTTGTGAAGGTTAATTACCGAAAACTATGTAAGTTCATCCTAATACGAATGTTTGTAATTCCTATTCTCCGTTAGTTTAACTGCTTTGACAAGTTAACTGAGTTAACTTCGAGTTAAATGAGGGTGGTTAAGTTATATTTTATGAAAACAAGAAGAAAATTAAGTTTTATATGTATTATTTATTTATGTAATAATCACGCATTTTAGATTTAATCTTGAGAAGCCTATGTTTTACCAAATTGTGACATGCTCCTTTCCCATCTTCATTTCATCACTTTTATACCCAAACATGTTTTTATTTTACATATAGCGGCTTGGAAGTGCGTCCTGCCAGATACCGTTAGAAGCTTAAAATTGGTAGAATGGTTTGCCTCTATTGTGAAATTAGAGGACAAAAACGTTTATCTTCTACATAATTTTTCGTACATCATGAATTCCGGTCATTCATTTCGTATGCGGTCTATGGGCTGTTTGCATAAAATAGCATATTATATCGATTTAATGAATAAAAAGTTATCATATTTCAACTCAGGGTTGCTACAAGCCGGAAAAACCTGAAACACCTGGAAAAGGTAAAGGTTAGGTTGGGCCTGAAAAACCTGGAAAAGTCACGGAAAATGACAAACTTTATCTGGAAATTTGTTTTTTCAAGATTTTTTTTAATGAGTGAGGATTTTATGGGCTATGTCTGTTGGTGTGTGGATTTTTAGTACCTTGTCTGAATGAGGCATTGGATATCTTATTTTTTCTATATGGAGTACTTATGCCCTTAAAATAAATTTTCTGGTGCTATTAATTAAATTCATACTGTGGAAGATGGAATATTTGTTTCTCCTCTGATTTCACGCAGGAAATTCATCGCCCTGGTCGTAGCCGAGACTTAAGGAGGTTCGGTGGTTTCACTCAACTTAAGAGAATTCGACGAAACTTGCAGGAAGCATTACTTATGTTGTCTTACATTTACCTGATTTTTTTCAGAATTATTTACCGCAGATTACTTAAGATATTTGATCGAGAAGTGGACATAAAATTACATGGGTTCTTATGGGAACACAAGGTACGAGTAGCTTAATTCATCAAAAGGAACCTTTTTATAGTTAAGAATAAGAAAAACAAAAATGATAAAAATAAAGTATATCAAATGATTTTCATACATTATTCTGTCGATGATTTCATTTATTTTTTTTCTTACTCTTAACTAGAAAACGTTCTTTTCGATGAATAAAGCTAGTGCACCTCGCGTTCCCATAAGAACCCATGTAATTTCATGCCCAATTCCACATCAAATATCCTAAGGAATCTGTGGTAAATAATAAAAAATTCAGGTAGCTTTAGGAAAACACAATTAATGCTACCAGCAAGTTTCTTCGAAGTCCCTTAAGTTGAGTGAAACCACCGAACGTCCTTAAGGATAATATTACCATCAGAAAGAAATGCGATTTTTTCCCAAAGTGTTAGTGGTGGATCTCTGTTTATGGGACAACTTTATTTCCTTCAGAGTGCGTGTGCTAATTTTTTTTGCTCCTATTTTTACGACTTATTTAAAATACACCCCAAAGAATGGACATTTTACCTGGAAAAATTTTAATTTCGGCCCGGAAATCCTGGAAAAGTACTCGAATTTTTATAATCTCTGGTCTGTAGCAACTCTGTTAACTGAATTAGTTCCTCTCATTAGCACAACATTTAAAACAAAAGCGTGTATATATCCTAGTATTTAAAAATGTTTGATTGAATAGAAATTAGTTTCTATAAACTGTTTGTGTCTCCTAGAAATGATTCGAAAACATCTTATTTTTATTTGCTTATAAGTCGATACGTAAATTGGACACATTTTGCGACACAGTAGCCTGTAGAAGACAATGATAGAAGTAGTAATGCATTTGAATTGAATATTTTCAGAGGAAGATTACGAATGGAAAATATCAGATAAATTATTAAGAACCTCAAATTGAATGTGGGAATGAAGTGGTTGGGTGATAATATGGAGTGTAGAGCTGTAGCAAATCAATAATTGAATTGGTAACTGGTGATTATAAATATTTGTTTGTCAATAATGTTATTTAGGTTTATAAAAAGTTGAGCGATTTTTTTTTCAGAGTTGACCGTCAAAAAACGTTTAGACGCTCCAGCACTGATTTGATTGACTTAAGTGTTTGTAGTAAAATATTTACAGTGTGATTTACTAGCTATGCTGTGACTTGAACTGTATTTTAGGCTTAGAACTACATCGCGTTTCCTGGGGACATACTTGGGGATTGATTTCTGTCCATATATTTGCCCCCCCCCCCCAAACCTTGCCCTTGTCAGATGGCAACTTTATGGCAACTTAAGCGTAAGGAAGGGCACCCCTCACTATATGTATCAACTCCTTCGTCGTCCCTATCTCCCAAGATGCACGCGCGTGTCCGCTCTTTTCTTAAAAGACGGGGGTAAATGGAAAGGGGTGGGTCGAAGGAAGAGGGGAGGGGTGTAGATTGGAAGAAGGAGGGTAAGGGGAGGGGAGGTTTAGTGAGTAAGGGCACGGGCCTGCTTTCTCGCACGACGATCGATAGTCGGCGTGAGGAAGGAGTGCTTTTTCGGGAAAAATTTTTCTTCCATGCCATGGTTACGGTTGTAGATAAGGGCGTCGAGAAAGCGTTTTTTAAGAGGCACATTTATTTTTTTCCTCATTTAATAAAATTTCATTTACCGGGAAACGTGGGATGAAAAAACATTTGTAATAGAGAAATGGGTGTGGAGGAGTGTAGAAGACGTTACCAGATTAGAGTGAGAGATAAAAAAATTAGGTGGAAACAAATGACGGTGATTGAATAAAATAAAATGTATCAAGAATCGAAGTAGGTTTTTTGACAAGGACAATTAAATGAATGATTGTATGATGAGGGTGCATGTTGAAAGAATTAAGCAAATGGATGATTTTGTTTGCACTGTGACATATAAGAGGTTAGATTAAGAGCCATGGGAATGTTGGAAACATTCATATAGTATATGCTATGTATCGAGCAATGAATTTATATCTAAGGAAACAAAAATCGCAGGGCACAAACGTGTACTCATTCCCTCTTGCTACCGTTTGGTAGAGAAACTTGGGTTTGCCACGATAAGCGTAAGAGTGGGCGAAATACAGTGGGTATTGGTATCTTAGATGTTTGCCTGGTAAAAGCAGAAAGGATAGGGTTAACGAGTGGGAAATCAAAAAATGTGGAATGAATATTCCAGTAATGAATGCGCATGGAAGGAGCGTGCTTCTTTGGTAAATGATGTATGCATGTTCGTAGAAATTGCCCTTCGGTTTTCCGGGCCAATGTGTAGACCACCACGCTATCCATCCCTCTTAATTTCCACGGCAATTTGGAGGATACAAGGGAACTAGATGTGATGCTCTTGCGGTCCATCAAAGATAGTAACGAAACGGAGTGGAGGACTTCCTAGAATCCACTACCCATGCGGTTGTATCTTAACACTAGAATGCCGGATAGCGGTCAAGTGACCGTTTAGATATTTTGCTCTGTGCTAACTGGAAACTAATTTTTGTATGAGACTGATATTAACTGTCTTTTAATGTTTTAGGGTCTAAAAACACTCTGTAAAGAATTACGAAAAATATACTTCGTTGCCGTCAAACTAAAACAGGCGAGTCTACCTAAAAGGTCAGCGACCGGTCAATTGACCGCTATTGCGTCTTAAGCCTTTTTGTAAACGTTATTGATATTTATGATTTTTTTCCTGTATCGTCAGTTAAATAGCATTTAACTGTCGTATTGACCAAATCCACAGTCATATATTTAATTTTTTTTATTCGGTTAATTTTCAATCCCATAATTTTAAGGGGTTTAGACAATGATTTTTTCTTGATCACTTGTACGCTTGTATGGAGTGTTGCTGTGCTTGAACACTATGATTGAGCGTCTGGTATGTCGTCTGAGAATTCTATCAAATATCTGAACGAGTTAAATATCTGGAAGAGCTAGACGTGCTCCTTTCTATCTTGTATGCACGTGGGGTTTGTGTAGCTCAATCAACCCATGTAAATGATCTGTGGCCCAAACAATGTGGCCAATCATTTCTTTATGACATTGAGTTGAGAGCGGTTCAAAGAAATCTTGAGATTTTTACGTTTTGATCACGAAGACGGTCGTGCTCACCGTAAACAAACAGATTAATTTTGCTTAGTTTCTCTGACTTGGGAACAAATAGGTCCAAATTTTTTACATCCAATCCGACGCACGAATATTGCTCTCCAAATAGCAAGAAGAGATCACGTTTCCTCTTGTAATGTGTACGTCCTTTGCGGAATAACGTCCAGTCTCATAGGGCTAGAAAGCTGGGCATCCAGTCACCACACAGGCCTAAGTTAAAAAATATGACCTAAGTAACAAGACATGAAAAAATACCCTTGCCTTTCTGGCTATATCTAGATATAACGTTTTTCATTTTGTCTCCGTGGATACTCAATTGAAGATTAGATAAGAAAAATGAGCCAATCCCCTTCTTTCTTTAACTTGATATCAACTGTCGATGCGGTTTTAATGTTTTTCCGAAGAATATGGTCGATAGGGTTGGATATTGCGTTTTCGTAGGAGGCGTTTTTTTTAGGTTCTTAAACTCCTTATCGCTCCCTTTGCTCTTCTGTCATAATGTCTTCTCATTTTAGTGCGGATAATGTACGATCATTTTTCGTTCATTGTCAGCGAAATGAAGCGCATAAAATGTAAGTGCCATTCCTATGTCATTTAAGAAAGAGTTTGGCCTGAGTATATGGCCTAACGACCTCTATGCGTGTATCGCGGGTAAGGGTACTGTGACATTGCCCTCTGTCGGTACGAGTTTGCTTTCCCCAACGGCGGTCGATAGCGTACACAGCACAAGTAACACAGCGTGAGTTGTGGTACTTGTGCAAGTCCCATGAAAGCCAGCATCGTCCATTTCGGCTACATATCTAATGTAGCATATATTGCTTGAGCATTTATTCGGTCGCTTTCCGCTGGAGATGTATGGAACTTTGTATTCAAATCAAATATAATGATGAAATGATTTCTCACTTTTTAAAAATTCAGACAACGGACATGATTCCTACATCCTTAATTTCATTATTAGGGTACATGATCCATTTTTGGTGTGAGTTATTTTATTACAAAAGTTTCACTGGCCATCCTGACAGCGTCAACACGTCGTAGGTGATGGCTTCAGATGAAGAAGATAAAGGTTGAATGCTTCAAATGAAGGTTGACGAAGCTGTCGACCTCTTTCTCATTATAAATGACTACTTCATTAATTGATAATCTCTTATTTGGATTTTCCACACAATAGATGGAATAACCGATGATAGTAAGTCAAAGTATAATGTGAACGATTAAGCTTGCCAGCTTGGCTTGACATTATGATCGCTAGTTTACTCTTGCAATACAAAATACAATAAGTCTTTTAATGGTATTCATAGAGGAAACTCACTTTTTGTTTATCGGTTCATTTTTTACTCGCAATTAGTTTTCAATAATGATAATGCATAGAGAGTAAACTAACAAAGAGAACTTTCGAATGTTATTTTCAAGATACGTAAACTTAATCTGCAAAATTATTTCAGTGAACTAAAATAAACTGATATGTAATGGTTTTTAAGTGTTTGTATTTAATCAATCGACCCCAGTTGTAATTTGTGAAATGGATAGAGATTATTTAACAGCACAATAACCGGATAATCATTTCTAAATTTATGTTCGTCATGATAATCACCGAAATTTATTTAATGTAAGATTTGTCTTCAAATTAAAAGGAATAAATTTATCTTTTACTGCAGTCATAAAAAATAGAAAAATATTTAACCAATAGTTTGTAGTTAAATTCTTCCAACTCCATTATTTTTAATATCCTCGCAGTCCTCGGTTTGAAATTTCTAGAAGTTATTAGGCAATGAGGTATACAAAATACATTCAGTTCGTACATAACCTTTTTTATAAATTGAATCGTTAAAAGAAAACTAGAGATGTTAAATAATGTAATTTGATTTTAAATTTGGCTATATTTTTTCATTTATCAAAAAGCGTAATTGAAATTCATGCCCAAATATTTTCAATGCTGTTGGAATAATGATTAAAATTGCTCGATGAGGAAACATTACTTCCATCAAAAGACCTTTTTGACCTTCTGCACCGATTCAACAGCCAAATTAAATTTTAGATAATGCTTCAAATAATAAATGCTATCTCCTGGAAAATTCATTCCCGGCAAATGGAAGTGCAATGCTTTTTATATAAACAGAGAAAATTATTATTTCACATTTATGGAATGTTTTATTAGTTACTGATTTAATTCCTCTTTTGTCTGCAGTAATAATGGAAGAACTATTTTTTTCTATTGATCTCCTATCATTTCTATGTGTAGCTAGTAATATAATTCACTTTGAAATGAATATGCCGTAATTACTTGCATGAAATGGTGCTTTCACTTCTTATAGAAGCTATCTTAATCTTCTGAACATGAAATATGGATATGATAAAACTACGGATTTTTTCTACAAACATTTGCTTATTTTCCATTCAAATGTTGCAGTGAGACAAAGTCTTTCATTTGATATAAAATATTTGCACTACTACTTATTTGAATTTTCCTGCCAATATAGGCGTGAATAAGGACAAGGAGGGGGGACAGGACTGCGTCGAACTTTATGTTAACGATTTGTGTTATGTTATTATACTTATGGTGCGTGGGAAGAAAGTATACTAGTACTTTATGGCAAAATATGTCTCTTATTTTATCGCCTCTATCAGTTCGGGAGATATAGCGCCGGGCGAAAACAATATCGTGTCGTACTGGAACTCGCTTCATCTGAATTGTTCAAGTATTCTTAGCATAGAATGTACGCCTCCGGGTCTCTAGCGGCTCAAGAAGAACATAACAAATGAAGGTTACATAGCTGGTAAAACTTTCCATCAGCTATGTAACACTTCTGTTCGCTCTTAGCAGTGTTCAACGAAGCGTATTCTGCAGTCGTGTGGTTCAGATACTTGATCGTTGTGGGTAGATGATGTGCTTAATCTGAAGGGGAAGATTATTTTCCAGGAGGACATACAAGGGAGTGTTGGACGTGGAATGGGAGGAGGTTGATGGTTGAGATATAGGGAAGGAAAGGAAATGGGTTGGAGAGTTTATTGAGAGGGTAAGCTTATCTTAGTTTGAAGCCGCTGTTAGGGAAGGAAAATGTTTGATGCGCGTTAGAGGAATTAGTAGACTTGGAATTTTATTTGGACTAGAGTAGGCATGAGGGGAATTATTTGTTATTAAGAGTTAACGAGGAAAAACTAAATGGGGGGATAGAGACAGTCATGAGCGGGAAAGCTACAGCATATCCCGGCTTAACGTATTTGGTATAGTTTTTCCGTAGCACTTTCTATTTATTGGCGGAATATGAAGTGATGCCAGGATTGCACATTACTAATTATATAAGATGAATTAGGGTACTTAACGGGCATTGAAATTCGTTGTTCATTATTTGAGCTTACCGGAAATATTTTCAACAGATTTATTTGACGTAATGAAGCCCTTTCCCTACATAATGCCTCATTACTGCTTTTAAATTTCAAATTCATCTTTCGCGAGAGCATTCTTCTCCTTTTATCGGTAAAGGAAACATAGGGTTTAATATTTCTGGGAATGTTTTCAATTGTTTAAAAAATGATTTATCCAGATACTTTCTCCTAAGCGATATAACAATCTTATTTACTTATCGAAACCTTAGCTTTCCTGTGGATTTAATAATAAGTTATAGGAACATTACTTGACTTATAAAGTTGATCAGACATTGCAAACCCGGTGTTTGGTGTGCTAATATAATTTTTAGAATTGATTTATATCCAGTCATCATGTACGAGATATTACGGTCTATACACTGTTATTTTTTCTTCGTTTCCATTATTATCGGTTTTATACAAAGCTTTGATTACCAGTCATCTTTCCGGGGAAAAGTATTAAAAGGAAATTTACTCACAGGGGATCTAGGGCCGCTTATTCCTTATTAGAAATGCCCGGAAGTACGACTCCTTTTGTTCAGTTAAGAAAACCCTTTTAGTAAATTAATGCCTAGGCACTGGGCCTACTAATCAAATACATACTTCTGAATATTTTTATTGCCAAAGAAAAAAGGAAATGTGGTGATGGGCATTTATGTATGTATTTTGTGCTTCGATTTTACGCAATCTTTCTGAGGAAATGCATCAAAAGGGAGCTTATTTACGAGGGATTTAGATCTGCTTATTACTTATTGGTGCAAACCAGAAAAAAACTGCTACCGACTCTAATTCCTAATGCAGTCTTGGAATAGGCTTTTCCTCATAAAAAGAATTCCCTCCGTTTCGTACCAGGGTTACCGACCTTTAAAGCACTTCCCCTTGCGTAACTGCAACGGGAAACCGTATTTCTTTCCCTCTACCTCTTTCCATTTCCTTCATGCCTTCGTTAAGAAATCCCTTCCACCCCTGTCTCTGACCGCAGCGATCGTAAGTACCCACCGCTTTATTGTCCCACGGGCTGTTACTCCCCGACGTCACTGCTTACCTTGGAGTTGCTTGAGCTCTTTTTTGTGAAAACGAGGTCATTTTCAACTCTTTTTAAGGAAGCCGAAGGGGGTTATCCGAGCGTCCGCCGTCTGGTCTGGGCGTAATAAATGCTTCTACAGAGGTTGGATGGCGGAAGGTATGAATATTCATACAGTCATTCATCTTTTAGATGGAAACGGTCAGCCAATTTCCTGTAAACCATCAAAAATTCAGTTCCTGAACTACTTCTTCCTGTAGCGCTATAGACGTACGGCTCCAATATTTAGCGCGATTTCGCCTTTTATATTGACCGAATGCTTGGTATATGCTTTTTCCCATAACGCCGTAAATATTCAATGTCTCCATCTATCTAGTAAGTTAAAGAGGAAACGGTGTAATGCGCGCTTGATTTTTCGAAGCATTACGCGTTTTCTAAAATCGCATTGTTTGATATTTTATTCTTTACTTTCTCCTTTGTGATTTATTCACGAGTTTCAGTGTGATTCGAAAGATATAGATTATATACCACACTATATCTCTAGAGCAGAGGTTTTAAACCTTATTTCTCTACCACATTATTTTACTTTATTTCAGATCTTAATTCCCAGTATAAATTATTGAGTAAAAATTAAACTTTACAACTGTAAATAAAATGCATGTTTAATAACCAATAGAAAATCTGTTGCATCCAACAAACTATATTGAAAGCCTAAGAAAAAATACTATTGCAATATTAAACTAACTGCAACATTGAAGATTAAATATCATTTATATAGCATCACATTTTGTTAAAGCGTCCCCGATTCTTCCCTAAATCTCACATAACATAAGAGGGTACAGGATGTCACAGCATGGCTGTTGAATGAGGGGTCTGGTCACCTGGTGAAGGAAGAAAAAGATGATTTAGTCTTCTCATATGAAAGTCTAAACATTTGATAGCATTATTGTGGAAGCCAAGGCGAAACCACCCAATTATGTTTTCTCTTACCTTTATATGATGTGATAGTGTCCTCCGTCGCGGCTTCGCCCGCTTTCATAAAGAAAGAACTTCGAGGATTTGAACTAATAATTGATGTATTATGTTTTGGTTATCAATCTTTAGTATTTAAGAAAAGTATTGCAAGAGAAAATAAAATTGTAGGAGGCAATAGCGTAGGCGAGTGAATGAACTCTATATAATGCGTGAACTCGCCAACTCTCTTCTTGAATAGAGCTCGTCATTTCTCAAACCACACTGCGACGGTGATTCGCATATCATTTATCACATTTTATTAACATTTTAATGGAAAGTTGGTTTTTTTTATCATTGATAATCCTTTTGGGGACCATGAAGTTAAAATTCGGTAAGGATTGTTCAGTAGCTTTCGCGGTTAGTGGACCCAAATGAAAAATGGGCTGTCCTTTTGTATAGTAGTATATGATTTGAATTAATATTTAACTTAAATAGACAAAATCCATGTGTGCGTGGCAGTTAACGAATACGTTGTAGAAAATATGCTTACATTTTATTCATTGCAGACTGCCCCATTGCATATGTAGTGCTTGAAAGCTATTTCCGATTGGAGGATTCAACCTATCTCTAATGGAAATATTTTGGGTGCTGTTTGTTTTTCACATGCATTCCCAACCATATGATGGTGGAATACGGTGGAGTTCATAGAAATTATTTATAGCTGCAGATAACCACTATGCGATTCAATACCCAGGTACCCGGTAGTATTTCCATATTGGAACCATTAAATGAATCGTTTTATTGGGAACGGGAGAGTCATTGGAATGAAAAAGGCGTTGATATTTCGCTTTTATTTGGCAGAAATGTCTATTCCACGTCACCCATTGCATCGGCAAATCCGAGAGGCACATTTATTACCCATATTTTACATCAAGGTTTTATCTAGTTTATTCGAGATAGATTATTTGATCAAGATTATTTGAAAGTTAAGGTATATGGTTAGAAATATCTGGATGATGAATGAAAGTGGAAAAATATTTCCGCCAATGGACATGTATGAAAGGAGCATGATTTATTGCTTTGTCCATATTGAGAGAATAGATGAGCGTTGAATAACTAAATTGAAATAAGATGGAGTGAATGGTGTCAGACCAAGTGAAGAGTTAGGTACACCAAGAAAGACGCGCACAGGTGCAAAGATTTACACCAAGGTGATGAAATTCTCCGCGAAAAAATCAGTTGACTTAACCCAGATTCGAACGCGGTTTCCATGGCAAATATAATTTATTTTGTTTGTGTCTTTGCACTTATGTGCGAGCCGAATCATCTTTGCAATTGCAATGTTTGCAAAAGTGTCGGATTTAGTCGTTCTAAGGCGACAATATTGGGTTTATCCTCCACCGACAGTGGCTTAGTGAGTGCGATAAAGTCTCCTGTGCTGAAATGGGGACTTCGCAGACGAGAAAATGTAGTTCGCATGAATCCCCGCTGAAATTTACCTCGAATTATGATGGATTGGTGGTGTAAAAGGTTAGCACACCTGACGGAGAAATTGAGAGATCCAAGTTACAATCCTGGTGAACTCTAATGACTTTTTAAAAGCGAATGTTATTCCATTGATGTATATTTTTCGTATGTGTCGACCTGAAATGAAACGGCATGATTGGTTTGTATGTATGTGTGAGGGATATACTGATTATTTGATGCAATTTGAGTATTTATTCATGATATAATAAATCCATCTTTGTTACTATATGTCAACTGGCTGTGGGTGTAATTTTTCGTGGGTGTAATTTTGTGTTTAGACCATTGTGTTTCTACGCATTGTCAGCCCCAGTAGCGGCGGGTTAAAGTCCTCGCCAGCTAAACTGAGGGTCGTGGGTTTGAGTCCCGCCTGAGTGGACTTTTCACCAATCAGGAAATTGGGTGTTCGTCACATGTTACGTGTTAAAATCACCCGATGTAAATGATGATGTTAGTGTTGTTTTCGGGGATTTGAAAATGAAACATTTCATGTGAAAGGGAAATTTCCTAACTTGGAATTTAGCGGCAAGAAGATAAGGATTGATTGAAAAAAGCGCGATACTACGAAATTTGTTGTTTGGGATTAATAAATTATTATTTTTTAAATAAAAAATGCAAAGATATTGAAATCAAGTATAATTTACAAAAATGTCATCGCGGAGAAACATATTTTATGCAAAATCCACGCATTTGACTGAATTACTATTGCTTATCTATTAAATATCTGGCTTTGAAAATTTACTTCCTTTCATCCGTATTGTTCCAATGCTGCGCTAGGTTACGTTGGTTAAACCTAACTATTGTAGGCTTCACTTCACGGAGGATCTGAACCATCGTATTCATAATTCATTGAATACTTAGTACTTAAAACAATTGATGACGCGTTTCGCCGATTTACGGCAGCGTCAGGTACAGATTGTTTGTTTATTTTCCGATTATATTTTTTAATTAAGGGGTGAGTAAAAAGAACGAAGGTTTGGGGAAGGATATTTAAATTTTGATTGAGAGCGTCAGATTTTAGGCCTTTGGGAAGGGCGTGTAACATTTTATGGGCGAAATCGCGCACAAGATTGTTCTCATGAAGGTTATTAGCAATTAGTGATGTAGAATCCTTATTCTTATAAATTCTGGCGTGTGATAAAATTTCTTCCTGTTTGACCGATGTGTGCCATATTTAGTCTCTCAATGGAGAGCTTACCTGGAGCAATCTCGTCTCAATCTCGTTTCCCGAACTCGGGTAATGTATCGAGTATTGTCTCGTCAACCTCATACTTGTCTCGGTCTCTAGCCACGTACGAGACTCGTTACGTCTCATTTTTTAAAGAAAAATAAAATAATACTTTTTATGTAAGAACAGCTAGTTTATATGCTGGATATAGTGACTCGGAAAAAAGAATAAAAACAATTCGCATTCTCTATATGACCAGAGGCTTTAGATAGGCAAAATAAAAATACATGGAATAATGAAATTATGCTAGGAAAAATAAATATGTTATCCATCATTACTCAGTTTAAACATGAAAATCAAATCAAATGAACATGTAACGTAATTCCAATGAAACCATCAAAATTAATGGAATGAAATACAAATTACATTGTTATTGGGTGCTTTAAGAATAAAAATAAGAATGAAAATAACATGTTCATTGATCGGACACGTTCCTTTCTTTCTCGTTCACTAAAAATAACGAGTTTAAAGATTCGTTCCTTTCGTTCCTTTTCAAGTTGCGCCTGGGAATTCCGGAATTAGGGTTTATGTCAATGATATGATCCTATATAATTCGTGCTATTTGCTCTCGTCAATTACTCGTTGCCTCAAATCATTTAAATAATATTAGACGATGACGCTTTCAAAAGAAATGCAGAGGTGATATTTACTTAACCATGGCTACAGCAAGTATCCCATTATGAGCTCAAATCACTCTACCTACCGAAGATAATGAAGGTAAATCTGGCTTTTCGTCACACCAGCTAATATCTTTTTGTGAAAAACTCCCGTTAGTGGTGAAAATGAAAATTTAACCCAGTGAACGTGCATGGAATGCGGATTTAAGAAATTTAAGAAATATACCCGTTGGTTGGATAATTATAGAGAGATCAGCGTTAGGAAAATGACCAATATTTGAGCAGGGAATTGGGAGGCCGCACTTTGTGAGGTTATCATGATAGCAAATTAGGGCTGCGGAAGTAGCTTTGTGAGAATTATAGAATACGGGTTGGGGCCTAGTAAACTACTTGTAGCTTTCTGCTAGCTATTTCTCCGATAGCTTCCGTGCTAGAGAAAAACACTGAGAGCAAGTAGCTTATTGAAGCAACTTTTCGCCAGAAAGCTTCGAGTTAGAGAATTGACCCCCTGGTACTTGCCCGAAATTTCACCTACTCCAACCATGTTTCAAATCTAATTACCTCTTTTCAAAAGACGCATTCAATCTAGATGAGAAGATACATAATCGTATAACCTTTGGAAATGTTAAGTTGGGCCTTATGGTAGCAAAATGTCAATACTAGTTATTTCAAATTTTAAAAATACCGAAAGCATTCCCTGGACATCCAAGGCCAATGATAACAGTTTAGGTATTTGTTGCTACCTCTCTCAAAATGTTTCATTTCTTCACTACTATATTGACCAATGTGTATGGATTGTTTTAGCATTTAGCCCAAACCTATATATTCATTCTGTAAGCCAAAGTTTATTTTATAATATTTTGCCGTTCGATGTATAACATATTAACATACGTCATTCCATCCTCGTCTTCAAAGTATATGGCCGAATTGGTTGAGTCCTTTCGGTACTTCGAATCCTTTCGGTCCTTCGTTCCTATGAATTATTTCCTTTATTTGATTCCTTTCGGTCCTTCGAATCCTTTCTGTCCACTCGTTCCCTTGGAACGAGAATATTTCCTCAAACGAATTCGTTCCTTCTCGTTCCATCAGTGGATTCGTTCCAAGGAAACGAATCGTTCCGAAATGGCCCATCACTACTGGGAGGGCATTATTCCAATATTTCCAAATCTGGAAATTCGTTCCTACTATAATTTCAACAAACTAATATCTTCAATCGCTTAATATCAAAACTATTAAAAATCAACGTCTCATACTCATTCTATGCTAGTTCTTAAATAAAACTACAGTAATTGTACTGTCCACTTAAATTTTAATGTAAATATTACACGTGTTTCGACGTTCCTTTGGGCGTCATCATCAGGTCTGCACACGTTATGCCTCCAATGGGAATATTTATGCAAAGGAGTAAAGGAAAGAGGGGGGGGATTCTTGACAAAACAAGGAGGTAGTCGTAAGGAAAGGGGGGAGGACGGTTGAAGGTGAATAACAGGGGAGGGGGTTTTGTTACATGACGTATGACCTTCCCGAGGATTCGGGAGTGTGCCCTATGGGGGAGGGGGGGGGTTCTTGCGGAGATAAGTATAGGAAAGAGGAGGAGGGGGGAAAGGAAGGACAGGCTTGGCTTGTCAGGTGGACAAGGATAGAATGGGGGAGTGAACATCATATTATACATAATTAAGAAGTTTGATTTTCTTTTTCTTTCCCTTGATGATCTCCCACTGCTCCAAGGTGTCCAGGCGTCGTCCCTTTTTCTTATAATGAAGGATCTTCATGTCAAAGTTTGTACTAACTAAATGTTGTTTTTTTGTTAAGGCCGCGTCGCCTTTCCTCTTCATTACCCTGCAAGTAGGAACGTATGTACCTTAAACCTACCTAAAAAATGAATATCTATGAATTTCAGCGTTACGCGATGGAAACAGATTTTCCAATTTTTCGATAACATTTCAATATTCATTTTCTTAGACAATATTGGACATATAGACATTTATATCTTCTTATATTAAAGATAATTTAACGTTCTTTAAAATTGCCTCCCTTAACATTAGTCATAGGAGTGGAATTTATTGAGATATTTGGCAGCAATCATCACAAAATTGAAATATTTTAGATTTTCCCAAAAAAATCTGTTTCTTTGAAAAGCCATTTCTCAATAGTTATTAAACGTAGAGCTTTATTAGGGCTTTAGTTGTAGCAAATTTACTCTATAAAAAAAGAGTATAAAATTTCCTGTGGAACACATACATAAGAAGATATTGGACAAAAACTGAAAAAAAGTCCCAAAATTTAGCGGTTTTTCTCGAAACAAATGAAGCGCGGTGGTGTGCCAAGGTCGAAAACATGAATTAATAATGTCAGTACAAACTCAAACAACATTTTAAAAAATCAGAACTACCCGACCTATTGCATCTAAACCTTTTTTTGCTTTATTTCCTTGACTATACGCCAAGTCTACGCAAACGTTCATTTTGCGTTTATATTTTCTATACACCGGTCTGATGATGCTCTTATCGCTGCCAATATTTCACCGTTTGGATGAGACAGGCTTCATTATCTCCAGGGCATCGGAAGGGTGCGGACTTGGGTCTCTCTCACAGTGTACATATATATGATCGGAAGTTGAACGAGGAGAGAGAATGTTAAAGGTCAGATTTGGTCAGCGCGCGAAGGGATCATCTTCGGCAGGGGTCATTCCGGAGGCAGTATAAAGGAGGGCACGAGATTAAAGAGAATGTAACGTGGGATAAGCGTTATGGACCGTCTTGATTTTACCCTTTTATATGGCACTTGAGTTGATACTAATTCAATGCCTCAGTGCAGGCGTATGCGTCGGAGAACATAAATGAACTACTATCGGCGCATAAAAGGTAGAACGCTGAACTGAAAGTATTTGTATGAAACTCCACCGGCGTTCCATAGAGTCGTGTAATATATCGTTTTACTCCTTTTTTATTTGAATACATAAAATATTCATTGAAAAGTGTTTAAATGTAAACTTTTAGCTTTTACGGTCGAAAGAATGAAGAGAAACACGCGAAAAACTAGGAGGAAAGCGAAACGGTCGTCTTCTTCATATTGTCACGCCCAAAATATTTGTTTGGTGCACTTAATTATTTTTTTACGAAGAGAACGACTTCTCCGCATTACAAATATTCTTTTAAAATTAAATTTAATCCATTCTTTGATTTTTAAAATGGCCGAAAGCTAGATTTTAATTTCCGAGATGTAGGAAAGTATATCAATATCGAGGTTACGTGTGCTTTATGGAAAAATATTGCAATACTTTCCATGTAAGGAAATGTTGATATTCTTCCTCTTACTTAAAATAAACCACAAAGAAGAAAATAGCCCCGCGGCAATGCAGACATTTTGTTTACATGTTCGAAGTTTATAGTATCTCTGTATTTTATTGTTGTGGTGAGCTAAATTAAAGTGTGTAATTTCTGACACTGAATTAAATATCTTAGTACATATCTTAAAACTTAGTAAAAAAAATAATGAAGTGCGCCAAACAAATATTTTTGCTGTGACGAGATGAAGAAGACGATGTTTCGCCGTTCTGCTAGTTTTTCGCGTTTTTCTTCACTCTTTCGACCGTAGAAGCTAAACGTTTACATTTTAACACTTTTCAATGAATGTATTTTGTAGTCAAATAAAAAAGGAGTAAAACTATATTTTTCACGACTCTATGGAGCTCCGGTGGAATTTCATACAAATGCTTAATGTTCAGCGTTCTACCTTTTTTGCGCCGATAGTAGTTCAGTACCTGGTTACCGTTTATTTGTTGTACTAAGAACTTGTATGCTCCTATTCTGCTACTTATTGTCTATTTATGTTATATTGGGCATTCACATAGTGCGATTAAAGGTTTTAATAAAACAAATTTTATAATGCATAACGGATATTTATTTTTTTAATATAGTAGTGATAATGCAATTAGGTAGTATAAAGCAAACTGAAAAATACCACTAACACACAAAAATGTTCTTCTAACGAAATTCTGAAATCATCAATAAATTCAATATTTACATTGTTTTAATTATTTCCAATGTTCAATGACAGATAATTGTTATTATTAGATTAAAAATTGTTCAATATTTCTTTCCATACAGCGTTTCTCGTGTGTTGAAGTTATTGAGTCAGGACGCTCTTGGACAAATTGTAGCAAGGTTGATCCATCTTCAAATGTTTTTGAGCCGCTTCCGCTAATTCGGGCCATTCAGGATTGCACGTCATTGTAATAAAGAATTCTGATGATCCAAGTCGACGGACAAAGGCTATAGCTTCTTCAAAATGTTCAGCGTAAAAACGTGTAGATCCAGGAAACGAAGAAGGAAAAATAATCCTTTCACCAAAAACAGCATTCTTTTTTTCAGCCAATTTACTCAAAAATTGAATCGCACTTGTACTGTTTTCAGCAAGTAATTATTTTTTAATTTGTTTTCATCCATTGGATACGGTCATGTTCCACTCTTATATAAGTATCAACCAGATATTGCTGAAAAAGCCGACCGGCAAAATGCAAAGCATTGAACTTCAAAAGGCGGAGATCAGGATCTCTTAGGTTGATGTCTGAAGGAAAATATTTGGCAATTTGAGGTCTAAACGCTAATCGGTGCTGAGTTAGTTCAAATCTAGTCAAATTTTGATGACTCATAAGGTGTTCATAAAGGAATATTAATACAGAGAATCCAAAATTAGGGTAAAATATTGGATTAGTAAAATGCCCAACACGACTAAATATTGTTCATGGTAACTAAAGATTTCCCACGTTTACGAAAAATAACTCTTTGTCTGGAAAGCTTTGGTCACCGTTGAGGGTAACAATGGCACAAACTTCATTCTGAAGGGGGATGTTAAACCTTCAGTGATCAACGATATCAGGTAATGCAAAAAGCAGCTTAACATAAGGCGGCTCTACACCTTCTGCAGCAGCGCGTCTATTAGCTTCTTCTTCTACTTCCCGCATTATCATGAATCCAAGAGAAAACAGATTTTCAGGTCTCAATGTATGTTCCAAGAGACGAATAAGATTCTCGCTGAAACCATGATTAATGTAATGGTTTATGCGTGCACTAAGAGCATCCTGATTATCCAAATGTATATCTGTCCATATTGAGGCCGTTCAAATTTTCCATCATCATTTTGAGTAGGGTGAGCTTCTACATCAAGTTTTTGATAAACTTGACCACTAGCAATGTAACTATAAACTCCTCGACCGTTGAATGTTAGATCGTCATCTAAGGTGAATGAAGCCATTGCAAAACATAAATTCAAATTTTGAATCCTTTCATAAATGTCATCGGAAAATGGATGACGTCGAAGAAACGATCGCGGTAACTCGTTCGGAAATTCTGGACGTGGTAGATCGATCCTACCATGCAAGCAGCAGTCCCCAAACGTATCTCATTGAATTCGATTTGACACACGTTCTTTGGGAAAATGCAATGCTCCATAATGAATACAAGGAACACTATAAGGTTGCAAGCGATGGTAAGAAATATCAGCCGTTGTAGCTGCCTTGTAGGAACTTATTCGGTTTAGCAGTGATGCTTGTTGTCGTCTTGAATTTCTCCGGCGCTCTTCTTCCAGTCGTTGATGATGATCATCATCAAACTATTCTGTAAGCGTCTGAGCCGCTCATTCACGCATCACTTCAAGCCGCAAATTTTTTTGTGTCTCTGTTTCTTCTGTTCTTTGGTTATTTTGTCGTTGCCTTGTCTTTTACAAACGTAGATCCCTTTGTTTGCTTGATTCTCCATTTCTTTGGATTCGTGCAAGATCACGTATCATTTCTAAAAAATGTAGAAGATCATAGGAAGATCATATTCTTGCCTTATTCGTTTCTGATCGTTCCTCTCTTGAGAGTAAGACTTTTGTTTTGTAAATTTTTGTAAGCCATTTTGTTCAGTCATCATTTCAAATAACCTATTTTTACATGTGGTTTTTTCTACCCGGCTTGGTCTTGCTGATGTCAGAAAATGTTCTTCACATTTAAGAATTAAACTACTTGAGGTACCAGGTATGAGTCATCAACTTGTTCTATTTGCTCCGGAATAAAATTCTTTGAGGTATTGGGCATTGTGTCATCACCTTGTTCCATTTGCTCCTGAAGTTCTCTTTCAGGTTGTTCTGTAGATCGGGTTGATATTCTACAGCCCCTGGAGGACTCACTTAAACACTCAAAATTACGTTATCAATACCATTTACACTGTAGCAGCCATTAACCAAACATGGAGAGGTTAGTTTGAAATACATTCCAGCTAAAATTTCATAGTACATCTGTAAAAGACATTTTTTTAAAGAGGTGTAAATGTCTCAGGCATCAATTTTCATTCCATGCCTATGCTGCGGTTTCCAAGTAAATAAAATAGTTAATTGTTGAAGTAGTGCAAAAATATGAGATTTTCTAGCTAAAAACTAAAATTCCAGGTCACTACATCTGGTTGTTTAAGTGAAATTATACTAAAATAATGATCATTTCTTATCGCTGAAAATGCACCGAGGCTATTACTAAAGTGCAAGTGATATAATTTGGTAGTGTTATTCATGTATCCTTCGGATATGCCAAGGCGTTTGTTCTACTCAATCACGCAGGTGGGCATCATTTAACTTCTTCGTATTAACGTTTTGGCGGATTATGTCATATCCAAGATTTAATTTAATGTTTCGTCATACTCTGATAATTATATGATATTAAGTATTTCCTATTTGATTAACGGAAAGATCCTAAGGAAGCAAGCTATGTTCATCAATACTTCACGTTATTACGTTCACTGTTATCGAACAGCTTACGCAAATGATGACATTTCATACCATTATAAAAAACACGAAATATTAAAGAGTAAACTCTCATTACTTACTTACACTAATTGAAATTGACATTCGAGATTAAAAAATAATAGTTACCCACAGACCAATTACCCAGAGGGAAATGAAAAGATAATGACAAATTAACACTCAAAAAACAATTTCTCGATTATTACCTGTGGATACGTGTTTACACACAATTGAATAGGCTGCGGTACGTAACCAAGAACAACAATCAATTAGGTGAAACTCGAAACTTTCATTGGGAAGCGTAAGTGGCTCCCTTCATTTTGTCATAAAAAGTTTGGAAAGCACTCTACATTCACTGCTTAGTGCATGAAAAATACCCCTCTTAAACTCATCAGTCAGCTATCCGAAGATTGATTTGCAACTGCTTCCATTTCCGTTACATATGATTGCTTCCATAATTAATTTCCAATTTTGAGAATCGTCATAATTTTCATTACTACGTATTCTTCATTTGGTTATCCTTGGCTAATTCAACCATTCATTTTTCTTTCCGTTACCAGTTTTTGAGGCTGTATATGTTACAAATCAGAAATGCAATGAAATTTGAATCATAGTTATAACGTTACTATTGAACGATTATTGGAGGGACAGTTTTAAAAAAGAAGTTATCGATAGATAATTGAATGTAATAGTTATACTTTTTTAGCAAGGGCTTACAAAGATTGAATGAAAGGTTGCTTTTTCAGTTAATGGTGTAATAATTTGACTCAAAATTTAACCAATTCGGCAAGTGGCTTGCATTCGTTCCGTAACACAGTTACTGTGGAATGGCCTTGCCCTCGGGTATTTTTCAGCCTTAATCCAGCATGAACGGTTTCAGAGAGGGGTAAACGGAAACCTTTAATGCCTTCATTGTTGGGACATGCACTGTGGCGCTAGTGAAATGCGATCAGCGTCATCCGTTTAAATTGAGTTACGGTGCACGCGATGACATTACTAGTCTTGAAAAAAGGTGAAACCCGGAGAGCAATATCATCGTATTCTACGTCATTACTGCGGAATGTTGTAATTTGTTGTTTTAATGATTCTGCTATGACAATAGCAAAGCAACGAAAGTAATGTGCAAAAAATTGGTTTGGGCGTGTGCGTATGTATTTATTTTGTGAGATGTTTTAAAAGTTTTATGAAAATTGGTATTTGGCAATAATAATTCTGCAATGAATTTTGTTGTTGTTAAAATACAACAACACCCCTTTCAGTTATCGTAGTACTTCGTCTTGTCACTTGATCGATATAATTCCTACCTACCTTCACTTCGTATGACATTTTCTATCTATTTTCATTCGTCAACATCGATTATAGTTCCTTGTACATGCTTGATTTTTTACGTGTTTTAACTTCTTCGCACTCTAAATATCTCATTCCATCCTCCCTCCCTTTTTCCGATATCACCCTTATCACTTAACCTGGACAAACTGTTGTATTGATTCTACCGGTTAAGGCGACGGACAGCATGCATGATTGAATAGTTGAAAGGAGGGGAATAGTTGAAAGTAAATGAAAACTTGCAGCCCGCAGTATCATAATTCTAAATGAAGTCTCCAATGGATCAACAGTTAAACGTCCTTTACGACGAACGGAAATTACTTTGTAGAAGTCCAATTCACATAGTGCCTAAGTAGAGATGGAAATTAAACTGACATTTTGCCGCCCCTGCTGATATTTGAACCTGGTCACTTGGAATGGGGAGACTTTACTCCAGCAACGACAGGAACCCTCCTACTAATTTTAAAATTCTCGTTTATGTTTGGGGGAAATGTTCAAATGAAAGGACTGCCACGGATAGCTAAATTTTAAAATGCAAAAGAGTATGCAATGTAATAATGTTGGAAGTGTTATTGGTTATCTCTGACTCGAATTCTGATATTTTCTCTCAAGATGAGGAAGAGGATAAGCCTCCAGAATGAGTTAGTAGTGATGGGACGGAATATGGAATATCCTAGGGTGTCGGCAACCGGTATGATGATCGCTTATGACGTTTTGCATAACATCCAGGCGTAAACACGAAAACCGTTGCTAGTCAAGAAAATGATATCTCTAAGCTAATGTGGGCTCTTGATAGAGGGAATACCTAGCGTGGTGTGGATACCTAACAACCTTATTATTTCCAGTCCTTAATCCTTATTAGTACCAGACTCCTCGCCCGCTTTTCTGAAGATGGAGAGTGATTAAATTTCTTCTGTACTCATTGGTTCTCGTTGTAAATTTATCTTCACATCTACTAGAACAGTCAACTGTAGTGTTGTAAACTCATCTGCGATTTAAAAAAAAATCGTATGCTCTTTTACGTTTTTGGTGGTGTCATCTTATATGCACATTTATCATTTCTTTTTTGAGCTGGCATTTTTTGATAAAACTGTTAACTAAGCGTTATCGTTGGTCGTATCAGAGTGAATGTAACTCATGTCACCTTCTTTGAACAACAGCTTTTGTTGAATAAGCAATTGGCTATTTTCCATTTTGTTGATGCTATTTCAAGGCCGCGTATTCCTGATTCTCGTCATATTCAAGTCGGTGATTTTTGCAGTCCACAGTTGGTAGCATGAAAAATGCATTTTTTTAATGAATAACGTATATTATATATATATATATATATATATATATATATATATATATATATATATATATATATATATATATATATATATATATATATATATTATGAGGTAGCGTATTTTTTCGGGGAGTACCGTGAGGTAGTTGAGGTCAAGAAAATATAATGCAGAGCGTATTAATAGGCAACCCTATGTCTCTCATAGTATTTCCATAATCCATGATTTTTTCCTAATCTCAACTGCTTAACTAACATACCAAAATCATCTGGCTATCAAATCATTTTTTTTAATTGCTCTTAAATTAACCAACCACTAAATACCCGTTTTTCCACCTCTCCTTCTACGTGTCGTATCCATGATAATATCTGGTTTAAATAAGAGTCATAGACATAATAATAAAGAATGACATGTAAACGTCTCATGAATAAATTTAGAAACTGCAAAATATTATAATTATTCAAGCTATTTTTTATTATTTACCCGGAGCAGCTTCACCGTGTCAAGCCGCAAGCGGTATCCTTGATATGTTTCTGCTTTCAAGGGGAGGCATATGCAGTGCGGCAAAAACAGATGCGGGGTTAAATAAAAAGAAGAAGTTGCCGGTGAGGACCCTGCTTAGGTCTTCCCTATGTAGGTATACGGCGGAAGAGGAGGGCTCTTTTAAGAGGTTCGCAAAGAGCTTTTGACCCCTCCGGCGTAATTTGCATTAAAATGTCGCCGCCCATAATTCAGAGTTCCCTGTCTCTTTTCCATGAAGGAAAACATCCTGCATAGGCAGAAGGAAGGTCGGTTCTTGCGTTGTGCTATTGTTTCCAGCATAGCGGGTAAGGCTTGGGTGAGAGAGCTGAAAGGATGGGGTGTGGCTGAGACAGGTCGACTTTCCCCATTCCGTAGTCGTTGTTTCGACCAGAATTTCAATTGCAAAGCACTTTATTTTCTGCTCGCTCAAGTTTTACAGCGAGGAAAAAGGAGAGAGAAGGGGGGATGCTTTCGGGCGAACCGAATTTTAAAAAACCGCGTTTCGGACTTCCCTTATCTTCATTCCTGCACTTCCTCTTTCTGACCTCCCGTTTCTCTCCAAGTGGTGTCCGATTCAGGGACAGTCCACTTTTGTGAAGCGGTTCAGGTCAAAGGGTCAGCAAACTCGTCGTCTCAAATAATTTTAGAATAGGAGAAATGCTCCTAATAGCTGGGAATGTCACAGACGTTGTATTTGAGCTCTTTCACTGCCACATTAAAAGTTGTTACCGTTCTTGAAGCTGCTCGAGGCATAAAATCACTGTTGGGTGGGTGACTTAAAAGCCCGGTGGTCGAAACAGTAGTATGAAAAAGTCACGACAACAATGTCAGCAAACATGCTGCCCAACAATGAGTGCAGCCACGGCACGCCGTGCGTTGGTGAGAAAGATAAGGCTTACGGTAGTCTATTGGGACTTATGGTGGCTTAAATTAGTTTTCTAATAGTCTTTTCAGATTAGTTTTCTAATAGCTTTCAAATGTCTTTTAATTATCCACGCTGTAAGGGGTCGTGCATAAACGACGTTACCGTTTTTCGAGATTTTTTTACCCCCATCCCCCGCTTTTTTGACAGCCTTAATATTTTTCCCAACCCATCCCCACCGACCCACCCTCCCTACCGACATGCAACGTTCTATTCTACGTTCTAACGTAACATATGAAACTTTCATTTCAAAAATATTTTCTCAATTATTGAGCGATTTTATTTTTAGGGAGACAATAAAGTAGCCAAACGAGATATAATAGAACAATCTAATCTCAATCGGAACAAGTAATACCCATGCTAAATTATACACTTTTTATTTTTCTTCCGTTTAAACTGTAGAAAAACACGTATAATTTAGTATGGATACAAATAATTTCTACAATGTAAAGCCTAAAACCATAGAGTGTGGCCAGTAATAAAAATTTTAAAATTCTAAAAATCAACCATGAATCACGGCGCAAGGTGGTGCTGTGCTCATCTACTTTGTTCTCTTCTCTCCCCACATTTCTGACTGCTGCCTTGAAAAGTATTGTCACGAGGTCGCTATTTAACCCACGAGAAGGTTCAAATGTAAGCAATTTGATGGTATGAAGATTTGTAACATTTTAGAGGCAATGGTTCAGTTAAAATGAGTTAAAGTAGAAGCTTGGGGTGTAAGACACACCCCGCGCGACCTTCCTCTTATTAAACTATGTAGTATTGTCGACGTTACGTTGCAAAGTGGGTCAGGAGGCAGCTTTAGGCCGCCAAAAGTCGGAATTTGATTGTTGATCTATTGTGAGGCAATGTTTGGTCATTCTCCCACCGCCTCGCCACCCTTGGTGTAATCGCGCACTAATTTCAGTGTAGACATTTATTAATCTTCATATAAAATGGAAATTTGCGGCTAGTCGCGGCTAAGTTTTTTGGCACAAAGTCAGGAAGCTATATTGTACCAATTTCAAGCAACTAGAATGCTGTGTCACGCAGTAGTTTTTTTGTAGTTCATCTTTATCGGTGTATTTAGATTATGGCGGGATGTGTGTAAATATTAGGTCATATCTCTCCAAATATATTGTCTATTAGGCAGAAATTTGCTAAAATGTGAAGAATATAAGCCCTAATAACACGTTCAACCCGACGGACGCGAATGCGCGTCCGATGTGCGTTGCCCAGATACCGAAGGACGCGCATTCGCGTCTGTTACTTACTGACCGATTACTGATTACTGACCTTTACAACCTTGCCAAGAAAGCTAAGGACGCGAATTCACGTCTTTAATAAATAAGCGAGGTTTATTATTATTTTTTTTAAACTAATTTTAAATAAAATATGTAAGTGACTGGCCAAATTAATATGGCAGAAAGCGCTTTCCGTTTTTCGTGATTGCTCACTAAAAATATTCAGGGTTGAATGTGATAGTTAGAACCATTTCAAATTGTTAAATTGCTCTTGGGTTGAGAATTGAAAAAATGAATGCAGGTGCAACTTTATTCGAAAATCTGCGATGAAAATCCACCAAAACACAAGTGTCATAATTGCGTTGAATCAGTCTTTTGGCCAAAAAATCTTGTATCATGTTATAGCGGGGACATTTACCTTTTCATTAACTCCAAATTTGCATGATTTTACACTATTTGAAAAGTCAACGTTTGGTGAGCTAAAACGGAACTCTGACTCACTGTGCGTTGACGAGTAAGAAACGTAGGTGTGTTATAACAGCTACGTTACTTTGAGTGAACATGCCCCCCCACCCGATGTCGGTTTTTTTGTGACCTCCTCCCCCCCTAAGTTGGTAACTTCGTTTATGCACGACCCATTCCTAAACCTAGGCTTTAGTTAAAGTTTTCTAATTTTTAAATTATTTATTGAATCATTACTTAATTTATTTACTTAGTAGTTTGTGGTTTATTTAAGTCAGCATCACTGATCTTTGATCAGAATACCCTCAATTCAGCTCTATTGATAGAGCTACAAATAACCTGCTGGATGTGTGTTAGCAGTCACTCTTCTTATTCTATATTCGGTAACTTAAGGAATTGCGTCGTGTTAACAAACATGAGTGATACTATATGTTTTTCACGTTTATCTGCTTATGGCAGTGAAATGCATTTCTCCAAATTGAGTTTCTTCAGCTCTGACGAAATGAGCGTTTTAAAACAGAGGATGATATCTAAACTGGTTGAAATATAACTAAAAATTAGCTAAAAAGTTTACTTCTACTATTTAATAAATCTTGGAATGCACGTTGGCGAAGGGATTCTTAAAAACGTCGGCGTATTCCTTGACATTTTTTTTCTTATTATGGTGAAAAGTGATTTTTTTAATTCTTGCTTTCCGTCACATAAATTTGTTACGCATGTATTTAAAAAGAATGAATAAATGGGCATGAAACTATTATAGCGTAGTACTTTTCTTTTGACATTTTTCATTATCCTATGCCTTTTAAACTTCCATTAAATGGCTTTATTAAATGAAAAAGTAATTGTGTCAATCACTTAATTTAGTCGAATACGATTGAATTGTACTTCACCTTTGGTGAAAATATACAATTAGTGTGATGAACTATATTCTGGGTTTGATGATATTAATCACGATATCGATTACTGATATCTATTAAACGCGGATTTTGCTGTATTAACATTGAATTTTGCATGTTATTCCACATAAGTATGCCACTGCTTAGAAATACCGTGAATTAAAAAAGACCCTCAATACACGGTAGCGCTGTTGTGTTCTTGGGTTTGCTCCTAACCCGACACCTCAAGCCTGAATATATTTCAGCTTCGAGCGGAGTTGCAGTAGAAATAGGTGATGTATCCTCTAGCCAGACGAGCGTGTATGAGGATCCCCGGCCTTCGTAATTGTGGTTTTGAACAGCCTCTAACGCGGCCTCTTCTTGCACGAGTGTACATCAATGATCCTGGTTACCAAGTCGAGAACAGAGCGTTAATGGGGTCGCAGTAATAATTCTAGGTATCATGTCTCCGCGACATGAAAACGTTCTGAATGTGGTATGTTTTACATGGGCTTGTCAACTGCGATTTCCACCTTCGTTATAGTCAGGGTAATCTAACGGTTATTGAAAATTTAAATGGAATATAGGAAAATTGCATATTTACTTCAGTAAGCTTATCTGTATCTGCTTGTATCTAGCTGGCAAGCTTGAAGTAATCATTTCTGATTTACATACACTTGACTGAATTAATTGGCGATCCATATAACCAGCCTTTTAATTGCTCATTCTATTTTTTAAATAACCTTTGGTAGTAGTGGAGAGAAGCGAAAGAATAAGCTGAAAGGATAGGATGATAAGTAATGATGTTGTAAACGTGGTGAAAGAGGATATTAAATGAGGTGGTAACAAGAGTGAGTTATTTATAGGATAAATAGCGATATTCAAGATGATGATGTTGATGATGAGGAAAGGCGGCAAAGAGAAAGGAAAGTAACGAACGCCAAATTAGACGGAGCAGTTCTGACTGATCTTAGAGCATTTGAGAGAGATGCAATGTAGAGAAAATGGACTATTTAGTAAGGAAAACAGAGGTGATACAGCCATTTAAAAGGGTGAATTGAAGTCAGGATTTGTCAAATAACTTCCAAAAGCTTCCAGTAGCTTTAATCATGCTGCTCGTAATACTTATCCTATACAAAGCACTTATCCTGAAATTACCGACTTATTTATTGTTAGATGTTTTCTTATCCCGAGAAACGACTGTGATAGTTTGTTTTTGAACATCGGTTCTTGGCCTTCATTACTGAATTCCATTATCAGCCATTTATAAAACATTTATCCCTTGAAAATAGCCTGTCATTTATATTATTACTACTATTTCACGTGAAATACGGCGTAATAAATGTTTTTAATCGTGCTCTCCAAACTAGCCAAGCATGTTCCTCTTGTAGAACTCTTATCACCGGTTAGTAGCCGATGTTTCAGAATGTAGAGTCGCCGTTAGTATTGGAAATGTTTATATTTTCTTGAATTTTCCGTAACCTGATGTGTCGGGGGAAAGATGTCTTTGGATGGCTTATTTTGTATGCTTAATTTAAAAGTCGTATCTAGTGTTAACTTCTTACTTAAGTCTCCCTTCGTCCATAGATCTCGGGAACAGAACACAAAAGAACTCCGGAGGTCAGAGAGCAAACATTATCTTTTTAAGCTCCTCAAAGCTTTCCCAACCACGCAGGCATCCAAATTTTCCCCACTCTATCTATGGCTACCTACTCAATTTAGTGATTGGTAAGTTACTGGATAGTCCTTAACCTCACTCCACTTCAGATGGATTTGAAAGATTTCCCATATCTTATACCTTAATTCCCCTTTGTGTTCAAGTTTATGTTAATGATAATGTATTCAAATGTAGAGCATACGTGGTGTAATGCGTTGAACTAAATTTATTCCACCATATTGTTCACTTGTCCATGTATCACTTACTTTCATGTAAATGTAATCGAGCGCAACAATGACCATTGTTTGCACAGTGACCATATTTCCGCGGCGCTCTGTGACAGGATCCGATTACCTGAGGGAGTCAGAAGAGAAAGAACTTTGGCAATAACTTTCATTTTCTGTTCCCCACTATGGAATAAAAAAATATTGGCGAATGTAAGTCTCTTAATGGTCCGGTCTTGCGGCACATGACCTGTAAATCCATTCCAATATGCTCGTGGTCGTCGTAGGTTTCGTTATCTTTGTGTTACTAGACATTTGTAATTCTCTACTCGCCGATTGACAACGCGTAATCATGTACGTATCTAACGGAGATTTTAAATATTTGTTCACAAGGCTTATTAATTTCTCTACGTGGATTTATAGTTGTTACTTGGTCTTGATTATGCCTGTTGCTACCGTTCATTTTTCCCCTTATTTGAAATATTTAGCTACACGAATTGATGGAGTTGCATGTGGACCAATGGAGCGTTAAAAACTGAATTTTACATTTGGCTTCAATGGGTTGGAAGGAATGATTTTATAACATTATTTTTTTTTTACATTTTACGAAAATAATTAAGTAGATATATTTTTGAGAAACAACTATTTCAGAAGACTCGATGAAATTTCTTTGCAAGTACTTAGGTTTTTGTTCAGAAACCCATGCATAGCCACGTGGAAAGTATCAGCATGCGAAAACCTTCAGTTTCCCCGTAAGTGGTCGATAGTCCTGGCACCGATGCGTGTTTGTTTCATTAAAATGCGAAGACCTTTAATGTCAAACTGTTTTTCAATCTCTTCTTTTTATTTCCGCCGAGGATCGTGGTTATAACAGGAGGACACACACGGCGCTTTTGAGCGGAGCCCGCTTTTGAGGGAAGCCGTTTCCTTTACCGCCAGAGTTGGTGCGTGCGTGTTTTTCCGTTGGTTAACGTCCCCACTGTTTGCGCTTGTTTGTGTGAGTTATTAGGGGGTGGGTGAGGCTGGTCGAAATCTACTTCCATGTGAGTATCTGTATCGCAAAACGGAGAGCGACAGGTTCTTCGGAGCCAGAGACATCTATCAGCGCGTTCTGAGAATACACAGTCACAATCAATGCCGCATATACAGCCAATCGATATGTAAGGAATGTTGCATTTTTACTCCTTCAAATTAATTTTTTCTTAGCTGTTCAATCATATAGTCATTTTAGTACCGTAAATAGCATGAAAAATATGTTTAATACGTAGGTACAATGAACAAGGACACCACTCACCATGAAAACCGTGATTTATGATAACCGTTATACCCGAGAGAAGTACTCAAAAAATCTTAGCCTACACATAATTGAAAACATTTCCTCTTTATTAATATTTTTTCCTTTTGATTTTACATTGATTTATGTATGGTTGAAATTGAAGTTGAATTCAACATTTTTTTCCTGCAAAAGATTGGTTTTTATTTCGAGAAAACTGTACTGAATGTAGAAATTTTCAGATTGGAAAACGTTAGTGGTTCAAGGTATGGGAGGAGAATAATAATAGTAGATAAAATTTTGTTGCTACAAAAGACTGGTTTGCATCAAAACTGTACTGAAGGGGGAAAGTCTTAGATTGGAGAGCTTTTGTACTTAAAGGTACATATAAAGGGAAGATAATCTTAGATAATTATATATGTATTTCTGAAACAATTTTTCTTCTGTAAGCAAACAAATACAGTTTGCGCTCAAAATCAGCCTTTTTTAGACTTAATTTACTCCGTTTGGGGAGCCATTATAAATATGTATATGGCTCACAGAATATAAAGATATGCAATGGCACAACATATACTTAGTTAAAACTAAAATTATTATCATTTGAAATTATATTTATAGCTCAAATTTATAGATTATAGCTTAATATAGAGTATGGCGTTGTGTGGTGCAGAAACATGGAGTCTGAGAAAATAGGACGAGAATACGGTGCAGGCGTTTGAGATATGAGTATGGTGGAGAATGGAGAAATTGGGGTGGACAGCAAGGAAGAGGAAGTGCTTGGTATGGTGGGATCAGGAGAGAAAACGTCTGAGAGAGATCAGGAGGAGCCAGAGTGGGTGGTTGGAAATGATAATGATGGGAGAAAAAATGCTGAAGATCGTGATAATGAATGGAGAATGTTGGGCTAGCGGGGAAGAGGAAGAAAGAGAATAGGCTTTATGGATGGGGTCAGATGTGGAAAGAATGAGTGTTAAGAGCGGCTTTCGACTGTTAAAGTCTCTAGTATATTTCCTTTCTTATGTGCAAGCATGCCTTAACCTGTAGATAATCTAATAATAAGTTTAATAATTTCATATACTCATTAGGAACAGCCCTACAATCTTTGAGCATCCTTCCTTCCCTTATTTCCACCCTCTCCCTCCCTCCTGTGTTCCACCACATCCCTCGCGGCACTCATCACACTCCTACGCCACTAACTCATGAATCGCCGAGGGCACGTTATGTTTCCGCAGGAGAGCAACTATCTGTCGTGTCGGGGGAAGGGAGTGTAAGGGTATGCTTCCAAAACGTAGGAAGGACGGGTCAGGACGTAAAATCGACCCTTAAAAATTATGGTGGCGGAAAGTAGCGGTGGGCGTGCGTGATTCTAGCCTTTACCACGGCTTGTAATAGATGGTGGTACTTGACAGGGATTCATTTGATCCCTATTCCGAGGGGCGGCGTGGCCAGGGCGGGAAGGTGGGGATTCCCGCCCGGGCCCCTTGGCCCTTGAGGGGCATGATTTTAAAGTAAATAAAATATGGCGTTTATTGCATCGAAAGTTTTTACGTCGTTTATATATTATTTGCAAACCTTTTGCCCTTAACAACCTGAAACGCGTTTTTAACACTCAAATATTTTCAGAAGGGGGGAGGGTGGTCACAAAAACCGGGTCCCTCTGGACGTGCAGCGGCCCGGGCCCCTGAGCACCCACGCCGCCCCTACTCATTCCTATTAATGTTTTCTAACAAACACTGATCATTACACTTTTGCTTGAGCAACCAAACACTTTAATTAAGGGCGAGCCGATAACCTTGTGCTTCCGATAACTGGCACCCGATTGATTGTCTTGATAACCCGATGAATGAATATTGTACACCTTCTAATGTATTTGATAGTGGTAATTAGAGCTGAAATACATTTCCACCCAAGTTTTTAAAAATGTATTAAACGGTAGAAATACACTTTTTATGAAATTGAGCAATATATTTTTAAATCGAAAACCATTATCGGCTCAGCCCTACCTTTAATTATTCGTCTGACTTGCTATCCTGGCGGATGTAAACAATTTTTTTCCTGCTCATTTAAATGATTTGTTTCTATCTATAAGACATATTATTGGTTCAAAGTTACATATTGTTCATGCATGCTTTCTCATTGCTGTTGTACTAGTGCATCTCTTAACTCTTAACTCTTTACTCTTACTTTAACTCTCTATATGGTCTTCAGCATTCGAAAAATGCCTCTTGAGTCATCTCAGCTCAAACGCCAATGTCCAGTATGCAGAATTCTATTCTAGCAAAATTTTAAAGGTAATTAAAAATAACTAGTATTGCAACCCCATTAATTTGATGCTAAGGAGAAAAAAATCAAATTTTATTATGTAAATTCATATATAGGTTTCACCATCTTCACAGGGCTCACATCTTAAGTAATTACTAACATCGACTAAAGTTGTGTTACTATAAAGACTCTTTTACACGTTGCACTTCATTGCTCAGCACTCATTGACGAACATAAATTGCGGAAACGTTTGCCCGGAATTAGAACGGGCTATTTTCTTGTCTTTTGTTAATGCGTTCTCGCGGTCATTCTAGCAAGTCCCAGTATTATACGACGCAATGTTCGCTGTAGATCCATCCATCCATTCATTTTTGAAAATATTTTGCTCAATTACCTCCACTTCATCATAAGTCAGATTCGTCATATAAATTATTGACTTACTACTGAATTATGAAATACGCATACGCCCGCGCCATGTGTCAGTTAGTAGATAACGTAGATGGGAGCTCGCTTGCCATCTATTGGCGCACACCTGAATCACTACGCCTAACAACTGAATCATACGTACGTACGAGTACGTCTATTTCATTATTATATTAAACTTTGTTGAACGCCACAGTATAAAATACAGGAAACTACATCCTTAAAGATTTTAGATAATCTACAAAACATCAAGTGTTGCTATGTAGTGGTCCCAATGCTCGGACAACTATGGACCTGCAGGGTGGAAACAATCGTGTTCTTCTCTAAGTTAATACGAATTTTTAAAGAGAGGCGGAGATGGCGGCAGTAATCTAAAAAAACCCCTTCATTTCTTTTCACTGCTCCCTTTCCGTGATTTTTACAACTAAACTTTTTCATTTTTTAATTATTGGTGTAGCGCACGAAATTCATTCCCCACCTTAATAATTTCTTTGTCCATCCCCGTCCCCCCCTTTTATCCTCCCTCCTTTTATAGCCATTGTTAGTCGACTGGAAATCGATGCTCGGGTCATCCATTTAGCGCGCAAAAAAACAGCTGTTTGCTGGTGTGGGAATTGTCGCGCTACTTCCCTCCACCTTGCCAAGCTTTTTGCCCATTCAACTATTTTTGACGTAAGTGCGTGTTTAATAACAGCTGACAGATGAGTAACGAAGGTATAAGTTTACAGGTTGATTCATTCTGATGCTTGAACTCCGTGACTAATGGCATGATTGAAGGTAATATGGTGACTTTCGATTGGGTTTTCCCATATTTTGGCCTTGATGTATCGTCTAGTAGTGCTAGATGTGGTGGGGAAGAAAAGGAGCCTGATAGGAGAAATGAGAAGTAGGCAGAAAATGTGGATGCAGGACGTATTTAAGGGTATAATAGATGGAAGAGGGTGATGAAGGGGAGAATGGTAGGTAAGGGAGTGGATACTACGCTTAAGAAATCTAGCCAGCCACATCGGGGAAAATTTATAAAACTTACCCCAAAATCGACCAATTTTACTGGAATGGTACTCGGATATAGGAAGCTAAGCGAATAATATCAATAAAATAAGCCCTACCTGCATCATTTATAATTTAATCCAGATATTTTTCAAGAATGTAGTTTCATACAATTTTTGTAATGGTGTAAAGCATGGGTCGGCAAAATTTCGGACCACTAGGTTATTGCAGGAGGTCAAGAAGGTACAAAAGGCCAGAAGAACCAAGGTGTCCAAGGAAAGACTTTTATTCAAAACTGCAGTACGATCAATGGGAAATATGATGTTGTATATCTTGGTGGCATATAATATCAGGTTCAAATGATATTTAGATACGAAATTGGAAAACAAATAAATTCTAATAGCGAAACACATCATTCACTGCTTTAATTTAGTTCCATCTACTGGATGAGGAATGTACCATCTAATATTTGTATAGTGACAGTGCCCCTTTGAGGTGGAAACTATTCAAATATGCCGTATCCAATAATTAATAACTAGGTGTGGGGAAAAATTGGTAAACGAGCTTGTTCCTGCAAATTACCTACCATTTCTTTTAGTGCAAGTTTCTACCCCTACTCAATCACTTCTCCATGACCATGACCTTGGTTCCTTTCATAGTTCATAATCACCCGTGTTATTTCCCCCTCTTCACCTTAACACCAATCCCGTCCATCTTCTTACTTCCGTTCACTGTATGAATAAGAGACTGACTGCATGTAAATGCTTGATAATAACGTGGAAACCTTGAAACCGAAAGAGGAAAGATAAATTGCGTTGAAAATCATAGTGGATATATTTTTTACCGTGGATAATTTTCAAAAAGTTTGCTCGTCGACGATTAATTTTATAAAGAAAGAAATAAAATAGTTGGAACGAGAAGTAATAGCGAGACATACCGATAGACGGGATTCAAATACGTAGGTTTGGAGGAAAAGGTGCCGAAAAGAATTAGGTGCCGAAAATAATTGATTGGAGAACGGGGACGCGAATGCATGTTGTATGCACGCTAAAAAAAACTTCATTTATGATAGCTTTTGTCCTTGGTGGTGACATTATTAAATTATGCTTTAAAGTCCACGCTTTTTTAAAAAAATGATGAAGAGTAAACCAAAGAATTTCGAAAATATTTGTCAAGGCCCTGAATTTTTAAAGTTTTGAATGTAAATACAAAGTCTTCCGTGAGCAAATAACGCATGTATGTAGTGCTGCACGTTCTGACTGTAAACATTTTCATCTATAAGTGGTGAAAAATAATTCATAGATTCGAATATTTCGTTCAGATGTTGATATTTTGAATTATACTGGCCCAATATTTGTTTTGATGCTATGTAGATGATATCTAAAATAAAATAGAAAACTTTAAATATCATAGTGTGACATCCGTGTGAAAGCTTCCGTGGATTAATGAATTTGAAGATGTATGCCTTCCTGCGTAGATCCATTGTGCTGGGACTACAGTTTCACGGGCGTTGTAGTCGGCTGTTTCAGTTCAGTGAAGTTGAGCGGAAATGCAGTTTGGCCGTTTTATAATCATCATCCGTTGGGGTTAGGTACGTTATGGTTGGTTGTTGTTATTTGTGTTTATTTTCCCGCGGAACACGCGTTTCCATGCGTTGGACCGCGAGTATCGGTTATTTCTATTAAAGTTATTAGAAATCTTGTTTATTTCAACTGCTTCCCGTATCATAATTTGGCATTTAACGTCTATTTTTTTTAAATCCTTCTTTTTCGTCTCTTTTTCAGCCTAAAATAAATTTACACATTACCTTCCTCATTGCTGAATGTGTATAACTCGCTTCATCAGATTAAAAAAATATGTATCCGTGGATTTCAAAATGTAAGATGATTTACAGAAACGTTTCCCAATGCTTAGTGCGACCTTTAGTATTGTGGTGAAGGGAGCGATCATCCAACATTACAATGCATTCACGCGCGGATGGCCGGAGAAATTTGTTTTCCATTCCGTATCGACCGCTTTCGTCTGGCGTCCTTCGTGTCTCATGCTCTCCCAACTCAATTACCTCGCGAAACCAGCGTGTTGGCCCAATCTCTTCCCATCATTGCTTTTGATTTTCGGCTTGCAATATGGTCACCCTGATGTCGAAGTGATGAACGTATCCCTTCTCATCTCCTCTGTTTACACGGATGTGGGAAACAATCTTTAAACGAAAAACTCTCTGCAATAGAGGCTAAATTTATACACCTAAATAATGTAATTCACCCTGAAAATAATGGCATTTGACCTTAGAGGGATATGTGGCCGGATTTTCCAATTACCGTTCAGGTGTTGGATAATTATATAGCACCAAGCTTACCGTCTTCGTTTAATCTGTTCATGCCCAATCAGTTCTATCCTGTGTTACTATGTAACTAGTATTATAATAACTAGTTTTTTTATTGACATACGTTGCCTGGATGACTCTTTTGTTACTTATGTGTAGTTCATTTTTCGATCAACTCAGTCGTTTTTGAGGATATTGGTGGGTTAGCAATATGCTAATTAGGTCTAAGTCCTTGTAGGAACGTATTATAAAGATTATATTCATATAATATCTACAGAAAATTAGTTGTCGAAAGCTGTCGAACATACTTTATGATGTTTAGTTATGCTAATGTTTCCTTTATCATATTTTGGGTAATATTTAAATAATTACTAAATTCTACTTGCTTTACTACAAAAAGTGAGCATGAAGAATTTTAAATACAGCTGGTAACTTCTTGTAAATCAACAAACAGTGCACTATTTTCTCAAAGATCTCTAAATTAATAAAATATGACCGATGGGACACCCAATAGGAAAGCGAGTTACAGTATGAAAATACCATTTCGGAAATAACGGGTTGACGGGAATTTTAGCGGAGTAACTGGCTAGCCTACCTACCCGGCAGTTGGATCGAATCCCGGTAAATTTAAATTGCTTTCTTTCATAGTGATTTCATGAATTTGATTTACTAACATCTACGTACCCTTGCGCATGACTGCTTGTGAAGTATATGATGCATATTTTTGCTGTGATAGAGTCTACATTATAATTGCGAGGAAGGCCTCATTTGCTTTCTTTGAGAGGTGTTACTCTATGTCCTTCTTTCTCGACAGGTGTCATTTGACTCTAATGATAAGTATCACCTATTCGTGTGCATTTCATAAATAAAACTGTTTTCTCTGTTAACATGCCTGTGATGCCGGAAATTAGTGGTGACGTGATTTGAAAAGCGTTAATTACCTCTGAGATAATTTATTTAGGATTGCAGATTCATAATTAAATGAATTTTTCATGAACGTTATTCTCTTTCAATCGTTTCTCCAAATCACGAACACACTCTACTTCCAATATTTTTATGAATTTTAGCAATTGTTCATCGTAAATAGCTATATTTATCATTACATATATCTGGTGTCATAACTGATATTCTGTGAAATCTTTTTAGCAAAAAAGGGTCTTTGAATTTCTTCCTTTCGTCATACGATCATTTGCTGCTTAAATTAGATAGACAGTACTGTCCACAAGCTTTTGTTTTTCACGTTTGATCGATAAACAATTGGTGCATTCCTTTTAAGCCCTGGGATTAACTCATCGACTCCATCTCCCCTAATCGAGGACGGACCGCTTTCAATTTGTGAATTTCCATTGCGGTGGGAAGTTCAGCGGGAAGGTTTATCGCATTCAATGAAGCGGACAGCTGTGGAAGGCTATTATCGATGACCCATCCCAGATGCCCTTCTATTAAAGGCCATGCCATACGACTTAAGTTTCTCTAGAGTTTTCTTTAAAGTCGAATTGTATTTTAGGTATTCTCAGCACATGCCCAAGCCTGTTCTTCTCTGTTCTTGCTCTGATGAAACGCACAATTACATGTCATTTAAGAATACTGTGTATTCATTCATTCAAGCATTCTACCAGCTGATTGGTAGGTTCTTGGACAATCCCTATTCTGCATCCCAATTTCTTACACATTGTCTCGCTTTCCCTTCTAAGGATGTCCCGCTATTAGATCCCTCTTCAATTCTTCATATCTTCTACTTCCTCTTATTTCGTCCACAATTCTTTCTTCCTCTCCCACGCTTCCCCAGTGTTCAACCCTCTTATCACTATCTTCAACATGCCCTCTCCTCTCAAAACCTCCTCCATCCATCTCTTCTGCCTTCTCCGCACCTCTGCCACAAGCTTCCTCTCCTATACAACCATATCCAATACCTCCTCGTTCGTCTTACTCGCCACCCAGCTCACCTTCTCCATCCCCACATCTCAAACGCCTCAAGTCTACGCACATTCTCCCTTCGCAATGACAAAGTTTCCGACCCATATAGCGCCACGCTCCATATCAGAGTTTTCACCAGCCTTTTCTTTACGTCTCTTCTCAGACCCCCCCCCATCATTTCCCTTCTTTTCGAGAAAGCTTCTATAGCCACGGCAATTCTGCATCTGATGTCCCTACCACAATACCCATTCTCCTCTAAAATACCACCCAGATGCGTAACCTGCTCGACCTGCTCTATCTTCTGCCCTCCCACCCTTATATTCATCCTCGCCTTCTTACTTCTAGAAAATCTCATCACTTTCGTTTTCTTGTGGTTGATCTTCATCCCATACTTTATACACTGCACCTCTAACGCATTCACCATTGACTGTAACCCCTTGGCAGACTGACTAACCAATACTTGATCATCTGCAAATCTCACTGATTTTATCAGCTCACCTCCTACCTTTATTCCTACCTCCTCCTCATCCCATGCCTCCCTTACCATTTCTTCTGAATGTACATTAAAAAGCAGCGGCGATAGTGGGAACCCCTTATCGTGGGCCCATCCCGATTCTCCATTGGCTACCCTAACGTGCGCCGTCTGGTTCATATACAAATTCCGAATCAGACGCCTGTCCCTCCAATCGACCCCTAATTTCTTCAACACTCCCATTAATTTCGTCCAGTCCACCCGATCAAACGCCTTCTCGAAATTTACGAAGCATGCAAAAACATCCTGCTCATACTCTAGGTTTCTTTCTACTAGCGTACTCATCACCGCTATAGCGTCTTGCGTTCCCGTCCCTCTCCTGAACCCGAACTGGTCGTCACCCAGGTATTCATTAGCCTTATTCTCTAGCCTTCTGTTTATAATTCTCAGAACTACTTTGGCCACGTGGGATATGAAGCTTATTGTCCTATAGTCTTCGCATGTTTTTGCTTTGCTCTTCTTTGGTTTAGGAATTAGTACAGTCTTCGCGAAGTCTTCCGGCCACACCCCATCCTCATCAATCCTACATATAAGCGCAAAATGTTTTCCCCTTCCGTTCTTCCCCATGCTCTTTAAAACTCTGCAGGTATGTCATCTATTCCTACCGCCTTATTCCCTTTCATGGTTCGTAGAGCTCTTTCGATTTCACTATCTAGGATACCTGGTCCGATGCCATCTCTGTCCAAAGCCGTCTTCCCTTTCTATATCTAACATATTGGGTCTTATTTATTTACCATACAGCTCTTCAAAATACTCCTTCCACCTCTCCTGAATCTCTTTCGGTTCTACGATCACCTTTCCCGTCTTGTCTGTTATCGTTGTAATTCCCCTTCTCTTATCATCACCCGCCACTTCATTTTTTTCCTATATAATGCATCTGATCTTCCCTCCTTTTGGTATTTCTCTAACGAGTAGATCTGTCCTCTCCACCACGCCTCTCTTGCTTTCTTTGTTTCTCTTCTAAACCTTTTATTTAATTCCCGCTATTTTCTTTTACCTAGCTCTGAGTTTACGCTCTTCCATTTCCTTCTCTCCTACATCTCCATTATCATCTCCTTCGTGATCCACGGTTTTCGTATTTTAGTGGCACTCACTACGCCTACCGTTGCTTTCACCGCTTCTACAATTCCATTTTTCAAACTTCCCCGTTCATCTTCCACTGATCTAACTCCATAATCCTCAACCACTAACTCATCAACCTTCTCACGATACTTCTTCTTCATTACCCCAGTTAAAGCCTCCGTATTCCACTTTCGTACCCTCCTTTCCATTCTTATCATTTTCAGTTGTACCCGACTTATAAGTAATGGTCTTTGTCTGCATCAGCTCCTGGATAAGTATGTGAGTTTTTAACACTATCCCTGTATCTGTGACGAATCATTATATAATCCATGTGGAGCCTATCTGTGTCTCCCGGATTCTTCCAAGTGTACCTACGTCGAGGATGATGTCTGAATCATGTATTACTAATTACTAGGTTATTTTTACGGCAAAACGCCACAGCTTTCTCGCCGCAGTCGTGTCTCCTTCCTAGCCCGTAATCACCCACCTCCCGCCCATCTCTTCCTTCGCCCACCTCCGCGTTCCAATTCCCCATTACTACTCCCAGGTATCCTACCAATTATTTCCTCTAGCTGATCATACACCCCATCTACCTCCTCCTCTTTATAATTAGAGGTAGGCATATAAACCTGGGTTATAGCTAAATTCCTTGGATCTAACTTTAGTTCCACGACTATTATCCTATCACTCACCTGTTCTGCATACACTACTTTTCTACCAATTGTCCTATTCATTTCGAATGCAACCCCGCGCTGACTTTCATTCCCTCCACTATAAATTACTCTATGGTCAGTACTCCAGTAGTCCCCGTCATCCTTCCATATTACCTCACCCAGACCCATTATGTCTACACCCACCCTCTCCATTTCTTGCTTTATATTCTCTAGCTTACCCGCCATCAGCATAGTCGTAACATTCCATGTGCCTATTCCGATAGTTTAGTTCCTCTTCTTTATCTTTTTTTCCTCTGCTGCTGTATTTTCTGAGCAAGGATTTCGTGTTATGACGACCACAGGGGCCTTGCTCCCACCGCTGCCGAGCACGACACCCGGCCCACTTGGCAGGGTCCCGTAGTTGCCAGGATTCTTTATCATTTTTGAACTGTCCATAATTTCAAGGTTTTTGTTTTAATTGAAATGGTATTCCGTGGCCTTACTCAATTATGTTTTTTACGTGTCACCACTTCAGAGGCCGCCCCACTGGGGTCAGACGCCTTTTGCAGCCGCCTCACTGAGGTACAGTCGCTACGGGGACTACCATTTGTCTCTTTCCTAACCTTCGACCAATCTGGCATGGGTGACCCTACCAGGAGCATTGCTCCTGCCAGTTCAGCTCTAGGGGTCATCGGAGCACGCAAGCCCTTCCACTACGACAAGGTTGTAGTCCAAGGGAAAGGAATACTGTGTATATCGATGTTATTTCGTAAATTCTATTAATGGCTTTTATTTATGGGCCATTAACCATGGGCCATCAACAACGTATTTTCATTGACCGTATGGATTATTTTCCCTCTCAAAGAGCCTGAGTTCATTTATTGTTAACATACTTGTGAGGCATCCCTCACATCTGGAAGTAATTGCTGGCCTAATTAATATTTGCCTATCTTCATTTTGGTAGTCCTGAGCTGCAATTTAGAGTTTATCATTTTGATAATTGCCAAACGGGCCTTTTTTTCCATTGACTGGATTTTAATTTAATTTTTGGGACATGTTTTCTTGTACTTCACCTATTCCTGGCGTTCCATAAATCCCTGCCAAACACCTATAAGTTTATTCACTGTGGATTTTAAAGGAAGAGCACAGAACCGCTCTTTTATTTTTAGTTAAGGCAAATGGCAGATCTCACTTATTGAAGAGTTATCATTTTATTTAAGGGAGAGCGAACTCGGTATGGCGGAAAATCGATTATCCGTCCTGAATGGGGTTAATGGCATCAAACGATGTGTTTTTATTCAATCGGAGAAAAAATCATATTAACCGGTGACTTGGAGAGTGCTCGAGGTAATTAGTCTTTTATTATCACATTTTGGAGTTTTTTTCTGAGCGCGAATTTTCATTAGTGTGGGAATAATTGAGTATTTCATTATTTGGATTATCTTGGCTCATTCATGTGGGTTAATTGTTTTCCGTTTATTGTTTTTAAATGGCGTAGTTAGCTCTTATTAGGTTACTGCGTCAATGCCCCTGGTGGAACTATTAAATGCTCGGGCTTGTATCCTCTAGAGAGTTAGCTGGTATTCAGTCTTAATATTTGTCACCCAAACCTGTCTTCAAGTCTGATAATAAATCAGTTTCATAGGTTATATAAATACATCACTAAAATGCTAGTGGATGCTAATTATTTAGTTATCAAGAAATTTTTTTCTTGCTTTGTAATGTTGCCTTATTATCTGACGATTTTACTCTCCTCTCCCATACCTCCACGGGAAGATGTTATAGTGTTTGTTATCTACTGGTGAGTTCAGTTTCCGTATAAATTATATTCACTTGAATTTTTAGATTTCTATTTCAGGAAAAAATACTAATAATGGTTTCCAAACGAAGGGCAGTTTATTTCAGCTTATTCAATTTCTCTCCTGGGCCTATTTCACAATTTATTTATTGTATCCTTTTCTCACCATGTTGGGAATAAAATCAAATTAAAATGAATTGAATTCTAATGATTTTTATGAATCATAATACTACATTCACGTGAGTAACACGAACCCTCGTGCATGTCGCTTACCGTAAGTTTTCTAAGGAAATCGCGAAAAACATTTCCCGTGCATTATAAATCTGTAGTAAGTAAGAGAGCATGGAATGATATATCGGCGTACCTTATTATTCTGGAGACCATTTCATTTTTCTCCGAATATGTTACAGTGCTTTGTAACATGCCAAAAGGTTTATCACTTGTTTTTAATTTGTATTTCTGATCGAATGTTCTTACTCTTTCATTGCACTCACATTTTATGTGGCTGTGATATATTTCATGTTCAAGGTGTGCTTCCATTCAACCATTTCAATTCCATCACTTTTAATAAAGCTCCATTTTCAGTTTATAACCGACTTCTTATTCAATAATCACAACGGATGAATGTTCACTTATCTGTTTATGACATATTTTTCTGAGTTAATACCATCGCTATCTCCTTATGGTGTTCGTCACTTTTGCGGGCGCAAATGTTAGGAATGTAATATTGCCATGTTGTTTCATCTTATTTTGGTGTCCTCTCACTTCGTTTTTATGTTTGAAAAACTTGTTTAGGATAGTTTTAAAGTTGCAACCTGAAAGTGAAGGAAAGAAAAATAACCACTCAGCTACGTTGTATCAGGCGTAAATTATAAAATAAACATAATAATATTTCAACGTGATGAATGATAATGCTCTTCATTTTGATATGTCTGCCATCCATCTTTGAGTCTCAGTTTTTATACCAAAGAGAATAGAAGTTGTTCAATACTTACTTATAAAGAACGATTTTCCAAAAAGATTGATTAATACGATATTATACTCAGGAAGATCTAGCTCTGTATCACAAACATGCAATTCCCACAATCCTTCCCAAGCTCCTTACACATCCGCATTCAATCACTCATCTCCACTATGTCACGGAAATTTAAATTCAAATAAATTTTAGAAGTATAATTTACATTCAAGGGTTGTCTGAACAGTTGGCAAAAATATTTAAAGACACAATTTTAAATAGCCATTAAAATTATAAGACTCAAAAATTATTATATTCTCGACTCAAATTTGGTCCATCTTCTGAACTCAGGAGCAATATTATTTATTCTGTTCCATTAAAAGATTGAAACTGTGTTTATATTGGTCAAACTAAAAAAATATTTCAAAGAAAGACTAAATCAGCACAAATATTTGGTAAACATATTCAAGAACACCTGTGCATTAGCAGACCATGCCATTTCTCGTAATCATTCTTTCAACTTCAATGAAGCCAAAATTATTGAATCGGAGCCGGGTTTAAAGATTTTTTAAGGAAGTGGTAGCAATTTCGAGAAACACAGATTCATGCAATAAGAGAAGTGACATATGTAATTTAAGTACAATTTACAGCTCATTAACAATATAATCTGATCAAGAATTTAGAAGTAAAGAGATAAAACATTGGTAAAAACAGATTAAGTATTAATGTTGAATTTAGTTTTTGTTTAATCAGACTTTTGTTCATCTTTTCTATTTTTTATTTTTTTAAATTGTTAAAAAAATGTAAAATGACCTAACTACATCAGTCACTTTTATAAGGTTTCCATGGTTAACAGGTTTTATGTTACCAAGAAAAATAATTTTCCATTATGTATGTCCCTCTGGTTTTCTCGACATCATTTTGTTCATGATTCACGCTTTTAAGGAAAATGATATTCAGAATTATTAAATTCTCATTTAATCATCATTTTTAGATCCTGGTTTTGTTTAATTTTAAAAACTTGTTGGCCCGAAGATGTCAATAAAAAATGACGAAACGTTGGTAATGTCAATGTGATCGTTGACTATTTAAAAGGAAAAGGCCAATAATAAAAAAATTATATTTTACTGTAATATTGTTGTCGATAAAAGAGAAGAAATTCCAATCTATAATAAAATTTTTAATTAACTTGACAACCACCGAATAGACTTTAAATAGGGAAATTATGCCTGAGGCACATATGATATATTAGAATAACTGCTCAATGCTACAGAATTTCAGCGAGTTATTAGTTTAGCGAGTATTGTTCATACTACACTCTCTATGTGTGATTAATACATGCATGTTGAAAATCAATTTGGGAGGATTAATTTGATTATTATAATACATTTTATTTTTCCAAGATGTTGTTGCAAGCTTGCTTTAATTGATATAAGACGCCTCAAAAGACTGATATAACATTTCTGGCATTATTCAGAAATTAAGAAATAGAATAAAACGTGCTACATTTTATTTCCTCAACAAATTAGTTTTTTTATCCCGTGCAACAGTATTTTGCTATTCTTCCAGTTGAAAGTCAACGGGTACCATTTTCTAGTAATCCGTTTATGATCAACTACTAATTTCGCTTGCAAAGCCAACTATAAATACTTACATTGTTAAATCTATGATAGATGAGTTTTTGTTTAATGGGTTCTTATGGATTAAAGGTATGTCGGATCGGGAAAATGATTGTATAAGGAAAAGGTTCGCTTTATTACGCCTGCATTTCGAAGTAAATGAGACTTATTCCACCATAGGTGCGATCCTGCGGAAAATGCAGATCCAAAGCGTCCCGGACATTTCGAAGGGAGATTAGCAAGGCGAGAGCGCCTTGGAGAAATTTTCGTTCAGGAAATCTCGCCTCGATTCTAATTTCATTGTTTTGCGTGCCGCCCTTCCCAGAATTGACTTCTTCTTTCTATTCACTTAACTCCGAAGCCCGGAGGAGGCATGTGGAGACGCGGTCGCGTAACGTCGCGGTCGTCTCGGCGTAGTAATTGGAAGCGACGACGGGGGCGGCACCGTCAACGGTGCATCTGAATTGATGTGAACGATCAAGGAGTATATTTCATGAATTGTATTATATAGATTACTCGGCTGGCGTGGGCGTGTAGACTATTATCTTTGGTTATTTTCGCCTTTTATATCGAGGGAATTATAGAAATTTAAGTAACTTTATAAGCCTTTAGTAGTTATTTTTTTGCTTAGCCTGGTTTTCTAAGAATATTTGTGTCGTTCAAGCTCAAAGCTAGTCAACTTCATGTTTGAAGTCAGGGAACCTGAAGAAGACGAAAATATTAAAATGCCTGTTGCAGAGTCGATGTATAGATGCCAAGAAGAGTAATGAAATCAATAAGTCAAGGCATTCGTTCAATATGCTGAAAAAATGTATTTGCTTCATAAATAGTGTCATTACTTGGCCTGAAGGAATGGGGTTTAAGATGTATTTACTATTTTTGATCAGCATCTCGATAAAATAACTTATGTTTAGCTGGTAAATGCCAGAATAGGTTTTCGTACACCTTGTCCATCGAATTTATTGCCCGTAGTGCCTAGCATGCAGCTCTAAATGAGTATACTAATTAACTCCATAATGGACGGGGATCAGTTGAACACTCTTGGATGGCCATCTATTGCGTTTCAATGAATTCGATTTTATAAATTGTTTCACGTGAAAAGAGTCAATTTATGACAGTTTCGTTTTGCTTTTATATTCTTAAATTTAATGCTGGTCGGTAGATATCGTTGTACGTTACCCTTCTAAATATTTACCATGTCCGTAAATGAGAAGATGGTACTTACTGAAGTATTTCATTTTGGCGTTGACGGAAGGTTTTTATAAGCAATTTTGACCGGTGTCAATGGGGCATTTTTTCAGTTTGCTTTAGAATAGAGGTGCATGAAAAATATATGGGTTACAAGTTAACTTAATTTCATCAAAACTTATATAATCGAAATGCTCGGGGATCGAGTTGGTGTGTTGGTTAGAGGGACGGCTTTCCATACTACGGGCTCGTGATCGAATTCCGATGCCGTTAGATGACCGGTGGAGAGTACTGTCAAATACGGTACTCCCTCCATGGGATGAGACGTTAAACCGTGGTCCCCTTGGCGTCTTAAGTCTTTGCGTCGCGTTAACAGCTGGCATATGCCAACACCGGGTTTCTCTCCAGCCTTTCACCATTCTTCAATCGCAGCATGCCCTTGCAAACTCTAATAAATTTGTGCGATATTCGACAGAAGAAAAATATAATGCCTCAATCGGGAATCGAACCCGGATCCGGAACGAAGTGATTTAGCCAGTTATGCTATGGTTAATATATGTTTATTCTTGATCGATATTACATATTAATTTGCATCGTGCAATCTGAGATCTACTTTGTAACACAAGGTAACAGTCGTCCGTGGAGTATGCCTCCGCTAAACAGTTGATAGCGAGGACAGGGTGGAGGCGCTCGATGTAGTTGCGCTGGTGGGTACTACATCCGGCGGTCTTGTGTGCACTGGCAGCCGTCTGATCAGGAGGGAGGAAGTTTCAGGGAAGGGTGTTGACTCCTGGAACTGTTGAAGTAGCCAGGGCCACATTGTGGGTGGCGATCCAGTGAGGTGAGCAGACCTCAGATAAGAGATCAGTCCCTGTTCGACATTTCCCCCATGGGGCCTTGTCTCTACATATTGCGTAATGATCCTAGATAAGGTAATCGATTTAGCAAAAGGAAAGAGCCAGAAATTCAGGGATACTAACTGGGTGTCGGAAATGACGCCACTCCCGAAGGAATCCCAAGTACGAAAGATTCGATGAATTGCATACCATGCCACCTGACCCTCATTGCAACCAATAAGATGATGAGTGAGTGTGTCTACTCACTACCCTCCGGCAAAGAGGGCACCGATCAAAAGGGATGAGTCCGTAACGCTTTTGAGCCTCAAGGGTGGGAATAAAGTAATTTATGACGGAAAACATGAGTGACCCCTAGCGGGAATTAAAATTTGCTGCAAACAAATTTTTTATTGAGTCAGGTGTGCCGGGACGGAAGACGGGAGTTCGTTTAGGGTTAATTTACCGTTAACTCTTTTTGTCACGAGCGACTCACCGGGGGCCAGCGTTTCAACGATCTGTCGGATTGATCACTCCGCGGAACGAAACGCTGAGTTCGAGGAGGCCCGACGAAGGCGGCATTGACTAAATCCCTCCCCTCGGACCTGTCATCGGAGAGTGCGCGGACGTGGTCTTGTGCGCGGCGAGTGCCGCTAAGAATTAAATATGATTAGGATTCTTGCCCTTGGTGTCGGAATGGTGAGAGTAATAGACACACAACTTAGGGTATATGCAAGAAAATTTATTCACTTCAGGAATTACAATCTTAGGGGAGATTGTTCGTGGCGGGAGCCAAAAGAAGTACAAAATACATGGTGAAGGAAAATATAGTACAGGGCGAAGGGTCTTACCAGTCAATGTAACACAGTCGGGATCTCGAGCAACCAATTAACCGACAACTGACTAACTGCCAAATCAACTAACCAACTGACCAGCTCCAACTAACCAACTGATCATCCATAACTGCCCCACATATTAGCCGTGCTAGCTAATATATAGTGTCCTCCGCGGATATTCCGCGCAGTAGGCGATAGAGGGGAGGAAGCGGGAAGTTTCCATAACTAGAAAACAAGGAAGGAAAATCCGGGAGATGCAAATAACTATTCTCCCGCGGGAAAAGGCTCAGGGCCAGGTGCGGAAGGTCGAAGGTGAAGCTATATTCACTTTTTCAGTGAAAAACAGACAAATGGAAATCTCACAATCGAAAAATCCCAACAGCAAGTATTCAAAAATAATCCCGAATAGAAATCTTCCAATAGCAAGTATTCAAAATAATCCCGCTCACAACAGTGGAGTTTGGAGAAGATTGTCACATTTTAGTTTGATACTTTTTTTAAAAAAGTCCACCATTTTGCGGGGGGCCGTACAATTACTTTCTCGAAACCTTCTTAGCGTGTCCTATCCTAACAAAACGGTTTGTTCACTTAATGAGCTCCAAGTTCACATGGGAAGGAAGTGGTCATACGTGCGCTACGTTCCATATCCTGGGCATAATCATTTGTTCCAAGAGAAGACCGCGTGCATGGATGGGGAGTGACGGGAGAGCATATCTCCCAGAGACCACCCGCACCTACCGCACCATTTCTCCCAAAATTCCTATCGAGGGTCCGGCCGAGACTTTGGTGTCCCACCAAAAGCCAAGGATCTTAATGGAAGGTTTAGCAATGGTCCAGCTGCATATCGGCTCCGATGAAAAATGCTCTTTCCCCGTAAGGCACCTGGACTAATTGCGATAAACGAAGAGACCGCCGGTCTCAAAAGACGGGAGAATCCCGTCCGCAATCGCTAACTGGTCGAAGCGGCCAGCGAAGAGTGTCAGGTCGTCGGGACACCCTTGTAAACGCGTCTATCTGCGGCCGTGGTAGGCTTACCCACCAAATAAATTAACTAGAGCGCACAAGAAAAGCTTGATCGAGGGATTTGCGAGAGAGAGAGAAACCACGTAAGATCACACCTTGGGCCGAGATTAATACAGAGAAAACTTAATAAATAAGTCGAGAGACTACTACTACTAAAATTGGCACAAATTCAGCATGAGGAAGATATTTGATAAATTCCTCTTCAAGCTCTATGGTAATCAATTTCAGCGTCCATAGTGCCAGGTTCTAGTAAAAATTGGAAAGAATTTGTAATCTGTTAGCAATGGAATTCAATAAACGAGAATGAAAAACAAGTAGTGTTTTTATTCTTTTATCTTATAAGGCTCGGTAAGTCTGGTAAGTAAGGTGATTTAGCGATAGCTAAATAGTGAACGGATTCACTTAAGTGGGCATAGCAGACAAGTAATATTAACTTGACTGAAAACCTATGATGATTGCATTCATTTATTGATTTGTAACCTCGCGACATCCACAAAGAAATACCTGGATCCATCATTTGCATTCGTATAGTGGTTGCGTTGCGATGATATTCGTGCCAATTTTGATGATCGATGAATCGTCGATGTACTACTGTTCCGTTTCCTCCTTTAACTAACATATTCTTGTCGAATCAAAAAACTTATTTTTTGGCGTGACATATTTGAATGTACTCGGCAACTTCATCATTTCAGAACCATGCCATAGCTCCGATAAATAATTTTACCCATGATAGGCTCACACTTTATTGCGGCGTTCGATATTTTTTCATCTTCAAAAGCAGGATTATTTTTTCCGTGCGGTAACACCCTTTTTTGTCGCGCAGTATGGAGGGAACATCGTTAAAATGTTCTCGTTTCTCCGCTTTCTGCCTATCCCGAGATCCAACAGGATGACGATACAGAGGCGCGACTTGGTCCCTTGTGGATATTTTTCACTGCTGATGGAAACCAAGTGCTCTCCTCTGCGAATACCATTAATATTCCTTGCAGGTCGATAGAAGTTGGCGCACCATAGATATTTAGGAGGCGTAACAGGAAGAAAAGCGTAATTTCTTATAACTTTTAATTTTACAAATTTTTGTTTTGAAATATGAAAACTTGTATAAACAAGCCTTTTCGAACACATTGAAATTCTTCCTCAGGAGAACTAGCGCCAAGCTATTTCATTTAGTTTAGAAATAAAGAGTTTAACAATGCATTCACACCAATTAAATAATACATATACCGACTGTACTCTTCTGCTGATTAGGTTGGTATGGTGAAAAGGGTACTGGTTAAGTTTTAGATATTAGCCATACATGACAGAAAAAGTTTTCGTGCTGACGGTGAACCGTATTTAATACCCGTAATGCCTAGGACGCTGCTCCTAATGATTAGACCCATTAACTACTTAATCAGCGGTGATCAATTGAGTGTTCTGGGTTGGGAATATATAGTGTTTCAAAATATTTCATTTAAATCCAATTATATCGATTGTCTCTGGAGAAAAGAGTAAATTGAGAGTAGTTTTTATTTGCTTTCATGTATTTAAATTAAATTTGTTTTCCGTTCCGTATCGACCGCTTTCTTCCGGCTTCCTTCGTGTCTGATGCTCTCCCAACTCAATTACCTCGCGGAACCAGCGTGTTGGCCCAATCTCTCCTCACCATTGCTTTTTCTTTTCGGCTAGCAATATGGGCACCCTGATGTCGAAGTGATGAACGCATCCCTTCTCATCTCCTCTGTTTACACGAATGTGGGAAACAATCTTTAAACGAACAACACTCTACAGTAGAGGCTGGATTTATACTCGGAAATAGTGTAATTCACCCTGAAAATAATGGCATTTGACTTTAGAGGGATTGGTGCCCGGATCTTCAAATTACAGTAAAGGTCTGTTGGCTAATTATATAGCACCTTGCCCATTGATACCAAGGTTCCTATTGTGCTTACTAAAAGTTCGGTTTATCTTGTTGCAGACGTTTTTATTTTTAAATAAATTTCGGATAAAATATCAATAGAACATTTTCTCAAATTGCTTGAGGATGGGGGAGCATGGAAAATACCACAGGGACGTTAAAATGTGGTTCCCATGTCACCTTTTTTTTCGAGAGTACTCTAATTATGACACCGGGTTACCCTCCAACCTTTCTACATTCTCCGAATAAACCTTTCCGGACAAAGCTAACCACCAATTCTCATTGGTGAAAACCTCAGTTGTCGGTCACATCTCTCAAATGACCAACCGATCAGGGTGATTAATTTATTTAATATTAAACTCGTAGATTCAGGCGTTATTGTGTGGAATTTTACAATGGTTAATAACTTGGATTAAGTGAAATTCTCAGCAATTAGATGATGATATAATACCTCGATGCCCTGATAGTGAAATAAAGTTATCTGTTTGTTGAAAATTGCGCTTAGTCCAGGTTATTCATTAAACTATTTAATTTCCTGAGTTTTATCCCATCACTTTTTCTTAAGGCCAAATACTGGATACAAGCTTAGAGCATGTGTGTTATAGAGACGGTGGAGGCGGGGAAAGTTGTTTCCAGAGTAACTCCCAGTCGTGTGACCTCAGATAAGGCAAGGCTTGCCGATAAGTACCTATAAAGGCCATAGGCATTTTTATTGTTCAAATAAATTTCGACTCAGGCAAAATTGACATTTTAAATGAATGTCGTAATTTATAAAAGAGAATTACTGATTGAGAAGGCATCATTTGTGATTTATTATAAGAAACCACCTTTCTTTGTTTTTTTTATTATAGACAACTGATCTGAAAAATAGTATAACGAAAATACCTAAAAAAACACGTTTTCAATCGTATGAGCGATTTCTTTCAGTGTTACACGCGGTCTCCTGGCTGAGGCGTATAAACATAAATCCTTTCTATGTCTGACGTCACATGTGCCAGCTTGCTCTCGCCCCACTACATCTCACACAATAGGATAACTAACGCGCCCTCTATTGTGTACATCCTCGAAGAATACAACATTTTTATTTTTGAAAATTCCTCATCTAGCCTAGCCCTGACCCACCGGATTCCCGCACACATTGGGATAAGAGTACACCCGCTTTAGGGGCGCAACCTACTCCCCTGTCGATTTTTATCCTACCGGTGCGGGCGTGCAGGAAACCAAGTGCTCTCTACCACAAAGACCATTAATATTCCTCGCAGGGTTGAAAGAAGTTGGTACGGTGGCGCGCTCTATGGGGGGAGAGAACAGGAAGAAGAGCAAAATATTCCGTTTTTGTTTCCTCAGTATTCTTGTATTTCGTTTTTTATTTTTTCAAAGCGGAAACATTGGCTGCGGTGCCATTTCAATGCGCGTCTATCCGCGCGGGGAAACCTCGTTGTGCATTCGCGTTGGCTATTCGCATCCGTTGGGATGGGGGTTGTCTACCCCGTTTTAAAATATGTATCAGTAGTTGTACCTCTAGTCGTGTGACGTGTTGGTCGTTTGTATTTTGTTTTGTTTATTTTTTTTATCTTTTCCTCCGTTCATCCTATCACTGCCGGATTTTTGACACGGAATTGGTCTGAATTTCCGTTTTCGCTCCCAAGCAACGACGCGTTGCGACGCGGGCCTCGATGTGGCGTCTATGCGGTTAATATCATTGGTGACCGTGACCCACATCATATTTTTCATGAACGATGAAACGTTTTCGTCGAAAGGATGAATGCTATTCTAATCCATTGCACTATCCTTCCGCTGAAGGGTAACACTTATTGATAGTGTGATCCAATCAGTTGCAATTGATGAATCCGTTGTGACCAAGCGGAGTTTTTAAACCCATGATGAAAACATTTCTCGCGTGCATGGAGCCTGTTAGAACTAGTATAGTTCCCCTTCTTTATACTTAAGAGCCTTTCTGCTATCTCTCAATGCAGGATTCTAAGCATATCTTATGGAGATCCATGTTTTGTTTTAGCTGTATTTAATGATTTAAAAAGCTGTCGAGTTAAATGCAAGCCAAGGTGAATCTCCTGAAGTATAACTTCCTCGAATCCTCGTTCGTAAAGGATTGATTTTTAGATATTTTCCATGGTAAACGTTTAAATTAGTTTGTCCCATTGGTCATGTGTAATTTTTAATCTCTAATATCAGACACTTCTGTTAGTGTCACGTTGATGAAGTTTGCACAAAAGTACAAAAAAGGTCGTATGTCCTCTTGAATGTCAGTGAAACTTTAGAGATTTGACCTTTTGAACCTAGAATTGGGGTCCAATCCAATATCCAATGTAAAAATAAATGTTAAATATATATATATTGATCTTTTAGTTTTTATCATTATTATTTTATGATGCCTCAATTTGCTTTTTTTCGTTATTGCACAGGATCTTGAAGTTGACAATGCGAATGTTTTTCTGAAATCCATTTCTCAGGACCATTGTCCGGAGTGATCTGAGGAAACGTCTAATTGCGAAGATCGTTTGCGCCATTAAATATTGACTGGGTAGGTTGGTGAGGGAAGAAGTATTTGGGGAATAGAGGAATAAGGAGAGAAACCCAGCTGTAGTATTTGTCTAATATTAAAGAAAGGCGCCGAGTGGATCACATTTTTTAATATCCCATCCTACGGTTGGAATTTAAGGAAGTTTAGAATAAAATAAATAAAAGCAAAATACTTAGTACTCTTCTATAAAATTTTGTTTGAACTACGCGTTTCACCGATTTACGGCATCGTAAGGTGCAGAAAGTTTATTTTATTTATTAATTGACTTTGTAGTTAAGTGGGAGGGGGAGAAAATACAATTATTCGGACAGGATTGAAAAAGACACGTAGATCAAGGGCTGGTGAGGCGGGTAAGGTTAATACTTAACAAGGTAATTTTATCGGAAAGGATTACGGAGGAGTGCGGAAATTATAATTCATTGCCAAGGTTATTGGATTGACTCATAATTTATAATTGTTGAAGTCAGTCCATATTTAGATCTTTGGAAAGAACGTGTAAAATTTCGGGTGTTAAATCTGGTGTTAAATTGTTTTCAAGTAGGTTTTAAGCAAAAGGTGAGGTAAAATCCATATTTTTGAAACTTCTGGTGTGTTCTTTGATACGTGTGATAAAACTTCTACCAGTTTGGCCGATGTAGGCCTTGTGACAGCTATTGTATTTAATTATGAAAATACCAGACTTAAGGAATCTATCCTGTCTATCTTTTATGTTGACTTAAAGTTTAGAAAGGGTTGGGAGAGAGTAAAATGCTGATTTAGGGGAGCTTGGTAGGCGGTTTGATATTCTATAAGAAATATGTCCTTGGAATGGTAGAGTGCACCACTTGAAATTTGTTTGTAAATAACTACTACGAAGTGAAGCCCACCACTGTCAAGCTTATTCATTTATTAAAATAGTTATTTTATTTTATACTTAACAGACTGGACCAAAATGAGAAAGAATCAGCAATGGAAAATGAGACTAAATATCTTCAAAGGTGTGACTGGTTATATGTCTAATATTCTTGGCCACTGGAGATTTATATCGGTGTCTGAGTTGCATTTCTGACATAAATTTTTATGGTCTGCGCCATAGTCATTTATACTCCCTATATGCATTGATAAATCTGAGGAGATCTCCTCCTGGCACAGAGATCCTTGCCAACTTCGTCAATCTCGCACTCTCTTCCATAGCGAATTTCAATCGCTAGCAGTTGTTGCGATTAACTGCACTTCAGTACGATGAAAAATAGAAGTTCTCCTACTTTGATAATACCTCGAATCCAGGGTCGGTCACATTCGACCTAGTCCTCTATCGTCTCTTACTCGCATCGCAGTTCGAGTTCACACGTACTTAGCTTAGTCGAGTTTAACATTCGATTCGATTCGAACAAACACACCTTAAGGGTCTATATCGACCACTTTGTGGACCCCTGCTGAAGAGAGGGACCCTTATTGATTTCCAACACTCACCCAATTGGCTTTTTACCATTTTAATGCATGCTAAATTTTCTTTAATTTCTTCATAATTTATCAACTATTCAATAAGAAAGATGACTGCGTGGAAATAAATACAAATATACTTCCTACTTATTTATATATTTCCTTCTTCTTTGATGATACCCTTGTAACCCCAACGTCACATCTATGTGGGTGGTCTAATGGTCTAATATGGCAAATATAAAATTCCAAAGGTCAAATATCATTCTCGAAAGAATCGGGTAGATAGAACTTATTGAGGAAGGAGAGACACATTACATCCGACTCTCAAATGTTTGTCCAGGAATACGGTGAAATTCCTCTTATTCTTTGTAAGAGAGGACCCAATGGTCCTAAATACACTTCATTAAATAAAGACGCAATTATTATTATTATTATTATTATTAAATTCCAAACTTAATTTGTGTTACACTGTACAAGTATATAAATGAATTTAGCCTTGTTTTTTTTCTTGTTTTGCAAGCGAAGAATATAGATTCATTTCCATTCTCCTGGTGTCATCATAGAAGTTATTCTTTGTCATCATAAAGGCCTTTGTGATTCCTGCGTGCTCTTAGAGAGACACACTGTATCATATGCGTACAATAGAACTCGAGTATTCACATTTCCACCCAATATTCTGACGTTATCCCTACGCGAATCTCTCACAAATTTATTCATATAAACATTGAACAGCCAAGGTGTCATTAAGCATCCCTATTTTACGTTGTTTTCTAACCAGTCACTCAATTTCTGACTATGTCTCTCACTTGCCTTCTATTAGAATACGTCATAACATTCAATAACTGCTTCATCATTATGTAGCTATGCAAAATCTTCCTCAGCTTATATATATTTACCTTTCTATCTTATGCAATCTCTAAATCTACCAATGCATAATATACTTTCTTTCTGACGTCCGTACACATCTCTAGCACTTGCTGAAGTTCAAGCAGCTGATCACCTGATACCCTTCGAGATATACACTCACATTTTACACCTCAGATGCTGTTACTAAATCGATATTATTCTTGGAATAGTAATACATCTCCTTCAAATTCTGCCTTTCACACGAGACGCAAGCCCGTTTGGCGAAACATTTTTTGTCAAAACGTTTTTATCGTGAGACTTCGGCTCGAGGAGAGCTTGGTGGTGTAGATGGTGAAGACAATTGATTTATTTCCTGGTGAGATTGCACTCATTTTCCATCAACGAAGGGGGAAATATATTGGATTCCCCCCCGCCCTAGATGGAATACTGCATGCAATAAATGCAGTGTTCCCAAACGACTATGCTTTAGTCAGCGCTCGAAGTCCCCCCCACCACCCGTTCGATTCCAGCTGAACAAAAAAGGAGGAATCGACCAGAATGGAGGAAATTCCATTGCAAGCCTAGAGCCAGGGTGATTGATTGATGGGGATAGGAGGTTAGCATAGGCAATGTGTGTGTGTGTATGTATGTATATATATATACATATATATATTTCTGCGACCTTGCCTTCTGGCTATAAAGCTTAGCTTTCGACGCCGTTGCGGTCCACAAAAACGGGGAAGCCCTTCGGAAAACCCTAATCGTTTATCCAATTTTTTATTACTCCACCCTTCTCTCATCTTTTCGTTTATAAATTTTAGATAACCTCCACAGAAAAGAGGGTTCTCACAGGTCTAATAGTCTTTACTAGGGGATATTTAAGAGAGTATTTACCTGGACAATACTGTAGGCGTTTATTGTATGTAATGTGTTATTGCATCTTATACTTTCACATCATCAGTAATCATAAATCCGAAGATGGTTGGCTCCAGTTTACCAATCCATTCTCCTCTCTGCCAACCGTATCATAATATTTCACTTTGACGCCCTTCATAGTTTTCCTGGTGTATTCCATTCTACCACCATCTTCCTTTCTTTAATCCTTAATATTATTACAGAAAGGTCTTTTTCTGTCATTCCGTATATATACTCCGTTAATACTGCACCTATAGTGACAAATGAGGTATCATTTTAAACGTTGAGTCACCGGCTTCTGACGAAAAATACAATCTTAATCTCAGATTTCACTATTTACCCATTAACTTGACTTAAAAGTTTCGATAAACTCTCTTGCCTGTATTGTATTCATATGTTTTGTATATTTTTGCAAGAAAACAAGTATAAAGAAAGTACTTTATGATACACCTTCTTCTCTATTTAAAACCCAATTACACCGTTTCCTAAAATACTTATTCCCTGATAGCGTGAAAGTGCGAAATTTTCGCACGGGTTACCTAGTCTGATTTAATCTTCATCATTCTTAGATAGCACCATATCTCCATTCTTTATATTGCTCCAGAAAGTTCTTGGAACATTCTCTGGATTGCATAATGAGCTTAATAGGTCCAGAATTTGATACTCTTTCATTACGTTACCACTCTCTGTTGCGGTGAATCTTTTATGGCAGGATATATTCGTAAGTAACTACGATGTATGAAAAGTGTTAATGAATTTTCGTTTAACATTAACTTAATGTATTTTAAAAGTAAGCAATCCTTGAAAATGCTTGGTATTTCATATATCAGCTGTGTTTAAATACTGCATACATTGAATAATAGACTGCCGTAATTTTAATCCCTTGAATTATGGTCTCGGAAACAAATTGAGGAGCTGCAAGTAGAAAAGAAAGTTTAGGATCAGATTCTAAATTGAAGAGTTGTTTGCAGAACCAAATTGGTTGCGGTTTACAGTGGCAACAATTTTTTCTGCATGTGACTTCTGGAAACTTTTAAAAGTTCTGCTAGCGGACATGCAGAGCCGTCAAAATCTGAAAATTACGTCGCAATTGGCTTGCAACAAGTAAATTGCGCAATTAGTTTGCCAATGTTCACCACTCTCAAATTTTTATATTTTTACTCTCCGAAGTAGAAATGTACACAGACCTTCCTACCTCATGTTAAAATTTTTCTTCATCCTTTCTATTTCAATTAGAATGAAACAACATTCTCATTATTTTTCATAATTGCCGTTTGATGAAGAAGACATTGGTTAAGACAAGAGCCCACAGTTCATTAGTACAACTTTCTAGGAAAATGTAAGTTTTCTCTCTAGGGAAACCTGAAAAAGTATTTGATTTTGAAAATAAATATCTAATGATAATGTTATCCTTTCATCCCCACATCAGCCGCATGCCGAGAAAGCAAAGACCCAGGTTTCTTACGCAAACAATTATCCCGAACTGGTGTGAAATACTTTGCCAAAAGTATCGATTGAGGATTTGGTTTGGTAGTATTACAACGAAATAAAAACAATCCTATTTTAGTTTTTTATTACTTTTTTTGGCATGTTTTACATGGTTATGGGGTGTTTTTTTATACTTGCAGAATGGGAGGGGTGATGCTGCATTGCGAGGTATATAAATGGCGTCTCCGTCTCATGTCTTTGATCGACTGCTCAATTTATTACCTTCATAGACCCATTTTTTAAAAGGCGATTATCAGCATTTACGATCATTTTTCATCTTCCTTTGAAGGAAAATCGCATGGTCGTATGCAGATACTGGGAGATTTGCATTCAGCTTGACCAATTAAGTGCTGATCGGAACACGTAATCGTAATTTAGCAATGATGAATGGAACGATGTGCGAGTAGGCGAAGCGTTCGGTTATCTGCCGGTTGGTAGCATTCTGCTGGTTGAAAATAGTAACGGCCCAATGCTTTGTGTTTAAAGCTATCGAATTCTTTCAAAATACGCTCAAATAAGCTCATGAATATTTAATGGTAACTTTTACAATACCTCATAAAATACTTAAAAACCACGACTCGGGTATTGATGCGTAAGCTTCATCATCATCTGAATTGTAACGACAGAAACTCTCTTATGTGATGAAGAGCAAAGGGGAGGTAGAAAGAAGATGAGGGGAAGAGTGGAGAGGGGTGGAACGGGGGTTTTCTTATGAAAGTTGAAAATTGGATCATTGAATCATCGCCATAAGGATAGGGAAGGTGGGAGGGAACATACACTCATTGGCGACTCATGACTCAGGGTCCTGAAGCCAGGTCATAAAAACGTTACCATTTAACAGTCGTATAATGTAGTACCCTAAAATTACTTAATAGCATGTTTTTTATTTCAAAACGTACGTCTGTTTTACCACAGAGAATTTTAAAAACTTCAAATTGTCCATATTAGACTCATTCGCTGAAAATCTACAAAAATTCAACAATCTCCGATGTGATTATCGAATACGTTTATCGATAATTTGATGGAAATAGTCATTCTGCATACTTCTAGTGCGTACAGCTAAGTAGCCTAGTGCAGTTAAAGCTTACATTATGCAGTGGTTTCGTTCATTCGGCTTGCATTCCTCTGTGGAATGCACCTCTGGTGCTGGAATTGAGGGAACGAGGCGGCCTCATGGTTTGGGGGGTTTGGCGAAACATTGTAGACAGGACCACCAACCCGCAACGCCTGTTTTGTTTCCTCGAGTTTGCGGGAGGAATTACACTCTATTGTGGGAGGAGATTAGAGCGAGACACTGTAATGTTGCAGTGGATGGATTCCACCCATAAGCGCTGCGTACCAGCTAGAATTCCACGTTCAACATTCATTTGACGAACGAAATCGTTGGCAGGTATGCATTCATCGGAATGCAGGGTGCAAGAATACGCCAAGGATTCCTTACAATTGGTCTCTAAACTCTTCAATGCCGGTAAACGATGGATTCCGTACCACTCATGGATTAATATAAAGGATAGATGTACCTATGTGGTACGACTTCATTGGTATTATAATAATGAAGCTTTTAAAAAGCGCCGTATTGATGAACTCTTTTTGCATGTAATACGCTGGATGCTTTCATTATTCTCTTTCATTATTCTCTATTCTATCATTCTTACTTCCATCAGTTTGTCTTGCTTGGAATATATTGTTTGATTTGAACTCAGCGGAGACGAAGAAATGCGTTGAAAAACCGGCATGGGATAACTTTCTCCTTAAAAAGAAAATGAGATATTAAATTCCTCGAAAACTGGCGTTATACTCATAAATTCGAGTTTAGGTTGTTTCATAGGTTAAAGGAGTAAGAAAATTATATAATATGGGCCGATAGAAAAAGAGAACAATACAAGGATTAACATGCACGGTCGGCCATATTGAGTGGACCTTACTTGCAGTTGATAGGCCGAAAACAGATATCATTAAAATAAATGCTGCACTGCCGTGATTAGTTCGTTAAAACATAATCGTAGAAAATACTTCGCGAAGGAGTGTAGAATTTAAATGACGTGGATTTATGACTTTATGATGATTTTTGGTGAGAGGTAATGGTTCCACCATTTTTATAAAGTAACCCGTGTTTCTTTTCTTGTCGTAAGACATCTACGATTATTTTGATTACATGAGTGGTGGTTTATGCTCTCATTGTGCACCAACGGTTTACGTAGGCATAGTATTTCCCGAGGAAGCTGTTCATCGTCACTAATCAGTATTTTTTGCGGCAGTGTTATCATCTAATGTTACCTTTATTATATTAAGCTAATGCACGGTTTTAGTGTAACTGAACGGGAAAATATAATTTTGAACTTCCTTCATTAGTAGTTTGGACTCTATGCTGAACGTTGCGGTTTTAGAAACTACTGACTGGGATCGCAGATTATACAGAATAATGAAGCTTCTCTTCGTTTTTATGTATTATTGTTTAAGGCAATATACAATCGACATTTAATAATTTTCTATTTAATTACGATAATGTGAATACCAAAAGGAGATCATTTACTCAACAATGACTAATTTATAAATAATTTAATGGAGAAAATAGTCCGATTTTAATTTTTTCGTGTTAATAGATTGTTTAAAAATGCATTCGCAGATTTTTTCCTCTTCCAATTCTTCGCTAGGGGCATTATTTTAATTAAATTACCTGCATTCAAAGCCATGAGTTCCGTTTACAGTCCAGTTAACAAATCAGTGCCTAGGATATTACGACGAGATAAATATGTATTTTATTTTAATTTCTGTCGCAATAATTGGCGCAATCATTTGGCGGTACCCTTGCAGCCCTTTTTGCATTGACAGCTTTTCACCATGGCAGAAAACGTTAGTTAGCTCTCGCCTTTTAGATTGCACAGACTGCGTAGCACGCTCAGGCCCTTGCAATAAGTTGCAATGACCAGTGCAAACCGGGCGTTTGTATATCCTCTTAACATAGGGTGGAGAGATACGTAGCGTCGACACCAGCCTAATCTTAACAAAAAGGAGATAAGAGGTCTTCACTTTAATATTACGAACGACGGATTGAGTTCTTGCAACTACCACATAATGTTTTACACCAGAAAATTATATTAAATTTCGGAAGAGGAAAGAGAATTTAAGTTTCATAATTGTTGGAGACTACGCCATAATATGGGGGTGAACTAGTCGTTAATTTACCTGTTCATTAGGGCTGTAAATTAAAGAAAAGCTTCAATTTACTCAGTTGAGCTTACTTTAAAATACATGGAAAATTCTGTGCACCAGAAAAAATAGCAAAACCTTCCACTTAAAAAAAGAACCGGTTTACCATATAAATGTGGTGACTTATTTAAGGAGATACAGGTCTATTGCTTGTTTACGTTTTTATTTACGGAGCTGGCGGGACACTCCACCCTTTCGTAGGACGTATAGGTACTGGCTTTTAGAAATATGAACTGTTGTTATGTAAAGGCCAATTCAAATAAAATTCCTTAATTTCATATATGTTAATGGAGTTTCTAAAACAAGGCGAAAGATTGAATCTTTCCATGATTAGAGTGGTGAACGCGGACTCGGAATAAAAACATGGCTGTTTATTATTATCTATGAGCTCTTAAAACTGGTAGACTATATAGATATTTTATGGAATATGGTACAATATTGACTGTCAAGTGACGTTAAGAATCAATACCAACATGGCGGCGTGTCTTTTTGAGCGCTGAGTTCGTCCCTCGTCCTATTGCGTTTTATGGCTATATTTACTCTTTATATAAAACCATTGAGTACATTCGGCATTTTTCTTTCGACGTGAACTTAATATTGCATAATCAAAAAATTATAAATTAAAGAGCGGTCCAAAGTTTAATTTATTTCATTGTAAAATTTCTAATAATGTAGTGATTTTAATCCGAAGTTTAGGGCAGGAAGTCAAAATAAATCCACCATAGTAAGCGAAATGAAGAGAACCGCTAAACTTGGGAGAAGAGAAGAGTTACATCTTCTTCGGAAACCTGCGGCCAAATGTTACTCTATGTAGAGTGTTCAAGGTTTAGAAATGGTATTGAACTTATGGAGAACGCTGTTTCTAAACTTACCCTCAATGTGATCTCGTCTAACTCAGGTCTAACACGTCACTCCCCATCATCACTGCAACCATTTAAAACACCTCGCTAAATTTAAATAAGTTACTTGAGGGAATAACATTTGCATACTGGAAGACTCTTGAAGTGCAGTTTGGATACTGCATGGCACAATAAACATTTTATTGCTACTATATATTGGCAAAATCGAACCTATGGAGAATAACACGGGAAATAAATTTCCATGAGAGTTTATACTGTCAACTGAATGTGGAACGAGATATTGCCGCACATGGCCCTATTGTTCTGAATCTCCCTCATCCAGTTCTGCGGGCAGGTATTCAAGTCCATTCAGGAGTTTTAATCTCTCCATTTTCCGTACGGGTTGCCGCAATCTTAATTTTGAGAATTCGATTTTCCCCTTCAGCGGAGTCCCGGTCCCCTCGCGAGTCCATTTCCGTTCCCTTAAAGGTTAAGAGCATCGCGTGTCGAAATAATTATTTTCTCGTTCGCCTTCGTTCCTGGTGACGCTAGTATCGTGACGCGTCGAAAACACTCCATTGCACCTCTCCGCTGCGCCATTTTGAAATACGTGAGCGTGTTTTGTTTTGCGTACCTTTTGACTCCTCTTTGCGGTGAAATAAATTCCATATTTTTTTCTTTTTTTTTCTGAAGTTTTGAGAGTTTTCTTCGAAATTTAAAATTGATGGAAACGTGGCAGTTAATTTGAAGATGAAACGCACTCTATATTTACTTTTTTGTTTAGCGTATGCCTTACAAATATACTTCTGTCGCACTTTAATTTCACCGTGAAAAATGATTGGGAAATGCAAAATGATAGCACAGGTCGAACAGCAGATATCGTTATCCCTGAAGAGTTTCAGTCGCCTTCCGAGTTCCAATTCTTAATGTTATTAATTCGCACTCAGTAAGCTACGGCATTCATTTTCAATATTTGTCGGTTACAGATTTTGTGAATCACAATAATGTAAGTATAGCTTTGGTAGCTTAATTCACTCTCCAGTCATAACATCTTCTCATTTTGGGGTTAACGACTCGACGCGACCCATCGTCAGCGGTTGAAAGCACATAAAATGTATGTTCCTTATATCTCATCAGTTAAAAAAGTTTGGCTGGTGTATATTCCTTGAAATACACACAATGACCTTACCTCTCTTTATACGTGGTATGTATCGCGGGTCAGGCCAGTTTGACATTGACCTATGTCGGTGCGAGTTCGCTTTCTCCTACGGCGGCGGTCGATATCGTACAACGTGCGTTGTTTTACTTGAGCTCCATGAAAGCGAGCATCGTCCAGAAGTATTTTGGCCTCATATTTAATATAATGTAGATGATTTTTCTTCATGACCTCGTACTAATCGTACAATAGTTTCTCCCTTCAGGAGATATAGATGTTTGTCTCCTGAAGGAAGAAATTATTGCACTATTTAACATAATATACACTGCCGGAGAATTTTTATCGGTCGCTTTGCGCTAGAGATATACGAGACTTTGTAACTAATATCAGATCTAAGGATGAAATGATTTCTCATTTTGTAAATTTCACAATTATTTATTTTGCCGACCATGGTTTCTACATCTATAATGTCATTGGGGACCGGAGTGGTCCAATCTTGTTCGAATCTCAATCTGAGGATCGCAGGTTCGAGAACAAGTGATGGCAAATGTTGTCTTGATTTTGGAAATATATATTAATGGAAATATCTGGAACGAGACAGCGAGAAATTTATACAGCCTACATGCTACCTGGCTTCACTGCTCTGAGGCAGCAGTCTCAGCAGAAGGCTTTGAACGCGTAGATCAAGAAGATCGATCCGGAATCAAATTCTACAGCTTCGGGCGAGAGTGAAATTCACGGAATAGGCCGGAGTACTGCGACGTGGGAGGTGCCATACCTGATGATGACGCCCGAAGCGTCGAAACACGTGTAGTGTAATTATTTACATTAACCCATTTATGCCTAGTGTTCCATTTTTGGAACACCTGACGCGACTTTCTAATTTAATGACTACGACTCATAATACACCAATATGCCACGGTGTTTCTTGCTGTACCTTTTTATAAAGATATATTGTATTACGTGGTGCAAAGAATTAGTCAGTTTTGCCAACCCATCGCAGCCAGTGTGTTGAGAAATATCGGTCTTTTTTTTCAAGGCAGTTTTTCTAAGACCATCTCAAATATTATATTAATAACTATTTGCCATTACGCCCAAATGTTGTAAGGTTTTCCCTGCATGTTCAGTAATAGTTAACCTATAGTGTTTTAAGAAGAAAATTTTTAAACAATCTATTTTATTTTAGTTATAAGCTTTTATTTAACAGTGTTCCATTTTTGGAACACTAGGCAAATCCACTACTATTATGCGTGCATTCAGGCGCACTGAAATATTCACTTTAATTTTAAATCAAGTAAGCGATTAGATGTTATGTGACTGAGGGAAACGATGCTATGTCTTGGCTATAATCAGTTTCCATTTCAGTGAAAGAATAAATACATCGATAACCAACTGATCAATTGTGATCAATTTTTACAGTAGTTGTATGTTGAGTGCGATCTCGTGAAGTGGATGTGTCTTGCGTCCCGTCCGTTAGAAAGTGGAGGGTGACCGCGCCTTTAGCTAAAATACCAGGATGTCGAGATATTTGACAGTACATGAAATAAATGATCTATTAGAGACAGAAGATTACGTAGAAGTACGTGATATCATCATTGAACCCCCTGATAACGCAACAGAACCTGTGTCTGACGAGGACTCCGGGGATGACAATTTTTGAACAATTAATAATCTTCCCGGTTCATTGCTGCGCGCTCCTGCTCATCTAATTCATGGTTCTTCTGACGAGAACTTTGACCATGCTGACCTTTTGCTGATACCGGATGGTGATACTACTGAAAATGACGGTGCATCGGCTTCTGCTTCGCCTCAACCTCTTCTTGCTCAAAGAAAAAAGGTAACCAAAGTTGTACGCAATTGGAAGAAAGCCGATCTGACTGCCCAGCCAGTAGGAGGTTGAGTTTCAGAAGAACAAATCACGAAAATGAAAACTCCTACAAAATATTTAGAACTCTTTCTCGATATTGAAGTGATTGATATGATTGTCAAATATTGCAATTTATATGCTGCAAGTAAGGGCGTAAACCTTGAACTGACTGTCGGTGTTTTTTGGGAATAATTTTCCTGAGTGGTTACGTCTCTGTTCCGAGACGGCGTATGTTTTGGGAGCAAAGACCAGATTCGCATAATTCTCTAGTTAGTGGTGCAATGAGACGTGACCGATTTGAAACAATATTTTCAAATTTGCATGTTGCTGACAATTCTAACTTGAACCACATGGACAAGTTTTCCTAGCTGCGACCTCTCATAGAGCAACTGAATGACAGATGTATGAAATTTGTACCAAATGAAATATACTTCAGCTTGGATGAGGCCATGATTCCCTATTTCGGTCGTCACAGGTGCAAACAGTTCATTCGGGGTAAGCCTATTCGGTTTGGGTATACATTCTGGTGTGGTGCAACGCGTCTAGGCTACATTTGCTGGTTTCAGCATTATTAAGGAAAAAACCCGAACACTCAATACCAAGAATATGGTGTAGGTGCTTCAGTTGTTTTGCAATTTACTGAGGCACTCACAACGCAGCATCCTGGTAGGTAAATACCATTTTGTGTTCGACAACTTTTTCACAAGCATTGCACTCCTTGATAAACTTCATTCAATGGGCCATCAAGCAACAGGCACAGCGAGAAAAGATCGCGTAGACAAACCTCCTTTACTATCTGATGCTACCCTAAAGAAAAAAGATAGGGGTACATTTGATTACCGACTTGATGGAAAAGGCAATATTGTTTGTAGTTGGAATGATAACAGTGTTGTGACTGTTGCATCATCTGGTGTCGGTGTCAATCCTTTGCAATAGGTCAGTCGTTATTCTCAAAAGCAGAAAAAAAAGATGCAAGTTACTCAGCCAAATTTAATCAAGGTCTATAATCAGTATATGGGAGGAGTGGACCGAGCTGATGAAAATATTGACGAGTATCGAGCATCAATCCGTGGAAAGAAATGGTACTCGAGCCCTCTGTTATTCTGCTTTGAACTGACTTTACAAAGTGCTTGGCAATTGCATCAAATGAACGATGTGAAGCCAATAGATCTTCTTGAATTTCGTCGCCGTGTGGCCTGTCACTATATAGAGACATATGGTAATACTGCTGAGCCTGGTAGAAAAGGGAGACCATCTATGAAGCGTAACCTTGACTCACGTCATGACGGCATGAATCATACGATTGTAAAGCAAACTCGCTGTGTCCAATGTCACAAAAATACCACTTTTCAATGTAAAAAATGCAATGTATCCTAGCATGTTAAGTGTTCACCAGGATATGTCTTAATAGTGAGTTAATAAATGTCTGAATAAAATGATTTGCTTGTTATCATTGAGTACGTCATGGTAGTGGATTTGCCTAGTGTTCCATTTTTGGAACACCTCGTAATTAATAATTGGCAAGAGATACATTGTTTTTTCTTTCGGATATTGTATTCATACGTATTTTTATCTATAATATGTAAAAATCAGGGCAAAATTCGCATTTTTCAAACCTTCGGCATAAATGGGTTAAATATAAGTGGGGAGTACAAATACGGCAGTTTTATTTTATTAATATTAGATTTGATGCCCACGATGATAGCTGTCATCAATTACACGCAGTTTATATCAGCACCGTCAAATACCCTTCGTACGCAATCATTCACAGAATCTGATTAGTCGCTGACTGCCAATGTATCCACCTTTCTGTTCTTTCTTCGAATTTCATGAATTTTCTCCAGCTCAAGCCTCATTCTTATTCTCATCATGTCGTGTCCCTATTATTTCTTCCATCGCCCTCAAAACACGGTTCCGAAAGGGCCTCCATTGTCACTGATATTCAATTTACCTTTCATTTTCTTTCAACCTTCTTCCGTTTGCCAAACTCTTACTCTTTATCTTTATATCATCAATGGTATACACGAATGGTATACTATTAATTGGCTTTAATTTTTCCACTGAATAATGCAATCCTTGATATCCGTTTAGTTTAGGTTATATAATTAAGATCCTCGATGAGGGTATCACTGCCTCGCATTTTAAATTTTTCTCAATTTATTTTTGATAGTTACTGATTTTAGTCGAGAAGCCACGAAGTGACTATAAACTGCGTGAATGTTGAAAAATACGAATACGAATTTGGTAAAATTATATAAATCTCAAGCATTTTCTATCTCCTAATGTGACGATAAACGATTGATGGAAAGGTGAATTTTTAGCTGCAAATATTTGCCTATAGATTTAAGATCGAACGCTCTAAACTGTTTATGCTTTATATTTATACATTCTCCCACTCTTTTTTTTGCCACAGTTTTCCCTCTTTGGACAAAGTTTCCACTTGATGGACGGTTTACCCTCCGGACGTAGCCGAAGGACTTTGCGCGCATGTTAGGACGCGCCTTGGCAGACTTAGCCGTCCCTAAATGCGCACTAACGGCATCGCGCCAATGACGCCAACAATGCTTACGACTCCAAAATGTAGAGACTATTCCTTACCATCGACTACTTCTAGCCAGCGACTTCTGTCAGCGACCTCTGGCAGCAACCTATGGCCGCAAACATTTCCTCACCGGGTCATTTCTCGCTGATATAGTTGTCGGCTCAGGAGGAAACTGAAAAACACGGGGCATCTGAATGTTGCACAGCGGCTTTTTATTCTTATTCCGCGTACGGAGACACAAAACAGTTCCTGAAGCTCCAATTGAAGATTCCCAGCGCATCTATGTACCAATCCTGCTATTTTCTCCCCTCCATGACTAACAATCGCCTATATCCTATGCCTTACCCACTCCATTTCAACTCCTCCTAAAGGTGAGTCACCAAAGCCTATTTCTCTGTTCCGGTCTTGCCGGTGAGGAGTACACATCGTTCCCGTCATAATGTCAAGTGTAACTAAGAGAGCCTCACAGCTCGCAGTAGTGCGCATTTATGATTGGTTTTACAGTGAACGTTACTATACAGTTGGTTATACCTTCGTCTATTGGTTGCTGTTGTAAAATATACCTGCTTTTATTAGTTGATCGTCGATAACATTTGTTTTCATGCTGATTTCCTCAATTAACTCACCTGAACTTGGAAAGAGTTTGTTTTTAGAAGGTCATTTTCGGCGAGAAAATTACGTTCCCTCTCCCGATACGCTTCAAATGTAATTCCACTTTTATCTTCCTATAAGTATAGGTACTTAACGGATGCACTCTAGGTTGAAGATGTTATTCAAGTTATTCAAACTTTCGCCGGGAATTTCGTCAGGTGCACTCCCTTTAGGTTGGCTCAGCATTTCAAACCTGCTCTTGTCCTGTCTCGTTACAATCCCAACTCCCTTTTAGGCTGAACCGTGATAGGAACTTCGTTAAGAAGTGTTTTTGCAAAGATACGAATTCTTTGGCAGACTAGAGGTGGCATGCCATTGATAGTTTAATAGAATGAGTAGGATAAACAAGTTCTTCAAGTCATCTATCCCGCACGGAGGTGTATTCCGAAGTACACGTCTTGTTAGTTAGGAAGCGTTGGAAGACTTCATTTTGGTTTCTGTTTGATCTCAACTGACGAATGAAAGAGTCCGGGCAGTCTTCACAAATGTGGGACTCATGGCGTAGTATTATTTTGTGCAGAAATCTCGTAGCGTAGTAGCCCAAGAGTATGACCCAATGGTAAAAGTGAAATAAAAAAAAAAATTAAAATTATTACAAATTTTGAATTGTGTAGGCTTAGACTTTGAACTACTTTGTTCCGAAAAAAATGTCCCTCCTTTTTACCGTCCCTATCCCATTATCTTTTAATCTTTGATGTTGTTTTTTGCGCTCCTTTGGGTATGTTGTCCTTGTTTTTAAAAACCGACTTAATTCTCTCCCCCTCCTTAAGAGTATTCTTCGTCAACCCCTCCATGCTCCGTCTTATGTATTACGCAAACTGTACGTGAACATCTATTCGAACTGCGGCGATGGTTTTGTAATTTATCGAAAACGGTTGGTTAAATTAAAGTAGTTTGGAAAATTATCAAGTGACTTATTCTTAAACTATGTCACCTAGTCCACAAAGTTACTTAGCCTACCATCACGTGCGATATCATACAATGGTATGACTTATACCATACCCACACGATAGTATGACCTTGATTCATAATTCTTCCTCTCTCGCATTAAAAGCTAAATTCAGACATATTATATTACAGGGAAATATATTTTTGAGGCTTCTAATGTAATTTTAATGAGAGAAACATTGATTTCTTTCTTATGAATATGGCAAATTTTAGGTTTATTTTTGAACATTGCATCAAATAGGATATCTTTTGGTAAATTCCAACAGAAAATGTTTTGTTCAATTTGCCAGTTATGAATAATTTACTGAATAAAATAAACTCTAACCCTTATAAAGAAAGTCTAGATGAGTTAGATATTTAATCCCTTAAACAGAATTTTGAAGGTACAGATGAAGAGCTAATTGATTTGATGAATGCATCAATTTAAGTAGACAATGTATGGTAAAATGGTGAATGTTAACGATTGTTCCAGCTAGCATTGTTACTTCAAAGTGATCTTCAAATACTTTTGTCTTTCATAGTCACATAAAAATATAAGATGGCAAAGAGGAAACCGTTGATAGATCTGAGATCACAGACACGTTAATAAACCTCTGGTATTTTATTTTCTGATCCAAAGAAAAAATTTAAAGAACGAATACCAGTACTGTCTGCGTAAAATAAACGAGGAAATAATCTCTCAATGTATACACAGTTGTGCTCGAATGGAGACACATTTACCAGACGACAAGTATGAGTGCAATCCTCAGGCTGACTCGCTTGAAATAAAACGTCAAAAGGTTTTAATGCGTAATTCTCAAATTCAAAATTAGAATCGATGTGATTCGTTGCCTTCTTATATTTCGAAATCGATCTATTATTAAGAACGTGATCATAATTCTTTTTAGATTGAACATGATTATAGGATTCTAAATCTAATCTAAAATTTTAATAATATTATTTTCCTATTAATGTATTGCTTTTACCAACATGGGGACTTGAGTAGTGTTTATATTTCGCATATTTTTTTGTTTAAGGTAACTTGAGCGAGATATCACTTCACATAAAATTCAATGCTTTGGCCTGATCATTAATTAAAATATAAATCGTTTTGGGGTATGGTACATCTATGTGATCCAGAGAGAATTCACTTTAAAAGTTTTCACGCATAGATCTCGTCAGACATATTACGGAGTGTAACTCGTATGCTTTCTAAACTATAAAAAAAATATAACTCACCATAATAATGTTAACAGAATCGCAGGAAAACCTTCAGTTGTGAAGGTTTTTTCACCTTACGGCGTGAAATTTAGTTGAATACTTATGCATTCATATATATATTATTTAATTGCTGAAACTTTCAGTCGCATAAAACAATGTTTTGCGCCATTTATATAAAGATATATAAATAATTCATGCTCCTTACTTCATTTGAGCATAAAAAATATAATTTGAATATCGTATCAATTATGGCCAAGGAAAATTCATGCTCAAACCATCTGAAAATGACACTGATTCACAGAAGGGGGGATTTTTCGATAGTGAATTCGATTTTCTTGTTCGTTTTGACCGACTGTGGACCGTGTTAGTTCGAATCGGCATTTTCTAGACCAGATCTTTGCCCAATACCTACTCCTTCATTCGCTTATTATGCGCCTCCTTTCCTCTGTCCATTGTGATTTTGGGTCCTAGAATTCATTTGGACACCCTTGGTGGCCTCAATTCTGGATTTGAAGGCTTTCCCTATTTCACCCCTTTTGTTTCCTGCACTCCCATTTCCTCTGCATGTCTCTTTGTATCCCTCAAAAGTGATTTGACACTTGAATGTTGACTAAAAGTGAGGGCGTGAATATGTTCAACTAACAATGAGCTGATCATTCGTTCACCCATTGTTGTTATGTGTCCAATTCATGTTCATTTTACTCGTTATGTATCAAGCTTACTTTCTGAAATCCCATTTCGGTATTTTATGTCGTTCTCTATTTGAGCCAGATCGTAATTCATGCCTATCAACGAGGATATTCAAGTCATTCATCATTGTCGTTTGCCGCGTCCATTGTTAGACAAACCGCCAAATGACGTCAATAGATCAACCTCACCTGTTTTCCAATGGAGCAGCGTTCAGCAGCGCGCGGGTGTCGCATTGTTATGCTCCTTGCAGGGCCTCCCGGCGCGAAGTTCGCATGGAAACGCTCCAATGCGTTAAAACGGGAATGGCGCACTTGAGGCGATTGATGAGCATGGGCCTAGGAAGGAGAGCAACGCGAGTAATTGCTCAAATTTGGAAATCACCCGATGACGCTTGTAGGAGACAATCGTCCTCCGCATAAATTACGGCATTTTGAGTGCAAGGAGATGAATGGCACTGTGATGGAAAGGGAAGATTGATGGAAGAATTTTAAGGCTTATGTGTACTATTCTGTCATAGCCACCGAACGGAGCATATTTAGTTATATTTACCCTTATAAAGACCTAAAATTGTTGTTATTCGTTTATGACTGTTGATCATGTTTTTATTGTTATTAGGATTCGATGAAAGTACTCCTATTTAGCCCTTAAAATAATGAGTTGAAAAAAAGACAGGCTGACTGACAGAAAACTTACGCAAAATCACTCAACCAAACCTCATCAATTCCTATAAAGAAAAATAATGTATTAATTACAGAAAACCCAACCAACTCAACGTGGCTCTAGCGTAATGTGCGGTGGGTATGTCAGAAAAGTACCTAGCGAAAAAGTTGGGTCAGGAGAGAGGACGTGGTAGATATAGTACTCATGTCTACATCTACATAATTCACTGCAAGCCACATCAAGGTTGTCTAGCAGGGAGTAAGTTATCACAAACATTTCGGTATCACTGTGCCGTAATAAGGTCATTGAGCTACAATTATTGGTGTATTAGGAAAAACTTGCAAATACTTGTCAGAAGGTGAAATTTCACCAACACTCAATCCCACAATTTTAGAGACACTATTTGTATTAATGTATTTTGCAACAACATTAATGCACGGAGATACATGAGTTATGCCGGAAACATTTACGACGCGCTGTTAGTACAAGGTAGCGGATAAGGGTACAAGCTTTAGGGAGCAAATCAACTAATTAGTTACACTACCTATGGAAAAACCTAGTTAATAGTCTCATTGGCAGCTGTATGGTCTCTGTTATGGAAAAAATGTCAATTTAAACTGTCCATTGTGCGGTCAATTTCCCTAATTTAAAGTAATGATCTGAGCTGCCGTAATAAGCCGGTTTTTGTAAAATGTTGTTAACGTAATGAGAAAATAAACTGGCTTGGATCATGTGTAATAGATAAAGCCTAAAATTCATAGCGCATTTCAGTGACAGTCTGAAAGCGATTCCCATCCCAGTTGTTGCCAAAAGTCAGTAGCACAAATGAGATTATCGTTACGGTCTTTAACGTATTTTTCCGATCTTCGCTGCATGCGTTCTAACTTAGTTTTTATGCGTACCTCATACGGATCCCAAATACTGGCAGTGTATGCCTTAGTGGGGTCTAACAAGGGAGAAATAGCTGGTTTCCCTAGCTCTATCGTCGCACTTGTTATTTACAGGGCTCGAGTTAGAAGCCCTCCGTACAATAGGGAAAATATTTCATTATGTAGTCTACCGATTCTCCCTTGGATGACATTTGAGGCCTTTTCAGTTGAAGTATTCCGTCCTGCGGCTAGGACGTAACACTGAGGACTCGGTATGGTCATCGTAATTGGTGATCTAACAGATTCTGTAGGAGAACAAAGCTTTAGATGGTCCGGCCTCAAAATTCTTCCCATCTCGGGATTTATTCAAATTTTGGCTAAATGAAACTGTTTATTTTACAGCATCATGATCCTCCATTACAGTGGTTCCGCCGTGAATTAACTACTCATATTTTGTCACCTTGTAGAAAAAAGTTTCCTCTATCCAAAAAACGCTGTAGTCGGCTCTAATGGTTGGAAAAAAACGTGCTCGTTACAAATATATTTATGGATTAATCTGCATAATTTGTACATTAATTTAGTTGACACATTTCAGTAGCGAAAGCAAAAAAGAATGTTGCACCCTAATAAACTAACTTGACTTTATTGACTTACCCATTCGCGGTAGAACCTCCTTAAGTGATTAGGTGTTGATAATCAGCGATGCGGTAATTTATATTATCTTTGGGAAGTTCGACTTTGGATCCGATAACGAATAAATAAACGCTTAAATAAGCCTAATGGACAAGCTATATTGTTCATAAAGCGGAGCCATATTTTCTGTGCTATTCTGTGGGAAACCATTCCTTTCACGAACACCGTTGAAGTAATAAAATGATACAAAGGACACCACATGATACGAAATCAAAAAATGCTCATATTTTATATAAGATTTACTATAATTTAATAATTTCATTATTCCCTATTTAATTCTTTATCACAATTGCAGTGATCAAATGAGCTTGCCCTTCGTTTATCTAGCAAAAGAGAATTGTCTTTCGAATGTTACTTTTGTGGTGACTAGAAGAGAAAATGTTCGGTACTTAGCTGTTCGATGATTTGCGGATATATGATGGGAGCTGGTAAAAAATCCGCAAAGGAAAATTTGTGACGTCTAAGGTACTTGTAGTAATGGTCGATTGAATAGTTTTCTCTTATATTCTCGCCTAATTATCATTCATGGTGAATCCAAAATGTATAACCATGTTTCCTCGTTGCATTTATTCCAGTAATGCTAATTTTGGTTTTCAAGTATTTTATACTACGTATAGAATATTATCCGTATAAGTTTTTTATACTAATTTCTGTAGCAATATACAAAGACTTACTTATGTGTATCAGAGGATTGATATTATTCTGAGGGATAGTTCTTTTGCCTGGTTATTGTCAATCGCACGTCTGGATTTTAAATGAAAATTCAGGTGTGACATATTCCATGAAAATGTTAGTTAATCGATAAGAGCAGCATCTATGAAAAAGCTTATTAACCTTGATTTTAATACTGATGAAATATGTAACTAGAGATTATAAAACAGGTTTTGAATGTTGATTAAGTTTGCTGTCTCTTTACTACAAGAGCTTAGTTTTGATGTTTTTCCCTTATTTACTAACTGAATTGCATAGTAAAAGCCAGGTATCTATTCAAACACAATTTCCTATATTGATCGGAATTTCGATAGGTACCATGTACGAATATATGAGCTCTACAATGTACCTGTCCGTATTCTGTTTCGAAAACTTGAAATGTTCAACGTGAAAATTCCGCGAGCTGTATTACCTCTTGCTTTCTGGACTTGAAATGTAAGCACTCAATGAATGTATGAAGCTTATATTTACTGGGAAAGTGGTCGATTAAAATCAGTTTTCTTTGTCACTCAAGCCTAATTATAATTCATTGTTAAAAGATAAATACGCAATTTTCTTTTCTGTAGTTATTTGCTAAAACTGCGCTTATTTTGTTTCCAAATATCGAATGCGTATCGCATTTTAATATTTGTTTTGATCCATAACTTTGGCAGTCAGCCGCGAATTATGTATGTATGACGGAACACTAATTGTAATCGGAATGATACATAATGAGGTTGTGCCTACGAACCAAGGTCTTAAGTTTTATTTTAAGAATATATTAGCTCTACCATGTATCTGTCCGTATTCCTTTTTGACAACTTAATTTGGATAATAATCAAAATGGAAATTTCATTTTGAATATTATATTTTGACTAATATGTTTTTATTTCAAGAAACATACGTGGCTTATATTAATTGGTAAAAACGGTTGATTTAATTTATTTTCCCTCTGTTCAGGCATGTTAATTAAAGTGGATATAAGTATAAAGAAAGCTATTTATCATATTATAAGTTTTTAAGTGCTACATAGTGGAATAATGGTAAAATTCAATTATTATCCTAACAATATTTTCGATGCTGATCAGAATATTTTTAGGCACCAGTTACGAAAATATGAACTCTACCATGTGTCTGTCTATATGCCTTTTCTAAAACTAGAATTGTTTAAAGTGGAAATTCAGCGAACCTCTCTTCCTCTTTTCTTCTGGGCATGGAATGAAATCGGGCTTGTCTAAAGAAACGTATGCTCCTCGCTTCAGGGCTTATCTCTTCCTAATGGTGGAAAGGGAGAACCGGACGCTGAAGGGTTATCGTGTGAAAACCTCCGTCAAAACTGTCATTCTAACGTCATCCGGGAGAGGGACTGTCGACCACCGGGACAGATTTTATTTTCGTTGAGGGGTCGTGGAGTGAGCGGCTATGTGCCATTCAGATGATTTATCGGTCAGCTGCCTTTTCTTGTCTCTACGGAGTAGCGAATCCAGTAGAAAAACGATGAACGATGTGGCATGAACAATGCAGATGCACTACAGAACGCAGAATTTAAATCGTGGTTACATTTCCTAAGCACATGAACCGCTAAACCCAACGAAATAAGCTGTGGATAAATTTCTAGACAAATTCACCACGTGGTAACCAGATCATTTCTTTAAACTTTGGTAGAGGTATCCAACATGCCTTACTTCTATTTACATGTTCAAAAGAAGTCATGTTCTGATTAACGGTTGCTTCATAATTGATTTTTCTATTCTGTTCTATTGACTATTAAATTGACTAATTTTTTATTAACGATATTTTATATTATGCCTTCCACCTCTTTACCAATACACCGTAGAGAGCGAAATATGCTATGAAAAGATCTTTTAATTTGACCGGGATTCGAACCCGGATCTCCTAATAGTCGGCCAGGTATGTTAGTCTTACACCACAAAGCTATCTTTATTCAAGGTGAATTTGAGCGGGGATTTATGCGCACTAGATGTTACTAGAACTAGGAAAAATCAAATGATTTTTCCATGGAGAATTTTGCTCTCTTTGGTGCAACCGTGCACTTGACAGAGCACCATATCATTTGTGCATTACCCTATGGTTGGAAATTTATTTTTTAACAAAACCATTTATTATTCTTCTCTACGTTTTTAATTGAAAAAACTAATTTTTTGTTACATTTGAATTTAATTTTAAACTTTCATCCTGGACTTTTTAGTCTAATATTTACATCCGGTCACTTAGCTCGCGGAAACATCCTTAAAAATTGTACTGTAATTATTTATGGCTATCCTATGTCCTTGGAGATCGTAATTACCTGCCCTAAAATTATCCCTAGCTTGAATTAAATGAGGGAAAATATATTATTTTCCATATCCCATTTTTATTTGTTTGTATTACTTACATATTTTTTCTTTACTTACATAGAATTCGTAAGAAAGTTGCTAAGTCACTTCGAAGTGGCCAGCTCCACTAAATATATACATGAACTAAATATACATGAACCGGAGACCTCTCTGCTAGCCATTACGTTACCCTAGAGATTTTTAAAGTACGACATGGGCATTATGAATTAATTTGTGCTACTTTTGAATGGTAATACGTGATGGTAATGGTAATACGTAATGGTTGCACGTGAGAAGTTCTCAAATACTCTTTTTCTGATTGACGCCGTTGTTCAAATATGAGTTTCGGGAAATGTATTTAAAGAGAAGTTGTTGTGATTAATTATATATTTAAAAGCTAGATTTCAATTGAAATTCATGGGAGCTTTAATTAAAATGTTTTGAGTTACTAAAACTAAAAACCCACCACGGACGAAATAAAGATAACATAAAATGATCAAGTTTTTGTGAGAATAAGTTCGACAAAAAATATATTTGCTTATTGAAATGTTTTCCAATTAATATAAATATTATATGATTTAAGTCAAAATTTCCTCCAGTATTTTATCGGATTGTGATCTTTCAATTATTTGTTGCCTCTACAATTCTTTTTTCATATACGTACTTGTTGAAAAACCATACAAAATAACAAAAAAAGAAATGGATTTAGTAAGTAACTCAATATAAATTTGTGTCGTTTTATTTTAAATGAAAACTATATATGTAGCTATATTAAACAATGTATGATATGTCACTGTCCAAGGCAGTCCCTCTCACTGTCCCAACCGGTGGTCCGAGGAACCGATAGCCTCGGGAGTGGCCCGCAGGATTCATAAAAAAAGTTGCCAATAAATGGGGATTTTGAATGTGATGTTCGTTGAACGAGATGGGTAATTAAGTAGTACTGCACACTAATTATTATCATTAAATAACAAATAAATTATGTTTTAAAAACTGTTTTACTTAAATACCTTTGAATTTGGTTATGGGAAAGGCGCTGAGGAAGGGTTACTACTTATAGGGGGTATGTTGGGGGCTGAGAGTGGTCCGTACATGATTTAATTTCAGACAGAGTGGTCCACAGACTTCTACGGGTTGGGAACCACTAGTCTAAGATTTTTTTGTATACAACATCTTTGGTGAAGCAAGAGGAGGTGTTAATAAGGTTACTAACGTGTTTCCCTTGGGTATTTTGAAGAATGCATACGTCTGCACCATGTGTCAGTTAGTGGAGATCACATGTGGAAGATCGCTTGCCATCTATTGGCGCACATCTGAATCACTACGCCTAGAAACAATATTACGTGTGCACTGTGCATGCGTAATTTTTTATATAGTAAATAAATTACTGCCATTCAATGTAGCCTTATTCAATGCAAAAACGTGAACTGGTGAGAAAGATGCGATGCGAAAGAGCGCGATGGACCGAGAAGAACAGTAATGAACATCCTGGGAGCGCATGGTATCACAGAAGATGCTGCGACTTAAGAATATTTGGAGTTCGCAGAGTAAGTTGATGTATTAAAAATTACAAAGGATGATGCCCTGGGAAGGCGGTTCCTAATTTTGTTCTTTGTCATTTTCGTTATTTGAAACAGATACCGCTCTAAAAGGGCAATGATCACAGTCACGGTTCCAAGAACGCACTCATTTAAATTCACATCGTATCCATTAAAATCAGTTATTTGAAGCTCCTGACCAAATTTGAAGAATAACGATCACCTTTTCGCTGCCATGAGAGCAATTGAAAAGAACGAATACGGGCCGAGATAAGAAGCTTTTTTTCGGTGGCATGAAAATTTACCGTATTCTGTTGCCTAATAACGATAATCTTTGACGATTGACTCGAGATATGAGAACTTTCTCACTGGTGCATTAGACATGTGTTGTATTTTCAGTGTTTCAATCATGTTTGCGGTAGTTAATTTCAAGATAGGCACCCAAATATCGGAGTTTTTGTGGCAGCTGTAGAACGTGTTGGATGAAATATTTGCTTTGCCATTGTTCCGTGAGTAAAGACTTTCGAGCCTATGTCGATTAGACGTGTTTGAAATTTCATCACCTTTACTCCTCTTGAAGTTACGCGAATTCCTCCAGAAATACACACTATATCGCAAACCCTAAAATTACTGATAACAAACTATAAAAATGTTAGCCAAGTATATTTTTTCGGCCAACAGGACATAATAGTTTATTTATTATTATGTTTTACTCACTGCTTAGTCTTGAGACTAGAAAAATTCACCTATCCCTGGATGTATTTCCAATGGGATTGACTGAATGTGTTTGCTAATTATTTTCACTTGTTGGTTGATTGAGAAATTTGCTAACCGTGATACATGTTACGTCAGCATGACGGATTTTAGCAGTTACATTCCGCCTGTTCTGGGCGCGGGTTTGATTCCCGACAACGGCAGAAATTTTTCAGCGGAATCCCAAACCTTAGTAGGATTCTTTGGGGGAGCTGTTAAAATGTAGTAGGTACTACATGCATCAGAGGAGAAATTATACCGTGGATTCCCTGGCATCTTTCGTTATGAGTTAGCTAAAGCCAGCGCCAAGTTTCTCCTCATTCCCCAAGTAATCCTGCCCTTTACCATCCTCCCACCTTTCCTAAATCCGCAAATCAACCTCCGATTTCGATCATATTCCCCATATTGTAAACCTTTCTGGTTAATCTTGAGCATTAATAAATGGTATCTGCAGAAAACCTAACATTCGTTATGTACCCATTGTTTAAAAAGTCTCCCGATACTTAACTCTTCAATATATTAGCGTTCCATCTTCGTAAAATTGAGGCCTTCTCACAGCCGAAGATATATGCTCCCCATGTCCCGCCAAGGAGCTGTTCCTTAATTTCCTCCTTTCATCGCATCCTGCGAATTGCCATGGCATTACGCCAAGCCCTGGAACTTTTGACGTGTACTGGTGGTGAGCGTGGTGGTTAAGGTACTAGACTGCCTACAGCTGCATCGGCGGACAGCCCATCTTCTTATTTAACGCGCTTTCGGTTGTTAATTATACAATGAAAATTATACTTTTCGACCGCTCTCAAAACGTCATTAAAATCTCAATCATTTTGGAAGTTAATCATAAAAATGTTCTGCTGTAAAATTGAAAGAGAAATTATTGAAAAAAGGGTTTTTAAACACCAGAGTTTGAGAGATGTTTTCCTTCTGGATTGTTTGATAGTCTGATTCTTGGAGATTATCAACCTATAAATTTTTATTTTTCTCCAAACGAGGATCGTCCAAGTCTCATCAGAGTTATGAACAAAAATAAATTAACACTTTGAAAATGTTTCTATTGCATTATGAAGTCCAAATTTTATTCTATTTTCCTCGTCCACATTTTAAAATCATTACTAAAGCATTTTTCTAGTGGGGCACTAAGTTCTGTGTGCTGTCTACGTGGTATGAGAAGTATGTCTCCACTTGTGAAGACTGGAGGTCTCCCCAGCGCCAGATAATTTACAAAAGTTCATTTTTTCTGCCACGGTTACATCTGCATCTACGTAATACCCTGGGACAGCCGCGGAGGCGTGCGGCGGAGAGTGTTAAGAAACCAGCCACACAAAAGGAGTAGAGAATGGTCAGGGTTGAATTGTTTGGCATTGTTAACTATGGAAACAATTATCGTGATGTTATAGATGTTTAAGGTAGTTTCTTTGGTCGTAAATATGTCTATTTTTCAGCCGTTCCAACTTTAACCAACAAAAAACCTCGCGTCGGGTAGATGTACTTGGACGAATCCATTTTAAATTTATCTTTAAATTCACCCCATGTTCTCAAGTACCTACACTCCCAATTGAAGGCTGCTTATTGTTACTTCTCTGCAAGTAGAATGTTTTCCTACCCTGCAAAAAACTACTAACTTGTGATTAATGCGACAGAGAGATAAATATGACCTTTTTTGTCGAGGAAAAAAGTATTTTCGTATTATTGCGTGATCGAGAATTGACGAAGTAATGGAAAGGGATTATTTATTTTGGCAAATGCTCATAAGTTATTTGTATTTTTAAGACTTTTTATCATCAAACCTTTTTCACGATTTTTGATTTATAAACAAGAAACTGTGGAGAGGATAAAGCGTTTTTTTTCTCTCCGTGGCTTCGAGGATAGTGAATTAACATGCGTCTTTTCCATCATCGATCAAAGCCTTGTGGTATAGATATATGGTTCACGGTGAAGTAAGAATGGAGTGACACCATTATGTTCCCGAAATTTATACCCTCGTTACGTTTTCCATACGCTTCCTCTCAAATTGAAATATGTTCCAGAGAGAAATTCTTTTTTGGACTGACAGATGATTTAATGCTTCTAGATACATCTTCGTACATTGTATCTTTGTTATAACTTCTGATTTCCTTTGGGTCAATCTCTCGTTCTTAATTAATTTTTCTTTGATAGTATGTTACTTCTATCAAAGATATTTACGGTTGTTTATGCGCAGTTTTGGAACCATATCCCCTGCGAGATGAAGGATTTGCTATCACTGGCCTCTTTAAAATATAAACACTGGATACTTTTTAACGGCCCTAACGATATTTAAATCACGATCTATGCCAGAATCAATATATAAGATGTGGAGGCGTAGCGATTTATTTATATGCTACAGTTGGCGTTATTGTGGTAGTGGTATAATCATACGTATTTTATAAATAAATCAAAACAGCTATTTACCCTGAAGTATGAGAATACATGTTTTTATTTCCCCTTTTCGTCGCAATTTGTATGACTCATAACGGCGTGATAAGTATGCATACATACACACTTATCACGCCATTCCCTTTCGGGGGTAGCATATACAGAGAACCATGTTATTGCTGCTTGGCCTAGGAAACTGGCTCTTTTTAGGTTATTTCCTCCATAGTGTCCCATCCTAGAATTAATTTTTTTCGGTTCTTTTACATTCCTGCATTACTTCATATGCGTTTTTAAAATATCTAAGGCTCCTAATATTCATTATCTTTAGGGTCTCTTTCAACATATCCTCCCGTGACTTTCATTGTCTAACCCTTCTTCTCACACAATTTATTTTTTTTTAATTCTATGATATTTTAGCATATATATATATATATATATATATATATATATATATATATATATATATATATATATATATAAACACATTTAATGATTCTAAAACAGAGATACAGCATAAATACAATATAAGTCCTCCTGAGCCTCTGGCTGGTCAGGAGGTGCTTGTGAGTACAAAAAACATTACAGAGCATTGGTGGCGATATAATAAATTGTACACTTTACAATTTTACATGCATTATGAAGAAATGACGATCAATTTCTTCATTGCTTTTCCAACAATAAATTCTTACAGTCTTCTTACAGTTCTTACAATCACACTTAACATTCTATCACCATAGTTTGTGTATGATTTTGGAATATCATATAATTCCTTGTATCTTAATTGCATTGTATCTTTTAAGTCTTTTTTTAACCTATATTTTTTACTGTAATAATTTTCAGTAATGAGTACATATTCAAATAGCTTATCTACGGGCAGTACACATATGTCTTTATAGACCTTATTAACATCAGATAATCCCACATCACTTCTTAAATTATATTTACATCTGAAAATTGTTTTTATTATTCGATTTTGGGTGCTAATCAAAATGTTTTTATGTATATTAGCAGTGCTACCCCACACTGTCAGACCATATCTTATTACCGATTCAAACAAAGCATAATAAACCTGTATTTGGATGTCAGTGGTAATATATTTTGTTATATGATACATTTGGTAAGATATTTTTCTTAGCTTTTTATTTATTTTTAATATATGTTCACCAAATTTGAAATTACAATCAATAAGACACCCAAATAATTGTATTTATCTACTTGAATCATTCTTTTACATCTACAGTTTGATATTTGATAGTTGCGGTGCATACAATCATGATCGTGCATAGTTAAATTTATAAATTTGTATCTATCTATTTTGCTAACAATATGTAAAACTTTAGATTTCTTATTATTGATTCGTAGATCGTGATCATGTGACCATTGCGCAATGGAATTTATGTCATTTTGCATGTTCTGCTGTGCTTTATCAAAGTCCTTGTGCACACTAATTAAAGCTACATCATCAGCATATAATATTATTTTACTATGGTTAATAGACGAAAACACTCCATTTATGTAGATTGTGAAGAGAATTGGACCTAATATGGATCCTTGCGGTGCACCATAGTTTATAATTTTCCTGTCACTCATATTGCCATCTAGTTTAACTATGATATGTCGTCCTGTATGATAACTTTTGAACCATTCATGAATATTGCCTCTGATGCCGATATTATATAAGATATTAAGTAGAATATTAATATTCACTGTATCAAAAGCCTTGCTATAGTCGATAAAGGTCACAATTATTTCATTTCTTTTATCAAGGTTCAAATTAACAATATCTGAGAGCAACTCTAAAGCGTCCCTTGTCCCTTTTTCTTCTTGAAAACCAAACTGAAGTTCATTAATAATTTGATATTTATTTATGAAGGCAATCAAATTTTGTGCAACGTACTGTTCTACTATTTTACTTAATGATGGGAGTATTGAAATTGGTCTATAGTTGTTCAAATCTTTAAATGAACCCTCCTAACTAATGCAGTTTTTAGATCTGCGGGTAGACGACCTTTTTTAATACTTATATTTATGAATTTAGCGATTAATGGATGCATTAATTCATTGTGTTTTAAGTCGTATTTTCTGATTTTATCTATGCCAGGGGCTTACACTTTCATTTTAGCCATAATTTTTGATACTGAATCATTAGAACATTCTGGTATTACAATGGAATATTTTTTGCTATTACAGTGGCTGGCACAAAAATGTTTATTGCAAATTATTTTCAATTTATCTATGCCATTAGTGAATTGATTAACAAATTGGTCACATATTGTTTTTATATCCTCTCCAAGTGGATCACCTAGGTGTGATAATATGACACTATCACCTGTTTTTCTTGGTTTCCTTCCTAACAATTCATTTATTGTATTCCACATTCTTTTTGCATCTGTGATATTACCTATTTTCTGATGATAGTAATTCTTTTTATTTTTCCTTATTTCAGTAACTACTTTACTTCTTAGTCTTTTATAAGTCTCTCTATACCTTTCATTAGTGGGATTGCTTTTCCATTTTTTAAAAGCACTGTCCCTATCCTTGATTATCTTAAGGATTTCAGTATTCATCCAGGGTTTCAATGGAGAGTTATACCTATTAACAGTATATTCTTTACTTGATAAACTATAAATATGATTCAGAACTTTGACCAGCATATGATACATAACCTCAGGATCATCTTCGCTAATGATATTTCCCCACTGATATTGATTTATGTTGTGTTTCACCTTATGATTAACCAGAAAACAATCATGATTATTCTCAGTAATCATATTATTCAATTTGACTTTGGGATGATCATTAATAATGCATAGTCCTACCATATAATGGTCACTTATTTTTGTTTTATATACAAGTCCTTCCACAGAGTTAGTATTACCATTAAAATAAATATGATCAAGGCAGGAAGACACTAAGTTGTTTCCAATTATCTCCTCCCGGGTATACTCCAAAATAATTTCTTCGTTACCGAATGTAGCTAGGAGATTCCTGTATTTTATGCAGTTCACCTTCGTTTTATTTTTAATGTCTATATTAATATCACCTATTAGTATATTATGACCCGTAGTTTTCACAAGAAATTTATGTTCAAGTTCATCCAAAAATTGATTTATAGAGTTATTAGGAGGTCTATATATTCCAATAATGCTATAGTTAGTACCATTAATTAACACTTTCCCACAAATACATTCAAAGCTTTCAGTCTCAATATTCTTCATGGAGAACACAACATCATTTTTTACAAAAAACATTATCCCACCTCCTCTTCTGTTGCTCCTAACTTTACAATACCTTGTATAGCCATCAATATTGTAGGCAGTTATTTCATCCGAGTGTATATTAATTTCGGCCAAAATTAGAATATTGATTTTCATTTTTTGAGAGATAGACATATATAAAAGTTCTATTTCTTCCCAATGAGCTCTTAGAGATCTGATATTAATAAATTAAATCGTACCACCTAATGTATTAGTACCAATTTGGGAGACATGTTCATAAACATTTACATTACGCTTAACCTTTTTCATAGCATTGAGTATATCCATAGTTATATTGAAGGTATAACTGTATAAACTATAACCCTTTTAAGCAAAACTTCTATAAATATTTAACTCTTACAGGAATAACTCTAAGAGTTAATTTTGCTTATGTCCTTTTCAGTTTTTATTTTTATTGCAGGAGCATTTGAATCTTTCTTTGCCAATATTTTCCCATGATTTATCCAAACATATTTAAAACCTTTTTCTTTGCACCTTCCTTTAGTTTTCCAAAACAGGTTGCTATAGAAATTGGTTAATGATTAATTTATGTAAACACTTTTCCTCTTATTAATATTACTATATTCCCCATTTCTGAGATTTTTTCTTTTTGACAACCATTTATCTCTCATTGATGAAGACATAAATTTCAAAATAATGTTGTCATTCCCATTACCATTGTTTTTAGGTACAATAAAGCAGTCATCAATATCGTTCTTAGTAAAGTTCTCAATGCCAATACCCTAAGCTAAATCGCAAATAACTTCGGAACATTCTAGATTTTCAGGTAGAATACCAATAATGTCTACAGTTTTGCTCAATTGAGCCTGTTCAAGATCATTTACTTTGTCTTGAAGACTTTCTTTTTCTTGCAAATCACTTTGTAGGGAAGTAATAACACCCCTTAACTCTTTTATTAGGTTGAGTTGCTCATGTAAGTCATCGTATCTCGTGCACAAAAAGGACAAACTGTTTTTAATGTCACTTACATCTACTTCCATCCTTGATAGACGACCATCATCCTCACCTCTCGAATTTGATCCTCGAGGTGACGGGGCTTCCTGGATAGTAGCTTCAGATCCCATTTTCTTAGCGTTGCGACAAGTAGGGCACCTCCATGATTCCTTGTTCTTCTTCGACATAGCGCGATATGAAGAATCGCGTAGACCAGCACAGGCATTCACATATCTATCATAAATCTTCTTATTTTTCGTCTAAATGCCGAACTAACGTTCATTTCATACGTAACTATAAACGGAGCATCCATTTCACATTATTTCATCACCAATTCAATTTAGCTTATTTTTATGCTTTTCCGGGAAAACCCAAGTTTCACTACCATACAATAAAGTGTGAAGAAGTGCCATTTTGTAAGCTGAAATTTTTGTTTCTTAAGACGAGGATATCTTCCTGGATATACTCTGCCGCTCCACCAACGAGTTTACTTCCAGCATTCGTACGTCTTTTTAATCTCTTCGTTTACCCTTCATGTGACTTATGTTTCGCTTATAATCGAGGATATGGGTGGACAGTTGTGTACGCAACTTGAAAATATTGTGCTTTTGGACTTCCATTGAAAAATCTCCGAGCACTTTTCGGCCATCGCCTCTTTCTGCAGCCTTTTCAACGCAAATACGCCCGTGGGGGAAAAAGGGACGGGGAATTTTCTTGTAGAAATGTTTCTTCGAGGGGTGGTTTATTTCTTCTTTTTATCCTCCACTGCCAGGAATTTCCACGGTCTGTAATGAGAGTTGATATCGTGTGGTGAAGGGGATCTTTTTCTCTTGATGGAGTGCTGATGGATGTCTCGGAGGATGTCAAAGGAAGGAATCGTGTTCCTCTATATTTTTGTTGCCTCGAGGTGACGTTCCCATTTTGTGACCCTTCTATAAAATCCTTTTCTGTTTTGTTCTTTTTTTTCTCATTCGTCCACCTTCGCCTTTTCCGTCTCTTTTTCTGTTCTTCAGATCCGCTACAAAAAAACTTGGGGACCTTTTGCCGACACCTGAATGACCCAAATCACGTACGAATTCGTAGCTTTAGAGAGGATCTTGCTGGAATGATGTCAAGAATCGTAATGGAACATTTATTTATTTGAAACTATTGATTGTTCCACGTTTATTTGTATGTATTGGCTGTTATGGAGATTCGTTTACTGTGTAAATGTCCATAAGGCCGAAGGTGCGATGTTTCCAATTGCAGCAGCAATATAAAGTTAGAAGTACTGTTGCCATATGCTAACTGAACAATCAAGAGACTTCCACAATGGGAATGCTATTCCGTAAATTAACTGTGGGGTTGGAAATGGTTCCTTACGTGGCCTGGAGATGAGATAAAGGAGCGTATGTTTGGCAAGAGCGCTCTCCATAAGCCCTTAGACTTATAAGGTCGAGTAAATGCTTTATAGATTCTTAGGTTGGAACTCAGGTTTTCGCTTGATGAGCCCAAATTCGAGAAAAAATTACTTGAGAGAATGTTACCCCTGATATTGCAGATAATATTGGCATAACTGATTTAAATCTACTTTGGCCTGGGGTATACAGGACGAGTGTTAGGAGGATTCTAGCTTTGAGTCTTACAGCTGGTGTTTTTTTTTTAACCTATTGTGTTTGAAGTAGTTCGTATGCTAATCCTCGCCATTGCGTATTTAAAAAAAATTGGTTTTATTTTCAACGTGGCGAATATTACGAAATGCGTTTCTTGAAAGTATTTTTAGTCAACCAACGCTTATATCGGCTATTTACGTCCAAACTGATTCAAGAAGAACAGATTAAGTTGTAGTGCTGACGTAAAATTTAACTTTGAAGATGATTAAATTCTTGGGAGTATTATATCCAAGGGTTGGGAGGTTGGTCTGTGAAAAGTATTTTTCAGGAAGGCAGTTCCTAATATTCACCAAGTTAAGACATAAAAAAGTAAAATTATATCAAAAGCAGCAATTGCGACTATTATAATTAAGGATTACTCCAAATAAAAAAGGCTGGAAAATAAGAAAAATATTACCCGCAGCAGTTGAATTTTAGATCCTTCCAGCTAGATGTTCGTCACTCTGCTTCTAGACCTCATTGTATTTGTATTAGACTCATTCTTCCGATTTAGCCACCCATGTCATAGTTGAAGCGATGAAAATTTCTCCGTCTACGAAAACAGGCGTCTTCAGGTCGACGTGAAATATTCAATCTGAAGTCGCCTTTTGTAACGTCAGAAACTGTCGTAGCTTCTAATGCTGACATACGCAGCTCAACTGGAAAGTTGATCGTAATACAACAAGCTATCGCTCCAATATATATAACTGGAAACACAAAAACCAGAGCTAATATTAGGTGTGCCGTTCTCTTTAGTTTTTTTTCTCTCGTTCCCGGGAGCAGTAACACGTTATAATATGTTTTCCCACTTAAGGATCTAGTTTCCCTTAGCAATTTTCATCACGGTTCATTACATCATTCTAACGTTGTCCAGCAATGAGTTTATAAATAACTCTTGTCAATGTCGACAAAATGTTTATTTTTTCACAGTGTGGTGGAAAATTCAGCTCTATCTTTCCTTTTGAAATCGATTACCAAAACACATCCAACAATATCTAATGAAACTCACAGAAAAACTACTGTCTGGTATGTGTATGTAATGTAAAACTATGTGTATGTTATTCTCAACATAAGCACTCTACGATTTCAACATTTCTCGAGTTGCATCTGCGTCAGTTGTCATTCAGCACAACAGTTTCGCCAGCTATCCTGCTGGCGAAACTTTTGTGCTGAATGACAACTGACGCGGATGCAACCCGAGAAATGTTGAAATCATTTGATCAACGCCGCGGAAACCTGCGAACTAACATAAACACTCTACAATAAAGGATGCATTGTAATGAGCAGTGACAATGAATATTAATAATAAAATAAGAATCCAGTATAGTTCAGAGTTATTAATACGAAACTCGTTCACATCATGGGCACATGGTCATCCTCTCGATGTCTCCATGTCAGTATAGGATTCCATTTTCGTTCACATCGAACCGACACCACTTTAACCTCTCTCTTTTTCTGTTTCTATCCATTGTACTTAGCTATTTAGCTTCTCTCTTCCCTGAGATTATGTGATATTGGGGGTAGTAATTTTCCTTAAAGCTCATTCCGCTACTTGTGTCCTATCCAGCCAAACTTTTGGTAAGGAATAGCCTTGCCAACAGTTGGAGGATGATAATAAAAGTTTTGTTTATATGTAAATGTGATATTCCATGCTTATGGGAACTTTGCGGTTGGAAAAACTATGAAGAAATACAATTTGTTCATTGATGCTAAAGAATTACCAATATTTGGGTCATCTAGGGGAGTAAAAAGACTAATACCAAGTTGCAGAAAGGACAAATATGTTCCCAAATGTTAAATGAAATGTATAATTTTAATAATTCGTTCATTATGCTTTTCAGAAAGATTAGATAGATATATTGGGGTAATTAATAGGGTCATAATTTATTTTTACTGATGGAAAAGAGTTCAATACTTTTGAGATTCATAAATAACCAAGTTGGTGGATGCGTATTAAACCACTTGGAAGGTTGATTACCTCATAGAAGAGTCATTATGTAACGAATAAAGAGCTTATTTATTCAGGCTGGCTATGAATAATGTGCATAATTAAATTAATGCAAGAGATAAACAAACATTACTTTTATTCAGCAATAGGAGAGTAGACCAAGCATTAAAAGAATTAGCTGCCGGGGAAAAAGTAAAAAGCTGATACCACTGGCTACCAGAATTATAAATGAGGTATTTAACTTTCTTCAAGTAATGACTACGGGTCGAAAGCTAAATGTTTGTGCAACCTGCCAAAACCCACCTTTAATCATTGACAAAATCTCGACCAATGGAAGGATATATCTATATGTGGAATATGAACATCAGTGAGAGAGTTGGAACAAAATAGCATTTTGAGCTAAACAGCCGCAGTAAATAAATTGTATCAAGAGTCAACAGACAACGTGAGCTGAGAAGTAACGAGACATTGCCTTAAAACTTACCCTTGGAGCATGGCCTTGAGTCGTGGACGAAGACAGCAGTAGAACAAATAAGGTTGGGAACAATGAGTATGTGGTGCTATAGAAGGGTGATGAAGGTCAAATGAGCAAAGTGAATCTTTTGTTCATGTCCTGCGAAGATTTGGGTAGTGAACATTTATAATGAAAAGTCTGCGGCGAGAAAGTTTTACGCAGCTGATGGAAGGACTGAGCTGGAAGCCGATAAAGACTCCGAGGCTACATACTAGCCTTTGATTACTTGAGAAATTCATATCATGGGAGTTTCAGTGCTACACGGAAAATGTTATTTTGACCCTGCGCTATATCTGCGCTATATCGACAGATGTGTAAAAATAAAAAAGATTCCCTGCAGAATTGATGGGTATAAAAATTCCTTCTTTCCACGCCTCATTAGTGATTATAGCAATAAATCGTGACTCAAGTATAATGGTTGGCTTACACTGGCAAGCAACTTCCGCAAATTTCTTTTGCAAAAACTGGCGGGCGATTTTACTATGACGTAAAATTTTTCACGAGATAGTGGTTGCTATTTACACGGGCGCAAATGCGCTTCTGCAATCGACTTTCCGAAACTTTTAGAATTTCTGCAGTTGGACATGCATTATACGTCTGTAGTCACTTGCTGTAAGTAACTTGCGTAATAAACTTGCCAGTGTAAACCCGCCGTAAGACACATCGTTAACATACAATTCACCTCTGACCTTTCCTCCCTCCTTTTCCTTACCCTTTCACTGCTGGCGTCCTTAAACCACGTGCCACGCTCCTCTATGGTGGCTCGCAGGGTATTATGTAGTGAGAGAGGTGTAAAGAAAATAGTGGGTTTTGAAGAATAAAGCGCGTATTTGGCTAAATTGATTTTTATGATCAAAAGGTACAACAATGAATCTTCAGAGTTTCTGTTGATGGTGATAATGGCCCTGAAGGAATGAAGCTGAGAGGGAAGTATGCGTTGGATCGAATGGAATGCCGATCGCCGTACGTGATGAGGAAAAAGAAAGGTGAAAAGCTCTGTTCTTACAATAAACACACGTAGTTCAATTTTCGAATCTCTCTCCTGGATCAACCTTTGACCTTTTTCCCCCATCGTCCTCTCCTCCAGGTTTCCCTATTTTTAGGCAGTGTTTCCTTCCAGAGGTCATGTTAAGATTGTTTCGCTTAAAATTGAAACGGGAACGTATACTTACGCGCGTGCGAGCAGCGGAAGAATAAGTTTTCTATTTTTTAATTCGTAAGAGATGTGATTACATGGCGCGGTAAACGGCTAGCGATGCGGGAACGCAAGTGATCCCAACTCCTTTACCAGATAATGCGAGGGGGTACAAAAAAACGGGATAGTCGTATTATTTCATGTATTTTCTATTTTATCAGATATTATTCTTTAAATTAATTCCCTGAGCATTTTATATTCTAATGTTCAGTGGCAAATTAAGAGTGAATTAACCTTTCCCCGCCCTTTAAAATGCTCTTATTTAAATTAAATTACATGAGCCCATCGCTTTTTTATCCATTTAGTTCCTGATGAAGACGATTTATGTATAGTTATGTGCGGAGGATGAGTGAAGGGGGACAAAACATTATTTCGCAGCTATCGCAGAGATCTCTTTTCATCAGCAATATACCATGAATGTAATGTGCTTTGTTCTCTAACGTAGCCCCCAGATATTGTGACTCCACTGTTCATATAACACTTTTATTTACCGTGCATCTTCTTTCCTCCTAAGTCGTTATTCGTGCCCGGTTAATTTCAAATACGCCATTTGTATTTCCTAACTCCTCACTTTTGCATGAGAGATAACGAAAGCATTATTAGTGTATTGAAACTAGTTATTTAATACCAATATATTAATTTAATTAAAATTTTTGCATAAAATAATTCCGTTCTTCTTTTACTCCATGTTTCCATTATATTAGTTTATTAGCCTCATTACATGAAATTAATTTGATATCCATTCTATATTAAGTATTATAAATTAATTTCTTGTTAATATTCAACAAGGTTGTAATGTTTAATAGGTGATTATTGAGTGGATAAGAATTCTACGTTATCATAAATTTTAATTCAAAATGCTCATTGTATTGAAAGATTCTAAAATTTTCAGGCGAACAGATTGAACGTAGTATATACGTCAAGCCGTGTAAAAAGTAACCCGGAGTAACATGTCATATTACTGAGCCTGTTCTATATTTATTCATGAAATTGGTGTGTGTTATGAGGACACTATGTTAATAAAACTGTATTATGAGGTGCTCTCTCTCTATGAGTTACATTTAAACCGAGGGATAATAACAAATTTACTACCATTGTCAACATTATAAATTTGCGTAATTTGTTGGATAAATATTTGAATGTTCAGGATACCTAGTCCATATCACAGATATGTACCAGCAAACTTAATACGATACGAATGCAGAACTAGGGCTTCACGAGACGATGTCATCGGATAATTACAAAATGTCGGTACCATAAACGTGAAGACATATTTTACAAAATATTCCAAAGTGCAATCGGTATTGTCGAATAATTTTATAGAGTACTGTACTCTCTCTATAGGTCGAAACCCTCTGAACGATTAAGGCTGTCCTAACTATTAAAATAATGAAAACTACACGCCGTTTCTGAAGATCGACGAAATTTTACCATTTGGAATAATAAGGTGAAAAAGAATGCAATCTGTAAACTTTGAAAAGTTTAATGATTCCTTGATATTGATTTTAATCTACTAATCGTCTTTAGAAAATAACCCAGCTTTGAATCGATGAACACAGCTGCATAAAACATTGGGAAATATTAGTTTTAACTTGACTATATTACTTTCATGGGAAAAAGTCGTCAATTTTTTGTTGCTTTTTATAACTTTTTAATTTAACGCAAATTTAAATTATGTCAGCGGTCTATATACTAGGAGAGATACATTCGTGTCTTAGAGTTGCAATGAAATATAGAAAAATCACCTACTAAGTGACTACAGATTTGGCTTAGCCTAAAATTGTTCATTTTAAATCGTAAAAATGATGTGATCAAATTTATCAATTCCCAGCTACTTTTATAAGTCTGAAATTTTTAATACCAATATTTATGTATCAACGATAATTTTTATTTCAATTTTTAAGTTTTGTATATGTACATCGATAACTAAAACGTGAAGTAAGCGTTATTTATTTGTGAAGACGGAGTTCATAGTTCTTCCATCAGTGGGTAAAATGTCTAAGCTGTCCCGGATGAGCACGCAGGAGAGCTGACCATATAAAATTGATCTTAAGTGTAGCAGTTAGAATGCAAAATATTTTCATTAATATTTACTAACAGAAATAATATCGCCTTTTTCAACCTGTAGATATTTCAATCCTTTCAGATTACGAAATACTAAGAGAAGAAGCTATTTAAGTGTCGAGTGACTCCGAACGCTGCTACAAACCCGAAAACCCAGAGAATTTTATGTTGTTGAACAGCGGAAATGTCCATCTATTTAGAGAATCATGTATCACGATTACAATATAATTTTATTTCGATAACCTGTGTTTTCACTAATTCCTTTAACGTTGATAGATTAAGTTTATAATAGTGGATTTTCATAATGGGAAATGAATATTCGAGTCTCAATTCACTAGTATGAAACTGAAGCCTCTCTTTTCCTTATTCGAAAAAAGAAGAGCTTCCTGGTATGATCACTCAATTCCGTACGTTCCTAATATTTTTTTAAAGCTGATCGTAACTTAAGAACCGGGCTTAATGGATTGGAAAGCTTTCACTTCCTGGTGCGGATTATTATTTCCGCTCTTCCTTATGGAGTCGTTCTCAGAAACGCCCTTGGAGCGAGGCAATGGTAACAAGGTAATATCCATCATTTTCTCTCTCGACGCCCTGAGGCTTCACAGGGGCTGTAACCTAAATATATATCTGCTGCCAGCCTGTCTGGAATAATCTCATTATAAAGGGTAGCAAGGGAGGTTACCTGAAAGGAAAAATATATTTTTGTTAATATGATAATCTGGTGTTAACCTCAAGTTAGATGGAAGAGCACCGTAAGGATTATTGGCCAATTGTATCGAGTTTAAATAGATTTTTGTGAGTATATTTAAAAGAAAAAAGAATTTTTTGTTAGATTGTATTAAAAAAACAAGAGAGTCTGAAAAATAAGAGAGCGTGAATGAAGCAATGTGTAAATGCAGCATAGGTGAAGGAGATTTGCGAGATAAGTCAGTGTGGAGGATATTATTTGATCATTGTCTTCGCTGTGTTTGCTTCATAAGGTAACGGTGTAAAGAACAAGTGCGCATGTATATGTAAGTGATATGTTAGTGTAAATGGAATTTTGGCGTTCACCAGTATGAGTTTTAAAACCTATCCTAGCAAAGATGAGTCAGCTCTACGGTCAAATCCTTTTCGTTAATGCTATCATAATCTGAGTTTATCTAGAACAGGGAGGGAAAATTAAAGAAATGAGTAATTATTGACTGATTAAATTCTTAAAATACATCTGCAATCTCCATATCGACAAAACGAAAGTAATGTTTCTCGGAAATCACGTATTGAAAAACCTTTAATCCCACAGAACATTTTCGCGTCATGAAGCTACTCCGCTTAATTGAAAAGTAATATGAGTACTTAAAAAACCCTTTGAAATAATAATAATTTACAATAAAAATCACTTTGAAATAATGATATTGAATAATTGGGACTTGATAATGAAGATTTATGTACTATAATTCAAATAAAACGATAAGTCAGTCAGCGGCTGAGGATGTCCTTTTCGATTCTAATGACGGAGATGATATTGACGTTTGTGCTTTCCAGAAGAGAGAAATTTTACAGGTGAATGCAAAATAACTGGAATAAAATGAATCAGTTTATAAAAATTAGCTCAAAGTTTACAGGAATCCCGGAAGAGAAACCCATAATCCGATCCCATTATAGCCTGTATCATACACTTATTTGGCCTGAGTTCCTCCGATCGTACCTCCTGGCGCTCAGCTTTTCTCTAGGATGCTCTCAGGATGTGGAGTGGATAAGGGAGGGGTATGGTATCTGGATGGCGTTGGATGATGCACGTGAGAAGCGAGGTGCTGGAAAGGAGAAAAAAATAAATGAAGAAAATAAACTTAAACTTGAAGCCAATTTTCTTAAGAGTGTGAAAGGGTGGAGCAAAGCCAAAAGAAGGACACGGTTGGGAAGAAAGACAAGAAATTGCTTCACACGTTGGGAACTGGTATTTCTCTCCACCATTCGACGTTATCTCAACCCCCCCCCCTTGGCTAGCGTAAATGATCACACACAATCCACTTCCACCAGCTTTGTCAAGAGGAGAATACGTCTTTCTTCAGTGCTCTCGACTTTCCCCAACCTTTCTCACATCCCCTCAGGTGGCTTTCGTTAGGGCTGCCAACTCTGTAGCGATAGAAATGAGGGATTATAGTATAACCATTACGTACTTTAAGAGGACACCTCTCCCCATAATACAGCGCAGACTTAAACCATCCAATTACTTTTAAATAATGTATAGGCCTCTATTTACTATTAATTATCCATTTCTATTGTAGTAATACGTTGTCCTTTCCCACCCTTTATTTATAACTTCAGGTTTCCCCTTGATAAGGTAACTTCAGGCACATTCTAAAGCTCTTAACATTTCTATTCATGCAGAGAGAAATTTGTTCATGAAGAGGGGCTGATGGTTTGAAATTGGGGAAGGGGAGCAGGGTGGGTTAGGCAGGGCAGGGTGAGGAAAACTGAAGGATAAGGATCCTATTTATCCCTCCTGATTTTATTGCAAACAATTATCAAATATCCCATAGGTACCCACTACAACATTTTTCAGACTCCTATACTTTTTCCGGCACACCCAAGTTTTGTTACCATACACGTAATGGAAGAAGAGTACACTTTCGTGCACTGCATTGCTCGGTTCCTTAGACAAACATTAAGTTATTGATATTCTCCACAAACCATCTTCTAGTATCCAATGGTTTTTAATCTCTTCATTTATCCTCTCATCTTTCACAAATATTTGGCCAATGAACAAAAAATAATCCTTTTGCTCAATTTCTGGCACCATTAACCGTAATAATCCAGCTATTCTTCAGTTCTTACTATTATCGTACTAAGTTCTATACTAAAAAGTTTCAATTTTTTCTTTTTCTTTATTTCATCGACTGGGTAAATATGATGGGCATTCTGGAAGGTAAAATAGTGACAATTCATCATCAGGAGAGCTGTAGCTTTAAACTCCCATAAGGGGATTTGATCATCCTATGACCACCTGATCCATGCAGTTAACCTTTGCGAAAGGTAGACCCTTTGACGATGTTATGGCGACCTAAATTTACCCTGTTGGATGCTGGATTGTATTAAACCTTGACATAAATGGTGAGATTGAGTTGACTTTGGTATTTAGGTTCTCCTTTATGTATAATATAAAAGGAAAATTGACCACTTGATGATTCGTTTTCCATGAAAATGGACAAAATATCCTTAGTTAACAATTTTGTCAGTTTCTCTTTGTTCCTCTTGCAATTTTTCTGTTCTCCTTGCCTGAATGTTTGTTTTGACATTATTTATTAGGGTGGGTTTACGCTGTCAAGTTTGTTGCGCAAATTACATGCAACAAGCGGCTTTCAACGTAAATTGTACTTGTACACCGCTCTGTAAGCCCACTTGAAGAACTTCTAAAATTTTCGGCAAGTCGTATGCAGAAGCGTATTGTTGCGAATGTAAACAGTAACAAATCAGTCTTTGCAGTAACTAGTGAAAAGAATTTCGTATATTTCGAGTATAATAACTCGCCAGATCTTGTTGAAAAAAAACTTGAGGAAGTAACTTGCCCTTAGGCTGGCCCTTCAATCCTGAAAGCGTGAGTTAGCAATGAATTTTGAAAACCTTGAAAAAAACTGTGAATTTCGTGTGTTATCCTTTAGTTTGGGTGCGGTTAGGGTATCCTTAATATTTCTGTCAGATTTTGGGAAGATGCAAAAGTCCATTTGTTTACATCTCTGAACAAGTCTGGAAGGTCTGCTATGAATGCTCTCATATGTGCTGTTTGTAATTATTTGATTCTGCTTCTACCGACATTTTTTGTTTATTTCTTGCCGCACTCTTGAAATTCATCTCTAAAATTAGGGTATCTGTCAGGAAGATCGTAAACTCAAAAAGACGCGTATATAAAACAAAATTCAGTGATACCATGAATTCACTCATAATCACTCAACGTTTTCGATATATTGATTATCTAAACCTACTTTAAAAGATGTAAATTCGGTAACGGTGAGTTTTCGCCTCGCCAGCGAAAATATTTTTTTGCGAAAGGGACGTGAATGATCAACCTACCGCATATTTACATTCAATTATGAATTAGCATAAGACAAAAAAATATAATTTCAAATGACTCTGCGTTCAAGTGCAACAATCCCGTGAAAATGGTGATTTTAGCCATAGATAAATCGTGAATAACCGTGAATTTTAATAAATTGAGTGAGTGGCCTACCAGATTCTAAAATATTGCTGCTATAAAGTGTCAAGCTAGTTTATCATATCTCCATGACGAGTAGAATATCAAAATCCAAGTTTTTACTCTTTGTTGCACCTCTTCATTTCTTCATACTGTAAGATTTTATTGGGTCCCGTAACGGAGAAAATGTAGTTCAAAAACTTTTATTTTAGCGAGGAATCATATTTGTTTTTGTGTTGACTCATGTAAACTGTCACACCTTTTATTTCCATTTTATTACTTTACGTACATATACTATCCTATCTTCAGTTTTCTCGAGTTGAAAACCAATTTTTGTAGGAATAAATATTGACTTCAACGTCAATGTCACCAGTAAAGGAATGATAATGAGAAAATAATAATCAAGAAAACGTATTTCATTATATTTTTGGTAAGTTTCTTTTGAATTTCTGCGATTATATTAAACTTTTTTTCTTTCGGAAGAAAGATTGGTATCACTCTGCCGTGGCTGAGCGCAGACTTTTAGAAGGTCACAGTATAGACATCATAAGGGTGAAAGTTTTATGTAAATAAATTTGCTACTCTCCACAGATCATAGAATATTGTAATAGAAAAAAGACCTAACAACCTAAACAGAGAAGATGGCTACAAACTTCCTTATACGTGGAAAAGACGTTTGAAAAACTAAAGTATTAATTAATCATACTGCTGTACATAATAACAGCTTAAGTTTGTTAATTTATTTTTCATTGTTAATTTAGAATGCCTGACGAAACCGGAAGAATGACACGGCGAAACTATTGCTAAAAAGTTTGTTTTAATCGCAGAAAACCAAAAGAAACCTACCAAAATTAAAATGAACTGCAAAAATCCACGGCAAAAGTTCGTTTTTCATTATATTCAAAATGGTAGGGTATCATTACCTCTCCTCTTTTATAATTAGTTCTTGAGATATTTAGGATGGAGTGAACATCAAAATTCTCGAAATTTCTTGTTCTTCATCTTGGAAATATGGCTTCCGCGATAAAACGAGTGGTGATAAAGTTTTTTAAATCTTTGCAATTATCCACCAATACGTATAGGAATGTGCATCCAAAAAAATTATTTTGTCGTAAGTGGTCATGTAACCATCATTGGGTCATTTGACCTGGAATGGCTGTTGTTTTTTATCATTCATGAAGTAGTTTGTCGTCAAATTGTACTGTACGACGTAGACGGTTGGTAGCACTGGATACAAGGGGGTGGTTTCCAGTCCCTCCGCCTTCCCCTCGACCCAGACTCGCACCTCTGCTTCAAACCCTATACTCCTCCCGTTCGCATTCAACCCCCTCTCAGCTCTCCATTCCCCCACAACAATCCACCCCGAGGCGCAACCATTAACCTCCTCTCTCTCTCTCTAGCTGATGCTAATGGAAACGTTGGGAGGGATGAATCTCTCACTCCATAGAGCAAAAAGAAGGTGCTTGGAGGATGGAGTCAGTGAGTAAGAGATTTGTGGGAGATGGAAGTAGAAGGTGAGCGAACTGTGGGGGTGAACTAACTCATCAGGAGTGCAAACAAGTGGAGGTTTGGAGAAGATAGAGAAGCAAGTGAAGCCGTCTTTTCTCTTCCTCCGTAAGGAAGGAAGGGTTGCCTGAAGCCTTAAGGGGTTGGAAGTGCAAATTGGTGACTGAGTGAGAGCTAAAGGTTCGTCTTGAATGAGGCGTTGAGTGCATTGTAGTGGGAGACACTGATGAGGTAATCTCAGGATAGAAAAAACAGCAAATATCTTAATCAGGGTTGCTTACGGGCCTAGGACACCTGGAATATCTGAAAGTCATATAAATTGAAATCGGAGATGGAAAAATCGTGGAAATGATAAATTAGCCAGGTAATTCGCTTTTCCAAGTCAAATCCCGAATGTTTTGAATAAGTGTGGAGCGTAAGTAATAATTGTTACGTTTTCGATGGCACTAGGCACTGCGGTTTTGTGAAATTTTCTAATTGATTTGAACCACTTAAATATTTGATTTTTAATTGCAATCAAACATTAACGTTATGGACATCACTATAGACTAATGTCTGAATACTTTTATTTGCGTGTAGAAAAAGAACATTGTTCAAATATTGCTCAAAAGCTCCAACCAAGTTCAATAACATTTTTAGCGCAATTGCAGAGAATTTATATGAATTACTTTATATTATTAAAAAATAATATTTAAGCTCATCAGTACTAATATTTTGGAATATAATTTCATTCCAAAGTGAACGTCCACAACCAAATCTAAAATTGAAATTGTGAAATCCAACTGCTGAAGCGATATCAAAGTTATATTTCATAAATTATGATATTCAGGCTTTGCATGTGAGAATCGACGGGCACTGTTATATCTACCCCATTCCATAATCATTAATTCATTTCCGAAAGCAGAATAAAACATAAGTCTACATGCCTTGTCTGCCTTACAGAAAGTTAAATGAGATGATAATACAATTTGAAGGTCATGTAAAATCACTGTAATTGTAACTTCACAAAGGAATATCGTTTTTTAATTGTTTTATGTTGCATTTATTTTTTTATTATTTTAATGTATATATCCTTTACTCCACAAAAAAGTAGAATACGAATTTCTTGTTCCTTTTATACGTTTATCCCAGTTTTTTTTCTCTGTTTAGCTTTTACGGTTGCGCTTGTCTTTATTCATGCGTTAAATAGAAAACTCGCGAAAATCTACAGAAAAGATTAAAAGCTGTTAGAAATGTAGAATGAGATGGATATTTTATCCTAATTAAAATCTTTGCTGTCGGAGAAGTACTAACAAACTTTTTTTGATTTAACAAATCGTTTTAGAGCTGGTGATAAGTCAAGTGGTGTCGGTTAGCTCAGTTTCTGCTTTATTTACGACTCCACTGACGTCGACATGGTGCTCTGCAGGACACGGGCTCGGATTTTAGTCGAGGTAAATCTACACGAGGCATGCACTGGCCCAAGTTCGTGTTACCAGAAGATTAGGAACTACAAGGGAAGTTTCTATTTCCGGAGTTGAGGTAGCTGCGGTTGGAAACTTCAGCAACTATGCATATTGCACTGCAGTGACTTAGTAGTTATATTTGTTATCACTGATTAACTTTTTATTAAAAAGCAATTAAGCACTGTACTCTTAGCACAATATAAACAAACGCATCAGTGTATCACTCCAAAATCAGATGTCCCCTTACAGCAAGCTCCGAGTGAGTATATCGTAACAAGGTGCGCTATTGGCTGCAGTCAAGTGTTTTTGTAAAAAGTGCTACGTGTAGTCCGAAATATCTCTTATATGGGCAAATTTTGGTATTTTGGCGTGAAAAATGAATCATAGAAATGTACATATATATTTTTTTTAGGGCCTACTCATCTGTGTAGTCTTAAAAGGCATTTTTTAACGTGTCTATTCACGAAACTCTCGCGATATAGGTTTTTTAAATAGCTGTCTTCAAAAATGATATTTTTATAAGAATTTTAATCGAAAATTTTGCTCCATTTAATAGATGTCACTGCCTTTGCTCGCTAGGTTTTTAAACTACATAAACCTCCAAGGAATTCCGAAATCGAAAAACAAATCCACGAAATATTTACAGTATTTTGGGTTCAAGTATTCGAGAATGTTTCTACAAACCCGCTCGAATCCGTTCAAGGATATTTTTTCTTGAGTGACATTAAGGAGTATGATGTGATAAACAACAAGTTTTATTAAACAAATTCGATTTCGTATCCCTAAGCCCCAACAATAGGCGCATTGATGAAGTGTGTGGCAAACGTTTACTTCCATAATTCATCATAATGTGCTCAATGTATCAAATTATATAAAAATAGCAATTTATTAAATTTAATTTTTAATAAAAAATGCTTGACTTGACATTTTAAATTGCCTATATTTTTGCATTATAAGCTTCATTATGTTTTTTCCACTTGATAGGACGCATTTAAAACTTTCGTGAAACTTATAGATTTATTAAATACTAACGTTTATAGGTAATCTGTTTGGAATTCAATACTATTTGCTCTAAGTTATCGAAGATTTATTGATGTTTACTACTTCTGACTACTGTCCGTTGGGTTTTGCAGTGATATGTATACAACTTGAGTATCCCTTCACAAGTTCCATCAGCTTTAAGAAGTGGAATATCCTCATTTCTCTTTGTTTGAGCTATATCGTAAAATGCCTGCATTTACACTTAGTGAAAAATTAATGGCCTCATTCTACGTTTTGCGAAATCTATCAATCTATGGCAGGTACGCTACGTATACTGAATTGTTATCAATATTTCCTTTATCCTTTATTCTACTCTAATGATATACGAACGTATTGTATAAAGCTTCTGCAAATACGAGTATTTTCTTTGCCTCTTTGCATTTTCTCAAATCTTCTATCAATTGTAATCGGCAAGATATCTTGTGCAAATGCTAAGTGGCTAAAAGTGACTATTCTCGCGATATTTGCAATTGTTATTCAATGGCTATGGTATATTCTGCGTTTTGAATTATGCGAATATTCTTCTTTTTTAAATAGTTTATCATTTTCATGTTTAAAAAAAATTAAATTCCAGTATCCAGCTCAATTATATTATTAATATTTTTATTAACCGCTGCGTAATGCACCTCATGCTCAAGACACGGAACCTTAGTTGGAACTTGAAAACGAAGGTTTATCGAACAGTGATTAGACCTGTGGTTATGTATGGTTCAGAAACATGGACCATGACTACTGCAGAAGAAGAGCTACTAAAAAGATGGGAAAGGAAAGTGCTAAGAAAGATTTTTGGTGCAGTGAAGGAAGACGGACATTGGAGAATACGGAAGAACAGAGAACTGGAGGAACTCTACAAGCATCCCAACATAGTGACAGAAATTAAGAGTAACAGGTTAAGGTGGTTAGGGCATGTTGAGAGAATGCCTGAGGATAGGATGGTGAAAAAGATATACCTTGGACATCCTAGTGGCAGAAGATTGAGAGGAAGACCTCGGAAAAGATGGTTGGATGATGTAGAAGATGATCTGAGAAAGATGAGAATAAGAAGATGGAGAACTCATGCAGGATATCGTGACGTCTGGGCTAACATTGTGAGAGAGGCCAAGGCCCTACAAGGGCTGTAGCGCCGAGGAGTAAGTAAGTAATGCACCTCATCACTGTTAGTCAGTTGAAAGAAATGAGATGCATTATCAAGCCGAAATGCTTTAAACGTTACTTCTTTCCTTTTGCGGTTGGAGGCTACAGTAGTGTCGCAGGAAGAGGCTCTTAAATTCAAGAAAAAGCATAAAGGCACATCAGGCATCTTTTATTTACAGAAGCGCGAACACATGTAGTTGGCTATACGCTACCTAGTTGGCTTATTGGGACTATGTTGATGTTTTGAATAGTTTCTGATTATTGATAATAATGCTAGTATTACGTTACTAGAAGATTATAATGCTCCCTTCGGAACACTGTTGTTGGGCAGCGTTGCAGTGCTATTCAGCTTAATGTGATGATTGACGATTATTATGTCGCTATCATTTATGTCGACGTTCCTATTATTGGCTATGGCTTTGCGATCGCGATATTTGACGGGAATAATTTAGGAACCACAACGCTCGCTAGGTTGGGCAATAATAATTGAAATAAATCTCCTGTGCCTACCTATATTTTTTTATTTGAAAGAAGCGTTCGGTTTCCGAATTTTTTTTGCCGATCGTAATTCGGTGAAACACCTCCCACAATTTATCAAAAAGTTGCAGAAATGTATTAGTATTTTATTCCAATTATGAGACTTAAAACTTCTACATGAAACACACAAGTGTGAGTTTTACTTGTTGACGGCATTGCAATCTCTTCTTCATGTTCAGATGTGTGTCACTTATTTGAATAATTCTCGACAGTGGACTTTGCTACATTTAATCTGAAATATTTACCTCTGTAATTCATTTAATCACTTTATATTATTGATGCATCTCCTGTTGTATCGAACCATCTTTGAGCCCTAATTCCAATTGAGGTTGCTGTATTATTCTGCGAATCACCCTCTCTGAGGTATTCTTTTCCTTGACACTCAACCACCTAACAGCCAACATGCCTCCCCGCAGGTTTTTCTGTTCGCCAACACATCACGCGATGGCGTAACACCGTTCCCAGTCAGTCCGCATTGTTAGGCTCGTGGTGTGAGTAAAACTGGCGTGACTTCGCTCCCTCATTCTTGTCCTCTTGCCGTCTTATAGCGGTGTATATCCCCCCATGCCCCCCTATCCCTCCCCGTCTCCTCGAATCCGCCAACCAGCCGTATAGATCCTTCCATAACCCGCCATTTGTAAGGTCCTGGGGAGGGGGTTTTCATTATATCCACCCCACGAAATCGCTGTTCCTTTCTTTTCTCTGCTGAAGACCTTGTTAAGGTTACCCTTCCCACAGGAGCAACAACCGCATATGGATAGGAAAGGGGTGGGGGTGAAAAGACTATGAGCCTGGGGGAGAAAGTGTGTCAAAGTCTCCTGGTGAGTTGAAGAGGTAGGAATACAGTGAGGGTGAAAAAGAAGTAATCTTTTTTTTCTTTTTTACTTCCGTCTCATTCTCTTGCTCCACGCCGTCTGCTTCATTTAGTCATTTTATGTCTCATGTGGGTGTCTCGTTGTTATCTTTAGTTTGAAGTCAACCTCTTTTCGTTTTAACCACGTGCTCAATCGGTTTATATTTTCGCATTTTTTTTCATTCGACGTCATGGTAATTTGCTCCTCGCCCGTCCGCCTGAGAGTGAAGTAATTTCGTAAATTCCTCGGTGACAACTGCCTGTCCTTAATTATCTCGTCTTGCTCATCGATTGGTACTCCACCTTGAGGCTATTTCATTTTCTTACACGTCTGTTAATAGTTTTTTCTGAGGGCTTATGCGGTGGAAATTATAGATTACGAAATAACTACTGTTTTAGTTTTCATTTTGCCACAGAAATGTTTGATTAGGCTTGATGGTGATGTAAAACATTGAAACCGTTTGGATTTGGCATTGCTGATTGGAAAACTGCACAGAGTTCTTCTTCCTTTTTGGGAACGTCTTTCATACTGTCTGGCATGCCATTTTTTGCGGATTCTGACGATTTTATGCATTTGAATGGCGAATTATGTGAGGGCTTAGGGTTATTACGGTATTCGAATAAAATTGGGATTGATATTATGATTAATGCTTTATTTTACTCTATTTTACGTAATGGAGGTCCCATAAAAATGGAAAATGAGCGTTTTCAACATTTTCCGAGATCTTTTTAATTGATTCTTCTTCGAATTGGTCATTGATACGTGTGTAGCAGTTACCTTATACATATTTCCATTTTACGATTATAATGTATAATATTTCCTCCTCATTTCTTGAGATTTTGATCTCATGATGAGTCATGCCTGACTGAATAATATTCAAGTCAATATGTGCATGAAAATGGTAGCCAATCTTTATTGGATGGATTAATCTTTTGAATTATGTAATTTTTTCCCCAACCCGATGCCGATGCCTGTTTTTTTAAGGCCCCAAAAATTGCGCTTTGAACTGAATTATAAGTATTTATTTTTTAAAGCATAATATTCCACCTTAAAAGTTAATAATTGAGTAACCGGGTAATTTTCGAAGATGACAACAGAATGTGGAAGTTAGAAACCCTTTCTTGAGCATGTAACATATATGGTGGTTCATCTTGTTCCATTATCAGCTAATGAAAGTTTAGTTGGAAAGGTATTCTAGGGTAGGTACTTCGAAACCCATGGAAATGTGACGATCATTAAATTTTGAATATTATGGGAATTCTTTTTTAATAGTGTTATTTATTCGAAAATCAAACTGAGTCTCTTCTCGGTTGTCTGGCCGGAAAAGGTTTTGGATTTTTAGGATGTATTCGATAAGGCTCATTATCAAATGAAAAAGACACGTGGAATACTTGGTGATTTGCTTGGTTAGAGATATTTTCTTACCTTAAATTTAACGCGGGAATGATAAATTGAAGGTAAAATATAAGCTTCGGTATTCAGCTCAAGGATTGTCGACAGGACACAGACTAGGGGGTTGTCAGTACAGCTGGAGATGGTTGGATACAATTGAGTTATTTAATTTTTAATATTATGGTTACACCTTTGTTTTAGGTTTTTTGAAAAAGATGTATTTATTCATGTTGTCATTCGAATTTTTAACTAGAGTAATTTGAAAATTGTATTCTTTTTTATTTCTCTCATACACATATGTTTGTTTAATGTGAATTAAAATCTTTAACATAAAAATTGATAAAATATGCTAAGTATATGCTGTCCATACATTGCATTGTACATAGGTAATTGTAGTTATGTTAGGAATTATTATTACGGTACTAAGCCATAAGTATTTATTATTGCTTCAATAAAATTAGAAATAAATTTAGAGTTTCTGAAGTTCTGGTTATAAATTCACCTCTCATTTACCGACGATATCGCATGAGGCTCCTTAAGTTAAGCTCCAAAGTGTAATAAATTATCACGTCGTTAGAGCATTTGCTATTTTTTAAATTCTAAGATTTTGCTCTGCTTATTAAAAATATTCATTTCCTTTCAGGTGAGTCCTGGAGATCGCTTCGGGATTTCATTTGGAGATCTGATGTCAGATTGTGAGTCAATAAAATTTTAATTACATTATTTGATGATCTGTTGAGTTGTAGCTCAGCACAAATAACAACACCCTTGTTTGTTGTCATTGATAACAATTTATCAACCGGGATTCGGGATGTTCAAAGAAACACTCGTCCACATCTTCACGGACTGCGACCCAATCGCTTCCGTGGCCATATGCTTGAAAAATCATTTATGCTTCGCGTTGGATTAGTGAAAGGGCTCTGTAATACTACTTAGAGGCTCAGGTCATAAATTAATCTCCCATATTTGAACTCTGTGTCAGTATTCTGAACGAATGTCTTATCATTCCGCGCTGGCTACGCAAAAGTCTCTTTTTTTACTAAATCAGTTCCGTTGAAGGTAGTTCATTTCAATTAGCCCTTCTGACTTGATTTTGATTTCACTTTTTAAAACTTTACTTGTGTTGCCTGTAGTATTCAGTGTAGTAAACCCTCATTGTTACATAACACTAATCAGTAATGGGCTTGGTCTTCAAATATTTCTAGTTTCCTGAGATTTCGTTTGACGTTCACTAATGGAATGTTGCGTAATTATAATTATACATATGTGATATAGAGTGGAGTAGAATAACAAAAACTGAGAAAGTGTTCATGATGAAAAGACATCTGCAGTGTACAAAGAAGATAGGACTGTGGGCGAGGAAGCAGTCCGTGAAAACATTCGTTTGGAGCGTGACACTCAGTGGATCGGAAATTTGAACCATTGGAAAGGCAGACCAGAAATGACTTCGAGCATTCGAAACCTGGTGTTTGAGGAGGATGCTGAACATCAAATAGACAGATAAAATAATAATTGAAGGAATTTACAGATGAATAGAAGAGGAAAGGACTATATGGAACACGATAAAGGAAAGAAGAACCAGATGGGTTTGGTGGGCACACCCTGAGGCACAATGAAGAGTATAAATATAGTAAAAATAGAGGGAAAAGTCCTAAGAGGAAGGCCAAGGGATAAATACATAGACCACATGTAGAGTATAGAACATGAGAAGAACTACCAGGAAGAAAGGGAAAATGCTTTTTATAGGGAAGGATGAAGGGTTGTGGTTAACCAATCTTAGCATTGCTCATAATTTTAAATCTTATAAATGCTATTTTTAATGATATAATATCATTACTTTTGCTTTGCTGAATTTTGCGTGGCAAAAATGCTCATGATCTCGAGACGTCCTCGAGTACTCTGAGTCAATTTCTAGCGTGATCATTTTTCACCATACATGTCGTTAGAACTGCTATTTATTCTATACGAAACACCTCATGTATTTATTGCTTAAAAGTGAGAGAAAAATGTCTTAAATTAAGGTAACCTAATATGCCTAAGGTTGGTTGGTTAGCTGGTAGGTTATGCCTAATATTCAATTTCCTGCGATTTGGCATGCGACATCATTTATTTTCGAGTGAATTTCCTATTGATAAGTCTTAACGGTATTCTTATGAAATCCTATGTTAATGCCACTTGTCATGCATAATTATTTCCGTAAAATGTTCGCCATCACTCAAATTATCATATGCTGCCTTGAGTAACTTCTGTTAGCATTTGGATTCAGATCCATGAATAGTTATTACAGTGTCATTTTTTTAGTTTAAAACTTTTAATGTTTGTGTAAAGTTACGTTTAAAAGTACTTTTACTTTCCAGTTAATTTGCAAAGTTCTTATTTGGTAATTTGTTGGTTTTGATACATGCTATCTTTGAATTTCTTGAGTAATTCAAGCAAAAATATATTATCTGCTCCCTTAAATACATTTTGTGCCCATGAAAAAGCTACATTTTCATATGAATATCCGTTGAGACAAGTCTTGCATTACGACGAATGGACTTTGGTACATTACTTTGAAATCACAACCCTCTTATAATGCATTCCCAGGATACATATAAGAAGATATGGAGTAGTGCTGATATGAAAGAGTTTTAAAAATATTTTGGTGGTTGCCATCTGTTGGTCATTTCTTCTTATCGTAGCTTATAAATGGAATTTTGATTCTTGAGTGAATCGTGCAAAGTGCTCCTAAATGAAGTTATATGTATGTGTTTTTTTAATCGTAAAAGTTAACTATGGACATTCTCGCAGCATGGATAAAATTTAATTGCATAATGACTATTGCGGTATCGAGAACTGTCTCAGCTTTTGTGCTGGTGATTTCGCCTTCATCTATGCATCTTAGTGGCTGTTTCATCCTTAAATTGAAGTTGGTGGAATCCAGTCCATTTCCCAACCTTCCTCTGTCTAAATTATAATTCAAAACGCTTGACTAACTGTTTTGATAGTCTTGACGACGTCTGTTCTAATGAGAGACCCCAAAAATTCATCAATGGTACAGTGGGGCACAAACAACATTGTCTTTAGTTTTATTTGCTCATCCCTGTTTCTTGTTATGCTTGGATAAGAGTTTTTGTGTGAATGTCAATTGGAGTGGAATGTTACTTGACGATAGGTCATGATCTCGTCCGGCCACACCTTGAATATGCAGCGAGCATATGGGAACCAGTGCAGAAAGACTTAGTCCGGGAACTTAATAAAATACAAAGGAAAGCTGCGCGATTCGTCAAAAACAGCTACGGGCGTACTGACAGCGTTACACAGATGTTAAACGAATTAGGCTGGGAACCGCTAGAGACTCGGAGGCTGCGCGCTAGGCTTAGATTGCTTGAACAATTGAGAATAGATATCTTTCAGAGCGACACGGAGAACATCATATTAGAACCCCACTATATTTCCAGGTCCGACAGAAACGATAAATTAAGAGAGATATTTTGCCGAACGGATAGGTATGGGAATTCGTTTTTCCCCCGAACAATAAGGGACTTTAATAAATGCTAGGCGTAATTTCATTAGAGCGTTTCCTTTTTATCTTTAAACGGCTGGTGTCCTAACACCCCCTGCCACACGCCTGCCACACGCCTATTGAGGCGGCTTGCGGGTTAATATGTAGATGTAGATGTAGATCTACAACATTATTTATTAAATTGAAGGCATTCGTTTCACAATACCATTCGCAATCATTATTCTTAGTGATTTTTTTGTTTTGCATTATGTACTTGTATTTCACTCTGTATTAGTTTTCGACCCCGTTCAAGATTGAAAAATTTATCTCGTGAGCGAGGAAACTGGTGACCAAAGGTAAAATATTTGTTATTATTTTCAAACCGTTACATCTCCCTGTGAGGAAGGTATAATAAAAATATTGGGACTATTTAAAAAAAATATAATGTAATGTAATTTGTACAATTGACCGCTATCCTATACAATTGCGCTCAAAGGCTAAAATGATGGTCCCATTTATTCATTTTATTTCAATTTTTATTTCACTTGGTAAATATATTTGGTCAAAATCGATTGAATCTGTCTAATTCACAGCAATATGTTACATTTGTAATGTTTTACTCCATGTTTTACGCTATGATTTATTTCATACCGACTTAATCATTACATTTACGTCAACGATACTTCTAACAACATGTATGTGAGCAACATGGTTTTTGCTGATTGATTATGATTGGTTGGTTTCCCTTCATACCTTAATATCAGCGAAATTGCTTGTTATTATATTACAAATTTAGTTTTTATTTATTGGATGGCAATTATTTGTCCTTGGCAAGTCAGATTTCATGCCGAACGTAGCCCAACCTTGAAAATCACTCAATCAGTTTTGTTATAGTTGCGCCCATTGATTAGCCTTTATTAAGTAAGATAAAAAAGTTCCCATTTGCTAGGAATTTTTTTACATCTATTTGTTTCTGGTAAACTTAAAATTCACCGTAGCTATGTCTGGAAAGCGGATGGTTCACAACTTCATATCTGTGATAATTTGCTAATAATTTTAATGACAAAACATGGCTGCATCGTTATAAATCATTGCTGCTGCGTCGCATGCGTTGCGATACGATGTGTAAAAATCGGACTACCCCAGGTTCTAGGTCCCTAAAAAATAATTTATCAGGCTTCAGCAATCCTTCTTAGAGGTATTTTTTCCTTTAACTCCGTGTGCACTGAGTCCTCAATTCATCATTTATAGAACAAATACTAATCCTGGTGGATCCGTTGGCTGGTGTAAACTTGTCCCCTTTTCCATGTTCATTTTTCTGGCGGAACGTAGTTCCGTTCCACCGAGCAGATGTTTGGAAACACCCCTGACCTAGAAAATCCCACACGGATCTGTGATATCAACTTGACGGCGTACTACCTCAGCTGGTTTTCTAGCGCCCGCGTCTCTTGTGTAATAACGCCCTAAGTCCGTGCGTCTTCTTGTCATCTGCCTCGATCGTTCGAGAAACCGTCTTAATCTTCTCCGTCCATTTCCCGGCGTTGCACTGCTTTAAGTTTTCTTACTAGGTTCGGTGCAATTATTGCGGTAAAAGAGATGGGCCATTAGTTCATTGCACCAGCTCCAGATAAGATAAAGAACATTCAGTATAACAGTTAACATTTTTGGTAAGTAAGTAGGCGAGTAATGTGTTAGGCCCTGTTTCATAATATCTGGTTGATGTTAACTGGCTGATGACCCTTACGTTAATTTGATTCTAGCTGTAAATTCAAAAATTCAATGTGGTTGGTGATTGACTTTGGCGGTATCGCGGAGAGTGTATGCTGTGTTGGTTAATCTGCCGAGGAAATGTTGAACCAGTCAAATAAAAACGACCTAAAAGCTGGTTTTTGCGAATAAGCATACCCAGGATTTTCTTTTATTTAAAATATCACCATTACTAAATCGGAATTTTTTTATTATATTCATTACACATTTTCCATTTATTCGTGTGGATAGTAACATTTTGGAATGTAACCAAATTATGGGTGTGTATTAGGGGGTATTTCAACAATAAGCAAGCTATTACCACGAAAAACAATTTTATGTATTCAAAAGCCTTTTTACTTAATGCATTTCCACGTTAAATTAAAGACGTAGACTTCACGGCTCTTAACCATCTTTATATACATGACAGACATTGCACACACACTTCGTTGAAATTATAAACTAGAGATAGCTCATGCTAAGAAACCAAAACCATGCAAACTTAGAGTCACAAAAAACGTTAAATTAATCAGCATTCCTTGCAGAAATAGAAAATTAAAAAATAGAAAAAGAGAATGTAATCCTCCTGAAGCTACTCTTTATATTGTAGGCGGAATAGATCGTAGATATTTGCTGTGGTTTTTAAGCAAAAGTGGTCCCTAGCTTCCTCTAAAACGCAAGCCACTGAAACTTGACGTCGCGAGTGAATTGATTGCGATTGGTGGACGGAAACGAGAGAAAAATGACAATAACCTTAGCCAGTTTGATTCTTCCTTTTGATTCAGACTTCCAGTAACAGCATTTATATAACCACAATTATTACAATAGAAAACAAGCCCGTAGGCTAAATACCGTTAACTTGGTCTATACAAGACGAGCACAAGTCACAACTGAAACCAAGCAGATGCGGCCTCCGGCCGCGGTCAGGTTCAAAGAAGGCTAGTCTGTTCACGGTACACTTTGTCAGCGCAGGAGGGGAATCAGCTGACCAGTGGAGGAGTGGGGAGAGTAGGGGAGGTGCTATCACACTTTGGATTGGTGGGAATGTTCACAGGTTGACTTGAAAGTGGAAAAAGATGTCAGCACCAGCGCGGACTGAATAAAAGCAGGGTGCTTGCAGGAATCGCGATGACCAGAGCGTTCGCGCTGACCAGACCAGGTTTCTGCACTTGTCTCGTCGCTCTCTTCTCTCGAGGTTTCGAGGAGGAAAAATTGGCACAAACGTTTAAACAAAACCTAGCGATATGTTTCATGGAGTAACATATCCGTCGGCTATGTAAATGTGAAAATAATACGGAAATGTAAATTGAATTGCTACGTGGGTATAAAATACGATCGTATTATGCTCTTGAAAAAGCTTTTTTTCCCCCAAAACATGAGCCTGACTTAAGAGGTTAAACATTTTCTAAAGATGTATCGCACGTTAGTAGTTCTCTCCTCCATTTCGCGACTCTGCATTCAGGCGCGTTCCTTTTGATCGCGTCCTTGAAAGACCATTTTGCATCATTGCGAGGGCGCGACTAGGATCCAGCGAACTCTACCCATTCATCTCGCGAACATTGATCCATCCCCAATTGCTCTCCCTTCATTCGTCTCTCTAAAAGGGGCATGCAATATGAGCCACACTTCTCCTATTCTGGGTCATGCTATCCCATTTAAAAAACCCCACCTCTTTGATATCTTTATTCTCCACATATGAAGCGTGATTCAGCAGTCTGTTTAAGTCGAGGACCAACTTGCGAATCGAGACCCACATCCATTGATGCTCGGAAGCTGTATCGAGCCAATGTCAAGCCTTAGGGGCCTGGTACTTCCGTGACGACATCGGATTACAAATGACGGAGAGCTTTTGAATTTTCGCGCTGTCAATTGCGAATGAGGGGGATTCGCTGAACACATAAATCGATGCCCATTTTCGGTGTTCACAGCTCAAGCTCCTACGTGCAAATCCAGATTCCACTTTTCTGAACGAGTTCTCACGTAACAGTAGTGCGCGGCGTATCTTATTTATCATTTCCCATGCATTTAATGAATAATAACTAGGATAAATGAAGTAGTAATGAGGTACCAGTGAAATTTTTGCAGTGAAATTCAAATGGATAAGGTTAGGATTAGGTGGCTAATGAATGAATGTAGGTTCGATGCTCCAGTAATGGAAATGTATATAATGAGTGTGCTTCGTTGGTTTGGCCATTCCGAGATAGTGGATGGGAGTGAAAAAAACCAGACTAATATGTAGTGGAGTAAATGTTGTGAGAGGAAGGAGGTTCCGCAAAAGTAATGGGTGAATTTGGTGAATGAAGCTTTAAAGATAAGGAGTATTAGGAGTATTAAGGATAGGAGAGCATGTATAATGCGTGCGAGCTGTGCATGATGAGCGGAGTATGAAGGATATTATTGAAGGAAAGTCAGTTGTCTGGGACCAACTGCATAACTAATTGTATATTCTTTATCCTTGTCTATCTCGAAAGGGAATTTCGTTTTGGGTATGTAGGATAAATAGAGATCTATGACCTAAGTTAGACTGAAAGCAAAATAGTTAAGGGAAGATCTCCAATGGTTAATGTGAGAGAATTAATTATTCATAGAATACCAATCTTGAATAGCAGAAGACCACGTAACGTTGGACCAGAAATTAAACAATACTGCGCGGATAGGACCGCTGGTTTAGACTTGTGCAGTTGTTTTGCGTCATTGCTTGCGGCTCACCAAAATATCACTTTGAATAATTTTATTCAGGCGTGAGAACAATATTTCGCTAATGGAAAAATAACGAGAAACCTGCCCAGTTGACGTGTTGAGAGAATCCAAGCCCCGTAATAAAAGCGAAACAAAAATCCTATTATAAGTTCCCCTCACTTCGTGGTGTCCCTATGAGATATGGGGAGCTATAGACAGAACTTAGTCATATTTCCTTCGGTGCAGGTAGGCATGCATTGGCCGTACTCAATGGCCTCTAGTTCGGATTCCGCAATTGGATTACTGAAGCATTATTTTCCTCTGGCGGGGAAAAATTTCATTTTTCAATTTTTTTCTCGTCTTGTATCGAATTAGAAAGGCGTTAGGCATAGCTCCAGGATTTTTTTCTCACCGCCATTAATGTGATTATGCTAATTATTTTTGATGACAGTCTTTCCTCACGCTTTGCGTGTCGAGTGTAAATATATTGATAATATTTTGCATCTGTAATAATGAAAATATAGATAGTGTGAATGTTCGTTGTGTGAGTATATGCTGTCTTCAGTTTCAGAGCTTTGGAATATGAATGTGTTTTACCAGAAGTTTATATAATGAATTTATATTCTTACCCATTAGATTTCATGAAATATTTTGGAGTCACTGCCCTGTATTATAGTTCCTAACTCTTTATCCAAATAATTTATCATGGCTTACCTTTGCAATCTCTGATTTAATATTTTATCAGTATAATAAGCTGTTGCGTGCTTCTATCAATGATGCTCACTTCAACTAAACAACTGTCACTCAATCATCACTCTGAATTATATGACATCAATTTTACGGAAAGACTGTTCCTGTGAGCCGTATTTCAGATTTTAGGAAAGGTAATATGGAAGAAAATATGGAGCCTTTTGAAATAAATTATCTTTATATTTATTATTAGGTAGTCTACCAGGTAAGGTAGGCTGAAATGTATGTAAGTGCTGGGCAACTAAACTATTTATATCTCAGCATACGTCTTACACTTCTCATCCCGTCCCTAAAAGCTATTCTATTCCTTCCCCTTCCCCGCTTACCAAACATCCTCCCCTCCTATAACGGTCTTGAGTGACCCTTTGCTCACCATTACTCTCTCCAACCACCTACCTACTTTTCCTCCTCCTAATATCTTCCAGACATTTTCTCCTCTCACTAGCTATACCTATTCCTCATTTATCTTTTCACCCACCGCACCTACGCCATTCTCCTCTTCGCCCACATCTCGAACACTTGTAACATATTCTCGCTTTACTTTCTCAAAGTCCACGTTTACCCATACAACACACTCTTTATTGAAATTCACCTGTATATTCTTTACATCCTTACTTAAGGTCCCCGTCATCAGTTCTCTTCTATTACTGAACGCTTCTTTCCCTAGCGTAATGATATTCCTTATGTCTTTGCTACCATGCCCATTTTGTTTCAACGTACTACCGAAGTAATTAAATTGCTTTTCTTTTTCCAGTTTTTGCTTTTCTACTTTTTTGGCCATTCTATCTTTCTTAGTCCTAGAGAATTTCATTTTTTCTTTTCTTTTAAGGTATCTTCATTCTATATTTAATGCATTGGATTTATAATAGTGTTAACATACTTATTCAGCGTTGGGAAACTTTTGCTTTTCCTTCCAACATAGCCATGCAATAGATTCTTGAACTTCAAACAAGAAACAAGAAGTGTTCACCAATAGAGGTCAACTAATAACTTGGACCTGATGTTCAGTGTGAACCTGTGAAGATTCCGATGTGGAACGTAACCCCTTGTGGTTGGATTAGGACGAAGGCAATACCGTGGGCAGATGGAGGAACTCGAGATAAGTTTCTGGGTATAGTGGGTGAGATAAGAAAGTTACTTGAGGAAATGAACAGGCAAATCAAGTGAATACGGTGACTGGGCGCGACTAAATGCTAATGGCAGTTACAGAGAGTAGAATGTATAATAGAGGGGCATAGTGAAGAAAACAATTGGGTTTTTGTGTTAGCTAAAGATGGAAATATTCTGCAATAGGTTTAAAATGGAAATATGCGCACAGTGGAAAGTACTTGTATAATGAAGTCAGTGCCTCCTGTTTTCCATCCAAGTTTTTCTTATTCGTTAAATTATTTTATTTAAATGTCTATCTGAGGGGCGAACTTCGATCGGATTTTAATTTTTCTAATTGAAAAATGACTCGTACACAGTCAATAAGTTTTTGGAGTAACGTCGTTGAAAGCCACGTCGTCGCAAGTCCACCGATCACTCCCTTCTTCGTTTGCAACTTATTTAATAATTTTTCGTAAATATGCGAACTTACAGTATCAAAACCTCGAATGCAGGTAATGTTGAAACTATGGAGCTTTTTTAACGAGTGAGAAAAAACTCCAAAAATATGTTTTATCGTAATAATATTAATATATAGAATTGTCAGTAAAAAATCGGACGCCAGAATTTTGCATTTTCAAATTTCTCGTGCTTCTAAGTCCAAGTCTCATTGTATTGCATAGCAGAGTTTTTTCAATCAAATTTTAAAGTCGAAAACGAAAAACCTTTACCTTGAAGTCCCAATTGTTTCCCAGGCTTATCTTGATTTATCCTGAACTAGGTCCCTTAACTTGTTTCTCAAGGATCAGAAGGCCAATACCTTCAATGCAGCAATTTCTCATACCTAAAACCATCAAAATATGGTGCCTCATTAATTTCACTGCAGCTGTTTTTGAATTAAATTTAACCACACTTTTTTGTACCTTTTACGTAATTATTGAACTTGAACTCGTATAAAAGTATAGGAATAGTATGAGAATGCTTCTTGAGAATATTCCTCCTTTTGAACTTTTCTTACCCTGTGGATATGTAGTTCACTGTGCTCAGAAATCCTTTCGTTTATGTTCGGCGTGTTTTAAATTATTAATCACAAGGAGGCCTGGAGGGGTTTATTTTTATTCAACTTGCATTTTGCCGCTGGAAATATTCTAGAAGCCATTGTATGTGCGCGAATCAACGTTGCACCGTGACTCTATTGCCCGCCTTTGTTAGCCAGCCACCATCATCTTTAATCTAGCCTGGTTTCATGTTACTTTTTCTTCTCGTCTACGGCCTATGACCATCTTTTTTCCCCTCTTCCTTTGGAGTATCCATTAGAGTAAACTAAAAAATATTCTTGCGTAAGGTATGTATTTTTTTGTCGACGCCCTGACCTTCTCGTATCTTGGTTAAACTTTCCTGGCCGCTCAAAGTTCGCAAACATCTTCTGTCTTCTCCGTTTTTTGTGAAACGACTCAATGGCAACGTAGGTTTAGATCTCATGGGATGAAAAACGTCTCATGATTTCAATGATTAAACTTTTAGCTAAAGCTTTAGATAAGGATTTTGGGCGTTGGGTTAAATAAAGCATTGATGATTTTATGCCTTCAACGTGAGGAATGGACGTATACAGGGAGGTAACGTCTATTGTGGCCATGAGTAAACCAGTGGTCAATGGGCTTTACAGATTTGATAAAATATTATGTAAAGCTTGTTTTACGGTGTGTGATTTCAGTGAACGTACAGTGCCCAATTTATCACAAGTACCTACTATTTAGAGTTAAGAATGAAATTCGCGAATTTTTAAGTAGCATCTTAAAATAGAAAAAAATATTGGGCGCAAAATATTTGTTTAGATAAAACGCCGATGAGTTTTTCTACAGTTTATACTTTGAGGTCGATATAATTAGCATTCTAATACCATCCATCAATATTCTACTGAAACGTATACCCTTTGTCATATTTTGCAATGAAAATGTCAGATGCTCTGTACATTATTAACCTCTGTTAGCTTTACCATAAAGTAAATTAAATGTTATGAATGTTGATCGAATTCAAGTGAAGTTCTCAACTCTTGAGTTGTAAATTGTCGGTTGAATGCCTTGCCAAAGGAGGTATGCTGAGAGGAAGAAATAAATTTTGTCAGGCGATGTAGGTCTGCGCCTGTAAAACTCTTCCATGCAAACTTTCCTTTCCCGATAAAATACCCGAATTCCTTAATACCGATGGTACTTAACATATGATGGTTAGAATATGATTTTTGTCGCTGAATATGCTCTGAAAAATCAGGTTCAATTCACTGCATTTGGACAAACCAACAAAGTACAAAACTTCGTATTCAGCAACCTTTATTTGACGAATGAAGGTAGCTAATACATTTGAAGGGTAAACAAACTGAGCCGCTGATGAGGTCGACGACAGTTCCACCCATACTGTAATTAGCGTAATGCGATTCTCTGCTACTTCCGTGGCGAGCGAGCTCCCCTCTACAGAGGTACGTTCAAAAGCGGGCCAATATTTGCAACAGAAGTTTCGCCTTTCATTTGTTCGGCGACCTCTTAATTGAATTGCTCAGCCCGGTACGCGAAAATATAATTGAGTGCGATGAAGTGCGAACAGTTCTGCGGACCCTTTACGAGCCTTCACCCTGCGGTTTTGTTTTTACGCCCAACGATGGGAGAAGTTAATGCTATTGCCCCGAAGAATTGAGATAGTCTCCCTTGAACATGTAGGATCCCGCTATAATCTTGAAACTTGTTGGAACCATGCGGAAAATGCTTTTGAATTTGTATTCCTCTCTCTACTTTCCATTTTATTAATATGGGTTAAGTCGTATTTCATTCTAAAAGAATCACTGCTGGTGCCTTTGTAATCGTCCATTCTTCTCTGTAAATAAAGGGTGAGTAGAACATTATTTCCAAGGCCATTTATCAATCTCGTCTTACTTTGTGGCACTATAAGCTTACATTCCTTCATGAAACGCCCCAACTCTAGCTAATTATTGGATTTTTTACATTTTCGTGTGGTGTGGGATCGAATGGAAATAGACACCTTAGTAAAAATTTTATTTCAAAATTATTAATTGTCCATTCCATTCCATAATAATCGCCATAGGTGCCTTTGTAATCCCAGTCTCCTTAACAAAACCTGAGAGAGAGTAGGGCGTTTTTTGTTGGTCATTATTCAAATAGCCTACTGTTGTACATTAAATTTATATCACTCTATGTTACATCCCAATATCGTTAATTATTTAAATGGTTTTCCAATTTATATTAAGTAGTGTAATTCTTAATTGGTATGTGGTATAAAGGAAATGGATGCATCGCAAAAATATCTCAATGCGCAATATAGTCGGCTAACGGCCGCAACATCCTTACGTGTGAACTTAGTGAGTAAAGGGATGAAAAATGCACAACAACTGTATGAACAAAATTTAAGAACTTCATGCCTTCTACAGACAAATAGAGATATTCGACCTCAACCAAGTTGCATCCCTTGTAATTCCGAGACTTTATGATAGCGAAAAAGATCCCTATCCTCTGTATATTTCATTTTCAATTCGAATTTCTCTTCAATTTTGGTTTGGGCCCTTTTAATTTTTTTCCATCTTAATCATGGCTTCAGAGAAAAGTTTTAGTCTCTATAAAGTGAAATTTCCATCTCTCTTGCATGCCAGGAATATAAGTAAATACAAAATTACTAAAGGTACCCTGGTAGCCATCACGTTATATAAATTTAAGAGTTAAACTTGTTTAACTTATTCTATCATGTCATTTGTTAGTTTCTATTCATTGGCACAGATTTTAATGGTGCGATTCCGTTCTATCTTACATACATTAAAGTTTTTTTATTGAAAGTTACTTACCCCATAAGCTGTATCCTATCTGTATGTTCAAGTATGGAATGCAGGGTTAGCTTCGTACTTGCTAGTTCTTCTTTGATCAATCAAAGAAAGTATTAATCACGATCCCTTATTCCGGGAGTTTGGTGATAGTTTTGGAATCACCTGCCATAGCCAGAATGTCGAGAATCCAGAAAAGATTTAGAGCACGAATGAAAACGTTTTCTCTGGTTTCTCCGAGTATATTTATAACCCATCAGTGAGTTTTTCGTGTGCATGGATCGTGTGGTTCTTATTCCTTCGCATTAAAATGGTGACGATGACATCCCGATCGTAGTTTAAGACTTCCTTTTTTCCCCTCGGAAAATAAAAACATCTGGACTTCCATGTTGATATTACTTTTTTCCCCGATATCTCCAAGAATGGGCGAGGAATGGTCGTTATCTCGATTCCAGCACTTCACTCAAGGCGTTCCGGTTGTCATCGCGATGGATCGGGGAGGGCATAAAAAAAGATTTTTGAATTGGTAGGGTCTGGAAGAGAGATTTAGGGATGGATGTCAACTTGAGCTGTTCATTTTTTATTAAGTTCCTAGACTCTATAAAAATATTTGTCGAAATTTTTGTTGCTGAAAAATTATGATGAACGTTGATTAAACCGAAAGTAGTGTGTAAAACATGAAATGGCCATTTTTCGTATGAGGGTTAAAGAGTATAAAATGGATATTGGTGATGGACCTATGTTGGTGTTTAAACCTTTAAATATATTTTTTTCAGTTAAAAATTTGTTGTTTTTTCTTTTTATTTCTTTATTTATTTTTTTACTCGACGATGACGGCTTGACCGTTGAAACGTCCATGTTTTAGTTAGTAAGCGTCATTTTTACAAGGCCGGCTCCTAATTTTCTCGATTCAATTGAGTCTTCCTATGTATTTTGTTGTATTAGAATTATTTGTTCTCTTTTAAATTATTCCTGTCTACTGCACATCTTTCTATTATTTTCCTATGTATCTGGCCTCCTCTTCACTCTCTCCCCTGAATACCTCCCTCAGTACGTCGTTGGCACATAAAATCTGCTCCATCAACTTTAGTTTCAATCTCAGTTTTTTTCGATTGAAGTTTTACATTCGGTTCGTATTATATTTAGATTGCCGTTTTAACTATTTTTCACCTGGAACATTATGGTCCCTTTTTTCTTTTCAAAAACTTCAGCGAGATTTTCCAGCAGCCCATCCAAACATTACCTAGTGATTAAATCCTGGGAAACCTCGACGCCTGCGCATTCATTCGGAAAGTCCACGATTCGAGTTCAGGTCCTTTTTTCTTGCGGGTTGTTTCCAAAACATTCTGTTTACAATTGAAATCCCCCATCTCCTGTCCGAGGTAATATACCTTGCGATTTGTACTGTGAAAAAGGTGAGGTCATCAGATTGAGGTCGTAGTGTAAGTGTTTGGTGTTAGCGGGAGATGATGACAGTGAAAATATACCGGTGGTGCGATATTGCAGAATTCGCGTCTGAAAATGGAAATGGAATCCACGGCCTTTAATTCCTGAGCGAATAACTTTTCGTGTTTTTTAAACTTACTCTGGAATGATTCCGTGGTACTATTCTGAAGTTTGGTGTTCCTTTAACGTGTATGTCAACCACTGACCTATTTTAGTCTGATATCGTTATCATAAACAAATGTTCCCCGAAAGTTTTTTGACTGATGTATTCGTTAATCGTACACAGTCTTAGAAAAGATAAAATTACATAATATTTCCTTCGTAGTATTAAAAAAAAGTATAAAGCTCCTTTTTTAGCTACTGTATTTATACTTAGATAGGCTAACGTCCTCTGCATAAATTAAGAATAGTGGAATACCTTTCGCGGTCTTTTTAGCTGTGCTGAATCCTTTCTTCATGTCCTATTTCCCCTTTCCGTTCCTTATAATTTTTTGTTCTTTTGCTAAGTAGAAAAAGCTACTTTTTTCTTCCTATCCTTGCTTGAATAGCATAAAATCTTTCATGTTAGGCTTTCCGTCTTTCTGTATGCATTACACCCAAAGTATCTCCCATATTTTTTTCTCTGCCCTTACATTATTAGGTGCCACGTTACGCTCCTTTTTATTCGTACCAAACATAAAAGAACTTTGAAGTACAATTCATGATGAGTTCAATTGACAAGTAAATTTAAACTAAAGATTAATCTAAATTTTCAATGAGATCAAAGGAATTTCTCTGACGATGGTAACCTGCATGACCCAAATGCGTGTCTAGCAGGCAAAATATATTTGCTTTCATTGACAATTTGGATTAAGCTTTACTCTAAATGTGAAATGCAAATTTACGTATAAATTACTAGTTCTAGTCATAAAGTACTTTGTTAAGCAAGTAAATTGTTATTTATCCTCCTCAACGTACCACGAAGCGTCGATAGAAGGAAAGAGTGCTGCTGTTGAGAATGTTCTACTTCGATCGCCAAGCAGTTCAAACAATGATCAGCAATGAAAATCAGTGTACTACTTGCCCAGGATCCTGAATGGTTCGCCCGTTAATGGCGTAGGAAACTCTTTCAAATTACCTTTCCTTAACTTTATTGCTACAAATTACGGCATGTGCCAATGAACAGGCTTCATTTATTTGCGTTACCTATACTTAAGGTATCATCGGTGGCACATTTGAAATTAATGGTATTATGTTAACCTATTATTAAAAGGCAGTAGGAGGAAAATGCTTTTTACTTGTCAATTCATCATTAACTCATTCTCCTATTACAATCGTTCAAAAAATGACGCACAATTCATCAGCACATGCAGTACGCTACATTTGTCTTTTGCTTCATGTTTTTATCATACTCGTGTACAATAGAGATGTGTCTGAAACTTTACTGTTGGTAGTCACAAAATTGGGTCAAAAACTTATTCTGTTAACATGTGGAAAAATATTGGAGCATTCCACTTTGAATTGATTTTAAATTCTAACACATTCAGCCGTTATACGTATACTCACTGTGCGCAAGAGCTAATTGGACGACAATTGTTACTGAGAGCAGAGTGGTAAATTTTATCCGTTACTAGTGAGATAAAATTTTTCGTAACATCGCCTTTGGAATATCTGTGTGTAAAAACTAATTTATTATTATTATACCACAAAAGTCATGGGCACGGGAATTTCATTATTCCAATATTGTCCCACAATCAGATTGCATTAGATAACATGAGAATAATTTTGGTTATTATCGGCAAACATTGATTCTGAGTGTGGTTTGAGATTGGATAATTAGAAGAGGAAATGCGCTTTTGGCAATATTTGCAAATCTTTCTGTTTCGGCGTACGTCAGTATGATATTTGAGGTAATAGGCAAATCATTACATTAGTGCTGGATTCTGAGCGCGATTAGCAATGAGTGACCAAAGTAAAGTTTACGAGGGAATGCATGATCCTTCTCCTTTTGAAAAAGAATGACTCTGGATTATGTTTTTGTCTTAAGGAAGGCAGTTTGATGCGCACAGTTTAGAGTTCCGCGTCAAGATTCCTTTGGTGAGTTCGAAGATTGTGAACTTCTTCCTGCTTGGGTTTTCATGGTTTTGAGAAGGAAAGTGTTTTGAGAGCAGGGTGGAGGACGCAGTGAGACTTTAGGCCTTAGGACGTGAGATGGCTTCCGGAGAGGATTTCCGGGGAATGGGCCATTAACCCGGATTCGAGGAAGCTGCTACGGAGATGTGGGTGGGGAACATGAGCTGGAGTTCCAGCGTTTGCGTGCGGAAAGAGGGCAAGGAAAATGTATGAGAAAGAAATAAAGTAGCCGAAGTAATTCAGTTACCCCATTTGCTCTGGAGGAAGCAAAGAAAAGCGATCGTAAACGGATCTCACACTTCCACTCGCTGCTGAATATTTGAATAATGTAGAATGACGTACCAAATACATTAAGTAATTCCTCTTCACCAAAGGGCATCGGATGTGACATTTGTTTGCATTATCTTTTGCTTTTAAGTCATTTGACGAAATGCGTGAAATAAGTAGGTACATACCTATGGTATTCAGGCTTTTGGTCTGCGATTAATTATTTAGTATTATGCAACAGTTTCGCCGTGCTATGCTGCCGTCTTCGTCGGGCTTTTAAGAACAACAATGGTCTTTTAAAAAAAATAAATAAACAATTCCAGTAGTTGATGATTTTGGGAAATAAAAACTTAATTTCGAAGAAGGGAGTTTTCTTTCGATTTCTCTTCCATGTATAAGGGAGTTTATAACTATCCTCTCTATTGATATTATTTGGTCTTTTTTCTATTTCAAGCGCCTCCCTTATGAGCCGCGGAAAGTAGCTGCTTTCAGCAGCATAGCACGGCGAAACTGTTGCCTAATACTAAATAATTAATCGAAGAACCAAAATCCTGAATACCATAAAAAATGAGCTGCGAAAATCTAAAAAAAATAGGTACATACCTAGTTGATTTTAACTTTAGAAAAAAAAACACTAGCAATAGCGGTGCTGTTAATTTTTTCCCAGTAAATATCCTTCTTATATACTATGCTGAAGCAATTCATTTATCCCATTTGCTCTGGAGAAGGCAAAGTTAAACGGATCTGCCGCTTCCACCAGATGCTTAATATTTGACTTATGTAGAGAGACGAATGTTGTGCAATGATACTATTTTTTCAATGCTAGTCAGATGTTGTACCAAAAAGTTACAATAGTGGTGCTGTTGATTTGTTGACCAACAAATATCCCTATCATGTTAAAATAAATCTTTTGCGTTTTTTTAATAGTGCTGATTAAGAGTTTTTTTTGCTAAGAAGTTCAATGGGAAGTAAGAATATTTGACTGGACCATGCAAGATCAGATGTTGACCTTTTAAAATGTTTGAGAGAGACAGTGGGCACTATTACGCCATGGTAAGCCAGTTATCCTATTTTCTCCGAAGTAAGCAAAGAAAAGTGATCGTAAACAGATCTCTCACTTCAGTCCTCTGCCGAATATTTGACTAATGTAGAAAGACGTACGTCGTACATTAAATTTGTATAACCAGCAGCAGTCAGATGTGGTACTCTCTCGTAGTTTACATATTAACATAGCAACTACTACCTTGCAAAGATTTTTACTTACAGCGATCAAGCATCTCTTTTTTAAATTTTTATCCGAGGACCTTCCTGCTAATCACTTGATAATTCCTAAATTTAAAAGTTATGAAATTAGGTTGAGTATCCATCGCAATTTTCGTTATAACGGTGATGTTTCATACGTATTAATTATTAAAAGATGTATCTATCATATTATACACAGTGGCGATTGGAATAATAGTTTAGCGCATGATGTTCTGAAGACTTGATTCCATGTATCAATGACCTTGTTTAGTTTACATCGCACGACTTACAATTAGAAAAACCAATGTCCCTGAATGAAACATTTTGACTAAACCATTGGTCAAAATAGGTTAGGATCATCGTAGGACAGGCAGTATTCAATGGAAACGAAATATGTTCAAAAAACCATCAGTCTTTAAGCCACATAATGTGTTCCAACTGCAACGACCAATCACCAAGAAGATAATTTCAGCTACGTACTTAGCGTACGTCGTACGCTCTTATAAGTTGCGGTTTACAGTCGGTATAAGCTGATTTTATGTAGTCCTTGGCTCATTATTTTTTAATTTAAAAGATTTTTGTTAAAGATATAGCCAAAGAGTTAAAAAGAGTTACGAAAATTATAGTTATAATTCGTCTCTAGACTATATGATGTCTCGTTTCCAAAAATAACGCTGCAGGCATGGAAGAAGGGATTGATGAAGTAAAGTGTAGGAGAATAGTAAACTTGCTCTGGTACCTTCCGTGGTGCAATGTTTGTTTTACGTAGATGAAGTTTGCCGTTCTTAGCGGAAAAGTGTAAATGCGAATTATAGCGTAACATGGTGCCAACTTCCACAATTAGATACGTATAATTTGCTCGAATATTTATATTTTTTCATACATTTTGATTACCTGAGAATTCATTTTACGTTTCTTCATCACCTACTCATTCCAAAGTCTATCCCTCCTACTCGTACCTTCAAACACTTCTCATATAACTCATACTCAATCAAGCCTACAATGGAGGTAGTTCCAGCTTAAATATTTTCTTTCCCGTCACCGTTTGTGAAACGAACGTACATTGCATCGCGATTATTGATGACTCTTTAACTTTATCGAAACTAGGAAACCTGCTTTGAAAATTGTTTTGGTGGAGAAGAAATGGCCAATAACGTTTCATAGAATACCTTAAAATGAACTAGCCAAGCTAGAGATTATTCGAATGCAGGCAATGCTGTTGGAAATCTCATGTTAATTTCCAGAACCTAAGATTGCGTACAATTCAGCGGAACGGGAAATTTTTCTTTTCAAAGATATTCCTATGGAATTCATCGTTCAACGTTTGCGTACATGCGACTGGTACAACAATGCATAAGCCCTAGTTTAAAAATTATGCCAGCAGGAAACGATTGAGAATGACTACGATTGACAATAGTAATCGGTTTTAGATTGAAGAATTCAAATTGAACGAGGGAGTTTAAGCGCGCAAAATTGGATGCATTAAAGATGAATAATTTCGTATTACTAAATGAAACTCCATTAGATAGCAACAAGAGTGACTTCCGCAGATGAACTCATGACCCAATATCTTAGTTTGGAAGTTTGGTGGCTGTGTGGAAGTTTTGCTTCATCCCGTAACATGAAGTTCTTTGATGGAGAATTCAAAAAAAGACATTTTGCTTCACCAAATCGAATAGCGCGAGTACTTACCTGTTTTATTGTTTGTGTTCGTTAATTTAAGTTTCCGACTTGGTGCTTGCGACAGTTGTGAATATAATCAAGGTATTTGATGTGTAAATTATGCATTGGGTTCGCTCTATACATTTGGGATTTCTGGCAATGGAATTTAGAGGTTAAATGATCTTGTATTAATCTCAACTCATAAATTTTAAACTAGTAAAACCATCGGAAAGCATAGTAGTCAGCTGTGTAGTATAGCGTACTGAAGAGAGTTTTACACTAATTAGTAGCGTCAATGAGATATTAACTTTAACTGAATTATTAAACTACGCCATCCAAGTCGAAAATAGATTTTCATCCCATGAAGTTAGTATTAGCTCTTTCATATGATTATTACGAAGCATGTCCTTCAACGTATGCCGGAAAATTTTGAAAACATTAGTTCCTTACGTGTGTGTTGAAGTCGTTGCGTGCTAGACTTGCCACTTCAGAGGTCTAGTTATGAGAGGTTTCCTCCTTATGAAAAGATGATCACACAATCTCAGCTCTTTTGAGTCGAATGGTTAATGATTTGGTGGAAAGAAATACCTGACTCTATTATACATTTCCCATTATTTTCTAGCGGCGGGAAATCTTGTTTTTAGTGAGTTTCTGTATTTAACCACATCAAATCGTTGCTCCTAGTTTTAATAAGATCAATTTTTATTACCGGATTTGGAGAACATTGATGATAAAATGATTGAAGGGCGTAATTATTTACAAAAGCTAGATTTATTATAAAAAAGCAACGAATCAGGAAGCTAACTTTTTTTTAAGTCAATTCCATTTTCACTCACCCTTTCCTTTGTGAATTATTTGATTTTAACGTAAGTACTAGATCCGTTTTGTTGGTAGCACAGAATTTTTTTTCGCGAATTGATTGAAACTGGTATTGCCTGGTATGGTGCTAGTCATAAATAGATTAATTTATCTTATGTGAAATTTCACATGGTTGGGAAAGGTAATTACTCATTAAATTGAAATTTCAATCCGTCAACGTAGACTCTTAGATTTTATTTGCGTGCTCAATGACGCACAAAAAACGCGGAGCCATGAACTATCTCTCTTATAATCGCAGTAACCGATTAGGAGGATTAGCATTTTCTAGAACCTTTTTTTTTATTCCTTCTATTTGCTAAGTTTTAGGGGACATGAACTAAGGGGACATGGAAATTGATATATAAATATTTCCTTCGCTTGAAATTGTGGCGCTAATTCCGGACGCTTGAAAGTTATTGTGGTATTAACTACCCTGTCTGTTGCGCACCTTCATGTTGGACGCTTTTTGGTTCCGAAACTTATTCTATGTTTACTGAGTACTAACTCAGTAATTGCATTTCACGGTATCGTCCGTCTCCAATGAGATTTCCTCGCCACCACGGGAGTTCTCCTTAAAATGGCAGATAATTGAATTTCGTCAAAGCCAAACAGAAGACAGGATACAAAATAAATTCAATTAATGGGTACTTTTTGAGGTGATGGTGCTCACTTGTTAATCGTGCATCGTCTATTAACAGTAATATTGGTATATTCAAACGATATTTTCTTCTTTGTTGGTTAAAATGTACAAATTTTTTATTATTGTTGAGTTCCATTTCTAATAAAAATCGATGAAATGTTCAATTCCGTAGCAGATTCTGTACGTATCCATGCCAGTTTTTTATAATTGACACCGACGAATGCACACGCTACTTTTACCCTCAAACTTTCATTTGGATCTCCTGTACTTCCAAATTGAACCCATGCTCTTCAATTTTCTTATGAAATAACGTATTTGATCTGGAATTATTTCTAATACACACGAGCACAATGTCCTTCTACGAGCGAATAGAGAGATTAACGCAGCTGATAGAAGAACTCAGTCCGGAGTAATGATCCTTCTCCGCTTACTCCATTCATGACTGCAAAAAAACACATCGAGGCGCTAAGACACTTATATATAATGTTAATAAAGTTCATATGTTTCCCTTTCGTCCCCCCCTCTTCCAATTCATTTTTTCTATTCCCTCACTTTTTAATAACTGGCATCCTAACACCCCCTGCCACATCCGGGTGGAGTTAGACGATTGAAGGATAGTATATAGATTCAAATATATAATTAGCTTAAATGACTGAGCCAGATGATATCATTGCTGAGGAGGCGGCTCTAAGTTTTTGAACAATTTTAAAAGTTGCCTTTTTACATTCGCGCCAAATTGGCAATATGAATGTCGTATCTGATGGAATTTTGAGAACTCAAATAATCCATAATTCGTCTTTCATTTAGAGTAATTTTTCCCCAAATACAGTGGAGCCTCGGTTGCCGAACAAGCTACACCGCAAAATGTGGTCACACCAAGCGCATAAGTCTGCACACAGTAATCTCTCAGATCGCACCCATTCCGAACTCCAATGAATTTGTGGTAATTTCTTGCATTTCGCGTTTTTTTGTTTTTTTTACGCTAGCAACCGTTAGCCAGATATGCATATATTTTTTCCAGATATATTTAGTGAATTACATTGTTTTTGTGCGTAAAATTTTTCACAATGCACTGCTGTAAAAGTTTAAATAAGCAATTATCCGAAATCCAGGAACGGTTAATCCATTTCACATTGATTCCGGTGGGGAAAATTGTTTCAGTTTCCGTGTATTCTGGTTCATGAACGGTGTTAAGGAATTAATTAAATTCGAGAACCGTGTTGTTTGTATTCTTGAGTGGCAGGGTAGTGTGTACATTAACAAAAACCTTGTTCTTTGTTTAGATGAACCTTGTTCCTTGACTGGTAGGGGAAAAGTTCAGTGACATATCGTTGAGAAAGATTTTTTCAAGGTAGACAAATGGGAACATACCCATTTTAAAAACGTCGTAAAGGAGCATACACTTACAAAAAATAGATATATTTCTGTCGTTCAGCTAAGCTAGCAGGAACGTAGAGTCGCTTCATGGAAAGTGAGTCTGGGAATGATTGGAATGTTAAAAGGGGCAAGGAGGAGAAGGATTAACATTTTTCAAGGGAAGTGAAGGGAAACAAATTGGGAGGAACCCTTTTATGGGTTCGTCGAGTGTTTGCTTGGGGTTCCATTCCTATAGGGTCTGAGATGGTCCCGGATCCGGGAGACGTTGGAGGAGGAGAAATAAGAAAGGACTCAGTGAAAGTGAGTGAATTGGGATAAGAACAAGGAGAGGAAGAAGGCTGAGGAATTCCGGTGAGGGAGAGAGACAAGGGAGAGAGACCTCCCACGAAATTGGATCTTTTTTCTTGAGTAGCTTTCTTCCGTTCGTGAGATGATAGGCGTGATGTGAATCCGAAACTGGTGGTCAATGTAGGAGACTTAATATTTAACGTGTAGTGTTCTCTTTCAGCTGAGGAGATGGTTGAGAGAATGATGGCGGCTTTTTTGTCTGAAGTGTACTCTTTCTAAATAGAAAGCTCGCTCACGTATATATAGTATTGCATGCTATCTTTGAGAGATGATGTGCTTAAACGTAACCACTCCGAAGGAAAAGAAGGGATAAGGTATTGTCGAGAAGTCATTCAGTCAGCCATTGGATCGCTTGTTTTTGGTATTTCCTCCGTAAAAGCGATTCAAATGTCATGTTTTCATACTCAGGCTGCTTACAGATAATCGCATTCTTTGTTTGATATGAGCAACAAAATCATAACATACCCACTCTATTCTCAAATTTAACATGAAATTTCGTGCTTATAAAAAGCAAGAAAGGAAGTGTGCGAAAACGTCTATAAGAAACGAAATTTCCAAAAGGAATTGAAGCGTAATGAAAGTAAGGCTCCAATCCATGTTGTTCCTGCACTCATTAGCAAATAACTATGGGAGCGAAATCAAAAAGTAGTTCAATAGCAGTAGGTTCTTATGGCTGGAAAAGTTCATAAAAATATATTCGTTGACTAATCTCTAATGTTATATTAATATCTTAATTCATTTTTTGTACAAATAATGAATGTCATCGGTGAAAGCAGGATATATTTTAGCTATGCAATGGAAAAAGTTGAATTCAGTGTTTATTTTGGCATACTGAATTTCGGCGAAACTTCCTGCCCGGATTCTGTGAGTGAAGACTAACTCTGAATTCCATCTTTTTGTTTGTTTTGTTACAAAATATTCCTTTCTCTGATGACAGTACTTAACTACAAGGAAACAAGATGAAATTACATAATATCCAGACTATCCGACGGTAATATTTCGGTTATCCGAACGCTTTTCTGGCCATATGAGCCGATTTCTGATGAAATACCGCTTTATTAGTTCAATATACAATTTCACCGGGGCAACTTGCACGAGAATATCCTTGAAATTTCCTGCTGATTTAATATTATCAAAAGTAGCTTATTAATTATATTTAGTAAATAGTCATCCAGTAATATAAACAACCACGGTGAAGAAAATGTAAGGAAAAATGTACATTGGTAGATTAAAGCTGATAAAAGGTCCACTGGACACGAATGAAAGACACACTCGGTATAGTAATTTTGTTAGTGACTTGTCACTATTTTAATATTTTACTGTTTAATCAATCGTCGACCATAAAAATTCACTCCTTGCTTGTATTCTACCCTACCTTTATGCCTGCATGTAAAGCAAGGGTTGGAAGAGCAACCTTCGAACAATGTAATACTTCGGTAGCTGACTACGTAGATTATACGTGAGGATACTTCGCCTTTCGTCGAAATGTCTAATTACCATTAGGTACCTATGTCCTTGTTGGGAAAGAAATGCGTTCAAGCTAAGGGGCTATTTTATATTACAGTAACGGTGTGATTGTCAGTAGTCTTTCAGGAAAAGGAAGTTCTTTATGGAGAAAAGAAGATGAACGCAAACAGTACCACGGTCGATCCAAAATCATAAATTTAACCTAACTCGAGAGTTTTAAAGAAAAACATTATATGACTACTTATTTTGAATTAGATGTACATTCGCTACGTGGCTGTGTATGCATACACTGTGGATGTGAAACTTTGATTTTGGGAAAATAAGAAGAGAAGAATCTGATATCTTTTGAGGTATTGTGCTACAGACGTATGGTGAAAATCAAATTGACGTATAAGATTTATAATGAGGATTGATCGAGAGGAAACGAAATCTTAGAAGAATGAACGAGAAAAGAAGCTTGTGGAGATTTTTCATAAACAGTAGAGTCCATCTTTTTGGACATTTCTTGATACATCATGAACTCACTCACTCACTGAGTCATAACAGATAATACCTGGCAGACAGTTGAATTTGCAAAGGGGAAGGGCACGGCAGTAATTTGAGAAGAAGCCATGAAAGATATGTGATGCAGGAATTATGAAGAGATAAAAACTAAGTCAGATAAACGTTTGGAATGGAGGATGTATATCAACCAAATTGATGCAAACTTATCTTCGTATTGATCACCGGAGTGAGAGAGAGGTATGAACAATATCAAATGGGATATATTCCCGCAAACCATGAGTTTTAACCTAATATAATTGAAGATAGCTTTGAAGGCTCTTTTATTGCATTTAATATTTTTATTGATAGTATGTACATCTTGCTTTGACGATTTGATAGTTAGGTCAATTCAAACCTTTACTCTCCAAGTCATATTGAAAGATAAATCGTATATTCAATGAGGAACGTCAACCTTTTCACAGAAACGCTAATGCGTCCACTGGCGCAATGTCCCGATGTCGATGGCCCTTTCTGAATGACTTTTAACACCAAAGAGCCGTAAAATTAGTAGGTTATACTTAGCTAAAGATCTCAGGAATGTTTTCTTTTTGCGTGTTGCGTTTATGAGTGCGCATTAATTGGACCGCCTCTATTAGGGTGTGAAGAGACTTCTAAATGAGGACAAATAGCTGCTGAGGTCCGACAGGTTCGTCAATTAGCATTCGATCTTTATACAGCAAAAATATACTGTGGCGTTATTCTGTCACAATTCAATGAGGACAATGTGGTGGTATTTTCAGTGTAACGGATCTGGTGATTAGGTGGCGCGTTTATGGATTTATTTAGCTCTCCTATTCATTCAACAGGTTTTGTGGAAAATCCTCTTTTAATGGCCGCATATCTCTGATTAGCTAGGGTTGTTTACCTAATGATACCATTCAAGCATAAAAAAATTATTAAAAGCGTCGAAAAGTCCTTCTTCAGGGCTTGTTTTTAGTAAGTATGTAAGGGGGGATGACAGTTCCTATAATATGTTCACGTGGAAATAGGTGGTAAGCAAAAAATCATTCGAGAAAAGTTGAGAATATAAATATTAATAATCTCTTATTCCCCTATATGATTATATAATGATTATAGCAGTGAAAGTTTTGGAAACATAATAGTCAGAATTATATTTGTCACAATTCTTTCAGTGCTTTATGGTTTATGTTGTTTTCATTTTAATCAAGTTTTTTTAAATTCTTACACTACTACCTCTGTTATTGGCAGGTAAGATGATAGCGCAATAAAAAGTTAAAAATTTGATATATTCAACTTAAAAACGTTTATTGGATGTAAATTAATTTGCAAATTGAATTCATTAAATGTAGCCTTTTTTTCATCACGCCAAAATGGCGTCCAGTATTAAGTTATTGCCTAATTTGTTATTTAGAGGAATGATTCTTTTGAATTTGCACGGTAGTTTTGTCGCGGCCTTTGTTGAATAAATTGTTATTTATCATTAAATAATTGAGCAAGAAGTCTTTCGCTTCAGAACAGTGCCATTTCTAAGTACGATGAAATAGATCGACACGGACTACTTAATTTCGAGTAGAAACAATATCTGACATCCTGAAGAACATCGTACTCAAATTTTCTCCGTTAAACCCATGAAGAGTTTTTAATTAGTTGTTTCCATGTGGACTTCGCCAGTTCAGTTACCGCCCGCTGCCCCGTACTCAGACCATATTCCATAATTCAACCAACCAGCCTCGTGCCCGAGATTCAAGCTCGTATCGCGTTATGACCCACAGACACCTCATAACTTTTTAAAGACCCTTTTTCCCGGTCGTTATTCTTCATTATGGCTATGGCTTCTTGTTTCCCTAAAACGGCAATTTCGGAAGACCTTTAATGCTTACTTTATGGTTATTGAAGGCGTTGCTTGAAATCATGCGAGGAATTGACCTACTCACTTTCATGTCTCTCGTTGTGCATGGCTTCAATGCGAATCTTCGTGAAGTGCGGAATACTTATCCGAAGAGTGCTCTGAGAATTGTGAGATTTCCGATGAATTATCATCATCATCATTGGTGCTTCTGTCCGCAGACAGGTTTCAACTGTAGCGTTGTCTCTACAGCATTCTGTCCTGGGCCTCTCTCTTCATCTCTGCATAACTCCTACCTTCTTTTATATCCCTCAGCATTCCGTACCTCCTCCTTCCTCTTCCTCTCTTCCCTTCTATATTCCCTTCTATTATTAATTTCTGTAGGCTGTTATTCCTTAAAATATGTCCAATCCATTACGCCTTTTTCTTCTTAATTTCTCCCAGTATACTTCTTTCTTCTCCAACCCTCATTAGCACTTCTTTCGTGGCCTTATCTTTCCATCCAATCTTTTCCATTCGTCGCCATTGCCACATTTTAAAGCTTTCTAAATACTTTTCTTCTCTCTTCTTCAACGTACACGTTTCGAATCCATACAACGCAATGCTCCATATAAAGCATTTTGCAAATCTTTTCATAATATTCATCTTGATGCTCCTTGCTGTCACCAGTTACTTAATCTTGATAAATGCTACTTTTCCTTGCCCAATTCTGCTTTTAATTTCTTCAGTACAGTTGCCATTCTGTGTAACTATACTTCCCAGGTACTTGAAAGAGCTTACTTGTTTTAATTTTTCTTCCTCCAGCCATATATTCTGTCTTCGCTATTCTCATTACCTTAGTGTTATTTCTGTTTATTCTCATTCCGTAGTCTTCACTCTTCTTCCTAATTCTTTCCATCATTTTCTGAAGTTCTTCTTCATTCTGTGCTATTATAGCCTGGTCATCAGCATATTTCATGGATTTCATTCTCTCACCTCCCACTTTTCTCCCCTCGATGTCTTCTAAAGCTTCTTCCAGCTGTTTGTCAGCATACAAGTTAAAGAGGCCTGGTGACAGACAGCAACTCAGCCTGACTCTCCTTCTTATTGTGGTTTCCTTTGTTTCCTCGTCCCCAATTCTTACCTCAACTTTCTGATGGATGTTCATCTGCTTTATTAATCTTCTGTCCTTCCAGTCTATGTCTATCTCTATCAGAAGATCTAATAAGATCTCCCATATGACACTATCAAATGCCTTTTCATAATCAATGAAGCATACGCATATCCCACGGTTCAACTATAATGCCCTTTCTGTTAACATCCTCATACATCCAATAGCATCTCTCGTTCCTTTGCCCTTGCGGAAACCGAACTGGTTTTCCTCTAATTTCTTCTATTTTCCTTCTCATTCTTTCCAATATAACTTTGGTTATTACTTTTCCTTCATGTGAGATAAGGCTTATAGTTCTGTAGTGTTTACATTCCTGTGCATTACATATCTTTGGTATCGGCACCATTATCGTTTTGATAAGATCTTCTGGCCACTCCCCTGTATCATATATTTTATTAACCAGATCCGTGAGTCGATCCAACCCATTCTTATATCTGGAGAAATGATTATATCTGGGGAAAAAGTAATACTAAATAATCCATCAATTCTTTAAGAATATCTGTTTGGATGGCTTTTTTAAACCTTTATAGTCTTTCGGCCCGGATGATGAGCTATACCTCCATAGGTCTTTTATTACCAAATTTAATTAAAATGAAAAAAAAAACGGAGGGGAAATTGAGGAAATATGTATAATTCGCGCATGAATAAGATTCAGTATGGTAATCACCGAAAGGACTGCAGTCAGTAATGAGTAAATTGTATTTAAATTTCGAATGATATGAGTCGGAAGTCAACCATTAGAAGAATTTTTCAATATGTTTTCCAGGATTTGGAGTCTGGGTCGGGCATAGGAAGAAAACAGGTCGATAAGTTCTGATATCTGTGTTTTATGATAGAAAAGATGACTAGGTTTTTGTCAAAGGGCCTAAATCAGTTTATTAACAGTCAAAATAAAGTAGCTATCCGTACTGTTCCTGGAAATTACTCTTTGCGGGAAGATCATTTGCGCATATTCTAAGCTCTTTAGTTGTGGATGAAGAAAGGAATGGAGAGGGTTAATTAAGTGACACAGAATACAAATAGATAGTGTTAGCGATACTGTGCGAGAAATGAAATTTAGCATGTGAAGTTTGGAGGAGGCATCTAAAGTGGATATATGTAGATAAAGTGACTTTGTACTTATAGGATACTTTAAAGTGACAATGCTCTGAGGAGGAAGATAGAATGATAGGCTAGTGGAGAAAAGAAAGAATAGAAGGGAACTTCCACTTGTTTTGGATTTTGGGGAAAAACTTATGATGATGTCAAGAGAGCCGGAAGTTAAAGATCCACTCACCAATTAAACCCTCTTCTTTATATTAGAATACTTATATTTTATTTCTATGGGTCTAATTATTCTATACTTAGATTTATTTTCATATTTTCGAAGCTCCATAAATGATTTTCTTTTCCAGTTATAAGAAATGTCAAAATAAGAAATAATGGAGGCAAAAAACTGTAAGAGAAAAAGGTGTAGAGCTGCGGGAACAATTAATGTTTGTCGAATGTATGACTGCCGTTGATGATATGTTCTTAGTTAATTTTTATTCATATATGGAGTCCTATGAGGGGGTCCGACTATGGAAATTAATGAGCGCAGTCGAAAAAGCCGATAATTACAAATAGTGCTCTATGTAAATTTCTCTTCACGTTTGAACCTAATAAAATATAGCTAACCTAATTCACACCGAAGTCTTTATTTGTGGAATCTTGCATTAGGATGTGTAAAGGAAAAGAAATTAACCAAATTAGAGTCAATACTTTAAGAAACCCTTGCGAATAGACATGTTTTTTCATGTTGAGATCTGAATCGTAATTCTGTATTGAGATCGGAGGGTTGAAAGTAGCATATGTGTAATAGTTTCAACCACATGTATTCTGTATGTACATTCAAGAATATCAGTATTCTGAATTATAATAGTTCTGTAAATAATAATGACGGATTGCACAAAGCCGCACAAACGGGATTCATACCTGCGACCTTCAGGATGCATGGAAAGGACAGAACCTAGCCACCATCAAGGCCGGCATAGAATACTAATGAATGAACGGCGAGGTCTTGGGAAGCGTATTTCCGATAATTTTAATTAGGGTGTCAGCTTTAGAGCGTAGCGAAAATCCATTTTGATGACTCATTTTTCGAGGATTTCAACCTTTTTGAGCCTGGCAGTTGAGTTTGATATTTCTGCTGAGATATCCTCCTTATAATGAGGTGCCGAGAGAGAAATAATCGCGTGTATCCTCAAAGAGGAAAAGGGACGAGCGATGAATATATGTATATATAGAAGAGACCGGACAGACTGCGGCGTCCCCATGCGGGCAGGAAGGTGAACTTAAGCGGAAGAATTATTGCCGTCGACACGTCGTTTTTCGCCAGGGCACCCTTTTCTTGCCGTATGCCTTTAGCACCCTTTCTAAAGCACGGTTCTTTTTATTTCCAAGGACTCGGTCAGGGAAGGTGCTTTGGCTGCAATATTTTAATCCCTTTTTTGTTGACATGTGCGTGGCGTCATCATGGCTGGAATATATGATTTCAAAGCTATAATAAATACTGGAAATATTTTTTGAATCTATATTAGTAGTATATAAAGAATTAATTTTATATTTATGATGAAAAGAAATGATAGGTGGGATACTAAAATCCGTTGAGGAAGGTAGAGTGTTGGAGAAGAGAGAAAGATTGTTTACTTTGACGATCTTAGGAGAAACATATTCCTTTATTTAACTAACTATCCGGATAAATTATGTAACTTTATCCGGAAGATCGTTTACATCACTACGCATGTCGGCTCTTTTAGCCGTTATTAGGTCAGCAAATTGGTGAAGGCTAAGGCATTTTAATAACATGGACATTTTTGATGTTATGAAGTATTTGAAATTTAAGAGTTAAATTGTGAGGAAGGAGTGTGTTCTGAGAAATTGTAATAAGAGACAAGCTGAACGAACAAAAGACTAGCTAACCGATACCGAGTGCCAAATAACAATAAATATACGTGACTTTTAATAGTACTTTCCAGTATTCGTGAATTTTTCTCTTTCAATGAAAATATCTTTTATATCTTAATGTTTGAGCGAAGATTAGGATTCAAATTTTGTTAAAAATGCGGAAAATTTTTTCCATAGAATGTATTCTGGCAGACTCTCCTTTTGCCTGTATTGGAATGGGGTATCATCATTATACCATACATAAGTTCTCATTCTGAAATTAATTGTTTTCTCCCTTTCATAATACCTCACATGCATGGACAATAGACGTGGTAATACTTAGACGGCACTTGTGAAAAGCAAGAAATTTCCCTCAGATGTGCTAGTGTTTTTTGATTGATGAAACTTCCCGCGGCATCTTTCCGAAACAAAGGTATTCCCGCTGAAACATCAATGGAATGAGGAACGCTATTTGTCAGGGAACGGCAGTGTTTAAGTGGAAATTGAAAATAGGTTTGGGATCGATACTGTGGCATAGGCGGTGATATTTCAGAAACAGAAACGCGGTGCAAGTGTCAAGGGGAGCTAAAGGAATCGTTCCCAGTATTCCATGGAAACTCAGTGTAACACGTCTCAAAGGAGGGGAGATGTAGTAATTTTCACCAAGGATATGGAATCCTGATTGCCTTTGTCACATATGGCATAAGAATTAAAGGCCTACTGTTGAAATGTGATGGAAAGACGCAGCTTTTCCTTTTAAAGTACGCTACTAAAAGAAAGAAAGTTGGCACTGAAAGAAATTAATATCACATTTTTACCCATGTCAACCATAGTGATAGGATATAAAATTGTTCAATTTCTTCTTCTATAACGATGAGATTTCACTAGCTTGAGCCGGACACTATCAACCTTATTTTTTATGTCCTTGCGTCAGATTGGCGTCATAAAATTATATCTTGCGAAATAAACGTGCGGTAATACCATAAACCATTTAATGTTTTTAATTGAAGAATTATTAATTTTGGTCAAGTACGAGTGGTTGATTTTTCGAAGGCAATATGTTTTAGAACTGAAAGTTACTTGTAGAATAATTTCTTTGATCGTCTATAGCAAAGAATTAATTTTAAACGGCAGCTCGCTTGTACACCTGATTTGATAATGCCTATTTAACGTTTAAAAAGTCTTCTCGATAACTTCATAAATTCGGTGTAAATTGAGTGGTCGTTATTTGTGTCTTACACTGTATACTTGTGGTTAACTTGAATTGAGCGTTATCGATTAAAGAACGTATTAACTTCATCAATTTCTTATTTGGGAAAAATTATGCCCGAGAAACCGGGCCAGTGTGTTAAAGGATGTTAATATTTTTGTGTTTGTTGGTATTAATATTTTAAGTGGTGTACATGCGTAGCAGGTGATTAAAGTTCAACGCTAGCATACATGACTTTTTGTGTATATTTTCCACATTAGGTGCAAATGCCCACATTATTGCGAAGTTAACAGTTTGAACGTTTGAAAACCGTATTATGCGCGGAAACAGGATGTATTTGTTTTATTTTCTATTTAATTTAACTTTTTATATTTTAATGGTATGGTAATATATGACTTCATGAGTAATTGCTTACCAAGGTATTCCTTTCCAAATAAATATGAAGTCAATGCTAAATATAGAGGAAAATATTGCTTGGAAAGTAATTTGACGTCACGTCGTTACCAGTTAATTGAAGACGTAGGCGCCATCATGAAGCTAAGTGTGAAAATGCATACTCCAAAAATTTGATTGCTGCATGTAACGGAAGGTATATAAAAATGTTTTGACCTATTCCGGTTTTGAAAACTTAATTTTCTCTTTGCCTGGAAGGGTTCATTTTGTTTGCTATTTATACTATTGTTCATTGGTTGCGATTCAGTAGTGCATTGGTGGCATGTCTGGACTGTGGATTGTTTGGTAAAGAATGTGTTTAAGAACGGCTATCCGAAAAGCTGAATTCATAAAAATGAATATTCTGATTCTTATTTAACACTATTGGTGCAGTAACTCCGACAAAATCAGCGGTAGTTCTCGGTTTAGTGAATAAAAACTTTATTTAAACTATAAAATAATGCGCTCGAACTATTAATTAAAATTAGTATCATTATTCATTAACAGCATATTGGTAAGGTTTGCGAACCAAGCAATTTGAGGGCGCACTGTCCTGGATAGTTTGGTGCAAGATCGGTCGGTTGTGACATTGGAATCGGGGAATAAAGATTCTGTGCCGAGCTGATTCTCTTTTGTACTCGGGCGTCGGTGGGAGAAATAGGAGCGGTAAAAACGATTAGCACACGGAGGAATGTTGAAAACGCAGACGACATTTCGTGCTAGTCGCATTGACCTGTTAAATGAATTTTCTCCGTTGAGTTGGGATGTTGAATGAATTTTCTCGGGTAGCGGGAATCGTACGGTCTATGTGAGTGTACGTGGAAAATTCCTGCTGAGAGGCGTTGTCCCAGATAACTGCTTCCGAAACAGGTGCGGACATCCAGCGTATTTCGAGTCTTATTGGACTTCCATTCTATATGGAGCATAAAAGGAATAATTCCTTCCCCAGCATTGGGGATGAATCATCTTAAAATTACGCTTTCTATACTATTTCTACGAAGTCTCTATCACTTGCAAAGGCTGTGGATTTTAGCATCGATCATAACGCTGTGTTCTACTTTTAAGTCATTTGGATTGGTCAAGAAACGACTTAGTTAATCGACTCGATTTAGTTAATCCATTAGAGATTTTGGATTTCACGCTTGATTAGTGGTTGTAAAAGTTCATTTTCCCAACCCTTAAGTATTCTCTTTAAAATACCCTTATTACCGGATATCAAATATATATTCCAAGACTTAGCGCAAGTTCGGTATCCAATACTACGTCGAATATACTACCTTGCTTGGAAATGGAGCGCTAACGTCAGTTGGTGATCCATTTGCCATTAACAGTCTATTGATGGTCTCCATTTTGATGCGACAAACAAAAGGCAGAAAATATACCTACTTTATCTCAAAATATTTGATGATTCGATCACGGATCTAATCATCTTTCATTTGCAAACGGCGTCATCTATAAGATAAATGTAGTTTAATGTGGGAAGATTATTTAAAAAAAATATTTAATTGCGATATGATTTTACATACCAATTAGTGTAATAGCTTTATAAAGTGAATTTTAGAATAATTTTTCTCTGTCAACTCTTTGTGAACTTTGTTTGAAAATATTTTGTTCAAAGTTTAACTGCGGAGTCCTATACATAACGACTGCTCAACGAATTTTTAATGGAATAGTCATTATGTAGATGATTCTGTTTATTCATCCTATTATCCTATCCTATTATCGGATTATCTATCCTTTTATCAATTTTATAATTTGTTATCAATTATAGCATATACGTGAAAATTATTTATACATAAGGTGCGCATTAAACATAGGCAACATTGAATAATAACACTACTGCTGTCATCATCATAACTCAATCAAATATTTTAGAAATCATATTCTTAAATTCATTTGTCAAATCTCGTTGGTTTCCTTCAGAAACAATGCAATTTGCAGATGAACAACTATCAGATTCTTGATAAGAAAAGCGAAATTTTTAAGGCAAGGTACTTCTCCTTTCATTTGAATCTTATCAATACCATTGAAAGTTACAAATACATGCATATTATTTCATGAATTAATTTTACGTTAAATGCAATATTATTTTATTCCAATTGATTGCAGTTTTATGATTTTTTCGAAGAATGATATATCTCCCATTGTCCATTTTAACAGTTACAGTGAATCCCGTAATGCTTTGGCTCAGAGACGTAAATGACACTTTTCGGCCCACAAACACGATTGATGCATGACGTTGCTAAGAAGTCTTTTATTGCCTCCTTATCTCAGTAACTCATTTTCAACACTGGTTGTGTCCAAACTTTTACAGCAGGCCAAGGATGGAGGGGAGGAATAGCTGGATGCTAACTAATTACGATTCTTAGACACATTTTTGTGACAATCGAGACTTATGTGATTTACTTTCTCAAGAAAAGCATATATGGCACTTTTATATATAAAATTGCCTGCTCTCTTCCGGGATGTCAATGTTTAAATGACTTTGCGAAATGAAATTGACTATTTGAAATGACGTTACTCTGTTTTAAATTTATAGCTATGTTTTCATTGATCCATTTATATATATATGTGATTCTTTTCCTCCACAAAGTTGCTAATTTTCTTTTACAATACTTTAAGGGGTCTACATCTTGGCTAAGAAGTCCGTTTTGGATATTTACTTACATCCCGGTAGCGGTTTAACCTTAATGGGTGAAGAAATTCAGCCTTCTGTATTTAAAGAATATCCTGATATTTATGTAATATTTTAAAGCGGTTGCATTTTTATAAACAAATACTGAAACTTCCCATTTTCTTTACAATATTACGGGGGATGTTTTGAAGACTGGGTCCCGGAACGAGGTTTTTTGAATGCACTTCGAGCAAAGATTTTTCGTCTTCGAAAACAATGAACAATGTCGCTGATTTCGTATTGAGGCAAGGAAGAAATTCAAGCCTGCGTTTCTCTCTGTGCGAATGACTCGTGGAAAAATGGTGAGCTAAGATGTAGCCCATCGCCCAATTATGTCACCGCCGCCTGTACGCATTATCTTGGAACTTTTACCTCCCCACTAGGCAACGACCGTTAAATTTGAGGTGGCTCGAAATTTTTATCTCTATAGCTTAAAAAGTTTTTTACTTTCCCTTTCCTATTTTTATTTCATCAGCGGGATAAATTTTATGGGAATTCTGGAAGGTAGTTATTGCCAGTTTTCCCCCAGGTGGGTCATAACTTCAAATACTCGCGGTGAATTAGATCATCCTATGACCACCTGGTCCCCTCAGTTAACCGTTGCGAAAGATATACCCTTGGACGATGATAAGGCGAGCGAAGTGTACCCTGTTGGATGTGGGCTTCTTGAGATTGGCTTAAAACTTGACATATACCCGGTTATGTAGTTTTTACAGGAAAATAATCCACTTGATATTTCATTTTCCATAAAACGGACTATATATGCAGTTAGCTACCAGTGTGTGTCCGCTTGCCAAAATTTACATAAAATTCAATTACAAGTCGAGCGCGTGCGTCCCAAGTGTTGAACATTCTCGAGGAAAAGCATACAATTGGGATAATTAAATGAAAATTACTCGAATCAGAACCAGCGGTAACCATATAGATTTTCCGACCAATGAATTATATACCTTTGGTTTATAAAGTAAATAAACAAGATATAACCATCATTCTTGCAAGGAGAATATTAAATCAAGGAATAATTTTAAGATACATATATTTTTAAAATCTTCAAACACTGAACCAAACAGGTTTTATGAAAGTATTTCAACCATAGATATGTATGCTGGTGATTCATTTTTATACTTTGAAATAAGGTGTTATGCATGACAAGGGCATTACCCATAGGAAAGTTTTAATTTATCCATCGTTTTCTTGACGATCCGCCAATAAATATTTTGCGTGCCATAGGTTGTAGGCCTCTGAACTAGTTATTCTCCGTTAACAATGTTATTATTTCCTTGCTGTCTTTGTTTTTCAATTTACCTCGTTTTAATCTTTCTTGCGAAATTATCTTACTTTTTTATATTTTTTCCAGATTACGCGCTCTGAACTATTTCAACTGTCGCATTTTTTTCTAGTATTTTGTTGATAATTTGTAGTGCCTTGACATTTTTTAAATTAACTAATGAATGGTTTTTTCTTCGTCATATCGAATCCATAAGTACCTTCAGGAATATTTTTCATGTGAAAAGACGTCTTCCTTGTGGAGCATTCGCTGGCTCCAGGGCGAGAAATTTGTTCATAAACTAGATTATTTCAAGGAGAGTGGAATTGTCCCGTTTTCATATGGTAAAAAGCCAACATGAAAATGAATTGTGAGGAAATACCTGCGGGCTCATTATCAGAATTTCTCGGTTTTTCTCTCCCACTCTCCCTTCTTCTCACTCCAAAGTTACCTTCATGTAAAAATCCCTCCAAAATGGGCATTTCTATTTTTGTTTTTTTTTATTATTTGAGGCCTTCCACCGGTTTCGGTGGTCCATGATGAAAATCTCATTCGGCGATTTCTTTCTGCTTTATCTTACCACACGTCATTCCTCGCCTTCCCTATCTGTTTTCTTATCATGCATACATTTACTATTTTTTTTGTCTTTTTTGCCGTAGTAAAACATTGGATTCTTTATCAATAGGCTTTCACATTCCTTTTTTGTGAGGGATGTTTTCCTGAATTTATTTTTCTACATGGAATACTTTTTTATTCTCCTCTACACCTGAGACGCCTAGACACTACTGTTATCCATTTTCAAGAGTAGGTACTCTCGGATGTGGCTGCGGATCGTTGTGGCGATGATGCTCGCGTTGTCGTTATTTTGTTACAGCTTTAATGAATGAGAAAACTGTGATGAACGCTCTTCAAACTACGCCTGTTCCTTAAAATCTCTGTTCTCGCATTTGTGGAGCGAGTCTTAATAACTGCGCCTGAGAACAGTTCGCAACAATGGTCGTTCGCCTTTTCTATATCAGTTGCGAAGCGTGGGAAGACCTATGTTTCATAGTGAAGACCTCAGGTCTTCACTATGAAACGCCAAATTCCCTAATTTGACGTTTCGCCATACTTTTCTGAACATAACTGTGTAGTTCCCCTAGTGATGAGTTACCTCCTCTTCTAGAGAAGTGTATATTTACTGCTATGCCCATTTTCCTTGAAGTTACTCCCCATATAGCGAAATGTTTTGACTAATTTACTTCCTACCCTCCCTATTTTAATGTAAGTTGGCCTTTCTTTATTCTAGAAAATTCCATCACTCAAAATGTTTTTGAATTATTAACATTTATATATAATTTTACATTTTACATGCCATTTTTAAACTCCAAATTCCTTACCTCACCTTATCAACGCCTCTTGGTGCATGGTATTTTCACCTCTGTATTCTTTTTGAATCCCGACCTGTACAAATGCATCTCTCGGTTATAGTCGTACGAAATAATAAAAAATATGAATGAGAGCTCACGTGTAGTTTCGTGGATATGTTGTGTTAAGAGTGGCTGGGAGTGAATATACTTCTCGCATGACTTCCCATTTCCCTCCTCGTCCTGCCGCGTTGAGGTCGCCGGTAATAAATGCAGATTAATATTGCAGGAGTCGCTTAATTCAATTCCTCGTGAATAATCGTGATGTTAGTCTTAGCACTGGAATAAGGGGACGATGAAAATGCCCGCAATGCGATGGAATTGCCGTGTGAATTTCACAGTTGTTGGCCGCTGATGACATAGTTTCTTCTTTTTGGTCTTCTCCGTAAATTACAATTCGCTTAGCTTAGGGGTTGGAACTAAGGTTATGCCATCAACATCGGAAGTATATATGTTTCTCGAGCATATTTAACTCATTGTAACAATGAAGTGGTGCATTATAGCTATTTCCGTATTTAAATTAAGATTCCATAAGACAACTATGATTTGGGTTGCATATGACGCATCATTATAATTTCATATTCATCCAATTGAGGAAGAATGACCGTTATTATCAATCCAAGGAATGCTTTTCTGCAGCTCTTCTTTCCAAATTTTTTTTTGGAATCACAGCTTTAGTCATTAATGTTATCTTTTTTTTAACGACTCATAAAAATTACTAGAGTACGATAATCCGTGATCAGTTTCCCTCGGGTATTTTCCTATTCATTTTCTTTCCATTAATGTTAACATAACGAGCAAGAGGTAGAAGATGAATAAATGGAAAGCCTTTTGGAAGGCTTGAATGGGGACAGAAATAATACGGATCTCAAGAGATGTTTTGTGATGGGAAAAATGTTGGCTCGTTGTAGCATATCCTGACAATACATAGTGGTTGTATTGCTGGAGTACTATCTGTAGTAGTTGTTTTTCTTTGTTAGTGTGGATATAATTTCCTTATAACCTACCAATCAATTGGTCGAATACCACGGTGAAAAACTGTATTTTTGTCTGCATTCCGTTTTCTGTAGCGGTGTGTTTCATAAGCTTACCTCGTCTGCTGAAACAAGCAGTATGCTCTTGCACTTGAAAATGCAAGACGACTTCCGTGTATCTTTGTAAGTATTGTTCGAAGCACGAGACGAAAAATGCACCTTTTAAGGGTGTTGCTCAAAGTAGTCATCAGGTATGTTTTAGGTCGTCAGTATGATATCATTCTTTTCCCTTCGCCAAATGGAATTTAATTAATTCTGGTTGATTCTCACCTAAGCCATTTCTCACATTCGTGAGCTACGCGAGCATCAAAAAGAAAGAATGGAACGATGGCAGAAGTATGCATATAGGTCCCCACCGTCGGCACGGTGGGAGCTCTTTACCGAATGCCTTGCGTGGCGTTACCCTTTTGCGAGGCGAAGCGACATTTCCATAAAGAAACGTCTTGATTTATAATACCGAAGTGATAAGTGGTCCGATTTCTCGGTTATTCCGCTATTCGTGTGTTGGGACGACAAACGATGCCACCACCACCAGAATTTCTTAATACGATAATCCACGAATTCCTTTGCCTTGTTTATCGAAACATCGCTTTAATATTTTGGGGGTTTTGTGGAAATGGCCTGTAGCATCAGTAAATATGATTTCATTGACTGAATTGATTTTCAGTCCTTAGATCGTTCACAATGCTGAAACTATTATAACATTGATGATTATCGTGGTGGTCGCTATTCTCAGTTCTAAAACCTTTTCTCTGAATTGATGCTGGCTTTAACTATCTCGAGGATGATTCATGTCCAATTCTATTCCTAGCCTATCGTAAAATATCTTAATGGAATCATTGAAAAACTTCGATGCCATTACTCATGTCTCTTCAGCTTACTAACAATAAGTTCAAAGTGTCGTCTTGCGTTCTAGCGTAAAATTACACATTTTTTCAAACATTTTTCCCCTTACTAAACCCTAAATAATTGATAGAAAAACCTGGTTACTTGCAAAACAATTCAAGTCAGAAATGGTTAATATAATAATTCAATATGAGATATTAACGGACGTAATCCAATAAGATACTTGCGTACTTTTCTCGGTACCCCTTTCGGGATAGGCTTCATCAAAGAGCTTAGTTATTTAGGGCTAGAAAAACGCTACTTCTCCTTTCGCCTCATAAGTCCCTATCCTTGCATAGATCATAGATTGTCATAAATTGCTTCAAACACGCTATCCTATGGTAATGATTTATAATATTCCTCCTTTTTTGAGTCTGTTACATCTCTTCATTTACCAGAAGTGGATCAAAGTGTTTTCTCGAATGAACCATCTTGTAGAGAATTAAATGAGGATTATGACAAATTGACATTTCTGCGGTGTCAAATGCATAGTAATGCCATTGAATTACAAAGACAATTGCTAAAATACTAAAGACACCAGCGGAGCGAGATACACCTTTTGACGTCATTTACCCGTATCCAAGCGTGGCGGCAGGCCCCGCGGACATGGACGTAAACAGATGCAGCAGTGGTGTTGGTGGTAGGATGTATAATGTAATCATTTAATAATGGTAGACTCAATTTTAACATTTATTGTTACAATGATGTCTACCGGTTTTTAAAAATGCCTGTAATGCTATGTCGTCTGCATGGATATAGGTTTGTTGTTATAGAGAATTCGAAATGAGCCGATCATACTTTAAATTTTCCAAAGAAATTAAGAATTTTTTAAATAAAGACCGCAAATTCATCTTTTACGGCAAGGAATTTCCAGGCATGCGAGCATATAACTTCAAGACCTTTTTGACGTCGGCCATATTGAAAGCTAACTTTAAGAAGTTATAAATAAGGCAAATGACGTTTTTTAACACATGGAAATTCTAACACATATTTTCGTGTCCTGGACGTCATGTAGTTTCAGCTATTGGTCTCAGAAAAAATTGCGCAAGCACCCCGTGCCTATAAATTTCTTCATTATCTAAATTTTCTTTGAATATTGGGTGGTTATGTAAAATCATAGCATTCTATAACATCATTGAAGTGAATACTCTTGATTGAATTGTTTTTTAACCCTGGGGTCATACGCAGCGCTCCAACTGTTATATTTATCTGTGTTGATCAAGCTAATTGACCTGTTTTATAAACAGAAGCGAGCCCTAACTTGAGGCTGGCTATAGGAATATATGAATGTTTTCTCGTTACCTTTCATGTTAACTAAGCTTTTGATTATTCCAGCTCTTGCATCTATGGGGTTAGAAAAAAATACTTCTTACATTGGCAAAGTGCCTTGTCTATTGAAATGTCAATATCCAAATGGAAGTTACTCCATTAAAGATGAAGATTAGTCGACGTTTATATATTTTTGAATGATTACATTTTCTAATTAAAGAATGTGGACTGCAGCATTATATCTGTTTCAATACCACATTTTGCCGTCATGATTGCAATAATTTGCTAACCCCTAATTAACCTGATATTTTTTTTTATTTAACTACACCAATAGTTAATTACCTAGATAATGTGCTTTCCATGACTTTTTCGCAGAAATTATATTTAAAGTTCGACAAAAACAATTTAAGTTTTGTCTTTCGTTATCGGGTTCGCTAAAACTCTATTTCTCTTCACGGTTGAATATCGTTTAGATGATTCATTTTCAAGTCTTTGTTCATGTCACCCTGCATAAAGGTATTGTGAGAAACAGAAAATTAGCAAATGGGGGTTGCAACTAAAGACCATACTACTAGACTATTTTTTCACACTGATATAAAATTAAACTTAAGCATTAAGATCGGAGGGTTGAAACATGAGCATGTGTAGCAGATTTGTTATCTTAGGAAGTATTTTTGAAGACAAGGCATTTGTTAAGGAGAAAACGAAATTAATACAAAAAAAGATTAGTTCCACTCCAACGTTGGTGCATTGTGTGTTATGGCTCAGAATGCTGGAATGAAGCTGCCTGAACCGAAGAGTTGTTGGTAGTGGAATTTATAAGGAGATTAACTTTCACTTAATGCTGACTAGTGTTACAGGAGGAATAATTCTGTATAAACGCAGAAGATAGAGGAAAATAATAGAATATTGAATGATTTTTGAAGGGAGTCAAATTATTAGAAGAGATTATTAGGATTTAATATTGGAAAAATCTAATATTTTGTGAATGTAACTAACTTTGACGACTTCTTGCGGACTTAGAAAATGAAATGAGGACCTGCAATTTATTTACAAGAATACCTAAGTTATTTGTTTAAAACGCCCTTCAAAATTCGGGAAATTGATGCATCATTTTTTTTAGTCTCTAATTTCTTGATGTAATGAATTTGATATTCATGGAATAAATTTAATATTGGGAAAATGTTAGCATGTCTTGTGCGAATATGCCGAAGGCGTTCAGCCGGTCATGGTGGCAGATAATTTTCTGCTGTCATATTTTATGGACCGAATATTTCATATCCGTGTGGTTCAGTTACAGGCAACAAGGGAGAACCTTGTTTGTCGTTTCTGTTTGGCCGTGTTCGTGCCATACAATTTCTGAATAGAACCTTTTTCGACGTTAACTACACCTTCGTGTGGGTCAATCGTATATGTTTCACAGTGGCCAACATATTGTTTACATCAGAGTAATTTAATATCTAAATTTACTTTTAAAAGTTTTAATTTTACTACGATAAAACAATTTGGTTAACCAATTTTGCGAATATTATCTATTTACTCGTTGAACTCGTATGTTGGACTGAGTGATCTCGTCTCTGATTCTCAACTGGTTAAGGCAGTTTGAGCGAAAAATCACTTCACGTACAATTTGATGAATTTTACCTAATTTTAAAGAAAATACTCATCTTTCCAGTGTTGTCAAAATAATATTCCCTTGCCAAACTACTTTTGAGCATTTTCCTGAAAATGCATCTGCTTTACATGGGATAGATTACAGGTGTGCGCTGCAGAGAGAGAATGTGGAAAAATTAGGAATTTATAACACCTAGATTTTGTCATAAATCTTAAGGTGTGTAGTGTCTATGTTTTCATTACTATTTATTAAAATGAATGTATTACTCACCGCAGTCAGTTTTATAGAATTGCAAAAAAACTGCCGTTTTTAAGGCTTCTTAACCGTACGGCGTGCAAACATGTGTCAAGTTAGAGACATATGTAGATATATTTATTTAATGACTGCGATGTTTGGTCATATATAACTATATTTTTGCACCTTTAGTATTACAATATTTCTACTTGACTGCTGCAGGCTTCACTTCGTAGAAGTTACTGATATCAGTACTCATGATTGACAGCTTAGTACATTTCTGCAATGTTTTTTTATTGTTCGACGCGTTTCGCCAATTTACGGCATCGTCAGGTCAGGTACACTGATTACTGATACACTGGGTACTGATTACTGATACAATGATCACAGGTACACTGAGAGTACATGAATACTGATTACAATATTTTCGTCACACTTCTTACATACGATTAAATTAAAATATAATATTAGAATATGGCCTAGATTATGACTAGCGAAATATCTCGCTCAAGCTACCTTAAATATTGTACGAACTTTTGTCATTTCAATTTTTCGTCATTGAGAGAATATTTTTGCTATCAGGAAAATTATAATAAAACCGTCTGTAACCTATTTGTGAAATTTAAGTGCAAAACTACATTTTGTGTTTTCTTTGGTAACCTTCCACTCAACAGCAATGTTCTTCAACCAAATATAAAAAATAAGATCTTTGTTCTGTATCAGTCTCTCAGCAATATTTACTCAATGTTTCATCCATTCATAGCATTCCAATTTCCATTATGTTTTATTGCTTACGATCATGGTTTTAATGTAGAATAATATCATCAAACTTAGTTATGCCCCATTGCAACGAAGCCATGGTCGTTAGCAATAAAATACATAGGTAATGGAAATTAGAGACACGAACTTTCACCTTATATTCCCAAATAGTGTGTAAATTAGCACACATTGTTTGAATTTTCTGAGTCTTAAGTATTTTCTTTTACATTTGATAGTTGTTATCGGCTTCTAGAAGGGGTTTTCATTATCTTTATCTTATTACTGCTTTCTTGGAACACAATGGCTTCTGGCTGGAAGCACTCAAGAATTAAAAAGATGTATTTCGGGCCTTAGCAAATGTCGGAATAATGAAGTTCTCATATTTCATACATTTCAAACTTCTTTGTTCCCTGGGGACTCTCCTTAAGGCGATTACTTACGAAATTTGGAATATCAACGGAATAGGAAGGCAATTTTGAAAAAGGACCAAATCGTAATTATGCTCGAGGAAATTTTCATGTTACCTGATAATGCCGAGTATCTTTACAGTCATAATGAACCGTTGAACGTTTTATATTGCCTTGCTTGCCTAAATTATTGTTTATTTCAAAAGATATTTCTCGAAATATAACAATCATTGCCACCATTAACTGCGGCTATAATTATTTTTTAGTTGTAACCAGAAAAAAGGTTGAGCATTTTTTTACCTAATTCACTGACACAATGATTGTCAGGCTTTGAAAGAAGTACGAAACGACTTTTTCTGGCAGAACCATCTGAATAAAATTATCTTTTACTCTAAAATACGTTTCAAAAGAAGAATACCTTGAATGTAAAGTTATAGATTGTTTTTGAACACCTGAGGGAAGTTAATATCAGACTTCCCGTACATAATAATAATTAGTCCTCTATTACATGCTATTTAGTCCTCTTACATTTAACTCTTTTTTGTTTGAAATGGACGAATACAAACAGCCATGCCATGGGAGTTGAAAGTCTTACCTAGGCGGGACTCGAACCATTGGCGGCTCCAATCCAAAGCAGTAGGGGCAATACCCCCTCCAAAAACCCGGCGTATTTTATTTATTTTTCATTGACCTAAAACTAAAAGCCGAATTTATTTTATGCTGTGAAGTATGTTGGTCGGAATATGTCTTAAGCTAAATAAAAGTTTCTTTTTCATGTTACACATAGTTTATTACGACTTCACAGAACGAGTCCCCCGGGAAGTATTCCATACCTCCAGTGCCAGTGATCGCCCCCCCCCCCCCGGGCTTAATTGATACTCGCTATTTATTCTCAGCAAGGCCGTAATGTAGGCGCATCGCAGCAATCGGGGCATGCGGCCTGGGCGCGCGCAGTCTCTCTTATTCGAATAATTTCAACAAAAAAATTTGAGTTGTGACCAACGCAACCGTGACCAACGTAACTTATAATTTTCCATTGAGAAAGTAACAGGTTTGTGTCAATTACTAGTGCTGCATTTTGAATTTCTTGTATGCTGAGGTGATAACTTTTCTTCAGATTCAGAATCAGCAGGAAATTCTCTTAAAAATGACATATTTTGGTTTATTTAAAATTTAAAAAATAAGCGTGAGGTTGATATTACAATGGAATGTCCCTACTTATGAAAATAGTATCCTCTATTAGATATGAACAACCAATTCACACCTTGAAAAACTATTTTCAAATTTCACTTTAAGCTTGAAATCACATTACATGCCATTTTGGCGAAAAACTTTATAATTATCGAAAACTCCCAGGAAACTGGAAAAATACATATTAGCACTTAACTATCCATTTTTTAAGTATTAGCAAATGGCTAGTAATTGAGGTCAAAATGCTGTATTTCAATGGTAATTTCGCTGCAGTTGGCTCCTATGAACCGGAAAAAAGCGTTCATCAATCGTCGTATAATCTGTATATCTTTGTATTTTTATTTATTTTATAAGAGCTACTTTATACATATCATCAGTGGAAGGAGCATTTGTTTGAAGAAAAAAACGAAAATGTGGAATTCCGTATTGAATATCAATCACACAGTAACGGTGGATTCCCAGGGAGCTCTTTTCTCGATTTTCTGGCCAACTTTCTCTAGGGAATAGGGAGAAAACATGAAAAATCACGAAAAAATACACTGGAAGTAACACCCGTCTATGAAAACACTAGTCTTTAAGTTTGCCAGTGAGTTTCTGTGGACTGCAGTGCGAGGGTTGGTTCTCTTAAGACTCTCGAATCTCTCTCCACTCTTCCTCCAAATCCAAGGGAGGAAGGAGATTGGGAGAGAAATTTTAATGAAAAAAGAAGAAGACCATCGTCTGACCCAATTCTGGTCACGTTCGGAGCTGTTTTAGTCGCCCTTGTATGCGTTAGCATTCAGACGACTCTATTCTCGCCCTAAGATAACAGTTCTCTCGCTTCTCTTTCGAGAGGGACTAAATTGTATTTGCGACCCGCCTCCCCGCTTACTGTCGACATCCCTTAAGCTAAGTGATATACGAGCGAGCAGTAGGTGCAGTGAATTCATTGGTCCACCGCTTTTTACTACGATTACAAAAAAAGTTAGCTACTTCGTTTGGCCGACCTATTTATCAACTGAAGTAACGCCCAAACTGAAGATCGCAGGCTATATTTTGCATGTCGAGTTTCCATTCCTTGGTTCTGCCTCTTCCGGAAACATGTTGCTCTCAACTGCTTACCTACTCTTTTTAATTTGTCCTGTGATTTTTAGGTAGCGCATGTGGCTTCCTTTTAGTATGACGTCTTACAGATGTATTTTGGTTAAAGAATCATTTCCATATGAATTAATATTTTAGTAGTTTGAAAAAAAGGAATGCCAATCACCCAATTATTTTACAAAAACGTAAATAGAGGGTATTTCTCGGGAGTTATTATTGAAGGAACAGCTGAGGGAAAATTTTACCCATTTGGATTGGTATTTTAGGTACTTTGATGTGGTTTTCCCCAAATTTGTGTAATAAGGTGATTGTGTGAATGATTTGACAGTGGAAAGATCAAATTTAAAGCAAGTAAATGAGTTTTAACCATTAAGTAGGCGCGCTCAGTTTTTATCACACAAGTAGGCGCGTGGGGGTCTGGCTGACCCCAAATTTTAAACTTATTTACTAATAACTTAATGTGCATTCTGATTTTTTTTCCTCCTAATATATTTTGATTTATATAATTTTTAAACAATATTATGTATTATTTATACAAGAATATCGATTAATTTAACCGTAAAAATAATCATTATCGTAAATGTCCCCTTTTCTGCGTATAATTTCGTGGAGTTCTAATAACTTGGCTGTAATAACATCATAAAATATATTTTTTTTTCTTTTTACTCAAGAAATTATCTTATCTTCTAAATATAATAAATGGGAAAACTTTTTATTTTGGCTCGCATAAGTTATGATAAATGACGTGATATTTAACTTTGAACTAGCGTATTTTTATGATATCTCTAATACATTTATATAATCACATGACTCTAATGGAAGCAAAATATATTTTATTTACAATGCCAGACTGATAGTACAAGAATTCTTATATAAATGACAAATTTAAGTGTAAATATACACTGAATATGTTTTTTAAAAATGCACAAAACTACAAACTTGAAATACCAATTCTTACATACCGGTTTCACTTAAACCTTTTTTTCATGTATTTTTCAAGTGCTTCACGCGCACATACACTCTTTACATTTAATGCAATAATGTTTTGTTTTTACATCATTAGACGCGGCAGAAGCATCCGAAATGCTCGCTTGATGAAATCCAAACGCTACAACAGCAAGATAGATTGAAAATTTAAATAATTCAGTCGTGCGGGCGTCCAGTTCATTACAGCCAGTGCCTATCTGGGGTTTATGACACCTCGTCCGGAGGAGTGGATGCTTAACTCCTTCCGTCATCGTCGGAACCGCTTTCAGGAAAATGTAATCGCTATGGGTAACAAGATGGAATAGCTAACCCAACCGTAGCCCATGGACACCACCCATGTTACAAAGATGACAGACTTTTCGTCAAATTTCTATATACGGACATGATTATGGTTATTTGACCTCGAGTTTTAATAACAGTTTTAATAATTAAACTGTTATAAACACTGACTATATTCCATGTTTTCATAACTATGGATATACTAGTTGAATTACCTGGCGTTGCTCGGGATTACACTTCCTTCATAACTCATCATATAAGAGAAGACGGAGAAAAAGACAACTTTTACAAATGCCACTGAATTTATTTAAAACTCGACCCGGGTTTCGACGTGGTTTCACATCATCAGGCAAAGTATAAGAGAAGCGCAAGCCTTATATACATGACATAGCCAAGTGAGGGAGGAGGTGAGGGGGAAGGGGGGGGGGAGGGTTAAGGAAACAGGGAGAAGGGAAAGGATTGATTGCGGGTGACGGACTAAGAGGACAAAGGGGAGGGGATTAAAGCTTTGAGAATGGGGGAAGAGGCCGGGAACATTCATTCATTGACAAGGAATTCATCACAGTCAAGTTGTTTCTTAAAAATCTCCAGCTCTTCTAAAGCATTCAGCTTTCGCTTGTCATCGGTAAAATGGAGAGGTAACATAGTAAAATCACTTTATGTCGAGAGTCGGGAAATTAGGGAAATCCGGGAAAAAGCCGGGAATTAGAAGCTATCGGGAAAAATCCGGGAACAAGCCGGGAATTTCTTCGAGTCACCGGGAAAACTTATAACTCCAATCCAGGCGTTGGTCGCGCTGTGGTCTTTTCCCCGTAGTTTGTATAATAATGTGCTCCATCTGAGGAGGACTTCGCGAATCCAGTTACTTTTCCACGTTTTATTTGCACGTAGTTTTTACTTCGCATCGCAATATCCACGTTCCATTCGCTCTAAGAATGTGGCGAGTAGAGCGCTCCTACATTTAGTTTGGTCTTCTCGATAATAGCGCGAGCACCAACGATACTTCATTCTGTCATTTTGACCAGGGCGCGAGCAACGGCGTTGGCGAAAGTACGTCGAGGGATATATTTTAAACTGTAAGTAGATGTAATATTCTGAACCTGTTGATACACCTTTGATATATTAAAGGTAGTATCATGCGCATACTTTGAGCAAATATTACATTTTTACTTGCAACGTTATCTATATTTTAGCTGGAGTATTCCTGAGGAACCTGACCGGGTGCAAGGGAGAAAAATATGGTGAAGATAAAGGCTTTAACTTTGATCCAAAAATTTAAGTTATTTCTACTACAGACATTTTGCGTGAAAGCCAAGTTAATGAATTACTGAATTATTGCCGTTGCTCCGGGTTTTTGACTAAAATATTCATTTTATTAAACGGAATTTTATCCTAAGGAACCAAGATGGATCCGTAGGAGGTAAATCTGGCGAGAATTTTGGAAATAATTCGGTCCATGTCCATGGGGTACTTCCAGAGTTGGACGAGGACGTGTGTCCGACCAGAGTGGTGAAGAACTCCCACCCGTAGATGGACGTGATGATACTATGCTTTTTTATCTAGGTAGGGACGAAAAGACCGAATTGTCCCAGAAGCGCCCAAACTCAAGCTCACAACGTTGTAACTCGTTTGCCTGGAGTTCGTTCCTCAGCCAAAAGCGCAAAAACATCTTTAGAGTGATGGTCGATGTTTTTTTTCTGATTGAATGGTTGAACATATCACAAAATACACAAAATTATGCTTTCAAAGTATTAAAAGTAAATTGGTCAGGGAGAAGGACGCTAGAGCTTCTTCAGCCAACAACGTGCACTTTATCCAAATTGTATAGGCTTGCGCTGATACATGATAAAACTAGCCCTTTACCAATAATATAAAGTATATTTTACCCTGAGTGAATTTCAGACGCCTTGGAACTAGTTTGGCTTAAATCTCACCCTCTTCCTCAGAGTCGAGTTGAAATAAATGTAAAATAAAGGTAAAAACACCCAATTCAAACTAATCAACGATTACGCTTTATCATTTAAATAAAAATAACAATGCTATTATAATACTTTGATTTAATTTAGGTAATCTGCCGGTTATGATAGGTAAAGAATTAAAGATAATATAAATCCACTGGGTTTTAGCGGGGGCTGGGATTTATTTCCTCTCAAAACATCGTCCTACATTTCAGAATGCGTCCTAACTATCCTCATCCAGTCCATAAAGCCTATTCCTTCTCTTCCCCATCCTTGCTTACATAACATCCTCCCCTTTATCAGGGCCTTCAGCATCCCTTCGCCCCTCATTACCTCTTCCAACCGACAACGCTACGTCGGAAAAAAAATCTTCATGAAATCTAGGCAAATTAATTTTAAATGGCTACGAATTATAACTTCGACAACTATCCGTAAGAATCAACGCATCTCATTTTCCTTCCAAATACCGAAGTTTCCCAAATCCACCAAATAAAAGAGAACTAAGACCCTATTAAACCTACTTTCGAACAGATTTTCTTGCACACTGGTAGGTATCCAATTTAATTAAATAAACTCGATGGCAAGTGACGATGGTAATCTTACATGGCATTGGAGAATACTTGGTAATATTCCACACAATTATTACAACTCACCCGGCCTCAATGCTCTCTTATGGTAATTAGGTATATTTAAAATATGCCAAATATGTTATTATAAACCCTGATGATGGTGCGAGATTATGCAAATCGGTTGGTTACTAATAAATATCGTATGGAATATCACTCAGTGCTTTCCTTCAAGACTCAAAAATTTAAAAATATGTAACATCTTCTATTTTGTAAAGACATCATTTTCCTTTTTCATTACGCCAGAGGAAGGCTTAGAGGGAAATAGCGCAAAAGTGTTCAGGGACGATTTCCATATTCTAGGAAGATGGGAAACTGTGAAAGGAGTGAGGGGTACACACAACGTGAGGAGGCAGTTTGCGCATATTCAGCCTTCACATCCAACCTATTTCATATCATATTTATAACTAGGCGAAAGGCCTTTCATGAGCATCAGCCTTCAAGAAGATGCGACGGACAAAGCAATCTCCCTGGCTTTGCAACGCAAACGTTTCCTAGACCCAGACTCAGCGATATTAACCTAGAGAGTAAGGGCACACGGTTCGCAAGGATTTCAGAAGTTAAAAGGAGAAAATATAGCACGGTAAATATGTAAAGTAATGGATGGGAGAGCGGCAAAATGCCATGAAAGTTGCATAGAAAAATTCAGATCACGCGACTTTCAGGGCGATACGGCGGGTATGATTTTAACTCCCATCATTATAACTCCACAACTGACAGCAGCGATAAATTAGATAGATAAAACTTCAACCAGACATTGAACAAACATTATATTTTCCCAGACAAAATTGATGATTGCAACAAAAGCAGAGTGGGGCATTATTATTTTATTAATACTTGTACTTATTATGAGTTCATGCTGCTACGGTTACTAACGTATCTGTTTTTTAGAGGAAAAATAGGGGAACTCTAAAGACATTCAGCCATTTTTGCTCTACATATAAGCTTTATGTTTAAAGTATTACAAATAACATTCCTTTTTTTATACGTGTGTTAGGCTAATATTTACACGCACGTGTACCATAAGAACCTTCAAGCATTTATTCCAAGATTAATTTTAAGAAGAAAAGCAATCTGCATATGATAACGAAATCTGAGGTCATGGACGTTAACTAACTCAATTTTAATTTCTAAATTAATTTTATATGTTATATTAACCCTAATTTATATGATTCTTTACTTCAGTTACCACACATAAGATGTAAATGAGTGTATATCAAATACGCCGATTCGGTCCGAATATAAGCTCAGTGAAGGGCGCCGATTCGAAACTGAATAAGAATTTACAATTTTGCGCCATTTAGTAAGAGTCCTCGTACTTCGTACACGATTCGCACTATGTTTTGTTCAGTGAATGAGGCACAATAACGATGGAAAATGGGACTTATTAGTAAATTTTCGAGCAGGACTACGTCCGAGATATTGATAATTCAAAACAATTTTCTTTTTCTTCCTTGCCCAATTTCAATGCTTTTACTCTCCTGTATTTTCTTGGATTAACGCCTTACACCCCTGCAGGTAGCATGTAGGCATAGGCGCAGATAAAGAGGAAGTCGGAGAAAAATAGATAATAATTACATAGATATAAGAATGTAAATTTAGTCGAGCATATTAACTTGGTGATAAAATAGCGATGACCAATTGGAAGGCTATAGAACAACGTATTGAAATGCTCTCCTAATGTATCACATCCTCCATACTACTCTATATTTTCATATTCTACAGGCCCTACCAGTATACCTACCAGGTTAGGTAAGTGATGGAGACTACAATCTCCTATTCACTAAACGAGAGTCTCGTTCCTCAACCTATTTCCAACTTCTCTTAATTACATCATGAATACATTATTCCTCTTCCCCAGAGTTAAAACTTTCATGAGGGCCATTAGGTCTACATCTTTGTTACGTGGATACTCTCTCGACTCAACAACTTTCCCTCCTTTTGATTTCGTCAAGAAATTACCTATTCTTCCCTTTGCCCTTCCTAAGGTCACCTTGATTCATGCAACATCTGTCACTCCAGTTTTGTATGCTTCCCTCTTCTCTTTACAACACCTAAGTTACTTATCCTCCTACTCCTTATTCCCGATTTTCCCAGTATTCTACCCTCCGAAACGGCATTCAGAAAGCAATCCTTCTTTACTACTTGCTCCATTCTCCACCGTCACTCTTTCTTGATTCTCTCAAGCACCTTTCTTTCCTCCTCAACCATTGCCTTCAATATTTGTCTTCGTTATTTTTTACTCTTTCTATATTTCTACGCCTTTTATGTATATCTAGAAAGCCTCTTAATCTCTCCCCGTTTTCTCGCCCTGTGGCCCAACGTTTTATATTAGGGCCATACATTTTTTTCTTGTATCTTTACCAAACACCTTTTCGTAAGTTCTTGCCGTGATTTTTTCTATTGTAAAGCCCTTTCCCGTAACATCCTCAGCATTGCGTCCGATTCCGACCAGAACACTCCCAAGATACAGCACTTGCAAATGCTTATTGCAGACGGATACCGAGAACTGAAAGATTTAATTCCCAAATAAATTAAAATGCATAGTTAAATACTGCTACGAATGAACAGGAAGTACTACACAATTGATTGAAGGAATAGGTTTGGAGTCGTAAGAGACCTGAAGGCTACACGCTATGCTTAGATTACTTGAAAATTATAGATCAGGCGAGTTACAGTACGACACGGAGGATATTATTTTGACTTTGCACTATACGTCTAAAACTAATAGAAATGACAAAAAAGGGAGATACACTGCAGAACTGACAGGTACATAAATTCCTTCTATCCACGCACCATTAGTGGTTATAACAAAAACAACAAAACATAAAATACATTTCCAGCATCAAATTCACGTCTGTCCTCTCCTCCCTTCTTTTCCCTATTCCCTCTTCTCCCATGGCCGTTGTCCTAACACCCCCTGCGCATGTGGCGCCTTGCAGGATAAAGCGTAAATGAAGAAGCTATGCATTACGGAAAGGTTTATGTGTAAGGAGAGTGTAAGAGAAGGTAAAAAGAAGTCTGGAACCATAAAGGTTGGATGTAGTTTCATTAGAAATAAGGTATTAAAATGTAGATAATGATTACTACACAAAATAACTATGGACCCATTTACTCGCAGAGAATGGCTGGATGGTCTTATTGTGCTGGTGACCGACAGCTGATATAATGCGTCATTTATGTTGATACGGTTCTTAAAGGGAAGGATTACTTGGGTAATTGAGAAAGGGTGGAGAGAAATTCGGCGTAGGCCTACCTATTAAAAAAAAAACAAGGCGCCATATGGATCCCAGTTTAACATCCCATTCGACGGACGGAGTAGGTGCTTCAAACACTTTACTCTGCACATAGCATCCTTGAGGAGATCGGAATTCCACTGAAAAATCTCCGCCACTGCTGGTATTCCAACCAGAGCCCTCTGTTCGGGAAGCTGGTGCGGACTCTAACAACCACACCAACCCTATCTCCGTCGCAGTGAGTGGTATCAGGTAATAGATTTGTTAAGCACAAAAAATAGTCACTACAATATTTGACGCGAGTTTTTGCGCAGGTTGAGCGTTATGAAATATCAATTAGAGTTGGTCACATTGGTCACCCACGTTCATTTCAGTAAACTGATAATAATTCAAGAAAATGCGAAAACAAACATCCATAGAGTTCCGGCAAAATTCCACCCTGGCGGGATTCGAACCCGAGACCATGCCGAAATGGACTCAATTACCACCGAGGCCAGTTTCCCAATTTCTCAGTGGTGAACGTCTTACACGACAGATTATCGCGATCAATATATTACTCTTTTACACCAGAGACTACAAAACTGCTTTAGATTCACTTCAACTCCAAATGCAACTATCTTAGGCTACGTTCTGAAGTTCGATTTACAAGCTCCATGTGTTCCCCAGTTCAACGCCAAAGATAGGTCAATCATAAATTTCATTCTCACGATATTTACTTTAAAAACTGGAGTTCAGAGCTTTGATCAGATTCAGGAAAAGGAGAACGCATAGAGGGTTAATATTCATCCGGAAGCAATAAAAACGTGATAGAGATACCAATGAGATGCAATAATTTTCAAAACGGAAAACGGATAGAGGTGACGCAAGGTTTGAAATGGATGACAGCTTAACTTATGTAGCACGTCGCGTCGTCAAGGGGAAAGAGGAAAGAGAGACCTTTTAGGCGGGAAGGTTAGAGGTATAGAGAAAAGGCCCTTTTCGTGGCATGGGCTGCATTAAGACCTCTACTCCTCCTTCAACTCATCTGACCTCTTTAATATGCGCATTTCGGAAGACCTGGATGAAGCAGGGGAACCTCCTCCTACTCCCCCTCCCCACAGTCTCCGCTTGGTCCATTGTTCCACCTAAGCGACGCGGAGACGCACCGAACACGCTCCCTGAACAGGCGCACGAACAAGTGAAAGGGATGATTCATTCAGCACCTCTTCCAACGTTTCCTCGTTCCCATACATACGAACCCTGCTCCCCCCGCACACACAAAAACCATTCTCGCTTCCCTTCCTTAACCCCTACGAGACCCTTATTAAAAGATGCAGCTGCGGAGTCACCGGGAGATGGGTCAACCGGTAAGGCATTTTCCTCCTCGAAACCACACCAGTAACCACCCGAAAAACCAAAAGGATAGATGAAAACTAGGACGCAGCAGATGGCCTTGTTAGCCTATTCTGGCGTGGGTTACTTTGTAACTTTTCGGATCCTAATCAAGAAATAGCTTCGGTTACTAACGGTGAGGATTTAGAAAATTAGGGCGAAAACAACGGTAAATTTAAGGACGTTCGGTGGTTTCACTTAACTTAAGGGAATTCGACCAAACTTGCTGGTAGCATTAACTGTGTTTTCCTTAAGCTACCTGAATTTTTTCAAAATTATTTACCGCAGATTCCTTAGGATATTTGATGTGGAATTGGGCATGAAATTACATGGGTTCTTATGGGAACGCGAGGTGCGACTAGCTTTATTCATCGAAAAGAACGTTTTGTAGTCAAGAATAAGAAAAGAAATAATTTAAATCATCGATAGAATAATGTATGAAAATCATTTGATGTACTTTATTTTTATTATTTTTGTTTTTCTTATTCTTCACTAGAAAAAGGTTCTTTTTGATGAATTAAGCTACTCGTACCTTGTGTTCCCATAAGAACACATGTAATTTTTTGTCCACTTCTCGATTAAATATCTTAAGTAATCTGCGATAAATAATTCTGAAAAAAATCAGGTAGATGTAAGACAACATAAGTAATGCTACCAGCAAGTTTCGTCGAATTCTCTTAAGTTGAGTGAAACCACCGAACCTCCTTAAGAATTTTCCTGTGAGTCTGATGGAAAGCAGTTTCTCTGGTATTCCACCAAGTAATAGGCTCCATACCTTTTGACGTTTCGAAGAACGACAAGTTCTTCATCTTCAGGACTTCTTAATGCAGTCAAATTAGGCTGCTGTTAATACCCAATCAGGTGTCCTGATTGGTTCATTTGTCTATTGACTGTTGGCTTTCTAATCATTCCTTACATATGCATACAAATCGTAAGGGAAGACAAGAATATCAATCAACGGTCGGTCCGATAAATAAAAAAATCAGGAGACACCTGATCCCAATTATTGGGTATTAATAGTGGCCAGATTTGACGGGATTAAGAACCCCTGAAAAAGCATTCTTCGAACGGTCGATAGATATGGAGTCTTTTACCATTGGGACTCCCGAGAAACTGTAATTTCTGCAATGGGAAACATATCGGAAGGAAGTTACTTTTGTGTATTGCGCAAGTGCGATTCGGACATTCCACTTGACTGTTACTACTTCTATTTACTTTCATTCTGTTCCCTCTTTCAAACATGCATTTCTGTTCCAATCTACATTGTAAAATGGGTCTATGAAGCAAATATATGTGGGCTGGTCTCATTGGATCCTCTTCCGTAAGATAAGTCTCAGGGCTAAAATAAGTTCTCCCGTTCCCCTACTTTTCCTGAAACCGAATTGGTCTTCATTTAGGAATTCTTCCTACTTCTGTTTTATCCTCCTACAGATACTGATACTTCTATGCTTATCTGCTACCTAGTACTAACATCACGCCGTACATATTTTCAGTATAACTCTAGTATCTCTGTCCATTTACATAGTTGCAAAATATATTAATCCTAACGGTCTCTCAAATATTGGTAGCATGCCTATAGTGTAGTACATGCTAGTGAGGATTTACCTCCTGACATGTATTAGCGATTTATGCTCATGCTTCAAAAGTTGTAGTTACATTAATTTCAATAGGGTATAGCGTATTGAATGTTGGAGACTACTTTCCTCCTGCCACACAACATTGAATTGGCTTGCAGGGTATTATTTAAATGCAAATTTAGCAGATGTCGAAAATCAATCTCTATAATATACGGAGTCCTGAATCGTTCATACTTAAGGCATTCCGAAGGAATGTCATCAATTCCTTTCCCTTTCCTTTCCCTCAAAGCCATCATTGCAGCATCAAATTCTGATATTAATATGAAGCATCCCTTTTCGTCTTCATCCATAATATATTCACCTTCTGGACTCCTCCTATGCAATAACTTGCCGGTTTAAGGCATTCTTTGCTTTATCTTAATATTCAATGAGAATTTCATTTTCTTCACTCCGCATGACATTAGCTTTAATTGGGCGTTCTTTGAAGTAACTCCTTACAGTTTTGTAAACAGCTTTAACATTTCCCAGGAAGAGATTGCCTCCCACCTCTTTACATGAGTATTTCACCCATTACTTCTCGTATTTCTTGCATTACGGCTGATCACATTTCTTATTATTATTTTTAGCATCAGCTGTCGTTACAGTTCTGTAAGCAAATTCAACTTTTCCTTTCGAGATAATTTTCCCTATTTTAACTCTACCTAATCGGAGTTTTTTTGGACACTTCTCAAATGATACGCACTAATATATCACACAACACACAATTTGGCGGAGAAATTAATCCCTTTCCCAGGAATTCCCCTTCCAGTGATCTCAAAAACACCCACACACACGATCGGGAACTTAAAAACGATGATGAAAAGAAAAATGCTTCAGGAAAACAACAAAGGAGCGACAAAATTAGTATAAAAGAGTAAAGTCAATTGTAACGGAAGAGCCTATGTAAATTGCGTGACGGCACAAAAATAAGTTAAGACTGTGAAGATAAAGGTAAGACAGAAAGAAGACAGGCACTGTATTCGCTCCGTGATGATGTGAAAACCTGTCAATCTTTTACCAATTCCAGTCAACACAAATGAATTCATTGTTTTAAAAAAATAACTGATAATTTGAGAGGAGCAAATTACTAGATGAATAATGAATACTGTACAGTGTAGGGGTTCTCAAACTTTTTTCATTCGCGGCACACTATATCACCGCGCGGAATATAGCGGTACATCCCTAATGTAGAAGCAACGACACCTGCTTAAGAAGAACTTCGAAAGCTAGAAAACGTCCCGAAAGAACCCTGTGCGTGTGCGGAGGGCACACGAACGTTACGCTACGATTAGTTAATATCACTACTGAAATATTTTCTACGCAAGCCTGTTTTTATGCGTTTATACTATACCTATACTTTTTATTCACGGCAGTCCAGCGATTCCACGGCACAATAGTTTCCGAGGCCCATCCTTTGAGAACCTTGCTGTAAACCCTGTACAAACAATACATATAAAATATTCCTAAATAGTAAATAAAAAAATAATATATCACGCTCTTCCTCTACCTTGTATCCTTTGTATTGCTTGTTATTCACTTGATACATATTTTGAATATTTTGTTAACAGTGGATAAAAAATTCGTTGGATTAATTTGTTTTTAATTGCGGTATGGAAGGCAATATTATTTAAATGAAACAACCTTATTATAAATTACTGTTTTCTTTTTTTCAAAATCGTCCCAAATGAACTTAGCATTAAAATACTGCAAGTACACAAGGCCTAAAAGACTTTAAGTGGACTACGATAGTAAATTATTATGATTTTTGCAACAAGGTGGCCCGGTTCAGCGAACTGAAGGTGATAAAGCACTTCCAGCGCAGTTATATATGCCGGTACGTATATTAAAATAACCATGTTGCTGAATAAATCAATTCTTGGGCATTTCAGAGCAATGCCTTCATAGGATGTTAGTGTCATCATTTAGGATCATAAAATATAGCTAGCATGACGTTAATTTTACGTATTATTTGATTTTGAGCTATGTGTGACTGCTATCACGGGGATTGTGATTAATCCATCCACCACTAACAGGCTTAAAACTCGAATGTTTCTTCCCGAATTTGTTGAAATAGTTAGGTGAGTATATGTTACATAGACTGTACTTACAAGGTTCGAATGTTTCTGCACGAGCTCAGACAAATTTCAAGAGAGGAAAAAGACAGTAAACTACGATTATTTTCTAGCCGATACTTACTACCTGATTTCTCTATTTCTCTGTTTCTTCAGCCAGTATTTCATCTGGGGCATATGCTTCATATATTCTAAAATAACGAGACCGTCCAGATATTTTTACTCTATATTTCCCTCGCCTTTACCAATCTCGAACAACAAATGGTGAGACAAAAACTCTAAGGTAGATGATACGGCACCTCTCTATCAACCAAGCATGGGTGTTACACTCAATTCGTTAAGCGATTTCACCAATGAGGCAGTACTAATTTGTAATTATTTCTACTTTGGTTATTTTTATATTTACATCAATACGGTATCGTGATAATTCTGCTAATATATACCTTTGTTTTCGATTAATAGCCTGCATTACTAATCCCTTTAATATTCCCGATTGTGCATGTTTATGGATTATATATTCCCCTGCGATATCATACCGTAAGTTTTCACCGATTCTCTTCATTTACTCTAAAATCTAATGGGATAGATTCTCATTGACCTTAAAGACGACCAAGGATTCAGTAATTTTTTAACGCGTGCGAGAATTGCCCCGGGCGAGGGAGATAAGGAGGGGGGAATATGGAACAAAGGGAAATGGGCTCTGCGGAGCAAGACGAAACTGAGTTTGGAGTTGGAGAGAGAGAGAGGCAATGAGAGAGAGGGAGATAGATATAGAGAGAGCGAGCGAGATAGGTTTCGCCTAGTAGAAATCCCCTGCATGAAACGGGAGGAGGTAGGTAGACAACTGAGCAGAGGTGGAAGTTTGCAGGAAAACATCGGTGTAGGAAATGAGTAGAGAGGGAGCAAGAGTAGGGCTGTGCCAAACTACGGTGCATCGACGGGTCCATCGGCTTAATGACGAGGCTAAAGTACCGAATTTCCATTTCCGAGGGTCCGAGCACCTACTAATTCCGGTTCCTTCATTGGGTTCCATGTGGAGAGTACTTTGATCCAATGTTATTTTAACGAATCCATATCCCAAAACGAATCAAAACACCCTATTGAATAATTTCCTGAAAAAAATAGCAATCAAGAATCTATTTTCCCGAATTCTCTTTTCCTGAACCTTAGCTCTCGACGACATTTAACTCGAATCAACGTTCACAAAAAAGATCTTTGAATATAGCAACACAGCCACAAACAAATAGATAAGCGGAATCAAATTATGATTCAAATGAAAAAACACTTGCAAGGTTCAACAAATATATTATTTGGCGACCGGTTTCCATACAAGGCGTCATCGATATCGATCGATACTTTGTATCGAAACTGGCCGCCATAACATTTTCGTATTTAAAAATGGATGGATATGTGCATATGAAATCATATTCAAAGAATGGCAAAACCTACTGGTATTTTCGTGAAAGAGAAGGCTAATTCCGATGCCAGGTTTTTCAACGCATTTCCTACAGTTCTTAGATCAGTGTTCCCCAAAAATTGTTCCACGGAGCACCAGTGTTCCGCTGAATGTTTTTAAGTGTCCCCAAAAAGGTTTACGAGCTTCAAGGGCTTCAATAAATTATAAAATCTTTGACCTACTCTACAAAATAAACAAGATATTCCGATAATATTTCAGTATTTATGAAGTGTTCGATCCGAGAAAAAGCATGAAAAGCCTTGTATTAGATACTGCTTCCCTTACGAAACTATTCGCCTGCACTAAATAGAGCAATTTACCTTAATTTCTTTTTTTCCGTCCCCTCAATAATCAAATGACCAACGTGTGGTGCATAATATCTATGAAAGTTAAATAGTAAAATCATGGATTCTTTCAAGTGGTAGTGGCTCTCTCCAAAAGGAAAAAGTGAAATTGTTGTAGTTCATTAAATAGGACAAGTAAAAAGTGTAATGAGACAAATTTAGTCGAAACTTCGTAGGGACTATAAAACAAAAAAGTGTTCAGTCAAAACCATAGTGCAAAGTAATCACTTATGGGTTGTAAACTTAGGAAAAAAGAAAGAAAAACAAGAGAAAGAAGAAAAGCCTACTGTCCCTGGATATGGACTTATGGTGAAAAATCACGAAGATATCAATAATGAACCACGTAAGGAATGACAAAAAATAGGGAAATAAATGATGCATATGGAAATATGATAAATACGACTGAGAAAAAGAGATTGGTGACGTAAGGCAACCTTAAATGTACGGAGGATAAATAATCGCCTAGAAGGGAGTGGAATTTGAATCCTCCAGGAAAAAGAAAAGACAGCAGACCACCAGAAAAAAAAACGGGATGGAGGCATGAAAGTAGGAGGTTACAACAAAATGACTGAAAAAATAGAGATTTGGAGATTGAGAAGCGAAAAACGGGATGGGTCTTAAAAATTCGCATAAATAAATGAAGGTAGCAAAAATCGAGCGAATCAAAGAGATAGATATATAAGGAATTACCACGAGAAAAAATCGAGCTGGACCGGGAATTAAACCACGGAATATAAAATAACTAGGCCAACACGCAGACCGCTATGCTTCCCAAGTTTCCTTATTTCGTGATTCAATAGCATGATATAATCATTGGTCTCATAATTGTGTGTTTCGATATTGTCAACATAAGCGAGAATTATGATCCCACCTCTATTTTGAGCGAATTCAGGACTATTCAGTCCCGTCTTACAACTAGCTCAAAATACTAACATCCATTCCTAGGATGAAGATATTCATACTTAGCGTAAATACGGCAATGAAATATGTAGAAATTGCCACGAGAAAAAATATGTTTGGGAATCGAACCACGCACTTCTGACTTTCCAAGCCAATGCTAAGATCACCATGTTGCCCAGGCTTCTTATTCCTCACGGAAATTTTGGAGTATAAAAAAGAACTTGATGCTACGGTAAAGCAAAGCAAACGGCAAGCCAAAGGCCCGTGGTTCAATCCCCAATCCAGGCATATTTATTACTCTTAGCAATTTCTACGCATCCATGCTTAGGATGGTGATAAACCCACCTAGGCGGGACTCAAACCCGAGTATGAGAGGAAGACAGGACTGCCAAAAGAGGGATAGGGAGAAGAAGATATATACTGCGAATAGAGGTAGAGGAGTAGAGAGACATTCTTGGGTACAAAAGTCGGACGCATTTGATTCAACAACCCGCGGAAATCACGGAAACAGGAAATTCCTCGCCGAGCTATCGCAGGAAGGAGAACCCGCTCGCTTGCTTCGATGAACCCCGATGGAGAGGAGCTACCTCGTGCGGAGCGGTGCAAATACGATTCGGGAGGAGAAACGGGGGAGTGAATGAAGAGGGTGCTGCCGTTAACCCCTCTGTTGATACACCTCGCGTTATTCACCTCCGAAACCGGATTGATTGCGTTCACCGTTCCGCTGGATCCTATTCAGGAAGTCCGGTACTTCCATTTCCGGGAACCACCCCGTGGAGAGATCAATTGCGACGTTCGCTCGTTCGCAACGGAGGAAGAGATTTTCTGCCCCGACGCGGTTGCTGAGAGGACGTCGGCAGAACTCACTTTTTGGAGAGACGAAATCTTTGCTCGGGAACCGCGGTAAGGAGAACCTTAAGAGGGAGCGAATTTAGGAAATCCAAAGGAGTGATATTGAAAGGGAAAAAAGCTGACCTAGGTATATAGTATGCTCCCAGAATTAGGAAATTCCACAACGAAGTTTTAGCGGAATTGCAAATTGTTTTTCTTACTTTGATTAGGTAGTTTGAGCGAAATTTTTCCCTTGTTATAATAGAGACCCCATTCTAATTTTATTTTTTTATTTTTAAGCAACTGTAGGAAGCATGAAGTAAATACAGTAACATTGATGACGCAAAAAATATTTTTAGTTAGGGAAATTCTCGGCAATCAACTTAATTTACATGAATAACGTAAAAACTTGACTCATTCTTTTCACGCCGTTCGCTGAAAACGCCCTCAAAACCGAAGTTTTTTTGCGAGTCTTTAAAAACCGTAGGGCATCAATGATACTGAAGTTATGAATATTCAGACTTCAACCAAATTGAATTTGATTCATATATAATCCCAGAAAATGATTTAGAAAAAGGAATGTTCCGATTATTAGAAGTTGATAATCGAGTAGCATACGAACTCCACACAGTTAAATTTTTGAAGAGAGCTATGCGTTTAAAATTCCCCATTTTTCAAATAAAGCCTCTTAGGAGTGTATAGTGGCACCGTATCCCATAGGAAATTGCAATTATTCTTTGGAAAATTACTATAAAAGGTGGAGTAAGTGGATGATATTTTGCTCCCATTCGAAAGTTGAAGTTTTTTCTCTATATGGGAGGCAAGTTCATCGAATTTAATGTGGAAAGATATCTCGCTGACACTACCTTTAATATTGAAACACTCCCATTAAGCAAGGCATAAGATCGAGTCTCATTACTCTAGCTGTAATTTTGTTTCGTTGCGAACACAAGTGCGAGTGGCATCAGGGGTAATTTTATCTTTTGCCATACGATGACCTTCTATTCGCCTATCAGTGAAATAATGCGGAGCAAGTCAATCATGAATTATAAATTATTCACCGGGAAAAAAACAATCTCCTTTAATTTTCACTGAGCAAAACGATACATTTTTTTCAAATAAAGTAGACTGCGACTGGCTTCACTAGTGCGGACTGAGCTACGGATAAAATATTTTGGGAATGAAATGCTGAGCGGTAGTAGGTGTGCTGGTGGGCTCAAATATTTTTAAATGCAGCACAGATTGATGTGTACCGTGTCTGAAATGAATTTTAACTATGGTAGGATATGAAAAAATGGATAAATACGCCCTTAATCATTTATAGTACAAGAAGGATAGGAATAAAAATAAAATGTTGCGACATTCTACACGCGCAAGAGCAACCTAGAGACCTTCACTTAAAAGCAGCAGATGAGTTATGACTGGCTAGAGTCAACTCAATTTTATAATACAGTTTGTTTCAATACAGGTATATAGCACGTTGTAAATTTGAAAATATTAAATTATACACATTCATAATTGAATTCGAATTAGTAATGAGCCTCTTAAAATCGTCAAATCATTGGAATGGCATATGGAGTGAATATTTTCCCAAATATCTCAATGGAACTGCACTTCTTTTACGGTAAAATAAAATTACAACATCACCTAATTGAGTAATACGACACAGACATTAGGATTAAAATTGAAGAGATGTGATAAAATATTGATAAACAAAGAGCACTTCCTCTGGATATTTAGATGTAGTTAAAAAGTCAATCGATAGTCAAGTATTACTGGAATCCTAAACATGAACGTTCCTATTTTGTCAATCACTTTGGAGAAATATTAAAATCCCTAAAACCCTTGTCATGTCAACAGTAATGCGTGCCTCTACAAAAACATACATTTTAGCACGTACGAGGATATTTATAGTATATTTTCGTATATATGTCATAGATTAAAGCTCGATCATTGCATCCCATACGTGACCAGTGACTTCCTGAAAAGCTTTCCTCCTATTAATACATGGAACATTAATAAAAAAATAAATGCAAGGCTAAAATAAACTTATGGCAATTACTGTATTCAAGTACACAAACCCTAATTCGGAATTCTACCTCGTTCCGTGATCCCTGAGGCTGCTTAGTCACCAGATGACCTAACTACAACTAATTAAATCAAGTCTCAACATGCAAGGCACCGGGCGCGCCTGAAAGGAAATCAACAAGTGCTTTCCGTCTCCCCGAGGTCTAAGACAAAAATACTTCACCGTGAGAGCTAACTAGATAAAACTTTCCCCCGTCGTCAGTACAAGGACGCCATTTTAAACCTCTGCCACACGAAAATACTTGAAAGGGAAAGAAAAAGGGAGTATAAAACAGTTGAAGAAGCTTGGTAAAGAAAAACACCATTAAAAATAGATGAGCCCCCGAATTTTTAAGTATCAAGAGCATTCTAAGATGCCTTCCAAGCCTTGGCTGGTTTATTTTTACAACATGAATAGACCATCAGGAAGAGGAATGCATTAGGGAAAGAGATTTTCAACCATAGTGCAGAATAGTAAATGGGGACCTTATACCTTACATGATTGATTTTATTTTGTTCATTGAAGGAATGAAATTCGCAGAGAGAAAGTTATCTGACTTGACCTGGATTCGAACTCGGATTTCCCAGTTGCCGGATAGGTGGATTAGCTATTTGCGCTACTAAGTGAGCGTTCTTAGTTCATGAGAATGTCATTCAAGGCGATTTATGGTGGTGATAATGGCTTACGAACTTGACCGGTGACCTAGTTCGAATCCCGGTGTAGTCAAATATTTTTTCATGGTGAATTCATCGATTTGCTGAGCTAAAATCTAAAAATATCGGCTGTTACACCGCAGTCTCAATTGCAATCTTAACTGCCTCAACAAATGCCGGCCCCGGTGGTTGTGGGGTAAAGTCCTCGCCTGTTAATCCGAGGGTCGCAGATTCGAGTCCCTCCTGAGTCGGTTTTTCACATTCCCAGGGCATGGGTGTTTCTGTCAAGGTCTGGTGGTCCGGCCCCTAAGAAACTTGATGACAGAGCAAAAATAGATGAGTCCCTGAATTTTTAAGTATTAAGAGCAGTCTAAGATTCCAGGGGCATACGGACGACCAGAATCGTCCCATATCAAAAAAATTGCTTCTGATTGTCAAAAATTGTCAATCCCCCCTCTTCACCCGCTATTTCTTTTACTCAATAAGTCGTCCGCCTCTATGAACGAAATCATACAGATAAACTCGTCACTGGTGGGTAGGTTGGGAAGGAAATGATTATTTATCGTTCAAATGGAAGGTGGATTGCATCTTGGTGCCGTCATTGGCTTGCTCTTCACGAAAGGCGCATATGGATTACCCAATTGATGTGGATTCTAATTAATAATCTCAGCCACAGTAAGTGCTCAATCTCAACCTCTCAACCAACCTGATCCCCCGTTAGAAAAAGACGACCGAAATAATTGATAAGTAGGACGTTACAATGAGAAAATGGACGTTGTAATGAGAAAATTAGTAGAATTATTAAGGATCGGAGGATTTTATTGGGCGAAACATGTATAAAGTAAGATGGATTGTTTCAATCCGCCATTGGTCGCGCTATGAGATTGTCTCTCACGCCAAATTTAAATTTGTGCTCAATTTGTTATCATGAGTTAGAATAAGTTCCCTTTCCTTCTAGCTGACATTTTATCTCTTCCTATTGACCGACCGTCTCAAAAAGTATAAATGAAGCGTCCGCAGCTGTGTAATGATATGTCTGATACCGTCGGCTAGAAGGTGTGAGACTTTTTCTCATCGCGCGACCACTGACGTTAGTGTTTTTGCATCACTCAGTTGCGTTACACTTTCGCAGCATGCGGGCAAAGTTGATTCATTTCGTGGAGAGCAGATACGTTAATGCAAATGTATGAGTCATGAGAAAGTACGTCATCATAAATAAATATTTCTTCTTGAGAATGGTAATTTTCTTCATTAACACCCAATAGTATCATCGCCAGTAATATTAGCAATGATTACGTAATTGTATCAGAAATTGTGTATATGTGTAAATCATTGTTTCAAATGAACATTTAGAGAAATAAATTAAATGTAAATATAGTGTAATATATTGCCAATAAACGTTCTATGATAGATAATCATTGGTACATCTGAGTGTGAGAAAAAGTCTCACACGCGACCGCTCGCGTGATAAGTAGCTTAGCGACCACTCCCGGGTTAAAAATCAGGTTTCAGGGCCATCCAGCGATGTATTCTCCATCAAACTCTTTCCTAGTCGTTGCTAGCAGGCAAAACTCATAATTGCCATTTTACCCATTTCTTGGAAGACTATTTGACTCGCCGAACCTTAGCTTTCTCAATGGCAAGGCCATTTCCAGATTCAGCTGACAAACATTATTTGACTAAATTAAGTTTCTCTCGAACGCATAAAAGCTTCGATCACTCTTAAAAGACACCCATAAGACCTACATTTTCTTGCTTTTTCTGAACATACTCAACATTTTACACTCCATCACCTCCTTCAACATTCTGATCCCTCTCCATATGTAGTAACGTATCATGGTTACACCTTGATGAAGGTCGTTCCTTTTTATCCTTTGAAAATATCTTTTGAACTCAATATCAATATCATGAAAACGCTTAGGTCATCCTTAAGGTTGGCCTAACGACAATTGGAAGTCGCTTGAGCAAGCACTCAGGTCTTGGGGGTAGACTCACTCCAACAATTAATTTTCATGTTCCGGACGCAAACTACAAAAAATAGCCGTTCGCGCTTGCGAGAAAACCCTAGGAAAAAACCCAAGGGTAGAGATTCAAGACAGGTGCTGACCTAGGAGGGAGATATTGTTAAGAGTGGTTAGAAAAAGCGTTAAGGGTGAAGAGAGGGGAGCTACCCGGAAATTGCTCGTGCCAATAGGAGGTAAAACGCTGCCCGACTGGAGTACCGTGACTGTGAAGCAGTGGAGGTGGGGGCTACCTCAACACAGTGACCTAGAGAGCGGAGAACAGCTGTGACCCAACTACCCAGGACCGAGAGTGTTGATCTAGTTACCTGCGCTGGACCTGCACAGTGGACCCAGGACCATCCAAAACCCACCAATACAGATCACCAATCAGGCATTTCTACATGCATTGGTGCATGGATGTTCACCTGAGAATAATTAAGACTCACGTGAATAAATGTTTATTTATTCCATATTCGATCGTTGCCAGATTCCATACTAATTGATCAAAAGGCGATAAATGTTCTTTACATTTAGTCTTTGTTGGTTGTTAGGTTACTTGAGAAAGGGGACCGACAAATGAGGCCATTGGAGCCGTAGAAATTAGGTGGGTAGATTAGTAGGGATAGGATTATTATGGGAATGAAGGAAATGTGGGGAAAAACCTAGCATCGGCATTATTCAACCCTTAACTCCACGAAAATTGCAAAGGGGACCAAAGTTTAACATCTCATCCGGTGGACGGAATACTTCTCAAACATGACGCCAAAGATGGAATCTAAGTTCCACTGAAAAATATCCGACAGAGTCGGGATTTGAACAAAGTCCATGTTGATGAGAAACCATCTCTCTAGCCTCTGAGTGCAGCCGATATCTTTAGGTACCCAATCGAAAGCAGTAATTCCCTTGTTATCGTGAAATAATATCTTGTGAAAGCTTCCTTAGCCAACCCAATGTTGCACCGAATGGCCATCCCACTCAAATTTCTCATGTACCATTCCAGGTACCATTGTATATGAAAATATATTTTAATGTTAATTTCACCTTGTGAAGATTCTCTTTACTGCAATCATTCACACGTATGATAATTCCCGGATATCAGAACTTTTCGCTAATGATAATTCGGTCAAGAATAATTCACATTCAGGCGTGTCAGACAACGCGCTCCCGTATCACCTTTCAGGTGCATCCAGGCGCAAGAAAAGGCAGAGCCTTCGAAAGAATGCGTATGTGGAGTACTGGAAAATGACGAGCTTTGGGAAGGAGGAATAAAGAGAACACTAAAGGGAAGGGACGAAGACGATTTAGTTGGGAATGGGTGCGTCTCCCTCACCGTCAGTTTCAAAAGAAAGAGTATGCGGGGGAACGACCTAAAAATGAGGTTCAGAGGTAAAAGACTGCCATTAAACATTTATGGGCGAGTTCACAGGGGAAATAGATAATTAAGAAGGCGCAAGGGAGTGTGTGGGTATATGGCGCGTGGAAGGAGGGGATGAGAACTGGAGGGAAGGGTTTTATGGATAAAGACTTGGAAGAAGGGTAGGATGGAACGGCTCCTCGCGATCGTTCTCACAATCCCATGGGATAATCTTATCCCCCGTCGAAAGTGATATAGAAACCAGTGGGATTTCACTCGCCCTCATTACAAAGAAGGAACTTTTCCATGAAAACGAATTGTATCTAGATTAATCCTTCCCAACAAAGATCATTCATTTATTTTTCAACATGCTGTAGCAATGCGGATGACCTTTTTAAGCAAAACAGAAACTAATAAAATATTTTCTCTGTCGCGAGAGATTTTTAATTCGAAAAAACAGTACGGAAACGAATGAAATTGAAATATCATTGGTATTCAAATTTAAAGAACTGCGGAACTGGCCGCGCAGTAACTTTAACGGACTCACCCGCTGATGGTCACACAATTGTGTGAAATTCACAGTGAAAAAAATATTCTCCTGGACTGGCATGCGAACCCAGACCCCTCGACTTCGCACAAATCGCGGGGTCGGGCACTTGGTGCGAAATCGAGGGGTCTGGGTTCGAATCCCAGTCCAGGCGAATGATTTTTTCACTATGGATTTCACACGATGGTATTAAAGTTGTTGATGGAGTATATAACCAAAACGGAGGTAACCTTCTTACAGATGACCTTCCTTCCTTTTACCTTATTACAGATTCTTTTGTTCGTGTATCATTTGAAAAATGAAATTAGTAAATATAAGTTGCCAAAAATATAATAAATTTTTGTAAGAAAAATGTTTAGTAAATTAATATAAATATCAGCGATAAAATAATCAGCATGTATTATTTTAAGTTCAGTGATCTTTATAATTGGCATTACACGAAAAAACGATATTGTCTAGCTTTAGAATCCTGGAATAAATATATATATATATCAAATTATAAATTAATCAGCGCTCACATTATCATCACATAAACACATATCGGGCCAGAACTCAAACTCAATAGATACTGATAAATGTCAAATAGATAAGAACTCAAACTTCAAACTCTATAAACTTTTAGCAACGGCGGCGGTGCGCTAGGACTGTTGTTACCAAGGTTTTCCGAGTTACGTACCTCATTAACGGACCATATCATTTTATTCTACCCATAAAGAGGAAGAATGTACATGGTTAATAATATTGAATGTATTGGTTATATTAAAATATATATGAATATTAAAATAATATTGAATTGTCATGGTTATTAATATTTTTACCAACTATTTTCCATTACTGCCGCCGTAGTACAACGTTTTACGCGTATCTTTTACCTGAGGGTATCATTTGAAGAAAGATACCCTCATGCTACGCAATAACCACATTGGGAACCAACGTAATATAAAGCTTTTAGAAAATCAAACTGTTCAACGCTTTAAGAAACAAAGCCATAGGTGAAACAAAATTTTTATTCAATAAGTTATTGATAATTTTCACAATAGCAGGGGGAAAATGCTTAATTCTCCTTGCTCGCTTGTTGCGGGAGAAAAAATGGAAATATAACGGTGATCAAATAAATGCGAAATGCTATCAGGTATATGCAATCCAATCTAGTCAAAATGACAGATAAAATATAGAGTGAAAATCCTTCTTCTGCCAGTAATTAAATATGGCCGACCCGATTCCAAACTCAATCGCAGGTTTACGCAAGGGACAGCGCACATAATGCGGTTCTATGTTTATTGCGTGGGATTCCAGGGAAGTCGATAACTCAGTACACATTCAACACGACGCGACGTGACGCGCCGTACTTTAAACACACTCCAGTGAATGCTGTAGTGCGTCGACGCCAAGAGAGAAAATGTTTATCTTTCTCTTCGTTCCTTTCCCCTTTAAAAAGGAGGAAGACTCCCAATTCTTATCCTTCTTCTCCGTCCAATCTCATCCTACGATAGACCGATTTTATCCCTCGAGGGCCCTTCCTTAATCCACACACAGAGAGCTACTAAATCTGTAGGGCAATCCCTCTCTTTGAGCGCAGCGAGGAATTTATTTTTGTGGTATAACTGAGATAAATTGTTTTTCATGAAAATATAAAATCAGAGAGATCCCAGATACAGAGAGCGAGAATGGAAACACTTAGTCCTGCCATTAGAAGAAGCTTTCGCATTTACAGACCATTCACTAGACAACTAATTACAAATACCGTTAGAAATATTAAAAAATAGTTCTTTTTTTCCCTTACCAAACGCAAATATGTGCCTTTAACCAATACAAAACACGGATTAAGCAGAACCTACCACAGAGATATAATTGTCTGAAAATAAATGTTCCTTTCAAATAGAAAAAGGCAAATAGGATTGATTTTTTTCTTAATTATTAAATTAGAAATATATTAAATAATTAAAAATCTTTCACGGATTTTCCAAAGTGCTTTTAGTTTTCATAAGAGATATGAATCATAAAATAAGATTTCAGTTATATACGAGGAATATACTGATATACTCTGGTATAACCAGCAAAAGCTTCGAAGAACTTCTCTTACGATGTGTAGCGCAGTTTTATGACCAGTTTCTTCAGGAGCTTTCCAATGCGATACGGCATATATAAGAAACGTGTAACTTTCCTTTCAAAATAGATTCTGATAATCCAAAATGGTTCATTTCACAATATGGAAGCAGAAGAACGACAAGAAGTTAACGCATTGACAATATTAAAAAAGAGTGAAATTCCTTATATAGTTACAAAGAATATTGTGTCGGGGAGAGTGGTCTGGCCGGTGGTGTGTTCCTCTGAACTGGCAGTTTGTGGGGAGTTTCTTTTTTTTGCAGGTGGTTGGCATAATCGCGCAGATTCTGCTGCGATAGATGGTCGTGTTCTGGATGAATCTCACAGCACAAAGAGTGCACCCTTGCCATATACCCCCTGCGATCGAGCTCGCTGGCAGCATGGCATGCGAGGAGGTCGCCCCTTAGGTCTTCCGTCCACTGCATGCGTGCTCTCTTCTGAGGTGGTGAATGTTCATTGCCACACCCAATTGTACTAGGGCCCCCATACGAGAGGTTGTGGGTGGCATTCCTGGTTATCTTTTTTGGAACCAGTTTAACTGCGTTTGGGGTGGTTAGCCCCACACGCAGATGTCCACCATTAGCCGGCAAAAGCGGTTACCAGGTACGCCACGGTTACCTGGTTATATAATTACAAAGAATATTATTCTTTTCAGAGTGCGGTAAGGAATTTATTTGTTACACAATAATTTTTGTGACTATATAGTTTTTGATGAAACTGTAACAATATATCAACTATGATTTAGCCACCAGCGGGGAAAACTAATCATTGCCGTTCGGGCATCTTCCGCGCACACAAACCGTGTCCTGGATTACCACTTTTTCCAATATGAGTTCAACCGCTCCTTGGGGGCGGAATCTTTCTCTTACTTCTCACCTACTGAGAGTGATAGATCATTTATTTCCAAATACAGAAGCAAAACATTGGCGCGAAGTCGTATTTTAAAGGTAGGTTTACACAGGCAAGTATATTGCGCAAGTTAATTGCAACAAGCAGCTTTCGACTTAACTTCCGGTTTCGGTTTAAACGGCTATGCGAGAACACTGGATTTTTTTTGATGTTTTCACTAATATTTCAGAATAGTTAATTTCTTACGTGAAAATAATGATCTGTGCTTGCAGCGAAAAAATAAATTCTGACAGCAAGGCCACAGAACATGACAGGGAACCCATTTATAACGGCTCATAAATCAAGTGTAGCACTTTACTTTTATGAACATACGATATACAATCTGACCACTGCTTTAACCCAATTCCATCAGACGAGTTAGCCATGATAAGTTTCTCATGACCTCTCCGGAATACGATACATGCGACTCGAGTGTTTTAGGGAAGCGACCTTTAGACAGAGAGGGAACCTCTCTTTGCTCAAGGGAAATATTCCACGAAAAATACGTATTTTTCATTGAGAAGTCAAACATGAGCACCGAGATGAACTTCTCTGTCCTTCGCACACAAGTTTACCCGGCCAATATCAACAAGCAAAGCGCTGCCTAGTGTAAATGCAGCGAGGCAGCCCAAGGAAGACGAGGGTCATTCAGGACTGGAGGCGGAGAAGAAATCGACGACATTTAATGAAAGGAGAACGAACGACATGGAGATAAGGGCCAGCGGTTATTTTATTTGAAAGGAGTGGGAAACAGATAAAAAGCGTGAATGCGTTTAAGAGAAGCATTTGTAGCTTTATATTGCGGAATATTGTACTGTGAGCATTGTTTATTTTTATTTTCGTTTCAAGCATGTGCTTTTTAATACTCCTATTTAATTCGGTCCACTCTCATAGCGCTATATTTTCACAAAAGTCTCGCTTCCATCTCTTCACCTCCTTGAAGTTGTATGAAACATCAAAAAGGACCATAATCAACCTCTGCAGTACCTCGTCCTGTAAATCATCGATGTTCATGTAGGATTGTTAGAATACAGGAATATACGTTACGCGGGAAATCATTCTGGATATTAAGGAGAGAAATTGTGAGAAATCGAAACGGGGCCACAATGAATTACCACTATCATCTTCAATTGACCTTGATAATAATAAAGCTACATAAATACAATTAAAATTATCAAAACTAAGACAAGAAGCATAAGAAATGGTAATACTTTTAAGCAGGTATTTGTTATTTCAATATTTCCATTAATCATTCAATTGAGCTTTAAAACGAATCCAGAGTTAATGACGAATGTAACATAAATTTAACTACGTAGGAGAATGAATTAAAATATAAATCTAGAATAAAAATCCGATTAACAATAACATAAAGTGAATGGTCATGAAATGGACGCAAGGATATATATATCAGGATACTGAGAAATACAACGTAAATTATTTTTGCAATTGGTAGATGCATAGACGAGATACAAAAGTACTATCATGACGTCAACAGTGAAGGAATCGTGAATTTAATTTCAATTTTAAAGCGAGGAATAAGGTTAGTGAAGAGTGATTACCAACTAAACCAACAACGTAAGTAAAATTTAAAGGGTAGAAAATGGACATAGAGAAAGCTTATTGTGGATGGGAATTAAAGCTTTGCCGGTTAAGTGAAGAAAGGATTGGACAAACGAAGAAAAGGATTAAACCTTTCGTGCCGAATGAGGATTTTTTATGCAAAACAACGAATGCCTACTATTCCCGACGCGGGGTGAATGGACGTGACCGCCGCCGAAATAATAATCCCAGGTATGCTGTTACCCCATGAGACCCTGCTTAGCGAGAGTTCAGACCCATTACTCGGCAACTGAGCTTGACCCTCCGAGTCATTAGCAACCCTTATCAAAGCATGAATCTGCGGCCAACTGATAGTATTTGCATAGGCTTTTCTACCTAACTCCTTCATTTTATCAACGAAAAAATTACGTATAACTAGTTAACCCCTCAAGCGTGTGCGACGCAGCATATGCGTCCACTCAATTCCATGTCTCCAGCGTGACTTTAATCGGAGGTATTTAAATACCCCAGGGAGCCTTTTTTTCGCAAGCAGCGAAGAATTTGTGCAGACATTAGCCTAAATATTTTTAGCATTGTAATCGCTATTTTAAAAAATTCAAAAAAATTATATTATATTTAAAATTGTATATACTGTATCATTACAAATTTATACTTACATTTTTTCATGCCGTTTATTTTTTTCTGCTCCCCATATCCGATGTTTAGTAGTTGATCTGAGTATGGTATCGCTCAAAACAGGGGTCTAGGCAGAGAGACGGTGTCCCTGGGCAGTTTTTTCACCTGTACCTTGTTTCTTTTTTCTTTCCGTGTTTCGTACACACCACACACCAGCTTCTTCCAACGTTAACATTATCTGTTTTAGGATTTTGAAAGGAGTGGGAAACATAGATAAAAAGCGTGAATGCGTTTAAGAGAAGCATTTGTAGCTTTATATTGCGGAATATTGTACTGTGAGCATTGTTTATTTTTATTTTCGTTTTTATTAACGCTATAATTGCGTTTAAATGTAAAAACGCTCAGTGAAATACAAGGAATTTATTTCAGGGTTTAAGGTTTCGGAGTATACAACAAATTTATTTTTTAAACAAACCATTGCAAACACAATTAGTTGCCCAACTGAAGGACTCTTGCTGCGAGAGACGTTGCTGATTAGTTGGAGGGTGAAGCGTACCCATGCAATTCGGAGGAGTAGAGGAAATTCTGATGCGATTAATAACAGGGGAAGTAATTGAACTAGAAGGGGGTATAAAATGCTAGAGGCGTGAATATCGTTTGAAAAGCATATCTCTGGTTGTCAAGGAAATATGGAATTGTTGATTTCAGAGAAAAATGTGAGATTTTTCAGATAAAAACATGATTTTCAGAAAAATACGAAGCGTAAAAGAAAATAAATTGAAATATTTAGAAACTTCATTTATTCAGCCATCTGATAAAAAACTCCCAGCCCTCTTTCTTTAGTGAAAGTACTTTCAAAATGTACAAAATGATACCACTGCACCGAAACCAATGCTTAGCATAGACCACGAGGGAGGTGCCTTTGGGGGCCCTTAGGGCTTTTAATATAGCCTATTTTACAACCAGATATAATTTCTATCTACACAAATTTCAGCTCAATCGGTCCAGTAGTTTTTGCGTGATGGAGCAACAGACAGACAGGCGGATTGACGGACAGACACCATTAAATTTTTATATATTAGAAAGGATTCTTGCAATAGATACATCGCCGCCGATGCGAGAGGCTGTACCGAATAAATTCATATTATGCTTGGCAGCGCACATACGCTATTCTCTGCTAAATTCAAGTTTCCCGAAATGGCGGAGTTCATTTTTCATTTTCCTCGAAGATTCTGAGACTTCATTCTATACCAAATGAGATCACGTTCGTGATCAAAGTCACAGGTCTCGCACAGTAATATTCACATTTAACGAGTTGATGGGAAAGTTAAAAACTCTACCATCGCATATCGTTGAGGCCACGGCAAAGAGGTTGTTTGATATGGCGTCAGACACGCCCAGATTCATCGACCCCCTAATATACCCCATGGAATGCATATTTTTTAACTCGGGGTCAAGGAATTTTTGTGGTTGAGCCATTAAAATATCCTAATTACTTCTGCAGCTTTTAAATGCCATAAGAATCGTAAAAATGCGTTATATAAGTACGCAGGCAAGTATTCAATAGAATCATGGATAATATGGTTGAGCAATATTGTTTTCATCTCCCCGACACCCATTCTCACCTTCATAAACGTGTTTAGTAACGCAAATCACTTCAGCCAGAAAATGAAATTGAATAACATAGCCTCGAATCTAGATATATGGCCTGCCGTTCCGTGTTTGTCGTATCTCGCAAGGGACTTGAAGGGGAGAAGATTTTCTCCGACGAAGTTTCGCCGAAAAGAAATTAAAGAAAAATAGATGCGAAAAAGGGAAAGAAATCCTTGCTTACGGAAAGGAAGGAAGCATTTGGAAAAAAAATAAAAAGCAGCTGGATGCGTGGACAATGAATAAAGTATTGGGGGACCTGATGATAAGGAGTTTCCTTCTTTTTGTCATTTTATTATTCTGATCTTGAGTAGAGAGCCCATCCCGTACTCCAGTGGATGAAAAATATCGCTGGGATCTGGATGATGAAAGGATGAAGAAGCCGTTGAAGATTGGCGCGAAATATTTTTTAATAAATAAGAGGAAACGCATTATTTTTATTTTATTTTTCCATGCAAAAATACGGATGTGAATGAAAAAGGGGCTGGGTGAGATTGATTATGGGGGGATTTGCATCCGTGCCTTCCCCCTTCTTAATATCAGAAAAAAAGGGAAAGGAAAGGGACTTCATGCTGAAGGAGAACGGATAAGGGTAAAGGGCTTGAAGAGAATAACTTAATAATCATGTAGAACGCACGTGCATTGGGTTTATGTACATACATCCATTAAGTACCATGCATTTTACTTCCAGGGTAGGCAAAAATATATAGTTAAATTCTCAGCGATAGGCCTATAACGTTGACTCTGCTTCAATAAGCCTATTAATAAGCTTTAAAAATCTATGCATATAGGGTGGCCAATCAGTCAAAGAAATAAATTTCTCGATATTTTTCCCGGTTTTTCCTGTTTTCTGGGTACTTTTCTGTTATTTCGCCGATATTTCTCAACCTTTATGAAGCTATTACAACGGCTTAAATTTTGGACAAGGGAAAACATTGATAATTGCGTTCGACGTAGTCCCAGCAGGTAGTTATAATTGGTAGGATGTACGCAGTTTTTATGAAATACATGTATTCGTACATAAAATGGAATGTATATCTAGTTGCCGATGCATACACCTTAAACTGTGTGCTTGAGAACTAAAGACGGCATTTGTTTATTCACATTATATCTCGAGAACTCTAAATCTAGTATCTTCTGGTTTTATTTTATAGGCTTACATGCATACATACCCTTCACGCTGATTAATTTCAATGAAGGAACAATCAAAAATGTTTTATTATCTGTAAAAGGGCCAAAATAGTGGCTCTGTTTTAATAATTTTCTCAATACTGTCCCACAATGCCTCATCCTAGCGTACCTTTTTTGCTTCACTTAAACTCATGCATTACTTCATACAAGCCCCACCTATCTCAAGACTCCTAATACTCCTTCTTTCAAGAGATTCATTCCACTACTCTCTCCTTTAACTCTCTCAGTCTTCCCATATCCTCTCACGCCAGTTAGTCTTGATCATCATGAATGTAGGTACTTAGTTTGTAGACTTTTATCCATTATAACAAAGTATACACCTTCCACACATACTGAAGCATTTATTTCAAATTCTTTCATCGTTCAGTCATTGGTAACCGTATCCTTTCTGCATTTACTGCAAACACTTCTCAGATACACCGTACTCATTGCATTCAGCCTACAATTACACTTATCCTAACATATCCAACTTTTACTAACATGCAATCATGTGCAAAAGAGTACGTTTTTGTGCCCTGCAATTTTCACTTCCTAAGATAAACGTTTATTCCTTGATACACCGCACGTGGTACCTATGACAGAATTTTTCATAGATATAAAAGATCTAAAGGTGTAGAAAGGTTCTTAATAAATATACATAAACGTAGATGAGAAAATATAGGAGAAAATAATTTCCACACACCAGCTGATGGAGTTAACCGTGCTCCAAAGGTAAAAAATAGCTCTAAGCCACAAACTTTGTAACAAATTAACGAGGTTGAAGGGGTTATATTTGGATGGAAAGGTCCCTAACAATAAAAAGATGACAAAGAAAAAGTCGTGAAATAAATGCAATTAGGTAAACATGGTACATAGAGCCATTTAGAAATAATGTGACGAAAAAGGACACATTCTTCAAACTTTCAACCAGCAAATTCCAGGTCTTCTTCAGGAAGAGCTGAGAGGAACCTTCTCCCTCTGGTTGCTAACAGCTCTTCCTGAAGAAGATCAGGCCTTTTTTGATCGAAAATTTGAAATTTTATGCGTGTAATTTCTTTTTTGTTTCATTATTTCCACACGACATACGTAGAGTATAGCTTTATATACATACGTATTCTTGTCGAAGAGTCCTTCCTATCCTCACAACCCCTGAAACCCTTGCTCTGGCTTCGATACATCGTATACATTTTCCTTCTCTGGCCCCATGACGTCGATTCCTTTAATTCTTTTATTTCGGCTCTCAACGAATTCTCTTCCGTCTCCTTCACCTCTCATTTCTTCTCTTCCATTTTAACCTTCCTTGATGTAGACATTCTCACAACACACTCTCACCAACCACCATATCAGCATCTCGGTCCACATCAAACCCACCAATAAGCAGCAATACCTTCATTACAACAGCTGTCATCCCTCCCATACTAAAAGATCCCTCCCCAACTCTCTATCCATACGAGGCCATCGCTTATGCAATAACCCTGATTCACATGATAAATTCCTTTCCTCTTTACACCAATCCTTCTCCAACAAGGATATCCTGAGACTCTTTTTGACAAACGCATTCTAAAAAAACCCTTTCCTCCTAAACCAACTCAAAATAAAGATAACTACAACCTCTCCCTCTGTACTACCTACCACAAAAACTACTCACCTTTGGACTTTAAGAAAGAACAAAAAGGAAATACCTAATCAACTAGTGAATGTGAAAAATAGGAAAGAAAAAAGTAGCTCTTTTGCATTCAACAGGGACATGACTCACGTTTCATATTCCCTTAAAAAAAGAAATGCAATTTTATTCTCGTTAATACATCACGATAAAAAATTGATGACTGGTCTGGGGAAATGCAGAAGCCAGAAATGTTCACCACGCATAACTTCTCTAAGGCAGGCGTTGATACCGTTGATGAAATGTGCAAAACTTACTCAAATTTAAGGAGATGCAGGCAGTGGCCATTAGTTCTCTTTTCCAGAAATTAGGATGTTGCTGGAAAAAATGCCCAAATGTTGCATCTTTCTAATTGTGCAGGAACTTCACTTGTTCAGAGATATTTTTAAGGGATATTGGTTTTTATTTAGTGGTATCGCAATTCTCAAAAAGAGCAGCGCTGAATAATTGGCCAAAGTATTTGAAAACAGAAATAGGTAACAATACACCCAACGACAGACCATAGGAATGTTATGGAACCAACAAAAAGACGGAGATGTACAATATATCCTAGACAAAATGATGTAAAAACAAAAAATTACAGCATTAAATGTAAAGTGTGTATGTGCGTAAAGCACTTGAAAAATACATGTAAAAAAAGGTATAAATGAAACCGGTATGTAAGAATTGGTATTTCAAGTTTGTAGTTTTGTGCATAAGTTTTGAACATTTTCATTTTATATTTACACTACAATTTGTCATTTATATAAGAATTCTTGTACTATCAGTCTGGCATTGTAAATAAAATATATTTTGCTTCCATTAGAGTCATGTGATGAAATAAATGTATTAGAGATATCATAAAAATACGCTAGTTCAAAGTTAAATATCACGTCATTTATCATAACTTATGCGAGCCAAAATAAAACGTTTTCCCATTTATTATATTTATAAGATAAGTTTTTGAGTAAGAATAAAATAAATTTTTTAAAGATGTTATTACAGCCTAGTTATTAGAACTCCACGAAATTATACGCAGAAAAGGGGACATTTACGATAATGATTATTTTAACGGTAATATTAATCGATATTGTTGTAAATAATAATTATGTTTAAAAATTATATATATATATATTAAATATTCGGAGGAAATAAAATCAGAATGCACTTTAACTTATTGATAAATTAAAAATTTGGGGGTCAGCGAGACCCTCACGCGCCTACCTGTGTGATAAAAAGTGAGCGCGCCTACTTAAGGGTTCAAGTGGGCGATGTCCATCGAACTGATAGTTGAGGAAAATGCGTTTACAGTTTCGTATATTCCTCCCGTAAATCGGCCTAACCAATATATTTTAATAATTGTTGTCATTTAGAGGCAAATATTCGAAATTAGGACTTTGCTCTCTTTGGCACTAATATGCACGATTACAGCCATCCTATAAAAAAGATGAGGAATGGAAAATATAGACTTGGTCCACTTTATAACTGAGCCTTCCATACATGTATATAGGATGTGTTTAGCATAAAATAATGTCAAAAGGCTGTACGTTTCATTGCCCCATGGTGATGTATCGCAAGGCGATGTATCATCAATATCGGATATCGCGTGCGACACATCTCAATATCGTGCAGGCCTCCTACCCTTCCTTTTCTCACCCCCCCCCATTGGCATCCATTCCAACATTTTCCCCAGAGTCTCTTATCTCGACAGTCTTTCCGCCACCAACCCTTATCGCTCCCTTGCGAAGGAAGTCCATCTCCTGGCTACGCTTGCCTTCCTTCTCCCCCTCGAAATCCATCCCTCACTCCCCTCTCATTGTTGCCTTCTCCTGACGCACCCTTCGGAACTCCTGGACGGTTTCCAGTGGAGATATGGTTGTCCCTGGAGAAGTACCCAAGTCGTTAATCTAGTTTCCACAGTTGTGGAGTTCTGATATGACCTTTTAGCGCTTCTATGAAGCCCTATTCCTTCACGCTTCAAGCTCATAATAATTATTTTCACTGTATGTGTAACTTAGTAGCCTGCATGCTAGGAGACGAGATGGAAACTTTTAAAATAGTTAATGCGTAAATTGTATAATTTTTTTGTACGCTGTCACTCAAAAAATGTGTGAGATGAAAAGTTGAGAAATTCATAGGAAAGAGATAACATCAAACATTGTTAAATAAAATACATCATTCTATTCATGTCTTTTATTTTACTTTTAATCTCCTTTTTTACTCATTCGGTTTTGAGTGAAACATAAGTGTGGAATAGAACGAACTGTCTTATCTAACAATGTTTTAAGTTAAAGTTTTCACTAGGTTACGCCTGAGACGTTAGATTTAAAAAAAATTAATGGCTTGCTAAGTGATTGGAAGATTCAGTTTTTGATCAATAGTAATAAGTGAGATTTTGAAATGCCCACGAGATGTTAATCCAGTACTCAGGACACTTCCCCAACCTTTTGTCATATTTTTACTGAACGATAAATATTTACGCATAGTAGATGTGATGTGATGCTGTCAGTGAGCCCACAAAGATTTCAGGGGCTCCTGGATAACTAATGTGAAGAAATAGCAAGGAGAACGGATTTGAGAGTATATTCACCGATGACCAAAATATTTGTTTTTAAAGGAAGAATGGAAAGAATAATTGGATGATAGGGGTAAATGATGAAATAATGGAGCAAGTGAACGATTTTGTGTGCATTGGTCAAATGATAGTAAATGATGGAAGGATAGATGAAGAGTATCTGAGGCATATCAAATAATGACTGTTTTTTTAGGGAAGCGATAATCATGTACTATTGTTCTCCTCCCGACGTTGTTAAATGGTAGGGAAACCTAGGTACTTCAGGATATGCTTAAGATAAGGCTAAATCCGATGGAAATGGGGTGAACGAAAGACGCCGGATGTAAAACTTGCGAAATTGTTGTACCTACGCTGTGAACATCCGAAAATTTAGGAACATTTGCTTCACCATCGAGGAAATTACGATAAAGCAATGATCCTGATAGTGACCCCAAGAGAAGATCGACGACGAATATCCTCAATATCTTTCCACGGAGGAGTTTAAATACCTTTAAATCTCGCTTGGTTCACCCTAGCCTCACACATCCAGCGGAAGTGTTAAGCACTCCCTCATGGCTCTCGGTACTCGTCTTGGCTTATCTCTGAGGAGCACTCCGTCGACTCCAATATTTCGCTTAATCGGCAGGCGAATTTCCCCCTCAGTCACTTTCTCTCAAACCCATTTCTAATCCATTTTCCGTGCTGAAGCGTTTACTTCGGCGATTTCACGCTCGTGAAAACTGCCTCTCAGCCTTTTTTTTCCCTCGACGAATGGCTCCTTCTCTACGTGCGTTTTTTATGGGCGACCAAACGGGTGATTGTGAGAGCGTGTTTAAAGCTGTTGGAAGTAAACGCTACTTCTCTCATGGATTTTTATGTCCCGTTATCATTCTCACTGAATTCAATATCGACTGAATTTCAGCGTAAGGAATAACTGAAACATCCAATGAAATGTAGTTTTAAATTCCGAATGTTCCGAATGTTGTATGCTGCGTAATAAATAGAATAAATTTCAGAGTCTATGATTTGTTTCCCATTGCTGTATAATGTGTTATATTTACATGATATGATGTTAGGGAACGTTATTCGCACCAGAAAGTACTCCATGATATATTAATGCAAAAAGAAACTGCAAATTAAAACAAAAAAGGTTCCATCCTTCAATGATGTGGAATTTTTGATGCAGCAAGTGGTGATTCCTTCTCTTTTTTGCATATTAATTTTTTGGTTGCTTTAAATGCCAATATAACGATTATTTAGAAATAAAGATACTCCGAAAAATATTTTTTAAGGGTAGAAAAGAGAAAAATAATTGACAAGGAGTCGTTTTTGCGGACTTGGAAGATAAACATTTGACTTCTTTAGTGAGTAAATATTTGATTGTATTTAGTGGGTTTTCTTTGCTATATTCAATATTAAATATTTTTTTCTTACTTTAAATCTCAAAAACATAGATTTATTGTAGTCAAAAGTATTTTAGAAGTTATTTATCTTTGCAACGATCACAAACACAGATATTTGCATCCGGGGAACTTTTTTTCACATATATGAGAGTAAAACGTTCTGTTTAAAAAAGGAGGCGTTATCAAGGACTTCTGCCAGATTTTCTGCACCAATTTAGAATTTACAGTGAGCAAGAGAGGGTGATAGTGGCGTCGGTGAACCCCATTTACGGCGTACGGGGCCTCATTAAGGGGTTTAAATTTTCTCTATCCTTTATGAAAAATGTTTAAGAGCCAAATAATTGATTTTTAATTCAAAATTACATAAAAAATTATTATTTACGATCAGAAGCATAGAAAATGTTTTCTCAGGTGAGGGAAATTTTCATCGTTTTCATGAGAGAAAAGCGATCGGTTTAAAGAATTGAGGCGTCCCTCAGACTTCTGTCAGCTCCTTTGTAGATTCCCGTGTAGACCGCGAGAAAGAGAGACGGTGGCGTCAGAGGGCATCCTTTCCGGGATTTCTCTCGAAATGGGGAGGAAAGGTAGGGTTGTACAAGTAGATTCGGGGTGGGGGGAGGGAGGTAGTCGCGAGCTACGAGGGGGTTGCGTTCGACGCGCAGAAGGGTTGGAGAAAATGAAATTTGTGGTGGATGAGAGCCGAACACGGTATTAGCATTAGTTGAATGTCACCTCCTGCGGGCACAGCATTGTTCTCCTCCCCCGATACCCACTCCCCCGCCTTTAAAAAGCACTCAAGGGTGTAGCAACAGTAGGCGCTGGGCGGGAGCTTCGCGGACGAATGTCGGACGGGTCGGTCTTGCCGACCTGTCCAACGTGTAACGGTTGAGGGACAGTCATCGACGGACCCAGCGGATACTCTTGTTAGGGAGTTCTCCTCACGCTGTCGTTGCGGGTCTCCAACAACCATTATTTCAAATTTTGCATTTTTTACACTTTGTGTGGCCAGTGGTAGATTTTATTCGAGAGATGGGATTTTGAAGAAGGCAATTGAAGTGGCCTTTGCGAGCTTTATTTATTTATTTAATTTTTATATCCTTCCGTGTGACAGTTTGGAGCACCACTCTCAACTTATAAGACCAAAATCCCCCTCAAATATTGAAATGTTTCGTGAGGGTTGGAAAGAAAAATATTTGAGTTTGTCCTTGAAAAAGGGATGGTTTAAACAAATTTAGAAGATTCGGGCGTAATTGAGTTGAGCTTGAGCATTATGGATGGATAGAAATGTGAGAAATGTATTACCAAATGATTAGCTAATTTACTTTTTTTGTGGATAATTGATCATCTTTTAATTCGTCCATAATTGTTAAAGTTTTGGCAGTCGCTAGGGTATCAATTGCCAAACTTTCGCCCATAGTCCATGTGTTGATGCCGTGAATCAAATATAATAAGTGCCTTAGTTAAGAACGTTACCACTACTCTTTTTTGTGAATTGTTCCGTGATTAAGTTTTAAGGTTTGCTATGAAATTATGTTGTAAGAGCTTATCTATTTTCCCCTTTCATGAAATGTGGACTCATAAAGAACGCTTTGTGACCAGGAAACAAAGCAAGCATGTTATAGCTTTTTAAAATGAGTTTCAATTTTCTCGAATGCTAAATTTAATGACAGCCAATTTCACATATTTATGGCCTGCGAAGAGCGTTTCACTGCAGTTAACTTAATGTTTATATCATTTTCGCAAATAAGTTTCATGTTTAACGGTCTGAAATTGATGAACTCGAAGACTTCCGGGAGTCATTGAGACGGCAGCGAAGGCTTTTTGGGCTTTCTTCCGATAGCATTGCAGCTATCTTCTTCAGGTCAGAAGTGAAGATGCAGGTGTTCGTGTCCGTCTTATATAGCGGACGTGTTTTTGAAGAGGAAAACAGCAACCAATGAGAACGAACCCAACTGAATAGGCAGATAAAAATCTACCTATATAAGAACAGGAACACCTCTTCTGACCTGCAGACCTGCAGCTACATTACTATCGAAACTGTCGTCTACGACAGTGAAAATACGCAGAAGAAAGCCCGAAAAGCCTTCACTGCCCTCTGAGATACACATTTGAGTTTTTTTATATGTATGGGAGTTTTAGTAATGACTAGCTGTAGGTCATAAATAGTTAAGAACAAATTAGTTAGTAAATAGACAAGAACTGAGGGCGATAGCCTTCTAGATCTTGATCAGTCATCAATTTATGCGTAGTAAAGACAGTCAGATCCACGTTTTCTCCATTCATCTTCATCGTCCTTTGACGCTACTCGGTTAAATTTTCTACTCTGTCATGTAAATCAAAGTAACATTTGTTACTCTCCGAAGACTTGTGAAGAATTTGCTTCCATTTTTAGCTTTAGCTTAGCCTCTTGATGGTACTCCTGGAAACTTCCAACATTCATACATTTGCATCTGCTCTAGCCAATCTACTTACCTTCTTCTAAAAATCTATTGCTATATTAATCCTCTATGCATGGGTTAAAATAATGATTTCCTACTTCCCATAACCCATCATTTCCAATGAATCCCAACTATCCCTTACTGTATTCCCTGTTCAGTGGGTGAACCATTCTGCCGTATATTTCATAGCCGAGCTTATGATTATACAATAAAATATGTACATTCGTCGTTTTAGTGACCAGTTCTCAAGTTTATTCATGTGAAAACTTGTGTAATTAGGACGAGAACACCAGGTCCTTTTAGTTCCTTAAATGTTAAGGAAAAAAATAAAAATGTTCAAGTGAATCTGGCGGTGTGAATAAATCAGAATACGTTTGATAAGAGTGATATTTAAGCCAACAGAAAGGAAAAAAAATCTTTGCTTTCCCAAATTATTATGTGCATCAATTATTTAACCATGTCCACTTCAAAATTACTTCAAAATTTTGACTGAGAATATTGATAAATTGAATAACATAAACTCACATGTAGTAGGGCGTGTTACCCTCGTGAAGATTTCTCCATATTCTCTTCAGCTCATGTTTACTCAAATATTGTTGAGTTTATTTTGTAACGCTTGATTGTATTATGTTTTTGATAAGGATTTCATCGAATAACACGCCGTGCTGTGCAAACAACATCCTCGTACATGCAAGGTCGAGCAGAATAATCATCGGGAAAATGTTCAGGGGACCACAAAATTTGAACTTGGTTGTAATTCTGAATTCCATTTTTTTTGTTTTTGGAAACAACTCGTTTGGAGTGAGTGAAAGTTGGTTGATTTTTATTCTACATTTTCCGCTAATCTGAATATTTTATAAGACTAATTTTTTTTCATCGATTTTTCGAGTATGTTGAGGTAATACTTATATAGTTGATCATCCATCTAGTATGTCATTTACATTAAAAATGCATTCCTCCCTATGATAACAGCAAATAAGACCAGTATAGTTATTTCCATCCATCATAATAAGATGTTTGAATGAACTCTTCAGTGTCATCTCTCAAATATTCCAGTGACAGGCGTACAAATTTTATCTAAGGATAATGCATAGGCGTCGGTAGACATATTGCATTGGCACTGCTTAGAAATTTATGTAGCACGTATGAAAACTTCATCTATGTTTAGACTTAATGAATTGAATCTAAATGATTATGCCTTTGGGTTTTATTATTTCATGAAATAGTTAAAAAATGTTGTCAACCTCTGAAATGTATAAAATATATTAATCTTAGTACCATTTAGAGTGGATTTAATTATTGTATTATATTGTATAATTATAGTGGATTAATTTTGAAACGTGTGTTACCGAAAATGTAATAATCATAATTTATGATAAATTTTATATTTTTTCCTTTTTTATCCTTGCATGAACACATTTTTTATTATTTTTTAATTCTTTAAGACAAATTGTATTGCTTATGGGTTACATTGATACCGCTATTTGTAAAAAAGTTGTGGATCGATGTTTAAATGTTTGTATCTTTGAAAACATTCTATTCATTCATATGTCTTAAGTATTTCCTCTAATGAATCAACGGAAACATGTAAAGGATCAATAATACTGTTGTTTTATTACATTTTATATTTTAAAATAGTTTCACTGTGTAAAATATTTAAATTTTTACTTGTTCATTTAGTGAGAATGACTGAAAATTTATATCCATTTTAGGAGAACAAGGTTCTGTTTTAGGAAACTTGCCATATGTTTTGTTAATGAGAGTTTTGGCGTCGCAGGGGTGCACTTCCCTCATCGATGATATATGTAGTCACATTTACGTTTTTCCTGTGTTCTTTTACTTAATTATTTTGACTTTTTTAGGGTCTCAAAGTCAAATTACGTCTTAACACGAACAAATATTTTTTTACCCTTAATCAGATGCTTATATCCAACAACTTCGCATTTTAATTTTCTCATGGGTCTGTTTTGAGTTTAATAAGTATTTGAATAAATTATTTGTCTAGTTTTAAATTAGGTGCAGCATTTTATGCTCACCACTGGTGCAATGGAGCACTTTTTTTACTCCTTTAGGCTTCAAACGTTTAAATAGGAAAAGAAACTTCTCGCAGTTTTAATTTATTATAGGTATTATATGAAATATACCGGCTAAGGTTGGTTATTATGGAAGAGTGAATACCTATTCTCATATTTTTCAACTGCAGGCCCGTGTCTCCTTACACATTATTTCATTCTTAAATATTTGTTGATTTAAATTGTTTAATAATATTAGCATAATATTTTTTTTTAATTTGACGTCCTCTTGAGCCATATAAGTCTCTCATAAGAACCTTAAACAATATTTTTTTTACTTTCTAAGAGTCTATGTTTAACTCCAGATTGTTTAAGTATTTCTATGGTTTTCTACACAATTCCCTTCCAGATAATTTGTTTAAATGTAAAATGAGAAAAAATATGCGTTTCATGGAATAATTTCAATAGAAAAGATTACTTCTAGTTGAATTAGTTAATAACTAAAAAAATGATTTTACTTTTCAGGTACGTATGCCTTTTGGGACATCCAATTTTTTCATGATGGTGTGTGTCATTCGCTTCGCTCCCTAAAACGTTTTAAGGAAGATTTCTGATGTTCTTCTATGAGGTATGTGCCGTTCAAATATATTTAAACATATTGATTATCTAACTCTCGCTAACATTTTATTGAGGAACTTAATTAACTTTTGTCCCAATCAATGATTTTCAGCAATGCGTTGCTACTAATGAGCTTATATTCGTGATATAAATTTTTTCTCTCGCAATTCTTGCATTTCCATTGAACACGACTCCAGTAGCGGTTCGATATTTTTTGTGGGTTTTGATTAACTCGTCCCTTTAAAGGTGAAGAGCTGACTTTTCACGCTTGCTTCAATGGTTTGCTTTGGCTGCTATCCATTCGTTTGATTTCGGTATTGATCTATGAGCTTGTGAGCCGTTGTCTTCCGTTTTCCTTTCTCTATGGGAATTCTTCATGAACGTTGTCATTTCAGCTTTAAAATGTGCTCTATCGACATAGTATTTAAATTTCATTTAAATTGCCGAAATGAAGGATCCTTGAGTGTTTATTCACGTGTATAAATGTTTCATTTCGATTATTGGTTTGCCTTGCCGTACCGTCACTGTATCACCAAATCTGTATCACTAAAACACTCAGCTAACTTTTGTAGTCGTGCATTTGATCATTTTCTTATCAGATGTTAAATGATAAGTGACAAAAATTTTGCATGGATATGAAAACCTTTTTTTTCCTCTTTTAATGAAAATTAAACATTGTAATTTTCTATTTCACTTGATTCTGTGTTATGGGAGCTCTAATCGAAGATATTCGGAGGTTTAAATTTGCTTCTATTAGAATTATGAAACGTTGAACCGGACAATAGAGTAAATGTAGACGTAATTAGCGGTACTTTGCGAGACTTCGTTCTTGGTGCACCTCCTATTGCCACTTGTAGTCCACGTTAGAATGAGTACATCTCGTATTATCATATTTTAATTATTCCTTGACAAATTAAGACCAATTTTCGACCAATATAGATAAAATTATTGACCTGTGACTTATGCGAAGAAAAAACTTACTAAGAAGAAACAAGAATGTTCGAAATTTTCTGCGAAAAAATAAATATAGTAAAATGAGTTTATAATGAGTTCAGTAAGTATAACTACCTAAAGTCGATACCATTTACTTCCTAAGGTGGAGGAATTGGATGTTATTTATCCAAAAATATACTTAAATATTCGGTTACTTTTGAAAGTAGAAGGTAAAAATATTCTTGGTAAAAACTTAGTTGCGGATGACCTGTAAATACCCGTCTGATATACTTCTTCAGCAACTTTAGAATCAGCATATTTTATATCCTAAAACGTCGGATTCCTCGCCATTTTTCAAGTATAACAAGTCCTCTCTTTGAAATGAAATTTCCTTCACCAACTCTTATTTAACTTCATCCTACAAATTCCATTATTTTATTTTTGTTGCATGTCGCTACCGTGAGAAACATAACTTACTGCAGCGTTTAATAATGGTATTAAATAGCGTGTTATCGAGAATGCATTCTCTGATCTCTTTACATTTTATCACACATTTAATTCACTCTTAATTATTATTTTCATTAGGTATTTGTTCTAAATGGCTTTATATAACCCATTCTTATAAATTCCTCAATACTAAATGCTACTTGAAATATTGACTGTAATTATTTATAACCGACTATAAAACAATGGACAATTATATTTTATGATTTTCATTGTTTTCATTAGCCCTTTTTATTCGTAAATTTAAAGTTCTGCGTACTCTTCCTGGGTGGTGATTTATAATTAGCATTATATATTTTCATTTGCGGTAATATTCCGCTCATGAATTGACTCTTGAAAATAATTGTGGTCAATTTAATCTCAATTTTTGTAACATTTAATTACACTTCATAAATATTCCATATTTTATGGACCGACGCGTAACGAGCCATTTTCGTTCATTGAAGATGGAATTGCGAAAATAGTATAACGTGCAAGCTTTATTGGTTAATTAATGGATCTTGTGGATTGTGATGTTCTGGCCTTTTCTCGCTTTGCATTTCATCCTCTCTCTATTGATTTTCATCTTTCTGTCATTGGTGAAGTGGCGAGTTTCTCTTGTGTCTTGCCGTAATCTCGTTAGTCAATTTCCAGAGTTTTCTTTTCCATAAAATTCCATTCACTTTCGCTACTTCCGATTGAATTCGGAGGCTTCGGAGGATTCTGGAAGTTGAATGTAGGTTTCATCGGGGTAGGGTTCTCTTCATTCTCTTCATCAATGGCTTTTCACTTCTTGGAAATTCACTTCTAATTAATTTTACTGCAAGCATCTGCATTTTATTCGTATTAATGATTCACTGAAAAATATAATTTCATCAAATCAGACACTTGGAAATATTTTAGATACTCTCCTTAACTTTTTGACTTATATACAAAATCTAAAAAAAATATAGTTTATGTTGAGCTATCTTTTGCTTTTGTAAATGATTTAACTTATGTTCGAGAGCCAAAAACATGATACTAAGTCTTAAGTTTGCAAACATTTATAATTAAGGCGTCACCACCAGATTTCACAGAATTTGAAATGATTTAATGCTTTTGACTTATTTGACCGCAGAATTAATGAATGTCATTTTCTTCTTTCATTCTTGCTCGGTAAATATTCCTTGTCCATGTCCATGCTCTATATTCATACGCTTTACATTTACTTTTAGGCAAGATATCTTACCTCGAAATGCGTCCGATTGATTATGTCCCTTTATACTTAATGCTTCTTTATTTTTACTTCCTTCATGCTCTACGTTCAATACCATCTTTTACTTGAAAAAAGTAAAGAATTTACTTAACTTCAAGGATGTTGGTGCAACTGAAATTTTGATGTAAATGACACATTTCACACATTTGACACATTGTATAAAATAACAGTTTAATTCGACATTGAAAAAATATTTGGTCCATCAGTGTGATTGCATTCAGCGAATAGAATTCATTGGTTCCTAACTGTCCTTAAATATGGAGTAGTGGTATTAAATTAATTCATTTCTTTAAAATTTGCTACTGCATTATTTTCAATTATTTATTTACTATCAATCATTAATTCAAATTCTCATTGTTCTTCTCCTCGTACCTTGCAAAATTAATGTATATTGGAAGATAAATTACGGATTAAATTTCTCCGGTACAAGAAATATTCACGTTCAACTGTGTATTCTGCTGTTCCTCTTCTTATTAGAGGAAAGTAGAAAACACGTTGTAGGTTTTCTTCGGGCCAGTTAGGCTCTATCCGTATTGATATTTACTTTAGCTTGTTTGAGGAGTGCTTTTACCCGTTTCCAAATGATATTGACTTGAAAAGTTAAGTACATTAATCATTCACTTCCCTCCCTAACCCTTTTAAACTCTCAGCTTTCACAAGCTTTTAACCCTTATCTACTAATGTTTTATTTTTTATCCCAAAATTAAACTGATTACTTATTCTTTCCTTACCAATGAGAAGTCCTGGCGAAGCGACAGTTCAACGAATGGCTTAGGACATTTCCCTACCCGATTCCATTATAACTTCCTCCTTTCGCATATATCACCTAGTTGTCGTTCCAGAAAAATAAATAATGTTGCCTGTCTGTATAAACTCTATCGGAATGGTCGATGAGGAAGAAGTGAATGCATGCATGTATCCCCTCTCTCAGTAGTTTATGCATGTCTCGATCGTATCTGTTCCTCTCGAAAATAATATCCCTCCCTCAGCTAATCCTTTCATATACCCGACCGAAATTCCATTCATCTCCTCAAATCGCCGCTCGCACGAACGCAATATTGCCGAATAACGATGCCCTGAGGGTTTGCCTAAAAAATATTCTGATCATTACTTTTTTTTTCAATCGGATGTCCTTCTCCATTAAATGGTCGGTTCGCTTTTGGTGTTTCCGCTTCCTTTCTAATGATATATTTTTTCGCAATCTATCTCAAGAAAAAAATGTAATGCGCAACGCGTACCAAAGGATTTCCTTTGTCGTCCACGCAACGTTGTGGGAAGCGGTTTTTTTTCGGGGACAAAATTGTCAAAGAAAGGGGGAAAATGAAGTTGAGTTCTTATTCCCGGAAAATGAGTTAGGTTGCGTTTCAGACTGACGACGAGTTCTTGCAACCGTATCATCAACGCGTAAGTCTTTCGAATTGCAATGCTTTCTACGTCTTTACTTTCCCAAACGCAAGAAAACGGAAGGTCATTGAGAAAGAAGTGAATGTGTACTATAACCATCTCTCTTGCCAGGGCTTATGCGTTGCTAATCCGTATCGGAAAATCCCTGAAACCCTTAAATTATGTCTGCTTCCATATTACAAAAAATGTTTTCTCTTTTATTTTCTCAGATGTAGATTCGAGCGTTACGAAAGATGCACAATTTAGGGCAGGTTTAAGTGCGACATTTCCTGACGTAACGGCGACGGACGGTGTCGTTTGCGAAGATTGCTGATTCTGATGCTGTGGAATCTATTCCGACGGCCGGACGTTGACTTGACCATTAGCGGATGACGAGGGAACCTAGAGCAAGTCTAAATATATCATCACGCTACGTCAATGGCAGCCAATCTGAGCAAAGCTTTTTTCTTCAGCATTTATAATAGTTAAATTTCCACATTATTCATCTTTCTTTTTAGGTTTAAATCAAAATTAACCTCCTGGGAGCAATACTTTTCGGCATGTTGGCATATTATTTGTGTCTGAATCGTAAAATACGAAATAAAAAGGTACTTTTATTAAAGGTTCCACAGTTTTTTTTTACCACGATCAGGTTTCATCGAATAGTCGACACCCTCAGGTCAATATAGAGTATGCTCGTGAAAATATTAGTGACGTCAAATAACCCTAGCAAGTAATTTGTTACTGGTGGATGTGTAAATGTAAGAGCCATACGGGTTTGCCTTCCTTCAAAATTTTATCAAAAATTCGTCCCTACAAATCAGCGGCGAGTTTCCGAACTGGGTTATTGTCAATGAATTCGTTGCAATTTTTTATTTAGTCACATAGGTATATTATCACCTTAGTGTTACCCTTGTCAGCTTTCTCAATTTCCAAATCATTGAGACTTTAGGTTTCTAACGGAATATATGGCATTTGATACTGGGACTTGGTCTCTATGTTTAAATTACTACCAAGAGACAACGACCATTTATGAGAAATCACTGGTTTTGGACCAGGTCCCTGCTTGTTTAGGGCCACTTCACAATTCACAGTCTGGTGCAAAGCCTTGTTCACCGAGCAATACCCAAGTTCAGTGGTCAGAATTCGCCTTTCGTTAGCAATACCCGAGTGTACTTGTGCCTTAGATTTCAAATATGAAAAATGTCGTAACGAAAATAGAAGGGGGTTTTAATCTTGTGCAATAGCGGATATAATTTGTGTTTTTATGATTAATGGCAATTTATTTGTTATAATGTAACAATATCTTCACCCAGTGGTTGTTATTAATGCTCTAACATTATGGCTTAAGCCTCAATTGTTATTATGTCTTGTTACTGATAGGAATGTAGTTGGAAAAATCACGCCAATATTTATTGGTAGTAAGTAGAAAAAAGTTGAAAATGCGTATAAGAAAGTTCATATAGGGCTGGATAATTTAAGTGTGGAATGTTGAAAAGCTCTGGAGAATTCGTCATTTAGCTGCAAAGTTTGCTTTCAAGTCTGGGCCATTTTTATCATAGACGGAGTTTTAATCCGATAATTGGCCAACCGCATCTCTATTTATGCAGCTAATTTTTTATCCATTCGTATTCCATATGAGACGTTCCCGTCTATTATTTTTTATTCATAAGTTTTTTTTCTTCAAGGCGTACTTAATCCCATTAGCTCAGTCTCTGTGACGATACGTTCCTGACGGGCCCTTCTACCTCCACTTCTCTTCATAATTCTGGCTACCTTATTTTATTTCTGTTCATTTGATCCTCAGCATCCTTCTTCAACACAAGGTTTTGAGGTTTTAGATCTTCTGAAGATCAACGGAGTGGTGTAATAGTTTTGGAAGACCACTGAGGTCACATCTCTGAAACCCCGAATGACTTCTTGGTTCATTCATTCTTCGCAGCTTGTATTTAAGTCCGACTTGATTTATTCGGTGACCTCCTAATGTTGACCTCAGTTTCCCTGAGTTTTTGTCGGGTTTTCATCTCTGGAGCAGGGATGGCGAAATTTTTCGGGCGGAGTGTTTCCTAAAAAAGATAGGTTTCCCCGTCTAAATCGATACGCTAGACGACGTAAGAGGTCAAACTTCAGTCGCACTGAATCCTGGATGTAAGGTTCATTTTGAAAGCGCGAAATACATTTTTTGACGCTGATACGTCTTAACCTTTTATAGGTCCAACCTTTCTTCTAAAAACATGTTTTTAATGATAAATGGGATTTCTGGATGTTCATTGCTCGGAATAACAATAACTTGGCTTTTTAATTATTTAAACCTCTTTTAAGAGTAAAATAGTATATTTATTGAGTAATATGTCGCTAATGGGGCACATTCTAGTGACAGTGAATTAGTGTGATTCTTAAAATTAACCATAGACGTACTAAGGGTTAAAATAAGACCAACGACGAGGTATTAAGACGGATACAGCGAAGTAACGTTTGCAGGGTGATCAATTTCGAGAGTGTAATTTCGTGAACCGTTACACGATTGATATAACTGTGGTCTCGTTCGAACGGGTACGTGACTACATTGAGTGACTGACCCTTTATTGGTTCCGCGCACTAGGGAAGCACGCAAGCTGGCCCACAGTCACTAACGGTAATTTTGGGCGTGGGTGAAAATTTCCGCGCAGTACATCTCACGACTCCGGTGTGATGGCGCGCTGAGTTTGGGAAAACCCAAAATACCACATCAGCATATGTGTATTTGAGAATAAAACGGATATAGCAAGTTGTCTTTCGGGCATGTTATAATCGTTAATAGGGGCATCATTAATAATGAAATTTCATGTAAAATTCGACCCATGTTCACCGGGAAGCCTAGTAGTAATTTAAGGGAACGCATCTTGTCGGAAATGGAGTCTAGTTAGTCATCAGGTCAGCGATCATAACCTATATGCCCGTGAGAAATGAGGGAAGAGTTCTTCGAGAAAAACTTGAAAGTTGACGCCGCAAGTACCTTGGTGACCGTTTATAATTATCACCCTCAAACGAAAACGAATTCACTTTAAACCCGCGGTTGAAGCTTTGATATTGCCATACCCGATTTGGTTTTCGTTTATTGCGCATATTTTACTCATTAACAATTTAATACCTTTTAATCTGGAGTCTTGCTGGCTATGTTATTTTTAAATGATAAGTTAATAATAATTTTCTTTCGCCTCATCGATTTTTACTCATGATCTCGACTCATCTTTTTTTGTGTCGGCTTAAATGCCTTTTTAGCATTCCTATACCTTTTGTTTTGTCAATTTTTTAGATCAAACTGGCATACTTGTTACACATGCATTTCGTTAACCTTTGATATCTTGATAGTTTCAAAAATAAACTTTGTTATATTTCACACCGTATTTATTAAAACTCAACCGGTTTCGACCTTTTCAGGTCATTATCAAGAGTTAACTCTTGATAAATATCTGAAAAGGTCGAAACCGGTTGAGTTTTAATAAATACGGTGTGGAATATAACAAAGTTTATTTTTGAAACTATCATGTCTTCATTCCACGAAGTGAACTCGCGGACCATTGATTTGATACTTTGGTATCATGATAGAATTATTTAAATCTAGAAGGGATGGTCTACAAGCCTGGAACGCTACTAAGTATCATACAAGAACCTATTTTTTTCAATTATCATTCGTTGTACGAGGATGTCATGAATGAATAGCTCTAAATACATATGGGACTTAACTTCTGGGACTAATCTCAGCCCTGGGTATGTTCTCCAAAATAACCTCAAACATAAACCTTTATCATTTCGATGTTTTAAAATAATGGATGTATCCGTTGGCGAATTTCCTTTTTTATGGAATAAATTGTTTCTGCCCAATCCCAAAAATATAATACATGCTTCGAGATAATTTGATAATAGCGCTTCAAGGTTTTGCGTCATTGCTGGTGTTCATGAGTGATTGTTATTAAAATTTCCAAAATTGATGAGGTTCTGATTTTCTGAACTGTTGGTACCCTTTGCGCTGAAGTCACCCAGTCAAGAAGCCACATTTTTGTGGCCAAGTGGAAACTTATGTCGGTAAAAAAAATAATTTTGGGGACATTTTCCACCTAAAACTCATTAGCTGTATTGTCTCATTCGAAATAGACCTGGTGTAGCTATAAGGATTTAAATAGAACTAAGTGTTCATGTAATTCATATTAGTCCCGCCATGCGTGCCCATTAGTCCCATATGTTTAATTTCTCATTCAGGCAAAATATAATTGAACTAATTTTTAATAAAAGCGTCGACTGAAGATCCTTAGTCATGGTTAAAAAAATACGATTCCTGTCACACCAGTCATTGTGATAACTTACAGCATTCCCAGGGGAACATGTATCTCTTTAATAAATCGCATCCTGGAAATTTTTAGGGTTAAAAGAATTTCTATACGGGGAAATAGCAGGAAGGAAATGCCCAATCAATCAAGTAGACATTTCAAGAGCTGTAAAAGGTCGAGGTGTATTTACCGATTTAAAAAAGGATACCATTATGGAGAGGAGAAAAGGATAAGAGGGGAAAAAGCAGGAGAATAAAAAGAGGAAAGGTTAGGTAATTCTCCCGAGCCGAAATCTCCAGGGAGGAGTGTAAGCTTATACAGGAACCCCTTACACCGCCGGCATCACACTATATCCCGCCATCCCTGCCTTCTTACCCCATAGCATGGAGTCGGGACGGGCAAAGAAACCCTTGAAATCCCCCCTGCTCCCTTGCACCCCCGAAAGCGCTGCCCTCCGACTTAGGATACGACAGATGCCCATGCAGTTTCAATGATGGCGGCACGTCTTTCGCCATCAATTATTCAGGCGGGAAGGGCAAAAGGAGAAGGCATTGGGGGAGTAGCAAGGGCAGATTGGAGGAGCTGATAGCGGGGGTTCCATGGGTGGAGGTGGGACTAACGTTACGGGAAGGAGGATAGGGGAAACTGGAAAAGGGCGCAAAAAGAGGTGATAAAACTGAAGGAGCAGAAATGAGGAAGAAGAAATACGAGATAGGAAAAAAGTTGGAGGAAGAACTGAAGTAAGGGAGGCGAAGATCATAAACAGCAGCAGTTATCAATCGGAAGATTGGATTTATTATACTCTCTAATCCATTCTCTCATCAGTTAACCGTGTCATTGCTTCACAACTGGTTTTTACATCCCTCATGGTTCATTTTGCCAACTTTTGTCTTCCTTATTTCTTCCCATTCCGTCCTAACGTGAATGTTTTCAAGAGGCGGTTGTCTCTGATAGTGTGTAATAAGTGTCTATTCTACTACGCCAAATATTCAATATACCTACTTTATCTCCAACTTCTTCATTGGCGTCGCCCGCCCTGAATATTATTTACACAATTACACTCTGGGTCATTAAGTATAAAGTACAACTATTACAATCGTTCTGTAAGATTTGTGGTAATGCTTCTGATTTTTTACGTTTACCTTACATTTCATACATTGCACAGAAAATCTTATAAAATAACCAAATGAAATGAAAAACAATGAAAAAAATGCTCTAAAACATTTATCAGTTTTTCATTATCATTTATAAAAATTTGTGAGTAAACCATAGACTCATAAAAAACTAATCATGTTTGGTCCTGCTAATCCGCAATTTTTGTCTTGTCAGTAGCTGCCAATTTTAACTAAATAATGTTTCAAAGATCTGTGGTCATTTAGCAAAACAAAATAAAAACAACTGTGTAGATATCACTTTTATATTTACTTTATTTTTGTTGACAACAATTTATTTATTCCACTTTTGACCTCATTTTATTTTGAAAATATTATCAAATTATTATGCAACTCGTTGAAAAGAATTGGTACCGGAACTTCCAAACCTTTGTTTCCATCAATTGCGTAATATATTTTAACGTTGAATTTTATGTTTTCTCTATGTGCTTATTAACTTATTGCTATATCCTTTTTATGCTTATATTTTATACTTATTATTAAAAATCATCATTCTTATATATCACTTCATTTTTGTCACTTCCTGCTTTGTATTTTATTCTGCTGTCATAGCCCAAGCTTTACTGCAACATAATATCATCTTCAGGTCAAAAAAGCTTAAGATAGGTTAACTGCAGCCCTCAGTCTTACTCTTGTCCATGTTAAATTCTATAATATATGTCCTTTCGACTCTTCTGTTTCTTATCCTGTTTTAGTTGGCCTATATTTTTTTCTCGGCCTTGGGGTTTCCCTTTTTCTTTCTCTTGGGATTTCCCTACTTTCATTCCTTAACAATTCTTTGTCTCATAATGTGATCTATCTATCTGGTCCTTGTATTCCTGATAATTAATCGTATGGTTTTTACTCTACTATTCAACTACACACTTCCTTGTGTCTGAGCCTATCCGTCATTTAACTTTCAGCATCCGCCTTTATAACTAAGTTTCTAAATCCTTTATTCTCTTCTGCTCCAGCATTGCAATGGTCCATATATCTGAGACATATTACATAATACTCCGCACGTATGGTATTAGGCACTTTCTTCTCTTTTAATGAAAATCGTATTTCGCTTTATCAGGTGTAATTATATTCCCCATTATTTATAGTATATTGGAGGGGATACTTAGCTAGCTAATATTGCTAGGTCTTGGCAGACTCCATTTATGATAAAATGTATTTACCTCTTACGTTTCCCCGCTCATCATCTCCTTTTTGTTTCTTTTTTTCACTGGTGTTTTTAAATCTTAAGTTGTTACACTTTCTCTGGTATTTACTTTACTCCGATGGTTAGTTCATCTTGCTGAGCTCTTTCATTTTTCTTATTTGCTATCGATCTTTGTCTTCGTGTGTAGAGATACAGGGTACCTACTAAAGGAAAGAGAACTGAAGAAGAAGATGAATGGTGACATGCGAAACAAGGGAAGATGAAGAAAGAGAAAGAAAAGGTATGAACACTTTATAGAAACGAAAGGCCGCTACGAAATTCACCACGAGGGCGGAAGTGCCCTTTTCTCAAATTCCTAGGCCGTGAATGGTTCTGGCGCGAACGTGGACTTGCCAACACTCTTCCGAGCCTCGCCATCTGGTTTCCCCCTTCCAATCCCGTACGTGCTCTGCAGTGTTAAAAACCAGAACACGTCTAAGCACACCACTAAGGCAGCTGTCAACAAAGCCGACGGGTTCACAAAAACTTTTCTCTTCAGAAGGCAGTGCTTTTTCACTGACCCTATCGGGGGTGTAAGTGGGGAAATATATCAAAGTAAAGCGACTCTTCTCAAACATCTTCCGTAAGTGTTTTATGTGAAATTACTGGGAAAATAAAACTGAATGTTACTTCATTAAAAACAACAAATTTCTTGATAAATTTTTAAATCACCATTCGAACTCTATTTCCATATTTTTTTTCTCTAAAAAAACTGTGTTTTTGTTCATAGTACAGTAAACCCTCACATAGTGTGAGGCTATCTACATAATGAAATTCTCCTGTAAAACATTTAAAGAAATGAACTTAAGAATATTATTTGTTTTGCGTATGTTGGCGGGACCTCAGAGGATGGTGCAATCAGCTGTTGGTGCTAACGATACCATCTATTGGCTAAAAGAGTAACTAAATGCAGTTTTTCCATATGATACGTATTTTTGATTCCATTATTCCGTATTATCTATCTTTGTTCGAGCTATGTTTGCCTGTTTTCAGTTTATCTACCGGCCCAGCCCAGCCCACCGTTAAATTACCGGCCCAGCGTATTGGCCGTGCGCAGAACCTTTTCTTCTCCCCTAAAGTATTCACGATTGTGTTGTTATGATTCCATCAAGTAATCCGGCCACGCACCAGTCTCTCCTCTAAATGTATCCATGCTGCCAATATCTCCAGTGAAACCTTGAAGATAAGGGAATATTAATCTCGCAGAACATGCAAAATGTAACGTCGAATGCATACAATGTGGAAGTCGTCACCGTTTACAGTGCGCAATACGTTTCACTTGCTTTTCATGATGAAATGATGGATGTGTAGTTAATTTCATAAATTAGAACGTTCTAACTCTCAATGTCGTTTTAATTAGGTGGGTCAATTTCTTCAAACATGACTCAAAATATTACAATGTAGTATTTAAATAATGTAGCAAGTGATGATGGTGCGTGACTGACTAGGTCGTTCCGATCTTGACTTATAAAATCGCGTCGTACTAAGAAGTACGATCGCGTCTTGTGAGACGGCGCTGTTTGAGAGCACTGTAAATATTTGATGAGGTTTTTTGCACTGATACGCCCAATCATTTGATCCATCAACGCTTCTTATTGTGATGAAATCCCATCACAAAAACCTTCATCATCCTTGAAAACCCTTCAAATTCTGTATTAGTCCGCAAGTTAGCTATCTTAATCCACCGATAACTCCATTCTTGAGATCGATTTCGGTGTTTTAAGTGGCGCATGAACCCTTTTACTGCCACGATTGACTACAGCTTTTCTAATAAAAAGTGCCAGAGTGAAAAATCGGCAATTTTTATACATTTATCACTTATAATGCCTTGTTTTTGCTATTTCCGTGATAAAATTTACGATGTTGAAATATCTATTTGAAGTTATCTTTTACCGTCTAATATGTGTGAACATTTAACATTTGCGAAAATATGAGACTATAAATTAACTTCAGATATATGTTTCAAGATATCACTACCAAATGTTATTTCCTGTTATTTAAATATTTCTCAATCACTGCGAAATGTACTGGTGATATTATATGCAGTTACCAACATGGTTGCCAAGATATACGCCAAAGAGAGTGAAAATCGCCATGATGTGCATTTGACATGATCAGGATTCAAACCCGGATCTTCCATTCACCCGTCAGGTATGTTAGCCAGTTACACCACCAAGATATTTTAATTTGCCTTGTTTTAAGATGGCTTGGTGGTATAACTGGCTAATACACTTGACAGGCGAATAGGCGATCCGGAGTTTATATAGTGTTTGGAGTTCCGAGAATTTATGTAACTTAATAGAATTGGGAAATTGTAAGAAAATACGTAAAGCATAAAATGCGCGTCTTTCGCGAGTGGTTAACGGAAAGAACAGTGTTGGGAAATTAAAAAAAAATCTAATTAGAACTTGCATGGAAAAATGCTCTATTAATTACCCTAATCAATACGCTACACTACTAAATTTACATTATATCCCCCTTGAAGTATTTGTAATTTCTTATATTCTAAGAGTTAAGTGATATCTGACTAAATTCCCTCGACATTTGTACCAACGAGTTTCCTCAACGTAATTGTGAAGCGATTCAGGCAAATTTGTGATCCTACTTACCTGTCTGCTCATAAATGAATTATGTACGTCAGCGTACCTTCATTGATGCCATTTTCGTAGCCTTCATTTTCGTAGAAAAGAATTTTCAAATGCATTCTGATCGTTTGATTTCGTTGAAACCAATACCCAAAATTCGTGAACAGATATATGAATTCTATATTCCGTTTTGCTGGAATATGCTTGTCCGAGAATAAGTCCGAGGGAATATTTGGACCTTTTTGGGGTTCGTTGCTCTTCTTGAAAGTTACCTAACCGATTGAGCTGACATTTTGCATGATTGTAGCGTGTTCACTAACGTGTGCTATAGGATTATTGTCGTTTCCAAATTTGTAGTGACTTTAAGCAGCTCTTCTTGGAATAGATTTTAAATGGATAAGTGATAAGTGTGTTCAGCGAAATTGAAAAACTGGCAAGCGTGCGCTAAAAGTGAGGGATAGAATGAATGGAAATATTTTACTTGTACGTCATTGTTCTACAAAAGGTCAAAAGGAACCGGATTCTGCAGAGATAAGAGCAATGACGTACCTGCCAGAGATAAAAATTCAGCTTCTTTTGTGGAAACGTGAAATGCGAATAAATATAAACAAAAATAGAATTTTTGTACCTCTCAGTTCTAATGTATTGGGATTTTATGCAGACTGCTCGATAACCTAGATACCGGTTTGGGCTGCGAAAGTTATCATCGATTCTCGTCTTCTCATTTGGTAATCAATTGAAGGCCTTCTTCAGCCATATTTATAATACTTTTATCCCAAGAATACACATTTTGAAGATAAATCTTTGAATGCTGCTATTAAACAGCAGTATTTTATTGCATTAATTTCTGGTCGAATTAATCTCCGATAAGAGTTTTTCCATGTATATTACTTGTCTTTGACTGCAAAATCCATGACTATAATCGTATTTATCGTATTTTTTTGTTTTGTAATACCAGATTGAACATTACTTAAAAGGAATATCTACTATCTACTATGATCGTAAACTTCCTCTCTGAGACTTCAATTGCAATAATTAATGGGAGAATCGGTGGAAAAAATCATGCATGAAAATATGAATAACGAGTATTTTGTATGTATACTTTTTGCGGTGGTTTGGAGTGAAAAATTTATTTATTCATTATTTTCTTTTTTTGTAATAATGATGTAATTGTAATAATAGGAGGGGAGGGGCCGTAGAAGGGGGAGGGAAGGGTGGTGGAAGCCTGTATAGGGATGGTGGGAACGAGGGAGGGAATAAAAGAGAGGGAGGGAGGTCGAGCGAAAGGGTATCGAATGGAAAGAGAGAGGCAAGGGTGGGAGGGAACTTCGTGGGGGTGGAGCGAAGGGTTCCGTTGGATGGGGATGAGGAAGAGGAACAGGACAGCGAAAGACGGAGAAATAAATCGAAGGACAAGTGATCACGGAAAGGGGATTTTGAATAAAATACATCAATAATTTTTCGAAGCATACTTGTAATGATTTCTATTTTAGGATTCCTAAATCATTATTAATAGAGGTGATCTACCGGTAACGGTAGGTTAGGATAAAAGTAGGAATAATTTTACTAATTATAATAAATTATTTGACCGGAGAAGATGGAATGATCTTCCATTTTTAAATGTTGTAAAAATAATGGAGAAAGTGGCACGCTGTTGAATCGATTCAATATGTAATAATCTTTTGTAATTGCGTGGTAATAAAACTTTTTATTTATCTTTTAGTTACATTTGAGTAACTGGTACTTTTCCAAGGAGCTACTTATAATATTCTGTGGGATAGCCCCTATGCGCATTAAAGCAATGCGCATGTAAATGTTTTCGTGAAAAATATATGTAAACTTTTTTCCTCAGCAGGTGATGCTATACTAACATATACACAAGTAATAAAACACAAGATAGTGCTTGTGTTTTATTACTTCTATTCTATTGTATCTAGCACACTCATAGAATTCACATCACACATATGAAATATATCTTTCCAATCCAATTCTATATCTAGTTTCAAGCAGTAATTAAAGTCTTTTCCATTGTTTTACCCATTTAAACCATAGAGAAACGTACTATCTACGGAATAAATACGGAATATTCATGGGTTTTTAGGACATCATACTAGTGCATACAAATGTAGTGGTGGCTGACTGTATTTTCGATTGAGATTGAGATGAAATTATGCAGGATTGTTACGTATACAGTAGAAGGGGCGTTATGGTATATAATAAAGGCTCAGGGCCCCGTAAGTCCCAAAAGTGGGCCCTTTAGTGGTCTATGCGAAGCATCGGGTTCGATGATGTAGTTTCTCTTTTTACTTGTTAAAATTATTTTCACTTGAGATAGAGGGCTGTAATGTTTTTTATAGGCTTGCTAAAAGAATGAATTTTATGATACTCTCAATCCATTTTCTTTAACGCCACGTATTTGTAAGAAAATTGAGTTTTAAGATGCAAAAAATCATGTTTTTATCTGAATTGAACAATAGCATTTATTTACTTAGCAACTTAAGCTTGAAATGGATATTCACGACTTAAGAATTGAAATATTCACGTTTGCATGCAGGTTCATGATATCTCCTAGATTGAGATTCTGTATAAGAAAGGCCCAAGGCCCTGTGAGCCGAATTATTTGAGCACTCAGGGGGGTGTTAATCTTTGTTAAACTTGAACTTACCCAATAAGTGATCATAAGTAAGTCAAATACTCTAACATTTACAATGTAACTAGTAGCATATCGTTAGGCAGTGCATGTTTCTCTCAACGCATAGCTGACATTCAATTAACCTTGTCGTTTCATTTCCTCTAACCTGCTACATCTACATAAAACCCTGGCAGGCAGGGTTCTATGTAGATGTAGAAGTAAGCTTTGGGCCATTTTGGGGTTCGTTGCTCATCTTGAAATTTACCTAACCGATTGAGCTGACATTTTGCATGATTCTAGCGTGTTCACTAAGGTGTGTTATAGGATTATTGTCGTTTCCAAATTTGTAACCACTAGGGGGATTAACCTACGCTCCCTTAGAGCCGAAAAATTATTTTTATTTATTTAACATACATCCTGATGTCGAATAGAAATGTTCATATGTCCGTATTTTAATCCGACATCTAAATTGTAAACTAAAACTTCCATAAAAAATAATTGTAAAAAGTGCTTGGAGAATAGCATCCGTTACGAATATGTACTACCTGCGTCACTAGCGGCTAACTAAAGTACTAAGAAGGCGGACAGCCTTTAACAGTACTGTATCCATTGCACGACAAAAATGCTGTCCAGTTTTGGGTTTAGTTTGTGAAATCATCATTGTTAGCTTATACGCTTTGAACAGCAAATAGAGAAGATGCTATTTTTATCCTATACCTTGTGATTAGTATTTTATTAACCCCGTTGAATTTCAACGGATGCCTTCTGCAAGTATACAATAAAAACCATTCTTAATTCATATCGCTGAGGATAAACTCCAATTTACACTTTTTAAGAACATCATTTTTCAGTGGTATGTTGCTTAGATATATGAAGACTGAACTGACAATTGTTAGCGTCAACCCTCCGTTGAAGATTTTCAGGTGATGAAATTTATTATTATAATACGTTTGTTCAACTAAAAATGCTAAGTTAAGTATTTTTTTTAAACTCACATACTAATATCAATTTAAAATGGGGTCTCGTTCACAGACTAATATTTTAGTAAGCTCAGTCTGTATTATTTTAGTACTTGAAATTTAAATACAATTTTTCAAAACACGTGCATGGAGAAGCAGTTTCACCATTAACAAAATGTAGGGTTTTATCTTCTTACGTTCATTTTGCATGGAGGCTGAGCCTCCTGGTCGGTTGACCTTGTTGAAAATAGGAAATCGAAGTGAGAGTTCGTTCCTTGAAATGCAGTCATCTGTTCGAAATGATTCCGTAAATGGTTTGCCGATTGGAGGAGATTACCCAATCAAATGGATGCAGGTTTCCATGGAAACCGTGAATTTGAACTGCGTGCCGAGAATCGCCGAGCCGTTGAATACCTGCCGCATCGGTTTCGGATTGGACCAGATTTTCACGTTTCCCATGCTGAAATGACCGTCGCCCTTAGATTGAGTTTATTACTTCAGACGGTTGTTAACTAGGCGTTTTAAGAAAAATGGGCGTGAGAAATATAACATTCCTTGAACTTAAGGAATGATTCGGTTTATAGTAATGTAATTTTAAATAATTTATTTACATATTATATTCTTATTTTCACATTAACAAAGTGATAACTTATACCTACAATTGTTAACTACGTTTTTTGACGGATGGTTTAGCAGATTATGCGTAATACCCATTTATTGGCGAAAGTGGTGGTTATGTATTGTATTGATCTGGTTTCTATCATTTGTTTTCTTCTGTTCATTATCTACATTTAATGCAAAAACATCGCTGGTCCCCTATATAAATCGCCATAGTTATAACATTTGTCCAGATTTGTCCGTATTTATGCTTAATTGTCTCCTCTTATGCTCCATATTAAAGATAACAGTATAAAAATTGTATTTTGGGTGGGCCGTATATGTTTTTTTGGTTATTTTCCAACTATTTTTAAAAATAATTTACTAAATTATGAGATAGACATTCAGTATAGATATTGGAAGTATATCGGCAGTATAATATTTAAACCGTCGTTAGAATACCCAGGTGTCTTTTAAATACAACGCTTCTTCTTTCTCGGTCAAATATAATTTATACTTATTTTCATTCATTGAAACTGTTTGACATTCACTATGTGGTTCTTTTAAATTGTCCTACATAATCTTAATCTTAATACTCCTCAGGAAGTTACATACTATCCTTATTCATGGTATCAATTAAAATTGCATTCTCCAAGTAGCAATTGATGAGGAAAATGTACACCCAAACTGTATCAATTTTTTTCTTTAAATTATTAATGAGTAATTACCAGTGTTTCATTCAGTCTTCATTAGAATAAATCGTGGATAGGGTTTTCCTTTAGTTTTCGATATTATCACGTCTTAGCGAGGGTCTGTCGTTGCTCATTTTATCATTCCATCAATATATTATTTGAGGAATTTTCTCCCTCCCCATTTTGGAAACCTTAAGATTCAGTGTTGATATGGAAATATATGTATCATTTATAGTCTCCCAGGAGGAGATTGCGAGAATGCAAAGTAGGTTGCTGGAAATGCCATCAGATTAAGGAAAATGTTGAAAACATTGATGGGCCATAGTATGGTAGGGAAGTGGATAAGATAAATAAAAGATGCAAGGAGTTATTAGATAACGTTGCTGAGATAAAAGGATTAGTAGTGTGAGGAAGTGTGCTTTAAGTGGAAAAAAATATCTCTACATCAGTAACATACCCTAACCGCTGGAATGCTGATGAAAAACAGCTGCTTTGTAAAGGTCTGGTTTAGGTAAAATTGAGCGCTTTAAATGAAGTGTGTAGTTGATTGACCGCTTTTGTAATACGTTCATCACTTTCTAACTAAATATTTAGTTACACTCTATTAGCATAGGCTGTCTAATGCGTCTAAATGATTTTCTGTTTGAACCTCGCTGGTCGTAGAACTGCAAACGTCCCTTTAAGGTGCCATATGAATTTTCAAGCGTATCAGCTCGGCGTATATATTAAGGGAAAATTACGAGGTATACCAGACTATGATTGTAAGGAGGAATGAAGCGATTGACGGGAGGGAGAATGTAGTGGAGTTTCATGTTGCTATCCAATCTTCGGATTGATGACTACTGTTTCTGTTGATGAATGAGGAAAGACATAACATGCACCTCCCTAGGAGTAAAGGCCCTCTTTGATTAGAGAAAAATCACTTTCTTTCGCAATGCATCAATCACCCTCCTTTTAATTCGATCTCAGAATTGGGGGTGGGGGCGTACCTGCTCGTTTTTTTAACGTAGAGTCATTAACTCCTTATGGAAGGGTGTGTTATCCGATCTCCTTTTCTTCCTCCATGGTCGTTTTTATCCCCCTAGGGGTCAACCCCGCCCGTTAACGGAGCTTTAAACGGCGCTTAATTAACCGTGAAAATGAACGCCTCCAGAAAGAAGACCATGCAGTCTGAGGCGGCGAGGATTGCCCTATCCGACGTAAGCTCTTTTAACCCCCCTCCCCCACTCCTCTCCTTCACCCTCACCGCGTTCCTTCCCGCACTTCAAAACCCCAGTGCCATTCCTTTTCACACCCTCTGTGGCCTTTCCCTCACGTCCTTTTACCCCAACCTCCGCTTTAACGTCCCTTTCTACCGTTCTCGCAACTGCTCTTACAGGGAACGAAGGATCTTTGCAGGGGCAAGATGCGAGATTCCTGGAACTTCAGCCGTTGGCGAAGAATGGAAATGAAAAGGAAATTAATTGAGAAAAGTATAAAAAATTATGCATTATCCTTGGACGAAATGCTCACTACGACCATGCACTATGGACCATGACCACTCACTACGAGTCAGTGCTATTAGAGCTGAAAAAATAAACGGGTACATAGAGTAACAATTTGATATTTTATTATTAGTTTGAAGTTTTCAGGCTAAACTATGTGGTAATTTATTTTCTAAGTAAGAGAGAAAAACATGGTATCTCTCCTTTAATATTTATTACTGTAAGTACAAGGTAAAAGTAGTTCCAACGTCCAGTCGTCATCTACAGTCACAAATTTTGTTTTTTTATTGATTCACTTTTACCTGAAGGACAGGTAAATTTTTACAGGTCAGGTCAAATTTTTATTTTTTATTAATTCACTTTCTACCTGAAGCTGACGACTCTGCATTCGAACTAGTGGTACCTTGTATCTACAGTAATAAATATCATTGGATATATACGTTTTTCTCTCTCATTTTAATTAATAACACGTTTAATGTACGACGAACCTTATAATTTAAGGGCAAACAATATTTTGTGTGTGTTGCATTTATCAATGAATATATAACAACAACTCAATACCAAAACTATCGCCTACCGATTTGTACATTTTTGTCTTGAATAACCTGGATCAGATATTGTACATCTTTATCTTTATTGTGAGTTGAAAAATGGCGCCCGTTGAAATGCAAGGGGAAGAATAAATTTATATTTTAGCAAGGAATTAAATGAATTGTCATAAAATGTAAGGCAAATTGCAATAGTTAGAGCTGGGCTTAATAGGTACTTTTTCGTAATCGATACTAATCGTCTTTCCACGTCAGGTAATCGTTACTTTTGAGTAGTTACTCGGTAATCGTTCCTCATTTGTCCTTTGGTCGCCGCCGCGTTGATATGGTTTAAACATTTAATATTCAGCCAAAGCAACTGCAATAATGTGAATTATGAATATCTATGCGTATGATTAATTACACCACAGCAGTTTATCGTTAAATTCATTCTATTTGAATTCTCCTATAATCGATGACAGTTTCTGTTAAAATGAAGCATATCAAACCAACTTGATTGGTAATGACTCATCCCATTCAGGTGTACTATTTTTGCATATTTTCGTAGGTAAGAGCCTCTGATATAGTTTAAAAATCAAGCCGAAATAATAGCAGTGAAATATATCACTTATATGTACTACATAATAATCATTTATGTGTAGTCATTCCGTTGCTACCTAGTAAATGGATAGGCGGGCTGACACTCGTGTTCTATACAGCAGGTGGGTATGCTTAATATGGTATTCACAATTTAGATGTTAAAAACGAGTTTGTATTGCTCCTAACAAAATTTTATTAGCTCGTGATAGCCACAGCAATGGATATATACCTTCAGTAAGGTGCTCTTATGTAACGGACACCTTAGTATCGCTTGGCTACCATACAAATAAAAAACATACACCACCCCGAGTAATATTTAGTAGTAAATTTTTTTAGTCGTAAATTTTTATTCAATTCTCATCAATTCATTTTTACCTTTCTTCGTTATTAGGTTGATTAATTATTTGTAAAACTCATGAAAATTTCAAAAATGTACAAGACAATGGCATTAAATCGTCACAAAACCAGAAATATGTAAAGATTTTCGATTTAACGGCACAACTATACCTTACATCCATATATGGGTGTATCCAGTACCGATTCGTTAGGGGTACAGGTACATACACACATTTATGGGTGTCTTTTTTCTGATCGGGAACAAAATGAGAATATTATTATGAAGTTTACATGTAAAATAATGCATGTTGTAAATAGGCTAGGAAAAAGGCGTGGCCGCAATATTTTTGGAGGAGATACTGATTATCACATTTCATCCTCTCCATCTGTTTTCCTCCTAAAATTTTAGTGGAACTCCCGTTCCTTTCATCTTCTCGTGATCCATAATGTGGGCCTGGTAATAAAAATAAACTGGTGAAATTTGAGAAATTCATTTGCGAAATTGTCTGAAATGAAGCGAAAGGTCGCTGACTAGAAGACTCAGGCAGTAACGTTTATAAAATCAAGTATTTCTAATGCGTCCTGGAAAATTGGTTAGAAGATTCGAGCTGGATTTTCATTTTCGTGAAAATGACATGGTGGTTTCAAATCTAGCTGAATAGGATGAATAGCCATGCTTGCCATCAATTAATTCCTACTCAACCATCTGCTTATGGATGCAGCTTAACAATCAAAACAATCCAGCCTTACTATTTGTTAATTAGATATTTTAATGAAATCAGAAATTGGGAAAATGTGTAAATTGAAACGTTGAATGTTCAAAGCATTTATTTTACACATATTGTTTGTTGATCATAATATTTTTATTTTTATGACTGTCTACTGTTTTGATACTTTGACTTAGGAAAATGAATCGTTACGAAAAAATGACGTTTTTCAACCGCTTGCAAATTTCGACGTATTAAACCATATATTAAAGGATGTCTACCAAACTAAGTTACATACTGTAAACGTTTTGTGGAAATAACTTCCATTGGTGTAAGATCATCATCGCTGTTAATATAACACTTAAACTGTATTTCCCAGTTACGCAATATGAAAACTCTTTATTTGTTATATATATTTTGGACACTACACCCAACAATTTCTGTACATATTTCACTTCGAATGACACTTCTGGGGATAGGTTGGAATATTTCTAGATTCAGTGAAGAACTAGATGTACTATAAACACAAGAAGAAGGTGGGGTAACGTGTAAATGGTGTTTATGACTGATAAAAAAATATAATATGTTCTATGGAATGTGGCAAAGTTAGTGGAAGAGTTAATGTGAGGCTATATTGATACTGTTGGCTTCGAATGAAGATAGAATAATTGTTTATCGGATGAAAGTGAAGAAGAAAGGCACTAAGAAAATGAGGTGCGTCCAAGCCAATAGCGTGGTTGAGCATTCAAACCTACGATTAATAGGGTACTGTATTGAAAAATCCTTTCTTTGAGACATATATAACGTAGTCGTGACGCCATCATGGATGAGTAGCAGACGACGCGATTTCAATGAATGTTTTTCGATGCCATGTTATTCGATAATATTCGATGTTCAACGTCAACAACTTCATGATTAAATCTTTAGTAACTCAACTTCTATGCAGATTATAAGATTTCTGTTACACCTTCTATTGCAAGGAAATGATTCTCCACGATATCACGACATGGTTTAGGAATCAGTGAATACTGATGATCACTGGCATAATATTGACGCAGGAATACGCCTAATTACTTGCAGCACTTTTAAATATTTTATTGAAAGTTTAAATTGGAAATGATTCAAAAGATTCTCTTAAGATTATTTTTCTGAATTAAAGAATTTCATGGCTAGATTTTTCGGCACGCTATACAACATTTAGACGAAATTATTTATAGGAATCTATTATTGTCGAATATTGGACTCGGTGTGACACCTTGATATTTTTTACAAAATTTATGATTATAAGAAATGTGTTATTTAGCTTGTAGAAGAAAATATGTAATCGAATTATTACGTAACATATGTCATGTACCGTAAGGCTTCATGTTATATTAGTATTGAACTGTAAAAACAATCCAATTGGTATGCTTCATTTTTTCCCTTTTATATTTACATATCACTAATGAGAACAAATCTTCACGGAAGTCTGTATTCAAACAAATATTGCTCTTACTACCTTAACCACGCCGACCGTTTCTTATTGGTAGGAATCATTTGTTCCCTTGTATCATCCTAAAATGCCACGGGAATAAGGAAACCTGGGTAGAGTAGGTACGTAGTGGTCTTCGAATTGGCCCGATTTGATCCGAACCGTGTTTCTATTCCAGGACCTGTCCGATTTTTATCGTGGCAATTTCTACGAATTTTATGGGCGTATTTTCGGCAGGAATGAATAAATTCATTCATTACTTATTACTAATTACAGGTTCCTTCGTACTTAATTCTTTTCTCTGGCCGAGCGAGTGAAGCGAAGGCATGTAGGGGGCTGGGTTTCCAGGTGGCAAGTGACCATATTCCTGTACTTTATACATAATAATAACTTTATTGTCCCTTAAACATGATCCAAGATTACATAGTCACTTTCCAAAATAGTTGACAGGAGCTTTAGGTGACCCCTAAGGCATTTGTCTGTTGTTGAGGGTACCTTTAGGACAGATACAATACATATATCAGAGAGATAACTAGAGAGGTGACAGTATAAAAGTAGTTAGAGAAAATCAGAGTTTAACCAGCGTAAGAAAAACATTTATATGGTTGGTCGATAATAATTGTTGTGGGAAAGAATTTACACGGACTAGAGTTATAACAAATTGAAATTATTACTAGAGTTTTATTTATATACACAAGGGTTCCAAAAGGGTTGTTACATCGATTCTAAATATGATTAGTAATATTCATTTTGGTTCATTTTTTTAGGTTCTTATCCCAGCCTTGCATCATCGCCTTACGATGTTGTAAATGCATGATCTTGACAAGACAATGAATCAGGTAATGGCTGAAAATTCAAATCGGATCGCATCGTAACTAAAACCGCAGCAGCAGCTGTTGCCAATTAGCGGAGTGGAATTGAACCTCGATCTGACGAATGGGACTCAGTTCCAAGTGACGCCCGAGTAACGGAGCCCTGTCCAAAACCGGATTATTCAACCCCACAAAACATCCCCTCCCCACAAAACTCCCAGGAGAGTCGACGAACCGTCAGGGTTCTTGCCTCTCCCGGGTAGTCTGCTATGCATTTGTCCACCCGATCGGATTAAAAAAGATATCTAGGACCACATCGCCCTAGCATAGCGGAGACATAGCGGAGAATGTACGCAGAGAAGGCTGTTGAGGGACGTCACACCAACCCTTTTCCGGATGAAGAACCTCCGAGTCCGGGAACTTTGGGCGTGTTTTTATTGTTTCTGCATTTTCATTTTCGCGTAGAACAAACCATGGCGAGGAGGGTGAGTACACCGGGGTACAAATCTGAACTAATTTTCTTGAAAAAGCGATTTTTTATGTGGGTACTTGGGGACGTTTCCTGGCGTAATTAGAACGGGCGATTGCGTTCTCTAAGCTTGGCGATTATGACATACCTAATACGATGGTCGGCCATTGACGGCGCCTCCAATGGACTATGATCGAACCTTGTCAAAGTCTTCATTTTTCGTTATCCCACTTCAAAGCCAGCCAATTAGAGGAGAACACATTTTCAATAAATACAAAATTAAATTTCCACAGATTATATCGTGCGTTTGCATACTACAATGAAAGAATTAATCTTCTTGAAGCGATAACCGATGTATTTTGGCAGAATATGTATTTATTTTTTTATAAATAATATGAAAATAAACAGCTACTTCGCAACCTTATAGAACTCTATTTGCAAAAACGAAAACAAATTTACGCTGATATTCCAGTCAATCTCTCATCCACCAATTCCCTCCTATACACTTAAACTGAACTGCACTATCTTTATGTGTCACGTCAGGAAACGTCGATCGTAATCCTACCCTTTAAATCAGAACGGAGTCCGTGATGTAACGTTACCGAGATGATTCATTCCTGCATAGTAACATCTTGTTTAGGAACAAGATTTGGATACGAGTGAACTGGTGGTGCTATTGGGCATACAACTACGATAACCTCGAGTCTGCACCGTGCATGTGCGAGACACGGGTCGGGGTTGTTGGTTTGGACAAAAATTTCCACTCAACACATCCCGCAACAGCGATGTACTAGTGTGATGATTTTCCTGGTCTACATCTGCCTTGTTATGACAAATGAAATGGCTGTGCGATGTTTTTATTATTACGGCGTATTTCCGGCTTTTAATACGCAGAGGAATGTGAGACATACCCAAGCTGTGGCAACAGAATTAAAAATAAAAAATACATATATTGCATAACAATTCGAGATTATTTATGTTGAAATGCAAAATCAATCTTTTACACGTTTCCGAAACAAATATGGCGGCGTTGCGTGCTCCGGAACGTCATATTGCGATTATTTTCACCTGCGTGTCATTCTAAGATTTGTATCACAAAGATGTCATCAAGAAGGTTTTAAGGCAAAACCTGGCATTTACATCGACCATGTAAGGCACTGGGTGGTTTTCCGTGGGTAGTGAGGGGGAATATATGCGTTTTATAAGCCGGGAAATACGGTATTAATTTCAAATTTTAGCCTATACTCACCGGATGGGTCGAAGAAAATGTAGAGGACAATTCTCATTGGAAAGGGCGCTCCAATCAGCCATTGATAGCCAGCATGTCACTAACGGAACGAGTAAATACGTCTTTGGGATGGTCGAATATTCTACGCGGCACATGCCACAAACGACGACCCTAGCATCTCAATGACCGGTAGGTACTACCCGTGACGGTAATGTATTCGCGTAAAGTCTATAGCCATGTCCTCGCCATGGTTACGTATGACTTATTTAATTTCAAAAATTTAACTTGACGTCTATACAAACGTTGTACTCAGCGAGCCTCCACAAGAGCATCTGATATTTCAATGCTAGGGAATGTGCCATTATTTGTGTTTCCTTTGGGAAATTGAGTGATTTAACTATCGAATTTATCCGATGAATGAGTAATGAGTGCGCTGTTGGAAACACTTTAAATCGGAATAGGCTTATCATTCTCTTTATTTGACCATTGTATAAACTGTCTGTGGTTGTTAATGTGTAAGAAAGACGTACAGTGCTGAAACATCTGTATGAATAGTGTATACTTTGCACTCTTAGGTGTTTTTGCCTGTTGAGGTTATAAACTCTTTGTAGAGAGGCTTCATTTGTAGAAGACGGGAGAACATTTGTGAATGAGAGAGTGTGTAAAATAACTAAATTTTATTTATTCTGCTTATTTATTTAAATGAAAATAATATCTACAAAGACGCCCAAGTTCATTAAAGCATGGGCTGCTAGAACTACGTGCCTTTTGTCGTAATTGCTTGCAATTGAAAGAAGATAGTTCATTGCAAATATATTTTCAAGGTTAAACTTCTTATCAATTTTTTATAGAGCCTTGAAATGTGTGTAGGAGAAATCATTACTTAAAACTGTCGGTTCTATAATTTTAACGTATCATAATTGAGTGATCTACTAGTCTTATGCTTAAGCCCCTTACAATCGCCTGGGTGCCTAAAGTAAACCAAGGTCTCATGTATCATTTCATAAGTCTTTACATCACTTGCCTCCATCCTGAATATAGGGACTGTCATCTATGATCTTCAATTATTTTCTAAAATATCATGTTTTGTGACCACAGTTGCTTTTTACATGACATAGATATATAGAATTAATTATAATTTTCGCAAAACCTTTTTTTATTGGATTCCCAGTACTTGGTGTACACTCTTCTAGAGGACTTGCTTTTATAGATGAATGAATAACCTGAGTAGTTTTAGAAAAAATAAATTACCAATAAATTTATTCCCTTCCATGCTTGAGGTATTTTAAATTGCATTGCAAGGCCTCTTGAGGAACCTACGAGAAAAAAAAATATTTGAAAAAATATAGATATAACTTCGTCATCAGCTCGAAAAAAATATTCAGAGTCATGCCCCCGCTAATACCAGCCGGGAGAATGAATGCATAATAAACCTCTTCAGAATATCAATAAACTGAGGGCCCATTTGCATTCTCGAGTCTGAAAAGGAGGAGGAGGATGGGGTTGGCTTCTGTAAAGGGGTACTTTGGAAAGCTTCCAATTCTTCCGCGAGGTGCCTGGATAGTTGAGAGCGAGGGGAGGGTGGGAAGCTCAAATCTATGTTTCGGTGGGAGTGAGGGAAATGGAATGTGATGACATAGCAAGCAAGATCGGTTGAATAGGTTACCTTCTGGTCCAGTCTGAATGTTCCGACGGGATCACCGCATAATGCGAGCCTTATTTACGGGCTCTACTAAATTTTTCCGTGTTGTCCGTTTCTTAACACTGAGCTCTCAATTTCTTGTGAATGAATATGATGCACTGCTTAGACATGAATTGAATGGTAAAAATTATAAATTAATTCATCATTACTAGACTCCTAGCTAGCATTACGAAATTAAATGCATTGTTAAGGTGATATGCGTCTAAAATTGCTTTACCATTCATTGGAATGATAATATTCTAAAAGGAGGCAGATACCACGCCTGAAAATATCCATTTTAAGGCTGTTGGCTTTCTCATCTCCATGTAGGAGTGCTAAAATATAAAAAAATCTTTTATAATCGTACGATACCTGAAAGCTATAATAATAAGCTACGACTTATTTGTTTTCGCGCTTACTTGATGCAAACCAATTGGAGAAAATATTTAGAAACATCATGTAAAAATTGCGCATTTTTGCTAGAATGGTAAGAGGGTGTTGGAAGTGATGCAAAAATTTGCAATGGAAATATGCATTTATAGCACAATATTTTATTTTATAATTCAGGTATCCTGAAGTACGTAAGTTTCATGCAACGTCTGTTATCGTGTATAGTGAGTAGGATGTCCGGTGCTTTCCTCGGACGGCCGTCGCGCAGTGCGCAGGTGGGTAGATGGCGCTGCTGTCTCTTTAAGCGGGAAACTCTCCGGGGTCGGTGCCGTGCACGTCAACAAAAGGCTGGTCTGCGCCGTTCCATTTGGATTTTGGAATTATCCACTCACCTTAATTCAGTTTAATTTTGATAATTCTAGTCCCGATTTCCCGTGGTGCAAATTCTTATGTTGTGGCTTTTCCTGGCTAACAATATGGTGGATGCGCGCAACAATCATCGCATAGAATAATGTATGGAGCATTGAGATGGATGGAGAGGGCATGAGGTCATCAAACTGTTATTTGAAAACCGAAATATCCGCCATATTGTTTCACCGTGAATTCTTTCCTTGCTTGCATTTGGATAGTATGGACGAGAAAAGAACAATCTACCATCTGTTTAAAATTGAAGATGTGTACGTAACTCATGAAACACATAATAGTTATTTGGAGATATAAATTCTATTTTATGTTAATATGGTTTTTTTCGCTGGGAGTCCAGATTATTAATAATTTAAATAAATAAACTATATAAAGATGAATTTTCAAGAAGTAAATGCATGCTGATTTATAGTGAGTTATCGATGGAAAACATCGTAAAATGTCAAAATTAGTGAGTCAGCCTGTAAAATGTGAGAGAAATCGGGGGAAGAAAGATGGTGGACCCTCCATGGCCAAGTTAGAGCTTCAAGCATTGGTCACCATAAAAGCGCCCTCTCAATTTACATCAACGGTTTGGAGCAACCAATTTGACTTCATTGTATTTATATTCTAGTTAATTGCCTTGCAGAATTAAGATGTAGGCATAATCACTCGGCTATTTCGGCAGTGGGAACCTGTTTAATGTATCAATTAAATGGACACACTAAAGTTATTATTATATTCTGAGAAAAGTATTGAGTGGAACAATTAAAGGATTGTTGAATTGCCAAGGTTTTCAAAGTAGATTTTGGAGTATGGTATTAATTGCGTATATTGCTGGTGTGTTTGACGGTAACGAAGGATTGAGGAAAAAGACCAGAGAGGAGGGAAGGAAGAAGATAATAAGAGGAAGAACGAATAAGAGGAAGCGCATGGGAATGAACAGAAGTGTGCTTGGATGGGTGACCACTGTGCAGCGTAGATGTTCCCTACGGGATCAGCGTTTAATGCGATTGTTGTTAAGCCTTAAACAGAATGCTTTGCTCCGGTTTGATTCCAAACCTTCGCTGAAATCCCCAGTGCATGTATTCGACCCATTCGTTAAGTGGACGCATGAGTGCATCTCTCTGCTTACGTGCCTGAATGAATCATCACGTTCATATCTGTCAAAGAATTGCATCCTAATTCGTATAAAAAGGTCTCGTTAATGTTATAGAGATGTGATTGGGAAATTTAAAGCTGAAATTCAAATAAGGTCTCACTTACTCTTACAATCAAAACCTTACCAGAACGATATCGGAAAGTCTCTATTCCCAAATTAACCTCCCGGTTGTAAGATCATAAAAAATGTTAATTTGGGAAAAATTTAGCACGTGGCTAGGCCAAACAAATGAAGACGAATGCGAAGAAATAATTAATGTACTTACTTGCCAAATACATTCAGGCAGTAGAAGGTTAAATAGAGCTATTTTATGGAGCTCAATGATATTACGTACGTTAATATCTGTTTGAGGAGCTGAAGTAATATTTAGGTAGTCATAACAAATTATTGCCCAATGAGTGCCTAATACCCCATACTTATAATGGTAAATTTCCTGCAGGTGTAATACACGGGTAATATTTCTAACGTTGATATTCATGCGTGTGCAATAAAGGGTTAATGAGTCTTGGAATATCCTATTTGGTGTCTCGGCTTTTGGGCAATTGGTAGATACCATTCTGATTTAAAAGCTTTCATATTCCCATGTGTATTGATATTATTGATCTATGCCGAGCTTTCATTGAATAGAAAAACTTGAAGAATAATGGGCTACATAAGTATTAGCTATAAATTTCCTATTGTGGAATCCGTTGCGTTAAATGTACTAGAGTGACAAAATCGAAAGCAGAATGACATAGAGTTAGGAGGAAAGGCAGGAGATATTGCGCGCTTGGATGTGTAACCTCAATGCAGCTTGGATGTTCCAATGACATCTGCGCATTATGCCATCTTTGTAAATGGGTTTCACATCTTGACCCGCTGCTTCGCTCCGAATCTTCGCCGGAATCCGCTGTTTACAATACTACCGCCTATATGTAAATGTATTTTTACTCGAGTAGGCAATCAATGTAATATTTTATTTATTACGGTAGTTTGACGGTTAAGGTATAAAAACATATTTTTAGTAAGATGAAAATCACAAGATTTAGCGTGAGTATTTTCCAGATGAAAAATGCAAAATCTTGCAACGTCCCGCTTAATTCCGTCCTTAATTATAGAATTCCCCGGCGTGTCCTTGATGAAAGCCCTAACGAAGTTTCCTTACATTTCCTGTGCCACTGTCTCTCTGGAATTTGTGAAAGTACGTATATTTGGAAATGGGTTACGACCGAGAAACGGATGCAATAATTTGGCGTGCTGATGGAAATGGAAATTACTGGTGAAACTCTTTAACGGTGCTAAGAAATTCATGACCGTTGGAGCAAAGAAATGAGTAATATTACTCACAGTCAGTCAAAATTCAGTCCAGTGAATGTGTAATATTTACGGGGTTAATCATTTCCGAGTTCGTTGCTCTTAATGAGATCAGTCTATCTACAAAAATACGAATAAAAGCTTAGAGAAAATCTAACGTTATCATTTTTTTTATATTGCAGATGAGGCTATAGATTACCCGAACTTATGATTGGTCACATTTCAATCACTAATGGCACTTATTATTTACATCCATTGTATAGTGATGTTAAAATAGAATGATAATGTCACATGTAATTATTATTATTCTTTCTGAAAAAATTTATGTGGAGGGGCTATGGTATAAAACACAAACGGGTGTTAAAGGAGAGTGAATACTATTAATATGGAATATTATTTGAAGCCTACTGACCCATTTTATGTTCGCACATTTTTCCTCCTGGACAAAGCAAAAAACACACTGCTGTTGAATTTAGTTGTTTACGTTCTTTAATCTCGTATCATCTATACAAAGGTGAAGAGTTCCATCATCGTAAAATTGCGTTATCGTAGTGAGACATTTTCCTTATTGCCTATGCCTTAACTTCACTCACAGCTCTGTAATTAATAGCTGTTGTTGTATAGCCCCATGCAACTCGGACTTTTCGGTAATTGGAGGGAATAACAAAGCTACAGATAGGTAACTTTCAGAATGTGGCGTGATTATTATGGTGATTTTTTTGTTATGCATAATTACTTGGAGAGCATAATTATTTTTTCTTTCTAAAGTGCAAGTGTGATGAAAACAAAAGGGAGCCAAACGTGTTTCTAAACATTATACGAAATTGTTTCAACCGAACGCACGCTAAAACTATTTTTTTTTAAAGGAGGGCGTTCAGACTTTAAACTCATCTCTTTTGAGCGTGTTTTGTCGGAGTATCTCATCTCATAATGGTAATTAGTCGTCAGCCGTTCCTTGCCTTCGTTGGTTGTACACTGTTATTCCTTTTCATGCAATTACAATTTGAAATAACTGTCTTAATTACGCCTAGTTCCAACGAAGGAGTCCAATCATTTTACTTTTCCTCACATCCCATGTCTCCTGTTGTGTCCATGGCATTGGCTACATTGGCTGTCTATTTAAATTCATCCATCTCATTTTGTTGCTGTCTTCGCCCAACCTTCACCCTTGCGTAATACTTAGTTCTAGACGTTCAAAAATATTAAATATGAGAGTAATGTATAAGTGTGTAACTTCTCCCTTCCTTCAAAGGAGATTTAATCTTTTTCTAGCATTCTCAATATCACTGGATTTGTTGTGAAAATACAAAATATTATGGCAAAAACGTTAGTATTGAAGACAAAGTAACATTGGAATTAAATTTTTTTTCAACATTCGCCATAAAGAAACTGTATTTAACTGACCATCGGGAATTGCATCTTCTATGAAATTTGGCATAAAAGAGTTCTTAGACTTTATTTCCCCAGCTATATTGTATGTATTTACCTAAAACAGCTCGTTTTGACTTGGTTAAATAAGTGGTAGGTTAGGTTGCCGTATAATATCTGTTGTATGATTAGAGGTAGGTTCGTGAAGCTGAGTGTCCTTGTTTGAGTGAAATCTTTGCTAGTTTATGGGCAAGATGGTGCTGTGTCTGTATTGCTCTCTAACATTTACTTCGTTTTGCATCGTATAAATATGTGGTAAAAAATCAACCAAGGCTGGACAATAAGCCATTAACTCCACAATTTGTGGGCTAGAACTTAACTCCAGTGCCAGTGAATACAATTAAAAGTTGCCACAAGCAAATTTTTCATTCCCTGGAGAATCATGTAAAATTAAGGCACCGTAAGGAAACATTGCTCCCACCCGTTTTGAACCGGGCCATTTCGCCATGTAAAACTGAGTTGACCTACTCGATATTACTCTCACAGTATGTCTCAGAGAAGTTTCCATAAACGTCTCTCCTAGCCAAATAAAGTCGCAGTAAGTCTCAATAATACAATGTCATATTTTCCTGTATAGCATAGATAGATAGTATGTATATTGACCGCATTTAGTTGGTAAGTTACGTTTTTTGTAATTCCTTGTATAATTCTTCGGTCTTTAAACTCTTAACTCTATTTTTTAATGCAACGGCGTACTATAGAAGTTATATAATTGATATGAAAGGATTACGTTTTACATGAATATGACTTCAGGGTTCTGATACTGTTTAGTTTTCCACAATTTTGAGTCAAACTGTAAGAAGGTTGGAAAAAATTGGCAGAAATATGGGGAGGTGAATTGTAAGTTAACTTATGAAATAGGTATTTTTTGCTACTCCATTAACCCTCTTCGTAATTATTAACACATTACGAGCATGATATGGGTTTATGATATTCTAATATGATGAATTACTTGAAAATTAATTAGGTGGTATAATTGTATATTTATTTTTTCATTCATAACAATTTTCAGGTTATTACACTATCCTTTTTGCATTGATTTTTGGTTTATTTATTTTTCTCCAAACGTTAAAAAAACATCGGAAGACATTGCGTTAAATCCCCCACCCCTCTGTCAAATTTACTTTAACTGCAAACAGTTTGCGTGCGAATGATGTGTAAGTCGCGTGTGTACCGAGCCTGCGTCCCCAATGGGCGTGGTTCATGTGATAGTGGAAACGACGTGGAGGAGGAGCAAAGTTCCATTAGTTAATGTTTTTCACCGTCACCGGAAAAAATATGACGATTCGTGGACGTTATTTATGGCCCACTTCTATGTCATGCTTTAAATAGAAATCCGTTGGCTTTGTGAATATTCCTCTTTAGCATTGATTGGCTTGAAACTTTTTTCCTTAAGCGTCTCATTCTGTTTTGTTGTTTGTTTTTACCTGTATGCTAGTGCAATTCTCAGGCAGCTTTTCAGTGACTATAATTGTAGCATAGACGATATAAATTCGTTTGAGACCATTCCGGAATTTGATGGAGAATCAACCTAAATATTTTATGGGTTTCAGTCTTTTAATTTACTGTGCTCTGCTATTTAATTTAGCATTTTTTAAATATTTTTGTGTTGGCCTTTCTTTAATTGAATGTCCTAAATTTGGAATATTTTTATTTCTCATGGTCCCTTATTATTATAATAATACAATTAGTTTAATGATGAAGAGTTAATCAGTTTTTGTTAAGCGAGGATTTTTGTCAGACTTCTCCAAAACATAAAGTGATCAACTGCAATAAATTCATCGGTGTCAGGTTATTTTATTTCTGATTTCATTTCTGGAAGTAGAATGCTCACATTTTCGCAAATGGGTACAAAAGCTACCTTTTTTATCTTACGGTTGTTAATGGAATATTTCTTTGGTGTATGCTCTCATTCCGTTTTTTCTTCTTTTAATTAACTGTGTTACGTTATTTTAAGGTGAAATTTCATCACTACTTCCGTAGATATTACTTCGTGACTATTCATTTGTATTTGCCAAAAAGTCCTCTTTATGATCATTGTTGTGTTTTTTATTTCGACTCATGCTACGCTGTTATCTTTGGCTGTCTGTGTGTTTTTTTAGTTTTTGTTTACGTTCGATTTTTAATTTTACATTTTACATAGAAAATACATGCTTATTTATAGCTATTGTTGAAATTATCCTTTTTTACAATAACCAGGGTAACGCAATCATTTCTTCACCAAGCTGGTTACCTTCTTGCTTCTTCCCCTTTTGGTCATATCTCAATTAGGAGTGAATTACTGCAGAAGCCTCTGTAAGGCATTCGCTGACCAGGTGACCTGCCGCGATCGATTTTTTTGTAAAGGGCATTGCTTCTCCGACTCTCGTACTTGCCCCTTCTCCTCCCGTTCTCCTGACACCTCTCGCATGTCTCCCAGCTTCCTCTCACTGTTGCTGTCACTCCCAATCTCTTTCTCCAAGTTCCTGTGCACTCAAGATTATGCCCTCATGCATTTAACGTGTAGGGAATATCGCTAGATCTTTTCCATTCCTCGCAGTATTCATTTACAATTGTTTTTCTGCACATGATGTAATATGATAATGTGTACACTTAAGGACTTCTAGATAACTTCACCATTGATCTGTTTTCGGCTGTTTTATGAAACGACATTAAGTCAATTTAATTCGTTCTCTGGAACAGCTGAAATTACCTTTAGTCATTAATTTGGATCTCGGACATCTCATAATGTTAATAAATGCAAATAATTAAATATATTTTTTGTTGGAAGAAATTAAGGGGAGGAAAAACATGCGGATTGACCTAGTGATGAGCCTTCTATAACTGCTAGGTAACCAAAAAGGACTAATAAGGACAGAAGCTGGATAAATATTTTTTTATTAGTATTTGTGGTGGATTCATTTTATGTTATCATTTTATGTGCTAACACGTGTCATATACAACAAAATAACATATTTATTGTTGTATATGACACGTGTTACAAATATAACAGCAGAATCATTTTTCCTAGGAAATGTGAAGTTATATATTTTCTCCTTTCTTTTTCCAACCCTGAATTTTTGATTGCTTCAGAATTTTAAAGGGGTTTGGAAACCCCTGACTTGTAGCATTAGTTGAACGGTCCGTATTTTTCATATGCTCAAGTCTTTTATAGAAAAGTTAAAACTGCAAAAGTATTTTGATGACATGGATATTATCTAGCCAACGCTTTATATGTAGAACAGACTTACAGAATGAGAGAGGTACCCGATCTGTCTGGGAGACCAAAGGGTTCTTATTTAACACATCTTGTGCAACGCTGCACTAAGAGACAAAAACGCTCGAGTTCGAAGCCTCTCAGTAAATCCGTATGCGTTCTTTCTCTTTTTCTAAGCCCAGAAGCCCGGCTAAGTTATCACCACCTGTCTCATTTAGTGTTGACGGTTTACATAATAATGCATAGATAGAGTTAAAAAATAATTAATATTGAGAACCTAGTTTAAGTGGGAGGAATATCTTTGCATTAAAATCATCGTATTTCTAAATATTTTTCGGGTTTCGGGGTTGCGTGGTGGCTTCGTTTTTCCATTATAGCGGCCATGGTTTGAATCCCAGAGATGTAAGAGATTTTTCTATGGAGTCCTTATCCTACCTAGCGTACTATATGGAGTGCAATTCAAGTCACATCCCGCCGTCGGATTGGTCATTTAACCGTGGTTTACTTTGGAAATAATAATGTCGACGTGTCTGCAATAATGTGCGACGCGTCGTGACGCCTGTTATCTTCCCAGCATTCCTCTCCTCCAACCTAATTCCTTTTCTCTTCAGCCTACCTTACGAATCCCAAGTGATTAAAGTGACCTTAGCTGTCGATCATTTTTATAAATAATCGGTCCTCCCAATAAGTCATATTTGCGGCTATCGCTTAATACAGTTCCTAACCCAATATTATATTTTGAAGGGATCATTACTTGTATGATCAAGAGATTCGTGAGTGATTTGGAAAGAGTGTAAGTTTAATGGAGTTTAAGGTATCACTTATTCTATTTTACTCTCTCCGTGGACATCCAAGCTATTGAGAATCTGGGGTTAATATCTAATTCTTTCACGATATAAAAAAATCTTCTAGATTAGTGATAAATCTACTAGGAACAGAACTCAAGATTTTTTATCTCTTTGAATAATGTATTGATTATTTTGTTTTATGTTGACGTGTAAACCGCATGATTCATGAAAAATTCTATAACCATGATTCAAAAACTCAGTATACAATGATTTACGTTTGTACCAGTGCGTGGTGTAGGATAAGGATAAGGGTACGGAAACATCCGGACGCATATTTTATTCATTGTTAGATTTTCCGGACTGAATATAGGGTGAACGCTGAAACCCTTGTTTTCATCCAGAAGATATAAAGCGATTCATATTGTACAAAGAAATATGGGAATCATTCCGATCACGATTACATTACGTCGTCGGTTGGTGTCTTTTTCCCAAAGACCTAACTTCTCTACCCAATATTGCTGCCAAGGTTGGGATTAATTTTTTATTAATTTCTAAGATTTGTAAACTTAATCTTTTTGATGATCCTTTCTATTGGTTTAAATATATATGTGAAAAACTATGCATTCACAAAGTTAGACGCATAGTAAAGTCCTGGTAACCCGAACCATACCGAACCGAATATCCGGTTAATCCCTGCAATATTTAATTATGTATGGGGAAATTAATTGACCAACATTTGCAGAAAGTTATTTTAAATAAGTTATTAAACACATTTAACTCTCCATTATGTGAAGGCGAGTAAATATTAGTGACTCTCAGCTACCGTTTACACCGGTAGAAAATGTTTAGAAATATAGATTAGGTACACTAATTTCTAGCGCTTTTCCCATTAAATTAGGTTAATCCATAATGTTCGCAATCCAAACAGGCCTAGATACAAACTTTTCGGATTAACAGTACTTAACTGTATTTGCGAACATCAATGGAAAGACGATATACGAGGGCGAAAAAGTAGTCCTTAAGTGACCAGTAGAGGAATGCGAATATAAAAATACCTTTAGGGAGAGAAGTAAGGTTTAAACCTGTAGGAAATATGGCTGATATACCACAATTATAAGTTTTTGTTTGTGTAATTTTGGCGCTGACTTATTAACTGTGATCCAAGAGAATTAAATGAAGAGTTTGATAATGCTGCTGGTAAAATCTGACCGGAATTACGCTTTACGGCGTTGAATTTCAACTATGAATATTTGTAACTTTTTGGGGAATCTTAATTCTCATCACGTTACATACTTTCGTAAGCATCGCGAGGAAATACTGCTTATTATTAACGGATAAAATGATAATGCTATTAAAATCCCAAATAATGCTAGTGTTCACCAACACCAATACCCAGCCTTAGATTTTTTTTGTTCACAGCGTAATGTTTAATGCTGCTTTTGACCCGAAGATATCCTCGCCATATTCAATAAAAGCGCCCCATGATTTGATTTCCACGGATTCAGGTCAATGATTGATGGCGCTCCGTCTATTCAGACCTAGATCAAGCTTCAGCCGCAAACTAATCCTCGTCCGAGGGAATAGATAGGGGATATCCTCTCCTCTAGGGAGGGCCTGCAGGCCTCGCTCTGGTGCACTGTGACCCCGGCGCTAATTTGTGGATTTTGACCGATACCCGTGCGGAGGTCATGTGTACTTTCACTGTATAATTGTTGAAATAATGTTAGTATGAGTTTTAACTGATGTGGTTTCCAAGTTGACGTGGTGGGCGTTCAATAGCAAAGAGAAAAATATGGCAGTTTATTTTCTTAGATTTTCTATTTTATATTTATAGCATTTTTTAGCCTCTTGAAAATGATGGCGGAATCGAAACCAGTTGTAAAATTAATATTATTGTCTTAGAAAAGTGATAAATTATTAATAATCGTTAGGTATGCTTGTTTTAAACATTTTTATTTGCCTTAATCAAAATATTTCTTTATTTCTTCAATGGTTTTTCGAGCAAAAGTAAAAAATTACTCCTCGTGCCCAATGTTTGGCAGGCAGGTACTAAATAATTCAACAGATTGCATGTCCTCCCGAGTTGTGTAAAGCTTCGTTTGTGTTACAACTCAGTTTAGACGATTTGGGGTTGACCCTGCTCTGGGGGATTGTGGTGGAGATAAAAGAAAGTATGATGGGGTACGCCTCTTCCATTTTTAAATTAATAACACTTAATGAACGCGCCAAGGAATGGGAGAAAAAAGGATCATACACGTGGAGGAAAAAGAAATCCTTGTATAATAGGTTCAAAATGAAGGTTAATAGTAAAGAATCTTTTACGAAGGGGGATTCAAAATAGGTATTTTATGGAGGGCTCTTTGTTGTACAGCAGCGTCCCAGAAAGTTTCACACGATGCTGTGCTAACAAGGAAGCTGCATTATAATTCATATTGTAGCGCATGTTTATTACCATATGGAAATAAACAATCTATGGCAGTGAGTGGCCAAATAAACCGTCGCGATATGTTTATTTTTTTATTTCATGGGCAGAAAATGACTAATAGTTGCATGGAGGTATGGATGACACTGATTCCAGAAATGAACGGTCGCACTGTGGCTGTAGAAGCGAAGATGATTGCTTCACGACTGCTAGATCCTACCGGGAGCTAGTATAAAAATACGAGTAGTACCGCATCAACAATGAAATCAAGTAGCTTTGCGAGTAGGATGACGGTCATGCTCGTATATCCAGCATGCTGGTTCTGTAACAAACTATATGGCAAGGCTATTATACAGGTGAGTGTCCACAAACCTTTGGTGAAACAAGTACCTAAATCTACTGAATCCCATGCATGTCACCACCAGGGTGTGTGGCTTGGGGTAATTCCTCACCAGGCTCGCAACACAAGCTCTAGATCGAACCAAACTCAATCTCCTGGCTCTAGGCGCGAACCAAAAAGAATTCGGGAGAATAATTCCCGGCCCAACCAGGAACTAGGAGAGTGCCACGTTGGCGAACATGTTAACATGCGGTACTAAGACGGAGATACTACTTACCACTGTTTAGAACTACAGTTGTGAACCGGTGGTGCAAGCTTCCATCTCTTTTAGATGGACTCTTTCTATGGATGGAGTTTTCTTCTATTATTCTACATTCATTTGCTTGTTTGCTTCATATATTTCTGTACTATATTGTTCGCCCACGCTCAGAATGGCTGGGCAAGGAAAACTGTGCGTCTTGGGAGTGCGAAATTTCACTTTCGCTAACTTTCATATTTTTCTGTTCCTAGTTACCTTGCCGAAAACATCTTTTTTTTTAAATCGGGTGATGTAACATTAACAACAGGACAATAAAAACACCCATGTCCTGGATGGAGAAAAATCCACCCAGGCGGGACTTCAACCCGCGACCCTCGGATTGGCAGGCGAGGACGTTACCCCGTCGCCACCGTTGCCCCGGAATCCATATATAATGGCACGGAGAGGTACAAAAACCGTCATTCCTCGCCGTGTAAATTACTTGACGGTCGGTCAGTCATATAGCCGTAATGGTAGTCGAAGGGCGGCGGGCCATGAGGTCTGTCCGTTGGTCTTTGAATCCTTGGCCGGCGTAGCATCCATCCGTGCCGTCTCCCGAAGTTTCTCTCCTTCCAAAGGTTTGGCATTGCTCATATTTGGCAATTTGGTCTTTTCAAAAACTTGATCGAAATAAAGTTGTCATGTTCCTCTCAAACCCTCTGTGTGATTCTTCGTTTCCCGACGTCAAGGAAAAAATGTATTCCTTTCTGAGCGTGCTAATTCATGCATACTTATTCATGGAGAAAAAATAATCTTTGAAAATGAACATCTCAAGCGGAGGGAGTAGGTATAGTGTGGAAGCGTTTGTTTCTACGCTTCGATCAATGCTCTCGTGTATGGCATTTATATCACCCGCTCCGTTCGCATCCGTGATCGATTGCATCACTATTCTCTTTGGGCCGACCCTCTTTAAGAATTCCCTCCTTTCTCCTTCGCCACTAACGCACCACCAAAGCCACAGCACTCCTCCATCCACTCTCACGTTCCTTTATCCACCATGTCAGTCCTCTCTTCCCACTATGCCTACCCCTCTCTCCTATTCTGTGTGCCATAAAACTCACTCTCTATCTCTGGACTCTTGTAAAAAAAAGAACAAAAAATGAACCTCCCCTCTCCGAGGCCACGCCGTTGACGGGGTCGACAACTTTAGGCGATGATGCCAACGCTGACTCGTTCAATGTCATCACCTTTTCTGTCCTACGCAATTTTCCACAGCTGTCTGGAAATTTACATTGTTTATCAGAAACGGCTTTAACGCAACTTATTTGAAAGTATAATTTTTGTTGATATACAACTAAACTCTTCCATAAATTTCACTCTTCGTTCCATCAGAATTATTGACAAATTTCTGATTATTTACGACCAATAGTCTATATTTGTTCCCGGCCACTCTCCCATTAAGCAAGGTCCATGGAAAAATGTATTTCAATATTACATTTTTTGCAATTACTTTTAAAGTTACAAAAGTTAAAGACTATTTTATATTATGCTTTCCATATCTCTAACAAATAGAAGCCATCTTTTCAGTTAGTCGCCGGAATTAACGTAGGCTTTTTTCTCCAAAACGTATTTTATTATATTTTTGGTGAATGTCGGAAAATCGCCATCGAATGTTTCTTTGTTTATCCGGGTTTCCTCACTCTTACGCTAGCTGTAGTGCCTACTTCCTTTCCTCTTTCATATTTCTTTTTCCTGGACATTTTCGCCTTTTTGGAGGCGGAGACATAAAGCCAAACATTACCTCTGGAACTATATTTCATTTATTGACGGAGAATTTCACCGAAACGTTCGTTCGTTATCGCATGAATGTGAGATATGAACCATAGGGATAGTTGAAGGAACTTAATTTAAGGGATTGGAAATATGGATCTCAAGGAAACTGATGAATACAATCTGGGTTGAGAGAAAAAGTAGGTAGTGAAAAAGTTTTAGATGAAGTGGAAGGAAATAGATTCTATTGAAAACTATAGGACAAGGAAGGTCAAATTTGATTGAGAATACATTAAAACATAACCAGTGCCTAAAAAATTGTTCGAATTTAAAGCGGTAGACAATAAACCAAGAAGACGACCCTGAGAACCATGAGAATAATTGGAGAATATATGGAATTGACATCGTACGTTAACATTAAAGAAACTACGGTGAAAAAAGAGACGTGGCTATTACGACAATGCATTGAATTTATAAGTTGATATTAATTTTGAGGGGTAAAAACGGTATGCACTCAAGGCTGGTTTATATTGAAAATAGGTGTGGCCGTCGCGGGACGGCCGACAGAAATGGAATATTGAGTATGGATATGGATGGCAGCGGGGAATACGCAGTAATGTATATAAATATAAATTAATAATAACATTAATTTTTCTGAAAATATGAATAAGAGATTTATGCGTTAATGATAATTACATGACATGACATAGAATTAAAATACTCATATGACTACATTATATTGCTCTAGTGATAGTATAGTGCATTAATTTGAAGCGCTTGTGTAAACGTAACCAGGCAAAGACTCGACAGTCGGATGATTGAGCGCTTTGATCTGTATAGAGCCTCTCCTCACATCGCTTTAGGCATACGTAGCGTATAGGCATGCGAACTGAGGCACAGCGCGCACCAAGCAGGCTCTCTCGTCCCCTCAAACGCTCTCACCGTCTTCTCTATTCGTCCGGGAGTCAGGTGTCGCGTGACGCTAGGCTTTCGCGAGATTTCCCCCATCCATAAGAAGTGCTCAACTTATAAAAAAGGAAAATACACACCAATGAGACCGGGATTGATTCCATTATTTTTCTTGGCGAATTTTACCCATATTGTTGAATTTCTCTTTTTTTTCTTGGCGAATTTCACACTCATATCTATGCACCCGTGTGCTTGACTGCGTAACACATCATTTCTACAATCTCAATGATTGGAAAGAAAACAATGTTTCAATACTTGGCGCGACATCAATATGTAATTATATATCGTGAAATACAACTTGCTACTAAATATTAATGACAAATCCGCGCTTTTTATGTTCAATATTCAATGCTCTTCAATATATTCAATGCCTTGCAATATATTCATGCTTGCATGCTATTTATGACGTATAAAGACTTAAGTTCTCCTATGTAAATATCATTTCAACTAAAGCCTGTATTTTCATATCTCTTGCTTAATATGTTAATCCCAAAAGCATCTCAGTCATATTTTATATCATTACTATTTCGGTGAAAAACACGAATCAACGAACGAATCAGCCATTATTTTATGTGCTTTCACTAATTAGTCAGTACTATATACGTTGAGGAATGAGTTGCTCCCCTGAAAATCAACTTCATTCTTTGTGTGCAATAAGAGATTTTGTGTTTTTAATTTTGTGGTAGCGCGCAAAACTTACAATTAGTTTACAATTACTTATCAGTCAAAAATGTTTTGTCCTTTAAGTTGAGATTCCAATTTTCTGGTCATGTGAAAGTGCATTAATAGATCATCAGCTTTAAATGACGCAACCAATTTTAGCATTACATCATGGTTGCACACATATTATATTTACGTTAAAATTGAAATGTTTTTTCTTTGAGATATTTCTAATATCGTCTTCGAGTAGGTTTTCGCTATCGTCGACTCCCAAATCTACGCGCCAATCATCAGGAAACAATCAGCGCAGATGAAATGTTGCCAGTATTGAGGCTCCAGCGTCTTCCAAGAGATAATTCGGTATGTAATCAATGGATCCTTTCCAAACTCCGTGAGGTAAAAAAATAAAATACGGAACATTCATTAGCCCTCCAAATTTCTTAGAGAAACTTCGTGCATTCCAGCGTCTTCGAAGAAACTGGCGAGCTACTTAAATCCTCTACCTAGCTTTAGGGTCATTGGAAAAAAGGTATGCAAGGGTAACCGACGGACGAACTCATCAGTCCCAGCCTGATTTTATTTTTCGCATGCCCGTTTCAATTTGATCGAATTAATTAAGAGGATTCTTCGTACGTGCATTAAGGATTTTACCGAAGCATTACCTATGAATGTGAAATCCTAAAAAAAGGAGCTCCTGTGAACTGCGTATTTGCTAATCTTATTTAACCCTTTAGCTACTATGGTTATATATATTCCCGTAAGCGAAGAGGTTTCAGAGATACTTTCCAGTTAATAAAAAATAATTATCCATACAGCCAATGAAATAGTACTAACAAATCAGTGTGAATGTACAATTAATTTGATAGGCAGTTTTGAGAACTGGTGCTAAGATAACACCAAACGGAGTGAAATTTGCCGTGAAAAATTAACTATTTAAAAGATAGTTAAACGAAGTATTGTCAAATTTAACCCCGCTGTGACTACCTTCATTAAAGATAACTCGGTGGTGCAAATAGTAAGCATACATCACCGGCAATTGGCAGGTCTGGGGTCAAGTTCTGATCAAGTTATGTCAAGTCAAGTTTTATGGCTAATTTCAATCCCTTTGATGTAAACATATATAATAAAAACACAAAAAAGTGAATAAAAATGCTTGCTTATTGATGTAACTCATTGGTGTATGCGATGAAAATCGTTAAAATGAACAAAAGAACAACGTGAATAGAAAAAATGGCAAGACGTACTAGTCATACAAACTGTATAATTGAGGAAAACCATTTCGACACGTTTCGACGCGAATGGGTTAACTTAATCATTGATTGCTCATTATTTGATTCCCTCTTTGTTTATTCCCTCATTAAATTTGTTGAATATTTCGTTGCCGAGAGTAACATTTTGAATTCATTAGTATTATTTAATTTTGCGTTTATATTTGTTTTAAGTTTTGCCTTGCACTGATATTCAACCCTTTCTAAGTCTATTTATTCATTATTCTTCGAATAAAATAAAATTGAAACGGGAAATTCAGAGATAAGAACCTTAGGGTGATCCTGATTAAGGAAGATGAGGAATCGGGAGTTTTATACGTTTTTAAGGAAGAAATAATACGATGAAGTTAATAGATATGTGATATTTGATGAGTTGGTAGATTTATAGAGGAAATATTTTAGATGACTGCTGATGCTTTGGGAAATCGTATGGTGAATGTCTAAAAATCAACCTTTCATTTGGTGGAATACCTACCAACGGAGAGAAATGTAACGCTCTGCCGGCATCGGTGATGGCGGGGTGAATTAGTTCTTTACCTGCCTAATCGAAGGTGGCGAGTTTGAATCCTGCCGTGGTGGTTATTCACAATCTACGGCATGGCTGTACGTGTATGTCTAAGTATATTATGAATTGGTACTTACCCTATAAATAAATGTTTTTATGCACCCAACCAACGGTCTTTTAGACTGTGATTGGGAGTGCTGGGAAAATAGCCGTCCTGAAGCTAATAATTTGAGATCCCGTGCCTTTCACGCTACACTTCGAGTTGCTCAAAATATTCATTTACGGAATTCCTGGATAACTTCTATTTGGAGGACACTTTGGCCAAGTTGCATTGCAAAGCCTTCTCTCACGTCAAAACTGACGTAATATTTGCTCTTACGTTGTTATTTCCTCTCTGCATTTTTTCTCTTTCAAATTTTTTCGAAAACTTATTTTTTTGTTTAAAAGGAGGCCTTGTCCCACCCCTTACTCAATATACCGTGTGTTGTATCCTATTCCTTCTTCCTCTTTCGCTCTCCCGCCTATCGGGGTTCCTTTCATCTCCACAGCTGCCGTAGCTCCATCGGGCGCCAGGGAAAAACTGTTTGCACTCCTAAGTGCACCTGCCTCGCCCATACTCTCGCGCCGTTTTTACCCCCCTTCCACCCGGCTTTCATCCCCGAGGCTGGGTTCACCTATTCCTCTCCTCCCGCCTTTCTTTTAGTGCCTTCCCAATTTCCTCATTCGATATAACAGAGAGTCTCCTACCAAGTCCTTCCCACATCATTTTATTTCCACGGGCGTACCGTTCTTTCCTACTCACGCCTATCCTTCCTGGTCCGCCAATGCGATGAAGGAGGGTGCTAAATGTCGATATGCCGGACAAAGCCAGACTAAAATCGCCGACAAAATAGTCTAGAATTGGACGTCGGAGCCATTGCCCCACAGTAAATTTGTTCATCAAATTCATATTTGTGAAACAATTTTCATGAACATGTATGCCTCCATGAAATACGAGCTGGAAAAAATCACGGAATTGGCTCTGACTGGCTCACAGAATGAACGAGAATGTTTGCTGTGAAGACATCAATAGCGCATAATCGGTACGAAAATGAGAATCAGCAGAGAGTTTTCCATAGAGTCTACGAGCCTAGGATTAGTAATTGCAAGGACCTATTCATAGCCTGAAGTATCAACTGAAATGATATGCACAAACAAACGTACTGGCTCACGATAATGTGCATAGAAATACCAACGTAAGAGATCCCTTATAATAAATGAGTGGTATATTGATCAAATGACAACTGGTGATTTAAAAACACATTTTTGTACACTATAATTTTCCATCTATCTTAGATTGAAATAATATAAGCAATTCGTTCAAATGTGCGATGTGTATAATACTAAACTCTTTATCTTTAACTTATTTCAACTGGTGGTGAAGATGGCGTACTTCAAAGGCGTTTTATCCTCAAGCAGTCCAAAGTCTCTGCCATAAGTATGGTCGAAGCGTATGCTTGCGGAAATTCAATCTGTGGTCCCGTTTCGTCACGAATATACAAAGTTCTCTTTTTAATATTTTTTTTTACGTCCCACCTTATTTATTTATGTTAATTTAAATGATTTTTTTTTACAAAAATTAACTTGAAAGAAATTACAAGAAATATTACAATTTCAAAACAGATAAGATTGAATTACAAAACAATTACATTGGAATTGACATACATTCGAAGATAGTTATTTATATTATAAAATTGCGATCGCTATTATTATTATAGCAAATTGATATTTACAATACAGTCAAGCCATTTATCATACATAACATACATAGGATACCTTTTAAGTCCTGCTAAGCCTTTCCAGGCTTGTCGGCAGGTGCTCTTATTTATGTCTATTTATTTTCACTAGGTAGTTCAATACATATTTAAAATCGATTAAATACTATATTTATACATTAGTACATTAGTTCAAGTTTAAAAAAAGATAAAAAATAAATAAATAAATAAAAATGTAATAATGTATTTAGTTACCTGTTCAATTGTCAGAAATTATAATTTGTTAAAAGTAAAAGACAAACCCATTTAATAGTAATTAAAAACATAAATATACACAAAACAAAAAGTACAATTTCTATCACAACATTAAAATCTACCTTTGTTTCGTTTATTTTTTAACTATTTTTATAGAATGCACAGCATTTTTCAGTCAAAAACAAATAAAAAATTTTAAAAGAAAACATAATTATATTCCAAAATGTAATAAAAGTTATGAATGGATAAATCATATTTATAAAAATTTCTAAAAAATCATATGTATACTTCTTAGTTTAAGAACTTGGTATATTATTTTAAAATTAAGTTCACAACATTTAATTTTATCAGCTGTTAGCTTACCCTATTGACTCAATTGCATATTTCTTTATTCCACAACCATTTTTTTACTTCTCTCTTTAATACAGAGATTTTTTCAGTTTCACGTAAGGTTTGTGGTAGCTTATTGAATATCTTTGGTACAATATACATTAAACAACTCTTACCGTGCCTGTTATTACATTTTGGAACATAATATTTTTCGATACAGCGAAGTCCAATATTATGTTTAACAATTCTTTGTATTTTAAACTTGTTTTGGAAAACATTTTCACATATTATTACATACTGAAAAAGTTCTGGTAATGGTAATAAACCTAATTTCATATATATATTTGATACATTGGACTCAGTTACATCCAGACAGGCTACTATTTTATTTTGAATTTTCAATACCTCGTATAAAAAACTTCGGTACGTTGTACCCCATACGGTTAGTCCGTATCGTACGATAGCTTCGGCTAATCCTTGGTAAAGTAACTTTTTCACCTCAGTTGACAACGTATATTTTAAAAGAGATAATTGAAAGAGAATGCATCGAAGCTTTCCACACAAATAATTCAAATGTGGCCTAAAATTGTATTTTTCGTCTATAATCAAACCTAAGTATTTAAAATTATCAACCTGGGAAATTAATACACATGAATATAAGCGGCAGGTATTGCTTGTTTGACAGCCCTGAGTGGAGTGCAAGCATAAGTGGGAATGAAGCGTTAAGTTTATAGCTTTTCTTTTTTCTTTAACACTGATAAATTGTAAAGTAACAGTTTTTTTATTGTTAATTACTAATTTATTGTTATGACACCATCTTTGGATGGCACAAAAATCGGATTCAAGTTTTTGCCTTGCCATCTCAAAGGACTTACTGGTCGAAAGTAAAGCGATATCGTCTGCATACATATATATTTTACATCTTTTAATATGGTCAGGTATATCATTGATGTATAAAAGAAATAGAATTGGTCCTAAAATGGATCCCTGTGGAACACCAGTTTCTATGGTTTTTATTGTGCTGTGATGATCGAACAACCTGACCACTATTTTCCTGTCGCTGAGGTAAGATCTAAGCTAAGATCTAAGTAAGAAGATCATGTAAACATTTCTAAGAATAGAAATGTTTACATGAATTATTCATGAATTAATTTACGAATAAAATTAGCGTGGGATACCACCTTTAAACGCGTTAGACATTAATACGGAGTGTGCTTTGTGGGGCACATAATGCATAGTTGGAAAGGGAATCAATTGGCCTTTAACCCTTATGTAGGCGTGGTCAGCTTTTTTCACGCAAGTAAGCGCGTGGGGTAGCGCAAACCCCTGAAATTAAAAGTAAATTACCAAGAAATTATAATACTTTGTGAGCTGATTTCAGCCGAATACTAATTCAAAACATTAATATAATTTATGTAACAATATCGATTGATTTTACCTTAAAAGTCATCATTATTGTAAATGTCCGCATTTTGGCGCACAATTTCGTAGAATTCTAATAACTTTCCTGAAATAGCAAAAAATAAAACTTTTTTCTCTCCAAATATATTGAATGAGAGGATATTTTAACTTGTTTTATATTTTTTTTATGAACGGAGAATTAAAATTTGGACACCAAGGGCAGAAGGTACAACGTTGGTATGCGCGCGGGGTCCCTGTGACCTCCATTACTTAGTAATTGTGAGTAAAATTGATATTTTTTAGTTTAAAAAATATTTTTAATTGTTTTGGGTGAATACCAACTTAGTATTCCATGTAGTAATACCAAAACAACACTGTAAATGTGCCCCACTTCTAAACTTGGTCATGTTTAAAACAGTTCGGAATAAAAATTGTGCACCAAACTTATACCATACTTTTATCACGATTAATATTTTTTTAGCTTACGGCTTTGACAACTTGATTTTGTAACTTAGTATAAGCTGTATTATTCACTGTCGTTAAACGGGGCTGAAGCCCGTAGAATAAAATATTATTTTTGTTGTAAAATTAATTGTCCTGAAACCTCAATGTGACTCAACACTAGGATTTGGAGAATGATATAACCTATACGAGTACTGTACGTGCTCCTGGACTCGTGAGATCGGTCTCTTGGACTGGTGAGATTTCTTTATGCCTCGGACAGTTGCTCTTCCTAAATTTTTTAACCTACTAAAATTTTCGGAGTGGCATGCTAGAGAGCTTCCTGCTATTAAAAGAGCTTGACATTTATTCTGTTCCTCTCCTTGAGAACATTATTACGGACATTGACGGACTCCAGGGTACGGAATGAATGTTTTTTTGAACTACTTTGATGCTTACGTGCTCCAATTATTTATGTCGTTATATCAAAATATAAATCTTGTTAACATTATATGTGCTCTCTTTATCATAGACTGTTTTTTAAGTCCTTGTACATGTACCTAACATTACCTGTACATGTACTTACTTGTTGTACTTATTTGTTGTTAATGAAATTAATGCTTTTTTATAACGGAGGGTTTCCAATCACGTATCTGCGCTAAATTTTTTTAATCTGTTAAGCGCAGAGATATTCCAATGACATTTGTGACGTCGTCTGTGCTAAGTGTATTGAAACAAATCTCCGTAGTTCGTCTGCGGAACCCTGTGCGCTGACAGAGAAGACTTGTGATGGAGGGCAAATATATTAAGATAAAAATAGGAATAAATCAATGCCTAAGCTTATTGTGATGATTAAATGAAAAAGATTCGGAGTTTAGTCTTTCAAGAGGTGAGCTTGACCATTTCTTTCATGATGCTAAAAAACGTACCGCCATTACGTAAACACTTAAGCGCAGATCGTTCCAATCGTCAACTTGACTTTGCGCTCTTGTGTTAAGTCGTACTTGTGTGTGTTGTATAAGCTAAAACGTGCGCTACTCTGCGCGAGGTGATTGGAAAACACCCAATAGCAACGCTAAAAAACATATATTGGAGCATTTGGGGTACAAATTGGAATGTAAAGAAATACTACACTAATAACCTGCGTGCGGCTTTAGCACGTATCGAGCCGTAAATACTAACTATGCCATCTATCTTTGAACGTCCCCTCGGTCCATCTCGTTTCTTTCCCTTTAACTTAAACGACCTTTCTTCCCAACCTGCGTCAGGACCGCATCCCAGCGCATTGCTTCCCTGAACGTCCCTTTGGGGACGAATGTAGACTTCTCGCCTCGAGCGAGGGAAAGAGGAGAGACCCCGCTCATAAAAGCTAGCAGGGCTGGCAGTGGGACGTAATAGAGAGTGGAAAGATTTAGTGTATGGATGGGACCATGGTTTTAATCCAGGAAATCTTCGACAGGATGGCAAGGGAACGCAATTAACTTTCCCGTGACGCTTCTCTATATCCTCCTGGAGTTCATTTCACTTCTGCGTCGTCGGGCGAAACCTTGCCTGCCCTCTTATTTTCCCCATTTATCCTGTTTTTCTTCTGAAAATTATGTTAAGAGAGTTCGCTTACTCTATAGACAGGTCTTTCTAATTCGACGTGACGCCCCATCTCCCAGGTGAGATGCGATGAGCTTGGCGTTTATATTTTAAGGCATTCCGTTGAGGTGGTGTACTGAAGGTATCACCTGGCGCTAATTTTCCTCCATGCCACCATGTAAAGAGATTGAATAAGAAAAATAAGCTTTTGTGTAGTGTAATACTATCGTCTCTAAAAATTAAACTCGTTTAATGGTTTGGGGCTTCTTTTTTTACGATTTTTAGATGACACTGAGCACATAGTCATTGCGACTATTGTGGATGAAGTTGCGACATTTTCAGAGCAGTAGTATCTAGTGAAACATTTGATTATACATTTTACACAGTCATGTTATGTGAATTGTTTTTTTCTCTGTTTATGAATGTTGTTCGTTAGTTAATATTTCTTCATGAGCTTGCTATTTCTAAAGCAATGGCATCCAGAATTTTTTTCAAGGCCCAACTGGATTATTGCGTTAAATACGTGCGTAAAATATTGCAGCGTCGTGTACCATTTTTGTACCTATATTAATGCGGATAATATCATCATTCATCAAACATCCATTTTTTATTTCAGCTGTAGTATTGCATCGCTGTTATGTTGTTTATTTTTTTGTTTCAATTTTTTAATGTAGTTTGACGGACATAAGAAATTTGCATGTTGTATTGCAGATATGATTGGAGTATTATTCGTGGAAGTATTTTTTGAGACACAATTTAATAATTATTCCTTCAAAATATTGTATCGAACTCTGTCAGTATTCCGCCTTTCTTATATGTACTGTATATCATTGGTTATCCTTCCTCGTTATTTGTCTCTTTTCGGAGTAGAGGTCATAATTGACAAATGTCCATTTTCCGTGGGTATTATTCATCTAGCTGTGTTAGCCTGTATGTTTTTCGATAGGCATATGCTACTTCTATTACAATAAAACCTCTCCCAAGGAAATACCATTGAAAGTTATCTTTCAATAGACGCTTCAAAAAAATGTTGGGACACGGAAAGGAAATTGTTATTTACAGATTTACTTGGTTTCCATAATCTCTTGCAAGTCTTCTTAATGAAAAATTGTTTTTCCTATTTTAATATTATAAATTTTTATTATAGACCTTAAAAATAACGTATTGATTCTACTGTATTCCTTCATCCTTAATTACATGATTATTTTTTGGTCATTGATCCTAAAATTTGATGTATTGTATAGTGTCCAATTTCTCTGTTTCTCTAAATCATAGATTATTAGCTCTGACTTAGGTAATGCCTAGGTGAGAAAATAAAATATAGGCTAAAGCATTTGGTTTTGAACTTTCAAGGTAATTTATGCACGTTATGTTGGAGTAAAATAAACAAGTATCATGAACACCTCGTGTCTCCTTACCATGCGATGTTGTATAGAATTTGATGATGGTAAAAACAGGTGATATAGTATTCTATTCATTACAGTAATCTACCGGTTAGAGGTAGGTTGTGATGAAAGTCAGAGAATATCCAACGAACTCTTACACATTCCGTGCCCTTTCTACCTCTAGTATTTCTTTCTTCATCTCAGCATAAGTCCTACCTTTCTTCATCCCATCCATAAAACCGATTCTCTTCCTTCCCCTTCCCCGCTTACCCAACATCCTTCCCTCTATCACGGCCTTCAGCAAACCACCGTCCCTCATTACCCCTTCCAGCTACCTACCCTGTCTTCCCCTAATCTCATCTATAAGTTTCCTCTCCTCGCCCACCATGTCAAGCACTTCCTCAGTTGTCTTCCTTTCCGTCCAACGCACCTTCTCCATCCTCCTCCACACCCGCATCTCAAAAGCCTTCAGCCTATTTTCGTCTTCCTTTCTCAAGGTCCACGTTTCTGCCCCATACAACGCCACACTCCATATCAAGCTCTTCACTAGCCTCTTTTTTACATCCTTACTTAAAGTTCCCAATTATCAGCTCCCTTCTGTTATTCTTCCTTCGCTAGCGCTATTCTCCTCCTAATATCTTTGCTACTATGACCACTTTCTTCTAGCGTACCACCCAAGTAATTAAATTGTTCTACTTTCTCCAGTTTGTGACTTCCTACTCTTATCACCAGCTTCGCTTTCTTTGTCCTACAGAATCTCATTACTTTTGTTTTCCTATTATTTATCTTCATTCCGTATTTCTCACACTGCTTTTCCAGTGCATCTACTAAAGTTTGCAGTCCTTTCGATGACCATAGTATTCTATAAGTGATAAATATATCTCACGACTTGTTTTGACGTACTAAGTCATTATCAAGTGACCTTGATAGTGACGTTGTACGTCGAAACTAGTCGTGAAATAAAAATTACTTGTGGAAAACTGTAACATGATTTTTATCTCGATCTTGGAAAGGTTTCATTACTTCAGCCCTGAATTGTTACTTAATATGCTGCGTAGAAGGGAAGTAACTGCGGATATCGATTGAAGTCTCTCCAGAAAAATCTTATTTGTTTACTATTACTCTTGTCCTAACGTTTTACGAGCAGATTTTTCCATTGAGAACGAGAAGGGCTCTACTAGCCGACAATGAAGTCTCAGTGTTCTATTCCTAAAACGGGTATGAGCTTCTCATGCAATGCTCTGGGGTGAATCAATCAATCATTACGGAAGGAGATTTTGTCCAATTAAGTCGTTTTCCTACATCCATCGAAATTATTTTTTTTTGCGATTATTGGGTACCGCAGTGCGAATTTACTGAGGAATGATCATCCTAACTTTGAAACCGTATCCATATATGCTTGTTGATGCGCATCTACGCGACCTTCGTCGGGAGTACAAGCTATTTTTCATAGTTGTTGGAAATTCGATCAGCCTCAATAAAATTACTGGATTTTCCCATTGAAAAGAAGGTAAGTGCATAACAAAGCCATTCCAAGAGTCCGCTTAAACCAACCGTCATTATCGTACAAATACACGTCAAAATGCAATAACGCATAACAAAGGAGACGAAAACAAGTGGCGTCGGACAGCGGTCATTAATTTTAATGCATAATTATATAAACATTACGGTGTTCCCATTTGGTGATGACACAGTCTTTAAAGCCTTAATAATCGTTTTTTAACTCCTGTAAAATGGCTCGTATTTTAATAATAATGTCCATACTGCCCTATCCTTGCATGCCTCTATCGCTTATGTCACATTCATGCATGCTTCATACAATCTCTCTTGTTCGCAAAGACTCTTAGTAGTCCTCCTCTCAAAAGCATCGTCAGCGACATTCATCTATGATCTCCTTGGTTTACCCCGTACACTAGCACCATTCAATCCTTTACTATGAATCTGTTTCACTTCTCATCCATTCTTTCATGCTCCCTTCAATTCTAGCGTTATTCCTTCTGATTTTCGAAATGAATGATGAATTCAACGATTTCAAATATGAATTTCAAGAACATTGCAATGGTAAGAAATATTATAATAACTTTTCATCGGTTTTGGTGGTCATAAAAGATTCTAAGAATTAATAAAAATATTTTGAATCGTCGCAAAATATTTATTTTCCAGCAAAAAAAATATTGTCATTGCGCTGAAACCGTTTTTTGTCGCTGGCCGGTACCAAAACCTTAAATCTCTCCATTATTACTATATTCTCAAATATAATATTACTCCACCAAAAATAACCATCTATTATTTAACAAAACGAACGATTTCAGGGGTAATTTTGTAAAATTTTTCCATCGTTTATTCTTTATCTACCTATGAACTTGAGTTATGATATATAATATTTTCTCAAATTTAGGAGGTTCCTCGTCAAGTTTCCCCATGCCCAATTACCTTGGTACAACCCATTTCCGGACTTTTAATATCCGTTGGTAGGGTATAAATTTTTTCATATTTTCTCAAGCCGAATTGTTTGAAATTGATTTGAGTAAAGGGATTTAATATTTGAATGCTCATTTCGAAACAAGATAGAACCCTGATCGTTTTTTAAAAATTAAATGATAGATAGTGTTAAGTTTCACTATTACAAAAATATATGTGAATATTCCGATGGAGATCTTTATTTAGTAAGTATGAGCGAGATCAGAGAGAGAGTCAATATTTTGATATCATAGGAAATATGGGAGTTACATCTTTAAAATGAGGTCTAATTCATCAAATTGTAGGTGAAGTTCAAACTGCCTTCAGTGATTTTTACGTCTTGTGAAACATTAGTGCTGAGGTTCATTGATTAGTGGTATTAAGAATTTTGAAATGAACACCATACCAAGTATCTATTGTATGAAATTCAAATTCACATTTTTTTTCGGCTTTCGTGGTAATTTCTCTTATTGGAGTCCATAAAAGGAGCCTTTGCACAGTTATTTGTATTTTCCTCCCAGAGGAAAAATTATTTGTTACCATCGCGAATGCGGTGTTACTAACATCGTGGTGATAATTTTGCACCTTGGCTGTTCTTAGCGAATGGTCAGAGAGTTTAATAATAATATTACTCGCTGTCGTCTCTACTGAGTAACTTGTAAACTCCGTTGGCTCTGGCGTGATTGATGGAATTTGCTTAGCAGTGTCAATGAGAAGGAATAACTATAATTCCACATGTATTTATTAGAAACGATCCAGGTTTCAACGTTGTACGTCATCAACCTCATGATGACGTGCAACATCGAAACCCGAGTCGTTTCTAATAAATATATGTGGAATTACAAAGTTACTGCTTCTTATTCACAACAGTAACTTATACGTAGTCACCAAATAATCCACAGGGGAGAAGAATGCTTAGGTAGCTTAACTGGTTAAAGCACTCGGCGCGAAATCGAGGGATCCGGGTTCGAATCCCGGTCAAGGCGAATGATTTTTCTCCTGTGGAACTCCACACTTATATGTAGTGCTGGTATAGGTACCACTACTTGAACACGCATTCTGGTCTCGCCATGTTGAGTTAATGGCTGTCGTGCGTTATTCACCTTAGGCCGTGCCGTGGATGTTCAGCATTCAAGCCTTCTCGTTACGCTCGCCTGTTTAAAATTCTCAACCAGTCTCCTCCCGCATCATTTCGTCCCTCCGCTGATCCCTTACTCCGCATCTTACCTTAACCTTGTGTATCTCTCTCGCCCTCGAAAACACTTACCTCCGTCGCGACGAACCTTATCTTACTCCCACTTTTCTCCTCCTCTCTTGGGTTCATCATATTCCCCATCTACCCCATCCCATATCTCTCTCTCTCTCTCTACTCTGTGCCTCTTCCCTCTTGCCTCCTCTCACTCCATCCATTTTCTCTTCCACTCTCCTCCTCATTATTTCCTCATGAGGTTCAACCATTGAGGCAACCCTGCTTTCATTTTTCTTCTTCCTCTTCATTCCCTCCTCCGCTTTTAATCCCTCTCTGCTTCCTGCACGATGTGTTAGCGATCCCAGCGCTACCTTATTATTTTTTCCTGTTTTTCTACGGTTCAGAACTTTTTATAACATAACCTCTGTACTGCATCATTTGGAAAGCGTCCACTGACAATATATTCTTGCAGATATCCTTATTGCACTTAACTACAATGTCGCAATCGAATGAATGTAATTCAATAATGGTAATCATCAAGTGATTAGTACGAAGGCCCTCCAATTACAAAGAGCCGCCACATATGCCGCAAGCATTTGGGGCCCTGCACCGAAACATTTAATTCGCAATGTAAGTAAAACACAAGGGGAAGCAGCACGGTACATTGAAAAGAGCCACGAGTGAACAGATAGTGTAACAGCCGATGGAAAGACTAGGTTGGGACCCGCAAGAGTCTCCGAGGCTACACGATAGGCTGAAAGTACATGAAAATATTTGATCACGCCAGTTTCAGTTTGGCATTATGATCCCGCAGAACATCTCTAGAAATTATAGGATCGACAAAATAGGAGAAATACACTGCAGAACTAAATGCTAAATCAATTCCTTCTTTCCACGCACCGATATTGACTATAATAAAAGCAAAGCGTGGCAAGAGCGTTTACACGCATTAAAATGATTTCCTCTGCCTTTTCCTTTTCTTCATTCTACTATATCCCCTACCCTTTACGTGGCTGGTGTACACCGTAAAATGTACTGTACTGTACAGTGTCACACACATCTGCGGTGGCTTGCATGGTTACATGTAGATCTCTAAAAAATATACTCGGAACTCATCAACATAGGTCTTCAGCTTTAATCGTAAAGAATCTGGTATGACTTCTGCTGTAACCTGATTGAGCGTTGATTGAAAAAAATGAATGTAAAAGTGAATGCGCAATTATAGAGCAATTTTGTTGTTATTTTTTAGTTCCCTACCAATGCTTATAAGCAATTTACTGTGAATTAGATGTGAAAACGATCTTCACCGAAATAGGACTAACATATATTTTTTTAAGAATTCTGTCATTTAAAAAAATTTAGTTCTATCCCCATTCATTTAGGGCCATACTCATTATGGATCTCATTGTCGTCCTTAAGTAGTCACATTATTGGCGCTATTTCGTTCTAATTTTGATTAATGAACTATAGGGTGGATTCCATTAAACGGTATAATAAAGGTAAGCTGAAAACACAAGAATGGTGGGCAATCCAGTAGAAACCTGAAATTGGTGGAATGCAAGCCTTTTTTGAGCCGACAGATTATGAAAAGAATGCAAAATTAACATAAAGGTTATCGTTTCGTCTAAAATTTCTCATAATAAATCAGAACCATATTTCCCAGTCCAATCGTAAGTGTTGCTATCTATTTCTTCTCACTGCACTTCCATAAATTTATTCCTTATCTTTTGCCGCCTCTCGCACCTTATTTATGTTTATATACCTATATCCTGTTTTCGTGAATCTCATTCTTTTTAAGTCCTTTCAACTCATTCCACTCTCCCCCTTGTTTTTTTATATCATTTATACTATTTTGGAGCCGTTTGATGTTTTGCTGATTCTGAAAAAGCTGAGTTGAAGTGAATAATTCTGGGTTGGCGGAGAAGGGGGTGAAAGAGTGTTGGCATTTATAGATGGCTGAAAGGGAGACTGGGTAGATTAGGAATGGAAGGAAGAGTTTATGGATGTCTGCTGGTGAAACGAAGCTTTCAGCACGTTTATTTTTTGCCTAAATGTCTAACAAGCCTCCCTTTAAGTGTGAAGATATTCATGACTGCTGCAAATACGGGAATGAAATTCGTAGAAATTGCCACGACCAAACTCGGCCTGCATGGGGAATCGAACAACGGAACTAAAGCTTGCCGAGCGCACACCGCTACGCTACCCAGGCTTCCTGTGTCCAAATAGTCTTTCTTTTACACACTCCTCCAGACATTAAGTTCCGTTGTATCCTCCTAAGTTGCCACGGGGCCTAGGAAGCATGGGTAGCGTATTGTTCTGCGTATTTGTCTGGAATGATAAAGGTTAGTGGCTTGACTCTCCGTCCAGGCTGTTTTTTTCTCGTGGCATCTTCTGCGTGCCTCCCTTTAAGTGTATGTTTTAAAGAGTAAGTATCCTTCTAACTATCAACCAAGCTAACTTTGTTGTTCAGTGAAAATTGTGATTAAATTTACATCTACCCTGATAGCTAACTCAAGTGTTTTTGGCTGGGATAACTATTCACTTGGTATGCCCAAGCCGTCTCACACACAATCGTACTGTGAAGACACAGATCTTTGGGTTTTCCTCCGCGTTGGTCCATATGCTGGGACGACAGTTTCATGCTGTCTCTACTGATTCTATCGTACTTTTGTTAGATATAATTCCAAAGAGAACTCATCCATGAAAACTATTTTTATCTTTCCCCTGCGGCCGAGTTTCCGGCTATTCTTTTGCTCTCGACCATTAGATAGTTTATATCCCATCAGTGATGTCAGTCAGGTGATGTGTCTTAAAAGGGAATTCACATTAAATGACGTTGTGGAGTGTACCCAACTGGATTGTGTGAATGAAGATGAACTGTATGAGAAATTGTTTGTTGTTGTAATGATGCAATAACATGTGCTGTTTCTTTTGAGGGTAACGCTAGACAGAAATGGGTGGCGGTTTGCAGCAGCTTAAAATCGAGCAATATTACTTCTGAAAACTTGGGAAAGCTGGTAGGCTATGTTATGAGTATGTATGATAGTATCTTATCTTATGAATAACAAGTGGAAAGATGTTAGGAATAGGAGCAGTACAAAGCTGATCAAATCAGAACTGTAAGTTGCCATGAATTGCCAGGTATTCTTGCACTGAATTTTTAGAATTTGCGAAATGTGATGGAAAGCTATTGACTGAAGCAAAATCTATTGCAAAATATATTTAGCTCTTCTTAAAGTATAAAATAAAGCTCTTTTTATTATTTACAAACACTGTACACAATTTTTCTTTTTTTTGTGAAGTTTTGCCGTGTTCTAAATCTCCCTTATTTTTGGTCAATAATAGAGAAATTTCCCTTATTTTCTTAAAAAATAGTTGGTCACCCTACCCATCACCTTTAGATATTAATAATCTGTATATTTAAGCATTTTAAGAAAACCTTCGATGACTTAATTTATTTTCATGTGGACATTTTTACGAACCACCTAATAACAAAGGGTTTCAAAGCCTAAGCTAACTTTCTTTAGGTCATCTTAGATCAAAGCTATTTTGGACTCCAATCTTAGGTGAGATAAAAGATATTTTAAACCTTAACGACTTTCATTATTTTCTGATTGGTTATTCCATGGATATGAGCCCCTTTTGAAAACAGCCCTGCAATTTCCGGCATGCCTTGAACTTCATCAACGCACTACCCTATGAACCACTACCGAGGCTTGAGGTAGGGAGTGTTAAGACACCAGCCATGAAGGGGGAGAGAATCGGAAAAGGAGGGGAAAGGACAGAGACGCATTGTATTTTATCGATGTGCCTTGTGTTAAGGTCACCCTGTTTCTGTTATAATGATTAATGGTTCATGGAGAGGGAATTTTTGCACATGTCAGTTCAACATTTCATCTCTCTAATTTTGTTTCTTCTATCAGTTCGGGGTCAAGTATCCTCGTCGCGCTGAAACTGAAACCTTAATCATTTATATACTAGATATGAACTCAGGGAGGAACGCTGTCTCCACAGCAACTAGGAAATGAGTCTGTAAAATGACATCAAAAACTGAAAGTCAACCGTTTTAGCCCGAATAGTCTCCATTTGAGTGTTTTCCTGACTTTACTGAAATATCTCCCAGGATTTTTCATGCCACTGAATACGAATGTCCAATAAAAGAAAATAAATGCTCCACCAACATATTTTTAACTCATAGCAATGCAACGGAAAACAATTTATCTGTTTTGATAGCAATCAAATGCTGTGCAGCAAAGCGACATTATATATTAGCTTCACCACCTCTATTCTTATACCCTGAAATAAGTTTTATTAAAAACATCTTATGAAATTGAAGCACGTCTGGAATAAGGGAAGGCTATAGCCCCGGGCCTCCCTTCGTCAGGGTGCATCTTTGCGAGCCTCTCGGGGGTGGGGGGAGGGGCTACCTTTTATTTAATTATTTACGATTAGTTTATAAATATGTTTCGTCATCGAAATCGAGCAATTTATTACATTTCTGAAATCGATACCTATTGCGTTTTTTCTAGTTGTATAGAGTGAAAAGACAAAGAAATAGACACAAATGTAAGTCCTCTTGTGGTTCTGAACTGGTTCGTAGAATCTAAAGTAACTGATGGTTTTAAAATTTTTCTGTCACATACCGTTTATGTATCACAGCTCCTGTAGGGAATTGTGAGGCTGAACGGTCCTTTTCTGTTCTTAGAATGATAAAAAATGTACGATCTACGATGTACTTGTATCAAAAGTGTTGAACGATCGACTAACGTCTTTACGAAGTCTATCAATAGGGTCGGAGCTCATGAGACTCATTCAGAAAATATGTAGAAATTTTTTTTCAAATAATTTATTTTGTTTGATTATTTTAAAGCAATTGATTTTATAAATACAATTATATTCACATGAATACCTGCTGGAAAGCATGCATTAATTCGACGTTGTATATGTTGGCTATACATTGTGACATAGGGCCTCCGATTTATCGGAAGCCTCGGGCCTGTACAACCATTAATCCAGCCCTTGGTTGAACCCGAATCTTACTGAATCCTAGGTCACTTCACTCGGCTTGATCAGACTTCACAATTAATAAACTTAAAATATATTTGAAGGAGCTGAAGTATAAATAGCTTGCGCAACACTATTTTAAGTTAGTAATTTCCAATATGCTGGTTGTAGACTATAGTAAAACCTTATACGGAGTAAGAGCATATTTCGTTCCATAAAAATGCTTATAATTCTAGGCTGTCGTATATCAAAGCAAATTTCCAAATAAGAAATGGTGGAAACTCAGATAATTAGTACTAAATTCTAAAAGTATTCATGTTAAAGTTCTTCGAAATGAAAAAAAATATGTAAAATTCGCGCGGGCTCTTCACCGGTTAAAACTATGCATAATTGCCGTTTCTAGATACGACTCGTCACTCATTCTTATTGGCAATGAAGGCAATAATGTCGCAAATCTTAAATGTCAGTACAATTATATACAAACGCTAGGTCTTTCCAGATTGGTCGGAAGTCGATTGTTGACTCCGGAGAAAATTAATCAGCGAAGGGTTAGCTCTTGCGTACTCAATTCACATAAGATGAAGTTTCTTAGTTTTATCGAGCAAAGATGAGGCGAAGAATTGGTAACCCATCTGGAATGGTCCGAATTACATTTTTCACTTCAGTTCGTCCAAGTTCGGAACATATCAGCGCATCAACTACCACGGTGATGCCTCCTCCTTCATCGGCTCTATTGATCTTGTGACCACCAACAGACATGGCCCGTACGCTCTACTAGTATTACAAGAACTCGCCCGTGTGTAAAGTTCAAATTAATAAAATATTTTCGCTCGTTTTGAAAAATGCTCGTAGATCATGTTGCTAGCAATCCGAGGTTTTATTACATTGTGACCCTAGACTTCCCGAGAATATTTAAAGCGAGAATATTTGGCATTTTAAATTTTGTAGTAGTTCGACTTCGGCCGCGGCATGCCACCGGAAATCGGCGAATGCTTTTCTGGGAAAAGGTGTCAAAAATATTACGTTTCCTTCTTCATTCCGAGCGCTCAACCCCTCGACTTTAAGCCCGTGGCCAAAAATATCCCCAGCCACCAGGAGGCATTCACACACTACACTACACATGACGCATCCTTCGTGGTGGGAAACAGGCTTTCGTTTACCGAAGATTTAGAGCCAAAATCCAGTGTTATACGATCGCGACACTCACTGCTAAATTCCCCTTGCTGACTTGCAGTTGGCGTTGGAAGGATGTATCTATTGTCCAGCAAGTGACTAAGGGAGATTTCTATTCACTACAATTCGCTGCTCACTTCGGAACCAAGCAGCCAACTTACTCTCCATTCGTTTCAGACCTTGTACACTTCAAAACGGATCGGAAACCGAGTTTATGTGCGCTGGAGTGTGTTTTAAGGTGAGTTTACACTGGCAAGTTACTTTCGCAAGTTAGACACTTCTGCAAGAGCTTGCGGGAGAGTTAACTCATGCGAAATATTTTTCACAAGTTAGTGCAGAGTCAGGTTGGATGCTGTTTACACTGGTTACAGTTAACTTCTACAGGAGACTTGCTGAAGCTTTTAAAAGTTCTACCAGTGGACTTTCAGAGTCAATAACACCTGCAATTTACGTCTTAAGTTGCTTGTTGCAGGTAATTTACGCAATTTTCTTTCCAGTGTAAACACACTGTTATAAGTAAATGAAATCGATAATCGCATCCACTATTGTTGTTGATGTGTTGATTTTGATAAAAGGCGTCAAAAATTGGTTATGTAAAGTTTTAATTTAATTTCCCGCAAACAGTTAACCTTTTTAAGTATGTTGCAATGTATTTTGAACGATTTTTTTAATGGTATCCAAAACAATCGGTTGTGAATCTTGAGCATCCAAGGAATGCTACCTACCAGTCAGATTACCGAAGACTTACGCTGCGCGCATCGTGTTTTGTGCGCGCTCAAGTGCGCTGATGTGGTAGAATCTGCTCTAACTTCAACACCTTGAATGGAACCCTAACCCGTCACTGTGAACCCGTCACTTTTAACGGCTAAGAAAGTGCCTTGTGGTCCATGTATGCAGAAAACTACAACCTTATCAACAACAATAATATGAAGGTACTATTCTTCCTTTGATCATTCTGCCATAAGTGGTTAATTTTCCTTTTTCTCCCGCTCGCATCTCTGGCGAAATACCCTGATGTAATTGTATCATTGCACCACTAAAATGAAGGTCAAATACAGGAACTGTTAGTTAAAGACTTTAAATTATAAAATAAAAAAAAACCTTCAAAATTCATTACTATCATGAAGCAACTTCAAGTCAGTTTTGGCGAGGTAACGTCCTTGCCTTCAAACCCGGAGGTCGCAGGTGCGAATTCCGCCTGTTTGGTTTTTCATCACCCAGGGCATGGTTATGTATGTCTACATATGTAATAAATAGGTAGTCATTGGATTAAGCTGATACCTAAAAAACAGTTATTGTTATTATAATTATGAAAATAGACTGATGTTTGTAGTAGCCCTTTTATTGTTCGCCACCATCACCGCAGCGCAAGGTTTTGGCCTTATGTGTATGGCCTGTGTAATTTAATATTGTGGCCGAGTCTACTTAACTCAATACCATTTTTATGTCTCCCCAATATTATCCCTTAACAGCGTCGTGGACACCCACCTTCCAACTTCGAGCCGTTCACTCGGAGATTAAAATCATGGGTCTCGATTTCCTAACATTTCTGGCGCTCCGTGATACGATATACAATGCAATCCGTGCAGGAATGACTTAAAACTGTAACTTTTAATCTGACAAGGATGAGAAGTATTTTGAGTTCCAGCTACTGAATTTGTGATCAGAATGAGCGTATATTTGTCGGCGCTAGAGAGCCCCTGCCCTAAAGCCCTGTGTACGCAGTGACGTCTCTGGCACCTGGCAGAGAGGGTTAAGTGGCTAATGGTCAATATCTCCGTGTGAACAACCAAATGATTGCCTTGATCTGGTAAGGATTACAACTCGTCCTAATTTTATTGCCATCAGGAGGAAAAGTTGTGCGCATATCCACCTTCGTTTGTTTGTGAATCAAGGTTCAAAATAAATGAAGAGGAAGATTTTCATATCGAAATTTTGAATATCGATTCAACTAATAAGTAATATAAATGAAAATACCAACAATGTTTAAAACCACTGAGTTTCGTATAGGTACAATTAGTTTGATGTTGGTGCCGTAGCGTGAAAACTAGTTGTACTAATAAAAAACTCTTTTGAGTTAAACATAACTGGTATTGTCATTATTCGAAATGGACGTCCTCAAGGCTACGCCTGAATGAATTGAATTCACATGTAATAAGTGATAGTTAAAATGATTTTTACAAACCTTTTTTTGCTATTATGTATTATTCTGAATAATTATGCGCAGAAACATGGTCAACGAGAATGTTTCCCTTTAATTAGCTTTATAAAAACACTGACGATGATGTATTAACTGTAGTCAAATAAATATATCATAGTTCTAATATTAGGTATCTCTAGTTATCTCCTTTACAATCTGTAAGTCATTCATTTCACACGCAAAGCACCCGCGCTTTTTTCTACGATTTTGGTTCATATGGATTCGTGTGTACTCTACGGTAAACTATTGCTCGCCAGTGGGAAGGGAAAGTATCGCAATTGACAAAGTTTAAACTGAGTGGAATATTTCGTGCAGCATGGAACAAGTCACCATAGCGCTTGGGCTTCACGCATGGAATATGGGCGGAAAAAGAAAGGCCCCCTGTGATGCTGGACTTACGCAGCTTACTTCAGGCGATAGCTGGTGTTTGTATTTTATGGGAGCGATCGGCAGTGACGTCTTCCGTGCTCGACCTGCTCAAGGACGATTGATGCGATTAAGAGGGACATGAGGAGGAGGAGAAGTAATATACTGCTTTTTTATTCCGACGTGCTTATCTTATAGCCCTCTCTTTCTCTCTCTTTCTCTCGCGAGCTTGTTATCATCAAGATTTCCGCCCTTTGTCCCGAATCCTGGCCATTTTTACTGTGGTCTTTTTTTATTGAGCTTCGACCAAATGCCTCAATGCCTTTCCTCCGTGGTTGTAAATAAAGTCGTTCTGGTCGAAATAGATTTTGCCCGTGGTCGCATATGGCTTGGTAAGAGAGCTTCTAGAACTTGGTAACACCTTGAATGCAAGATAAAAACGGGTTGAAAAGGTTAACCTATGATTTTTACCCCTATTCTTTTAGTGACTGAGAAAATCTAAGAGCGTGTGGTTTGCCTGAAAATTCATATACTACTTTTGTATAATATTGAGATGGACATTGTATTTTTAGTTATGTTAACCCATTTTTCTTCAGATGATACGTTGATATCGTTATGTTCAAATTATCGTACCAATTGCTCAAACGAGCATGCATTTTTAATTCTGAGCCCCACGAAGAGAGGAAGTATTGTTTGTTACATATGGACAGTTAGTTTTCAGGCGCAATTCTTCTTCATCATGCTTACTTTATCGTTTAGCAAAATACATGGTTTGATTAATTCCACTTGATGAAATAAAAAAGTGAGTAGTACTAATATTTAAGTAAGGAAAAATGTTCACGTACCCACGTGTAAAGTGCGCATCAGTATTTTTTTTAACACCGTGAAGCTCTGTAAATTAAATGCGATAATAGTAATTTTTACCCTAACCGTCCAATTTCATCGCATTCCTACACCCTATTTTTACCTACAATTTTGTCCTCCTGTGGAGTTTTTTTTTAATTTTTACATTTATTTTTATCCGTAGCTTTTGATTAGGGTATCATTTTTGTAGAATATTATGCTTGCCTATTAAACCTTTCACACTTCCAACGATAAGGTCCTGTCAAGATTCAAAATGGTTCGATAAACCTTTCTTTTTTGAGAAAAAATGTCAATTCTATGCTGCCAGATCAATATTGCTTGTCGTGCTATTTATTGATTGAGGTGAACCGTGAAAACATTCTGGCCTGGTGAGGAATAGTCCTGCATTGTAGAGCATGTTTCCCATGTAGCCTTGATCCGTGTAAGACATATCTTTTAGAAATAAATGCGAAGACAGTGGACACAAACTGAAAATATAAATTTTTAAGTGTAATACATACGTTATTATGGCAATATGTTCCGTTATTTCCTTTAAATATTTTATATAATATGTTATTATGGTGCAGGAATCGAAAGAAGGATTGATTTTTTCGACAGAAACGTTTGTGCACTTCGCTTGTATAGATTGTAACCGAGAAAAGTAGGCAGCATACAGTAAAGGAGCGTCAATAAATATATTTTATACATATGTGTGGGGACACGGAAGTCTTTACCGTTGAAAACGAAATTATATTTTAGTTTGAAACGATAGAGGCGATGATTATATACTTTGCCAACATTTGATATGTGGATTTTGAGACGGATGGGTTATTTTTGATGCAAATATGAATATATTCTTGAAATAATACTTATTATACTCATAGTATGAGAATAAAGGTAACTTATGGTGGTAATTTGCATTAGAGGCTGAGCCGGTAGGTAGAATCAGATGGAAAGAAGGTAAAAAGCAAAAAAATTGGGGATGTATGATGGGTCTCTCATACGTGAAGAAAGCTGTAAAATATACTAGTTTCAGGAGAGATTAAACCTGAATAAAGAGGCATTAAGTGGTGAGAAAATAGAGCAGAAATTAATTATGATATCCCAGGACTGATATTGTGGGACTTGTGCACGACGAAAGAAGAACTCTTTGCAGTTTACCCATGGATTGTTTAATGAGACCAATGTTGATATCTTGAATCGCCATATACGTTGATTTAACCTCAACAATCGACTATATAATGATGTAAAACATCGAAAGCGATCGCTTGGAGCATCTCTCAGTGGAAAAAATCGACGAACTTTTCTCTCGAGGTAGATGTCATTCATCAATCCCCTTCTTTAATCGATAGAACCCTATACATTGTTGAGGTTAATTGATAAATGTCAAAATTGCGGGAGGTCCTATGTGTTTGTGTTCCATTATTATTCGATGTTGACGACGGAGAAGGTGTACAAGGAGCGTCAGGAAGTCCTTATCATTAGTTTTGATCGCTATCGAGTGGAAATTTAGTACTTTTCCGTGAGCGTTCGAGGGAGAATATCGCATCGATCATAAGTTTCAGGGAATGCATTGATCCCCCAGCGTTGCTCCTTTAGAAAGAATCGAAGTCCTTGGGCAGTTCGCGTGGTCGAAGTGTTCTTAATCGATTTCCCCGCACGTGCGTCACAGCCTATCCACGGCAACTCACTATATCTTCTCCTTCTCGTATTGATGCCCTCCCTCACTGGGTCGTTGAGGCTGGAGAAAATTCAACTCTTTGCCACCCTGTAGTGCTGCTTTTCTCCAACTCTCGTAATAGTGTATAACTCTCTCTCTCTCTTCCACCACGTTCACCCATTACATTATGGTGAAGCCCTTCCTCTCAAACCACTCGCTCATCTATTATTTATCTGTTTAGGAAAATATTCATGATCGAATGTTTTCACTATCGCGGTTTATTACCGTTATTTATTTTGTTTGTTAGAGCAATTTTTGTTTCTTGTTCTCCGATTGTATGCAAACACTGCATGAACTGCAAGTAATAAGTAAATTATTATTATTATAAAAGTGTAATGCTATGTTCAAGGTGAAGGAGGATATTCGAATTAAAGAAATAGTAACGTGGCTAATAATAATAAATAATAATAAAGAAAACTAATAATAATAAATAAATGCAACTGGCCCTGCGGTTTTAGGTTGTCTCCAAGTCCCCGGGTACTTGCGTGAAGACATATTCGAGGAAACTAAACTTCGAAAATAATTCAGTCACCTGCACGGTATCTAACTATCACGCTTCTGAGACAGTCTAGGTAGGCCCACTGAGTATATACAAAGTGGCCAAATTGATTGATCCGTTAGTTTACGTAATCACTTGCGCAGGGCCATGATTTTCGTTGCCAGTTCTTTAGGTGCAAAACATTTAAATTCATTGCCCTGCACTCGTTAACGTTTGACGAATTGTATGCTTGGAAGTGGTGAATAAGGAAAGTTGTGTAAATTGTTTATTCAGAACCAACCAAAAGTAACTAATAATATTTGGGCAAGAAAAGGAGGTCATTCCAACTTACATACCTATCCGTCACGCCATTGCCTTTCGGGGTAGGCAAAGTCAAAGAATTTAGTTAATGCCGTTAGTCCTAAAAAACTAGCTCTATTATAAAGATTTCTTCCAAAATACCCTATCCTATTAAACATGTGTCGCTTGTCCTACACGTGTGAATTGCTGTATCCATGCTCTCCTATTCCTAACACTCCTAACATTCCTCCTCTTGAGAGTATCTTCCGCCACATTCACCCCTGACTTCCGTAGTTTACCCCATCCTCTCTCAACATTCATTCTACTCTTTTCAATCTGTTTCGTTATACAAATCTCTTCCATTCTCTCGACATGGCCAAACCAACGGAGCATCCTCCTTTCATACATGGAACATCCAGCGCACATTCTTTCATCACCCACTCATTTATAACCCTATTCATCCTACATCTGCCGGAATCGCTTCTCAAGTACCCCATTTCCAATGCATTTAGTCCACTATTATACTTACCATGACACTCAGGTTTTTCTGCCATACAATAATTTTTTTTGTAGATCTAAAGATTTTTTTGCTGTAATGTTTTTGTTCACATGAAATGTTCGCGGCATTGTAAAGATTTGAGAGTTTTTTTTAACTATGATCCAAATTTAGCTTAGAAAGTATGCGTCTAATCTTCAAAATCGATTTTAGTTCAGGGCATGACGCAGTTCAGAAAAAAAGTGAGCAGAAGGTTTCAAATGCTTGATATCGTAGCCATCACTAGATCTACAACAACTACTACGAATGTTGGGATAAAATTCTTGCTCCTGTGTCGCAAGTCTAACCAAAGTTTTGAACGTGATCTTGGAAGTGCACATATGATGTTTGAAGAGAAGTTGGACTTGTCTCCGCATCATAAAAATAAATATTAACTTCCTGGTTGGTTACTGGTTTCTCCAACGGGGCTTGTGAAAGCTGCGGATGTGTCGCCATCTGTTGGAATGTCAGGGAGGATCGTGATTCAGGGAAGGAGCAGAATGATTTTGAGAAACTTTTATTATCTTTACTTTGTGGTCTCGGAAGTTATTTTATATTTCCTCTCTTTTACCCTTTCTTACCGATGATACTCGTATCGGAGAGATGATGATGACCCCGGAGTCCCATAACCCGAAAATAGAGCTCTTTTTTCGTCTTCGTGGTTTTATTTAGAATGTATGTTTATGTACTTTCCCCATTGTTCGGTGATTGTGTTTATTTCTTAGTCTACCTCTTGGGACTTTTTCCTCTATTTTTACTTCAATTGTATTCTTAACAAACCCATTTTGTCTTCGAGTGTGGCATCTGGCCTTTCTTTTCTTTGTGGCGTTCTCTAAAGTAAATAATGTCCTATCTTCTTATATTCTTCTGTGTTCTTCTTCATTTTCTATTTTATCTGTACATTGATCTTCAGCACTCGCTTCCAGCACCAGGTTCCGAAAGCCTTTCTGAGTTTCCAATACTCCATGTGCCCAACCCATAGTGCCATGTGTGTATGTGGCTGTAAGTGTTCTATTAGCTCTTGTATTTACGGAGCTACAGTCAATTTCACCATATGGTAAATCTTCGTTTTAAGTAGATTTAGGAGAAAGACTACCTATTGTAGCCGTTAATTATACATAAAATCTAGGGGTGCAAAATTTCGGTCAAGTTCGTTATTGAGAAAAATTGGAACAAAGGGGTATAAATGGGGAGGCTTTTTTTAAAATCAGAAAAACTCCATTATCTCCCTTAGTTTACAACATATTACATTTTTAGGTGTATTTTAACTTTTTTAGGATATTGTAAATGATTTTTGTTTCGAATGTTTTTTTATTACACCAACAATTAGCTCAAGGGGTGGAAAAAGTAAGGGTTTAACGGGAAAAAATCATAACTTCCTTATTATTTACATTACAAAATCCGTTTAAAGTTATCTGAAATTGTCAATACAATATCTACAACTTTTGTTCCAAACATTTTTTGTACGACGATCCGTTATTGCAAGGGGTGGCAATGTTACCTATTTGTATTTTAGGGGTTGAAGGAGAAAATAAATCACAACTCCCTTATTATTTACATCACAAAACCCGTTTGAAGCTATCCTAAATTTTCAATACAATATCTACAACTTTTGCTTCAAACATTTTTTTGTACGACCAGCCGTTATTGCAAGGGGCGTCAATGTTACCTATTTGTATTTTATAATAGGTATCTTGTACAACATTTAACTCTTGCACTACAGTATTTAAGCACTGCCTTAAATACGAAAAATTTCCGAGTAGATCAATTTTCATATTACTCCCTTTATTTTAGCTCACAATGTCTGTCTGCTTGTCTGTGTACGTACAAACCTACTTCCCCTAATCCAATCGATCTGTAATTTGGCCCATAGACTGCTTGTTACAATCGATTCATTTTAACAATCCCACACACACACACATAAATATGCACTGACTTTATTATGTGTTTGTAAATTTAATAATTTTTTTGAATTTTCAAAAGACGCGGTAAATTCGTCTGTTATTAAATTAAGTTGAAAAAAACTGTGATTATCGCTATTGAATGTTCAACAATGGATATAAATGTCATATCGAATAACTAATGTTCCTAATGGTTGTCGAATGTCTGAATAATTTGACATATCAGTGAAGATAGAATGATTTTCTTTCACAAATTAAATTTATGAGGAATGTGGTAATACTATATTTATTGGCAAAGATCACATAAAACAATGAAAGAAAATATAATAAAATACACTGAGAATATGAGACATTAAAACGAGACGTAATTCAAATGAAAGTAAAGGGAGTATAAAAAAACTTATTATATTTTATTATTAATATGAAGTTAATATTATTCCCATTAAAATATGAAATAATGGAGCTACGAGTTGGCTTTTTGAACTAAAATGAAGCCAAATATTCATAGTTCATAATTTATTTTACCGATTTCTCTCAATCGTCCGATAAACTGAGAAGTTGGAACTTTTCGTGTAAAAATTATGAAATTTTAGAGATTTTGTCATTTCCGTTGCTACACATTTATTTCATAGTTACCCAGCCTTGCAAGACACATTGCGGGCTAATATACTTATTTTTCAGGGGAAATTAAAGTCCAAACAACTAAAATATATCGTAGAAATAATAAGTGTCGATAAAATGGAGCCTTTACGAAAAAATAACGTCCCGCTAATCACCGAGGGTGGTTTCAGTTTTGATAGGAAGCGGCCGCCACTGGAAATTTCAGTCGGGATGAATATTTTGCGGAGATTCATCGCTATTCAGTGGCAGAGAGCGTCCTGACGACATGAGACATGTACTCATTCGCTGATTTCCGCCACCATCCAAGGCTCATGCATGTACTACAGTGCTTATTTGTCTCCAATACATCATGTTACAGAATCACACAATTTTACCACCTAGGTGGCTCGCGGCAATACATATTTGGCTACAACTCGGCCAATATCATGTTGATTGCGCTGTAACTTGCGCGCATAGTTCATCCAAGTGCAATTCTGCTACTTGTGCTGTTCGCTAGTATTTATTAAAAATATGAGCTTCGAAATCTACCTGCGCCTGTCGGCCAATGCCGAAAGGGAATATTTTCAGCCGTTTACTTCCATTTCAGGGAATTAGAATTCTTAGGACGAACTTTACGTGTGCCTCTGATATAAACCCTGTCTGTGAATTTTCAAATCCTTGGCTGTTATATTGTACTTGGCTACAACTGTATTCTGTATTCTTGATCTCTGTTTTTTCATCCATCGTTGTCCATTTTAGGAGATGGAAACTCTTTCAGAGGACAAGATTTATTTGCATCTTATATCAACTCATGACAAAACCAATCCACTATCACTAGTAGTAGAATACCATGGCGGATGGTTTCTCTCGGTCCAGCACTTTTCCTTGAAAGTTCCTTACCGGATCACGTCCCTGCTATTAACTAGGCTTGTCAATAGGGAATGTAGCTAGTTAGTTTATTTACTCCCTAGTACTTGTATGCTTATTTGATACCGTCTGCTACCTAGTACTCACAGCACACCGCGCACGTTTTCAGTATAATTCTTGTATCTCTTTCCATTCATGTAGTTGCAAAATCTTAACGATCCTTCTAACATTGGTAGAATACCTGCAGTGTAATGCATGTTTGTGAGGTTTCGCCTCCTGACAAGCATTAGCGAATTATGCTAATGTATAAATAGTAGTTTTAATAGGGTATAGTGTAATGCATGTTGGTGACTACTCTCCCCCTTCCACATACCCTTGAGGTGGCTTGCAGGGTATTTTACATATGTAGATATATTTTCTCGCTTTTTTTTGGAGGGAAAATGTTGCCAAATCTTTTCTGCCTCCGAGGTTGCGCCCTCCAGTTGCTCTCTTGTATTTTGGTTGTCCTTAAATATTTTGAGGAGGTCAAGGAGAGACTGGCTCTCTTTATGACCCTTGACTCCTCTGTCTCTACTGTGTTTACACATCTACAATAAATTTAACTTCATGTGCGTCTCGTATTAATCCAAGGGAAAATCCGGCCACTTTCACATGAAGTAGATATTTCTCGCTTTGCTTTGGGGTCAAATGTTGCCAAATCTTCGCAACCCCCCGAAGCTACACCCTAAAGTTGCTCTCTTATGCTTTTGGTAGTTCCTTTTATTGAAATTTTGTTAAAGTAAAGATCGAATAGGTCAACGAGAAGCGTGGGGGAAGATACGCTTACACTCACCAAGGAAAGCCCACCAACGCCATTCCCTGTTTCCACCCACTTCGGTAGTAAAATATTGTCATGGGTTTTTGTCGCTTGGATGCTCGGCCTGTTTGTTTACAGTGCGAAGCCAAGCGTGTCTAAAGAGGGCCCTGCTTAGTTGGGGTTGAAGAGAGTGTAGTGTCGGAGTAAAACGGCGGAAAGGAGGAAGAAGTTCGGGTTGTGTATGTCTGTTCTTCAAGCGCGTACGCGCGAAGCCAATGTTTACGTTCTTCCCCCGATCCTTTTGGATCCAGGCCAGGAGCAAAAAAACTTTTTTTCTCTTTTAAGAGAGACAGAGTTCCGTTCAAGTGGTGAAAACTCAAGGCGTGGAAATGATTTTTCAATATTCATTGCCCTCAACTCAAAGGACTGACTCTTAATGCACGATTGGTCGCAAATAAACGAAGACTTTTTTCCTTCTATTACCTTTTAATAGTATTTTCTTAGTTCAGCCCTGATGTTCTTTCAATTCGCGAATGGAGAAATTTCCCCCTCATATACCGGTAAAAAATATATCAAAATGGTTAAATGAACTTGGAATGTGGTCTTAAGAAGCCCCTCCCGGATAGGAGTCTTTGATTGGAAATACAGCAGCTACAGAGTTTGCATCGCACCGTATTACTTGTTACACTAAAGACTGAATCGTCTGAATGCTTTCATTGTATGTCACCTGTGTATGACGCCTTCCATTAAGATGGATCCAGCTTAAAGCGGCTGAAATGTCAAATCCAAATGTCAGACTTCTTATAAAAAACTTATCCCCTGTTTGATATTAACAACAACATTTGACCATTGCACGCGACTTTTTTTCGCAAACATAACCTTGGTTTTTTGTGCATGAAAATGGTATAACATGGTTTTAAACAAAGGAATTGGAAAAATATTGTTCTAGATGCAAGAAATTGTGAAACATGGATATAGATTATATTACCCAATCTAACAAATGTGCATTTCTTGCGTAAACTGTATATTAGAAGCAAATGTTCCTAGAGGATTGAATGGTATCAAATTATATTCACAAACCCATCTTACTTTTTGTGCTATGAGCAAATAAATGTAGAAACTACTGAAGTCAAAATGCGTTAATTCAATAGAAATGGCACTGCAGTTAGCTGGAAAAAGTGATGCGTAATCATTAATATATTCTTCAAATAGTCAGCATAAGTTAAGGATAATGCAGTTTCTTAATAGTTGAGGCACTTTATCGGTGAAAGCTGTTGGTTATAGACGATACAAAAAAGTTGTATTGCAATATCATTTTTGTCTCACACAGTCGTTACTAAATCTTTTGATTGATGACTAAAGACTGATGGCAATGCCTGATTTTTTTCGTTCTCAAATAGTAATACTTTCCTCGCCAACCAACTCACCGTGTGCCTTAATTGTGCAAATGACCTCAATTGTTGGTCGCCTCTTTAAATAACCAACAATGTCGACTGACCCTCTAAGGTGTTGATTGATCGTAAGTCCTCCGTGCGTACTCAAGACGTGCAAATAAAGAGAACGCGAGTTTGAAGGATCGCATCTGTCATTAAATGCCGAGAGGCTGTTCTCACTGCTGCTCTGCGAGGTAGAACCATTCCAGCGTCTCACCATGACGCCATCTCGTGGTGCAAAAAAAAGCCCTCCTTCTTTTTTCTTCTTAAAAGCGCCGATAACTCTCGCGTTCTTGGTCGTTTAACGAGCATCTTGTAATCTGTTATTGATAGCCCATACTATATATCACCCCTGAACTTAATTTGCTCAAGTTAGTTCTTCAAGGCTGAAATATGAAGAACTGAGGCCGAAAATTTATGTGCTTGCCGAATTGATGGGCTAGTTTTTTTAAATCAAAATAAGAAATCACGCTTCCAACACCTCGTTAAATCCTATCGTGTTATATTTACAAAATTCTAGTGATACAGTACAGCATGAGATACTTCATTTTCGGATTTTGGGGCGTAAACCATTCTTTATTTGGTGTGTTTAAGTTTATAATGCATTTTAATACCTGAAAAAATGCTGCTAAAATACTAGGGCTCACAAAATTTGAATTTGAAAATCAGTAGGTTAATCTACCATCGCAATAACTTGAAGCAAAATGGTTTATTTTATTATTCCACATGCGATGTCTGAAGCGTTTGCGTTGGTGCATAAGTAAAAGGTATTCCTAATGATTACTGGGAATAAGGGTGAAACTGCAAATAATTGTTTACACATACATATAATTAAGTTAATTATCAGATTGCATTTATTTGAGAAAGTTTTAATGAGATAAAGTCTGGTGATGTTTACGTTCTAATTATTACTCAAATGAAGCCATAGCTTTCCATTCATGACAAGCGATTTATTTTTTCTGCACAATATATGAGGAATCTTAAGATATATTTGTATCATGCTGCTTTTTTCTCAAAATTGACTTGTGGAGACGTTGCGAGGGCTATTTTGACGCCAACATGTTTATACATACGTAGTGTATAGGGCACTATTTTGATCCGTGGATGTTTCAACCGTATCTGAATGAATGGTTTTCTTAAAATGAAGTACTTGCTTCAAATTCATTAAACCCCTCTTCGATTTTGTTGCATTAGTATGTGTGTACCCTTTATTTTTTTGTGCGAAGTGAATTTTCACTTTCTGGGTTTTCATTGGTTCATATCATATTGCCTTTCCGGAGGAATGTCCATACTACAAAACTTGACTATTGGTCAATAACCTCTGACTGAATTATCATTCACATTAATTGCCATTGTTCTGTGTTAACAATGGTGCAAATATTCGGTGTATGAAACGGAAGAACATTATGATGGCAAATGTTTCCTTCCCTTAAAAAGCTTTAAAGAACGTTATTGCATTGAATTGAAAAAATGATTTTTTTCCCGTGTTTTTTTTAACTCTAGTTCTTTTTTTTCAGGTGAGTTGAATTCAACTAGACAAGTTATTAACTGCTCACGATATCCACTGCGTTCCTCTATGGACAACGTGAGTTATTTTAAAATTAAGTTATTTGAGGTGCAGTTGCTGTATCGTTGTAAGTTTATCAGAATTAATCAGCCAACACTTTAAAGTTACTATGATCTCATTTAAAATAATACTCCCACGATGTATGTTTCATATTTCTGTATTAGTTGTATTTTGTGATGGCTGTTTTAGTTTTAGAAAAAGTTCGGAAATATCTATAACATATTGCTAATGCAAGAGTCGATGTAGCTACCAGCTTGTCATTTATTTTAGCTTAAAGTTTTAGGCAACCGTTCTAAATATCGGCATCATTGTTTTAGAAGTATTGATCCACAGTTATCTCAGTACACCATGCATGCTTTAATGCTGCATGATTACGTTTTAGTACGTCAATCTAGCTTTTGTCTCTTAAGTAGTATTGAAGCCGCTACTAAAATTGATGAATTCAGGAACAATAATCTGTACATTGATCATCTAATTTGTGTTCAATCTGTGCTTAAATGAATATAGCACCTACTTGATATTTATGCAAAATGCTGATTAAGTGTAGTATCTGAGTCTATCTGGAAAGTACTTGTTGTTGTCGGATAAGCCAAACGTGCAAATTTATACATAATCAGCGCTGTTTATCGGCGCTCATTTTCTGAGAGTCGGCTTGATCTTTTAGGTCCAAAAATGTTTTACCTCACTACACGGGACCCAAGTTCACGCCGACGCACAGTGGGCGGAATGTCCAATCTAGGCGGAAAAAAATATTATTTTCTAATTCTGTGCGCAATATACACCATTTCATCATTCATGTCAAATTATAAGTAAAAGGCATTAACTAACACTAACAGGTGAAGTATAAAGTCGCTAAAAACTCCATTTTAGCTTTTTATTTATATTTTACGGTGGTAACGGACAAGGCCAAAACTCACGGTTTGGCGATAGCAACGTTCTCTGCTGGAAAACGGAACTTCCTTTTGCTTACCCAGGCATTGTGCATATCTCCAAAAATATGTCTTCCAAAATCCGAAAAGTGAAGCGTCTTTTGTTTGCGGGAGGGAGGCGTTTTATGGCGGTACATGCGACCGCGTGTGTGCGACTAACGAAGGAACTTACCGCGCTTACCGCTAACACCAGCCTCCACGAATTCTAGCCGCTCAAAGTTAGTTCGTTGATATTGACTGAGGTGGAGAAGAAATAACAGAATTCAGTTTTGAAAATATTTTAATTTATGCCAGCAGGTCTTGAAATCATCCGCCAGAGAAAAAATCAAAAAGGTAAAAAAATTGAGGTTACAGCATAATATTTAAAAAATTCAAATAAAATAAGATGGATATAAGAATATACTATCAATTCGTCCAAGCGCTAAAAAATAGCAAAATACCCATTTGAAATACATTTAAAAGATTGCAAAAGTTCAATTAAAATTAAATCATGAATGAAAATTTTGTCATGCTCTCAGTTTACTCTGCAGCAGAATGATAACCATAACAACTTTATGACCAAGTTATGACTATTCATAGTCAGATATTTCGCTTTCACTGCAATCATCTTCCTCCCTTTCTCCAGAACTGAACACGGCTGGTTCTTTCAACAGTTGCAAAACTTCAGCAGGTATTCCGTTTTTCTTCTTTTTCGTTTTTTGCCGTATGGATGAAATCTCAGGATCCGAAGATAATAGCAACATATTGAAAACATCCTCAATATTTGCGGAGCGAGAAATCTTCCTAGCATGCCTGCTCCTGAATTTTTTAAAATCCTTGTTTCTTGCCTCCTGTGCCTCTTCTGACAATTGTCCAATGGGAAGAATGGCTGATTCTATTATTGATGCGCCATGAATGAGTACTTTGTGGACACTTGCAGGCATGAAGTACCAGGGGTACAAACTTACGTAAAGTTTTGCAGTATCAAAAGCATACATATTGAATCTATCCGAATCAATAGCAAATCCAGTAGATATGGTTTTTAAAATTACTCCAAACCGTTGCACTAAATTTAGATACCAGTAATTTCAGACGAAATTTGAGGGTTTTGGAAGAAACGTCTCGCCGTATTCCCGTCATTTCTCGTTCCACTGCCTCTAGGATTAGGGTTATCAACAAGGAGACCCATTTCTAGGTGAAAACGTTCTTTTATTCGATTTTTATTCCTTTCGAAGGAGGCCTTCTCCTCTGCCGTCCTCACTTGCCACTTCTTTACTTCAAGTCTATATGAAATATGTAATGAGCACTCAAAAAATCGAATCCTCGCGTGAAGTATCGAAAGTCCGAAGCGATAAATGGCTGGGTCCGAAATTTTGGTCCTATAAGACTCAATTTGGTTCATTTGGGTGGGCTTCGCCCCACACACGTAGTACGTTTGGGACGAACTACCAGTCACAGTACTGCATACTTTTCCATCCACCATCGTCATCACTAGGTGTGATATCGCTGAATGTTCTGCTCCATTGGCGGTAATAATCGTTGGCCTAAGTAATTCTATTTCACTTTCCACTCGGTCAATTTCATTATTTATCATTGTTTTGGTTTCTTTTTGGAAGATTATTTTGATTGGCCGGCAGAATTTTGTGGACGACGGCTGTGGATTTTGCCATAGTACCGTTTTGTTCGCCCCTCCTCGCTGCGTTTGGTATATTTGTAGGAGCACAAGGGAGATGACAAACACGGATGAATCACTATGAGCACTCCCAGAAGTTTCATAACGCTGTTTGTATTCACTCTGACCACTGCTACCATCACACCCCCATTTTAATATCATATGCAGTTTATCTCTCAATAGTGCATTGCAAGAGAACATCCTTCTGAACTAGCGCAATACGTTGGATTGTGTGGTCCACAAGAGCCTGTACTTTCAATTCAGCATACCTTTCCGTCACTTTTATGTCTTCTTTAGGGGGATAGCATTCCAATTTCAACACTTTCAGCACATCATAAGATGGATAAATGTTGCTTAATCTGTCCTTAGATCCTATTCTGATCCTCATGTACTGCGACTTTGTCAACCCGATCTCGATAAGAAGCGCTAACGCTACCTCCCTAGTGTATGGTATTGGAGGTAATGGAGGTGATTTGTAGGCTCTTTTTACTTTGGTAGCTCGACGGGGAGTAGCTTGAGTAACTTCTTTTACCACAGCTGCAGCGTCCCATTTCCCAGAAGAATGAAGGGTATGCTAGGCCGCGAACACGATTTCTTCTTCTGTATGCGATTTTATCACTTTGGCCTAGTGTTGCCGCGAGACTCGAGACTTTCTCGTCTCGTCTCGAGTCTCTTCTCGAAAACGAGACGAGACTCGAGACGAGACCGTTAGGTAGAATTCGAGACGAGACTCGAGACGAGACCACTTTTTGACGAGACGAGACGATACCACTTCCACGAGACTCTCGAAAGTCTCGAAATACAGATATATGTCCTTAATTGGTATTTTGTATAGCTTTATCCCTAAAACTATGTCCGTCTGTTAAGATGAAGTAAATTTTACGTTTTTCTTAAGTATTAAATTTGAAATATAATTAAATAATAACTTTTCGATAAATTATCTAACTATAAAAAAGAATTTTTGCCGAAAAATTAATTTCTGAATGCATGAGCGTGACTTCTGGAGCCAAGTAAGTGAGTGTTAATGGCTGACTACTTTTCTTTGTTTCCTGCGATAATAACCTTGGAAAATTTATCCAGCAAAAATTGGACTATTTTCTAAAGTGGTAATTTCAGTGCTTATTTCTACGACAAAAATATCTTGGGTTATACTCGCATATGTGTAAAGTATCGCCCAGCGGCACTTGCAATCCTGCTTATAGTTTGCATGATAGGAGAAAATGATGGCGCCATTTCGAATTGCGCAGAGTACATCACCTCGGCAGAAAGGCGAATGATAATTGAAATAACTATGTACCTCTTCCTGCATGATATATCTTCCGAGGTTAGTGAGGATATTTAGCATAATGTCGCTAAATTGTGCCGAGGATGTTACAATAAAAAAGGATAACTACAATTGGCTTTCCTTGGACTTTAATTTCTTTCATTTGCCTTTATTTTGCTAACCAAAAATTCATTTAATCAAAAAGCCCATTACTGGATCATCTGACCGGCATTTATTCATCAGTCACTCATTCTAACTCCATTCATCATATTTTCTCCAGAAACACCTGTTAGCGGCAGGTAATCTTATTTCAGCAGCATGCAGTCCATTCTAAAAGGGGCCAGAAACCTGTTGAAAAAATCTATTTGCAGACTTGTGCGAAATTCCTGAGAGGAAAAATCATTCGCCCTGACCGGGATTCGAACCCGGATCCCTCGATTTGCGGCCGAGTTCTTTAGCTTAAATGGCTAAAGCACAAAGTTTTGATAGCACTGATGAGCATTTTAGATGTATAGCCCATGTACTAAACCTTGCAGTACAGGATCTATTAAGAATCTGGAGGAACGGGGTTTCAGAAGACCAGCTTTATTAATTGACAGTGACGACGAGGATTTTGATTTTGAAGAAGAAAATAAAACTTCAATTGCCAAAATAAGATCTCTAATTTTAAAAATTAAAAAAAAGTGAGCAGTTACGAGATAAATTCCGTAGCGCTTGCGAAGCTGCAGGGGAACCGTCACTGAACCTTGTAATCGACGTCCTTACTTGGTGGAATTCAACAGACGATATGATTGGAACAGCACTTAATGTGAAGAGAGGTATTTCAATCCTATGTGATAGTATAAGTGACCTGAAGTGCCTCAAAATCAATGGATCAGAATGGACACTGCTTGAAAATGTTCAGAAAGTTTTAAAAAACTTTAAAGTTCTGACGAATAAATTAGGAGGAGAAAATTACGTCACCCTTCCACTCGTTACCGTTCCATTTAACTTGCTGTTGGATAAGCTAGAAAAAATGATGGAAATACTGGACAACAAGTATGGAAGGAATGAAGGTGATGAAAAACTGTTGCTTGCCTATCAAGCTGCTCGGGACAAGATGCTAAAGCACTACAGCCTGACAAACTGGATTTATTGCGCGGTATTAATATTAGATCCACGTCATAAATGTGAAACTTTCTCCATGACGCCATGGGGAAAAGAGATGCAGCAAAAGTCCCTATTGAAATTTAAGGAAATGTTCAAAGTCTATTACGAAAGGTATCCCACTCAAATACAGTCCGCTCAGTCAATGGATCTAGAGAATCTTGAGAGGTCTGTTTTGGTAGAAAGTGACGAGGAAGACCTTCTACATGTATATTCTCTCTATAAGCAGTCAAGACCCAGTACTGGCAGGTAATTTCTCCTTTTCGACTAATTTCACTTACCTTAACTATTTTGACCTTAGAGAGAAGTTCAATGTGTCAGAACTTTTATTTAATTTGTTTTTTACTTTTAAATAGAAATTTAACCCTTTTTCTGTTAAGACCTAATGGGTTTCGTATATTTGCTCCTAGTCTATCATCCCAGTATGAAAAATGGAGGAAAGAATTTGAAGACTATCTTCAAATGCCGAGATCCCCTAGTGATATAAACATATTGACATGGTGGAAGGCGAATGAGGCAACTTTTCCAGTGCTATCAAAAATGGCGTGGGAGCAGCCTTGACAATAAGGAAGCATAGAAACCGCTTGGGTCACGAATCAGCAATAAGTTTATTCTGTGTGAACTCGTGGGTGACGTGCAATTTGGCCAGTGAAATAAAAAACGAATGTTAATTAAACTTTTTTAAATCTGAAAATTATTTAAACTACTTTATTAGAGCGAAAATTATCTCTTATGCCACTCACGTTATTTTTGCGATTATTTTCTTAAACCTTCTGTGGATTTCTCTGCAGTAAATTTGTGTCTTCATTCCCTTTTTGGAATTTTTTTGTTTTATGTTACTAGTTTATTCATTGAGTATCAATAAAATCAATGATTTTACTAGCAGTTTGATGTAATTGGTGTCCAGATCAATATATAGTTAAAATTTATATTAATGGCTTTCCTATTTCGAGTGTACCGATTCAGCGATTAAGTACGCAAAGGAAACGGCTTTTTATGGTGCTAAATTTATTTTGGGGGAAACGAGACGAGACGAGAGTCTCGTCCGAGACTCGAGACCGAGACGAGACTGGGGTTCACGAGACGAGACTCGAGACGATACCCGAGTTCAGAAAACGAGACTGAGACGAGACTGGCTCAAGTCTCGTCTCGCGGCAACACTACTTTGGCCCGTTTAGCTCTATCAGTACATTGCTCGAAAACTTTTTTGGGTCTTCCCTTTGAAGTTGATGGCTCTGAATCTACGCTAAAGCTAGATGTTAGAACATTTTTCTGTCACTTTTGTGGGCAGGAGCAATGGGTTTTGAAGCCACGTACGGTATTTAGTCAGAAAATAATCATATCTTCTTCCACTTTTTTTCAAACATCTGGAATAATTGTGAAAATAATTCCTAATAGATACACTGATACACTTCTTAGCATCGTTGTCAGTGTCATTTAATTCAAATTTCTTAATCAAGTAACCCGTTAATGAATCGTTCGTTTCGCTGTTGTCGTGAAGAAGGCTACATAGCTCTCCGTGCGTCACGACAGCCCTCTGCATGACGCCTGAAAAAGCACGATAACTTTAGTTCCGCACGTTTTCGCACCAAATCCTTTAAATGACTTATTTTACAATAAATTCTGAAGACACTCTCACTTAAATAAGCTAGACACCGCTAGAACATTTTTTTAAAGTGAAACCAAACATGAGATATCTAAAAACAATCACGTGTTTTTGCAATGGTTATTTCAAAAAGCCATAACAAATTGAAAATGGGCTTAATAATAATATTTATCATGGTAAATGGTAGAACATACCTTGAAAATTATAATTCAAGTCCCTTAAATATGCCTGTTGCACTGGTCTCCTAACTGCATGCTCTTCACTTCACTGCCAAAATGAAACTGAGCCCGGTCTGAAATTCGTCTCCGCAGAAAGGGTGTCTTTGAATCGCCCTAACGGTGCTATTATGCCGAGGGTAGTGACCTCAAGGGCGAAAAAGGGTGCTCCCACTATCCAAGGATAAGACCGACGCCAAAAATTGTCCCATCTCTAAAGTCGGTTTTTCGATTTTTTTCCGCCTAGATCCTGGATTCCGCCCACTGTGCGACGGCGGCATTCATTTTCCTACGTACGCGTACAAATAATTAATAAAAAATGTGTTTTTATATCCATTATAAACCAAGCAATAAGTTATCCAACATGGCCAATAATATATTTGCGAAATACCGTGAGTTGTTTTTTTGTTAAAGAGCTCAATGTTTTTACTCTTAAGAGGCTTGAAGCATTTGAGCGTTCCATAGTGGACCGTAATTTTAAGCCGACGCGTCTGAAAGTTATCATGGGTCCGCCTTGCTCCGCACATGGAGACCACAAAATTGTTCGCTAGGTATATGAGATCCGGGCTTTCGTTGAAGTCGGGTATTTGGTGCGGCGTTGTGGATACTAAGACCTGGGATTGTATTTAGTTTTCTCCCCAGTGTTTCAAGATAAAACGTAATTCTGACTTCTTTAGCGGTTTCGTTGAATATCATCGCTGCTTTTATTAGAAAGAGCCTTGCTCTTTGCATGTTGTGATGTTTCCACGAGACGGAAATAATGGAGAGTTCTGGTTGTAAAGAAAGACAATGTTTGATAATGTGCGAGTAAGGCCTTACAAAATATCTTTACTAGGTTATTAAAACCTTTAACTGAACCAGAACCCTTGTTTTGACTTTGCTCTCGGATGGGAATATCAGTGTGTTCTCCGTTAAGCAGTTTAGGCTTTCATTAAAGTATTTGAAAGGTACTGACAATCTGAATGTGCCTGTGTCATATTACTGGTTAATTATCGCTCCTTCCGTACTTTCTAAAGGCAATGAAAATACTAATGCGAATGCTTCTATTGCTCGATCATGAATTCGTGTTTGGTCACAATTTGGTAGTTGATCCAACCGCTGATCAGAGTGCCACTGCGTAGCGATGGTGAAATGTTGATTCATATTACCTTTTATCAAATGAGTCCATTGGATGAGAATGGACGGTGAATGGTATTTCAAAATTGCGAGGTTTTCAATCGCTCTTCACCCAGATTTGATATCTGATTTGATGCAGTTATATTTCTTTATGTTAGTGTTTTTTATTATTTAATTATTTATTATTATGATAAAATGGAATATGAAACAGAATAGCAATAAGGTCATAAAGGAGTGAATAGGGGATTGGGTAGAATGGACGGTGTCAGTCAGCCAACCTTAGGATTGAATGGCTAATAATGATGAAAATCTGTTGGTAGCTTATGAATAGAAAACCATGACTTGGCCATATTGATTTTAGGTTTGAGAAATTTACGTGTGGCACGTAGAAGTTCAAGAGAAAATAGATAATTCTAGGTACTCCTCCGGGTTTTGAAAAGGCTTTCTCCACTTTGAGACGAACGATTTCATGACATTCGGAGTGATCAATTTTTTATTACCCTGGAAATTAACTTTTCTCCATCTTTCTACCTCGCTCGGAAGCTCTTCCGCTGAGAGAACGAAAAATCTAAAGCTTGTGTGAGTGATTGGTTACAATTCGGTGTGGGTAACCCATACCTAATACGGAAAATCGGATTCACAAAGCCAATTCTGACCGCGTACGAGAAAGAACAGGATAAAAAGAAGATATCATCCTCTTCCATTCTTAAAGAATTTTTTTCTCGGTCAATCGGCGCGTAAAAACACAGTTCTTGAATCCCCGTTTGTCGATGATCTGAGTCATTGAACTTCTTCTGCTACTCCGTCGTTATCGTCGGCTAGGTGGAGCGGTGAGAGCTCAGAATTACAATCATCGGGTCATAAAGTGAACGTTTGCTTTTAAAAGCCAAGCACTAATCTACTGTGGCGCCCTATTCTTCAAGGACTTATCCCTCCCCGCTCTACCATCGGGAGGAACTGGGTTTAGCACTGATAAATCGCTAAAATCTTTGAATTTTCCCAAGTAGCATGAATATAATTAAGTTATATCTACACAATCATATGTAGAAAATCTTTATTTACTCCTCGTTTCGTGATTTGGCTTTGCAAGTCTACCGGCAATCAATGGATAGAGATGGAAATACTAGTACGTAAGGTTTAAAGCATGCTATATTGTGCATACGAAGAGTTCAAATATCAAGTAACTGACACTCATTCTTTTGTCTCAGAATTTCTTCATCTATTTCCGATCGGGTGTAGGCATATACTCTTAAATTGATTTATAATATAATGTAAGAAATATGGTGAAGTGTCTTGATATTTAAGAATTAGTGACGGTTGATGATGAATGTCATGAAATTTTGTCATCCCCTGCAACAGTGCAAGGGAAAGCCTTTGGCGGTTATCCTGCCCGCTTACCGAGGCCGGTTAAAGCCTTGTACAGTGTACGTACAGGGTCATTTAATGTGCCAGAATTGGCCTACAATCTGGCGCCCGACCACATTTGGAATGGCTATGGCCGATAGCTAGCAACATTTCACTACTGTGCATACAGTAAGCCACAGACAGTGACCAAGTCGTGAAAACAATTAAGCGCGGGTGACTGCATAGGGTATGAATCTTGGCAATAAAATATGAATTCAGATTATATTGGTGCTAATTAGTCGTATAAATAAAGATATGGTTCATTAAGTGGACTTGAGTTCTAGCATATATATCATCATTATTGTTATTAACATGCTTCGTAACGGGAAACACTAAAGGCTCAGGTATCTGTGCATAAATTCTCAGGATAATAAATAGCAACACAATATATGAAACTAAAAAAATGATTTAAGTACTCACTGTTTTGTTGAATCAGTGACAATATTCAACTCTTCAACAACAAAAATCCTCCTCTCCATAGCATTTGATATCTATATTTACAAACAAACGAATGCGGAATTGCGCACAACTTTGCTGCAGGATCGCTAGACAAATTGAACGTGTTCTCTAAAGGCCGTTTTACACGATGATAGATTTTGTACAAACGAATGTACGTGAGATTGTACGTTTGTCTCAAAAACATTAGAACAGGTTCTATTTTCCGTTCAGGCATTGAGACATTCGCACAAGCGTTCATACAATTTGCCGCTTTATACGATACATTTACCTCATGCAAGAGTTCACGGAAGAGTTTGTACAAACAAATGTATCGTTTAAAACGGCCTTAATACTTGACAGAGCAAGGCAGAGAGACTTTCTGCTTGCTGGTTCCCGAGCCATATCTGGTGCCAGATATGTCACCGTATGTACAGGGCTAAATAAATTAGGTCGAGATCTATCGTATGTGTCATTTTTGAGGATACCGGGACTAGCCACGGTAGTAAACTGGTTAAAGCACTCGGCGTGAAATCTAGGGATCCGGGTTCGAATCCCGATCAAGGCGAATAATTTTTCTCCTGTGGAATATCGCATGAATGTGTTATCTTCATAAAAATCCGACCAGTAGCATTTTAAACGTTCTCTGTTGTACTTACGTACTCTAGTGAAGACATATTGAACAAAGTTCCTTTATTATACATATCTGGCAATGAGAAACTGACCTAAAGGTGCTCGTTCCTTGGGCTTGGCTTCGCAATGTGAAGGCGTCCTTGAGAGAGCGTATCAGTTGCGTGAGGGAAGTTTGAAATATTCCTCGTTCCTGACCTTTCAGCCTCTTAGATCGATATTCCACCTCGAGATATATTTATGCACATATATATAAAATGTGTATTTCATTATGGAAATGACCTGAGGTAGATTACACCACTCATTTATCCTTCCATGATCTCATATTTCCGTATATGCAGCATATGTCTCCTTTCGTTAGTCAATGCTATTGTGAGCCAACTTTGACCTTTATTTCTGATGATAAGACTATTTCATTAAACCTTCTGCACAATTCTCTTTCATTTTAATTGCCAACTTGTTCATTTCATTCCTTCTACGAGTTTACGTGTAAATGTGATCCTTGTCTCTGTTTTTTTGTTCAATATTTCATTATTTTTTATTCGAGTCGATGAGGATGGGATTGAATGACTATCTCAATTTAGTGAGCAAATTGTTGTTTTAATGATGTCATGCACGAAGGACAATTAATCCATATAGAAATTGGCTTACTTGTTTGTTGTACTATATAAAACTATATCTTGACACCATAATTTTTACAAATTAGTCCTCACTTAAATCGTACGCCCTAGCTTACATTTATTTGGCTTTAATTTTATCTTTCATCTTATCTTTGACCAAATTTAGCATGTTTCGTTAATATATATGCTATTTGCTGGAAATCATAAATTTTCCTTTTCATTTACTTTTGGTTAGGATATGTTTTTCATTACGTTATTATCACCAAACACTGTGTTAACATCTTTCCTCTCTTAATGGACCTTAGTAATTGAAGGGGCTAAACAATTAGTCATTATTTGGATTGTCTGTTTTTTATTGTCAGTATTATTTGCGTTGTCTTATTACCTGGAGAGGTTTATTTTCGGGTATGCATTGCAGGCATTGGATTTGTTCACCCTAGGTTAAATAAATTGAACGTGAACTTATAGAAGTTATAGAACTATTCCTCAATATACCAAATTATGTGGTTAAACTGATTGGAGGTAATATTATTATTGTGACTACTGTAATCGCTAACGAAATCCGTTGGTTGTACTTATAGAATCAGTATTATAAGTGTCGGAACAATGATATGTTTATAAAACCACAATATCAGGTATTGCTCGATGTTGTGATGAGAAAATACGTAAATTATCGCCAGCAGGTCACTGTATAACGTAAATATATCGTGATCGAATATTTGCCTCCGCGGCATATTTATTTTCACAACTTCTTTCCTCAGTTTATAAAAAAATTCAAATCAGTTCAAAGGAATAACCTACAACTAGGGTACGAGTGCGAAATGTTTTCACGTCTACTGGGATCCTTAGAATAATATATTCCCCTTTTTTCGCTGATAGGCTTCTTGCTCTTCATTGTGAGTCAAATCCACACAATTTTCCTTATTAGCGATTAATATTGGTCGATCAAGATTCCTCAACTAATTCTGTTTTATCACTTTGAACATGGAAGTGCGCAATAGAGGGCACATCACGCGCTATGCTTCCCATGCATTATTAGTGGGGCAAGAGCAAGCTTATGCATGTGACGTCAGACATGGTAACCCATTGTGGTGTTCGCATGCCGAAGCCCGGAGACCGCGTTTTTCCAGGTAGCATTCTTCGTAAACTTGTTTCATATGCCTAAAGAATGAATTATAGCGGTTTTACGAGTATTGTACCTACTTTGTTTTTTTTTTGGCCAAACAACTTCACTTTAAAGAGAAAATTACATGAGTTAATATTTTGCTGGTAGGGTACGTCCATGTAACCTTCCCGTGAAAAACAAGCATAATTAATCGATAATTGCGTCTTCTCCATCAGTAATCTTATTTCTATAAACCAACGCATGTGTTTAAAATATCAAATTCCCATCAACAATGCTGCAGACGATATTTATTTTGCAAATAAAGATGTTTCTTTAGATAATGCATTCAAGGCGTTAGCGGGTGTCTTACCATGCATGAAGTCACACATATGGTGTTTGCTCTGAAGACGCTTTTCACTAGAGAAACATTCTCCGCCGACAGCGTATATATGACATACATGCTCGAAGTTTTTGCTTAAAAAATTGATGCACATCCCCTGTTTGTATACGTTTACTTATATCTTGGAAAGAGATTTCCTCAGCTTGGCATATGGAAAAAATCAGGACTAAAGGTACTTAAGCAGCAGCCTAAAAAAATAAGTAAGTGACAGAGCGCTAAAGCAAAAAATGGGTCAGACTGAATGCTATATGTTCGCAGTTCATGAAATTAATTGCATTTAGTACGCGCATATAGTCCGTGCCGATCTCAAAATCAATTATAAATGTTAAATGGAAAATAATGGAGTATTTGCCGATGTCGCTTTCCTCTCTCTATGTTTTCTTCCTTTTTTCCAAAAAAATAGTCAACAACTGGCTGGAAAAAATCGCCACAAAAATCGACTGCAATACCCTCTAGTTTATATCTCGGTAATTCAATTTCAACCAAATCCTGCGCTAATTTTCTCCTTAATTACATGAGTTTCACGCTGTTTTAAATGAACGTCCAGCTAGAAACGAGAGATTCACGTTCATTCTACTGCAACGTTGAATTTATTTAATCGTGATTGTTCGGTTAAATTCTTGAGGTTTTTACTCATCTAATATGCATATTTATTCTTGCCGTGAGGTTTAAAGTTTTGATGAATCCTTAATTTTTTTATTCTGCGTAGTTCTCAATTGAGCCCTGCAGGAACCTTTTTCGCCGTGGCGTTATTCTTCTTAAACTTAGATTTCCTCGTGGAAGACTTTAAGAACTCCTAGCCATGTTGGGGGAACACTCCATCTCAAGTCACATTTTGTGCTTGGCTGTCCTTCATCGGAAATCGATAATTGCCCCACTTCTGTGGACTGGATTGGCTTGCAAAAAAACTAACTAGTTGTAATAACTTCATCTTTCTATTCATAGGCATTAATCATATTCATCCTTTGTGCCCAAATGCACTGTCTTTTACTCCAGCACACTAAATATTAAAGAAAACGAGTATTCTTTCTTTCCATGCCCGCGGAAGTGTTGCATTAAAATTTTTTCTGCGTTGAATGCATTTATTTTGAAATATAAAATTTCGACTTTGTGATAGAAGGAAAGGAGTACAAGGTTCAGATTTATTTGGGAAACGAATTTAACTGCTGAAATAGCATCGTAACCAGATTGAAATCCATGAGGTTGAGCCTTGATTACTGTCGTTTGTCGGACGTTTTTTGCGGTAAAAACATTATCTCCTCAATGTTTTTGTTAATATTTTTTCTTTACCACTTGAACCATTTTAACTTCGAAATATATTTGTTAAATGCTGATCACGCCTTAATACCTACATTTCCTATAAGTTTTGTCATTCTTTTTCAGATTTATCTACAACAATAAATTTAATTTCTCTTCTCCTAAAACTATTTCATTACTTTTTCTATCCACCCAGTCTGTTCTTCTCAGTTCCCTTCGGAACCACATTTTAATTGCCTCAAAATTGTTTAATTCCGCTTTCCTGATGGCCCATGTCTCACATCCGGATGTTAACACACTCCAAACGAACGCTATGATGAACTCTTTCCTGGTATTATTATATGATTAGTATTGTTTAAGTTCTTTTTATATGAAAAGCTTGTTTCGCTAAGGTTATTCTTCTTTTCATCTTTTTCTCGTATTTATTTTCATTGCTAATAATGCTTCCTTAAAGGAATAACTCATCGGACATATATATATATTTTGCAAGTGAACTTTGCTAGACAAGCACAATTTCTAGAACGGGAAGGTAGACAATGCGCCGGAGGTTAAATTACTTATTAAGTTCTTGAGTTATTGCGTTTGAAGCCCAATGATATAACATAGCAGTCAATTTTTTTGTCGTATAATCAAGGTTAGCTATTTGTTTTTCTCTTTTTGCTTTAATGCCGTGAAAATTGCGTAAGGGAGTTGAGACAATAATTCTTTATACCTGCCTAAAATATTTCGCTCAGGTTTTGAGGTAAAGTGAAGCATCGTATATAACGTCATTTTTTATTGCAATTTAGCTAATAGATCTCCATTCATGACATGCTGGGACTAGTGCTTTGGCCACATAGGAATCAAGTTACCACAATATATAGCCGTTGACTTCTATTCTATTCCCTATATAACGTCACGAGTATTACTACCTATTTGCATATAATAAGCATGTTTTCTCATTAATGGCGATTACCCTTGAGGCCAACTCTCTGACCTATTGAACCATGAATTATTGGAATGGATAATTAAGGGAAAAATGTTTCTCTTGGCGTTAATTAATGATAAAATCAGAATGCTTTAACAGATTTTCCAGTGTCGCGTGTGGGGTTTTCAGATAATTTAACTCTGCGGCTTTCGATGCCGTGAATACTCAGCAAAAATTGCCTATGATTGGTTTTTTGAAGTATAAAACTACACTTATTGATATAATACATTTCAACACAATATTTTAGCGTGTATTAGAGTCCTTGCTGATATCATGTTACTTAATTACTTGTTAATCTGCAAATTGTACACAAATAAATATGAAAATGATCAATGATGGAAACGCCGTATTGACTATATTTTATTGTTACTATGTTGTGTTTTTGCATTTGTTTTCCTGAGTGAACGATTAATTAGGCTTATAGGGTAGACCGGGGGATTTCGGGTCAGTTTTAAGAAAAAAAAACTAATGCTTGTTTTACATAAATTTTTATTTTTTTGCCAAATCTTTATATTAAATACAAAATTAACTTTTTGTTAACCAAAAATAAAATAATTCTGAAAATTTGTTTTATTTTAAGAGGAGTAAAATTATAACAAAACGTTTGCACTGAACCATTTTACCCCATGAGCCAGGGGTAATTCGTTTCGGTCGTGGGGGAAAACAGCTTTATTTTTGTTGTTTTCAATTTCAGATTTCGTAAGCTCAAACATAAATACATTGTCACAACTCATTGATACCAATTTTATAGGCTCGGGATGTATCCCAGTGATAAGCATTCTTACGTTCTTATTGATGTGTGGTTCCTGTATGCAATAAATTTCCTCTTTGTTATATTCTCCTTCATGAATAGGAATTTATTTGAAATATGCACTTGTCATTTCCATTGATAAACTTCACACTTCAATCGCATTAACGCATTTTAGACTCTAGGAACTTATATACACTCTGAATAGAAATGATAATTATAATTTCGCGTCTGAATTCTTCGATTCGTATCCCAAGTAAGTTACGAAAAAGCTTTTGTGTTTTTAATTTTTGGTCTATACGGAATTGATATTTTTCTTGATTTCTTTCTAATACGGTTCGGGTTTTCTAATTCTAATAATTCTTGACGCTATCATTGCTGCAGTCAAGCAGCTACTCTTAATCCTAATGGTTACCCTTTAAACGCATTGTTTAAAAATTTCCTTGCAGTTTTATTCAGTCGAAGACGAATTAAAAGATATCGCTCCATTTTAAAGACTAGTATTTTCTTAAGCCCACAGATGGGGTTCAAGTAATATTGCCTCTCCCTTTTTTCAACACTTATACAGCCAATTACACTATTTTTAATGAGATCTATCTAAAAGACTCTTCTTTCATTTTTACTGCAGGATAATTAATTAAAATTGGAATGGAAATCATATACTTTTATTCTAAAAATGTTTTAGTTCAACGGTGTTCTGCTTATAGACTTTGAAGTAAAAATTCCTAAGATTCAGGTGATAGATAATTTGTGACATTATTATATCTGTCTGTATAAAATCTGAATTTCGATGCTATTGCATCACCTGAAGATGATGTAACAACATCAAAACCTAGGTAGGAATTGAAGTTTTTCTTATTTATTTTAACATAAATAGCATATCCTTACTCAAACAAAGCCTGAGAATGCACTTAAAATCATATCCATGCTACTGTTCAAATTATTACATATGTTTCTGCATCTAAAATTGTGTGTGTCGTGATCGATTCGAACCCAATAAGAATTGGTTGGCGGCGGAGGCGTAAGAATAGGAGGCGGAGGGGTTGAATGGATTAGGGCTATTTCCTTTGATATGATTGCTTCTACAGTCACTTTCATTCTCAAAAGAGTGAATATACTTGGCCAACGCCAAGGTTTGTTTGCGCCTGTTTACTTTTGCATTTGATAGGAAAACCCCTTGGAGATTATATTTCAATTTCCGCCGCGTTGTCGGGATCTCCTTAAATGTATACTTCGCGGAAATTGTGATGGCAACAAATCATGAGGATATTAGAATTTTATCAATCTCAGTTTCGTTCCCGTATCTTCAACAGACGGAGTTGAATCGGAAATTTTTGTATTCATCGGTTAGTAATATTTGTTTTAAGGTGAGGTGGCTGATAACGTGGGAAATTTTCGCCATCTGGGATATATTTGAGGGTAAATGGTTGGCGTTTTGAATGAAGTAGGAATGGAGAATGTGGAATGGGTGGAAAAAAGGAGAAACGATGAAGTTTTTAGAATGGTGGACGAAGAGATGACGCCGCTGGAGAAAAACAGACAAAAAAGTGGGTAGTAATATGCATTAAACCGTTTTTTTCTTATGGCTTCTATAATTTATTGTTGTGAAGGATAAAATAATTATTCAATTATAGACATTTTTTTCATAAAAAGATGAAAACTGCCTCGTTGCAAGAATAGTAACTTTGAAAGAAGAATAAGTGGTGAAGAGAAAGAAAGTGAATTGGCTTTGTGGATGGGATTAAGACAGGTAGGACTTATGCCGTCCTGCGGAATAAAATTGAGTCTGTAGATATGATCATCCTGTGAATTGTGAGAAACATAACTTTATCTATATAAACCTCTCTAAATCAGTTGATTAACTGCAATGAAATATTGATGGGCAGTTTTTTGTTAGGAAGATTGCTTTTTAAATGGAGAATGGGTGGACAAAATACGTTGTTGGCCTGACAAAGTTCTACTTAACTTTCTCCGTGAGAACAGTAAGTATGACAAAACAGTGACTGGGTTTGGTATCAATACATACTCGAAAGTTACGTACAAAGCTACGAAAGTTGCCAACGATTGCAGAAATGCACCAATTGATCCTTATTACACTCATAGATTCACGACTCCGTTTCATCCTTTAGGTGCCGTAGTCTGAAATACAATCAAGGATAGAAATATCCTATTTTTGTCGTAATTCATAGTCACACACCTGCATTACGTATTTTCCGAGGTAGCCTCAAACCGGGGTGATAGTGAGCGAGGTTCACATAACCTCACTATTTTGATCAGAGGATTGTGGTAAAACCCCTGATTATAGCTTCCGCATGTATGTCAGAGACCTCTCTTTTGCAAGGGAAAACGACTACATAAAAGATGATTGCCTCGTTGAGTGAAAGCAGCTGTGAACGCCTCAATCCCAGACCGGGAGATTTGTAGAAAAATATTGCCCCCTTCCGGAAGCGTCATTGGGTATACGCTATATGGTTCAACCCTAGTATCTGATGCAGGCTGAAGTTCTTAAAAAATGCGCCCTGTGTTGAATATGTCGCCAAAATTATAACTAAATTGTGACTTTTTGTCTGAATGCGTATATTAGAAACGCTACTTTACCTATTTCTGCCTAGCCTTCTATCTCTATTTGGGATTGATTGTTCTTCTCAGTTTTCTGCATTTTGGCAGATCTTTCAGGCTTCTCTCTCACCACTCTCCTGCCCTTAACTTCCTCAATTCAAAATTATGGCTACGACAGCCGCTGAGATTAGACACCATGTGGCAATCTGAGTTGGTGGTAATTGGTTGGTGGTGGGAGGCAATGGTGAGTTTATACCATGTGTTCAGCCGCTCCATCCCAGGAGATTATTTTTAAATTGCGTTACGAAACATTTTGCCACGACCAAAGAAGACAAAAAGTAGATAAAAATAAAAATAAATTGAAAATAAAAAAATACAATTTTTATCTAATTTTGTGTGAACGTGCTCTAGTTCAGTTTGAGTCATCGCAAATATCTGAAATTTGAAATATCTAAATAATGATTTGCGTGAATAGGTATGTAAACGTATATTTTCACAAGTCCATCGAGTATAACTAGATATAAATTTTGTGAAAAAAAAGCTGGATCTTGAGTTCGGCAGCAGCTAAACTCATGATCCGGTGGAAATCCCGTGAAGAATTCATTTTGATATGCGCCGGGAAAGTCCCTCGTCCTTCGTTGGAATCAAATGTTTTATTAAATATTGTTAATATTAGTATGACTATGCAAATTAAATTATGAAAGTTTACTCATTTAATATTTATAATTCTATCAAAAATTAAAATATACTTATTAATAAATAAATCATATTCTACATTTAGCGCTGTGATAAGTCTTCAGTCGAGGATATATAAGTGGAGGGAAGAGTTATAGAGAGACTTTACTCGAGAGTTTTTCCAATTACATTCATATGTTCTTCTACATCCCTTGAACCGTGGATTCTGTTTAGTAAAACTATACGCGAAGTCACATATATTGCGGGCAAATGCCAAGCGCTTCTTGTCCTCAAAACAGGTCACCGAGGCAAAATATTTTTATCCGTGGGTTTTTATCCGCACACGGGCGGAAAATTTATTCCGAGAATATTCATAAACCCGACAGGGTGAGGAATATAATGCATCCCAAGAAAACGTTCGTTAAGCAAAGTCTGGCTGGCTAATTGAATCCCCTCGTAGAAATTAAGCAGCCCCACAGTTTTTTTGCCAAAGATGTACGGCTGACCCACTAGTCGAGAGAGTGTGCCAATTTCTTTTGACAAAACGTTTTTAATTAAGTTGATGAAAAACATTCTTTGCGCAAAAGTGATGAATGCACGTAGATTTTAATTTTTATGATGAATCCTTCATTTTAATAAAGTATCCATGGCATGATTTGATCTGAAAAATTGAAAGATTGATATGACCCAAAAACTAATTTTCTACTCTAAAATAATAACATTTTGAATGATAATATCCTTTGTTACTCCTCAGTTTTTTCAATATCCATGTATATAACGTACTTGAGCATATTATTTTATTTAAATGACCTAATAATGACTTACTGTAAATATTTATGCTACAATCTTGGGAGAGAATCAAAACTGTGAAGCTTCAATGAAAATGGGAAAATTGCAATGCTGGTGAAATTTTGCAAATGAAGAATTTTGCCAATTTAAACATGAGAAATGGCTACGGTTGGCACTCAAAAATTATCAAATAGTAAATATAATCATTATCATAATTAGTAATAATCCTACCATTGACTGACTGCAGCCTTTCACTCAATGCTTTTCCTTGCATACTTTGTTTTGTCCTTTGTCCTTGTCATTTTAGCTCTTCCGTTTGATTTTTCGTTTAAGCTGGCCTCTATATTTGTCACTTAGTCTTCCTTGAATGCCTTTTCTTTCTATCCGCCATTCTATTTTGCTGCTTGAAAATTCGATATATATTGGTCCAGAGGTCACATCCATCTAGACTAGACCGTTCTTCCTGATAGTGCTCCATATCGTTTTCTTCTTTCGTTTCCTTCAGTAAAACTGCCCATGATACTCTATTGTCCATTTGATCTATAGAATCCACCTCCAGCATTAAGTTTTGAAAGCTTCCATTCTCTTCTGTTCCAGCTTATCAGTATTCCATGTCTCTGATCCATATTGTGGTGTTGAACTCCATATGAATGATGAAAGATATTATGCTTTCCCGGCGAATAATTTATACAATCTTTTTCCTTGCTCGGAAAAAAAATACTACTTTTCCAGTAACTGATTTCTTATTGGTAATTCCTTTTTTTAACCCATTAATTGTTAAAAAACAATATGTTTTGAAGAAATATCACAATGTTGGCCAGTAAAAAATAAATGTACCCCCAGAAAGAAACAGGGGTAAGGGGAACTCGGCAATACACCTTAACAATACCGAGAATGTGCATTTCACTACTATTTCAAGAAGTATTCAGTTATTGAAATTTTGAAAAAGATGTAAAATTGCGGGTAATTGGTAAAGAGGGTTTAAGGAGAGACTTAAACGAAATATTGGTGGAAACTGTAATATGTATCAAGGCGCTGTTTAGGTCTTAAATTCGGACAATGCGGAAGAAGGGACATGGATCCATTTGAGATATGACTCTGGAGAAGGATGGAGAGGGCAAGCTGGGTTGATAGGAAGAGCAACGAGGTATGGCGGGAACATCTCCTGTAGCAGATTCCTATCCTCACCCACCATACGAAGTAATTCCTCCTTCCTGTTTTCTCCCCTTTCTCTATTCTCCTCCACACTCACTACTAAAAACACATTGAACATATTCTCTTCTTCCTTTCTCACAGTCCACGTTTAAAAATATGCAATATACATTTTGTGTGTCCATAAGTTACCACTGCATTCCAAACAAATGGTGCCTTAGGCGCATACCCTTATACCTCGAGGGCTCTGAAACTAGTTTCTAATTTTTAAATAGGTTTTCAAGTAATTACTTGAGTTAGTATTTGCTCTTCGATTCACTAAAATTGGTATCGAAATCATGGTATGGTAATGATCTTGGCGCGTACGTACAGCAGAAAATCGATATATTCGAATCATAATTTTGCATGTTTTCTTGAAAACTTCAGCGGTGTGCCACTTTCGTTGGCGGAGTGCCCAGATTCTAGACCGATGATCTCACGATGGTTATACGGCATATATGGTCCGTATATACGGCATGATGGTACCACTAATTGGGCTATTAAGGATTAAGAAACGTCAGAAATTGCATGCAAATGGTCCTGGATCGAGCCTAATAGCGTGTAAGGCTAGTAGCGTGAAAAGAGCACGAGTATGGCAACATCGCCTTTACCGACCTTCGAACATAGCGCCACCATGAGCGTGAAAGGAAAAACAAAGAACGTGTGACGAAGGTAACCAGGCAACGATCTAGGTGACTGAACTAAAAATGTAATGGAAAGAGACGATGAAAAAAGAAGAAAAAACGCCTGATAAAAGTCTTGGCGTTCTCGCTTGCATTTCATTAAGGACGGTAATTCACTTCTGCTGGCGTGGAATGCAGAATTACTGAAAAAAGAAAAATATCGTTGGGGAAAGATCATCAATAACAATCGGGGCCATTCACTCCACGGTATAATGCAGATATGCCTTGGAAACTTCGAAATCTCTACGGAGAGGAATATTTGAGGGCAATAATGGTGGAGGAATCTAATTTTTGACGATGCGCATCTTTTTTCTCTGAATTGACCGTCAAAACGACGGGGAGGAGCTAAACGAATATAAAAAAAGAGTTTGCGCAGGGAATAATGAGACTCCTGCGTCCCTCAGATTCGTATTCCTTCCGTTAACTATATTTTCCCTGGGTAAAATATTACTTCCTCGAAAAGAGGAAACTTATATCTGGTGATTTGGGAATAGGAAAATTAAGAGTAAAATCAACTCACGGAGAAATGAACAGTGGATACTACTAGGAATAATGGAAGCTCGTCCCAAAGCTGCTGCCTAAGATGGAAATTTATATTGTTTGCATAAAGGAGAGAACAAATACCGTTCCTTCATTGTTATGTGAATGTTTTAAAAAATGAAAATATCCACATGTGTTTAGCCTGGTTTTGATGAGGAGGTGGGAGGGTATAATGGAATATTTTCAAAAGCAAAACATATAATTTCCCACACAGTTGTCGGGATATTATAATATTTCCCACTATCCATTATAAATATTTTACGGTAGTATACATGCTTACAAATACATGTACACATACACAGTACAAACCAAAAGTACATATCATAATACAAAAGGCAATACTTCCTTGCAGTGTAATTAATGTTCTGAGCACACAAAAACAGAGGAATTTAAATAGAAATACAATGAACAGCTAAGATGAAAGAGAAAGCCTAACGAATTTCACTGGAAAAACATCAACGATCACGACGCGGCTAAACCCAGCTATAATGGATATGAATGAGCATTACACGGTCCAGATGTAAAGGCCACATTTATAAACGTAAATGTGCAATAGAGTAATAGAAGGGGAAGCCCAAAGAGGAAAACCACGGGAAATATTTTGTACCATGACATCGGGATAAGGCTAAAAAATGATGGACAAAATACCTAGTCATGCAAATCTTACTATAGATTTTATATAATTATGTTTAATTTAATTTCTCCATAAAATCTCTATAATTCGGAGTTAATTACTGATATTTAAAAGATAAATATTTGTGATGAAGTACAACGTTGTTGGCGATAGCTACGTGGTTGGTAAGAAAATTTAACATGAGCCTTGTGAGTTAAAGTGAAGAAGTGTTTATTTTTTTAATTAAACTGCGTTGAAAATTGTAATTCGGGGATTTTTCCAGATACATGTGATGATATACGTTACGGATGCTATCCATTCATCGTGTTGAAGTTCAGCGCAGATCGCGACTCAGTTCAGCGCACTACAGCGCATGATTGAAACGATGAATTTTACGATGTAATCAGGCAAAACATTCGCTAATCTACTGGAATGTGGCACTCTCCTTTGCGCAAATGTCACGGCCGTTTTTACTTTCTTTGTATGTTATAAATACTAATTAAATTAATTGCTTAGAAATGAATGCTTATTTACACTCAATTTCACATTACCTATTTTTCACGCCTTTGATTAACAAATAAACAACAATCGTGGTTGCAGTTATCGACGTCATGGATGAATTCTTCTCGAGGGCGGTACCGGCTTAGGCTTTCCATGGAAGAATTTCAAGGAGCGACCCGCCCGTCTTCCACAGGGAAAAAATGAGTGCATTGTTCAGATTTGAACAGGTTATTATTCTTTAGTTTACTATGTTAGTTCGTAGTTTTCCGTGGCGTTCTGGATTCGTGGATCTCTCCATTTTTCGGGTTTGCGCCGCGTTGGTTATCATAGGTTGACGACAGTTTCGCCGGGATTCCACCAGGCGTCTTCAGGTCGAAGTGCCGATATCGGCATTTTGGCTGCGTTTATATAGCCCTCGTTCTCCCGCTGCTGCGCTGTGATTGGTTGGTTTCTGGAACACTCTCTTCCAAGCGTTGGTCAGATGGTATCCGTCTTCCCGGTTGAAATTTCTTGGCATTTTGGTGATCTCTATGGACTCCCTTATCAGCCTAGGATAATATCTTCTTTCCTTGGCGATGATTTCGGCTTCGTCAAATTTTATGTCGTGTCCGGGTTCGCTCCAAGCATGCTCGGCGACTGCTGATAGGCTGAATTTCTTGTTCTTTGTTGCCCTCTTGGGTTCCTGCAGACGAGTCTTCATGGAGACATGCAGGTCCATGAAGACTCGTCTGCAGGAACACAAGAGGGCAACAAAGAACAAGAAATTCAGCCTATCAGCAGTCGCCGAGCATGCTTGGAGCGAACCCGGACACGACATAAAATTTGACGAAGCCGAAATCATCGCCAAGGAAAGAAGATATTATCCTAGGCTGATAAGGGAGTCCATAGAGATCACCAAAATGCCAAGAAATTTCAACCGGGAAGACGGATATCATCTGACCAACGCTTGGAAGAGAGTGTTCCAGAAACCAACCAATCACAGCGCAGCAGCGGGAGAACGAGGGAACGATTATAGACGTTATATTTGTTTCCGACACACTATATTGCACTACACACCGTACCCACTCTGCTCTCGGTCTCTGTTGAATTACGCTGCCTAGCACGCAATACCTGAAACATATGGAAGTAACTGACATGTTGTCTTGTGAAGTACAAGCTCTCGCGAAAGTTCATGGCGCTCGGATGCGCGGCGTTTGTGTTGTCCACGTCATACCAATTCCATATTTTGAAATGAAATCATGCATGCCACAAATTCCACGTCTTTGCTTTCTACTACGTCTCTTTTCCCTACCTCTTCCACCAAAATTCACCCCTCCACGACGTCTTCTTCTGCAAATCCGAACGCCATAAGCTTCGGAAGTTCACTAGAGCGAATGGAAAGTACCCTTGGTTTAGAAAATAGCACACATACTTCTTCTTCTTTAAGTTAGCAATTATCCAAAGCAGAAGATATTACGTGGATATTTATATTCTTTAAAACTGAGCGGATGAAGTTGATAGTAGATGAAAACTCAACCGAAAAAGTCTTTTGACAGCGCTATTAAAAAAATATGCTTATTTTTATCCAACATACAACCGGTGTTATCAAATTGCTCTACTGGGTCCGGTTCTCTAGTTTTTCCCCTAATTGAATATTGTGATAGGTACTTGAATTGGCATCACTGGAAAAATAAGTACTATAAACAAGTAATGATGAAACTTAAAAAGAATTCGCTCATGAAAAAAGTGGCTAGGGGAAAGGGAAATTTGAGTTTTTAACTCTTAAGAACTCACCTGCTTTACCATTGTGTGGCTTCTGGCCACCTTTGGAAAATTTCTTTGAGGATTTTGTAACGAGTTTACACAATTCTATGGATTCTTCTCCTTACATGCATTGCTGAATTCGATGATGAAGAATTAGCCTTTTATTTTTTAAAACGTCATCCAGTTCGAGCCCAAGTTAAAAAATAAATGAAATTTTCACTCTCTATGATTTTACATCGCTGCAGAAATCATCGTTTACACTCTTGGAGGCTTCTTATCTTTCTACCCCCTATGCTTCAAAATATAAAACATTTATGTGGATCCTTTGATTTTGATATTAATATTTCCTTTGCTTGGGTGGCCTGATTCTAAAAGCCTTAGACTTCGACCCCAGTATGTACCATTTTCCTGCATATTGGAACTCTGTGTAAGCTTTATACCAGGTTTTTGTGGATGAAAAATTTATATAAATACTAAATATTTGTTCCATTGTTTCAGGCTCAACTAGGTGGAAGTTGAGTTTCGTAAACGAAATACTAACTTTGTTTCCTTCCACAGATTTATTTTCTTGGTACAACATGTTTCGACACAGCGATGTGTCGAAACATGTTGTACCAAGAAAATAAATCTGTGGAAGGAAACAAAGTTAGTATTTCATTTACTAAATATTTGGTAGAAATATGTGTTACTGGTCAATTATATATCATTCCTTATGATCTTTACAATGTACCAATAGTATTATGAAATAGTTCTTAAAGGGAAATTGGAACAGTGAAATAACTGATCAAGGGAGAGGTTACAAGGGAGAGGGATACACGGAGCCTTTTGTTCATGAGAATATGAGGGAAGCTGCAGAGGAGAGGAAATCTAATGGATACTGTGTGTCCTTAACTCTTTCTGTCCTGAGTTATTTTTGTTTCACGAAAAAGAATATTAGGCGTTGTTTATAAAAATGGCGGGAAATTTAATGCGTACCTATATGCTATTTTATTCACATAATTTAACGCTCAAGACACCGCATATTGTATAGTGTACATTATGTATTTTGTGCAAAAATATGAGTCAATACAGAAAATATCTTATTACTCGAAAATATTAAACAATCTTTCACGCTTAAGATTTTAAATAATGCTGAAATAAATTGCTATTTTTTGTTTCTATGGATAATTATAATTTTCTTTCTTTCGGTCATTTCGTTGTTTACATTGTTTCTTTGGATCCGGAAACACATTAGGAAACAAATAGCATATATGAACACATGACCAATATCTAAAGTTTAAAATGACTGCAATCACTGTACTTGAAGATATTAACAAATAAAATCCATGTACTGTCTGCTGTACTAGAGGACTGAGAGAGTTAAAATACTATGTTCAAGAGGGAATGATCTGGATAGCTGAATGTCGATTACAAGGAATGTCGGAATAGTTACATTTTACACATCACAATTGGAGGTTCAAAGCCATTATCACTATTATTTTTTCACAAAAGTTTTACCAACACTCTCTACCACTAATAAAACGCCGAAAGGAAAAGAAACCTTTTTCTTTCCCGAACACTAAACCTTTCTTCTTTTGTGGGGGCGTATTTATAGCCTTAAAAAGTAACCATAATTGGCTGATGTGAAAATGCCGCTAAGTGCATTAAGGTTTTTGTCCCAAAAATGCGATATTAACTCACCCTTCCATCTTTCTCCTCCATAACGCTCTCCCCAAAATCACTGCTGCATATTTTCCTGAGTTGTTGGACCCCCAAATGTCGACGAAAAAGGTCCTTCCCCTTCACCGAGGAAAAAAAGCCTTTTTTTTTCTCGGTTTTCGGCGGGAGAAAGAAAAAAAAAACACTTTTTCTCTTTCTCCCGCCCGCTTTATGGTTTCCTGGTTGTGTTCCTGGACATACCCTCCTTATATAGTCATTCGCCGCCTTTTAGGAATCCTTTTAAGATCTTCAAAAAGGGGACGATTGGTTCCAATTTCTACCTTCTTTCGAGCAATCTTGACCTGTGTTTTAACTTTCATTTCGATTTGTGAAGCGAGGTAAAGCAAATGCCTTTCCACTTCTTGTCATCAGCGTCTCCTCAAGCGTGAATTGCTCGATCTTGTTAGTTGATCAAATTTCCTCTTCCATCCTGCACGTTTCCTATATTCTGATAACATTTTGATGTGTCAGGACGATGGAAAAAAATAGGAAATAAATTTTTTGCCACTTTTTGAAATTAATGCAACGTACATACTAACAAACCTATATTGGCGTTCAATTTCGGGTTTATTACATTCAATAAAGTTCAATTCTCGGGGTGAGGCTTGTAAAGCTGACTCTGCTGTAATGATTCCTACATTGAGCCCTATCCTTGCATACCTCTTTTTTCAGCTACCTTCATACATTGCCTCATTGATACCCTCCTGTTCTTAAGTTTATTTTTCCATTTGGAGTTTATTTCACCACATTCACCGAGGTTTTACGGCTCCATTGTTTCCTCTTTCACCATTCAATCACATGTCATAGCTCTGTTTTATTATTCGACTCACACCCATCCTGTCAACTTTGCCCAACCAACGTTGGACACTCCTTTCTTATGTATCCATTACTGAAGCATTCAACCCACATTCATCCACCCCAATTTTCTTACCCCAATCGGCATTAACATAATGAAATAGCTAAAAGAAGAAAGTCAATTTAGCGATTTCTGGCCTATATATAAAAACAATGGTTGGTTTGCTAGACTAATTTGTTATTTTCGAAGGTAGCGCTAACAAGAGGAGAGTAGAGAAATGATGACAAGTGTATTCCTTCACCTATATTGGAAGTAATATCACGGGGAACGGAAGAAGTAAAACGGATATCAAGCGTATAAAAGCCCAAGACTAGATAGCATTCATGATGACGAGACAACTACTGTGCTCGAATTGCATTGAATTGAACTGTGGAGAGTTGTAAACACAATCTTACCTTGCAAATTAAACCTCTCTTCTCTTGGGTACGACTCACTTTCCATCTGAACAGTCAACATGAATCCTTAACCAAAATGAGATATTATTTCAAGAATTATACATAATTTCCAGGAAATAAGTAAGGGTATACAGGTTCAATTCACTGATGTTGACCTTGAAATAAGAAGTGAATATCAACACAATGTTCTTAAGTTTTATCGGGTGAAAAGTTATTAGATAAACTTGTGAAAGAATATTGGCACTAACTATATGGAAACAATAGATAGTGGATTCAAGACGGATAAACACTGGTAAATATATTATGAAATGAAGGATGGCTGGAAGTTGATATAATGAGTCGAAAAAAGAATAGTCGAAACCAAGTTTCTTTTTAAATGGACGAGCAGAGCAAGAGCAGTCCATCAATAATTTTCTCTAGTATTTCGAAAATTCGTAAACTATTAGTATCATTCAAACACGTCATTTCCTACTGTGTATTGATTAGTTTTATACACTCCAAAAATTGTATTCACATGATTTTCCTCTTGGACCAAATCTTAGCCTTAATCATTGGGTTTTGAGGACAATGAAAATGTAATCAAATCATGAAGCTATAAAATGCTTTTAAAATAAACCTCCAACCAGTTTTTGGGCATAGTTTCCCGTATGTATGTTCCATTAGGAAAGAATCTACGCTGAAAGCTAAAAAAGTAAGAGGAAGGAGTAGAAACTTTAAAGGCGGCTTTACACATGGAAGTTACTTCCATGACAGTAGCCTTGCAAGTGTTACTTCGATGTGTAAGCACGTATTTCCATGGCAGTAGGGGTCGATAGTGGATCTAATCGACCACTTGCAAGGAAAATAGACTGACTTCTATTTTTCCTTCAAGTAGTATTTCGATTCAGTGGTAGTATTGAAAAGCATTCGGTGAAATATTCTGCCTGGTTCATATATTAAATAAGTATTTTATTAAAAGAAACAAAAACAAACTTTGTAAATTTTACAATTAATTTTATTCACTACTACCGGTTTCGACGCGTAGGCGACATCTTCAGGTGTCGCCTGTGCGTCTTCAGGTGTCGGTACCTGAAGATGTCGCCTATGCGTTAAACCGGTCGTAGTGAATAAAATTAATTGTAAAATTTACAAAGTTTGTTTTTGTTTCAATCAAAATGGAATTTTACAAAGAAACGCCTGAGAGTATCGAGTTCATATTTTATTAAAAGCTTTGTTAATATTACCTTCCAAAAATGTCTTTCAACTGATTTGAATTAAAAATTAGCTTGATACTCTCCTTAACGCAGTTTGAAATAGGATTCATTACACAATACGACGGAACTATTTCGCATGCGCGGAGGCTCACGTTTGAACGACCACAGACTTGTGATTTGTGATTCGCTGTTGTTTACTTTGTGATGTGAAAACTATGTGGCTGTGTTTCCCGATAAATTAAGTTAGTAATCTGAAGTATTTACTTAAATATAATTTAAAACAGTTGTTTAAAGTACCCTACATTTGTAATACGGGTAATGTGAGCGACAAATTGATTTATATTTGCTCTTGTGGCGTTATTTTTCATGTGCAATTTATGTGCAGCCCTTTGAGTTAAATCTCGTCGTCCATTAAGCATACGCAAAGTTTTTCTGGAGGATTTCCACCGTAAGATAGCCAGATTAATTACGTGGTTTCACTGAGAGATTACGGATTTCATCACTCTTATCGAACTCATAATTTGGATATTTAAGACTGTGATAGTGTATTGTGAAATGATAGAGCTATGACCTTGTCGGAGGATTTTATTATTATTTTTCCATTGTGTGCCCATACCTATGTTTCATTGTACATAGGTATTTATCTATGAAAATTGTTGAAATGACCCTGAATTATTTCATTACGGGAAAAAAGCATTCGTCATGATATGTAGATAGGTTTACCCTGTCTGTCATTGCTTCCTGCCCTCCAAGCTTGGCTGGCGCAACGAATGTGAATTCGGGGACGTTATATGGCCTAGAATGGTTCATCGAATCTGGTAAGTGTGGTGTGGGAGATTTTTTGTAGACGGAAAGGTAGTTTACGTGGATGGAGCTAGGAAGTGCCATCTCATTAGGCAGCAAGTGTCTGTAGTGAAAGGCATGAAAGTTTAAAATGAGAGTAATTGTACATCATAAGTAGTTATATTACAAATACATTGTAATAGAATGCATTTAATGAGGGGGATAAATGGTCACAACCTTTTGCTGAGCATGTTTTGAGAGCAAGATGGACATATTTGAAAACATAAGCTGAGCATATTATGAGTAAAAGATTATCTTCTAGGAAATGGTCAGCCCTTTTTACAAGGTGCTCCTTCACCCAGCAACGTCGTCTTCTCTTCGGTTGACAACCATTCGCCAACTCCAAAAGAGCAACGGCTAAAAGAACTCATCTTCTTTTTTGCATTTGAACTTGGTACGCCATATTCGTTGTTTTGAATTTACCTCCTTTCCCCTCCTTAGTTCCTCTAATCATCTATTTGTGGGAGCCGGAAGTAATGTGTAGCTGTGCCCTGTAGGTAGCGATAAAAATCGATACTTTGTTGAACTCGCTACTTCCATAAACGTAATCTTCCATGTGTAAAGCCGCCTTAAGCTTCAGGAGATAGGGGTATGATGAGGAATCATTTTTTGGGGGTCATAAAATTCGGAAGTTTTTCTTCCGTTGGAAGCGACTAGTCGATAAAACCGTTGGCGCGAAACACGAGGTGAAATGAAACGGTTTATAAACGGAATAATATATAAAGTGAGAACGATAAGGGATTTAAGGGTTTTATGGTAAAGTTAAGTATTTTTTAAAAGACACGAACGTAGTGTTTGTGGAAGGAAAAGCGTGAAGAAGTCCGTCCGAGAGATGAGAAGGAAAGAAGTGAGTGCAAATTTATCGTGTGAGTTTCCTCGATAATTCCGTTGGTGGGCGTTGAGAGTGGGTAAGAGAGAAATTTCGGAAGGGTCACGGCGAAGCGTGTTCGTATTGCCAAGCCTTGCCCGAGTGTCGCAAGACATTCCGAAGCCGACAAAATAGCGACGGTGTGGGAAGGTTATTGGGGTCCAAATGGGGTTGCGTTATGTCTCGGATCCAACAAAAAGTTGCCGAGAAAAAATATGAAGCTCCAAGTCCATGAATTTGCGCTCCCAAGCTGAACGTGGAGCCTGAAACCGCTGGGGAGGACGGTCCTTAAATTATATATGGGAACTGAGCAAGGTCAAGTATATAAGAAGGGACGTGCGGTATCATACTACGGTAGATTAAATCATGATAGTAACATTAGGGAAGTAGGCTGCAGGACGACCGGGTTAAAGGTGTCATTTTCCCCACTCAACATCTAATAAAAGACTATTCTCTCAAGGAATTAACCGCAGGGATCCGTCTCTTTTGTAAACTACATCCCTCTTTTTACCCAAAATTTTAGCAACAGCTTTAATCGATGGTTCGTTTGGGTGATTCTGGCGAATATTCTCAAATGTTTGCAATGTTTTTGTATCCACTTTGACATCAAACTCAACCACTTGATTTTTCGCGCTAACGTCGACTTTCTTAGGTACATTTCATTTCAACCTCAATTTATTATTTCGGATGAAAATTTGTCGAGTTGGAACAAAATAAATTTTGCGGCTTGTACTTAGGCTCGTGCTCCAAGTGATAAGTGCGCTTAGAATTTCCGGGTGCACTTGAGTTGGGTCTATTTAAATTTTTCTTCACTGCAAAGAAAAGGGAGTTTCTGCGGCCGTGAAATTAATACGTTAACAGTTCTAGAAAGTAACTTTTCGTGTTTGGTTTTAATTATTTGTTCATGAAAGACTAAATTTTAGGTTTCCGTCGAGTGGCATATGTGCGATATCACAAGGACTCTCATCAATAACGGTATAACCTGCCAGTTAACATTTAAAATTCCGTAACTTACATCAATTATCTGAAACATAGGAGTGTTTGTTTTATTTTTGAAATTTGATTTTATGAATCATATTTTTGAGATGCACGATTTTAAGAGGTCATATTTACGTTAATGGCTTTTTTATTGAAATGCGTAAAAGTAAACCTTTCATTTCGAAATTCATTAAAATCATATTGGAATTGAAATTAATTGAAACATTTGTTCGTTACTCAATTAATCTTGGTTGGTAATTAAATCTTTGTAGTGAATGAGAGTTGAAAGTTAATGATTTCACTCGTGGAAACAATATTTTTCGCGTGCTTTATTCAAATTTCTTCCGTATGGAAGTTGAAATGTCTCTAGTTGGCTGGTGGGATAAAAATATCGATAGTCACAGTTAGATACGCTGCATATTTTCGCTCAGCTACAGAGGTGCTTGACTCAGACAGCGAGTGGATTGGAAATGACTGAAAAGGTTTTTGGAAGGATGACATTTTTTTGTTGTTTTACTTGAACTGCGACGCTATCAAAGAAATACGGAAGTTTAACAAGGTCTTATATTCACGTATATCGTATGCTGCTCAGATCCTAACTCTAACTCTGCTTTTAGCATGTTAATGAGGTTTTTTGGGAGGCATAAGGGCCATTTTTTTTAAAGAAGCCTGTCGCTTCAAAATGACATGTGGCACAAGTTCTTATTCAGATTCTTCGCTTGCTTTCGTGTTTCAGAGATATTCAAGGTAAATTCATCGCGGATTTTATCGTCGCGGAGGCAGGAGAAAAGACTCTGCAAAAATATAACTAAATCAGTCGCAGGGTTTAGTTTTATGTTTCTCGCATAAAGTAAGATAATAATATGTACGTATTCTTCACCGTTGCAGAGGTTCATTTTCATATTTTGTCTTATGGTGGGAATTTCTCTACTACAGTGGTTTTTGGGTAACGTTGGCATATTTTGGTTAAGTATTGGAGTTTACGCCTTGCATCGACTTTAATCAATAAATGGTATTAAATGAAGAAGGTGAAGTCTCTAAATGCATGTATATTCTTATATACTAGGTGACATATATTTCGTTACCGGATTTTGAAAATAAGGTTTCGTCAACCTCCCTGGATTTAACACTTTAAAATTCACAAAGAACGCTTCTTCACTAAACTGCTACAATAAAGTTAAATTAGCCTTTTTTCTAAATGCATGTATATTCTTATATACTAGGTGACATATAGTTCGTTACCGGATTTTGAACATAAGGTTTCGTCAACCTCCCTGGATTTAACACTCTAAAATTCACAAAGAACGCTTCTTCACTAAACTTCTACAATAAAGTTAAATTAGTCTTTTTTCGTAATAAAAATGTGCAGAAGGCAATTGAATTTTGTTAAGTTGAATGACCTATGATTGACGTAAGGGAATAATAATTTTACTTTTCTTAGTATTATTTAAAAAATATTAACTTTGCAGAGAAGTGCTGGTTTTTTGCTAAGGGTTGTAAAAATTAGAATTACTGTGTCCCTTTTTGGAAAACCTTTACTCGTTCAAATAATTTATTGCTTTCTCTCTCTCCTGAAAATCCTTACGAATATTAATTACGTAATTTTGCATACAATTATATAATTACTTTTTCGATGTAGAATTAATTAAGTTGTGCTTGCGAGTAGACATTTTATAAAATTTAATATGTGACAATTTTGTAATGATTGAAAAATATTTTTATACCATGCAAAATGTATCAATACTTCGTTGTTTTTATATGATAATGTTGACTCTTAATTAATCATTAATGGTGGCGTTAATGAGATTCATTACAGGTTCGTGGAATTTTAATGTGATGAAATTATCGTAAACGTTTAGTTTTTGCGTCTTATACATTATTTTAAAATGGTAGCTTTCAGTGGAAAAATTGATTTAGCATAGGGGATTAGAAATGGAGACATTCTAGAATGGCTAGCCAAGTCAGTTTTGTTTGAGGTGGTTGAGACTGTTCATCAAGACATCAACTCTCAAAAAATAACAAATGCGCAAAATATTTGAAAAATGAACTGGGAATTTCGTGATATTTACATTGTATTTATTAATTAATACGATTTCATTTTCTTTCTCTTAATTTTCATTTTTGATGATCCTTCACCTAAGGTTATTTTAATATCATATTTTCAGCCTGCTCATCTTTTAATAACAAATCTACTACAGCTTTATTTACTGTGGCAAAAAAGTAGTAATCACCTATGAAAATGCTGAAACATTTAAGGCGTGATAGAAAAAAAACGTTGGTACCCTAAGAAATGTAAATTCCGGTTTTATTCAAGCATGGATTTAAGGATGTTTGTCACGAATTCAGCCCAGAAAAATTCATTGGTTATTAAGATCGTTTTCTCTGGCAACACTTTCCCTAGTACTGACTTTCCGTGATAGTGAAATTAAATGTAAAATATGAATTATGACCAAGTCTGTAATCTAGCTCAATTTTCTATTCATTTACAGCAAGAAAAAAGTCGAAAATCTTATCAGTAAGGCCTTGTTCTTCTGAAGGGACCTATATTAGATTTTTCGTGGCTATCATAGCCTACTTATGAGTTGCAAACTATTTCTCATCTGAAATACGTTGTTCATGATTTGACGTATATACGATTCATTTATATTGAAAATGTTATTCTACCAAAATCCTTTGTAAGTTACAAGATAATATTCAATAATCATGTTGCCTTATGCATGAAAGTATTTTCAATACATTCCAAGCAATTTCGTCCGTTAAAGTGCTCTTCATTATTAATTAAAATGCTCTCCAATTTACCATTATATGATTTGCTTTTAAACACCTGAACGAATATTTCAGCAAATAGTGGTAAACCTTAATTTTATGAATGGTAATTCGCTTCGTCCTGCAAAGCTTTCTTCCATTAGCTTTTGATGATGTACTTTTCATAAAATGTTCTACAATTATAAATTCCATTCGTGGTAGAAGTAACACATAATTCAAAGAAAATGCACATATCCCTGTGTATTCGCGAGAAAATTAACTTTGAATTGAAAAATATACGAGAGATTTTAGAAGCCGTGAGCAATTATGTTACTAAAACCTCAAAGTATTCACTCCAATTTAATTCATGCAACTTCGATCAAAAATGACGATTCATTCGATACCGTCTAAGGTTCCTTTATTTTATTTACATTTCATGACTTGGAAGAAAGGCAGAGCTGTTAATTTTGTTAAAGAAGGCCAACGTAACGATGCAACATACACGATATCTTTCCGAAAAATATGAGCATAAAAGCGAGTGTCTTATCACTGGTAACGCATAGTTGATACGATTTTAAGAAAATTATAATTTAATATATTTTTACTTCGCATACCTACTTATACGTCGTCACGAGATTGTCAAATTGTATGCTTTGTGATCGTACCACCATGTTTGTTCCCCCGAGTTACCTTAGCGCTTACCAGCTGACGCACTAATTTTGTAATTCTAAAATGTTTTCCGTCGATAGCTGACTTGAAATCAGCGTGCACTTCTTTAAAACCTCATTCCTCAAGCATATTTTTCTATTTATTTAAATTAATAGTAATATGTATTCCTACCTAAAAACATAGTAAAATCAACCACAATCAATAGCTCCAAGTAACATTCATATTTTTCAAGGATTACACATCTTAAATTTTCAACAGATGTTAGAGATATTCATGCTTTGTATCCGCTAATGCGTCCACTCCATTCTGTTCAAAGGAAAGCAAGAAAAGAATAGGGGGAACCAATGTGGAGGACATTTTGATTGTCAAATTAAAAATTGATGGCGTCATGCACTCCCCCCCCCGTCTATCTACCTCAATGGTTATGGTCTCCTGGAGAACGATGTTGCCACACTTACGCTCTAGGCCACCTGGGCAACCATGCAACACCGCATTAAATATAAGTTAGTTAATCCTGGGAATTATTATATAAACATTGGCAGACTCCGACGTGCAGATTTTGTTCTGCTTAGCACTATTATAGTGTTCATGCTGCTATTGGCAACATCATACCACCTTCCTCTGAGCAACATATGAACTAAACGAATCTCCACAATACCGCATACTCTACTCAATCCGGATTGATGCCGTGATTTTTCTAGGTGGGATTAGCCTTGTACTTCATAAGATAAATGTATATAACATTTCACTTTGTTCATTACTCTGATAAGTGGGTCACAAATATCTGGATTTTTGTGAGGTGTGGCGTGATGACCCTTAACCTTCAAGATCGCGGAACGCCAACTCCAGGACTTTCCTCCCCAGTCCTGTCGACACTTTCCGCAGGAGAGACTTTCTGTCAGGGTATGAGATTTGAATGTTTGTTTCCGAAGTAAGAGAACACAATTCCAGCCTGTTGAGTCGCTGTCAGTTCCAAAATATACAACTCTTATATCCCAACATTCGGTTACGATAGATTTGACTTCTCACGATCTCAAGATACATGCCAGATACAGACTATAAGTTTTCATCTCTGACACAACCTCACCTCGTCAACTGATATTAGGACATGAACGATACTGTTTGATGAACGCTCAGCTGCCTCCTTCCTCTCAAATAATTCCTTTCCCGTGGTGGAGTCGAAATACCTCTTTTGTAACGGCTCGTTTCCCCAAAAAAAAAACAGTTTTATTAATTCTTGAAATTCTATATTTTCTTGGATTGTTTGAGTTCGTAAAGTATTTTTTTAATATTTCATTCATTCAGAACACTTCCTTTACCTTTTGAATACTTGGTGCAAAAAATAGTTGGACCACTCATTTAACATATTTTTGCAGTCATCCTGAGGTCAAATATACTTTGCAATGTACGTGTTTGTCCCGATGCGCGCTCGTTTTTTTGTGCATGCGAATCTCCCTCCTCGACCTTCCCCTAACTTTGCTCATCTGTCTGGAGGGTGGGGAGAGGGGGTGTGCCTACGAGGCGGTAAGGGCAGTTGCAGCGGAGTTCTTTCGTCGCGGGACGAGAGCGAACGTCTCCCGAGTGTTATTTGTTTTAGGACGGAATCCTGATTGGGTATGTTATCCCGACGGCCGGTGAGTTTTCTTCCCTTTCCTGCTCTTCCCTCGTTCCTTTTTTATATATTTAATCAATTCTCGTTGGTCACGCGGCACGGCTTTTCCCAGCCACGCGTGCCTACTGTACGAAATATAAGTTTTCGATCCCTGAATTGGAAAAAAATTAATTTTTAGATCGGAGGTTGTTTACGGGTAAATGGAACTCTTAAGATACCCTAGTAGTAGAAATTGTGACGAAAATAAATTGGCGTGGAACGGGAAATCGAACCAGGGATACTTGGTTCACGGAGTTCAACACGCTGATCAACACGCTACCACTGTTCAGCTGATTGAAGATTTAGATCGGGAGAGATTCGGAGGCTACACGCTTTGCTGAGATTAGTTGAAAATTTCAGATCAGGCAAGATTCAGTACGACTCGGAGGATAATATTTTGACGCTGCGCTTTATCTCTAGAACTGATAGGAGCGACAAAATAAGATAGAGATACATTGCCCAAATGACGGATGCAAAAATTACTTCTCGCCTCGCAACATTTGCGATTGCATAAATAATAGTGTGACACTAACATAAAACTCATCGTTAGCATACTCACGTCTGTCCTCTCCCCTATCCTTTTTCCTATCCCCTACCCTTTCATGGCTGGTGTCCTAATACCCCCTGCCACACGCTTCTGCGGCGGCTCGCAGGGTAGTATATAAATTTACCCAGGCTTCTTAGTTACCCTGGCCATTTGAACAGGATTCAGGAAGCAAATGACCTTTTCCATTGGGGAAATGGCATTTTAGTAGATATTGATTAGGCCCTTGCGGTCCATCAAGTGTGTGAATAAGTAAGGGAAAGGAAGACTTAAAGGAAGTCATTAGCTGTGTGGTGAATCCAATAACAGCAGTTTAATCGTGCTTAGAACCGAATACCAATTTTGATGTCTGTTGAATTTTAAATGCCGGAACTCGGAAGATAAACATAGTTTTAATACGAGTGATGTAGTACGTATCGGAAGATAAAAGCGACAACTAACTGTTTTAGGGGGCGCTGAAAGAAAAACAAAGAGAAAATTGCAACGCTCAATGCGAAATAAAGCATCGGTCCATACGTTCAAATTTAAGACTAATATCCAAAGACAGGAAAAAATGAAAGAGAGAGTACATAGACCAATCAGATAAAATGAAAGAGATAGAAAACAGAGTCTCTTGTCCACTTACCCAAAACGGACGTCGGGGTTTACGTCGAGATAGGATAGATGTTCCTATAATTAAATTTGAAATATGTGACTCGAGTTCTCTTATCCGAATTATCCCTCCAGCAACAATCTTGAATTTCTGATGACCACATTGGGAATATATAATTATATCTGACTTTAAGCACCGTAACTTGGCAGATAAAAATGAGATTACCACGTGTGATATTTTACGTATCAGAAGATGAAGACGGCAACCTAGATGCTTGTGGCAGAAGGAAGGTTGCGGCTAGTTGCAGTCAGGCTATCGTTATTGAAGAGATATGCTTATTTTTTGCCCTATGAAAGGGAGTATAGCCTTGATGAAGCCGTTGCCCTATTTTAGACTCTGTTGCTGAACATTAGCCGTGAAAACACGTTAGTCTTTCCTCCAAAGGAAACAACCTGGGCAGGCAGTTGTAAATTCCAAGGCATGGAAAATCCGAGAGGCTGCAAAAACGTGAAAATGATACTCGGGCCCCTTCCCATCCTAAATTTTCTCTCGCAGTCACTCCTTCGGCGCTTATGCCTTTCCCCTCGTAGAATGTTTCATATATATGCAAATCTCTGTAAAGGATAGAGAGGTATGAAAGCAATAAAAAAGAAGGGTGAAATCCGTGTCCACTTTTTTTTCTCCCGTCAATTTTTTGGACGCTCCTACCGCGGTCCAACCCTTTTAATTCTTGTTTTTTCCTCATTTTCCTTTCCCCCAAACTGTCAACCAAGGTCTGCTTCGGTCAGTTTATCGAGGCACGCGGGTCTCGTTTTCTCTTTCCGTCCTTCCTCCCTCCCCCCCTTGGTGCTTATAAATGACTCCGACCGCGGAACAATTACAACTCGCATTTGTCTGCTCCGGTTTTACGTTGACCAAAACCAGTCACACGCCATTATGAGATTTTCCTCACAAAGTCATCGGAACAAATTGAGGTGACATGAGGGGGTTTTCCTGTGAACAGGACGTCGTTCATTACTGTGCCCGATGATATGTCCAGCATTGAGTATGGGGAGGAGAAATCCCAGGTAGTCATCCGAGTTTCAGCTCGACCGAAACAATCAAATGCACGAATTGTAAGGAGCGATTTCCTCAATTGCATCCGCTACAAATTCTGCTGCGCCACTCGCCATTAAGGTCGTTTGAGCGAGAGTTATCCTTTGTCATAACAGTGAATATATTTAAATATTATTTTTTAATACAAGCAACTGTAAGAAGCATGAAGTTAATATTGTAGCATTAATGATGCGAACACGTTGTTTAAAATTATAGTAAGTCCAAGTAATTAACTTTTTATATAATTTTACCGTTTTCATAAATACTACGTGAAGCCATCCCACTATATTTTAAACATTGTCTATGGACATAAAATGGTACATTTTGTATTTTAATATTTATCAACTTTGAACAGCGAACCAATCAGTTCTAAGCAAAGAAGTCTTTTACGTTTAATTTTAAATGGTCTTTATTTCGTAGATTACATAGAAAATGAATTCTGTATATCCATCACATGTTAAGTAATTCATGGACTAATTGCCATCAACCATGTGTATATTCCCTTTTTTCCAACAAATCCCTTGTCTTATTTTTTTCTTCCTATATGAGATATTATGGAGCGCATTACCAAAGGAGGGCTAGTTCCCTTGGCCTAATAGTAATAGCTAAGTTCTTTGACTGCCCATACCCTGAAAGGGCTTGATGGGCACATTTATCCTCATCTGACTCGTCTGCGCATTATGTCCGCGTAAAGACTTGGAGAATCCGATACCCTAGCCCTCCCTTAGCCGGCGAGTTACTCCGAGTTGGTTTGGTTCAGCCCTCCCGGCGGAATTTGATTTGAAAATTGGTATTGTGGCCAGCTCAACTTTCTCTTAAGTTGAGTTGATCCCTTGAGCTGCCGCTGGGTTGGCACTGATAAAAGAATTATTTGTACCGATGCCGACATATAGCACATTTGCAATTTCAATCGTTTTAAGTATGATTAAGCCAATAAAATATGACTTGGCTTGCTACGAGTTAGCCTCAAAATATTCTCTTCCACTCATCTCATAGCATCTGAAAGACACTTATTTACTACAACCCTAAAGAGTCACTTAAGGCCTTTAAATCTGGCTAATCAGCATTTAGTATAGGACTGTCATGAGGGCTGTAAAATCCATCTAGTTTGAACTCGAAACCGCGACCGGTATTTTACGCCACCAAGTTCGGCAATTTCATTCGCCGAAAACTTTTCCTTGTCTTGGAGGACTTATGTTTGGAGGGTTCAAGCTTACCCTTTCGCTTTTTCATACTTGCAGTGTCCGAAATTATATTCTTTGATTAAAGCCTAAATTCTGTCTTCACATAAAATGAATTTTAGTCTTCTCTCCTAAAGTTATAATGGTGTGATAAATTGATTTGTGGAGTATTTAGACTCCGTTTAACTTTTTTATGAGGTAAATGGCTCAACAAATATTTTACGGAATAATACTATCAATATTTTTATCAATTCAACTACCATCTCTTATCATGTATTAATATTACAGCACGTTTCCTCCTTTATTATTTGGTGTATTTTTCTCTTATCCCTAAATATACCCCTACATCATGTTGTCTCAAGTTCTCATTCCTCAATTTATTCCTCGCTAACTTCATATTTCCATTTATAACCTAACTCCTCACATCGATTTACCTTTGCTTAGCCTTACAATCCTATTTGAATTTTCGAGCTGACTTCCTCCTAGACTCAATATGTGCAATAATATGTCTTGTTATCCTTCGTCTCTTGACAGCTTATTTTTTTATCGCTATCCGTGAAAATCTGTTAAGCTCCTCCTTATGTGCGATCGTCCTACATCTCAAATCAGTCAACCAAGAGACGTAAAGCTTCTATTATTTAGTCTTGAAACCTTTAATTTATTTCTTTCTCAGAATTCCAGGCCATCATAATCCTCCTTTGTAAAATTTTGGTTTCCTTGCACGATATTAAAAATGTCGATGGTAGAAAAATCACTTTTCAGCCTCAACTGATATATTTAAAAGTCTCCATTTAAATGGTTAATTATATTAATCCAGTTTGATTATATATTAATCCAGTAAAATTAGTGACAAAATTCAAATCCCTCAGGTGATTAGTCACCAGAAGTGCTAAGGTTTTTTATTGAACAACAGAACCCAGCTATTGGCCTCGGATATTTGAACTTTTGTACCAGTTTTTCTCGGGTTCATAGAAACCAAACACATCATATTAAATTTCCATGTATCATTTGTCAAAGCTCCTCCCTAGCCATGCAGTAATATGCTGTGAAATATATAAATACAGAGGTCAGCATATAGTATGCAAAATATTCTGAACGGTAGGCAAATCTAGGTCCAAAAAAAGGCTCACCTGTTCATAAATTAATTAAGTCAAATACTAATATCACAGTCACAGTAAAAATACAAAGATGTAGCCCAAAATTCTTAAAACTTTCAAAACTAATAAATATTGCCACCTCTGCATTCTGCAATATTCATTAGTTATTTTTCCATGAGAAAGAAGCTGATTGTTTTGCTGAGGTAACGACCGCGTTCTTATTCGTCAATGATGCGGTGCGTTCCGAGGCAGCTAATGTCGCCATGGCACAAACATATTTTTTCAATAATATTTACGTTGCTTGAAACGCCATTTTGGTTTGGTAACGGTTGTTTGCATTGATATCTGAATAGTAAGGAAGTAAAGAATTATTATAAAAACGTCAACTTTATGGATGGATGGAGTCAGCACTCAATGGATGATGTGTTTTTTGGAGTAGGGCTATGCGTAATAACATTGTTGATTATGATTTAGATCAGTTACGCATACGAATACAACAGTCATTCTCGCATGACTTCACATAAAAGTCACAGGGTGTTTTATTATTTCCTACTAGCGGAAGGGACCCGTTGAAATTCAATGGGTGTGAAAAACATTGATCTTATTTTATAAGAAAACCACAAAGCCTAAAAAATACTGTCAGCGTAAAAAATCTTGTATGTTGTGTTCGTTGTAGTAGACACGCTGACCATTTTGCAGGTGCACGGGGAGATAAGTGACTTTTGGTCCTCTTTCATGGACGGGAAACCATAATACTACTTGAATACTACTTTAATAACCCCCAGGTTGATAGATGGTCAACTCGTCCCTCTGGTTCTCTTGAGCCGACTTCTGAGTGATTAACAGCTTGATCGCTTCGCTTGTGTACAAATATATATTGGCATTCAATAACTCAATTGAGTTGCTCAATTCAACGTCGATATGTGCGTTGAGTGTCTTAATCAGGATAGGAGAGTAGGGTACAATTCAGCGGTTGACGTCAAAAGGAACATTAGGTGCAGCAGCCTTGTTTTTTTGACCTATGAATCCTCCATCACCCGGATTGCGTCTTCGGCATAAAGGATAGGCATAGTCATTGGTTTCGGTCGTTAAATAAAATATTTATGGTAATTCTTAGTACAAATATCGATTTTCATGTACGGATATCGTTCATTGCGCAGAATTTTCATTCTTCTTTCGGGTAAGAAACTTGTAGTGACGTCATTATAATTTCCGCCATCGTAAAACAGATTGGGGTTTCGAAACAGATGGGTCTATAATTGAATCAGATTTATAGTTGGTTACTTGTCCGTAGGTTGCGTTAGGATGAAATTTGTGTGGTTCTTAGCGTAACCCGAGAAACACCACGGGTAGATTCTCATGAGATCGCTAGTGGGTATGTCTTTGAGCATCCAAGTCTAACCTTTGTCGTTTTTCTTGCAAAGACTCATTTACTCACATAGAAGACATTCCTCCTGCTTTAGAAGATTTTTGCGAAAGTTTACTCTTTTTCTATCAGGCATTTTGATGGATAAATGTTTAAGTCCAAGGAAGGGAAACAGCGGCGAGTGAGAGTCTAGAATAGGCAAATCGATGATGGATTGACTTTAAGTTAACTTCACTTAAATACTTTTAAACATATGTAAATAACTCGTAATGTTAATGATGTGGGAATTGGTCTAAAAAACAGTTCGCAATCGTAATGAGTGGCAGACGGTTCCACTTCGTGTAATACATCTGAGAATTAAACGATAACAAACAACACTATGTTTGTTTTAGCAACAGATGAATTATTACCATTACTATTCACTGCACGTAAATATTCTTGCCCGTTTAATTCCAATATGTGTATCGTTTACTACATAAGTGTTCTCTCATATACATGCAGTGCTCCTATGAGAGCTACTTTGAGAATGGACATTGAAGAGTATAGTTGTTGTATGTATGCGTTGAATTTATCGATTACCCTCCGAAGCATTATCATGGGGCCCTTGGAGCTCTGAGCCCTTCATATGCAGGTTTTCTTTCTACGTGCTATCATGGGCCTCCAGGAAAACTTAAATGAAGGGGCGTGAATATCCTTTAAAAATCGAATCTCTGGTTGTCAAGGATATTTGCTATTTTTTATTTCAGAGAAAAAAGTTAGATTTTTCTGCTACAAACATAATTATTAGACAATTTCGTAGCGTAATAGGAAATCGATTGAAATATTTAGAAATTTCGTTTATTCAGCTATCCGATAAAAAAATCCCAGCCCTCTATCTTCGGTGAAAATTATTTAAAAAACAAAAAAGAACCACTGCACCGAACCCAATACTTAGAATGGAACACCAGGGACCACCAGGGGGGGCCTTTGGGGGACCTGAGGGCCTTGAGGGCCCTGAGGGCGTTTTAATATAGCCTATGTTACACTCAGATGCATTTTCCCAGTACATGCCAAATTTCAGCTCAATCGGTTCTGTATGTTTTACGTGATTGAGCAACAGATAGAGAGACACCAGTCAATCTCTATATTTTAGTATGATGATTGTACATTATTGAGTTCTTTTTTGGGCTTCTTTCCTTCATCATTCACGTTATGGCAGCTTAATAATTAACCAAATGTTGTTTTGAAGAATTCCCATATTAATCTTCATTGAGAAAGACTTACATGTTGTCATGTATTAGAAGAGCAATTAAATGGAGTTTAGTTTAGTCAAGTTTAATGTGTAGTAATTGAGAGAGCGCGGGAACGGAATTAGAGTATGGTTAATTGTCCTGTCTTTTATCCATTTGTTTGCGCGGTTATACTAGCAAGTCTCCGCTTGATGGATCTGGTGTTTTCCCGGTGATTCGTTTGAGCAAATTCTTCACGGCTTCCCAACCGTGTCAGGTGTTTCAGGTCAGGTACCGACGTTTTGATGACTGACTCCACCATCATTTTCAAGAAGATTGATGCAAGGACGATGAATTTTCCGTGTTATATAACTTAAATATTGCGTCAGAATGTCACTAATTCGCTGTTGTGAGGAGACTCTTTTGCGCCAAACATAGTATTTTCCCGCGTAGTCTTTGTTTTGTAGATTGGAAACCAATAGCAGGTTTACAAGCTCGGTTTAGTCCAATTCCCACGTTTTAGCTGCATTTTCGTTTTATCAGCTGCATATCAAAAGCCTCTTTAGTCAATCGGTCCCAGTATACTTTGGTTCTGCGGATCAGTTTGGCGTCGTCAAAGGCGATAATGAGGTCACGGAAAAGCTGTGCTCTGCAAAATGCTGATTTTTCGGAGTAGCCTAACCTGATGCACCGCCTGTGTTCTTATATTCTCATCTCAATGGTGCGTTCTGTCTCTCTGATGTACATTTCCTCAATTTCGCACGGTATTCGGGATACTTCCGGTGTCTTGAGCCCCAAGTTGAATTTCACTCGAAAAAGTTGGCTTATAAGTTTATTTTCGGTGGCCTGTATATCGTATCTTTATTGTGTCTCCATAGGATCCTTGAGATTTTTCCCGTGCACATGGAGAAAGACCTTGGATATTTATTTGTTTATTCCTCGGAGGTCCTTTCCGGGTCAAGAAAATTCTCTGCGTGAGAAACCTCCGGCAGTACCGAGTACTGATTTCAAATACTACCCGATTGTATCGAAATACAAAAAAATACTATCGGATAGTACCAAGTTCCGGCAGTTGTTGCCCATTTCGAGTCTACTTTTCCCATTTTCTTCCAGCTTACTACTTGAGTAATTGAAGAAACTACGCTAAAATGACATCGATAATGATGCTCTATTGACATTGACCATCCTGAAAGGGAGCAGCCTGATGGCATGCATGTTAAAAACAGCCTCAACTTTGATATCTAAATTACACATCAGTAAAACTGACTTCTTTAATTCTTTAGGAAAAGAGTGGGAACAGTAGAATAGTAGGGTCGCTACAGACCGTGGACTATGAATTTCCAAGACTTTTCCAGGTTTTCCGTGCCAAACTGTTCCTTTTTTCAGGTTAAAATATCCGTTCTTCGGTAAATGTGCATTTTAAAGTAGGCGCAAGAATAGAAGTTCAGGCATGCAGAACATGTACTATGAAGAAGAAAGTTGGTAAAAAATGTAGAGAGCCGCCACTATCGCTCTGGGGGAAAATCGGCTTCCTTTCCGATGGCGTAGTCTTAGATCTCGGCCACGATGAAGGTCAAGAATTATTCATACAAAATCTGAGAAGAAACAGATATTTTGTCTTCTAAAACACGAGTGCCTAGAATTGGGCCTGAAAGTTTATTTTTGGGCCGTAATTCATTGCCAGAAAATCTAATAAGAGCTACACTGTCTTATTGAGGCAAGGAAATAAAAACTCTAAGTCTGCACACCAACAGGCGGTGTCTAAAAAGGCAATTCCTACTTAGTGAAAACAATTAGATTTGGCCCTATAAAGGCAAATGTCCATTCTAATTGCTCACATCCCATGAATTTTTCAGGTATTTCATGTTTTTCAGGTCTGTAGAAATCTAAACTAAAAGCTTGATAACACGCGAATTTAATTTTTTTCCCGATATAGTACCTACTCGAAATGCAAGGACGTTTTTTTTTACTGGCGGCCTATTGTAAGTGTGAAGTGCCCTGTTGTCAACTGCGCTCACTTTTATACCTTTAAACGACCCCTATTTTTCACTTGAAATCAGTATTTCTAACTAATGCATCCAATAATTCCTTGAAAGCCTTTATTTTCTTTCAGTCTCGAGTAAGTTGTCACTTTGTTTTCGGAAAATCTTGATTACCCACCCACGGAGCGTGAATTAAGAAAAAGTTCGGAGTAGTGGAGAATTGAGATCACAAAAGAGTCACCTTGATTTTCCTTTGGAATGTGCTCACCTCAGTTTTTTGTGACGTCTCGCGTCGAGGTTAACGTTAATGGAAGCCTTTCTCAAAAGAGGGTAGGTTGTAGGTGGGGCGCCTCTCTCCCCATTAGTGCCTCGTTAGGCGTTACGTATTCGAGCACCAACCCGTCTTAATTCCAAGAGGCACTTCTTCCGTCTTAAGTTTCCTTTTAAGACCACTCGACATGTATTTAGACCCGCTCTTTGCTTCGGAAATGCCTCCAGAGGTCTTTACGGGCTTTTAAACTCTCTACCTCTTCGTAATTCAGGCCCAATTTTCGCGGCATGTGCCTCACATCCTCTTAAGGCATCAAATGTATATCTAAGTCTCTAAACCTTCCTTTTCCTGGTCTACATTTTTTTAAATCATTTAATGGGAAATTAAGATGTAATACGATATGAACCATCTCCAAGATGTTTTTGTTATAGAATATATGTTAAGTAATACATTTTTGAACTGATGTGGGACTACATCGTATTAAATAAACGGCTTTAGGACAAGTATCAGCTCTAAATATATTCAGAGCATTGATAATATGAAGAAAAAATATCGAAATTTAGGAGATATATGTTGAAATTAATTATAATTTTGTAATTATACACACAATGTATTGTACACATGACCTGGGTTATGGTGCTGGGAGTCGTCAAAAGGAAAATTATACCTACAGAAAACATCAGATTACATTTAGGATAGGGGTAAGGGTGGAGGGGTTAAGGGTTACACAGCTGAAATTGTTCATGAATCATTTCTACCTAATATATAACGTGCGCAGCGTCCTACATCTTCATGCAGTTTCCTTCTTTTGCTTCATTCCGAAAAGCATATTCTCCTTCTTCTACGACTTAGCGGCACCTTTACCATTATGGGGGTCATAAGCATCAACTCGCCCCTTATTGATTGCTTCATAAACATAGCTTCATCCTGACTATTTCCAGATGATTTCATTCCCTACTTTCCTACACGTGCTTTTTCATCTGTCTACCTCTTTGCCCGTTCCACTGTGCATCCACCATGCTCATTTACCTCTCCTCGTCATCTCTCATAGGTGTATACAATATTTAAAAGTAGATATATGGAATGGAAGAGAGAGGAATGGTAGAGAATGGAAGGAGGTCATTATTATTATTTATTTGATGAAATCCATTTTACCTCTGTAACAATGATTTTCTATTTCGTTTCGAATCAGTAGTAACACATTTTTTACGAGTGTTAGATAAAAGTAAATAATTCGTACTTTTCAGTATTTCTGAATTGGAAGTCCCAGTTTTCCAATACATTGCACATGAGTAAGCTACACGTCTTCTTCATTTATACCTTTTTTCCTATGGGCATCTTTGAAAATTAATTTTACTATTTACATGATGCAATATTTATCTCCAGAATTTAATATTTCAAACATAAGAGTCAGTGTGGGCTTAAAATGTCTATTCACCTGTGGCCACTATATTTTAAAGAGATTATTTTGGGTTAGGGATGCGTATTTATTTATTTCTTTGAAAAGCCCACAAAAACGGCAAAAAGGCGTATTACATTGGTCGACAAGGAAAAAAATAAATGGAATATAAGTATGCATTGTTATCAATTAATGCGTACAAATTGCATGCTTTGTTTTGCTATGTTCAAATCAAGCTGCTTATTTACTGCTTAACTTCCACTCAATTATAAATTTCATTGTTTTAATGATAAGGCTACAGACACAGGAAGCTCGGGTTTATGATGAATCGATTTGAAAATATAAATTGGAATCTTCTATCCACGGTGAAATGTTTCTGGGCGAAACCAGAATCTTTAACCTTAAGAGCGGTCGGATCACTGAGATACTAGAGATCAAGAGGTATGAAGGCCATCGCAAATGTGTTGTAAAGCTCTCGCGAAAGCTTATGGCGTTCGGATGCGCGGTGTTTGTGTTGTTCGCGTCATACAAATTCCATTTTTTTAAAGAACTCATGCATGGCACAAATGCCATGTCTTTGCTTTCCCCTACGTCCCTTTTCCCTACCCCTTCCACCAAAATTTATCCCTCCGCGACGTCTTCTTCTACACATCCGAATGCCATAAGCTTTCGCGAGAGCTGTACATTCAATCAATTCTCTTTGAATGTGATAGATTCGGTGGAGTGAACTACAGAAATATACTGTGTAGTTATTATTATCTGGTATAATTATCTGGGTAGTCATATGATCGCAATGGCTCGGGCACCGTTAAGTGAGAAATGTCATTACCGGCTGTTAGGCTTAAGCACCGAAAATACCTATATATAACCTGAAAACAAATTTTGGGTCTGCTAAAAATAAGTTATACTTAACGGTTTTTTCAAAATTGTTGTCAGTAGCAGTCATCATTGCGAAAGTTGTCTGAATGCAGTTTTCAACTGTACTCCCTATAACATTTCTATATTTTCAAGATTCCTACATATATCTTCACTTTGACGTCCTTTGCCCTATGCATTCAATTCTTGGTCTTCCTCTTTAATCCTCCCATTCGCTTCTCCTTTCATTATTGATTACGGTAGGCTATTCTGTCGCAAAATGTGCATAGTAATTTGTCTCATCTCCTGTTTAGTTTCCTCATTACTTTTCTCCTTTCCTATTCTACTTAAAACTTATTTGTTGGAGGTTCTCTCTGTCCATTCCATCTTCAACAATCATCACATCTCCAAAGCATCCAATATATTTTTTAATACAGCTGCCATTTGAGAGTATTATCGATATATAAGTTGTAAGAAAGTGCTTCCTTTCTTCTAGGCTTGTGTTAACTTGCTATTAGTCAACTGCTCTTCCAGTAAAGTATCTTCTTTGCTTGAGCTTTCAAAATAACGTTTGAAAACGAATCTTATCTTTTGTTATGAGAACAAATTTTTCGTAGTCTATCTGCAAGAGCTCAGTTGTAAGTATTCGTTATTTTATACCGATGTTAGAAGGAGAATGGCGTTAATATTACCATAATTTAAAAATAAATCCAATAACTACATAAAGTGCATCCTGTCAGTTATGTAAGTCATTTTGTCAGTTTTTGATCACGAAACATCATGCTAGGAATGTCACGTTCACGTTTGATATCAAATTATTTTATCTAAAATATTCATGGTACAAAATTCTATATTTAGTCTTATTTGCTGTTAGAATACCCTGGAAATTACAATAAAGAAAGTTGATCCCACATTTTTCTTTCCACTGTGTGGTTTTCATTAGAATCAAAGGTAAAGACAAGATTTGAATGTATTCCGGATTTCATATCCGAAGAGATTTCTTTTTCACCAACCCTATCTTTGATTCAACTTCAATGTTATCTTATGATTTTGTATCACCGTATCTGTTTTCGCATCGTATTTCTCTGTGATTGGAATATCTTTTTTGTCATGCAAATGTTGATCGCCAAGATGCTTAGTTGGGTTGCAATTGGATTCCCATCATATTGCTTTTTCCTGTTTACAGTTCCCGTCTCAATGATGAAAGACTTCGATTTAAAATTGAACGTCCGACGTTCGCTAAAGAAAATACACTGAACACATGCAGCCCTTTGGCTCGGGCGAGCATTATGATGCAATGGCACTAATCCATTTACCACTTATGCTTGCTTCTCCGAATCCTCAATGGAAGGAAAAATATCCTTTCTCGGAAATGGGCCGGAGAATTTTCACCATTTTTACCTTTGGTTCAACACATGTATTGTATGTTTTACGTTTTTTCATCCATCACTTTTTTTTAGCAATGCATCTCCTTCCTTCTTGAGATTTTTTCTCGGGGAAATGGGGAAGTTCGGTGTGGGCCATGAGAATTTGGAGCCTTTATCCGAAGCATGTGGGTGGTGTTCGAAGGAATCTGGGTGGTCGATGCGGGAGAGGAAGAATGCTGTATCGCTCAGGCTTGTATGAGTGTATATATGTATATAAGAAATATTAGGAAGCGAAAGAAGATGAAGGCTTTTTGCGAGTATGGGGAGGATGGAAAAGGTCTTTTTATCCTCAGGAGGGCACGCGGAGAGGAGCAGCACAGGGAGGTATCCATAGATACGGCACACACAACAGTGTTTGCGTAATAAGAGCCAAGAGGCCGAGAGAGAAGAAGAGAAAGATGCGATGCACTATACGCTGGAGTTTCCGGCAGGAACTCTTTTTTTTTTGCTCTTTTTTTATTCCATAAAAATTTCGCGGACGTGGAGATAGGAAATATGGGCTATTGGATCTACAGGGATTTGTGTGCTTGGGGGGGGGGATGTTGTGCCAGCAATGAGGAACTTGAAGACCAAGAGGGTTAAAAGGGAATAAAAGGGCCTGAAGTATTTTACTAGAGTGCATGCTGGTCGATTCCGTAGTTTCAAGAGAACGAAGCACGCTAGCGGATTTCTTTAATGCGCTTATGTTTCACATACTTTGATCCTCAGTCTCCTCATACGTACCCGTTGTGTAAAATATTCTCCATATGGTAACTATTTAAAGTAATGAAAATAAAGGCGAGTCTCAATTTCATCTGGTAGGAATTTTTTCATGTTAAGTGCAATTTTAACAAGGCAATCGTAAACTAATATTTGTTCACTTACGACCATGATTTCACTCTTCATACGATAATAGTGGGCTGCATCGTAACCATGATCACGTGTGAAATAGTATTCTTGTGAAATTAAAGGGGTTCGCTTTTAGTTCTAGCCCTTAAAATTTAAAAGCATTACATATATCCATGCCCATCACGCCGTTCCCTTTCGAGGTTGGTGCGCTCAGAAGAGTTTCATTCTGTGTGGCTGGCTCTACTTGAATAATTTCTTTCTGCCTTATCCGTGCATACCTCTTCTGGTCTGTATACACTCATTCATTGCTTCATACTCGCCCTCCTATTCTAAAAGACTCTTAATGTTCCGCCTCAAGAGTATCTTTCACCATATTCACCCATGCCTTCCTCGGTCCTTCTTCTCACACCATTCTCTATTAAAAAGGTGCCTCGTTATTCAACTCTCATTCATTTCCTCAACATAGCTATACTATCGGATCATTTAGATGAAAAAATATACAAGACGTCTGTCATGTGGTTGAACTCACCACTCGCAGCATTGGAAATTAATAGAAAATGATGGTTTCCATTTTTGCCTTAGTTATAGCCGCGCAGTATTCGAAATGTGGGCGAAATTTGTATTTCAATGTGTTTTTTCGAATCATTGACTCGGCGTGGTAGCCTGATATTTGTAAGCAGCCATTACAGTAATATGAAATGTATATAGATGCGTGCAAGTGGGTGAATAAAGCTGGAAGACATTTTTGAATTTTATAAATCGTATGAATTTGCACGATAAAAAGTAACATACATGTATTCTACGGCAATAATCGTTCTATCCTCTTATTTATTTATCACGTCACTATGGGGAGTTATTGGTTCGCTATAGTTTTATTGCGCGTTTGCAAGGCATTTTGAGCATATTCAATTTAATTATCACAAAATGTATCTTAATGCATATAAGAATCGATTTTAAAATAGCATAAAATATTTTAAAAACCTGCAATCGGTAAAATGCAATTTTTTCCTTTTATCTATTGATGTTACCGGTATGAACAGGTATGCAAAATTTCTTCTTCAAAAAATCTTCACATAGACAAAAATTAATTCACCTTAAATATGTAAAAGTGTACGCAATAATTTTCATAACCTCGAGGAGTTCCTCTTGATAGCCAGCATTTTTCAATATTTGAGCGCCAAATTGTTCGAACCACTTGCGCTGGTGTAGTTTATCGGGATCACGGATTAAGGAAAGAGATCGGTAGAATGCATCTTGCCGCACAGAAGTGGTGCCATTCCGAAAAATATTAAAGCTAACGTGGCTATCGCGCGCAATTGGTCCGTATTTTTTTAATAATAATGTACATTTTTTTTCTTACTGTGGCAAGTGCTTTTTATTTCCCTATGATGATTTATGATAAAATTGCGGAATGGAAAATGTTACAATTTTGTGTTTAGCTACATAAATCTTCAAGAGTACCAATGTGTTTATGTTGCGTTGACGTATTAACTGCACTAATGGGCCATTCAATACGGCCGATCGCACATTTTAATGGCCTCATTATTCCCTTGTAATATCGTACCGTATGGTTCCATCAATTATATTCTTCAATCAATGATTTATGTACTGTATATGTGACCAAGAGCACAAATCCTGAATGATTTTGATTTTGACTGAACTTGTGCTATGAATTGAGGGCCTGAGAGTCAAAGTAATACAAGTGGCATCAACACGAAAAACGAAATAAGTGTATATTATTTAAATTCGGGTACTGTAGGGAAGCTACAGGAAAAGAAATTCAAGTGTTCGAAAGCATGGTGCTGCGATCTAGCCGCAAAACACTTAAGCTACTTTGCTTTTTGTCGTCTTTTATCGGGGTAAAGTGATACAGGTAGCACAGGACGATGATTGTCACTTGTATTACTTTGACTCTCAGGCCCTCTATTATGAATGAAAGTTAGTAAGGTGAGAAAGGAAAACATTTGGATTAAGAGAAAACATAAGTCGAAATGTTGAACCGATCAATGATTTTATGGATCTACGAAATTGTTATTGTGCCTGCTCATATTTTTTGGATGATTAAGTTAAGATTGAGGTGATGACAGGAGGGGATGACCAAATAACGTTCATCGAATAAAATGCTAAAATAGCTTTACATTTCAAAATGTAATTTCTTTGGCTGTGAATCAGATGCGGATCTCTTAAAAATAAAAATGCGTCATCACTGTATCAGATATATAAAAATATATTTGAAAAAAACAATGCAATATTTTTTTTAATTAATTTTGCCTGCAGAAGAAGTTTCCGTTTGATATTTCGCTCTGACCATAAAGGAAGCACAGTAGTGTATATAAGGAAAATACGTCGCGGACATCTTCATTATTAAAATGAGTGGTCTATTTCATAAGTATACATCTCTTCTGTTGCTGTCTGGGAGAACTACATGCTTTCCTCTCCACTCGTGTGGTCATGATGTTGGTTTTACATGAAGTATCGTAGAAGCCCTGAGTTTCATGCTCACATAAATTGAAACTTGGAGGCTCGCTGCCTTTCCTGTGGTGCTTTATTCTTAAATGAGTATACTGATACTTTTCGACATACTACACTCTAATTGGAGAGCTCGTTTGGTCTATAAATACGGTACGTCGAGGAAAGTGTGTTTCTGCGCGAGCCGTGGGGAACACCGAAATTAGACTTGATCCTTTCCCATAGGGAACAGCCATTTTCAGCGTTTTCCCGTTATGTCCATAGTGAGCAACTTAATGAAAATAGTGCCTTTAGGCTGATGGTTATAGTTAGTGTCACCATTTTCTGGTTTCCCAAAACTGGAAAATATTTAGTTATGAATAGACTCAAATCAAGACAAAAAAGGCAAATTAATACTATCCATCTATTTTATTCTATTGTTCAAATAAAATGAAATTATTAATTTGAGCTGCGGTGGAAGGTTTTAGTTTCAAGCTTTTGGATTACCAACTTCAAACCTCGTTACTAGTGAGGTGATTGAACCCTTTCTGGACTCCACCAAGTAATTCCTCTTGGCCCCCATGGAAAGGTTGAAAAATTACGTCACTCAATTAGGCTTATATACATTTTTTTGTTTATGTTTGTATACAGTATTTATCCTCACAATCAGTACAAATAAATTTGTGAAGATTAATACTTCTTAAAAATAACCTTTCCCGAAGGTTTTTTTGACAAATTAGACAACAAAGTTGACATTTTTATGACGGTTTTCTATTGGTCATAGGTCATTAGGCCATAGTTAATTTATTTTATTTGTTTAAATATTTTATTTTAGTATTTATTTTGCGTTAGAAGGCCTTCGGTGTTGTAGACATCGTGTTTTCAGATTTTGTTTTCTTTCTTGCAGGTGATGATCCCGATTTAAAGTTTTCGCTGTCTTCACCTTGACTCAGGCTGTGCTGAGGTGAGTGTTTATTATCGTTTTGACTTGTACAATAATAGCCCAATAGTATTTTGCACGTTTAAAGCCTTTAAAATGTCATTTAATTGAAAATTATAATTGGTCCCCGGAAAGTTCTACATCTCCAGCATTTGCAATAAAACTTGGTCACATCCTTTCATAACAAAGCCGCAGGAAGTTGGCCGATATAAACTCCATTTATAATCGTGTATGGCTTATGTTGAAAATTCTTTCGTCCTAAAAGGAAAAATATATGGTTCTGGCCATGGCCAACTGATTTAATTACTGTGCTTATTATACAAATTATTTATCTCGGTGAAGTCTTGCAAAACAGGTAATAAGATATTGAAGTATACGTTTCCTAAACTCACCCAATAAACGTGATATACTTCTTGTCAATTATGAAAATTTATTTGTTATGTCTATTCTTATTTTACTATACATTGTTTAAACTGAAGCCTTGAAGACTAATAGTTACTGAGGTTTATGTTTTTTAAATCTTCTAGTACATGTGATGAATTTTAATGATGCTTGCTATCTAAAAACATGGTATCCTTTGATAACATTATTTCTCTTCCGGGTAGTATCGATGTTTGGTGCCAATGTAGGCTGTGTAATCGCGAACCTGGGTAACTAAAAGGTTCCATCTCTTGTTCATGGTAGTGCATTATGTTGCGGGAAATTAAAATGTTGCTTTTCATTTCCGGTGCAGCATATATAATTTACCACAATCTACCTGGATTTCAGTTCTTTCTTTTGGTTTCTGCGTTGTGCAGTATTCGGAAATAATTCTTCTAGTCTTTAAAAATAATATTTTTCACATATTTTTTTTATCCCAGCTTGGTGTTTTATTAATAACTAGCTGAACCCGGCAGACTTTGTCCTGCCAGTGCATATTTATTTCATCTTTATACAGAGTCATCGAAAACGTTGTTCGTGATTTCATTTGTCAATTACTCGAGAAATAATTATTATCGAGGCATCAATATGAAATGAATGCGTGATTGAGCAGCACCTGTCCGAGATTTGATGTCAGTGTTGATGTTGAAGTCACTTCAGCATGTCATCCAGAATCTTTACAGAAAATTCAACAAATGTAGGCCTATCCGTTGGTTTGATTTCATGCCTCAGTTGAATATTGTAAGCATGCAATTTAAGACTTCATATATAATTTTGAATAGTTATTTTAGCAATTCCAAGTTCCAAACTGCGTCGAGAAATGGACATCTTAGGACTTCGTGTACATGACTTTCTCAATCGCTCAACATTCACTTCCGACGCGACGTGGGTGGATTCTATATAAATCTAGCGAAAATGCCAGGCTTCGCTAGTAGTAGTAGTGTTTTAAAGCCGGCCTAAGGTCATTTGCGCCAAGGGAAACTGTACAGAGAAGGATGGAGGGACACCTGGCGTCGGCATTAGCCTACTCTTGCGAACGGCGCCAAGGGGTCCACAGTTTAACGTCTCATCCGACAGACGGTGTACTGTACTTGAAATGCCCCCAGCTTCGCTCGAGGTCATTTCAAAATATATACACTTGGCGTGGATAGTTACTCAATCAGCATAATAATAACAGTTAAGCATAGTTATTGATCATGGGTAAATGTTTAAATTGAAGTTTTTCTTCATTTTCAATGCCCTATTTTTAAATTTCCCATTGCAAATTGATATATATTTTAATAGCTGTACCTTTCCACGCGTTCCGGTGGCACAGTCTGATTAAATGGAAAATAAAGAAAAGGGAAATCACCCGTTTTTAATTTGTTAAGATAGATATAAATATGAAAAAGTCAGAATTTAATGTCAAACAAATTACTTATTTCCTCCCATTAAATTTGAAATCACACGAAACTCAAGGTGTTATATGTGCATTTCGATTGCAAGATCGATGTTTAAGTATAATCAAAGAAAAAAATGCCTTGTTCCTGTTTCTTTGCTGTGGCATCAACATTTTTTGTTAATGCAACGCTGTATGATACACGAAATTTTTTGTTTTGTTGTTTGGCGCGTAAACAAACAAAGCTGATGATTTTCCGACACGGGAACAGGCGACATACAATTGACCAAGCGAGAAGCATGGATTTTCAAGGTTAATGCCGCAAACACTCAATGACTGCCCTTGCGATTTGTTTATTGTCATTGCGAATGCAAGCCGCACTGGAAACTGCAAGCGTTTGAAGTCGAATGGCATGTCGGTTGGAATCATTGGGACGCGTGGTATCAAAACATCTTCTCGTCTCGTGCACTTTTTGAATTCTCCAAATTCTTGGTTGCTACAACAATAATAAAAGAATCATTATTTATAGCCCTCTAGCACGAAATGCGGTGTTTGTTTACATCAGAAATTGATCGGAGACAACAATGAAACACCCATTTAAAAGGCTACTAAAATCGTTTAAGTTGCGTAATTAATCGTTAACTGGATGATTTATCATAAAAACTTCGAAAGAATAAGATAGTTCAGAGCTTCGACATTCCGATAAAGGAAAAATAAAAGCGATCGGTACAAATTCAAGTATTTTTTAATGAACGAAATATGAAAGCACTGCACCGTGAAAAATGTAAAACTCCGTGTAATCTTATGGGAAAAATTATAAATGTAATTTAAAATTCATGTATTATTCATACACTGAGTATTATAACCCGTTTACCGTCCCGGAACGGGGATGAACAAATTGTGAAGATTCCAGCGAAATCGGTCCAGCCATTATCCAAGTTAACCGCTTACCAACAGAATGCGCAATCCATTTTTATTTATAAGATTGGCAAAATAAAGAACTCATGAGGGCTTGCGGAGGTCTAATAATTAAGTTTACGTCCGATTGCTATTTCAAGAAACAATTCCTGATAAACTTGTTTACACGAAAATTACCACGATAAAAAATTGACCTGTACCTGCAGAAAAGTTTAGGATCCTCCGCTTTCAGGCACAATTCGCTGATGTTGTTTATTAACAGGTGATGACAGCATGCGTTGATATCCTTGACGGACCGCAAAGGAACACCTATTTCTCATTAATCCTTCTAAATAGCCACGAGAATTAGGAAGCATGAGTTGCGTAGCGATAGTCTGCGCATTGGTCGTGGTTCGATTTCCGGTTCAGACCAATTTTTTCTCGTGGTAATTTTCACTTAAGGTTCATCACCGAAATTCGAGAAATTGTACATCATCATATTACTTTTTTACTCTAACCGTGATTGCTATGGGCCTGGGATATCCGGAAAATCACGTAAATTGAAAATTGGCCGGGAAAGCCTATAAAAGTCATGGGAAATGATAAATGAGTCTGTAAATTTTCTTTCAAAATCTAAATCTGATTGTTTTCTGTAAGTATGAATTTCCATATTAGGCACTGTTGTTGTGTGAACTTAAATATTTGAGTACCTTGCGTGGATGAGGAAGTGGAGTCCTTTTTTGTTTTTAGCAATTAATTTTGCACTTAACATATACTTTTAGGTCCTATTCTTTATATTAGGGCTGAGAAAGATAAAATGTATGTTTCTCCTCAGGTTGTACAGGAAAATCGTGGCCCTAGTCATTGCCTAGACCTAAGAATAGTACACCATCAGCAAGGAAGCTGATTTTCCCCCGGAGTGATAGTGGTGGTGCTCCTTTTGTTGGAAAACTTTTATCCCCAAATTTACATGCGTTAATGTTTTTTCTCCTATTCTTGCACCTTCTTTAAAATACACAGGAGTGGAATACACAGACTTAGAAAAATGGAGTTATTGACCTGGAAACATGGATTAAGTTCTAAACTTTCCTAACATCTGGCCGGTGATAACTTTTGGCTGACAACTGTCCCTTAGATATTCTATGCTGATTTAAAAGTAGACATTTTTATTTGGGCATTTTTTTGTAATATTATGGGTGGAATTCTTCATAGATATAGTGTGGACGCCGTTAATGTTGTCACTTATACGTGCATTTCATCTACGCATTTCATACTTTCAACGGTCGATTTTTAAACAATGCCTAAAGTTGTTTTCGGTTGCACATAGAGGCGATTTATAAAAAAGTAGAATTGGGAAAAGGTTTATTGGTTTTTCTTTATTGCTAATGCTTCCTTGTTTCCAAAATCACATCACATCCTGAATTGAGAAATATATCGAATGCTTGCTGTTACTATTTGTCAATTATAACGGCAAAGCTTAAGACTATCTAATAGTTATCCCTTTGTCACGACGTATCTTATTATATTGCTTACTGGAGAGAGTATGAAAACTTTTCCAGCGCACCGTGAATTGGAACCCCTGTGGGATTCCAATTCACGGTGGGGTTGGAAAATTCTTTACCGAATACTGTCACGGACGTTTTATACCAGAACAGTCGCAAAACTCATGGAACCAGAGCGGCTAAATTTTCATGGTTGCTCGGCACTAAAATTCCCCTTTATCCTTGTTGAAATATTCATTTCCTTCACAGTTCCATGTATCTCTGCTGTCTCATGAATTCTTGGAATTTCAACTCTGGGATTTCCAAATCAGTTGGCACTTCCAAGGAGTGACTTTTTACGCCTTTCTTTCATATCTTCGATTTATATCGGGTGGGTTTATCGTTTTTATTCTCTTCGCCTTATGGCATATCCGACGGCAAATTTTTAACTCAGCACGATCATCTTCTGTTCTCAACATTTCATGACAATCGGCTCGCGCAATGGTTACATAGCAAGGCGTTGGTGCCAAATTCATCTTTTTTTTAACAAAAATCTCCATTTTCTGTGCCTCTTTTAAGAGTCTTCACTTTCCCGCAAGTATCGTTAAAATATGGAAATAAGAACTACTTCTGGGACATTTTAAACATTACATATTTAAGTACGTCGGTGCACCTATGCCAATATCAATTTTTTAACGGTAAAAATGCGAATTTGCATTTATTGGTCACTTTAAGTGTGTGGTGCCCTTCGTAGCTGTATCCCTTCCGAAGTTTTTCATTATTTTTCTATTATCTGTACCAGTCTCGCAATGCATTCATGTTTTTGCTTCAGACTTAGCAAGAATCGGAGTCGCGTTTGTCGTTCTACTGTAATACGTTAATTTCACACTTTTCTTAATACCTGCCCAATGCTTATGGCATTAAGAGCCATTAAATAGGTGACAACTGCTGATTGGTTCGCTTTTTAACATAACAGTGAATTATTTCTTCTTTGTTGGACCTTTTACCTACGAATGAAGCGTTATTAAAGACTCCCTATAATGGATGAAATTATTTGCAGTATTGTCCATGGACTAAATGGTTATTTGGTGGCATTTAATACTTACGATGGTGACCCATTCTCTACATCTGAAGAAAGATGCTGCCTTATGTTCAAAGAAACTCACCAGTGCGCGATTATCTTTATCCGCAGTAGACTGTATTCCTCGTCTCAAGTGCCGTAGTTCAACTATGTAGGTGTACTGAACCATATCAGTATACCCTAAAATATGGATCTTTATGTTATATCTTGCGAATTAAATTATTGTGGTGTTCCTCCTATTGTTTTAACGACTGCATTGGTTAGAATACACATTTTTATCGCGAAGAAAGCATGAAGCCACATTCACTTGAGACTTATATTTTTTTCAAATGTTTCTTAGCGCTAGGAGTCTTTAGGTATTTGAAATTTTGTATCTTCAACTCATTGATTATTTGGCCGTGAGTACTTAAAATGTTTAAAGAGACGCTCTTTAGGGGCACTGTGAGACCAATTTCCCGATTTGTCACGATCAAATTTTCATTCGAAAAGCATCATACTACAAGTGAAAACAGAGGAAACTTGGTAAATCCTTGAATCCTGAAAGGTTATAATTCTGCTGCACTCCAAATAGCCAAATTGCATTATTTTTTCTACGTTTACGTTTTCGGTGGATATGCTCCGTGAACACAGTCTGGTGTATCTCGGCATGGTTGCTAGTGATCGCGTTTCCCATAATCTCGATCCCGCCATTCTGCTCCATATACAGTTTCTGAGATGAATCTTGAAGTTAGATATCCTCCCTCATGAATGTTTGTGGATCTGTCAGAATTTAGATCAGTTTATCCTCTTTTGTGTGATTTAAGACCCCTGTTAAAGAAAATATTTCATGGCATCTGAACATTCTGAACAGCATTTTGATATTTTGGGATAGGCATTACGCAACAGTCTTGGTATGGGTCCATACCATCCTATTACGCCAAAAGTTTAAAATGAAGTTCTCAGCTAGTGTCATATGATCTTTAAAGGCAACTTGTGGTTGCGGGAAAGCGGTATTTTCATTCATAGAGTAGCGCATATCTACTCATCAGCAGTCATAAATCTGATTAGTTGGCTATTGGTTTTCTGCTGTTCTCCAATTCACCCTTCTCTACGCCAAAGTGTTTTCACCTTTTCAACCAAAGTGGCACCTTTTTAATATTGCAATGAATGTGTTAAGTTTGATATATGTGAAAAAAATTCCTAACGTATTAATCTTTGAGAAATTACGCATAATAATAATTTTCAATTAATTACGTGCATTGCCATCACGCCATTCCCTTTTGGGGCAAGAAATGTCGAAGAACATGGTTATAACTGATACTCCTATAAAACTCGCTCTTTTTTAATAGATTATTTCATTCCGCCCTATCATTTTATATGTTTACCTCTTCCGTTTCTCTTACGCTCATGAATGGCTTCGTACTCGCTCTACTATTCTTAAGACTTTAATATTCCTCCTATATAGAGTCACTTCCACCACATTCACCAACTGCTTTCTTGTTCTACCCTTTCCTCTCACGCCATTTACTCTCCTATCATATACCTGGGTTGGAATCCCTGTTCCCTCTTTCGCGTTGTCCTTTCCATTATCAAAAACGCAAATTGCTCTTAGAAGGGCAATGCTAAACAGTTCCTATCCCAAGAACGTACTCCATAATTTAAAACTAGTTATTAAAAGCTCTCGAAAACATTTAAAGAATGACGTTAAATATTTTGCTCTCATGAGAAAAATTAAAAAAATAATGACAATCAACAAGGCACACTTCCTTAATATTTTTTCTATTTTTTAATTGATAGTAGGAAATGGCTGTCGTGTGAAAATGTGTGCACTTACTGGTTGCCGGTATGAATAAAAATATGGAAGCTCTGCTCCATACGATGGATATGTATAATAATGCACTGATTCCGATGGTGGTATGTTTAAATCTTTGCAATTTAATCTAAGGGTCGCTGGTTCGATCCACTGTCCGCGAGTTTTTTCACTCGTCAGGTCATGATTGGGTATGTGAGTAATATTTTTCCCGGCGTAATGTGCTACTTTCAGTGGTTATGGAAAATAAATATACAATTAAACACTTCTATTCGGCAATCTTCTATAAGTATTGAGATACTTATGAAGTGTCACTGGCAGTGTAACAAGGGCTTCAATTTTCATTTTTCAGTATCACCTTCTTAAAGGGAATGAAAAAACAGTTAGAGATTAGCCTGGTGTGCATTAGCATGGCAATGATACTCTGTACTTCCCGTATTCAGAGCCTCTTATAATCGTGTTAATATTTAATGATCCCTAAAACGTGTACTTTGGGTGTGGAACTGGAAGAATGGGGCTGTGTTTCTGGCGAGAATAATGCAGGAAGGTTTTTGTTCCACCAGCTCTTTTACCATGCGCATTGGTGCATGTTAAGATATCTGGTAGTAGCGTACCCACTATCATCTAGCGAGTGAAAAGTTTGTCCCTGTTCCTTGGAGTGGTTTGTAATGCGTACTGTGAAGCGTACTGCGGTATTCAGCCGTATAACTCCTATCAAACTTCTTCGTAATGTCGGCCTGAGAGCTTTGTGGAATTTATCATAATCAAGCATGCAAGTGTCATCTGCTTTCTTGTTATTTTATCGCCGATAAAAGTTTTGCTGTCTCAGAATGATTGCCGGCCATATTCTTCCCCTTCGGTATGTCGTGAAATTGTTCAACTATGGACGTGGATTCATATAGGGTACAAAGTTTATTACCCATGCATTGCTCATTCTTCAGTCATAGGACCGGAAGTTTTTTCATGTCATAAACGGTCGGAGCGTAAATTTCTGGAAATTTTACTTGCCTTTCCTGTAAAAACTGTAGTTTTTCAAAGATGATATTCATTTTAAAATAAATTACGCATTTTTCAGTTTTTCCTAGCTTGGTTGAAAAGAAAACGAACTCTATTCCAAAATTCCTTTTTTCCCATTCTCGTTCTTTATTCCCTCCTCTTTTGCCTTCATTAAATTCCTCATTTCACTTCTTTTCAGCCAAACTTTAAAGATTTTCCCCCTCTACAACTTTCCTCAATAACATTCTAAGTACTTGATCGCTTTCTTTCTTTCCTACTTATTCATATTCTATCTTACCCCTAAATAAAATCTCATGCGTGTTACCACATGATTGACAAACTTGTTTCTTCGCTATCTTTTGTTCTTAAAAAAGTAGGAGCTGGGTTTGCAACTATTCGTGTGCAGTACAACTTTTTTTCAAAAACATGTAAAACTAAGAACGTTAACAGGTATAAGATGCGCTAATCCCAGTATTTAAAACGAATACTTAACAAAAGACGGCAGCAACAGACTGGAGTAAATTTCAATGAGCTTAGATTCCTATCAAATACTACCTCGTTTTTTAAATAATTATTTTTTTACGAGGGCAGATGGATATAGGGTTACAAGTGGTAAAAGGTAGTAATGAACACGTTTGGACCCAAATCGTTTGGCTCTAACAATTTGTTGCATTATATATATATATATATATATATATATATATATATATATATATATATATATATATATATATATATATATATACAGTATGCCAAGAGGGTGGCCGATAAAAAATATACACACGGAAAAAAGAACACTTACACATAAAAATTTTCGATATTTCGGTGAAGTCTAGCTCCACCTTTCTCAAGGTTTAAGGTATTAAACCTTGAGAAAGGTGGAGCTAGACTTCACCGAAATATCGAAAATTTTTATGTGTAAGTGTTCTTTTTTCCGTGTGTATATTTTTTATCGGCCACCCTCTTGGCATACTGTATATTTATCACCCGAGTGATTTTCCTGGAAGTTTTATATATATATATATATATATATATATATATATATATATATATATATATATATATATATATATATATATATATATACGAGTTCGTGGAAAATCACACACGCGATAATGTAAATAGACTATGCCACAGGTGGGGCGGAATTAAATATAAACACATAAAAAAAGAACACTCACAATATTAGTTGATATTTCGGTTGCTAGAACCTTTCTCAAAGGAAGACGGATACAGAAGGTGTATCCGTCTTCCTTTGAGAAAGGTTCTAGCAACCGAAATATCAACTAATATTGTGAGTGTTCTTTTTTTATGTGTTTATATTTAATTCCGCCCCACCTGTGGCATAGTCTATATATATATATATATATATATATATATATATATATATATATATATATATATATATATTCGTTGTGAAATTTTCGCCAGTTGGCCACAAATATATAAAATAAGACTTACAGGAGGTAGGAGAAAGAGATATAGATCAAAAGGATTTGTTCTTGCGGAACGTTTCGGACCGGTTGGTCCTTCTTCAGCTTCAGAACTCTGTTTTACACAAGTAATAATTTCGTATTAAGGTAAAAAAGAAAAATAAATACCAATATATTATCTTTCATTTGAATGCTATTAAAAATGATGGCTTCCTAGGAGTTGTCTAGGCTGTGGCAATGGAAATCTTTATTGGGATAAGGAGTATCAAGAGGAATTATATTGAAGTGATTGTTTGTATTCGATTTCTCTTTCATTTTCCACGGCCATGCGGTTCGTATTTCCCGAAAACGCCTCGCAATGTATAGAGATGAGTTTGGTGACGAGACCTCCGCCGCTCGTGAAATAAAGGAGTGAGAAGGGAGAGGTGACAGCTGGAGAGGATTTCGGTTCGCGGCTTATACTTGGGAGGAGGGTGTGGGTGAGGGGTTGTCGGACCGACCGAAGCGGGGAGGAGAAGCTTTTGGAAGGGCGAGGGGACCAGGCGGGAATCCTTGGGGAACTCCCCCACGGCCATGCGCCGTGGACTCCACGTGAGAAATCCACGTTCGGAATGGACACTTGTTGTGCCGCTCGGCATCGACCGACGCCGACGCCGCAGTCAGTCCGTGGCGGGACGCCGAGGTGTGGGCGTCTGAGAGTGCGTGAGATCGGTTTTAGTTTGGCGGGCGTCGGAGGAGGTGTTCCCGAGGACTCGTCCGTTTATTTCCCCCTCCCGTGTTCCCTTTGCTCCCTCATATGAGTTGTCGACGTGGTGTTTTTCGCGTGTTTGTTGGTTACATGAAGGACGCCAGGAGAGTGCCCCCGTGAAGGACTTGAACCAGCTCGCCTAAGCGCAGTTCGGTGAGTGCTGTCGTAAATTTAGTCGAGTCGCTTCCGTCTTGCTGCTGCCGAACCATAACACTTCCCATGCATGTGGAGTGGGCGATCGGAAGCGGAGGTGAAGTACTGTTATCATTGTCTCTAGCATTAATCTTGTTGTTATCTCTGAATAGTATTGTTTTCCGTTAGTATCACGAAGCATTCTTATCTCTACGCGAGTGCTAAGTCAGTATTGGATGAATTAGCGTCAAAAGTTACAATACTCCCCACGCGAGTGACCAGTCTTACTATTATAATGTAAGGTACATAAATGCATTAAATTCTCTCTTCAAATGTGGCGGTTTTATACAGTTCTTCTATCTAATGCCTTCATTTAATAATCATTGTAGGTATGTTGTACTAATGCCACGGATCATGGTTTTCACGTTACAAGTGACGACCTTCCCAATATAATAAATAAAATAACGTTCCAAATATTGAATGTTTTAAAGTTGATTATTAAAAAAAGAAGCTGTTCTGTTTTTATATACTACATTGTTTACTCAGTAAATATCTTTTTGCATCGTTTTCATGAGAAACAATAGGTATAACTCTCATCACCGGAGTATGAATTCCTAAAATATCTGTAAGGATCATGAGTTGTCAGTCGACAGTTGTTTAAGAAGTGATTGTTATCATTTTAGATATTCTCTTTAATACAGTTTGTAACATTTAGTAGCATTCATCTCAGAACATTCAACTTTTGTCGTACTGTTCAGTGTGCCGAAATTGAAAATATTCTAGATAGTGCTACATTGAATCCGTGTCGTTAGTTGTATGTGTTTTTAGTAGTTAGTGTCTTTAGGAACCAAGTTGTCTTTACTTTCTTACAGTTCTCAGTCTATGATCATATTTGTATTTTGGTAGGCGTTGCGTCAACCTTTAGTATTCTAATGACGCGTATTTTGCTCTGGAGATGTCAGCGTATACGAGTATTATCTTCGATTCTAAATGTAGGTGGAAACCGATTTGGTTAGATGGTTTTCCTCAGAAATTTTTCGAATACCCGTCTGACACATACTGGGAAGGTTTTCGCCCCCCTGGTTAAGGGAGAGTTATCCAGAAGATGGTTTCTTTTTTACGTACCTCTATTCCACTTTCGTGTTTTTCATTCGCAATCCCTTACCTTAATGTAGTCAAAGCAAAGCAATCTTCCTTCGCCGGCTTCAACTTTTTCATATATGTCATATATGGTCCAATATGAAAATGATAATGAATTCAAAAATAATTCGGTCTATAAAAGCGGTAGTTTTTTTCTCGCTAATCTTCAAAGAAGGAAGATATGAGCAGCTTAGGATCATCAAATACCAAAATAAAAACGCAATCCGAATATAGACCATTCTTTTGAGCCGATAAAATGGGCCCTTCATGCGATAGGTGTTTGCTCGGAAATAAAAGTAGAATGACTAAACGATGTTACGTTCTAATCAGAGGGTCATTGTTATTCATTAAATTCCGTCATTTCCGTCGAACTCATTATATTTCAATTAACATTTAAATTATTGCTTTGTGCGTTTTGCTAATTTGTTGAAAAATCCATCACATATAAAGCTTCTCATTTATTCCGACTATTCAGAGTATAACGTGTAAGAGTGTGCCAGGTTAGTTTTCGCCGTGTGCGTTACGTCGTGCTCTCATGCACTTCCGGTTGGACCATAACAATGCTTTGGCTTTAATACGGAGTGGTACCATTTCATATCCATCTCTTTATTGCCATCCATCTCTTTTCGAACTTTGACATTATACACACGCATAATAGGTATCTACTTTTTAAAATCTAGATGAGTCTCATTTAGTGAATTCACTTCGCATCGGATAATGCAGTCTATACTAAAACTTAATAATGCCCTTTCCTTTCAAAATTTATTGGTTTGTACTATCAATTGTTCAAACATATTGTTCATCGTAAGACTTGGTGCTTTCCTGGCGTACGATCTGAAAAAAGTCTTCACGGGATTCCCACCAGGTTGGATGTTCAGCCAGAGCCGACGTTTCAATGGCTAACTCTGCCATCGTCCTCAGGGCGTTGAGTGCTGGGTCAAAATTTGTCCGGGTTTATATATCTTCCGGCCGCGCGTCAGGTCGTTTCTGATTGGCCGTTGTCGTTTCTGTGGATGTTGTTTTTTCGCGCCGTCTTAATTGTCTTTAAAACGGCGGCTAAACGGCAAAAAAAAAAATAAGACGGCGCTAAAAAACAACATCCACAGAAACGACAACGGCCAATCAGAAACGACCTGACGCACGGCCGGAAGATATATAAACCCGGACAAATTTTGACCCAGCACTCAACGCCCTGAGGACGATGGCAGAGTTAGCCATTGAAACGTCGGCTCTGGCTGAACATCCAACCTGGTGGGAATCCCGTGAAGACTTTTTTCATATTGTTCATCGTTTGATTTTAAAATTATGCTTACCGTTTTCACAATCGAATTATTAACATGAAATATTTGATCATCTCGGGTTGTTGGAAAAAACCGTATGAAGGTATATATGATAGGGAAAATGAGTACGGAAATACTTATAATATTATGTCTATTAAATAAATACTATGATTGTATGGTGGAAGACCTATGTGAATAAAGCTATTTTAGCAACTTTCATCCGGTTATTCTCCATTTAAGGCACAAAGCGATTCATTAAAAAAATCTAATTAAAATAGAGAATTATCATTGTAAGAATAGTGTGTAATGTCTATCTTCTCTAAACACTCGCTTCCCCTCTATACCCACTTATCTTTATGTCAGGGCGATGTTTCTAATGAAGCTTCTTGATATTCTCTCTTTCTATATTGTTCCGATTTTCCTACACAATCCCTGAAGGTAGTTTTTTTTTATATTTATTTTTTGTAAACTTTAAATGGGTTGCAATTGTAAGACATTCGTAGTTCTAAAATATTTTTGTAATATACTGGAGTTGAATTTATATGGTCATACAAAATTATTGATAAACTTGATTGTGATACAACTTACTGGAAGTAAAATAAATAAATCATTTTGAAAATTCATGAACTGCCTTGAATTAGCAGGAACATATGAAATTGTATTCCAAATTCCAGTCAGGTGAGTGTCAGTGACAAAGAAAAACCTCTGGCAAAAGTGAACTGCTCGTCACCTTGCGAGAAACGAGATTAGAAACCTTTGAAGTACCTATCCTTTTTTTTCTCAGATGCGAATAAAGGGGGCCAGTGGAAGAAATGCATGTTCCCAACATAGAAAGAAAACGCGACCCTCCATCTACACTTTCAAGTAAGTTTAGGGCTCATGTTCACGTGTTAGCGGATGTATTCCGTAGTGAGGTGGATTGGCCAACTCCGTGCTGAACTCGTTTCTGAAAGAGTTCAGCACGTATTTCAGTTTTTCTTTCTTCTTCACTGAAATTCATAAAGAGTATTTTTAAACGTATTCCTAAAGTAATGTAAATTCTGAGATTCATTATGAGAGTTTAATAATTTGTTCTTTAACATTTTTCCGGCGTTTAGACTTTTAAGTTCCTTTATTATTGGGCGTATACTGCGTAGGTTGGTTTTTCAAAACAGTGGTTTCGCCCGTTTTCATGCTGACATCTTTAGGTCAAAGCGCCAGGACCTCAACTTGGCCACGTTAATATAGGTCTTTTGTTTTAGTTATCCCAATAAGTAATTTCAATATAGAAGACGGCTACAGCCCTTAATACCAATGAAAGAGGATTTGGCGGAAAAACGACAGACCAGTGTGACAACGTAAAATGTAATAAGAAGACCAATATTACCGCGGCCAAAATGCAGTCCAGGCATTTTGACCTGAAGACTCGTTGGAATACGGGTGAAACTGTTGTGTTGAGAGGCCAACTACGCGGGGAACAACGGAGAAAGACGGAACATTCTGCCGGACAAGATAGGTTTGTATGCATTCGAAGTTGACACCGTTGCTAAATATTCGAAATATAATAGTTTAAGCGTGGAGAGGGCCACATCCGGCGTCCTTCGTGCAAACATGATCGGCCCCTGATATTTATTGTTTCTGTATAGCGGTACTTCGAATTGCTCACTTAATTTGTTCTTGCCGCACGTATCTCGAAAATCTCGTGTGTCGATAAGTTCGTATCACAAAACCTTGGCTTTTATGTGTTTTGCTTTTAGTTTGCGGGAAGTCAATACTTTATCAGGCTAAAATGTTTGAAAATTAAAAAAAAATGCGCGTTCGAGTAAATTTCTCTTTTTTATACTCGCAATAAGCATCTGATTAGCTGTATTAAAAAGTGAGAAATTTCTGACCTTTATAGTGCGTTCATATCAAGACGTCAAAGCTTATTACGAAAACATTTCGTAACCCGAAAAGCTTGTTTGTTGAACTATTCATATGGCGATGTTACACAGTATTTCATATTTGATTTGAAATTTACGGAAAAATCTGCATATGCCAATTTCTAACGACGGGGTCGTCCACAACCAGGGAATTTCATCGGAATAGGATTTTGAATCTGTATTTCAACTAAACTGCGTCTTATCTTTGCGTACTTATCCTGGGATTGAACTGGCCATACAATATCCATGTAAAAAAGTCCTATTGACGGCGCCTATATAATGGTTGGGGAATAAATGTAAATGTATAAGATGAATTCACGTAACTAGGTGATGGATCTGTTGCGAAAATGGAAAATTCATAACATTTGTGACATTACAGTAGAGGAAGTAAGTGTTATTTGGTGACTAGTTGTCGTCCAACAATAAATAAAAATATAGCCGTCACATTAATCTTATAAATCATCCTAATATCTCTAACAGCCGTAAATATCCATTCGTCCCTCATTTTAACCGTTTCAACCACCTACTTTGCCTCCTCCTATTGTCCTCCAGATGTTTCCTCTTCTCACCCATCATGCCGAGCACTTCCTTGTTCGTCTTTCTTCCTGTCAACTGGACTTTCTCCATTCTCCTCCTCACCCAAATCTCTAACGACTGTTGGCAATTCTTGTCCTCTTTTCTCGGATTCCACGTTCCTACCCCGCACAACGCTTCACCCTATATTGAACTACTCGCCAACCAATTTTGAACATTCTTAAGGTCCCAGTCATCCATTCCCTCCTATTGACGAACGCCTCCTTCACTTGCGCAATCCTCCCTATGAGGCTACGGTTGTGCCCATTTTTTTCCGTCGTCTAACCCAATAAAATACATTTAGTCCAATCCAGAATGATTCCTTGCTTCACGAATACTAACTACAATACGCCAGGGTTTCATTCGATGACAGTCGTCATCATTTTTTTAATAACACGGCTTAGCCTTCTTTTGGAGAAAAAAATGTTTTTGAATTTGGAATTGCCCGACGGTTCCAGTTTTTTCAATTCACAAAATGTTATGCGTTAAAGTCGTAGTGATTCCTTTTCTTACGGGTAAGGCGTTACGCGAATGGCACTTTCTCCTTATTTTTGTACTCAGCCGGGTTTTTGTCTGGGTCTGGGTAACTTCTTTATTTTTATGAATTACTTCTTTCATGATTACAATCAAGCGTTCTGCTGCGAATAAATTTGGATGATTATGGATCTCTGTCGCCAAAATTGGAAGCCTATGGAGCGCATATTCCCCCCATATCACTGAGGAGAATATTCCTTCCTTTATCTCACTGTGCCAATGAAATTTCGATATTGCCTGCCATTTAAAATTGATGTTTTTTTTGGAAGATGGGATATAATTTTTATTTAAAATAGGGATCTTCTTATCCATAATATTCATCTTTTATTCAAATTATTCGCCGCTGGCAAAAGATAAAGAGTACAAAGTATTTTTCAGTATAATTTTTTGTAGGAAGCAAATTTTATTAGAAATAAATTGGTGAATTAACCCTCCTCTGGTTTTAAAGGTAGGTAATTTCTATGAATCGAAGTTTCAATGAAGAATGTTGACAGAGCTTCACTATTGTTACTGAACGACTGGACTCCTCTTTATTTCATATGGGTACAGTGTTATTCAAAGAGGCTCGTAAAAATATTTTACTGCTGCACAAGGATGTGGAGCTATTATATTTTCTGGAAATGGAACTTCCAGATTGAAACCAAGCACGAATACATAGCTTTTGGTGGCTTTTTTCTTCACCTTACAAATCGCTTCATAACTTTATCCAGCAATTTTTAATGCCAAATGAAAGAAATCCTAATCGTTTTTCTATTTTAAAACACAGTGACTCACAGTGTCGCAAAATCATGTCGTCATATTGATGACGAGGTCAGCTAAGGGAAGAATACAATTGACAGGAAATATTTATAGCTTAAGACATTAACTAAATGGATAGATATTCTTTTTATTATTGTTGTCCTGAATAATTTAGGAGAACTTTTTTACAACCTCTTTCGAAGAGATATTCTTCATGTATTTTCTCAGGAAAAGATGTTATGAAGGCCAAATTTGCCAGGAGCCGAAGTTGCTATTCATTCCTCAGTATATCTATCTTCTGTACTTAAAATTCTTTATGCGTGATCATTTCCTGCTAATTTTCGGGCTCTAACTGTTGGCTACATAAATTTAACTGTGGCGTAAGCCTATATTTCTTTATTGAAATGGGTAAAAAAATCATATCCCATATTTCTGTGTTTTCGTTAGTGAAAGATAAAGCTCTTCTTCTCAGAGGTAAAATTTTCAACTTTCGCGAGAAATTAATAACTGTCGACGAACTCATGTTCATCAGATGTTAATTATATTAACTATGTGGTTATATACATCTTAATTCTAATGCAACGAATGATACCTTGGTATAACTAAATAAAAACAACTTTTTGCGTTTAGAGTTACAGGTTGGAGTTTTAATTTTTCGTAATTTAAAACAATAAATAGAACTAACATTTCCCCTGTGGGTCTCTAATTTTGAAAGTTTAAATCATAAAAACCTTTCCCTTTCTTCGGTAATGAAGTTAATAAATGTCCAAATTAACCAATGTCTTTAAGTTTTTTATGCAAAGCTTTCCTTAGTGAATTTCTTGCACGCTTGTGCTCATTACGGGAATGAAAACGAAAGTAATTGGTGAAAACAATTAATTGGTCAGCTTATTTTAGCTTCTTTTTTCCTAAGTTTTCTCGGCCAACACATTAGTTTCCTTCCAGGAATATTTCCCTTAAAACCTCCGAAACTGCTCTTAGCCGCTGTCTTCGTTGCGTTAAAGGGTTTCTCCGTGCCATATGCTGCACTCCCATTTCTAGCGAGTAAGTGAGTCTGGAAGCGTGGAAGGAGGAACTTAATTGTAACGGAGTGCAAAGTGGAGATGAGCGGACGAGTTAGGCTGGAGTAAGGGCGAGGGATATAAGGATGAAGTGATGCTGGTCAGTTTATTAGGCGGTAAGGCGGAAAGGAAGGGACAGAAGTGGGTGGCTGGGAGAGGGCATATTGCAGCCAAAGGACTAGATTTGGGTGAGTTACTAAGTAATATTAGTCCAAACACCTTATCCTACATTATGCTAAAAGATAAGCCGAAAACGTAAACGTTTCCATTCAACGCTCAGCTGTTTCCAAAGACAAGAAGATGGACAACTCTAAAACTAATTCTCACTTTATTATATAAACGCACTTTATCATTAGTTACCAACCCTATTTGTGCCACCATTGTCTTTTGCTATCTATTTTAAATTTTGATCATTTACCTAATTCTATGAAACTGAAATTATGTATGTCAAACTGCATTTGATACCCAAGCCCCCTGACGAATTGGGGTAGTAGTAGTATTTTTGATTAACGTGCTTCGACGCCTAAGGACATTTCGCACTTACTGTCTGCCACGTGCAGACAGGGGCAACCGCACTTGGACGAATCGGAGGAACACTCCTCCAAACTCGAGCCGAGCCTAACGATGCTTAACTTCAGTGACTGAACGGGAACCAGTGTTTCCATAGTGGCAGGTCGTTGCTTCTCTCTATACGGGCCCTATCTTAAGGAACATTTAACTCAATAAGAGAAGCATTAGATTCAGTGCAAAGATCTATTTTTGTGCTGTTTTCATACTTTCACTCATGGAATAGGCTTCAAACTTTTTGTATCCGATGACTGAAGGAAAAAATTCAAGTCTTGCATTTCATTTGTCGCATACGCTTCATCTTTTTACGTAAAACGTTTGCACTACTTCCTCAATAGAATTTACTGAAGTATATTTACTTCTTTGGAAACAGCCGCATTGCCTTAAAATGGGAACTTTTGCCTCACGTTAAATAATCAACATAACAGAATTACCATGAGATTTTAGCTGAGATTTCTTTCACCTCTACCTCTTCATGCCTGCTACGTATTATATGCATGTTTAATGTCTCATCATGGGGATTACATTATGATCCTTTGCAACATTTTTGGTTTGGCCACACAAACAAAGTTTTGCAGTAGTTTGCTTTAGATTATAATTCCAGAAACTTGCCTAGGGTGTGCAACTACCAACAAATTATAACTCTAATGCTTTGAGTGCTTACGGTCACATATCATAGATGTTGTTCATCATATACCTCCTGTTCTGAAAGTGCACTCTTCATCAAGTAACATTGTTTGGGATACGTATGCTTTTCACTCTTTGTAACTTCCATTTAAATTTACGATTGTAAATTTAAGTTCTATTAAGTCAACTGTACCTCAGTAGTTAAAGAAATAGACCAAACTTATAGCTACTTTGGAATAAAATTGTAATCTAAAAGCAGCTGACTACTAGTTTTTGTGAGTTAGTGTAGTTACTATTTGCTATTAATTTTTAGCTGATAGAAAAGCTGTAACTTTTTTCAACTTGCATCTAATAGAGAAGCTGCTACTTTCTTTGAGAAAGTAGTTAAAAAGTAACTTATTATATATTTTATTAAAATATATTTTTATTTTAGCCAACCCTGGATTTTACTTTAATTTTATGTTATGATAAATGCATACTTTTTTAGTGTTTGCTAATTTAGTTCAACGTTATATACATTCTAATTTGATCTACTCACGCGGCCCAGTCATCCTCAGAAAGAACTCTTTTACCTTGGTATTCTTTTGAAGGAACTCAAGGTTGCTTTACTGCCTAGCTCCAAGGTGAGACAAAGCCAAGCTTTACTGTTTGCACGTAGGATTGAGACAACCTCAGTTACCGAAAAGGTGTCAACAAAGTGAGCTTGGTGTTCGAGCTTTATTGAAGTTGGTTTTCATGGGTTCTTCTCAGCGACGTTAATTCCGATGGTTCTTTCATATCGTGGCTGAGCGTCTATTGATCGATTCGGTATTGGGGAAGTGACGAATCTAAATTTCAACGAGGAAGTGTCATTATTCCGGCTAGTTGAGATCCCAATAGGGAAACGTTATTATTCCGACTTTAATTACTTTCAGGTATATTAGCTGAATGAATATTCGATCATCAGTGAGAAACTTTAATAAAACAGTCTCTTGGAGGAAAGACTGCTGAACTCAATGTTTGCGTTACATCAGTACATGCGTATGTTCCTGATAAATAATATTAAAAAAATCGGATAATCTCGCAAAAAAACATTTGTGCCATAGGAAGTATAAGCGTCACATTGTGTACGATGTGCTGTTTTTAACAGGGAATAATTATAAGGACCGCGATGGAAATAAATGAAATACACCCACAATAAGTAAAAAAATAAGTTTATTTTAAGTCTATATAATAAAAGTGATTTTGGTGACGTATTTCTTATGTGCTCAATTCAAAATTAGTGAATAAGAGTTTTTAAATATTTCTAATCCTTAGTAGTGACGCATTAACTTAAATGTCTGTACTGACAAATCGTTCTTGCAAAAATTTGTAAGAAATAAGTGTCGATGAAATTTAGATGTGGGAGAAACGAACATAATACGACGCACTTTACAAGCAGATAATTTATTTTAAGATAATAATAATAAACTACCTTTTTATTAAGCCTCATCATCTTTTCCACTATTAATCTTAAGGCTTAAATCCTGGCTCTTTCGGAAACCAAACTGGTCATCATGCAGATTTTCTTCAATTTTATTTTCAATTCGGTGATATATTATTCTAGTAAGTATCTTTGAAGCATGGGAAACCAGGCATATGGTCCTATAATCCTCACATTTTTGTGCTGAGCTCTTCTCAGGGATAGATATCATGCGTATTTTCTTCAAGTCGTCTGGAACTATCGTATGTACATTGCACAGATAATTTCGAAAAGACAATCTTTTGCCTTTCTACCAAGAGATTTTAAAATTTCTCCCGGAATTTCAACTACTCCTTGAGCTTTATGATCCTTCAGCGATTTTAGTGCCCTGTCAAATTCTTCTCAAGGAGAAGAGTTGGATGAAAACATCTTAGAGAACGAAGAAAGCAGAGTAGAGGAGAGGATTACTAATGGAGGTCCAATCAAATCCTCTACTCTGCTTTCTTCGTTCTCTAAGATGTTTTCATCTAACTCTTGTCCCTTATAGTGCTCTTCAATGTATTCCTGCCACTCCTTGATAATCCCTAATTCATCTGTTGTCACTTTTCCGTCTTTATCTCTCAAAACTGATAGGGCCTTTGTTTTTCTGTTGAACTCTGATCTTATGTCTGCGAATGATTTTTATAAAATTCCCTTTGCCATGTTCTCAATTAATTGCTTTACATTTGTTTTCTAACCAACTTTCTCTCACTTTTTTGGAATCTGTTTATTTTGTTTCTGTATTTTCTGTACTCAATTTGGTCTTCTAAATTTTTACACGGCCTTCTTTCTTTCATAATTGAGAGAATGTCATTTGTTATCCAGGGTTTGCATGGAATCATTTCTCTCTTTCCAATGCATTTTTTTGAAGCATTTAGGACTTCATCCTTAAATAAACTCCATTTTTCTAGTACACTTTCCATTTTTGCATTTCTCTTTTACTACATTTGTCATTTCACTATATAACTCTTGGTTTTCACTGTTATCTCTGATTTTCGTGACATTCCATTTGTTGTTCCTTGGAATAACTTGCTTCCTTTTTATGCGAAGTTTGCTTATCATTATCCCAGGATTATGGTCAGAGTCTACATCAGCACCCGGGCAACCTTTAGTTGCTTTTACCTGGTTCTTAAAACTATTCCTTACTAAAATATAATATATTTAATACCGTTGTCCATTTCCAGGCATTGTCCAAGTATATTTTCTTTTTTGGGCTGCTGAAGAAGTGTGTTGGTAATCACTAGGTTGTGCACTTGACAAAACTCAAGATGTCAGGCTCCCCTCTTATTCTTCTTTCCAAGCCAATATTTTCAGACTTATTCTTCTTCCACTTCTTCCACAACCACTGCGTTCCAATCCCCTAAGATCACAAGGAAGTCTCGTTGGTCTACATTCATTAGAACTTCCCCAATTTGTTCGTAAATGTCTTCTATTTCTTGGTCTGGATGATTAGACGTAGGCATATACACCTGAATCATGACCATATTCCTTCGTTCCATTTTTATTTTAAGCATTATAATCTTCTCCCTAAAACCCCAAATTTCCAAGATATTTTGAGCTATTTATTTCCTAAAACAAAATCAACCCGGCCACTTCCTTCGTAATTTCCTGAGTACAATATTCTGTATTTCCCACTCCAGAAATCACCAATGTTGGGCCACCTAACTTCACTTATCCCAATCAGTGGCGTAGCGAGGGGGGGGGTCCGGACCCCCCCCGAAATATTCATCTACATCTACATACTACCCCGCAAGCCGCCTCAATAGGCGTGTGGCGGGGGTGTTAGGACACCAGCCGTTTACATATAAAAAGGAATCGCTCCAATGAAATTACGCCTAGGATTTATTAAAGTCCCTTATTGTTCGGGGGAAAAACGATTTCCCCTACCTATCCGTTCGGCAAAATATCTCTCTTAATTTATCGTTTCTGTCGGACCTGGAAATATAGTGGGGTTCTAATATGATGTTCTCCGTGTCGCTCTGCAAGATATCCATTCTCAATTGTTCAAGCAATCTAAGCCTAACGCGCAGCTTCCGAGTCTCAAGCGGCTCCCAGCCTAATTCGTTTAACATCGGTGTAACGCTGTCTGTACGCCCGTAGCAGTTTTTGACGAATCGCGCAGCTTTCCTTTGTATTTTATTAAGTTCCCGGATTAAGTCTTTCTGCGCTGGATCCCATATGCTCGTTGCATATTCAAGGTGTGGCCGGACGAGTGCGAAATAGCACCTCTCTTTTACTTTTTCATCTGAGAATCTTCCCACAATACGCTTGACGAATCCTAGCTTCTTCAGAGCTCTGCCACAAATATTTCTTATATGTGTTCCCCACCATAGGTTTGAGGTAATCGTAACTCCCAGATACTTAACTTCATCTGTCGCCTTTATCTTAACGCCATCCACAGCATATACACGGGGATAGTTGGACGACCTCCGCAAGAAATGTACCGCCGTACATTTGCTCAGATTAAGTTCGAGTCCCCACTCTTGGCTCCACACATGAACGTTGTTTAAAACCGATGATAGAATTTCAAAGTCAGAGTGATCATTAATTTCGCGATAGATGACAGCGTCGTCAGCAAATAAACGTATTTTACTGCTAATTCGAGAGCATAGATCATTTATGTATATAATGAACAAAAGGGGGCCGATTACGCTTCCTTGTGGGACACCTGATGTCACTTTAACTACATTAGAGCTAATTCCGTGAAGAACTACTTTTTGCTTACGATCACTCAGAAAATCGCGTATCCAGTTTACTACTGTTACGTTTAGCCCGCATGACTGTAATTTGTATAAAAGTTTGTTGTGAGGTACCGTGTCGAAAGCTTTCTTAAAATCTAGAAATAATGCGTCCACTTGTCTTTTCGATTCACCAGATTTGAGAACGTCATGAAGAAAGAGCGCGAGTTGTGTTTCACATGATCTACCTTTCCGGAAGCCGTGCTGAGAGCCATGGAGGACGTTACGACTGTCTAGGAACGTCATGATATTGCTAACGACGATATGTTCGAGTATCTTGCCTATTATCGACGTTAATGAAATTGGTCGATAGTTCCCTGGGTCGTGTCTGTTTCCCAATTTGAATATCGGTGTAACGTTTGCAATTTTCCAGTCTATTGGTATGTTTCCTTTAGACAATGACTTCTTGAATATTATGTCTAAGAACGGTGCCATCTGTGGCGCTAACTCCTTGAGGACACGCGCGGGTATTCCCTCCGGACCCGGAGATTTACTATTTTTTATCGACTGTAGCTGTTTAGTTATCCCATCGCGTTGAATAGTGATTTATTTCGTCGGTTTCTCAGTGAATGAAATGTCAAAATTACGTGCAGTATCGTCTGTAGTGTATACACTTTCGAAGTGGGAATTTAACGTGTTAGCTTTGTCAATATTTTCGGTGACAAGTTTGCCATCTTTATCAAATAACGAATCAACGATTGAAGACTTTCGATGAAGCTCTCTCGCATATGACCAAAAGGATTTCTTCGAGTAATTCACCGAGTCCTTTTTTCTTGAAATTTCGCAATGCAGTACGCATTGATTTCTTGGTTTTTGAGCGTTGCGTAACTTTGTTTTGTAACTTTCTTTTGATTCAAGTTCCTTCAATTTGTCACCTAACGTAATGGATTTTTTGAATAAGTTGTACAGTTTTCTCTGTCTCTTAAGGTCCCTCCTAACATCGTTGTTATACCAGCGAGGTTCTTTACTATCACATTTCAATTTTTGTGGAATATATTCGTTGAATCCATGGCGTAGAATTTCTAAGAAATATTTCCAAGATGCATCAGTGCTTATATCCTCTGTTTTAGCTACGAAGTCAGTGTACGAATCATTAAGCACCTCGCCAAATTTTATGAAGTTGCATTTATCAAATAAATAAATATTGCGTTTCGGTTTTACAGCTGACTCTACTTAAATTTTTAAGGTTGCAAAAATTACTCTGTGATCACTTATGCCGTAAATAATATCGAGTTGTTTTATCAACTTAGGATGGCTTGCTGCAAAAAGGTCTAATATTTTATTTCCTCTCGTAGGCTTGTCAACTACTTGGGAAAGTGAGTGATTAGCAAGTGTGTTGGGTAAGATCTCGCTGATTTCCCTATTTCTAGAATTCGGTTTTACAGTGTAAGAATGCCAATTTATAGATGGCAGATTAAAATCTCCCCCAATAATTATTACACTTTTACTGTCTCTCACAGTAAATGCGGATATTTGTTTTTCTAATTGGTAAATAACATCAACTTTGGAGTTTGGAAATCTATAAAAAGAGCAAATATGTATACTCCTTTTGTTTCGTTGTTTAATTGTACACTACACACTTTCTATTTCATTGTCAGTTATTTCGTGGGCAGTGCTGTGTAAATGTGATTTAACTGCTAGAAAAACTCCGCCACCTGTCCTATCGCTTCAAACGCTTCTGTAGATTTTATATCCTGGAGGAAAACCTTCGCTGTCGCTTACATCCTCTGTAAGCCAGCTCTCCGTTCCTATGACCACGTCTGCGTTCTTAAATATATGCTCGATTTCAGCGCGCTTGTTTTTAACGCTACGGCAATTAACTACTATAAAGTTAATGACATATTTTGTAGATTGAGTGTCGGTTGGTTCTTTTCCACGCTTATGGGTATAAGGTGGGTGAATTTCACTGGAAGTGCTTATTACATTTGATATAATTTCTTTCACTGGAGTACGCGTTTTGGGAAAATTGTCACTATTAACCGGCTTTAGCGCTCCTAAGTTTACTTGGATGTGAATTTTTCGCAATGCGGATTTTCTCGGAGGCAACTTTTGGTTAAATAAAGACAAAATTTTAAGACATATAAAAAAATAAATTAAGCTTGGAGCAGGGGAAAGTCAATAAATAATAAATTATCATACCGTTGTTAAAAAAGATTTGTCCTTTTGTTAAAATAATAAATTCTCAAACGATACGTTTGGGCTTGGTCGCTCGGGTAGTGCAATGGCGGTGTTTTTATAGCTGGCCGAGTTTCGACTGTGGACTGTCTGCTGTCTAGTTCGCCACTGATCCCCATAATGTCTATTTTCATTCTATTCATTTCTAGTTTCAGGTTTTATAATTTTCCAATCATCCTCAATGATCTAACATTCCATGTTGTAATTCTGCACAAATCGCACTTCTTCTCTTTATAGTCTCTTGTTGTCCCCTCCCGGAGATCCGAATGGGGGCTATCACTCTGTAATATTTAACTCGAGACTGCTTCATCATTCATAATATACAGGAAAGGGATATCCTGAAGGATCTCTAATGGAGTGGTTTCCCGTTTCCATCTCCATCCTATGCCGTTGACCTGGTGGTTCATCCGCCTTTAGGGATGGTTTCTCATCCCAAGGACAAGAGGGTGCTCTTCCTTCTACCCGCTCATCCGCCCTCCGAGGAGGCCGTTGGCATATGGTAGAAGGCGATCTCCTTATCCTGGGAAATACTCGGTCCCTGTATTCGTTAGCAGTTTAACAAATGTTGCCCCCTCCCCACCACTTGGAGGTGAATATCAGGTATTTCCCTTCATTGGATCTAAGGCCAAGTAGAACTTTCTAGACCCTCCAGTACTTTTGGAGAGGTTATGTTTATATTTAATGTGTATTACTTATGTTATAATTACTTTCCGGTAGCTGGTCCCTATGTTTATATGGAACCTTATATTTTCAATCAGCTACCGCAATAACATATGTAATACACATTAAAACTTACACAAGGCACCTTATAAAATGGTGATTCAATAATAATATTTTAAAAAGCTTATTTTAATCTCTCGGTGTGCTAAATTAGTTTACATACAAGTGCTAAGAAAAAATATTTCGTATGGTACAGCCAACTGCTTTCGATATTATATTAATTTAAATTTCTACTTTCAATTATTTAGTTTACGTCTTATTAAAAAAGAGTTCCCAAAATACAGGCTAGCATTATGTGATACCTAGAGCTACAAGATCTTTTACTTATCTTAGATTTTGGCTAGTTTAAATCCATTTTACATTGTAATACTTTAATATTACTTGTGGGTAAATTGTGACTCTCTTTACTATGCTTTACTATTACTTTACTATAATAAGATTTATATTTGCAGTTTCAACACTGGATGAATATCCAAATACTGCGACAACATCGGCTTAATTGGCTCAGCGAAAGACACCAAAGGGTCCTCGTCTCTTTGTCCTATCTGATGGAGGGAGGACTGTTCTTGTAATTCTCTGTGCATTGCACTTACACTCACGAGGGATCACGATTACACTGAAAAATTTCCACCACCTCCAGGAAATGAACCCGGCCCCTGCGGATTCGAAGCAAGCACTATTACATTCTCCATCCCACTATCGCATATGGCGCCGTTATTTTATTATTCTCTTTCTCAGATGAAACTTATTATCTCCAGTATAAAGCACTAACGAAAGTAACAATCTTTGGAGAACACTAATAACGACACAGTGTTAAATCACGAGGTAATGTTTGCCCGATAGGGTTTATGTGTTGAGGCTACGACGACGTGAAATTGCCCATGGAGGCTTAAAGAAATATCGGGTTCGATATTTGAAACGTTATGGGAGAATAATAAGCTATCGTACAGCTTCTTTGAATTATCTCATGATATACCACATTTTGGTAACAATTATCACATTTGGACAAGATAAGTAACCTTAACTCTACCGAATCGACGAAACTAGGCGATGATATTCTTGTTTTTGCGTACGATAATTATCACGGTATTCGAAAATCGACCCCCAGGAAGGAATAGGAATCATTCAAGAAGGACTAACCATAGTTAAAAGTCTAAGGCGTAGCTAGGTGGTAATCTTTCACTGTAGGTCGGACTTATCATTTAACAATGAAATGCGTACATTGTGGAAATTGCAGTGTTAGAAATTCATCTTAAATGCCTATTACTCTACATTGTCGATCCTCGAAAATATCTTGTATGTGACCAAAGAGCGTCTATAAATCTCAACTTTTAACAAGGAGGTTTGACTCTTGTCGAATTGTTGGATTTTTTATTTTTAATTAATTCAGATTTAATCTCAAGTTTTCTTCTCCGTTGATGCTAAAAAAATATCCCGGGCCTTACCAAAAATGGTACCTCAAGGTAATACCCGAAAAGTTTATCGGGGCCACGACCTGGGTTGTGATGGGGGTTTGCGTGGAAACGTATGGGACTTTTCCACAGTAAAGATTTTCCCCAATCGCACCCAAACGACCCGAAATCAGGGCACACATGGAAATTCCGCGGTCGGTTTCCCTCCTCACTTTAAAGGGGTCGTCGCTCATCTCTCGGTATTCTTTTCATGCTCTCACCCGCTTAGTTCTTTCATTCTTCCCGCTGACCGAGTTGGTCGGTCCTCCGATCGCCCCGAGGGGGACGAGAGGAGGAGCGTGAATGCCCTCTGAGAGAGTCGCCTGTCCGGCTTGCTTGCTCTTGGCAACCGGCCGAGGGGAAGATAATCTTATTTTACGTTCCACCGAGTCCTTCATTTCTTTCGCGCGCACACATATACACACCCCACAGTTTCTCTTTTCCTGTGTCCGTCCCTAGTGCAATGCCACCATCTCACCAGATGGCGCCCTTAGTCGCATGGGGGATGCCCTTCTTCCACTCTACGCTTTATACCCGCGGAAATGTCGTGTGGGATACGTAAGAACGTGGGTAAGATAGCCTGTCCCTTCACGTCGAATACTCAGTAAAACATGAATTTTTCCCCCCACCCAGGCATTTTCTTTCCATTTCTGTATCCCTAATATGTTCTGCAAAAAGTATGCTATTTCCGTCTGTATATTGTTGTATTCCCTATTATGTGTGAGAAGTGTAAGATACAATTAATGACAAAGGACAATGTTTTTATTTGTTAATTCCTAGAAACCCGGGATTGGGTACTCGACGGAAAGACTAATACTAGACCAGACGTAATAGTATAAAATACATTATAATAAATATATTTTGTTCCTCATCTTACATGTACAACGCAATGTAAGGTCCTAATGATGAAGATGCCCCCCCCCCCCCCGAGGAGACAATGTTTCATGAATTACAGCTACTCACTCTATCACCGGATAGAAATTTAATTAGAAAAAAATAATTGAAAAATATGCCAAGTCATTGTGTTGCTTGCACTCTTGTTTTAAGGTCATAGTTGTAAATTGAATATAATTTGTAGGTACACTACATGAGTTTTATAAGAAATGCGTTAAACAATATAAAACAATAATATTAAATATTTGGAAATCCATTGTAATTATTAGAAATCCCAATCAAAATGTATGCAATATTTGTTGGAAAAAACATGATTTTTTACAAGTACATACGAAAACCTATTGTTTTTTAGTCTAAAATTTCATTCTCCATTTTGTATATCATCCTTCTGATTAATAACTGCGTTTTATATAAAATGAACTGGATTTTCTTTGTTAACTTGTTAATGTTCATGTTAACTCTTTTAAGTTTCAACGGACGTATTTTTCTATCCTACAATTCTGTTAAGAGGGATTTGAAGCTACATACTCTCTTAAGAGCAGCCAAAATTTTGTGTGTCAAGGAATATTTTGATTTTATGCCATTAAAAGGTAGAGGATACGAAAAAGGAATGAGCAAAGATATTTTTCATTATTTCACTATTTTTTTGAGTTAATATCAAAGATATTTATGTTTTGTGTTGTGAATACCGTTTGTGACTTAATTGTTCGTTTGTTTGCCCTTTCTGCTTCTGAAAATCTCCGTGTATGATCATTCGCTAAGTGTTGGGAAGGGAGGTAGGATCATCAAGTCTAGACCTAGTAAAATAAAGACTTCCTAATAAAATAAGAGCACTCACCTACTTAGAAAGACTAGCTTGGGATCTGTGAGTGACTTGGAGACTACACGCTTAGTTTAGATTAATTGAATAATTTCGTACAGGCGAGTCTCATTAAGACACGGGAACATTATATTGATCTCTGTTATTGATAGAAGCTATTGATATATCACTAGAATTGATAAAAGGAACGAAATAAGTGAGATGTCCTGCCGAACTGATCGTGATCATCATTACTGGTCGCTAATTCCTAAGATTGGTTTATTGCAGCCCTCCATTTTTCCCTATCTAATGCTAGTTCCGTTACTCCTTGGCAGTTCTTCTGAAGTACTTTCTTATTTACTTGGTCTACATATTTAACCCTTGGCCTTCCCCTTGGGACTTTTGTATCTATTATTTCCTCAATTATATTCCTCACAAGCTGTGCTTCAGGGTGTCCCCAACGTATTTGTTTCTTCTTTTCAGTATAGTGCTCGATGTGGTAATTCCTCTCCAACTCTTCTGCATACTTTGTCATTTATTATTTCTCCCGACTGATATGTACAGTAATTCCTTAATCCACGAACTATTAGTGGTTATAACGCACACCAAAGAATGTGACACCATAACTCCTCCATTTCCTTATTCCCTAATCTTTCATTACTGGTGTCCTAACACCCCATTCCACTCGCCTCAGTGGTGAGGCGGCTCGCAGGTTTGTATTTTGATTTTGATTTATTTATCTGTTTTTCTCCTACAACCTCAATACGCATGCAGTGTTGTGCACAAAGATGGTGTGACTCCAGCTACCTGATTTTCTCTCATTCCTTTGTGGCGATCGTGGCACACGTATCAATAATTCGTACAGCGAGGTGGGCTAAAGGTCTTCTTCCGTTCGTTCCGCACGGATGGGCCCCGGTTTATACGGTCAGTTTGACCGTTGGGGTCGCCGAAGGAGGATAATAGCATTAACTCACTCATGAGAGTGAGGTTGTTGTTTTCTGGGGCTACTTCTTTCTCTTTCCGTATCGGTGAATGTTGTCTCAGATGCTATTGCATTCCTCCTCATGAAATTGGAAATGCGGTCCATCAGAGAGAGAGAATGGGTCTCGGAGAGCTGGATTCACATCGCAGGTCAAGAATTAATATTTTTCGGACCGTTGGAATAATTAATTGCACCGCTTTAGTTAATTAATTTGGACCGCTTATTAATTGCGTCCCCCATTAAGGTAATCTGCGTCCTAGTGTTAGGGTTATTTAATCCAGGGGTTAGTATTTTTTTAATCAGGCTGTAATTTTGCTACAGTAATGGTTAATTTTGGATGTGAAGTAAGGGTAGAGTGAACAGATGCCACTGATGCTTCTTTATCTTTTTAGTAACCGGAACTTATTAACATTTTTCACTTTCCTCCTCGTCAATTTTACAATCAAAGAATTTCTAAAACTATCCCACAATTTTAAGTCATGTTTCGAAAATACGCAGTTTCCAATTGGAATCAATCATGGTGTGTTTTCACTGCTAACCTTCAAGATCTGTTTTACATAATTTTTGCGCCGTTAACTTTTAATTTTTTTAAATGCCGTTAACATTTTTATCGAAGTAGTCGACCGAAATTTAAGGCATTTTGTGCCATTACTGACTGATGAGTAGTTTTTACACCAGTGAAGAAACGAAATCGATTACTCAGGTAAATTTAAAGAAATGCTGAAAATCAGGAAAAAGAGTTCGACTTGGCTAGGTCAAAAAAACATATGCCATTCTCTTTCGGGGTAGGCTTTGTCAAGGAACATTGTTGCTCCTGTTACACCCAAGAATCTGGTACTATTTTAATAGCTTTCTCCATAATATTCTATCATGCCTAAGTCACTTTGATTGCATTTATACAATGTTTCCTACACGCTTTTCTATTCTTAGTACATACTTCTAATATTCTTCCTCTTAAGATTCTCTTCAATCAAATTCACCTATGACATACTAGGTCTTCTTCCTCCTATCTGAGTAATAGCATAGAGTAAATATACTAGGGGGATAACGGCATAGGAGGAAATGGTATCGCCTGTTTTAGTTTTCAAAGAGAAGATAGATGGCCCCGGAGTTGCGAGCGAGAGACGCCTCGCTTCAAGGTCGTCGCCTCTTCTCTCGCCTTATCGCCTCTCCCCTCTCCTTCTAGTCAGGGCACGATTCAGCAAAAGAGCTCTAGTTTTGTTGCTAGAAGCATTTCATGTAACAAGCGAGTAAAAGGTGGTTTCCGGATATTTTCAACCCGCCGAATACGAAAATGCTTGTTACCAGGCCGAAATCTTAGCCGGAAGTGAGATATTCAAGATGGTGTCCAAGATGGCGGCGTGGGTAAAAACTTGTTTTCTCATAAATATTGGCGTAACTTCATAATGTTAACTGCTATTTCTGTATATTGTCAGAAATCCGAATCTGGAGCCAGTGACGTCTGGTTAGAATTTGTTGAGTTATTTTGAAATTTTACGAAACACATGATGTATTCGCAGCGCAAAATTCATCCGTTATGGAAGACATTAAGAAGACAGCCCCATTAATCAAAAATGACTTCAAATGAAAGTTGTATTTTTCACAAGCTTTCAATTGAGCTTACGTTGAGTCTGATGCAATGAACGGTAAGCGCGCTACATCATGTAGGAGGGAGGCGTGTTCCGCGCAGCCACCTGGCTTCTATGCTGGCGCCTGCCCCTACCGAGCTGGATTCCGCCGGCGCTGACCGCATGTGGTGACCCATCGTCGGGCCGGAGCTGCACACTCAGTCTTCGCCGTTGCACAGTGACCAAATGGATAATAAAATATCAGTCCAGCTCACCATAACAGTTGAAAGCAAGCCAGCTGGTTCCGAAGTCATTAAATCATCTTCCTTGATATTTAGTCGGCCCTCTACTCATCTACATCTATATCTACAAAATACCCTATAAGCTACCTCAGGGGTGTGTGGCAGGGGGTGAGTATTCACCAACATGCATTAACTATACCCTAAAGTTAGTGTAACTACAACTAATTATGCATTAGCATAAATCACTAATGCTTGTCACGAGGCGAAGCCTCACAGGCATGCACTACTACACTACAGATATTATCATAATGGAGAGGGACTATTATTATATATGTATTTTGCAACTACACAAATGGACAGAAACTCAAGACTTATGTAGAAAACATGCACGGCGTGCTGTAAGTACTAAGTAACAGATAAGGATTCAAGTATTAGGGAGTACTACTACTACTAAGAGCTACACTACCTAACGACAAACCTAGATAGTCTTATTGGCAGCTGTTATGGTCCCTTATCGTTCGTGGGAAAAATGACATTTTAAATTAGTCCGTTCTGCAGTCTAGTTCCCTATTGTTTTATATTGTTTAACGCATTTCTTATAAAACCCATGTAGTGTACCTACAAATTATATTCAATTTACAACTATGACCTTAAAACAAGAGTGCAAGCAACACAATGACTTGGCATATTTTTCAATTATTTTTTTCTAATTAAATTTCTATCCGGTGATAGGGTGAGTAACTGTAATTCATGAAACATTGTCTCCTCGGGAGAGGGGGGGGGCATCTTCATCATTAGGACCTTACATTGCGTTGGACATGTAAGATGAGGAACAAGTTTTCTTAAACTTAATGGGAGAAACAATAGATTTAACACACTTAGGCAGTCAATTATATATAATGGAAGCGGAATAATGTGGGCCCCGCTTAGGGTAGGTTAAGTTTTGACCCTCTAGGTGGGTATTTTAACTTCCACGGGTCATGTAAATATGTAAGGTGGTGTTGTCAAGGAAAAAAGAATGATTATTTTTTACAAAAACAGCACATTGCAAAATATAGACGCAAGGTAGAGGGAGGATTTTAAGCTGTTCAAATATTCGCCTACCATGAGACCTAATAGATACCCCGACAATGGCTTTTACTGCCCTTTTTTGATAAGAGAATGCTTTGGTGGCAGCCGTACAGTTGCCCTAAAAGATGATACCATACTGAAGATGGGACTGGATATTGGCATAATAGGCCATTTTTAATGTATTAGTAGAGGTAATTTTAGATAACTTTCTTATCATATAGATGCCAGTAGCAAGTTTTGTATTTAAATGATTCATATGAGTGGTCCAGTCAAGGTCCTCACTTAGGTAAAGACCCAATAATTTGACAATTGAGGCTCGTTGGATTGTATGGCTATTGATTTTTAACAAAGTGCTGCAGGAGGGGGGAGATGTTTTGCAGTGTTTTATTATTATTTAAGGAGAAATTATTTACTTGGCACCATAGGGACATGTTACAAATGGTTGTTTTGGGGTTTTCCAGCAAAGCAGGTAGAGTGACTTCAGTACTCAGGGATGAAGTATCATCTGCATACAATACTACTTTGCTGTTAGACAAAGAAGGCGGCAGGTCATTAAAAAATATAATAAATAAAAGGGGCCCAAGGATTGAACCTTGAGGGACCCCGCAACTGACTGCAAGTGGCCTTGATCCATAGGATTTAATCACTGACTGCGACTTGCATCTAATTTGGACAATTTGTTGTCGATTTGATAGGTATGACATTATCCATGAATGGGCTACACATGATATTCCAAAACTCATCAGTTTCTTGGTTAAGACTGAATGGTCAACTCTGTCAAAGGCCTTGCTTAGGTCATAAAATGTACCAATGGCCAGGTGATGATTGTTAAGTGATTGGCATATACGCTATACATATTAACGCTTGGTTAGCGTAACTGATCGTTATTTAATTAATTACAGGAATCGTCATTTCGTATGCTATCTTTTGTGAGTGTCTGTTTATATTTACTCCACCCTTGGTGTCAACAAAGCTGTAAAAGGATTGGCTCTAAAAGTGAAAGTGTTTCTAGGAACTTTAATTTAATGCTTCCGAGGAGAAAATTATAGTTTATTTTACTATTTTGTTTTCGCAAAGGTTACGAACTTCTGCTTGGTCTTAAAGGGCGGAAGGAAGGCTACTTTAAAATGCAGTTCAAACTCTTGAACGCTCATAAGGGGAAGGGTGTTTGGCAATGGGAGGATACTTAATTCATTGCGCACTGCGTGAGGGGGCGATGCCAAGCGGTCATTCTCACGGAAGAAGGCCTAGGTTTTTAAAGAGCGTATTTCACTCCAATCGAACGCAATAGGGCCAGACACATATTATTAACATTTATTACCTCTAAAGTTTATTCCATCTCTTCCTTTGAGATGTTATATTCATTATTAGAGGAGAGGTAATTTGGTGGAGATCACGGTTTCTTCTTTTGAGTTATCGTTATCAGTTTGATTTTTCCCAAAGCTCAAATGAACGCGTTATCAATTATCGTCATACCTCAAGCTTTATCTGAAGTGTAAAAGTTTTCGTTCGAAGAAAACTGTCATCTTACGATTTAGGGAAGCTGATGTGCTCTAAATAAATCAATTAAATAGTTAATAAAAGGTTGATTTTTTAACCCATTTACTGCCGAGGTTAATATCCCCCAGTAATGTCGACATTATTCCTCATTTTTAGTCTTAACACATGTTAAAAAAGAAGTATTGAAAATTTTGAGGCCCTAAAAGTTTATTTATATTAAAAAATAATGGTGCGTTTTTGCACATTTGGCGGAATATGGGCTCTTCGGTTTACGTGCCAAGAAAAAAACTAGAATCTTTTCCTATTTTGATATTTTATTTATGATTATAAAAATAACATACATTGGTATTTGGCCACATTTGGAATAGAAATAAACATTTCTACAATAGTTCATTCATTAGAGTAATCTACCAGTTAGGGGTAGGTTATGATGAAAGTCAGAGAATATCCAACGGACTCTTACACGTGCCGTGCCCTATATACCTCTAATATTTCTTTCTTCATCTTAGCATAAGTCCTACCTTTCTTCATTCTATCCATAAAATACTCCACTGCTTCTTGACCCTCTTCTTTTCCACTCTTCCTATTGTTTTCTCTGCCGCTCTTGCGATGCCTGTTATTATAATCTCCCATCTTCTCTCTATTGTTCCCATCCACTTTTCTTCACTGGTATTCAGGTTTCTGGTTCTGCGATTAAATTATTTAATATTATTCATCTTCTTTAACGTTCCTAATACGATGCCGAGACACGGAAACTGTGTTATCTTTTGTGCAAGTGAAACACCATATTCAATCCTCTTCGGCCAAGAGAATCTTACGACGCTGTAGTTTATCTCTTATGAGAGAACGGATACGTTACACCCAATATTCCATTCATCGGTGTTCTGAGGAACTCTACGAGCTACATCTCTATCTAAGCCACATAATGGAACCAAATGACTGGGACATATTGGTCAGGATTTCACATTTGTCAAGTGTTGCGACGTTCGAAAAAGCTAGAGTGAATCATATTAATAAATGTAATAACTTTCACGACGGACAACATCCTCCGGAAGAGACCAAGAATTCAAAAACGGTTATAAATTTTTCCAACGTCATTTTAGAGGATGCTGCCATCTCTATCCTCAGCAAAGGAATGAATTTTGCTATAACTCCTAAGGTGATACCCAAGGAAGAAATAATAAGCTGCATTGAATCTAATTTAAGGAAATTACCAGCCAGAATTTCTGAAGACATCAGACGGGAAGCAGCCCATTTCCTCAAGAGATCGAAGCCTCCGAAATCAAATATAACGAAGGAAGAGAGGCAAGCATTAATTTCGTTACGCAAAAATGAGGATATAATAATATTACCAGCAGATAAAGAGAATGCCACAGTAGTTCTTTAAAGAGAAGAATATGATGATAAGATAACACAACTGCTTGATGATCCAACTTACAAAAAAAATTAAGAAAGACCCAACAGTGAAGGCAGAAAAAGCTAAAATAGATATCATCAAAGGTTCTTCTATTCCAAACGAAGAAAAGAAATTTCTCAAGCCATCGGCATCGAAACCACCTCGAATCTACGGGTTACCAAAGATTCACAAACCTGGCATCCCTTTACGACCCATCGTAAGTTCCATTGGTTCCCCAACTTATAAACTGGCTAAACATAAGTAAACATGAGTAAAGTAATTCAAGAATTTGTTGGTTAAACCTCTTACCATGTAAAAAATTCTGAACATTTTATCGAAATTATTCAAGAGTAAAAATTAACGTCATCTGATATTCTTGTGAGTTTTGACGTCGTCTCACTTTTCACTAAAGTGCCTGTACTGGACTCGATCAATATATTGAAGGAACTCACAAACCAAGGCCTCCCGAGCGACTACCCTAAATTGGTAGAATTCTGTTTAAAAATTTATATTTCATGTGGAACGGAGAAATATATGAGCAAAGGGACTATGGGGCTATGGGGTCTCCTCTTTCTCCTGTTATCGCCAACTTATACATGGAAGCATTTGAAAAATAAGCGTTAAACACCTTTGACCATCATCCAACAATTTGGTTAAGGTATGTTGACGATTTCACTTAAGAATTTCACTTAAGGTATGTTGACGATTATGCGGCCAAACGTCGTTTGGCCCCATGGAACAAAGATACTCGAGGAGTTCCTATTAAATCTGAATAGTCAGCATCCTTCGATCCAGTTCTCATACCGATCGATATCTTCACGCACGCTCACACCACCATCCACAACAGAAGGCTTCTGTTATCAAGACCCTGTTTGATCGCGCCAGAACTGTTTCCGATCTTGATTCCATCACACAAGAAATACACCATTTGAAGATGGCATTAAACAATAATGGGTTTAGTAACAAATTAATTGAAAGAATGACATCAAATAAAACCTACAGAGAAGGAGACTCCTAAACCTCTGGGGTATGTTATGCTGCCTTACATTTCGGGTACGACCGATCGCATAGGTAGAATAATGAAAAAGTATAACATTATCACATGATACAACACTACCTCCAGAGTACGAGATCATCTACGAGGGACTAAAGATCCATTACCACCCACAATGTATGAGGGTGTGTACGAACTTCTCCGCAGTTGTGGTAGATGATATGTGGGGCAAACCAAGAGAGCAATTGGATGCCGATTAAAGGAACATGAACGTGCAATACGGAAGAAAGACTGGTATCACTCTGCCATGGCTGAGCACACTACGTTAGAGGAAGGTCACGCCATTGACATCGAGACGGCAAGAGTACTACACAAAGAAAGCAGTTACTTTCCACGGCTCATAAGGGAGGCGATTGAAATAGAAAAAAGACCAAATAACACCAATAGAGAGGATAGTTATAAACTCCCATATACCTGGAAGAGACTTATTCGAAATTACGTTTTTTACTTCTCAAAATCATCAACTGCTGGAATTGTTTATTTACTTTTTGAAAAAAGACCATTGTTTTTCTTAAAAGCCCGACGAAGCCTGCAGCATAGCACGGCGAAACTGTCGCATAATATTAAATAATTTAATCGCAGAACCAGAAACCTGAATACCATAAACATGAGCTGCGAAAATCTTCAAAAAAAGTTCATTAGACACTTTGCTTCACTTATGTTCTTTTCTACCAGCTCTGTGTATCCCTCCTTTTTAACCCTTTCAATCCTTCAATGTTACACCTCTTTATGTTCCTACCTTTACTAAGCGTTTTGAATCTAACTTCACCTCACCAAGTTATGATCTGAGTCCGCATCCGCCCCTGGATAGCTATGCGAGTTTATTACACAGTTCCTAAATCTCTGCCTTACCATTATACAATATATAGTATAATCAATTTGGTATCTCCCAGTATCACACGGCATTTTCCATGTGTAACTACGCCTTCGGTGATGTTTTAACCAAGTGTTTGTCACTGCTAATTTATTTATTCTACAAAACTCACTGCCTTTTCACCGCGATCATATCTTCTTCCTAGCCCAAACCCTCCCATTTATAATCCGTCCCTCCCTTCCCCCACCTCTGCATTCCAGTCACCCATCACTATCAGGTTTTTCTTTTCCGGCACTTCTCGAATTATTTCTTCTACTTGCTTGTATACCTCTTCCTCCCTATGGTTGCTTGCTTGCATGTATACCTGGACCAGTACGAAATTCGTCGGGCGTACTTTAATTTCTTCCACTAGTATCCTGTCGCTCACCTGTTCAATGTTTACCACCCTCAACCCCAATTTTGTGTTCAGTACCATACCTACCCCACGTTGACTCTCTTCTCCGCCACTATAGATTACCCAGTAGCTATCACTCTAATATTACCCGCTATCCTTCCATCTTACCTCGCACAATCACAAAGCATCTATTTTTCCTTTTTCCATTTCCTGCTTAATATTTTCAGTTCTGCAGCTACTATGTAAATTAACTCTCATATTGGTTATTAAATCAATAAGTAAATTAGAATATGCAACCATACAAAACCTTAATCATATGTATTTTTTATAAATATTGAAAGAGAATTAAAATTAATTTACAAATATTAATTAGTACACATTTTTTATATGAATCAGAAATTTAACTATCTTTGAACCACCCGGAAAACCGTAAATAATCCGAGAGAAAATCTAATTTCCTGCAGTAAAAGTTTGAGATTTTGCGGGTCCGTCGCAGTAAGATGGAAAACATTCTGCTTTGGGGGGCCTCAGTGAACTAGAAATTGAGCAAATTTAAAAAATAATAAATAAATAACCAAAGCAAAATAAAAAAACGGCTTGAAAAATAAATTTACTGTCTTATTGAATGATTTAATACGGAAAAAGGTTTAAAAAATTAAGGATAATATTTTTTCACTAATTAATTAAAAAATGGTGCGTTTTCGCACCTTTGGGCGTAAATGGGTGCAGAATTTTTCTTGCAAAGATGTTTCATTGTAAGGTTTCGGTAATATTGAGTGCTTTATATAAATATGTAATTTTAATAGTCATTGAATGGTGGATTAGTTATGTGCCTTATTTTGTGAATTGTATCTCATGTCTTTTAATTTAAGAAACAACATTTTTGAATGGAAATAAAGCCTTGTTCTCCCGACAGCCTTAAGTAGAACTTGTATTGATTAAGATCTCCGTTTCTGTGGTAATTTCTTACGTCCGTGCTGCTCAACTTCAGCACATTCACAACGATAACGGCAATGGATATGTCTCCTTCATCATCCTTATCTTTGTAAGACTGCTGAGGAGGAACTTATGACGTTTCTAATGACCTAGCGATTTCACTAGCCTGTGAATTTACGGCCGCCTTTAACCCCTACCTTAATGAATGCTCCTCATTAGCTTCATAGATTAGGCGGGTAGATATCCGTTAAAATGTGGATTTTCTTCTGCATTTCGGTTAAGGAGTAATGCATGTGGAAAGCATGTTTCACTGTGGGAGTTCTGTGAAAACCATTCATCCCTTGACATACTCTTCCGTCTGAGTGCCATAAAATGTAGCTCAATCAGATTTCTTTCCATCATATCAGGTCTAACACTATTAAAATGAGCGAAGATTTCTTGATAGGATAATGGCTGTTGAAATTGATGATTATATGGCTAGTCGATCGAAACATCGTCGAATGACTTTGGAAATCATTTGTTGCTTTGTGTTCTGTACATTATTCTAAACATTTCCTGGTTTCAATTTTGGGTGAAACATGTGAAAAAATATAATATTCCTACTTATGAGCATTCTCAGGCGATAACTCCTTCAACGTTGAATAAAAAGTGCATACATTTCGTATTTTTTTGTACTTGCAACGGTTTTAGCATACGGTTTTTGGCATTAATTTTTTCAATAGTAATATTTATTGGTTATGAGAATACTTGCAGTAAGGTGACGAATACAATATATGCTATACTTTTTCAGTATTTCTGTGTTTAGAAGTTATTCAATATGGCAATCAATCATAATAATAACCTGTTGCATATTCTTAAATAGCTATTTTTACTTTGACTCATCTTCTCATGTCTGCAATTTAGGCGGGAGATTGGCGTCTCGTTTTTTATATCAATTCAATGAATTAATTATTAAATCTACTCTGTCTGTAGTAATTTAAATTTGCTCTTCGAATACATAACCAATCTGTACAGTTATTTGTTTGTTAAGTAGATCAAGTAAAGTGAGGTAGTGGGAGAATTTGCAAATGTCATGAATACATTTTCATTTCATTGAAATCTTTCACTAATGCTGGTAAAAACGGGAATATATCACATATTATACATCAACTCATGTCGCGTCTTGCATGTGAATGCTTAAGTATTGATTGAGAATATAAATTATTGTTATTGGGTTTAAAAGAACCTAAGGATTGAAATGAAAAACCAAATTTTTTCTCTTTACATTTCATTAACAAGCGTAAAAAAAGACAATTTTATTTATTTTTCCTCAATTTGCATCTTGGATTTTTGTTGGCGAGAGAACAAAATATTAAGTCAATCAGATCCTTCATCATACAGTGAACATCTTAAGAGGTTTTTGATTTTTGCTTTTCGTGCTTGCTTTAACATGCGAGCTTTTTAAAAAAAATATACCCATTGTTATCGAAAGCTAGACTTTTAATCGTTTGGGGGTGAGAAGCTATTTTTCGTTGCCTTGATTTGCGTAAAGTTAAAATGAATAAACTAAAAACGTCAAGCAAACGTCCCAGACTAGGAGCAAACCAAGACACCTTTGCTACCGGTTAGAAAGAATTCTCGTTGAAAAACGTGTTAAAGACACACTCATCTCTTTAATGGTTACATTTTCCTTACTGTCCGTGAAATCTGCTGCTTCAGTTGGATAAAAAAACTCTGGTGCAAAGCTCAAAAGAGACCAACGTGAGCAGGTGTGCTCGACACGTAGCACTGAAATCGGTGAATGAAATCCAGGAAATGATGGCGCAGACGACGGTTAGTGTCTATCAGTGTCTTAGAGTTAACTAAGTTAAGCCTGTATACCCACCTCTCGCATCATTCGCGCGAAAATTGTTTGCTTCTCCTAAGGGGAACCCTGGGATAGGATCTAAATTTGCCGCTGCAGTAGTGACATTTTCTTTAAGAAATGGGGGCATGGAAGTGGGCCTTAGTGTATTTTTTCATTAAATGTAGAACTGTTTTTTTTAAAGACAGCTCGAGTCATTTCTGATAATTCTTTAATCCTAAAGCAGAGGCTTCTATCATTCCGAGGCAATTATAGTTATTTGTTTTTCATTCCTACCTCAATTTTAATTACAATTTTGGTACTCAAATAATACGAGAGGTTAACGTTTTATCACTACTTAAAGCGAAAGCACGTGAGTGAACATTGTAGCGAGCCCTTATTATTGCAGAAATCAGAGGATGAACATTTGTTTAGGCATTGTTATTGAAGATATAAAGAGGAGCAAAATCGGCAGAAGAACGAAATGAAAGGTAACGACATCCAAAATCGAGTTAAGGTCGGTACAATGGTAAGCAAAGTTACTGTTAGGGAGGAAGAAAATAGTAACATTGGGCAGAAAAAAGAATGAAAAAAGATGAGTTGATATAATAATGGATTTAACACTACAGGAAAATTTATAGATTTCGTAGGAAATACTGATTCGCAATGAGGGACGATAGGACTCCTAGAACGTTGAAAAAATTGGTGCTGTCTATAGAAATGATTTATTTGGTAGTGCAACATGATTGAGAACAATTGATTGCACGGTAAGTCATTTGTAGTCAATCAGGAGGAAAAATGTTAAGTTCCAATGTATCATAGTATCGTCAATGTATCATGTATCTATAGGCATCATAATTTCTCATGTAATACATAAGTGACGGGGAGAACTGGAAGCAATTTACTTCATTCACTCATTGCCTGTGAATATAGAGTACTTGATATAGTGTGAAATTTTTGTATTGTAATTTAATGCTAAACCATACAGAAACATAGAATGTTAGTAAGAGTAAGGAGGTATGTTGTCAAATGGCAATATAGGCGAAAAAGGGGAGTATGAAAGGAATATTAAGGAAATTGTAGTGGAAAATATTAAATAGAGGAAGTAACAAGCATTTTCCATCGATGAACGATAGGTTTTTCTGTTAAGCAGATACAAAATTGTCTTCATTAAGTGGAGCGCTAATATAACGTATTACTACTGAACAAGGGACGCTATATTTATATATCCACTTATGGTGATTTATCTTTTATATTGACCGGCAGGTTTTTAGAAACTGGAGGAAAATATGCGAGAGTGCTAGACAGTCCAGGATTTAATCCTTTTCTTCGCCCTTTCCATTCCTTTCATCTCCTTACACTTCGCCGCCTATGTATTACCGCTGAAATGCATTTTACTCTCTCTAGTAGAAATTCTATCATGATACGACCCTCGTGCTGAACTTTTGAATTATTTTCCTTATTTCATTGAATACGGGCGGCAATCAGTGTCCTGGCAGTCGCATTAACTCGCATCACAAGTTTTAGTGAAAACCAGCGAAGCTGCATGCCCTTCTTTTAAAATACATTCCTTCTCTTCCCCCGAGGATGTTTCATGGTGTATGCATCTCTCTTTGTGTATTCTTCAAGAATTTTATGGAATGAATAAGAAAGAAGAGGCAAAAGTGCACTTAAGTTATATTTTCACATTCTTCTGACTCGTCTCAAATCATCTTCGAGAATAGTATCGCCTTTTAATAAGGACCACCATTATGATACGGTCTAGCCGTCCATATTCTGTCGATCGAGCTCTGTCAAGTTAGCACCGCCATTTTCGGCAAAAATTCTAGGACCCATACAGCCATTTAATGCTCAATTTGTGCCGTCGAATGGCACCACTCCCAGAATTCGTGCTGTATTTTCAAGGACTCCAGGGCGCCATAAACATAATGGGGCTAACTTGACGCCAGCCAGTATTTTATTTTTATATACGTTGATTTTCATGGTATATTTTGGGAATAATTTTCACTTGAAACCAAGAAGGACTGCAAATTAAAGCTTAAATGACTGTAAATGAAAATTAACGTGATTGGTCTAAATGGGTAACGCTACCTCACTCAGGCAAAGGGTCCTGCCATGTAGCAAAAGCGTTTCCCTGAGACTAATAAAGAGTCAGATTTTGTTCACAGTCAACGCTGGGGAACATTTTCTACAACGCCAAATACTCGCTACACCGTATTAATAAGCCTGTGGTATATGGAATAAATCGTGTGGTGCGGTATTAGTGGGTGAAAAAAATGAAATGAATGAGAAATGTCTGAACCCGTTTGTGCGAACACGAAAAGTGCCTTGACAATGGAGACCCCTGATCCCATATAGTTTTTCACCTAATGGAGGAATATCATCACTCGGGCTTTCAAGAGAATATTAAACTTCAAAGTGGCGGACGTGGACTGGACACGTTGTAGCAGTGGGATATAATCAAGAAGAGCATGAAGAAAATCAAACTGTTAACTTACATTGAATTTTAATATCACTCCCCCATCCTAGCCTACCATTTGACCAGAAGCTGAAGATGTGACGACAACCCCCGTCCCCCACCTTATCCTTCCCTTTCGTTCCCCAACCCCATGATGAACTCGGGTTGAAGAGAGAGATAACAAATTAACTGAATCACCGTATCATTTTCTTGACCTCCATCCATTATTCTGCTCTCCCTTCTCAATCCTCTTTCTTCTTCCATGGAAAATAAGCATAAATACCCACGATATAACCGGAATTTGGGTTATTGTACCTGATGATGGCGATGTAATACGCCGAAACACATGGCGTTTTTTTAGAATAATATGGACAGTAATATTTATAAAATTAAGATTCAGGTATGGTTTAATGGAACCGTTTAGGATAAAAAAACAAAACACTTGCAGTTTTCCACTGATGAAAGATTAAATACTTTTAGTGTCCATCTTCCACCTTGAAGATGATGTAGTAACATCGAAACTAGTGGTCTTATATCTTTTATCAGGCTTTTATAATACACCTTATTGGCTCTTTTTCTCACTCTGGCGTATCCTCTGCTCAACGAAATATGTCATTTCCTTTCGCTTCCAATTAAATTATTCCTTCCAAATCTGGACTGATGAGAGATTGTCTTCTGACTACCAATTTTTCTGAGATTTCTTCCCCGTCATCGCTTCTTCCACCCTTATTAAGGTTTCCGATATGTGTATTCACATCACCGGACGACGGCTTACATACAATTCTCTCGAATTCTGTTAAAACGCCTCGGGAGAGCCGTTGGAAATATCGGTGCAATTGTTGTCCTGTCACGTCGTTGATGCCGGTAGCAATTTCGCATTCACGCTGCCATCAATCAATAATGAAGTTTCTTCCATCGTAATTGGTAACATCTCGTGCAATGGTCCTTGGAGACAGGTAATCGGGTCGTGAGCTGAATTTATGGGGTTGATTTGTCTTGTGAGATCACCCGTTTGATTGTGAATATCATGAGGACGCAGGAAATATCTCCCTATGAAATTGATTGACCTAGGGCGACAGGTTTAACAGATAAAAACGCAGGAAGTAATAAATTACCATTCACCTAACGAATATATAGAGCGGAATGTTACTTACCTATAAGGATAAAACTGCATATAAGTCTTTATTTAACCTATTTATAGGTTTTTAAGAAAAAGTTCGAATTTATTAAGGTTTAAAGTCCGGCTGAAGATAATATTCTCATAAATCGTTTTAGCGATAGCAATAATATATTATGAAGCGGAAAATTTTCTGGCATCGTAAATTCGAGCGTATTGATTACAGATTACTCATTCTGGATATTGAACAAGAGAACGTAGTTAAGGCTTAGGGAATGGCACTTGAAAAGGTGGGATAATTCTGATTTTTAATTTTTTTCCATTTCCTCGTGTCAAATTACGATTGATAATTATTTCTAACACTAAGACTTCTTCTGAGAGAGCACTTGATTTCCATCTCGCGTGTGCACAATTTACAAAGTTCTTCGAAAGCACTTGAAGAATAACGCCCAGCGTGGCTGAAAGCATTCCGTAAAGGCTGAATGTCTTTAGAAACTTTTTAGTTTCTGCAAGCTAATCCCCCTTCCGCGTTTTGAAGCACGTATTGGTGATTATCACTGAGAAGGAAACCTAGAAACTTTTGACAAGGTTCTTTTGGGGATTAGGGCATCTTTTATACCCATTTTCATCTCGAGAATGAAATACGTATGAGTTTAAGCTGCTCGGGAAAATTCCATCACGATTACAAAAACTGACCTTTTTCGGTTACAAAAAGTTTATAGATTTAAATTAGAGACTTGAATAACAGAAATTTTATGTATATCTATTATCCAGAGTATAAGTTTTGTTGTTGAGACCTGACTCTCCTCTTTTTTACCATTCTTTTTTATCTTCACAATCCCAAATGTATGTTGGTACGGCAAGTACGGTACGCACTGGCACTCTCACAATCAGTCACGGGACTGAAAGAATTTTGTTTTTTCAAATTTTTTCCTCACCGTCAAATCTCTGTGCTCGCAGGTGAAAAGATTCCGCTTACCATGAAAATATTTTTGTGCCGATTGGGCAGTTTTCACTTTCAGCACGAGTCAGTTGGCATAAACAATGTGGAATCCCAGCGGAGTTCCCTTTCTTGTTCAAGAATGTGGATGTTTGTCTGATATTTATCGCTAATTCTTATTATAATCGGTCTAAAAACGTTGTTAATGTCGAGTAAATGTAGACGGAGGTCCAGCTGAAAATAGTTAATGAATATATTTTTCTTGGTTATTTAAAACGTAATTCAATTGGTTCTTTATGATGAACGGAATGTACGTCATTTTACAGTTGTTAATTTAGTAAGTTACTCCCATGGTGGCTGTAAGAGTGATATTTGAAGTATCCACTAGTTCCTGGGATTTTTCCTACGGCGGGGTTTTCGTCTCTTGGGGAAAATGTACGATTATATCAATCTGAAATTTGTTTGTTTCTATCCTGACAAATTTGATTATTTCAGCCAAGGAATGTTTACGGGATATTTAAAGTAAAATTTATGGAGTGGTGTTGGCAACTAGCCATGAAGCGGACGTTATCTTTATGTTCCTCCATGTTACTATTGAGTTGCTTGTAGCCTTCGTTGACCAGAAGGTATAGTCTCGGCAATTATCCGTTGTTTCTCCGGGCTATTTTCCCATGAGAGAGCAGACAAATAAAAAGAGTTGTTTATGTTCATCCATTTGTTTTTCTTTCGCGGTTTTTTAACCCGCACCAGCTAAGCTATTTTCCTTTCCCTCTTTGTCGGCTTCGCTTTTTTGTCCAGTTGATTTCGAACTTTGTGTTGAGTAAAAACATTCCTTGTTGTTTTTCATTGGCTTTCCTTCACCACTGCTAGCCCATATACTTTCTATTCTACTAAATGGGTGGCTTGTTTACGTTTTAATTCTCACGGTATACCTTACTTATAATTTTTCTTCCTAGATGATTCCTTTTCATGACTTCTTTTATTATTATTTATTATCCTTCTATCTCCTGAAAGAAGAAGAATATAAATAATTTTTCTTCCATCGTCGTGGCGCATAAATCTTGCTTTAATTTTTCCTTACCATCCGCATGGTAAAATATATTTACGAGTTTAGTTACGTGGGCCGTTCAATAATTTACGTGACGAACTGCAATACCGGGAAAACTACGTAGTATTATTAGGTCAAGGTTTCTGAGGGTAAATTTGGTAACCATTGGGAAAAATGTTCTAAGCTTTATGACGCAAATTAAAAAGGTAATACAACCTCTTTTGCTCATTTAAAAGTGTATGCTCCTCTCGAAATATGTTATCTAGGACTGCAAAGTTTAGTGATGAGAATTTTGTTATCAGAAGGTGCGAAGCCGGTTGCGATTAACTTAAGAATGTTGAAAATGAATGGTGAAAAGTGTAAAAACCATGGAAACGTAAAGAAGTGGATTGAACCTTGTCAATTAGGCAGAACAAATGTTAGAATTAGCCTAAATAAAGCTCCTACATCCTTTCATAGGCTAAAATATACGCGTGAAATACCAGTGTTAAAGCCTGTATTTCATACGAGGAAAGCGGGCTAAATTCTAATTTATCCAACAGTAGAATCCGTAAAAGGAGATCGATTTCCCCGGATTAACATCATTGTAACGTACACGGAAGACCATTTCAATTGATATGGCTTGTAAATAGCCATAACGAAGGTTTTGGAACAATAGCGCTTCCTAACGCACGCCGCGTCACAGCATTCCCCGTTGCCGGCTGGCAGATCCGGACTGGACCGCACGATCGAAAATCGATTTTATTTTCGGCGTCGCGAACGGTCGCAGATGATTTCTTCGGATTCACAATCTAAAAGCTTTTTATTATCGTGGTGTAAGTATCTCAGTGTCCGTCGATGTCCATTTTTTTATTTTGCTACATAAGGGCGAAATATTGACGAAAAACAGGGTCCGCCATTTTGTCCTGTCACGATGACAAATATAACAACTTTTCCCAAAAAATAGGTAATATTTAATGGAAAAGAAGCGTTATACCAAATAATTTCAGTTTAATCTTTACTACAAAAGGTTCAGAAATAGCTTGAATTCGGTGATTTTTGGATAAAAAGTAATGCAGGTGATTTGTGCGAAATTTGCCCAAATTTGAGCCAATGTATTTTGCTAATACGTACGAATTATGGCAAACGGGTGCAACGTCATATGCACCAATCTGATGGTAAATGAATGTGCAAAGTTTGAACTTCCGGACTGAAAAAAAAAGTTTTTGGGTTTTGGCCAGCTGTTTTCGTTTTCAGCCCACTGTGCGACGCGACGTCGCACAGTGGGGCAAAACCCCACTTTAGGCGGACAAAAGTCCAAAAATGAAAGTTTGAATTAGGGTTTCTGAAATAGTAGGTTGGGTAACCTGATTTTTGAACTACGTAACGGTGTATTTCATAGGTTGGTAAGTATGCACCTGCGCGTAGAAATGAGTGTCAAAGTGAGAGAATAGGGGAGCACTGGTCCCACGGACGCAGACGCCGAATTGGACGGTCGATTTGAAACTATTAGTACAGCATACTGGTGTCCTCTATTTCATTTTTTAAACTTTCAATCGATTGAAATAAGCAAGTAGAGTGTGAATATCATTTTAAAATTTATTTTTTAAGAAAATACGCGTGGAGTAATTAATTATCACGAATGAAAATTTATTGATTTTTCAAAATGAAAAGTTTTAATTATTTAGAGGAAATTTATATAATCGGACGGAATCGTATCGCAATTTTGAGATATATTACTCGTTTAAGTATGAGCTAAAGATTGTAAAAGAAATCAACTGCCATTGAGTTGCAAAAGGACTGTTACGATATAAAAGTTATTATGCACGAGAGGCGGATAGGAAAATCATCCGGCCGCTATGGCCGCATGGCAACGGGTAACTATAATATAAAAAATTTCAATCATAGAAAGCAAATGCAAGTACTGTAAATATGAAGTTATTACTAGTTTGTAATAAGTCAAATTTGGATGCTATATGTATTATATCCACTCTTAGGTACAAGTGGTGATGTTTGTTACACCAGGGCTGAGATTTTTGAAATATCAGCCCTGTGAAACTTTTGTGCAAATTGTATAATTTTTTCTATGAAACGAAAATATTTTGCAAAGGTGTTTATAAAAATAATTTTGTAAATTTTAGAACAGATTCATTTTCGACGACCATCTCAATTTACATGAATATTTTTAATTTGATTCGTTCATATTATTCTACTGAAAAATAATTTTACTGTCAAAAATTGTAAAAATAATAAAATTTGCAAAAAAAATCAAAAAATACAATAAATATTGCAAATTTGATATCAGCTTTCATTTAACCAATCTGAAAAAACATACACATGTCTATTTTGGAGTTGATTGTAAAACTTTTGGACTTTTGTCCGTCTAATGTGGGGTTTGGCCCCACATCGATTGGCATCGAATACCAAATTTTCGCACGGCGGTTTTTCGATGACATCCTCATTGATTGGATCAGCGAATGAATACCTCCTCGGATGAGTAAGACGAGTGGTAAGAGAGGAATGATATGAAAGCAAAGAATGTGACCCCAAGTCCTCTTCTTCTGCTGTTCTACATTGAGAGGAGCAGGAAGTAGTGATTAACCGTCTGAGGATGAAGCCTTGCAGTGTTATCCACTCTAATCTTTTCACAGAAAAAGAATAGGTACCATTTCGATGTGAGGATAGCGAATACCAGTACCCGACATTTCCTTGTCAAGTATTTCAGAATACGAGACGTGCGCATTTGGTTGACACTTTCAATTAATTTCAATTAGCTTTGAAGGGAGATTGTAAATTCGTATTGCTTTAACTGAGATGAAAAGATGTGATATGTTAATTTAAACCTATGTCTGAATTGTGAATACGTTTTAATGATTTGCGTTAGAGGAAGCTTTAGGTTCATCCTAAGCGTTTAATCCCGTGCTCGAAGCCTAGTCATGTTATTTCAAATGCAAGCTCGCCTCTTAGCACTGTATAGCCCACTTTTTTGTCCAACATTAGAATCATTCATTCTAATACGATTACTCTGGTGTGGTAATTAGGAATAAAATGTTGCCATTAATAGATACATTCAGTTTCAAAACTATTAAATTGAAGTCATGGAGGCGTAGAGAAATTAAATGTAGACAAAACACACTTTGATATGGTGCGTTATCTAAAATTCACTCAGATTTACGGAGAGTTGAAGGACATGCCAGTGGTAATTCATCAGTTCGTCTCACCAAAATTTATCTATTTACTGGCACTCGTTCTCATTTCAACATCGATTCTCATAAATCGACGGATCTTTTTCAACTCCCCTAACTTTGCTCGGTACGGAATGCCGACTTAACGCGCTGTGGTTATTCGATGACACGTCCTTATATCCTCTGCGAGTGGATTGGCCAATGAATATTCTCTTGAGTGTGAATAAGATGAATGAGTAAAAAGAGGATGAATGGAGGGTGGTGACCGAGATTCCGCAGTTTCTCCCTCGCCATCTACCCTCTCATCACTCTCTTATCCCCGCTTATTATGCCACCCCCAATCTTTTGCAGAATTGAGGGAGCCCATAAATCTGGTCTTCCTTTCCTTTTGATCCGTGGCATGAAAGGGCAGTTGATTTCGAGTGCCCCTCTCTTACCTACCTTCCTAACTTCACTCATCAAATCTTCGCAGGAGTCGGCGTCTTTCCTTCCAATTATCAACCTATAAACAATTATCGACCTATAGGCATTCAATCTATAATTGCAAATGTCATGGGTAATCTAGTACTGGATTGACTATACCCTCTGTTAAAGCATATTATGGTTACAAAACACCACGGTTCTAGGATCGCTGTGTCAACGGTCACTAACCTATCAACTTCAAATCCATATCTGTGCATTTATTTTGATCAAAACCAGCAGGTGTTGTTATTTACGCTGACTTTGCCAAGGCTTTTGACAAATTTGATTTTCATCTATTTCTATTTTAAGCCAGATTGGAATTCTCGGATACATGTTACAGTTGATCCAAAGTTATTTCATAAATCGAAAACATGTTAAACTTAAACATAAAGATTCTCAACATTTTCACATGCAATCCAGGGTTTTTTTTTGGGGTCCCAGCTGGGTCCAATTGTTTTTTTCGTACTTACAAGTGATATGAGTTGAATAATAATTTATTTAATTCCACTCTTGATGCATGCCATTGATGTGAAAATATATTTTGCAGATGAACCTATTTAAAAGCTACGTCTCCAAACCTTAGCCCTAACACCAACTAATAATGACGCTCTTTTGGCAGGCCTTTTCATTCACCCACGTCGTATTTCGTGGTTTATTTTTGGAATTTGAGAGGGGGGGGGGGCACAAAGGATCTGGTCATTGGAGAAGAGGGTGAAAGGCTGCTGGCCATCTTGACTTCCTCACAAGCATTGAGACCTTTGGAGGTTTCCATTACCACTAGTGCTCTGCTCAGTTCATAACACGACAGCGCATTTTATTTTAATTCGTTTTAGACTCTGCTGCGCACTTGACAACAGATTGGGAGCTGATGTGCGCTTAGCAATAAACGAACGTCAATAATCGCATTTGCGATTATTCTGATTTGTTGATTTTCATCGTGATACGTCAAACATGGATTGTGTAAAATTCATTAGGATTATGTAAAGATTAGGTAAATACTCTGGAAACTCTGGTGGAAACAGCTTTATAAGCATGAGTTCTTAGCGGATTCGTAAAATATTTTCAAATTTTCTTGTGAAATATTCGGTCGTGCCTTTTTTTTGTACCCTCGGAATGCTCCCAGTCGGAATTTTAATGTACGTTTCCCTCTGGAAAATCGTTCCATTCTACGTCGTAGGTGTGCGCTGCTGTTCAGATCTGGGAGAAATTGAACACCTTGAATGAAAAAGTCCAAGGAAGTCTTTTGGTTCCAGTTTGTTTCTTGACTGACAATTTTGGGTGATTGTCACGTATAAGCTGGGGTTCCTCACGGGTCTTATCATGGTTCAGCCCTGTATTCCTCATTTATTAATGATATTAGTAGAATAATTTCTCCTATTCCACTGGAACGCATTTAAAAGCTTCCAAACCTTAACACCGGCAAAAAGAATTGGAAGAATGCCTTTGTGGAACGTTTGCAGAATACATTCTTGTTCTGAGGATGTGATAACAAACAAAAAGGTGATTCATAACGAATAATGGTGTCAGGGAAATTAGGACTGCATCGGTTTCCCATGGTAGTTGTCTTCGTACTATGTCTATTATGATACCCTAGAAATAGGGCATTTAGCGTCATTGTACGAAAAGTACACTCCCATTTCCTTCCTCATATATATAGGGCCTTCTAGGTAAGACTTATTATATGAAATCTTATAGAAATTCTTTTCCCGTGTAAATCCACGTAAGACCAGAGGTGCTTAGTTGTCAATAGCAGGATGAAAATATTAAGAGCGCTATGCTAAATATTAACAGAACATCTAGGATCCTTCCAATGAGCAATTATTATTGCCTCAATAATTTATTTACATTCAGCGCAATTTTGGAAATGGTCATCCACTTGGTCTATAGATGAGCTTACGGAGTGTAGGCTTGGCATCAGCGTACTCCATTAAACCCATTCTGTCAACTTAATGTGGATGGGTCTAAAAGTAACTGAGGCAGGCGAGATATAGTGGAATGACATCCTGATTTAATGAAAAGAGAGATGGCACTTTTCCACAAATTTATTGAAGTACAACGTGTTTCGACCGTTAGGTCATTTTCAAGTACACTGATTAGGTCACTTTCAAGTACAAGCTGATGTATATGACCTAACGGTCGAAACACGTTGTACTTCAATAAATTTGTGGAAAAGTGCCATCTCTCTTTTCATTAAATGTGGATGGGTCTATCGAATTCTCCACTCTCATAGAGACAACATGCTGGCCTCTTTACACACTGATGTCCTAAAAAACATGAAAACTGGTTTAAATTTCTCGCTCCTGTAGAAAGCCGGGTAATATTCTAGGTCTGTGCATAAAAATCACTATTGGCCTACCAATCAGTAAATGGATATTCTATCATTTTGCTTTTCGACGGTTAAAAGCCTCTAGTGTTTTATTACGTAAAATATTTTCGATTGTAAAATCACTGTTTAAGAGCCTAGGTAAAGTAATAACGGAGGTAGTAGTTATAATTACCAAGGTTTGATAAAAATATATATTAGCAAACAAGAATGACGTGAATCCGGTTAAAAAGATGCATTTTTCGCGAAATAAATAAATTATCAAGAAAAGCCGCGTGCTTCGTAAAGCACTGCTACGATGGAACACAGTGTATGCTGCTGATGTATATATGGACTTGATTGGGAGGCTATGGTGTACCATTATTACCACATCTCAAGGGGCAAGCAGGGAATCGAAGTAAAAATGTTCATTTAAGTTCGCTGTGGGAATAATCCGTCACTGTTACTCCTCTGTTTTGATTCTGGACTTGCATACACATATATTTGACGATTCTAGTCTCGGAGTCAAGTAAACAATAGAAAGTGTCTTCACAATTGTCCCGCCGTATTCTAACCCATATAGGGATTCTTAAAATATACAAAATACCAAAATATCTCGCTCGTGTTGCATACCATTCAGGGGCGGCATGCCGATTATTAAAATGCGTGGGGCATGGCCGCCTGTGAACTTATCGAGCTAATATTATGCAGAAGACGTTTTGTAGTCATTTGGCATCGCATTGGTGGGCGGTGTGAACATGTTGAAGACTTAAAGCTTTTTTGGACCACCCTAAGGCAACAGCCTAGGCTCAGATGACTTGAAAATATAGATCACGTGAATATCTGGGTGACGCGGAGGATATTCATTGAGCCCCTCTGTATCTATCATATGCTGATATAAGAGACAAAATAAGGTGCATGCGATGCCAATCTGATTCCTTAAAACTCCTTCTCATGTACAATTAATGAAAACAACAAAAAACAGAGACTCTAAGACACCAAGTTCAAATGCGATTTGATTTCATCTCCCTCTTTCCACCATTTACCCTCTGTTTTAACGGATGCTGTCAGGCCATCCCCTGCCGTACTTCCCACCCACGGATGCAAGCATCGTAGTGTTTAGCGGTATATTTTGGGATTGCAGTTAACCAGTCCTAGAATTCGGACCCGGATTATTATTGTATCTCTTTTATATTCTGCGCATCTATTACTTCCCCTTCGTGCCTCCCTATCCTTCTTTCACATATACTTTTCACTCCCTCGCACTTTATTTAATGATAGGTGAACTTAGTTTCGCCAGGATAAACATAGCAGTATAGGAAAAATGCTATGGGAATGGTGTAACTGAAAAGTGTTTTACGGCAAAAGTAGAGGGGATAGGATCGGAGATTAGGTAATAGATTATCCAGTAATGGGCATTAAAAAATTTGGGTCTTTGATTTGGCCACGTTGAGAGAGAATGGATGAGAATTGAATGACGGAGAAAATTTAAGATTAAGACATGAAGAGTAGGAGCTTAAGAGGAAGGAGTAGACCAAGAAAAGATAGGATGAATGAAGTGGGAGATACTTTTAAGAGGAGTCTTGAGAATAAGTGAGCGTGTATGGAGCAAGGACGTAACTGATTCAAGAAAAATGTATGTTAGGAAAGGACTTTGTGGAGGACATTATCAAAGCATAGATTTACAGGCCTAACACCAACAACTCTAGTTTATAACTAACTATAGCTTATCTCGCAGGGAATATCATGATTATTAAGTATGTATGCTAAAAACGAACCCCTTTTATGCTTTATTGCAGCCTGTGAAATACTCGATTTACCACCAGAAAAACCTGGAAGGTTCCTTGATTTGAATACAAATTTGAGTGGCTATCTATAAAAAAGAGAAAAAAGAGCTGAGGAAATTGTGTGGCGGTTCAGACGATTTAATCAAAGTTCCTACCTTTTTTCTTCATTCCCTTGCAGGTGAATCCGGAGGGTAATTTTATTCTCAGAATTTTTTATCCCTCCAAACCTCATTTACGTTTTTTCCCTCCAAACCTCATTTAATTTCGGCTTTTTTTCCTTACTTTGACTTCCCCTCTTTCCTCATCAATGTATATGTCTCCCTCACGCTCCTTCCTCAAGACGTCTCAATTTTTGCTATCCCTCGTCTCCATGGTGACGGAGCGACAGCATCCGCGATGGGGTGGGGGTGATGGGGTAAGTTGAGGGGGAGGAAGACGGGTGGACGTGTTAGGAACGGTTTTCATTGCGTCCCCCTCCGTGCCTTATCGCTGCGTATCCATCCTCCCTCCCTCGGGACTACTTCCTCGTGTCCTACTTACACGTCGGCGGTCCCCATTCTGTCTCTTCGAGCCAATCGTCGAAAAGCGTAGGTTTTTCCTGTTTCCTGACCCACCACTATATTTCGTGCTTGGTTGGAAAACGCGTGGAATTCTGAGAACCAAGCCTTTGTCAGAGAATCTAACTGGTGTCCCGCTCTTTAATTAAATTTGCGCGTGAATTCCATGTATGGGAAGGAAGAGTTGAATCAGGGATGTGGAAACGTTGATGAATTATCAGTCAGCCTACTGAAATTGCAGTTTAACTTACGTAATGCGACCTTCTGTATGTCGAATTTTCGATAAATTGGAATAATATCTATCGACGTTTGTATTTGTAAGCTTATCATTCAGCGGAACTGTGTTTTTCTAAAAATCGAAATTTCTACTACTCGAAATATTTTCATTTCCAAAGGCACCGTGACTGATCGAAGTTTAAGTGTAGTTTTGTTTTTGGTATCTCACTTTGAATTTTTTCACTTCCACTTCTTGGATAGGCCAAAACCTTCCTCATATATTAGATGATTATATTTTCTTTCAAAAGCTTCATATGTTACAAGGCCAAGCCATGGTTGACCAGAGATCTTGGAAAAACCCTTTAAACAGTCAATCATTAGCCAATAAAATAAATTCTCATTGCATTAAATTTTTCAATTCACAGATGCTTTATACTTTAGACTTCGTCATGCCTTTTTTATAAAAACGCATCGTAGTATTTATGATCTGTGAAATTTACATTTCCTCCAGATTTATTGTCTCGAAAATCGATTGCCTCTCAATATGTGCCACAATGTTGTCTCTTTCGAGTAAAAACTCGCTTGTTATCATTTCCTATTCAAATCCCAGGCACGAAATTTGAAAGTGGTATTCTTCGTCTTAATATCTTTAAATATCTCTGCTCATACAATGAGGCATTCCATTACCTCAGTTCTTACGAAATAAATATTTATTTTTGTTAAATTTAAGTCTTAAAGATTTAAACTATTTCTGGGATGTTGTCGCACCTATTTTACATCCAATTTTAATGGTTCTATGAACCAAAAAACAGGCTTGGTTATAACATTCCAGTGGCCAATTTTTGGCCTTATTTCCTAGAAAATGGAGAAAAAATAAACAAGGAAGAAGATAGTGGGCAAGGGTATGCAAGTTGTTTTTTTGTTTCTACCCACAGTTTTTCTCTAACTGAGCTGAGTATTTTTAATTAATGATGCCTGATGTTACATAATATAGATGTGAATATTTTATTGTAACAATTTGTTCAAATTTTCTGCGGCGAATGTTCATGCATTGGCAGATGTGATTGATTACGATTTAAATGTATTTTCTCTGAAAACGTTAATTGTCCTTATGGCTACCAAAACGTCCCATTTATTCGTTTAACTGTTTTTTAAATAAATGAATTCCTTGATTTGGGCATAAAACTTAAAGTCGCTTGTAGCTGTTGACAGCCAGTCATATTTCGTTCAGATCCATGAGCTGTATCCACGTTGAATCGGTTGACATGGAGCTCCATAGTAAACCAAAATATCGCTGAATAAGTTCTCTACTACGTTGCACAGGTGTGAATTCACGCGTTTCAATGTCAGCACAGTGTTCGGAAGCATACTAGCCTTTTGTTTTCGCTTTATTTCATCGCCTTATTCTTAATAGATTCTACTGCAGCTCTTCTCCCAATAAATTTAAAATATTTACAGTCTCTGATAAAATCACCTTTAAGGACATCTTTAATATAGATTACTTACAGGAAAGAATATCACTTCTAACTCTTGAAGGCTGAAGAAAAAACAGAATAATAGTAATCCTTAAACATACCGTCTTGATTTCATTAAAATATTCGGTGGAAAATTCAGCGGTTTTGTAGAATCGGACCCACTATTCCGCAAAATGTGATGTTCTGTAGAGTATGTTATTTCTGAAGTTATTGGTGGCGGCCGATACTTTGTGGAATTCCATTATAGGAAAAGGATAAATTACTTTGCACTTATTCCACTGAAGAGTATTATTTATTGAGCCAACATGTTTCACTGCACTGCAGCATCATCAGGACTGACCCTATACTGCAGTCCTGATGATGCTGCAGTGCAGTGAAACATGTTGGCTCAATAAATAATACTCTTCAGTGGAATAAGTGCAAAGTAATTTATCCTTTTCCTATGTTATTTCTGTTAAACTGTGATTTGTTTAAATTTGATTTGTGGCGTTCAATCTAATATACTGAATGCCACAGATTAAAATTGATTATTAAACATCTGTGTTATTTTCTCTTGCAGAATTAGGGTATTCTTTAATTAATTATAATGGGGAGGGGGAATAACATCTGAACCATAGTGCAAAAGGGGAATGAAGCAAAGCGTTTTATCATTCCTCATGGTGTCTTCTGATTCCATACCGTTCACCATATCCTTACGTCGGCTCGTGGGGCAAAATGTAAATCTTAAGGCCCTATTTCGATATCTGTTATCAAATATTTTCTTTGTATGATATAAGGATTGAACGCGTTTTTGCATCCATAATGCTCAAGTCAGCTTACCAACGCGACGGTCTCATGTTATACTCTTATCCTGAACTTCCGGATAGCATCAAGTTAGCAAAACCGCTGCGTTTTCCTGCTATAAACTGTAACCAGACACAGTGAAAGGCTTTTGAATCCTTTTGGCTTCTTTTATAGCTTTTTCGTTAGGGTCAAAAATAGTACTACGAGAGGCAAGTATAATTGAGTTTCTCCGAGTTACTTTTTTGAATTATGCCTACTCTGTAGTTTTTATCACTCTTACGTGATAATGATGGATTGTAATTCCTCCAAAAGATCGCAAAGCCCACCTGTTATTTCGGTGCGTGTCCCGCATGAAAATTATTCCTTAACGTTTTGTTTTTTCCTCGCATGCTTTTTCTGTCGTTATTCTCGCTTCCTCATTTTCTCCGTTCCTTCGATTCTTTCTCCCACCAACGTGCTCGGGAGACAGCATTCTTCGCACGTTCGTCTCCTTCCCGCCCTCCTTGACCTCGCAGTTTCCCCACCGTAGCTCGCCCTTCAACGTAGGTCGTGGGTGGTTCCTCTTCCACGGTTTTCTCACTCACTACTCTTCCAGCGCCCTCTGCCAAAGTGGCTGCTTTCGTCTCGCCTCCTTGACCCAAGTGTGAATCTTCCACGCCCCCTCCCCTCCGTTCCCTCCCGCTCTACCGCCGAGACTATCCATATATCTCATTCTAAACCAAAGTTCGAAATCCTCCGGTTTATTCCGTCTCCAAAGCATCTCCTTGAATAGAAAAATCCAAAGGATTCTCATTCAATCATTTTAATTCTTATTCAACAGTCATCAATCCGATGACTGATCCGCTTCTCCTCTCTGCACCATAATCTATGAAGTTAATTGCTTAAGGTCATAATTTCAATCGACGTTCTGACAATCGAATTTCTGACGTGGCGGGAACAGATGGTGATGATCGTGAGGCTTGGTGGTTGTGATTCTCTGGACCGTAATATCTATGGTTCTCGGACGTTGACGGAACCTTCAACGGACGATTACGGTGCCTTGCAAAATTCAAATTTGTCTAAGTGATATAAAATAAATTGTACTGTTTTACAGTATTTTTTCAACTACTTATTGTACTTAATACTTAATAATCAACGTCATACGAAATGAAGCCAATAACAGTTAAGTATTCTCTAAGTTTTCCGTCGCGGTACATCAGCGGAAGCTAATTAAAGGGGAGCGCTTTTTCGTATTAACAAAATTTCATTTCCGGATTGTTCATATTACTTTTGAGCGTAGCAATAAAACATAAGTAACATTCTTCAAGCAAAATGTTTTGCGTTTCTGTTGATTATTAATAGGTTGGCTATAAAATGCCCAATTAAACAGCTACTTGGAAACCGTTAAGAAATCCATTTGCAAAACTCTCACCATGACAGGTTTTGCGAACGAAGATTTTTAATTGACATTAGTCAATCGTAATATGTTCCTCCTTGACGAGAAGACGGTGAATTAATGTTAACCGCAGTCAATTTTCTGTGAAAAGAGAAAATAATTTCCTCAACACCGCATACGACATCTTGATTTTGACTGTAGGTTGCATGCAACATGAATATACCTTCTCTTTTTTGACAGCCATCATAACTTTCCCGATATATTCTGTCCAAAGTTTTCCTCGGAATTCTTCACATTCGTTGGTAATTCCATAATTGGTTCCGGGATGCAGTTTTGTCTCAGAACCTGTCCAATAAGTTTGCAACTGCTGCTACAGGTTTTAGCCAACCATCCCATTTTTACCCTAGCACATTGTGGAACATCTTAATTTGATATTCTCTCGTCATATTAGGTCTTTTTAATTATTTAAGTTCACTCTATTTCATCCAACTTCTTATCCCTATCCATTTTAGTCATTTATTAGATTTTTTAAAAGTGATATTTGAGAAACCGTGTCGTACACCGGAATTTTTTTTTGCATTTGGAGTTACGGTGTTGGTAGTTTCAAATCTGAAACCAATTGTTTCTGATGTGTTTTAATCGATATTTTTAAAAAGATATCTTGTGATGCAAAATTCTTACGGCGTTACATTCACTCTTGAAGTTTTTTATACCATTAAATAATAAAAAAAAGTTATTTCATGATACAATATTCTTATGAATGACATCTTTTCTAAATTAGGTGATTGTTGTCGTAATTGTTTACACCTTCTGCTACTCAACTTCGTCTGTTCAGGCTAAGTTTGAAAGTCTCGTGTGCCACCATTATCGGAAGTATTTCTAAAAATAATCCTCATCATTTGTCTCATCTCTCTTATGACCGGCATTTCGTCACTCCTACCCATTCCAAATGTTTATGAAACATAATGGGTGTTATAAACAGAAGTTTAACCTTGTTTCAAAATCGTTACTTAAATTAGTTTGTGGAGGCGTACATATTTGTCTAGTTGTGATTAAATTCCAAATTCTTGGAGGAGGTTTTTACTAATTGAGATCTTTAATTTGGCCTATTTTTAATTTAAACCATTTTTGCGTTCATAAAGTGAACACGAATTAGCAATTTACTGCACATGTCTGCTGCATATGGTTATAAAATAGTACAATATGGTTTTGTTTAAAAATGTCCGTATGTGAAATGAAGGTAATAAAATTTAATATTGAAGTCTTCTTCAGCGTGGAAGAGTCGTTTGGGTTTATTGTTATCTCTTCAACCTCATTGGTGGATTGACATTTTAAATGTGGATAGTAAATAAGCTTTAATATAATAGAAAATCTAAATAACATACACGCAACGCATCATAACTTTAAAAAATAATTTCTCTTTATAACTGTGAGAAATTTTTGAATTATTATTGATGAAATTTTATGCATACTAGTAATGTGATAGTTTCTCCGGAAGTTCCAATGCGGTTTGGAAAAAAAATTGGAAAATGTATATAAGATTTGTAAAAATATCAGGTTAAATATTTTTTGCACGAGGTGATGAGACAAACGTTCCACGACAAACTGCTGCTGTAATTACGTTTTGTGCAGATAAAGAGATTCAGGTAATTTAAAGAGAATTGTGTGTTGGCCATCTTTTTGCTCAAATGACCGTCAATTTCCTTTCTTCACTGAGCTTTTACGAAAATTAGAGTCGCGGACAGTGAATAACTACTGGGACACCATACAGTCCCTTGCGGGATAAGAGCAATGCACGTCACGGTGCTGAGTAAACCCCGTTCAGGTTGCTCCCAGGACGACTCCAATTTATCCCGTAAGCCGACGGGTGATGATCTGGTACGTGATGAGAACGGATACTACCCGTCTGGCGGTGAGAGGACGAGAGTATCGCGACTAAAAGGGGGTTTTAGGGCGAGAAAGGACGACGGATAGCACTTTAGGAATGGAACGACACTGATTTAGGAAAAGAAGGAGTAGGTGCGCCGAGCTAAAGGTTCATTCACATGAGGGAGTGGGTGGGCCAACTTAAAAGTTTTGATCAACAGGATCGACAAGGCGCGGAGAAAAAAAACGGCAGCAGTGAGAACCATAATTAGGAGCAACGCATATTGTGCAACATTTTCCTGAGGTAGCTGCGTGAGTCATGCAAATTTCAAGCACATTTGTAATACTCGGGAGAAATATTTACAAGTCCATTACGCCGTAAAAATAATGGTGTCGCCGGAATTGTATCATGTGCTTAAGATACATTTCATGTCAAATTGCACTCTTTTTAAACTGAAATTTTCCCATAATATATTTAAATGCCTTCAATATTTCCACTGTGTCTTGAATATTCTTCTCTGTCTCTCCCATTGTTGACTTCAACATCACATTATAGCCGTGTTCAAACTCGCCAGTTAGGTAGGTACCTATATCCGGAAATTTAGGGAGGACGCTATCTTTAAGTGTGTCCAAACTCGTTAGGCACCATAAGGTAGCGAGTCAGGGTAGCCAAATCGCTCGCCAGATTTAGGGTACAACAAGTCCTTCCTAAATCTTCCACTTTAAAATTCGCATAATTTAGAGTGGTAAAAGCGTGAAATCTAGTGGAATGAGTGAAATTGCTGTAAATATGGCGGGGATGTAATTTGTTTTGAATGGAAAGGCGTGAGTTATTATGAATATATATCATGAATGATAATTTTTTGATTGCTTTATGCTATCAATTTCATATTCGGAAGCAACGAGCAGATGGAGACCTTCATATCAAGAAGTGAGACAGAATGTACAAGTGTCATAGTGGGGAACTATTTTGAGTTTGTACAATTCAGATTTTTTTATATTGTCTTACGCGTGTTAGATGTTTTTTTAATTCAAATTTCGTTTTTGAGAGTAACTACGAACAGTTAGTTAAATCTAGAAAGGAGATGGCGGTTCTAAACTAAAAAAAACTATCCGACGCCTAAATAAAGTCTACAATGTTGCAAGTTTTAAGCGAAACTAAAAGTTACCAACAATACAAAAGAAACACTAAAAAAACGGCAATCTATAATAGTTCTTACCCACAATAGTTCCTCTTCAAACCCCATTTACAACCAATACCTAAATCTTCTATAGTAACCAAAAGATAGTTTTATGATTTTAAACGAATCTCCTGTACATTTGGGAAACTGTTCATAGATGTAATTAATATAATTTAAGATTTATTTTACATCATGTCCATTGGACATCATTTCGTGGCCTCCATATTGATATCACTGCATAAACCTTAGGATCTCATCCTATGAACATCCAAAGAATGTCCAATGCTTAATGGGCATCATGCGGTGGCTGGATATCACCTTAAACAGACGTATTAATAATGCACGCAAAAGGAAAGAACTGTACAGGGATCATATACAATTCGAATTGAAGCTATTACCTACACGATCACAATTGAAATTAACTGCTCAGTCTAACACAAATCGCTATCTGCCAAAGAGGAAAATTAATACAAGCACAATGAACAATAGCTAAAAATACGTACTGCTAAAAGACACGGATAAATATACCATTGCAAGTTTAATAAACTGCTCAGTCCAACATGAATCGTTATTTACCAAAATGGTGACCAAAATTTACCAAAAAAACATTCTCTTATTTTCTCAAGACCCCTAATATTCCTCATCTTAAGAGACTTCCACCATCATCATCTTACATTCTTGATACATCCCTTTCTATCACGCCTTGCACTCCACTTTCAAGTATCTGCTAAGATATTCGTCTATTCTCTCAACACGGCCTAACGAACGAAGTTTGCTCTTTTCATATGCATCCATTAACGGAGCATCTGCGTATCATTCTTTCATCACTCACTTATTCCTTACCTGATCCCTTTTACTTTTACCAAAAAGCCTTCACAGGCAACTCCTACTCATTGTATTGAGCCTTCACTATTGTTAATCCTGGCATACCTAAGTTTCACCTCTTCACAATATGTACTATGTAGATGAGAACACATAAGTACTCCGCGATTTTCGCTTCTTTATGACCGCTGCAACCGTTGCACCATGCAGGGAAAGCTGTTTAAGGCAATGGTACTGCAAGGGATGGTAAAAATGCATGCTCTTATTAATTTAACCTCGAATAACCGAAGAGAAGTCTCGGACGGCCGAAGTCACAATGAATGGAGGAGCTATATAAGGTTGGCCCGTCGAAATATGGACTAGGTGATTCGAGCTTAGTTAATATTTCCAAGAGTAGTCGATATCGAGCTTAATTAGTGCTGGAGTGGCACAGGTATAGCGTGGAATAGCTTAAATGTTTCGTCATAATGTCTTCATATTGGTCGATTGCTAATACACGCGCATTATTTTCCGTTTGCCTACTTACCTGTATCGATATGAAGTCTGAAATGTGTGTAGCCTATGTGCAAGAATATGAAAGGAGCATGAGAAGTAACTGGGGGATGCATGGATTCGATAACATAATGGGGTTCCTAATGGTGGCCCACGAGCGTTTTACTGCAAAACCCCAATAAATAAACTCACTTCTCGCCGGTAAATAAATGAATATGATTGGCTCACAGTAATTGATTACGGCTGTATCTCCCTCGAAGCCTGCCCCATGTAAGTTCACCGCGATACTTCACTAGATTGACCCAGGTATAATCGTCCAAAGCCAAACAATCTTGGAGAAATGTATTAAGGTATGCCATCTGCCCACTCCGAGTAGTATTCAAACCAGCAGTTTAATGGAGATATACATTATAAATGAGATACGCCGGAGTGAAAGGGCCTGAGGTTAAGTGCCATTTAACCAACTCTCTACTATACATTCTCTTTTCCGATCAATGAAAAAATTGAATAAGAAATGTAGTCACGGGGAAAGTAAGTAAAGTCTTTTTTAAAATATTTCCTAGTTATAGCGAGTGAGGTACTTAAAAGAAAGCATTCAAATTTCCTATAGGGAAGCATGAAAAAACTTCATGGAAGAACATATCGAAGGCTATCGCGAACTATTGAGTAAATACATGCCTATATTTATGGATTTTTATGTGTGATAAATACTCAAAAATAAAAGTTTCATACGCAATGAGATATGAGTAAAGTACAAAAGTAATAATATCATCACTTACTTGAACATACCAATGTCACATTTTTACCGAGAGCTAAATACCTTTATTTTATCAAACGAGATTTTCGTACTCAAAATTTACTAAGTTCATTTTTATTATTAGACACTGGATAATGATTGCTTACGCAAATGTTTCCATATTTTAAACTACACTACAAAACAAGTGTATAGCTGGCAACATGGAAATATACACTAGAAACGAGTAGATAAATGAAAATGTTACAAATGACCGCAGCCGTTGACACACCTAAAAAACCCCAAAACTCTGCTTATGAACAAATCAGGGAAAAAGGCAATCAAGTATTATGTGTTAGAATAAATTCTTTTTACCCGTAACAGTTTAATTGGAATTGATATTACTCTGATTTTCTTTCATTTACATATGATACATTCGGGTTCTATTCCAGGTGTAATTTATCATTAGCCTCGTGTTTAAAATCTGGCTGTATGATATTTTAAAAGCTGATTAACATTTCTATCTTTTGGGAATTGACCCACAATCCAGCTCATAGTATCCCTTTGGCCATTCCATTTCCTGTGAAATTAATAACATAATAGAACTCTAATCTTAGGGCCGTATTATAGAACGACACTCAAGTGGAGATTTTCCCCAAACATCCCTCAAACTTCACTCGGTTGCTGATTCGGTATTATTGGACCTCACTTCAGTGACGATGGTCCCTCAGACTACCCTTGAAAACGAGTGACCTATGTTGTACACTCGAGTGCGCACTCTAATTGAGTGAGGAATTTTCAAGATGTCTGTCGCTCTCACATCGCATATTTAAAATGAAATATTGGACGTAAAATTATTTCTTAGCGTGGAATTCCATTTCAGTAATCCTAGTTATTGGTGATGTGACTGCTCTGAGTGAAATTCATGGAATCAATCGCCTTGTTTTTTAAAATTACATAGCCCTGCAAAGTTCACACGTCTTCTGGTCTAGAACATTGCAAATTAAAAAGGAGTTAAGATTTCTTATGAATAAGAAGATCAATTTTCTTTGCTCTTAAATTAACTTGATGGATCAAAGTACAAATTTCAGTCGATTTATGCTGATGTATTCTATTATGTATCTTCGTAATGCCAGTGAAACAATTTGGGAACTTGTGTTGGTGACGGAATTCCATGCACTTATTTGAAAGTCACCAACTTATTGTACAATTTCGGTCACTTGATATGTTTCCGCGGCATTGTTTTGTTTTATTTAACATTCTGAGTATTTAAGTTATTAGTTTAGTGCATTGGCATCGTTACGTGAGGGGATATTTTCTTAATAACTCTCCCGCGTCATTATTCAAATAAAACAATCGCTCACCAACTGCGAATTTCGCTCGTTAAAGCTCAGCAATCATTTCTGTCTACAATCATATTTTGTGTGTGTATGAGTTGAGAGAGTTGAGTCTCTGAAGTTTTGTGACTGTGATTTTCTCCTACGGTGTCGATTAATTTTAGTATATCGTGGAGTTTATTTTCGCAATGTGTGGTGATTGAAGGTAGTCCCTCTTTGACTTCACCGGAATGACGTCCCCTTTCTGAGTTTCACTGCGAAGTTTCGGGATGCCTATCGACTCCCAGGGTCGGATTTCAACCTGGCATAAGGACGAAGAATTCCGGAATCACTGGGGCTGCGGAACGCTTTCAACGTGGGAAAGCCCGCATGCCACTCATGCAACAACGTGAGCGTCAATATCTTTGAATCCGCCACTCTGCTTCCATACGCTCGTGATTGGAGTTCGTAGTCGCCTTTGTAGATTTTCGATGTTTTAGTACATTTGGACTACATCCATTTGGACTTAAATTTGAACTAGTGGGACCTAAATGAAATCTGCCCTTCCCCTTGAAGCTGTATTTCTGACCTAAACAAGAGCCAAATTTATAACACCACGGCAAATCTGAAAATATATTTTTTCAGTATGAAGACCCGCTATCCACCTTGTTATTGTTACCTTTAGTGAGAAATATTCCTGTTGTCCTTGCCTGGGCCGTGCGTGTTTGCAAATTTTTTTCCTCAAAAATTAGATTCTCCTGATTGCATACTATGGTTCATGGAATTCTGGTAAAATTCGAGGTGACATCTTTAAATTTAATTTTTGTTGAGGACTGATAAATACAAAGTTTATGCTTTATTCAATATATCATACTTGAACTATGTGATATTTGCACCAATGCTAATGACGACACTGTACGCTGAAAAGTGTCTGCTTAATGCGGAGCACGTCAATTGACGTGCTCCTGGCTACACCGACTGACGGAGCACGTCAATTGACGTGGTCGTTCCATTCCGAAGCCCTTTAAATTTTTGAAGCCCGATTTTGACGACTTTCATGAAAATCGGGGCCGCATTGAATGTGTTAAACGAATCTGTAATCATTCGCAGGAGACATGTTTGGATTGATAAAAGTTTAATCCATTTAAAGTGTATTATTTTATTCCTTTCCATTAATTTGATGTTCAGTTTTTGAGGGAAACTTGGCTTCTTTGTCCCGCCTCTCTTTTATTATTTCCTTCCCGGCATCGTGATCTTCACTTGCAACTGACACTAAGTTTAGTCGTCACTATACTCTGGAAAGTGACGATAGAAATAGAGGTAGAAGCCAAATTTAGAAAACTCTGGTCTCAAATCAAATTCTGAAGTGCACCAAAATTATTTTTTTTAGACTGTTTTTATGTCTATTTAGTAAAGACGACGCACACCTGTTTTGTTCAGTAATTGGTATTTCATCGGCAAATCTACCCGAGTTCTACGGAATACTCCACCAGCGCACTACATGGAAGTCGTGCAATCTCGTCTAAGTTTGAAGACCAGTTTCCATGATTATGCATCGTTGAAGTGAAATGGGAATGGCTTCTGGAATAACTCCAATTTTGCGTTCTCTCAATATCTGCATAATTACTGGAGCGAAATTCTCTTTTGGGAACCTGTTCACGTAAAACGCACAGCTAACGCTAAAACGTCTGTTTTGATGTAATTATTGCATTAATGATGTTGGTTCCCACATTATATAACCCTTTGTATTAACTTCTGCATTACGTATATTTTTATGTCTGTCAAACGCACACTTACGCGCTACATAAAGCAATTAATTGCATCATTTGCCTTATAGAATATTTACTCTACCAATTAAATATCAGCTGATAATTTGATGACAGGCGTTTCAAATTTAAGCTTTAAAATCTGGTACTCCTATGTTATATCTGGGTCAATAATTAACTTTCAACTAAATGGTTTCCAACATTAATGATTGCTCGTCAATCATCTTTCCTCATATTTTATTTTTGAATCAATTACTACTCACTCTTATCAATAGTGCCCTTCAGCTATGTTCTTCTAATGTTTCATAATATTTTTATCTGAGGATGATGGAGTAGCAAACGGAGTAGTGTTGGGAATAAATTCGTGGTGAAAAGTGAAATAAGTACTTAAGAAAATCTGAATAAGAATGATTTTGCCATCGGAGTTAAGAGGAAGTGTTGCTTAAAATATCAGGTTTATCAAAGTTTCGCAAATATGTACGTGAACAAAAATCGCTTCAGCCACCGCAAGGCGCCTCAGCTAATATGAGATGAGTAGATGAAATCCAATAACTCCGTTTCTTGGTTTCCATAACTACACCTATATTTACTCTTATAAGAGTGTAGGCTTACCATTTGTCCTGGTTTATCTGGGAACAGTCCTGATTTGACTGGTCTGTCCAGGTGTCTTTCCTGTATGGAAAATTTGTTCCAATTAAACCCTGAGTTATCCCAGAATGTCTTGATTAGGCCCGCCAGTTTTTGAACTTGATAATTGCGCATCAATCAATGCATAGCAAGAAATTTGTGAATCGAAACGGTATGAAATATTGTCATGCGTTGTCTAAGACTCTTGAGTTAAGATTTGAGTGTTTATCACTTGGTTAAAAGGAAAAACCTCAGTGATAGAAGCCAAACTGAGTACCGTTATTTTTAACTTTTCCTGGGGTGCCCAGAGGAAATGGTTTTGCTCACCCACTGATAGCGAGATTCTAACTCGAAACTCCGGATATTGATGAAGGCTTCCGCGGAGTTGTAGAATAGGCGCGGCTAATTATCCGGGATGTCCTCCGCGTCGATACATCTTCATACGACAGTTTCGCCGGCGTTTTGTCAGATATTCGGGGAAAAGGCCCTGCGGACATACTCAAGCAAAACTCTCAAAATCTTTTTGAGATACGTCGATGACACCATTGTCGTCGGGCTACATGGAGCGTCCGAACTCAAAAAACTTCTAACGGCATGTGGGTACTAAAACGAGCCCCCGTAGCTGCGAGTAATTACTTTTTCTAGTAATTACCATCAAATAGTAAAATAAAGTTACACCATTAGCTTAATTTATACAGTAAAACTTCATTTTTTTGTCACTTCATAACAAGAAATGTCCCGATTTTGGGAATGCAGAATATGGTTTCCTTATGTCAGCTAAGGAGATTAGAGTTAGGCGGAGGCGATATTCCACTTCTTGAAGACAATGCCGTCGGCACGGTCAAGGCCTTACTCTGGGTTACGTTTCCGATTGTCGAGTTTTATTTTCGTCAAATCTCTCTAAAATTCCACTGGTAACTCAGAGGTTTTGTGCCTGGAAGGCCACGCCTTTTCGGCTCAAAGTTCTTCCCATGCGCCCCCTTTCTTGCTTCACCTTCGCCCATGTGCGCTTATGGTCATTCCTTCTCTATTTTCTTTTAACCTCTTTGATTTAATCCAACATTTACGTCTTGCTTGGCGTCCAGCGTGGGCAACTTTTAATGAGTTAATGGAAAATTACGGGATGAATAAGAGAGAGGGAAAGGAAAAAAGCATAGGATATTGGGAATTGGATAGTTAAATGGGGGAGAAAGATGAGACGGGTTTAACTCCGGATGAAGGCAAGGATCTAAATGCTCTCCTAAGTGACTCATCCCTCCTTCCGGCTCATCGAGCGTTTAGTCAACTGGACGCGCGCCATCTATCGGGGACAACGAAATTAAGGCAGCGTTTGTCATTTTTCTCACAACGTTCACATTCTCGATCGATGTCTTTTCTATCGGTAGGTTCCTTGCTTGATTTAACATGAATGAGCTTTGAAGCAATAAGGGGCATGGGGAATGAATGGGAGGTCAGTCGTCCGGAAATATATTATCGCAAACGAAAGCAAAAAATAAATTACCTTAGAAAATGTGGTAACATGTTACGGTAATTATAATCTTTTTTCTTTTGGTGAAAAAAATGAGAGCAGCTTGAAATGCGCCTGAAACAATTGGCACTAGTAGTTATCCTTATGAGGTATCGCTATGACTTCAGATACTTGATTAACGGTTTGCTGCCCGGAAAATTATAGCTTGAGAGTGCGTGCGCTTATGATGTCGTGTGAGATGTCGTTTGACAGCGCTTGATATGTTCTACAACACATAATTTACTTTTAGTGAAAATAGCTGTAGGAATTGAAAAATTAAACCCTGATAAAATTTGGGATTTTGCCTTGACAATTTTGAACAAATGTTTCAAATATCATATACATAATATATATTCAGATATATTCAAAACAAGAAGGTAAATAATTATCGATAACGATTACGAAGTGTAAGGAGACTAATTGAGGGGTCTGAGGGGTCCTCTAAGACAGCAGCTGAACGAATGTGGAGGGTGTGATAGCATCGACAAGTTGAGGGGAACTACAGTCGAGTGGATGCCGCAATGCCCAAAATAACGTTTTTTTACTAAGCCTGCAAACATAATGTCCCAAAAGCACTGCTTAAGGAAAGACCTTTTCCACCTAAAACCTCTGCGGATGTGACGGAGTCTTTGCCTACTATTTTCTTTCTGGCATTTTAAATTTTTCTATTATTCGACCTAATTTAATTAGCGTGCAAATTAAAAACCAAGTCCTCAAGAGAGTGATTTGTTTTTTTTGAAGTATGTATTGTTGGTTTAATCTAGCGACACGGTAACGGACTCTTATTGCAGCATGCGATTTGAGCTACATCAATTGTCGCATTATAGTGATTTTATCTAGTTCTCCTGAAAGTAATTTGTGGATGTAAAATAAGAGCTCGTTTGAAGCTGAGTCGCAGAGAGTATCTACGAAATTTGTTCTGCGGTAACGTGCGGCCGGATGGTGACGTCCTTTGATAGCGGTAGTAAGGGCTATGCCCTACCGCCTCGTCATGGCTTGGCAGATTGCCATAATAGTGCTCGGTGGCTAGTCTTCCGTTCCAGGGTACGTATCATCCCTACGTGTCATACTCCCTTTCTTTTCGCTCCTTGAGACCGCAATTTCGACGGCCAGCCCCGATGGCAATAAAGTACGACATGAAATCCCTTCAGATTTTGGCACCAGTATCAACCTCAACCAATACATCGAATCCAGAGGCTTAACTTTCATTTCAGACTCATAGTAAAAGAAACCGTCGCCTCAGGAAATGGTTCACAAGTGCCAGAGTGAGAATAAAAGTTTCCATAAAGCTTACTATTGCCCTAGGTGTTTGCTTTAAAAAAACATTTCCCAGGAGAATGGACTAACCCTTGGGTAAAGCTCCAGGATTACTCCAAGTGAATGAAGAAAGGAAAAAAAATCTTCTATAAAAATAACAAAATTTAAATATTTCTTGACGTAATAAGTTAAGTGTTTTTTCCATTCCATAGAAATTATTTCACGGCTCATTGACGCTTAGTTTTGATGTAAGAGTGTTAATGGGTTCACTGTTTTGGTAGCATTACCAACACCTATTTTACTTATTGAAATAATACGTTCGGCGTAAAATTACATAAATTTTCCTAAAATCTGAAAATGATAGTCTTGTTCATTATGCAATTCAAATTACATAACAAAATTATGTCGATTTTAAGTTCGGTTTTGAACACAAGTTTGTGCGATGGACATGTTTAGATTGTGGATGAGAGTCAAATAATGAAGCCTATTTAGTGGTGTGAATGGTGTGAGAGGAAGGGGTAGGTATACTGAGAAAGTCGTGGGTGAATATGGTGATAGAGACATATAAAAAGAGGAATGTTTTAAGTCTTAAGATTAGGAGAGGGAATGAGGAGAAAATGCATGAGTATAGAAGAAGCAAAAATGGTATGAAATAGGAAATAGTTTTTTTAGAGTTCCAGGTGATATATTTTGTTATTTTTTTTAATGATAAATTTTTTTCGATCACGTGTGGACCAAAGTAACTTGTACAGGGGTTAATTGTATACAAAGAATTTTTGATTTTTGGTAATTGAAGAGGCATGCATTTACTTGGCTTGTGACTGCCATGTTGTTTTGAGAGGGCGGAATATATGTCCAGTGGTATCCCTATAATTACGTCCCTACTTCTCATCGGATTTCTAAGTTCCGGACGTTTGGAACCCGCTATCTTTGGAGGAGCAGGCGTGCGGAGTTCTCACCATTCTTTGATATAGCACACTTTGCCTTTCATGATTTCCCTTTAAGCAGAAAAATGCAATTATTCTGGGATTTGAGACTAATCTGGAATGCAATTCATTTGTATTCTACCGAGGAATCGTTATTAAATGTCGCAGTGACATTGAGTACCATGCCGTGCGAAACGACCTTCGAAATCTGTAATCTATTTGGCTCTATTGAGTGAGTCTGACTTAGCTAAAATTTCCATTTAATCATTACCTTCCAAAATGAGTTAGAAATGTGTAAGTTATTCATAAAATCTATGAATACATGATTTCAACAAAAGATCATTGATTTCTAAATTACCTTCGCATGTTTCTCCACCACGCCGACGCGATCTCCTTAAGTCTTACTGTAATTACAGAATGGATGACATCGAAGTGTCCCAATTTTTACGTTAGATTTCCCTTGTTTATTCTCGAATGTTGAGGGATGTGCATGCCGGGAAAATTGAGGAGTCTTTTTAGCGGTGCTGGTAGTGTTCCAAGAAGTGAGCTTATGCTTCCCACTCTCCGAAATTGGGCGTCGAGGCCAGTTTGCTTTCTCCAAGTCTGCCCCGCACAAGGTCAAGACTTCCTTTTGGGCGAGGTCACTTAGTGCATGGGATCAGCGCCTTCAATATCATGGTATATCGGAAAATCCTTCATCATGCATCTTGGGACGAAGTACTGGCTATTGTTAATGCCCGACTCGAAATAATATGAAGTACCTACTGATTTTTTTCAAGGAGGGAGATGTAGTGAACGGAAACGATTCTTTTCCATTTGGATTTTTTACCCTATATTGTGTACGTATCTGATATCTGGTCCATATACTCACTGTTATTTCTTGGGGCGCACGGTAATGATTTTGAATTGAAAAGTTGACACTCGGTTATAAAATAATTTTCCTCCCCAATTAATGATCGACATAAGAGGTTACTTGCAGTTGTGTCTTCTTTTTTCATCATTTGAAAACATTTATCTTTATTGTAATTTAGTTTCTTTCTAAAATAGCGTTTATTTTTACTACAGTGGAATCATTTCGTAAATTCACATATGAATGACCCATTTCTTGGCTACTCGCAACCCAACCGTAGAAACCATTGCCATTGTCATATCCTTAATTGCCAATGTTACCAATATGCCTCCTAAAACTTACTTAATCTAAGAAGAGGGGATAATTGAATTACCTGAACAAAGGGACATACGTCTTGAGTAGAAATAGTCCATGCATTTTATTGCTATAGATATAACCCTTCTCCTCTTTCAATAATAAATAAAAAGTAATATATATGAAAATACATATATCCCGCGATGTGTCCACTGTACATGATCGTATCGTCCACGTAGAGGCTAAACTATTGTTTTGTATTCAAAATGTCACTTTTTCAGGTAATCCCTTATAAAGGTATCCCTGATGTGCATGCCTGCTGGAGCATAGCATTTCAGAGTTTTCATTCACCTTCTCGAATTCGTTCGTTCCCACTCTAGTAATTAGAGAAATGTGAAATATATTTGCGTGAAAAGTCTTAAAAAAGATCCAAAAAGTTGTATGAAATTTTAGTATAAACAATAATTAACAAAATATTGATCCCCGGGGTTACCTCATAATCAGGTACAGCTTCCTATATCTCACTTAATGTCTGCAGAATAATAAAATCATAGTTCTCTCGTCACTGCTACGAATTCCATATCTTCAAAATGTTAATCTTTACCTGAAGAGGTGCGTAATGCCATCATGAGTAAGATGCCGGAGTAAAACCTTTCCCCAACGCCCTTGGCTAGATTTGGCAGGTTAAACAAGTGCGTCATCTACATTCCCTTCCCTTGAATCTTACGTATGTATAGAAATGGCCTATTTAGTGGACAGATTTGTCTCTAGGGTAACGTGCTCATTCTAGGGTGTCCTTCTCTGCAATATTCCGTCTCATCTTCGTTCTTTGCGCGTTATTACCCTTTGTCTTATCTTTAGACTTTTCGTCTAATTTACCGTCTATTCCTTCCTCCAGAGCCTCACCTTCTATTCGTCCTTGTTTTCCTTCTTCTTCGTTTTATCACCGCAACCGGCTCGGAATTGTTTGCAACGGAAAACCCTTCACTTCTCCTTTAATGAGTTTGCCATGCGTAATTGGAGCGTGTCGCTAAACGCGTTATAATTTATTCGCTACGACGCAAAGACGCCCACACCATTTTCTTCAACGGCACCTTAGCCTTTCCTCCCATAATCCCTAGGAGAACATTCAAAGATGTATGAGCATACAATCTCTTAGCATGTTTATTTACATTTTAATTTCTCTCAAATATCAAATGGTATCATCGATCTTTCAATTATCAAATGGTGTGTTTAATAATTCAAAAGGTGAAAAATGGACTATATGATCTGAATGCAGCCGAATGGTCCTTACAAAAATTCGGAGGTGTCAATTCCATGGTGAGCTGGCGCAATGTCCATGATGCCGGTTCTCCCTGAATGTCCGAAGCACACAAGTTCTTTGTTACAACTGTCCTCCTCGTATCGAGGATAAAAAAAGAACCTCCTTGCCCTCTTATGGTGAACACAAAAGTAAAACGGATTGCACCACTCGTCGGCAAATACGATTAAGAGGTTTTTCAATATGAAATGGTAAAATCGTCACAAAATGTTCTAGGGGTGACATAAAAGACAGAAATCTGTGGTATATTAATTTATCATGTGTATTTAAAAATGTGGAGGGTATTTCAGATAACTGTGGGGAGCCATACGGGATGAGTATTCCCTAAATCCTTTTATTTTGTATTTTTGCCTTGCAGAAGGGCTTCTCTGGATTATATCCGGATTATTTGTTCCATGATCAACGCTTCAGTAGCTTACACTGCTGGCGTCTTCAGCATGTGACTAGATGTTGGCTGAAATTGACCGTAATATATGGTCGCTACGGGAGGTATAGTGGCCGTAATTTTCATGCAATTTCTTTTTATTTGCTCTTCTACCGCGCTGTTTGAATTGATCTCAGAATTGGTTTACAGGTGTTACTGAGGTAGAAACCACTGAGATTTGTTTTTAGAGTTGAGGTGGAAACCCGGTTTCTTGTTCTCAGAAGAAAGCACGGGAAAAAACCAAGACACCAGACCTCCCTTGACAACCATATAATGCGGCTAATTCCAGCCAACATCAACTCATCATCCTGATCAGGGCAGCAGTTTAAGCATTCGGAACGTTGGTCATTAACCTAATGACCCGGATGAAATCTCGAGAATCCTTTCTGGATATTATTCACCGGGAGAGCATGAAGTGCTTTATATCAAACCTTAGTCACGAGTACAATGCTGAGGGTGTAATCTATAATGTCAAGAATTGAAACGTATTAAGACCGGGTACGGAGACCGGGTTTCTACTGAAAAGTCTCCGCCACTCTACCGGGATTTGAACCCGGGCCCACTGAGTGGGAAGCCAGATTTCCTGCCACCACAACAACCTGACAATGCCCCTCGTATCAGCGGCCAATTGCGGTTCTGTTACGTGAGTGTGGTTGCAGATGTTGCCGGAAAACCTTTTCCTTTTCCGTCCAGGGAAATTCTTGGGACCACCACCGTCTTGTGCGAGGAAGGAAAAGGAGGGGTTTGAATTCCGCCTCACGTCGCCGTCGGCCAATAAATTTACACGTTCCTGGGTCGTCATCTGGCCTTGGATGGCCTTCTCTTCCGCTTCCCCATATCCTCTCTAGTTCTCTCTCCTCGTAAGGTAATTGCCTTGGAGTGGGAGGGTATTTTGGCGCAGCCTGGCAAGGACATTAACAAAACGTCCTATATCGGTGGTGAGGGGCTATTTTAATGCACACTTCTCTTTCTGAATATCGGCTCACATTCAGAATTACATTAATCACCTGGTACGGTCGTGGTAGAAGTGCCTTTATCGATACGGTGATGGTTTATGGACAAATTTAAAAAAAATGTCTCATCACCGGCATTAATTTACTTCATTTTGAAGTCGTTTCTTGACATTTCTGAGAAAATAAATTTTCTTGCCTACCGTCCTTTGAATTCGTTATACTTTGATGTCTCACGAATGAAGGTAATGCCTAAACGACCAGGTGTGAAGTTATCACTACGCACTCCTCACAGTTAAAATTCCTCAACCCAGTGAGGATTCGTCACCACTGCCGATTCCATGTCTAAATGTATTTGTGTGTGTTGATGGCTTTAAAGTTGTAACTCGTACGTTTTTATTAAATTTGTGTGGTAAATAGCCAGCTAGTATCTTTTGAATTTTTTATGCCACGTATTAAGGTATCTATTTATTTAATTTTTCTTCTTTCTTCGCGCTTTCACCCATCATACTCCCCTCTTTCGCTATCTTTTACATTCCCTTCCCTCTTAATGTATTCTATTTTACCATATCTTCCCTCTTAAGAGTTTGCCTCTGCATATCTTCTCTGCATAGTACATATCCTCCTATTCTCGTTCTATCATACTTTTGTATTTCTCGCTTCATAAATAGTGTTATTTGCTAAAGTATGTTATGGTACCTCGAAAATCATTCTACAAAATTATCCTACAGTTAATTTCATATTGAAGTTATGTTCTGTTCGCTTACGTCGATCTTAATATTGCCATACGTGAACCTGAGAATGTACCAGAGGGGGAGAAAGTTACCACCCAAGATTACCGCAGGAGACATTTCATTGTGACTGGCAGGACATTCGACTCCAGAAATTAGAAATATTTTTAAAATATCTTAAGTATTATTCAAGATTATAGTCGTAGTAGTGGAAGAGTTGCATTGCATTCATTCTTAAATTTAAGTATAACCATCATGAAAACAATTTTCGATATGAAATAAAAATAAAAATGCTCTCTTCTGTCTATATCGATTCAAATGGGCAATTGAGTCCTACTTCATTGTTTTTTATATTAATAATGTTTTTCCCTCCCGTCTGAATACATAAACTATGAACAAAAAAACGTCTAATTTATACATTTTCGTAATTGTATGATGTGACTGGTGGGACAGTGATTTGTGTCCGGTGGGATATATGACGACGCATCTATATACACATTACGTCAAGCATATACCATGTCTCCTAATCCTTCTCTGATACTCAACTGCCACTGCTTTCGACATCAGAACTTTAAATTTTTTTCTTGTATCGAATAAATCGTTCCGGATTAGGATGATGTTGATCAAAGCGTAGATGATAGCATTGTAGATTTGAGTTTGTTGCTATTAGTGACGAGGGGTTTTGGAAACGCCTATGATCTTGGCACGTGAGGTTTAGGTGATGCAAAAATAAGGAGTTTGAAAAAATATGCTAGGATAATGCATTATGAAAGAATTTTTGAAAAAAAGGCAGTTTGCCAGGTTTCTGTCCAAACCTTCGATATTCTTACTTTTTAAACGCCGATCAGGAATGGCCTGAAGATTAAGTAAGAACTTGCAGAAGTTTCATCTACTGCATTTGGGAAGTTACAATGCGTTTTTTTTTCATTTTATGTAATTCAAGTAAGTAAAGTTATCATATATTCATCTATTTGATTTCTAAATATTTGTCCATGGTTATTTCTTTCTTGTTTAATAGGGAAAATTTAAAAATCTCGTCGCCCATTAGTGCATTCTTTTTCGCTTTACATTCAGTTTTTCCATCTAATGGAGGGTGAATGCATTTCTATCACAAGCTACTGACATGAAAGATGTAGAAAACTGCTAACAAACCCGGAAACCAACTGTTTACGCAAACTTAGCAACGGACAAAAAATGTGAAAAAACTTGAACCTCCCTTCCTGTATTTCCTCATATAATCGCATTTCGGTATTATTGTAGTTTAAGTTTCGGTTTTGTAATCCTGAAACAAATCAGGCTTCTGCTTGGAGTGGTTTGTAAAAATTTCGAAGCAGGAAATTGCCCCCTGGCCACGGATATTAATATTTTAGGTCTGAAACGGAATTTGACAGCTGTTTGAGATGAAGGTAGTAGTGAGATTTTGCCCATATCGTCCAGGCGGTCACATTAACGTCAACTGTGTCTGTATTTCTTTCACTCACTGTCATAGTGATGGGCCATTTCGGAACGATTCATTCCTTTGGAACGAATCCATTGATGGAACTAGAAGGAACGAATCCGGTTGTGGAAATATTCTCGTACCAAAGGACCGAAAGGAACGAATGGACCGAAAGGATTTGAAGGGCCGAAAGGTATCAAATAAAGGAAAGGATTCATAGGAACGAAGGACCGAAAGGATTCGAAGGACTTAAAGGATACAAATCAAGGAAAATATTCAAAGGAACGAAGGACCGAAAGGATTCGAAGGGCCGAAAGGAATCAAATAAAGGAAAGGATTCATAGGAACGTAGGGAATCAATTGAATGAAGGGAATGCAGTGTGAACAAATATAATCAAAGGAAAGTGAGGATTTAACCAATTCGCAGAGATGACGGACCAGGTACTTTGAAGACGAGAATGGAATGACGTATGTTAATATGTTATACATCGAACGGAAAAATATTATAAAATAAACGTTGGCTTGCAGAAAAAATATATCGGAGGTCCTCAAAAACAACATTTTGTAAGAATTTCCATTTTTTGCTGTTTTTTTTACTGTAACTCCTAAACTAGGATTCTGATCTAAAAACTATTTTTCTCGTGCATTTAGATATCATCGTTACCTACAACTTGGTGCTTTTTGTTTTTTTCTATCTCTTATAGAACTTTGGTAGCATGGTGCCAAAGTCGAATTTTGGTAAAACTGTCAAATATTTCTTTCCTTCACGCCTCTACTGGTGGGGATACGACCTTGAAACATGACAGGCGCATGCGCCTTGACATTCTTTTCACCAATAATAGGTAAAAACCAAGATTATTAATCGTTAAACCGACTATAAATTTTAAAATGGCGGCTTTTTTTGGCATTTCTAAAACGAGAAATTTTTTCTGTTCTTGCGTCATATCGTTTGAATGGTAAGTCGGATCTGGAATCTGACGACATATTATATTGGAAGATTAAATTTTCTACAAGATTTAACCAACCCTGTAATTCGGTCTTGCTTAATTTTCCCACCAGAGGTCCTCAAACACGAAATTCAGTAAACCATTTCCCAGTTTTCCACTGTACCTCCCAAACTGGAAGTCGGATCTCAAATTTGTTGGCGGTTTTGTTAGATAACATAGAGATTTACAACTGTATGCCATTACTTTTTTTCGACTGTAGCTTCTAGACTAGAAGTCGGATCTCGAATCTGTTGGGCCGTTTTTTAATCTCATTCAGGCCTACAATTTTATTCTATTCGTTGTTTTCCATTCCTTTTAGTTATCTAAAAACATGGTGTCAAAGTCGGCTTTTCGTGAAACTCGTAGTTTTTCGACTGTGACTTCTAAACTAGAAGTCGGATCTCGAATCTGTTGGGTGTTTTTTTTAGATCTCATGCAGGCCTACAATTCTCTGCTATTCGTTTTTCTTTCATCCTTCGTAGTTCTCTAGGAACACGGTGCCAAAGTGGGCTAATTTCTCGAAATCTCTAATGTTGATTTCCCTCACGCCCTTATTAGTGTAAGTACGACCTTGAAAGTCGGCAGGGATATGCGCCTTGACATTATCTTTACGGATAAGGATACGGATTCAATTTGATAACGTGCCTAAAATAGAATGTTGTTCCGTTGAATGGTAAATTGCAATGTTAAAAATTATTTCTGCGTATCATTACATTAAAATTCATCTTTTCGTATGAATTTTTGGTAGAGAAAATGGCTTTAGTTGTTCCTATTCTTCTACGTTTTAACGATTATTTTGTTTTTTTAAGCAAATCAACGTAATTATTTTTAATTGTTCAGTCATTCGCATGATCTCCATTAGTTTCTGACCTTATTCCATAAAGATTCTTTCATAAGGTTGGATGATAACTTCATTCACTTGTGAAAGTAATCAGTTTGGTGTAATACGTGGAATTCCGTCGGTAGTTAGTGTGTTATTCGAGAGTGCTTGAAGATAGGTAAGTTAGTTTATTTTAATAAGATATTGCTTTGAAGTAGTCATTATTATAATTTATAGTGAAAAATATATACAGCTGAACTTTTTTACCGGCCGTCTTCCGGTCAACTTCTTGTACGTGAATGGAATAAACGTTTTATTTTTTTCTTTGAGAAGTATTTGTACACAAGATTTCCAAGGATGTTTAACGATAGAAAATAATGTTTGAAAAAGCTCATAAAAACTTAGCCTTTAGGTTTATAGTCTTAATTTAGTGGTTTGTTCCACATTATTTATCAGCAAATTCTTTGGAGGAAAGGAATAGTTTCAAATAAGCTTAAGATCACTTGCCCAATTCCGTTCTTCTATGGTAAGAAAAAAATTCACTATACGAACAATTCCTCATAAACCAATATATTTACGTGCAGTAATTCATCTGTTGCAACAGCATGGATCCGTCACGCTACAAATGTCCGTTTTTCGTGTTGTTTTGAGAGGCACTAACTTATGATTCATTCATTGGTAGATTCAGAAATTTATAGCCCCAGAGATATGCTACAAATAGGCACAAAATATCTTATCTGTAGTTGTTATCTTCATTTATTTCTCGGTGTATATGTTGCATTGACGACAACAAAATGCCATTATGGCAGCTCAGTGGCTTAAAAGTAACGCATGTTTCGATATAAATTCATTAGCATTATGTATTAAAGTAGGAAAACACATTGACACCGGCTGGGGCAAGAAGAGCATATTAATTGCTTCAGTATTACGTTGGAAAAAATAGTGATCCATTGTAGCTAGACAATTGCGCTAGCGAAAGGATTCAGCAGTAGGAGGAAGCTGACGAAGGGGAACTTGGGAAAGGATACAAAGAAGAGGCAAGCAAAGAATTATGTATGGAGTGTAGCGTTATATGGTACGGTGTAAGAACGCATCAGCCGTTGGGGCACTTTCAGTTCTTAACTCTTTGATTTTCAACTCTTATACTCAATAACGTTTGGCGTCTTGCATAGATATTATTTATAATCTCTTTTTTCCAAAGTATTTTAAATGATCAAAACTAATATGCCTGGTAATCTTTGGGATAGAACTTTATCTGCCAAGGTTCGAAAGCCAAATGCGGTTGGACAACATTGGTCTATCTCGCGCCGTATACGTTTTTTGGGTTCATCTTTTAATATTTTAGTAATAATAGCATGCCACTATTATGTGAAAATGGAGCTGAGAACGCAAATACATTTTTTATCTCCTGAAAACAAACTTAAAAAAACGACACTTACAGCCGCGATCGTCATTCTGCCTATCTGGGAGAGCCTCATTCTCGGAACTGTTTTTCTTGCATCGATTGAAACAATATCTTCCCACATCCCTCTTATGTAACAAGTCTGCCTTTAGATTCCAGTTTCTTCGCCCTTAACATTCTCCCTCAGACTCCTTATGATTTTTAGAGATCTCAATGGGGAAGTCAAGACCAGACGTTACTCATTTTTTTTTGTAATTCAAATTTCCGACGCTAAGCCTTTTATGTGGCATGGACGTCCTATTACCTGTTTCCACCTGCTTTAAGTTTTTCCTCGTTCGGGCAGGTTTTGGTGAAAGTGAAAGTAAGTTACATAAGATGCAGAAACTTCTTCCCTCGATGACAGCAACAGTTAAAACAAACTTTGTTTTTCTGCTTTGCTGCTTTTATTGCTCAGGCTCTCTTGCCTCTTACTGCCATTAAGATGCAAGATGTTGCTCGTGCGTATTTTTATTTTCTGTGCCAAGGGTCATGAACTTCACTAAATTCTGGAGTTAAAAGGCTATATCACACAATGTGCTGACATTCTAACATAATTCATTATGTCAATGGAAGCAGGCGATACTCTGTGGAATTTAGTTGCACTGAACATGTTGAATGAAAAACTTTGTACAATTCCACAATATGATGTATTTTTTCCCAATCGATTTCAACGTCTGAGCGTCATTGTCAAGGTATACATCTTCCATAATGTATACCTTGACAATGACGCTGAGACGTTGAAATCTATTGGGAAAAAATACATCATATTGTGGAATTGTACAAAGTTTTTCATTTAACATTTTCTTAATTCATTATGTTTATTTTCCCGCCGTGTGTTGGTGTTAAATGGTTTTAGCTTATCTGATTTAGGACTCAAATTCAATTTTCATTGCTGAAAAAAGGAAATGAGTAATTACTTTCTTGATACTTATTTTCCGTCAGATTTTTCGACCCATCGACCAATCACTGGCAAATAGGTGAAGCGAGTGGTACGAGAAAATAATGGTTGTAGAGCTATAATCTAACATTTTAAATCTATCGCCTCTACAGAACCTGAATAACTATAGTTATTGATAATGGCTCAACAGGAGTGATTTAGTGGAGCTTGTATAGAATAATTTGAGAACGAAACAGCTGATCAAATGACGCAGTTTATGTAGTTTCTGTAGCTAACCCCTTACAGTGTGAAAGTGTCGCAATTGTGTAGAATAGACTTTGCATTCCAATCCGTGAATCCCGTCCCAGTCCTTCCAATCACTGTTGGAAATGAACGAGAGTACACTCAGGTATGCGTTTTAAAACCACGAGGTACTTTAGGTCGCTTACTGCTCTAGCCGTGTCCTGAACTCCGTCACGAATGCTCGGTCTTCGCTCGTTGAAGCTGCGTATTTACCTTAGACTCCACGTGATTCGGAATGATTCCTTGTTCGTCGGACCAAATTGTCCAGAGGTGCACTACACTACTCTGCACGCTCACTCGAATCGTCACGTCCGTGCGTCATTTTTTTTTGTTCTATGCACTGGATGATCGAACCGAGCTGAAAGATGGATTTTCCTGAACGTGATCCATTCCGCATGCAGGAATATTCGGTCGACTGGCGCGTTCGTTAATTGCGCCGAATCTCTTCGAGACTCTTCTGACGTGCGCACAGTGTTTGAGTTGGCAATTGTCTCGGTCGTTCGGCCGAAACAAAAGACAATCGATGCTCTCAGTGTGCAAAGGATGTCAGTCCAGCTCCATATTGTTTACAATTTTTGCTCTTGTCAAGAGAACAAAAGCCATGCAAGTCGAAAAATCTAAACTAAACTTAGAGTAAAGCAAAGCTAATTGAAGTGGTGATGTGTAGCAAATGAAAATTTGACATGGTAATTTCTTACTGGAACAGCTTTTTTATTGTAACGTTTTTATATGTGTTCGTGGTTTACACAGAAGACAATGGCTGATAGAGAGATTCAATTCGCACTATTTTTAGATCCGCAGATATTCAATAACTCATTTAACTAGGTTAATTCCTGGTGACATTTTTGAGCTGTTGATTTCTGTTTTTCTCTGTTTTCTGAAGCTCTCTCACATATGACCAAAAGGATTTCGGATTTTCTTCGCGTAATTCACCGAGTACTTTTTTCTTGAAATTTCGCATTGATTTCTTGGTTTTTGAGCGTTGCACAGCGTAACTTTCTTTTGCTTCAAGTTCCTTCGATTTTTCACCTAACGTAGTGGACTTTTTGAACAAGTTGTAGAGTTTTCTCTGTCTCTTAAGGTCCCTCCTAACATCGTTGTTATACCAGCGAGGTTCTATACTATCACATTTCAATTTTTGTGGAATATATTCGTTGATTCCCTGGCGTAGAATTTCTAAGAAATATTTCCTAGATGCATCAGTGCTTATATCCTCTGTTTTAGCTACGAAGTCAGTGTACTAATCATTAAGCACCTCGCCAAATTTTATGAAGTTGCATTTATCAAATAAATAAATATTGCGTTTCGGTTTTACAGCTGACTCTACTTAAATTTTTAAGGTTGCAAAAATTACTCTGTGATCACTTATGCCGTCAATAATATGAAGTTGTTTTATCAACTTAGGATGGCTTTTGCAAAAAGGTCTAATATTTTATTTCCACTCGTAGGCTTGTCAACTACTTGGGTAAGTGAGTGATTAGTAAGTGTGTTGAGTAAGATCTCGCTGATTTTCCTATTCCTAGAATTCGGTTTTACAGTGTAAGACTCTCCCAATCTCCCAATTAAAATCTCCCCCAATAATTATTACACTTTTACGGTTTCTCACAGTAAATCTGGATATTTGATTTTCGAATCGGTAAATAATATCAACTTCGGAGTTTGGAGGTCTATAAAAAGAGCAAACATCTATACTCCTTTTGTTTCGTTATTTAATTGTAAACCATACGCTTTCTATTTCATTGTCAGTTATTTCGTGGGCGGTGCTGTGTAAATATGATTTAACTGCTAGAAAAACTCCGCCACCTTTCCTATCCCTTCGATCGCATCTGCAGATTTTATATCCTGGCGGAAACACTTCGCTGTCGCTTATATCCTCTGTAAGCCAGCTCTCCGTTCCTATGATCACGTTTGCGTCCTGAAATATAAGCTCGATTTCAGCGCGATTGTTTTTAACGCTACGGCAATTAACTACTACAAAGTTAATGTCATATTTGGTAGATTGAGTGTGTCAGTTGGTTCTTTTTCACGTTTATGGGTATTAGGTGGGATAATGTGGGATTATGATGTGTTTGCACCGTTGATAATTAAAAAACGAAGTCGCTCTTATTTATGCTGTTGGTGTCACGAATTAAATGAAAAACATAATATGAGAATGGAAATGTGTTGTTTTTCCAACTCCATTATCTTTTATTCTTTTCTAATATACACTCATCCCATGATTATTCAACACACGAACAGGGGAAAATGGTGAAAAAAGGCTTGATAATATCGTATTGATTGCACCAATCCAGTGGTATTTCTTGGATATGTATTCATGGGTTGGACTGTTTGGCTTAATTTCTCGTTATATCAATTTTGAAATTGAATTACGTAGAGACCCTGAGACCTAGGTCTCTAGCTGGAAGATTTTAGAGGAGAGAAGAGCCAGAGAAATCCAGTTCGTGCTACTTTCACTCTAACTCGATGGGAGTCTCCGATCATTCGCAAATAACATTTAAAATAAATATTGAAGAGGAGGAAATTAAATGTCTCATAATAAATTCCATTGTGGAAAATACTTAAGCGTGAAGAAAATAGTTATTGCCTGATAACGTGTTAATGTTGTGAGTAATAAGTTTTTCATATCGGTGTTTCCCTTTAAATAATTGTGTTTCCTGGAACTGAACTTCTAGTCAAAGGCAAGATGAAAATAGTTTTTAAATTTAATTCTGAAATCAAACGCAACCATCAATCAATACTTCACCGAATGCAATTTTATGGATTGAAGAAGATATATGTACTAGTTTTTGATTGAATCACTTGGATGTTGAACACTTTTAAATATATGTACCCGAATTGCCTCAAAAGCCGTAATATTAATCGCTAGACAATTCAAATTTTTAAATTAAACTTTGCATGCAACCCGATGCTACGAGAAATATCATCGGCTTCGGAATTTGTACCGTTTAAGAGCAGCAAGTTTCTAAATCCACTGATCTCTGAAAGTACTGAAAATGCAAGCAATCCGTTGGTAATACCTTTATTTTTGATTCGATTGCCATTCCCGGCCATGTGTATAAAATAATAAATAGACCCGTATTCCTTTCCTTTCATATTTCTAGAACCCATAGGAAGCCTACTACTGCCACAGATGAACGCCGAGTACGGTAAACGGAATGACAAATGAAGGTGCGAGAGCGCTAGCGGCGCCAGTGCTTCCGGGAATGATATCTGCAATGCACGGTCATTGAGCGTGCTTCTTGGATCCCTTTCATGGATTCAAATCCAGTTAAATTCTCAATTCCCTTCGTTCTGAATGATAAAATCGGCAATTCCAGGTTTTGACGAGCATTTATCGCGTATATCATATAATCTCGCGCGAATCATTCAATATATAAATATTGAAGTTTGATCGCTCTATGCATGGGATTATTACATGCTTTTCTTTAACTCACTTTTTCGTGAATCTATGGAATCATGGGACCATGTTTACCAATAAATTCACGTGAAAATGCTATTCGAGTTAGACTTGGGGTAAAGCATGGGACTCACGTCTCCAGGGACAATCAGAGAGTCGTCGCCTCGTGTCCACGATCTGGCGATTTTTTTTCCAGATAAAATATTACGTCCTTTTCTTTAACTCGCTTTTTCAAAGTTCAATGGATCCATGGTTGCCTCTTTATTTTACCTTAATACATTCAATTCAATTCGATTAAGTTCACCCAAGTTCCCTAAATCCATTGACATCACTCGCTCCTTTGTCCCATTCCATTTATTTTTTATTCGGTTCTCTTCTTCCCAAAAAACTTGCCCCTTCAAGTGCAAATATTACCCCTTCACCCTGTCGGATATAACTTTCCTTCCATCCGCCCCCCACCGACCGCATGAAACTCATACTCGTTCCAGCCATGTCTCTTAGGGGTTGTGCATAGACTACGTTACCGTTTTCGGTGATTTATTTTATCCCTTCCCCCCTTCATTGATAACCGTAGTATTATTCCCACCCCCTCGACATGTAACTTTGTCTCTACAAATGAAACTTTCAATTCAAAAGTATTTTCTCAATTATTGAGTGAGTTTACTCTTAGGAATAGGTTGAAATAAATCAGCCGAACTAGATATAATAGAACTATGTAATCTCAATTTGAACAAGTTATATTAATATTTAAATTCTAAAAATCAACCATTAATCACGGCGCAAGGTGCTGTGCTCATTTACTTTGTTCTCTCCCCTCCCCTAATTTCTGACTGCTGACTTTAAAAGTGTTGTCACGAGGTCCCTATTTAACCCACGAGAAGATTAAAGAAAGCAATTATATTCTAGAGGCAATGGTTCAGTTACATTGCGTTAAAGTTGAAGCTTGTGGTGTATGAAACACCCCGCGCGCTCTTCCTCATTAAATTCTGTAGTATAGTTGACGTGATGTTGAAGAGTAAGAAACGTAAACAGGCGCATTGTAACAGCTACGTTACTTTGAGTGAACCCCTCCCTTCTCCTCGTTACCCGCCGTAGGTTTTTAGGCGATCCCCTCCTCCTAAGTTGGTAACGACCCCTTACCAGTGTTTAGAACCACTAAGCGCAGAAAGGTATTTTTTTCGAAAAATGTGTGCGATAACTTGTTTGAGACAAAGAGCTTCACCAGAGACGACTGATTACTCTTTTCGCTTCGAGACGGCTCTAGTATTTGTGGACTCAAGAAAAAGATTCTTTGATGTAAGTATTTTCTACATGGCCACGTCTTGATAATCAGTGTTATATGAATTAGGTATAGGGTATTGCCCTTTTGTGTTAACCTGGCCGACAGCCAGTAGTCGATCGAAATATATGTTGATAGCCTAATCTCAGCTTAATTTAACTCAATTTATGACGTTTCAAAGTTATGAAATGTTGCGCAGTGCCGGAAATCGGGTGAAATTGGAGTATTCCAGTGGTACTTTTGATATTATCGTTATACTTCAATTTATGTAACTCGCCTCATTACATGCTTTTATTTAACTCGCTTTTCAATGGATCCATGATTACTTGCATGGTAACCACTGCATTTATAACTAAATAATAATGATATAATAAAATACCCTTCCTATATTGTGAATCGAGGTGAAATGGTGGCAAAGCATCCGACTCTCGTTCCGAGCAACAAATACGATGTCCTCGCGTTAAGTCCACAACCTGGCAATTTTTTTAGTAAACTTTCCTATTTTTTTAAATCCCTGATAATAAAATTTTTGTTCAACTACTAGTGTTTTTGGAAATTATTTTATTGGCTAGGACTAAAAAGTAAGAAAAAACGAAAAAAAATAATAAATTAAGCATGCTTTTCTAAAAACATAAAATAAAATTTTAAATCTAAAAAATAAATATCTTAACTACGTACTAAAAAAGAAAGAAAAATATTTTCTCAAGTGAATGAAAGGTTAGCCTAGTACTGGAAATATTTAAATTGAATTCATGGAAATCAGCCACACAATGACAAGATCACAACGAAAGGCATGGGGGGCGACCGTATTTATATTTCGCACTTGAACTTTAGTTCATTTAAAGATTTTCTAGAAATTGTATATTGAAGCTCTCTATTCCATTGCATACCAAAATCTTCATATTTAATGGATGCATGTTGATATCGAATTTGAAAGAGCGCCCCATGCTTTTCGTTGTAGTCTTGTCATTGTGTGGATAAATTCCTTGAATTGAATATAACTATTTCCAGTACTAGGCTAAACTTTCTTTCACTGAGAAAGTGTGAATTTTTCTTTTTTACTACACTGTTATGATATTTCTTTTTTTAGGTTTTTAGTAATATTGTATTTTTTTAGAAAAGCATGATTAAAATGTTTTAATTTTTTTATTAAAATTTTTATCTCTATGTAAAGGCCGTTCAAGATTAAAGGCTTTTTCAGTTAAACTTTTGCGTAATCCTGGAAATGATTTTATTCGGTATCATGGTGTTATAGTATATTGTCTGTGTTATTTAAATTTTATACTCTAGTCTATTATAATTATATGTAAAGGAATGTGTATGTAAGTGCATCAGAAGTTTCCTTCGCTATATTAGCCTCAGATTCACTTGAGTTTGTCCTATTTGGTAATCCTGCACTTTCGATTTCGATTACCTCAACGGTCGTTGCCTTGTGACTCATGGATGGTACAAGTACGCTGCTGACTTACGTATGCTTATATAGAGCCAAAATGTCTTATTCCAACTCTTTTAAAACCGCAGTTTGCCGCTACTTGATGCTATTGGTTTCATATACTCTGCATGCATATTGCATCGCTGAATCTCATCCAAAAGTCTGTTATCATCCATTTTCGGCTTATTCCACCGAGCGTGTCCACCGTTCAGGTAAAACGAACGAAAATCCGGGACTGTCCGAATATTTCCCCAATCGTGATGAAAGCGGGATGAGTGAGGGCATTATGTTGTTCATTGGGAATATTGTCTTTATCCTCTGTGTTTCAAATTTCTCAAAATTTCTAAACCCATATTGCATCATGTATCTTTCTTGAAGGTAGTTACCACTGTTTCAGGCTGGATATGGTGGAAGTTCTCGATATTCATAATGAATAAAGACACTTGGTAATGTTGACACTTGGTAATAACAGACATTACCAAGTGTGTTTATTCATTATGAATTCTTGAAGGTAGGCTTATGGGCTCAAATGGCAGTGTGTATATCGTGGATGATAAACTATTCCATAATGGTGGAGCTCGTAATTGTTTTTAGTGAGAATTCAAATAGATTTATTATAAAAGGTGAAATGTAGTGCCTCAAAATGTAGTGCCAAAAAATAGGGGTCGAAAGATGTTGCACTGTTAGCCACTTTTATAAATTTAATAAAACATCATTCAAGACCACGAACTTCAAGACCTATTTTTCAAATTTTCTTCCACCCTCAACACCCTCAAAAGCCTTCAACTCTGATGTATTAGAGAACATTCCTTTTATGAAGCCAAATACCTGCCTTACCACTTCAGCCCCTTAATTCTCGTTGGATTTGGATAATTGTGTATTTTTCATTCCAAAGTGTCATTAATTTCAATACCTTGTTTCAAAGTTTTAGATACCTGCAGTTATTTGGTCTAATTTCGTGAAATAATTATTCTTACCTTCAAAACAGTTTCTTAAATCGTACATTTTGCTTGGTCGCCTAATTTTTCCAACTACTGTGACAATATTCTTCCGATTCTTACTCATTTTAAATGTAGTTTGTTAGTTACATTCTTTCTAATATTCATCATCAGCACTCGTCAATCCGAAGATTGGTTTTCTGCAGGCCTCCGCTGCACTCTCTTACCAGCCAACCGCTTCCAACGTAATTTCGTCCTTCATAATTTGCTTAATGCATTCTATTCTTGGTATTTCTCTGCAATTCTCCCCATTCATTTCCCTTTAATTATTGTTTTAAATAGGCTTATGTGTCGAGACATGCGTACTATAAGTTTGTCTCTTCTTTTTAGATTTTTCATCATACTTCTACTATCTCCAAATCTTCGAATGACTTCTTCATCGGTGATTATCACCGTCCATTTCATCTTCACCATTATTTAATTTGATAACATTTCCATTACTTCCAATATGTGTATTAAACATTTGAGACTTGTATCTAGATCCATTTTCTCGTATATGTAACGACATATCTCATGGGATATTAGTCCAAACTTAGGGGAAAAATTATTTTTTTTCAATACCTCGCATTAATAATTTATTTGGCTGAGTATAATGAACAAAACACGTTTGAATATTCCATTTTTAATCAACTTCACCGTTTATTCATCGAATTTTACGTTTTTCTTCCTATCTTTTTTCGTGTAAATAATTTCACCTCTCCGACGTTTCCTACACTCTCATTCCCCTCTTCGTAGCGGTAGCGGTGATGTTTTTTCATTTCCTCTTCTTTTTCTAAACATCCGTTGTCACACTTCGCGGATTCAATTGGAAGCATCGGAGCGGTCCTCTCAAAAGAGTAATGCCGTAAAAATCACTGGTGGAATGACGTGTGTATTTGTACTCTCTTTTGCGTCATTTTTTATTTGTTTTACCGGACAAGTGGAGGATTCCTGCGAGATTCGATCTCGACAGGGACTATTGCCGTACTGCAAGCTTTCCCTTTCTCCCATTTCCTATCTTTTTTGCGTTAAAAACGAAGGTGGTGTCGTTCGATGTATTTAAATTACACGCCGAAAACATAAACGTCACCGTTGCTGTCTCCTTGGATGTGTCTATTGTTTTCTGAATTTTTCCTAGCTCGTTCCCTCAAGTCGATTTTAATTTTTTTCCATGCCGAAATCACGTGTTTCATTCCAATGTTACGGAATATTATGGGTCATTTGCGATCATCTGGTCCAAGTCCCGGAAATATCATTTTCTCGTTTTGTTACTAAACACTCTACGGCTGTTTTTTTATAATGTCATTTAAGTTTACATTACTGCCTAATTCAGTCAGATGCAACGATTTAGTTGTATTCTTTATCAAATCAAAGTGGAAGCCTTAAATAATTTGAGGCTTGTAGACATTGCTTTTTATTCATAGGTAATAATTTCCTTTTTCAATCTTGAGATTTGCTATAAGCAATCATCTGTCTAAGAAGTTAATTTAATTTTAGACCCAACATCGACAGAGGGAAATGTGATCAATATGATGATGATCGTTCCAATATGCAGACACGCTTTGTTTAGCGCAAACTCCGTTTTTCTAATAACAATGCCTCCTTAGATGAAAATTAGTTTTAAAAATGTTATCTATTGAGAGAATCGATCTGATGGCCATATAAAATCCTCCTACATCTTTCCTTTCGACCACCCACGGAGGCAACCATTTGGTTGTTATTTCTGTTTGGCAAACGTAAAACTTGTTTTGCATTCTGAATTGCGTTATACTAATAGCTGGTAATTCACTCTGGCTGGCAATTATTCACTTGCATTTTCATTTGATTGTCGTTTTCACCACTCTGTTTCATACTCAATTGTTTCTTATCACCAGCTAACCGCTTCATTTCTTTATTCTTGCTTTCTTCACTAGTGCCAACTGCTTAAATGAATGCTTCTATTATTCATCCAATATGGTGTTGGTTCTATTATCGACATTTATACTTTTTCCCCGTCTTACCAAATACCCTGCTAGATACAAACTGGAGAAGCAATATGTATCGCAGTTGTAGCCTTGATGACACAAAAAAACAAAAACGAAGAATCTTAAGAACATCATCTTCAAGAGATAATATCTTGTTGATATAATGGTGGGCATTTTTTTCGCTGATGGAAACAAGATGCGGGTTCACTGCCTATGAAGCAATTATATCTTTACAAATGGGCTGTTCCGCGGAATTCTGGTTCCTCAAAATCAAAATTTATTAACGTCCCTTGGCCTTGTGAATTAAGTCTTTGTTTCCTTTCACTCGTGGGATTCTAGGGAATCTCATTTCATTTTTCTGTTTAAATGCGAAAGCGATATCACCATTTAAGCTATATTTCCATAGATTCAGCAATCATTAATAATTTCTCATGCTAACATATGTTAAATCTTCAAAAATTCATTTTATTCACGGGAATTTGCTATGTATATGCCTGTATATTGATTTAATAACACTAAACCATGCTACCATTCGATTCTACATGTGAACAAGTTTTTAAGTTTTTTTTAATTTTTTACGCACTTCATTGAGAGATGATATTGGTAGCGAGGAAGACAGAAAGACAAATCCTGTGGATAGTAGAGGAGGATAGGAAATATTTTGCGAAGATTCAAAAAAAGAAGTATTGTTGGCTGAATGACGGGTGTTAGAGAATATCATTCCATTTGTATGTTTTCATGACCGATAGATGCTCCTTTTCCTACCATAATTCCGTATCCAATTAGTAATTATTTTTTTTCATGTTACGTAGGATCATCAAACTTTGTTGTATTCACGTGAATCAGCTAAGAAAATCTGTGTAAATTAATGAAATGATACGTTTTACGAATACGAACGAACGGTATTTGATTATTATGAACACGTTTTATAGTAATTAACATATTTTCCCCACTGCAATGAGAGATGGAAGAGATTATATTGGTAGCGAGGAAGACAGAAGAAGACGTATTGTAAATATGAGAGAAGGATAGAAACTATTCTGCGCAGATCAGGACAAAGCAATATTGTTGGTTGCATGGTTAGTCATGAGAAGAAGCGTAATTTCTAGTATGGTATGCTGAATACAGGCGGAGGTGTAGTGGTAGGATTTCTTGGATGTAATAAGTGAAGCAGTAGGCAATTATAAATTCAGTGAACCTAAATTGTGGGAAAGAGGTCGTTATGCTTGGAGAAGTTTAAAGATAACCGCGAGAGAAGGAATTAAAGGTAGTGCCTACCTAAAATCTTGCCTATCAATCAGAAATAAATACAGGGCGTCTTTATAAGGCTGATGTTGATGCAGCAATTCTTCTTTTAGGTGTATAATATGTAAGAATATTGCTTGAAGCAGAAGTCCATCCGCGAGGACTGCAGTGCATTAATGACTTAACTGAAAGAACTACAGGGATATTTTATCACCTCACAATCTCTTTTCCTCCATCCTATTTTGTTATTAGAAGTACGTTCATTAGCTTAACCTTATGGAATCCAGGATCAGGTAATGATGAGTCTCAATTGATCTAGACCTGGTCGGATATTCATTACTCCCTCAACTAACGGATTTACTATCGGTTTATCAAGAACGCTCCTTCGTTTGTGGAAACTTGGCATCTGAACAACTAAGCCATGCAGATTTAAAATACCCTTCGTGGTGGTATTTGTTAATTTTATTGAAAACATTACCACAATAAATCATTTAATAATGTTAATTGAATTGTTATCGCTGAAAAATATAAATATCATTGCGGTTGTTTGGATTTGTCTAGTATGGAAAATAATGTCGCTGATAATATAAGCTTACATAAAATGCTTGTCATTGACTGAAAATAGTTAATTCGTAATTGCATTTTTAAATTTCATACAAATTTATTTAAAAAATCGCTATAAAATTTACACTTGAATTTGGGAATTATTCAGTAGTAATATATTTATGAAAAATTATTAATACTATTAATTCAATATTGGTTAGGTATAGTTTTCGTAGAATGTTTTGTTCTTTTTTTTCAAAATATCAGCATCATTTACTCATTTTTAATCCCTGCAATGATACTAAGGCTGAGGTAGCTTAAAGCATATTCTTACTCAAACAATGTTGGAATATAATGCCATCTCATTTGGAGTCTTCGAAACTGGCTAATCAAATAATCTTCTTAGCCATTTGAGGTATTTCTAACGCGAAGTTGTTTCCGCAAAATAGTCCGACTGGAGCTGGAATACTATCTGATAAAAATTGTGGCGAAAACATATTATATATTTTGTGTATTAGGCTCCAATATAATAACTTGCATTTGGTAATAATTTTCACCCGTATCGTTGCGGAATTACTCACTAAGTTTCCCTTAACATCTTCTGTAATACAGATATATAATTGTTAGAAATATACTCCTATCCAAACTATTCTATCAAACTCAATATCTCATGACTTTATTCTTCATAACTTTTCACCTTAGATAGATCCGGGGCTCATCAATGGACCTGTTCAATCTAATGATGTCTTTCTAACTGGAAATATATTTTTTGCGGAAATAATCGAAAAACATTTGGTCATATTTCTGGGAAAAGAGAAGTTTTAAAGAAACTTATGATTATCTACCCTTGAAAAACTAATTATTTTAACAAAACTTGTATTTTCATTTATATCTGTTGCTACATGTTCATAATTTGCCGCAGTTAATTTAAAATTGATTAAACATTAGAATTAGCTTTAAAATCAATAAAAGATTTCTGTATTGAATACCCAAAGCATCTGCTCAATCCGTTTTGGGATTTTTTTAATAGTATGGTGTTTCAGCTGAAGGGAATAGAATGGAAGTGGCGCCTTGTATTCTGGAGTATTGTATTCGTCCAGCATGATTTCTCGGCGTTGGCACAGTTGATTATCGCTCGTCTGAATTTCCTGGTTTTTATCGCGATGCACTTTGTCTTGATGTGCATGCTTTCGCGTTCGAGCTTTTTCGTAATTGGCTCGTGAATGATTCTCCCTTAGGTGTTCTTAAGGAGGCACGGTGGTCATTAAATACGCCACGCTACTTGTTTTGAGCTTGGTTGGAAATACCCCCTCAGCCGAACAACGGTAGATGGGCATCCAATTATCTCTTCCTTTCTTTGCTGTTCTACTAACAAAGAAATTGCTTATTACAGCCACGCCCCAATTAGGAAAAAACGCCACGGAATTTCCCAGCCATATATCGCGTTGCGAAAAATCTTTGTAAGTTGAATAGAAGTCTCGCTTCTGAAACTATTGATTGCATTCATTTATCAGCTCGCGTAGTTTTAGCTCACTCTGCATTCTCCAATGCGCAAAATTGCAATGTTATTATTTTCAAATATGGTCGTAAGAAGGGTTCAGTATTACAGCGGACCAAGTCAATCAAAGTAATTTTGAGGAAAACATGCTTAACTCGCTTGTATTCTCGCATAATTCAGCTATACTGAGTGCTCTCAAAAACTGCTGCCATGGAGAGGCAAACAGTAGAATTAGGGATTTTCTTCTCCTTTGTACGAAAAATGTGTGATTCTAGCCATCTTAAATTGCTAGTTAAGAAACGAAAATAGATGAACTTGTGCCGCTCCAACATATATTTAAAAGTGTATTTCGTTGTCGTAGTATTAACTTGGAATAGCATTATTTTGATTGAACGTAAATCAAAATACCTCCTACGCTTCTAATCAAAGAGTTGGTAGGTAATTTCTAGAATTACGATACTTCAAGCATTAAATTACGTGTATTATATGGCTATTGCTTTTAATGAACGTGAATAGAGAGAAAGTATAAAGTGTTTGGATGAGTTTTTCTATGATTAATATGAAAATGCATTAGGATATCTGCATGATACCTTAGCAGTGATAGTAATGTAACTGCCTTACAATGTTGGGAATGGTCTGCTCCTCTGAAATTTTGGTTTATCTTAGGGGATGCTCACTTTTATTTTTCTAGGTGTGGTGAATGATCAGAGCTTCAAAAGTATTTTTTAATCTATCTATTGAGGATCTTTCTTTTTTTTAGTGGGGTGGTATGGCTCATATATAGTACTGCAGTCATACTCGTGGTATACGATTATAGTCACATGCATTTGAAATATTTGTGACAGGCAACCAGCAACTGAGGTAATTTGAACCATTAAGTTGGTTCCATCTTAACGTGACATAAATTTCATTAATCATATCCCTTCTTTATGTCCTTTATGTGATATGAACAACAAAATACTACTCTTCTCTCTTATTTTTCTCGCAAATATGACTTAAAATTACTGACTTTAAATGCGAGAATGGGGTGAAGTCGTGGAAATATAGCGGCTTTCTATTTATCATAAACTAGCGGAAGGTGCCCGTTGAAATTCAACGGGTGTGAAAATAATAGAACTTATTTTTTTAAGAAAACCACAAAGCCAAAGAAGAATACTGTCTGAATCATTTGAGGAGTTCGTAACGTATGTTATATGTTGAGTTCCTTCTAGTAGACACGCTGACTGTTTTCCAGGTGCACGGAGTGATGAGTGGCTACTGGTCCTCATTCATGCACGGTAAATCCAAAAATGGGCCACGCAGACTCATTACTAATTCAATAGTACCCAGGCCTATAAATGGTCACCTCGTCCCTCCGTTTCTCTTGAGGCGTCTTCTAAGTGATTAGCAGCTTGATCGGTTTGCTTGTGTACATAAATATATTTGCATTCAATGACTTAATTCAGCGTTGAGTATCTTAATCAGGATTAGAGAGTAGGGAACAATTCAGCAGTTAACAACGTTAAAAGGAGTATTTGCGGCAGCAGCCATGTTTATTTGTCCAATGAATCTTCCGTCACCCGGACTGTGCCTTCGAAATAACGGGTAGCCATAATCATTGGTTTCGGTTGCAAAATTAAAAATCTATGATGATTCTTAGTGCACTTGCCGATTTTCATGCACGGATGTCGTTCATTGCGCAGAATTTCCGTTCTTCTTTCGGGTAAGAAGTATTTAGTGACGTCATAATTTCCGCTATCTTAAAATAGATTGAAGTTTCCAAACAGATGGGTCTATTTTTGAACCAGATTTATAGATGATTAGCCGTCCGTAGGTTGGGTTAGGATGAAATATGTGCGGTTCTTAGCGTAACCCGAGAAACACCACGGGGAGATTTTCATGAGATCGCTGTTGGGCATGTCTGTCACAGCGACGTGTGAAAGTCTTTAATAGGCAACTCGATGATAGGGTGATTGTAGGTTTACTGCACTTTCACACTTTTAAACATATATAAATAACTCGTATCGTTTATGATGTGGGAATTATTCTAAAAAACGTGTAATACATTGGGTACTATACAATAATAAACAACGCCATGTTTGTTGTAGAAACAGAGGTATTGTTACCATTACTATTCGCTGCACGTGCTTATTCTTGCACGCTAAATTTCTTATGTGCATCGTTTACTACGTAAGTGTTCTCTCATAGTGTTCCCTATGACAGCTACTTTGAGAATAGACATTGAAGAGTATACTTGTTGTTAATGCATTGAATTTATCGATTACCACCCGAAGCAATCTATCATGGGGTCCTTGGGACTCTGTGCCTTTCTTTTACAGATTATCTTTTCACGTGCTGTCATGGGCCTGCAGGAAAACGATATATTTAAATGCTAGAGGCGTGCATTTACTTTGAAAATCAAATCTCTGGTTGTCAAGGAAATATGCTATTGTTGATTGTTGAAAAATATGAGATATTTCAGTAAAAAAACATGATTTTCTGACAATTACGAAGCGTAAAATTGATCGAAAGAATTAGAAATGTCATTTATTCAGCTATCCGATAAAATAAATTCCAGCCCTCTATCTTTACTGTGAAAGTGAAAGTACTTTTGAAAAGCAAAAATGAAACCAATGCACCGAACCCAATGCTTAGCATGGACCACGATAGGGCGTCTTTGGGGGTCATGATGGCTTTATTTTTTTTAATATAGCCTATATTACACCCAAATACATTTTCTCACTACATGCCAAAGTTCAGCTCAATTGGTTATTAGTTTTGGCGTGATGGAGCAACAGAGAGACACAGAGATACAGAAAACATTACATTTTTATGTATTTGTATTATGACATTTTTGCGAGGAACTGTTTACAAAAAGCGAATTTTGAAAGTTATTCGTAAATTCCTACAGGAATTTAAGTCAAAATGCGTTATCACAATAGTGATGGCGCTGTAGTCGAACCAATAAAGCAAAAACTACGATATTATTATTGGTTTTGTCTCACACAGTCGCTGTGGAACCTCTTTAAGTGCAAGTTGGAGGTTTGGAGAGAAGTCTTGTACTGGATATAGCCAGATCATATCGGAAGACGCATAAGAGTCAGCGGCTTAAGATGGATCGAGAACTGATTTAGAAGTTCTTTCCTGATACTTAATCTGCTTACAATTTTTACATTTTAATATACACTACATTAAATATACACTACATAATAGCAATACATTCTTTTGAACTCCTAAGTTCTTCAGTGGAAAAAATATGTTAACTTTATGTTAATACCCAATATTTTGTACTCATTGGTAAGCTCTTTGTAAACTTTAATGCGCTTACCTTAGTGTGAAAATTTAATTTTTCTCTCCAATTGTATACGAAGACATGACATTCGCTCTTATAGTTGAGTGTCATACCAGAAAAGTTATCAGTCGAGCTAATGCGTTTAGTCTTGTGAGATTTTTCTATAATAGCTTGCCTTTCTGTACTCCCTTTTTTGGGCAAAAGAAACTATTTTCAAACAGCTATGGATAAAATAATTTTTTACGTATTTTTATGTAGTAAATGATTTTCATAAAACCGTTGATAAAAAAATATTTTTTCGCTCTTATCTTCTTTGAGTTTACGGGGTCCTACGTCTGCACTTGAAGGAGTAATATCCTTTCACAAATATTGGAAAAGGTAGCTTTCATGCGCCATATTAGCTTTGCCAAAATGCTATTTTATGTCCAGACTTATGACCCCGTGAAGCTATATTTCTTCCATCAACAATGATGCCAGTCTTCTGAAGCGATTCAGATTCCTTGTTATTCATTTTTTTACAATCAACTTCTTACTTTTCCCTTTTACTCACGTTCATCTTTGTTTGAACTTTATTCTGTTGGTCTTAGGGGCAAAGCAATGTTGTGTGATGGGGGAACTAAACCACCATCCATGAAAAAGGCATGACCAGGAATAAGTCTACCATTAGGAAAATATTGCATACTATAACACGCATTCCAATCGGATTTTGTTTAGATTTATTAGTTTTGTGCTCTATTGTGTTTCCTGAGATAATCGTACATCAAAATGTTAGTTAGTTTTTATCTTACATTTTATCTGCTATTCGTCTGGCCTGCAGTTATATTTGGGGGTTATACCTTCATCCTTCGTATCGACTTCAAAATTCTGCGATTTGAATTTAGCTTATGGATTTAATCAGGCACATCATGATTTATCCGCCAGATTCTCTTTTAATTTTCTCCTATTTGAACGAGCTTGTATTTCAGTGAGTGTGAACATTGGTTTTATATTTCTTTAAACGATTATCGATAAGATAATCCCCGTCTTTAAACTCTCGCATTGGATGCTTACATGTTGATATGGTAGAAAGTTCTGAAATGCAGTTTTATTTTACATAACTGTACCAATGACATTTAATTCGCTCTTTTGTGCGTAGGTAAGATGTATAATAATATTTATTAACTATTGTGAGTGCTGTTAGGAAGTTTTACGAAGTGACCTTTCATCACAATTTTGAAATAGTCCTTGGTATTAATAGTCAAGCATTGGTTATTTTGTCTATCATTGACCTGGAAAAATTTAGAATGTATTATTTTCATCAGTGACATGATCGGCAAGTGACTATCAGCTACCAGACACGCTCCATTAGAATAAATCATATTTTGTCTAGTTTCATTCCATTCCAAGTCGGTATTTCAGTGTGGTACTTGTCCCGTCCACCCGTCTGGTAAAGTTTTTGAACAAAAAACTGTTTTAGGGAGAAATAATTGCTTCATAGGAGCTTTAGCGATTTTGGAAGACCAGATTGAGTTTTTTGATTATGAAAGTGACAAGTTTTTCTTTTTTCTCTTCATTGTCTTGCCTACGCGTCTTAAGGAACTAAACTTTGGCAATTACGCATGCTTCGCCAGCAGACTCTCTACTGAATTTCCGTGCCTTCTGTGAAGTGAAAATACCACGAAAGCGTGCCGCATTCCCGTAAGGCGTTCGTTCCAGTGTGAGTGGCCCCGTCAAAGCACATTGTTTCACAAAACCGCATCCAACGTTTCTCCTCTTTCCGCTGTCTTGCGGCTCCACGCTGCTCTTAGTTGAACGAGAAGTTACGGTGAAGATTTTGTGAAGCATTTTCGTGTCAAGGACACTCTACATCTTTAAACTAATGGCAGCACGTAGTATGAAATTTCAGCAGTAGTTCCGGGAGTCTTAACGTACAGAGTAGTATCCGATTACTGCGGTGGTTTAGAGTCATTCCCTTCCGTCCCGAATGGCGAAGGAAACCTTATTTGTAATAAACCATTCGCAATATTGTGCCTCATTCGTGTCAATAAACCTTTAAACGGGAAAGTCGGACCATATTTGTACTCAAAAATTATTTATACGTCCGCTGCATTGTTAGTGAACACAACCCTATTTTTTCTACAATTTTCTCCAGACTACTGGTTTCGGCTGTTATCCCTTCATGGAGTACAATATAATGGATAGAAGCCCGTTGCATCGTTGTTAATACGTGAAAGAGATATGAGGGAGAGGGGGAGGCAGAGATATTATCTGGTATAAAATATTGTTGTTCTAATTTTTCCTTAAACATTTTTTCAACGATGGAAGTGTTTGCCGCTATTTGTTTGGAAATTGGGAGTTAACGGTAAAAATTATTGCCCGTTGCACAATGTATCATATCATTTGTTATTTTTTGCCTCTTGCCTTTTTTGGCCATACCCTATGTATGAAGCAAATGGTTCTTCTTCATTTTTGAGTTTAACCTATAGTGGACCACGGGGAAAAATTGTTTCTTTTGCTTGCCTTTCTCATCTTCTTTCAAAGTGTCTTCATTTATTTTCTCTGGTTCCACTTCCTTCTGGCCTGGTGTTTTCGAACTTTTTTATATTATTTTTCCTGGAACCACTAAAACCAGTCATCCTTCCTTCGAAAAATCTCTTTATGCCCGATATCTCCTAGATGGATATCAGGTCAATATCATTTTTGTTCGCTAAACCCATGTTGTTGTCATCTTAAATTGAATGATATACCTAATGATTTTCTTTGTCAGTCAGCAATAGATCATTCTTAAGATGTTGGAAGGAAATGGTTCATTTTTATTTTCATTTTATAAATTTAAGAATATGTGATTTATGGTGGGGTCTTCTTTGACCTCACTAGCATTGTGATCGATTATGGATCATTTCCCCAAGTGAACAGGGTAAATTGGTCAGGCAAAGGTAATATTTTTTGTACTCTTTAATTTAAATGTTGCAACAGGATTTGATTTGAAAAAGAGTGTATTTGCAGAACAGAGTAATTTTATTTCCAATGCATTTAATAACATGTAAAAATATCACAAAAGATCGGGATGAGGCTGATTCTGATCAAACACCTAGTTAATCCGGGCTATATTAATAAAATATCAGTCTCTGGTGGCGCGCCATTGCTATTTCTCAGCTATTGGTATCCTGCTCAAAGAACTCACACAACACCTTTTAACGTGTGCGGCGAAATTCATGAGTCGAATATTTTACACCTTGTTGAATTATTCCCACTTTCTGGGTTACTATTCTCCGTAATATTCTTTCTTCGAAATCCCCTTAGAATATTTCGATGATAATTTTAGGCGATCATTTCTCTTATGAATTTTCCGCTTGTCTTTCAGCTTTCCACTACCCTCCTTTTTCGAGGAAAATCTTACTGTCATAGTCTTGTATTCTCTTTGTAAAGGAAAATAATGGTCACTGTTTTCTTGCTTCACCGTAAAATTGATTTTATTCCGCATGGCTTGCGTATAAGAAAATAACCGTGCTGTTTTGAGCCATGTGGTTATGAGAAATATTTCTACTCCAAACAATATCACAATAACTATGTGAAGTATTTGAAGAACGTATTACTAAAAATACAGGACATTAACTTATTGGAATATTGAATTATTCTCATTAAAAGGTAAAGTGCGCTAATGCGGTGTGGTAAGTCATCTGTCATCGGGACTCAGTGGTATGGCGAATTTCACGAACGGTAGGTCTTTCAGCAAATGGACGTATTTCCTTGTGCATTTCGGCATATTTTCATTATTTAACGGAATAATATTTAAGAAAATTTGCTGTTTCAGGGTGTATTACGTGAAATTTTTCCATGTTAGGAATGACAGAAGTAGACAGAATGTAAATGCTAGAATTTCCTGAAGATGACATAATGTGTTGAAACCCGGGTCGTGAATAAACTAACTTTCGTGAAATTCGCATAATTTTTATCGGAGTAATATTTCTTATTTCCTTTGGGTAAGACTATGATGAACTGATATTGTTTGATTGTTTAGGTTGAAAAACATAGCGAAGCAGTACCGTGCGTTTGTGTCAAGCCACCGAGATTTTGTTTTTGGTCACGTGATTTTTAAAAATGTTTTAGGCTCTTTTGCATGGCAATCATTATTTACTGTCTACTTACGTGAATATGGGAAGTAAAATTTATGCATGATTCCTTTTCTCCACCTAACCTTAAACTATGCCATCTGGTCTCAGCAAGTAACATTGGAGTGCCTATTATTAACAATTATGTTGCACTAATTGCTATATATCATCCAAATATTTGCTCTGAAATTCTAACTCTGCGATAAGTTAGTGGCTTGAGAATTGGCCCAGAAAGCACCATTGCTGTCGTTTTACCCTCGGTAGAGTAAAAACTCTTTTTTCCCTGTCAATTTTCGACGAATAGAGGGCCAATAGTTTTTGGTCCGAAAAAAAAATAAATTGGTTCCTCTTTTTAACGTAAATGAGTTTTGTATAAATAACAGGGATTAGAAAAGAATGGTATTGGTGGTCGCAAAGAAATATGTTAGTTATCACCGTTTTTGGTAGGGAAAATTTCCAAGAATTGCTTCTCTTTAAGTTCTTAATGTTTTTCTCCTAATAATGCTTTGCTTAAGTTAGTCTTTTTTAGCATTCGTATTAATGGGTTTATTTTGAATTTTGGTTATTTCATTATTTTTCTTTCAGGTCATGTTATAATTCAAGTTTTTAGATCACCATAGGCTCTTTATTGAAAGAGCAAGTATATTCTCCACATTCGGAGCTTTTGCTTCTTGAGTAATTTTATCATTGAACATTGTACGTTTTTTCTCGGCCTTTGCTGTTTAATCGGATTGCACGTTTTAATTAGCAGTGCAATTCTCTTTTCGAGTTTAGTGGAGACAATTTGAAATAATCGGATTATGGCCTTTTCCTAATCGATTTTACGATTTCTCGCCTCTTGGCCAAAGATGCATTTGGGATTTTACGTTCTCTAATCCGATAAGTGTAATCCAATAACGGTTTTGTAAATTTGATTCAATAAAACTTGTTTAAGTGTTAGTTTGCGGCTGAGAACATTTTATCTTATTACACTGCCTCTGGATATTTACCTCTACTGATTCCGACCTGTCCTACTCTTCTTATTCCAATTATGTATTTTTTCAGATCAAGTCAGTCATTTTAAGAAAGACCGATAAGGGTCTACGACAATAAACGTTTTATTTATTTATTTTATGTTTAAGTTCGCTCATAAGGTTTGTGTATTCTGTCTGGGTGTCTGGCATGGGTTAATTTTTTCGTTTCGTTCCCAAGTTTCGCTACCACTTTACGCAGCTGCTATTCACATTATTTAAGTTGCATTTAGTCCTGGAATTATAACGGCATAAAATGATCAATGTCTTAATCCCCAATGATTAAGAGATGGAGGTTCATAAACTGGATGTTCTTTTAACTGGCCTCCTTGTTAAGGGGTCAACGTGAGATTCAGGCTAAGAGTTTCGAATCACTGTGGCGGTCAAACCCTGGAAGTGAAACTTAGGGACTACCTTACACCCCCTTTCGAAGCCGTTTCTTTGGAAATTAACTCTTCCACCGAAAACTACTGTTTCCGCGACTGTCGCCATGATTCACTATCACTATACACGGTTCCAGATCAGTCCCATTTAAGCTGCAGTGAATCGTGGAATAATAACTGCCAGATTGCCACCATGTTTTTCTACCATTATAACATGTTGTTTCCCGTATGGTTCACTCCATGTCTTTTAGCTTTGGTCAACATGTTTCGCTTCCACTTTGCATAATTGCAGATCAATCTGTTTAAGCTGCGGTTAATTTGTGGAATAATAACAGTGCCAAGGGTCGGGACCTTGAACCCTGATGGATGACAGATGGCGCTTGTTAAACTGGCCGTTTTCTGAGTGGCCTCCTTTCTTGTGGAGAGGTTAATGCGAGATCAGGCTATATGGGTTTCGGATGACGGCGGGGTCGCGTCTGAGCGGAATGATGGTTGAGAAGGGAGCCTCCATTGTCCGTCGGACAAAAGATGGGAGCGAGCACTTTGAGAAGGAAGAGGAGGTGGGAGCCGACCGCTCCCTCTTTACGATGAGAGGAGGCTCTGGGAGAAGTTGGGGGTACGGTATGGGAAAGGAAGGGGTTCTTTTCATGCAAGTGGACAGGGTGTGAATGAGACCAAGGGTGTGTTGAGGGCGCGCGGGTGAAGGACGCCCAGTCGATGGGTCGAATGCCTTTGTTTCGATCACAATGGATTTCCTTTTCCGTGAATCAGCAATCAGCCTTGAGGCGAGAGCAGCAGTTTAATTACTGGGAGTAAATAGGAGAGATTTTGGAAATTAATTATCGAATTAAGAGGTTCCATGTTCGGAAAAACTTAGTAATTGTTGTGCTTCGTTCTCTTGGGTGTCTGAACATTTGTAGTTATAACATGAAGCTCAAACGTTTTCCTGGGTGTTTTTTTTCAGAATATGTCAATGGTAGGCACCAAACACGTAGTGTGTTGATGAAAACTTGAAATGCAAATATTATAGCTTTGACGACTGCGAAATACTCACTGTTGGGGACTCCTGAATCAAACATGATCTAAGTATTAAAATGTTTCCATCATCGATCTTATAGATTCTTAATTTTTTAGAAATAATTCTAAAATATACTTCCAAAAGTTTTATTTTCATTGTGCATAAAGGGAAGTTAGGTGCATAGTATTAGCTACTAAAAATGTGTCACGAAAATGCACATAACCCTTTTCTGCTGACGAAAAACAGCCTGTAATGGATTTAAATTTTTTATGTACGGCTTTTTTTATAATTTACAGCGTGTACTCTAGCCTTTCTAAAAGCCATTCACGTTAAATTATTTGCCAGCATTTCCTGCCACATGTGCCCTAATCAATAATTTCTTTGGAACGTGATGATCGTATTTATTCTTTTTCTCATTAAAGCAGAAACGAATGAAAGTTGCCGAAATATTTGAGGCCAGCTTTCTCTATGATTTTTATATAACTCGTATTTGATACTTATTGACGAAGTATTTTACCATCTTATTTTGTGTATCTCCAAGTCTCTGAAATTTAAAGATTCCTCGTATATCACCTTCCTGTGCCAATAACGTATGATGAATGAGTTGGTAACCACACAATCGAAAAAAATTGAGGCTATATCGTTTAAGGCCACTTGTTACTTTTATAAACCGTGCAGATTTTGAATTCTTGGGTCCAATTTTGTAATCGCTGATTTAATTTTTCATGGTACGTGAGCAGAAGTTAAAACGTTCTCACGTTCTAAATTGAGCTCGACTTTTAGAAGCCTCATGCTCGCTGTTTGCCTATCCTAGCCATCGGTGAAGAATGTTACAATCTATGGAATCCGAACTCGGTAGCCACTTCGCAAACCGAGGGCCAGTCCTTCACCAAGCCATCAGAGTGCGCTGGGCCGTGCTAGTCTCGCAAAAAGGAGCTCTCTCCATTTTCGACTTCGTAAGAGAACAGCCGAGTATTTTTTCGAGGCCATTGAGTTACCGCTAATTCCCTTGCTTCCCGCAGTGAATTCTTTTCATTTTTATCGATCTAACGTGAACGAAGCCGAGAGCGTAATATATATCATAGTGTACCCGAAAATTCTTATAGTCACCAGTGCCCAGGATAGCCAACGAATATCGAACCTCGACAGCCGACCTATGCGAACCGCTAGCGTAGTGTGTCGCGATACTTTACGAAATGACTGTACGTTACAGTAGGTCTACGCTTATTTTTGAAAATTTGTTTTTCTTTTTAATTCGTCCCTTCAAAATAGTTGTTTTGGTGAGAAAATATTTACATTTCAGGCTGGTTGATGTACGACTACCCATAGCCGTGCCTAAGGAGTCAAAGTGCAGGTGCACTAGAATAAGCGAATTTGGATGCCAGACATACGTCTTTATAGTAATTGGCTGATTGTAGAGTTTCACAGGGGAGAAAATTTTAACCATTTTTCCGTATCTTGAAGCCATCATGGAGTAATACTACTCCGCACCGGCCTAGCTGCCGCACGGGCGCTTGGCTGACGGTCGCCGCTACGCTGGCATCCGTGCCGAGCTCTGAGCGCTCCCCCCTCTGTCCCTACCCCTTCTTTCTCTTTGTACTTCCTCGTGCACTTCTAGGGTATATAAATGGTCAAGATTATCTGATAACCTGGATGTGTTTAATTAACATATTTGAAGATACAACGAGAAAGTAAACAATTCAGTTCCAGTCTCTTGATGTAGATGGTGTGTCATACTTATGAATTAATGTTGACTTTTTTATGTCAGGTAGGGACTTCCGGTAGGAATCTACGGATATGAGCAAGTCTTGAAAGGCGTCCTCTTTTTGTGTTATTGTTCTGTTGAAATCGGACATAAGCTTTACGCCTCGCTCCGAATGATCATTAACCACTCTAAGGTAAGTAGCAATTTGCTTTCCCATTTTGTAATCCTCTCTTTCAGCCCATTCAGTCACTGGGTACTCTAAAAACTCTTGACTAATTTCTAGTATTTGTAAAAATCTGACGGAGCTTGTTGTGGTTAAGTCACCAAGTGTAATATTGGGAACATCCGTCAACTGCACCTGTCTCTTCTTCAGTGGCTCCTCTGAACCTTCATTATTGATAATACCGGTGGCAACTTGCGTTTTGTCTTCTTCAGTGAGTTTTTCATCAACCTTTCCTCACTGCCCTTCCCTGATCATCCTTCTTTATCTTTAAATATACACCTCCGATAACTCCTATCCTCTGTCCGCGTTGATCACACAAGAAAAGTATTTCTTTCTTCCATGCCTTTTTTCTGCTTCTTTAGTTGCATCATTTGCCTTTTTTACAGCTGTTCCATTGCATCATTTTTGCTCAATTTAAACATAGAGTCTAGCTTACTCTGAAACATTTATTTCTTAGCCATCGCGGCTGCACTTGGCGGTTTATTAGTGGAGGTATTCTAATGGAGATTCCTCCTTTCCTGATAAAGTGACTCAATGTTTTCAATAACCCGAATGGCTTGGATACGGGGAATTTTAGTTTTGTTGCACAGATCAACAACTTCTTTCATTGCAATCCTAGCTGCGTCCCGGACGTCATGATTTTTTCTCATGTAATAAAAGAACACACACAGTACTTCACGTATTGTTGGAAGCTTTGATAATACTTGACGCTCCACAGATTCTTTCCCAACAAGGTCAAACACAGCTCCACTCCGCATCACGCCATTGTGTAAACAAACTGTTTCACTTGAAATAGATGCAACTCGACGATGACTCAACGCAACCACACGCTTGCAAGGGAAACACCTCACTGAACTTCTTTGGCCAAAAGAGAAGATACTGCGATTCTCATAATCTATGTATTCACTATGTCAAGGCAGAGAAACATAGAGGAATGCCGAATAATTAAACCCCATCCCACAATGCTCAAATGATTAGCTTGGAAGGATTACAGGAGATACCAAAATGATTACAAAGCAATGCTTTAATATGCATCGTATCACAGTAGACTAAGTTAGCAGTTTTGTATCAAACCACTTCACCAAAACACATGCATAAGATAGCAGAACTCTCAGGTTATAAGCTTTTCAGTGTCTGTTCAGAGTGAAAAGAACACTCTGCGAAGGAAAACGAGCGTACGATTCGGCTGAATTGACGATAAAAAATATCAAAAATCGTCGGGCGCCGGTCGCGCACGTACGGCGGCTAGGCTGGTGCGGAGTAATATTACTCCATGATGGCTTCAAAATACGGAATTATGGTTAAAATGTTCTTCCCTGTGGGACTCTACAATCAGCCAATTACTATAAAGACGTGTGTCTGGCATCCAAATCCGCTTATTCTAGTGCACCTGCACTTTGACCCATTAGGCACGCCTATGGGGAGTCGTACATCAACCGGCCTGAAATGTATTTATTTTCTCACCAAAAAAACTATTTTGAAGGGACGAATTCAAAAGAAAAACCATTTTTCAAAAATAAGCGTAGGCCTAACGTTACAGCAATGTTAATACGGGAAAATCGATTTCATTATACAATTTCTACTGTTAGCCAAGTTAGCATTTAGCCCGCTTTCCTCGAATGAGCTCTCCTCGGATGTATACAGGCTCTAACACTGGCATTTAACGCGAATGTTTGAGCCCCGGGAAGGATATTTTAGCAGCTTTTATTAGGGTAATGCTAGCATTCTAACGCAAGAAAACCTATTTTTGAACAGTACCAGCCTGCAGCTGGTGTCTAATTGCAGGTCCTCCCTCACTGAGGCTGGCTTCGCAAAAATGGGTTATGACTCTGTGGACCTTTTGCGAGTTCTTCCAGAGAATATATCCTTTCATCTCACTTTTTGAACGACTTAATCATACATCGTCCATATATTTATCTGAAATATATGCGCACAATTTCAGTGGTTGTAGCCGATTTGAAATATTTGATAAAATTGAAAGTCAAATGCACATTCATCAAATGATAGCCTTACCAATCGTTAGAAAGCAGAAAAATCTTCGTTACATAAACTTTAAAACTTATTGCTATCGGTTTAGGATTTTTAAAGTAAAATATATTATTATTAAATTGCTGGATTACATTATAACAAATCTCGTGCAATCTTAATGGTATTTGTCTAAGCCGGCAGAAGAATATTTCTCTTTACTTCCTTAATCTATCAATTAGTTTTCAGCATCGATTAATATTATTATGTTGCTTTAATATCTCTTATAAATAAAAATGGATTGCGCATTTTGTTGGTAAGCGGTTAACTTGAATAATGGCTGGACCGATTTCGCTGAAATCTTCACAATTTGTTCATCCCCGTTCCGGGACGGCAAACGGGTTATAATATATAGTGTAGGAATTATACATGGATTTTAAATTACATTTACAATTTTTCCCATAAGATTAGACGGAGTTTTACATTTTTCACGGTGCTGTTCTTTCATATTTCGTTCATTAAAATACTTGAATTTGTACCGATCGCTTTTATTTTTCCTTCATCGGAATGTCGAATCTCTGAACTATCTTATTATCTCGATGTTTTTATGATAAATCATACAGTTAACGATTAATTACGCAATTTAAACGATTTGTGTAGCTCTTTAAATGGGTTGTTGTTTGTAGCTCGTTGTTGTCTCCGATCCATTTCTGATGTAAACAAACACCGCATTTCGTGCTAGAGGGCTATAAATAATGATTCTTTTATTATTGTTGTAGCAACCAAGAATTTGGAGATTTCAAAAAGTGCACGGTAAAGTGCATGAAAGTTGTGGATGATGGAACTGATGACTTTTCTTCTAGGACGCTCCCGGTGGAACTGGAAAAACATTTTTGATTACAATGATTTTGGCAACGATTCGATCGCTGACTGAAATTGCACTTGCACTTGCTTTATCAGGAATTGCTTTTACGTTGTTGGAAGGCGGTCAAACAGCTCATTCAGCACTCAAGTTACCATTGAATATGCATATCAATGAAACTCCAACGTGCAACCTTTCAAAGAACTGTGCAATGGCCAAAGTTTTGCAGCAATGCAAATTGATCGTTTGGGATGAATGTACGATGGCACATAAAAATCTTTAGAGGCATTAGACCGAACGATGCAAGATCTAAGAAACAACCGAAATCTGTTTGGTGGTGCGATGATTCTGTTGTCAGGTGACTTTCGCCAAACATTGCCAGTGATTCCATGGTCAACGCCAGCCGATGAACTAAATGGATGTTTGAAGTCGTCCGTTTTGTGGAAACACGTCAAGACTCTCAAATTAGGCATAAACATGCGTGTCGAGTTGCAGAAAGACGAATCTGGAGAGGTATTTGCTGAACAATTGCTGGACATTGGAAATGTAAAAATACCCATTGACACTCCCACTGGCTGCATTACGTTCCCCGTCGATTTTTGCCAGTACACCGAATCAAAGACCGAACTCATACGAAAAGTGTCCCCAAACATTGCTCAAAATTACTAAAATCATGTTTGGTTGAGCGAACGTGCTCAATTGGCTGCGAAAAACATTGATGTAGACGAATTGAATTTCAAGATTCAAAGAGAAATTCCTGGCGAATTGATGACGTACAAATCGGTGGATTCCGTTCTTACCCAAGATGATGTCGTCAACTTTCCAATCGAATTTTTAAACTCACTGGAATTGCCCGGATTGCCACCTCACAATCTCCAATTAAAAGTCGGATTGGTAATCATAATGTTGCGGAATATCAACCAACCACGTCTTTGTAATGGCACCCGGCTTGCGGTGAAAAAACTGTCTAACAACGTCATCGAAGCAACAATTCTTAAAGGAAAGTACAAAAGAGAAGACGTTTTGATACCACGCATCCCAATGATTCCAACCGACATGCCATTCGACTTCAAACGCTTGCAGTTTCCAGTGCGGCTTGCATTCGCAATGACAATAAACAAATCGCAAGGGCAGTCATTGAGTGTTTGCGGCATTAACCTTGAAAATCCATGCTTCTCGCATGGTCAATTGTATGTCGCCTGTTCCCGTGTCGGAAAATCATCAGCTTTGTTTGTTTACGCGCCAAACAGCAAAACAAAAAATGTCGTGTATCATACAGCCTTGCATTTACAAAAAATATTAATTCCACAGCAAAGAAATAGGAACAAGGCATTTCTTTTCTTTGATTATACATAAACATCGATCTTGCAATCGAAATCGAAATGCACATATAACACCTTGAGATTCGTGTGATTTCAAATTTAATGGGAGAAAATAAGTCATTTGGTTGACATTAAATTCTGACTTTTTTATATTTATATCTATCTTAACATATTAAAAACGTGTGATTTCCCTTTTCTTTATTTTCCATTTAATCAGACTGTGCCACCGGAACGCGTGGAAAGGTACAGCTATTAAAATATATATCAATTTGCAATGGGAAATTTAAAAATAGGGCATTGAAAATGAAGAAAAACTTCAATTTAAACATTTACCCATGATCAATAACTATGCTTAACTGTTATTATTATGCTGATTGAGTAACTATCCACGCCAAGTGTATATATTTTGAAATGACCTCGAGCGAAGCTGGGGGCATTTCAAGTACAGTACACCGTCTGTCGGATGAGACGTTAAACTGTGGACCCCTTGGCGCCGTTCGCAAGAGTAGGCTAATGCCGACGCCAGGTGTCCCTCCATCCTTCTCTGAACAGTTTCCCTTGGCGCAAATGACCTTAGTTGTCGGTCGCCGGCTTTAAAATACTACTACTACTAGTAAAGCCTGGCATTTTTACTAGATTTATATAGAATCCACCCACGTCGCGTCGGAAGAGAATGTTAAGCGATTGAGAAAGTCATGTATACGGAGTCCTAAGATGTCCATTTCTCGACGCAGTTTGGAACTTGGCGTTTCTTAAAATAACTATTCAAAATTATATATGAAGTCTTAAATTGCATGCTTACAATATTCAACTGAGGCATGAAATAAAACCAACGGATAGGCCTACATTTGTTAAATTTTCTGAAAAGATGCTGGCTGACATGCTGAAGTGACTTCAACATCAACACTGACATCAAATCTCGGACAGGTGCTGCTCAATCACGCATTCGTTTCATATTGGTGCCTCGATAATAATTATTTCTCGAGTAATTGGCAAATGAAATCACGAACAACTTTTTCGATGACTGTAACACGATGAAATAAATATACATTGGCAGGACAAAGTCTGCCGGGTTCAGCTAGTTATACAATAGTTTATCTAAGGTCATTATTACCTATTTAGTGAAATTATCGTGATAGATAATTCAAATACCTGTTTGGTGTCCAGGATCTATAATTTCTTTTATTCAGCAGTAGACGAGATACCTCGTGGAGAGATTTTATTTTTTCAAAATGGTTAAAAGACTCTACCTTCTCCTTACAAAAAACTATGCAACTATTTTTGAGCGAACAGGTACACAGGGAAGACAAGGAATATTTAAAAACATGTAAGACACCTAGTGATAGCATTATGAAACTAATTCCGATAAAACATTTGAGAAATTTGCACTCAGTAACTTATTTGAATATTACGAGGTGTATGAACTGAAAACACTTACCTGTGTGGATGATAAAAGTCTGGTAAAACAATTAAATATCACCTCAAACGCCGCCCGGAGGTTTTTCACTAACCAAAACCAGACCATGAGAAAGTTTCCAAAAAAGCACCAGAGGACAACTTTTTCTCTTCCACGGTCATTTCAGAACTAAATCCGCATTTGCATTTCTCACCAACACTGGAAGAAAAGCAGGATAAAAAAAATAATTATGAAAAATAGCATGCAACATCTCATGGATAAATTTATGTAGAATGATTGTGCAAAGTTTCAACTTTCGAACTGACAAAAACCAATTTTATGGGTTTTGGCCACTTATTTTTATTTCAGCCCACTGTGCGACGGTCTTATGTAATAGGGGAAATTCGAAGTTCTATTTAAATCTTTACTTTTTAACTTGTTTCTTTTATTAGCCGACTGAATTATAATTCTTAGACCAGGATTTATAATTGCTGATTTAAGTTTTTTTTACGGTATGTGAGCGGGAAGTTGAAATTTTCTCCCGTAGATGACGCTCTCGTCAAACCACCGACAATCTGATGTAAGACAGGATTTTCGAAGTCTCAGTTGATATCAAGTTAACGATAAGGCCACATCATCTTGCGGTTGGCGTTTACCTGATGTAATAAAATCATCCTTAGTGTCTTAAAAATGTTCAAAAGTTAAATCGATTTTTTTCTTGCGACTGTGTCATATTCAAATGTAATATATGTAATTGAAATAACCAAATCCTTTACATTCACATGAATTGTCAGCATATTCGCAGCATATCCCGTCTTCATTAGTCCAATATTATATCTTTTTTTGTTACAAATATGCGAGTGATTAGCATTATTGGACATTAATGGAAAGGAATTGATTTTTATTAATTATAAATCACTGACAGACAGATATATTTTCAAGCAACAGTTTCGTATACACATATCAAGTGGTATGGAATAAATCAAGACATTGTAGTTGAATTACTGACACTAATTTGGAACAATGTTTGGTAGGAGTACCGCAAATAGCCAATCGTAAGATAATGTTAAATTATCAGCTCAGAGAAATCGTGTCCGGAAAATATGAACGATGGAGCTTTAGGTAATAGATATTGAACAAATAGATTTCCTAGCAAAAGGAAATTTGAAATTAAACGTGTTGACATTTATCCTTCGTGTTAAAGTCTGTATTGAGTTTAAAGAAGATTAACATAAAAAGTAATGGTGATGCATCTCTCGGTAATCTCATGTCCTGTTGTTGAAATAGTTAGTTTCTTGCGTGAAATACGCTTTCGTCCCCCAAGGTATAGTTCGAGTACATATCATCCCGCTTGGTACCGGTTGTCAGTGGGTCCTCTGGGATCAAGATAAGTCCTATGCTCGTCAACAGCGTTGGCTTGTCCCTTGTGCCAAACCTGTGGAATTTAGGTTATATCCTTCTCCAAAGGCAGACATCCGCAATTCCCCTGAGTAGGGCGAGGGAACTTTGCAGTGGGATGTGTTGTCATGTATAGCAGCTACTGCGTAAACTCTAGTAAACGAGGATAAATGTTTTACGTCGGAATAGCGTGAAAGAATAATAATTCCACTGCTGTTTCTAGAGTTTACTTTAACCACGTATCTGATACCCACTGTTAACCACATGATCGCTACTTTCCTTGCGAAATGGAAGTCCATAGCCGTGCCTAAGGCGTCAAAGTGCAGGTGCACTAGAATAAGCGGATTTGGATGCCAGACACACGTCTTTATAGTAATTGGCTGATTGTAGAGTTCCACAGGGGAGAAAATTGGAACCATTTTTCCGTATCTTGAAGCCATCATGGAGTAATATTACTCCCCACCGGCCTAGCTGCCGCACGGGCGCTTGGCTGACGGTCGCCGCTACGCTGGCATCCGTGCCGAGCTTTGAGCGCTCCCCCCTCTGTCCCCACCCCTTCTTTCTCTTTGTAATTCCTCGTGCACTTCTAGGGTATATAAATGGTCAAGATTATCTGATAACCTGGATGTGTTTAATTTACAAAGCCTTCATGCAATTTTCTTACGAAAAAGGATGCCTGTGTAACGTAACTGGTACTCTAAGTACTCTAAAAGCACTCTAAGGGCTCTAACTCGAAACGATATCGAGGAGTTTGGGTTCGAACCCCATTCCAGGCAAATGGTTCTTTCTCTGCAATTTTCACACTTTGGTCTGTTCATAAGCGAGCGAGTGACATCGTTAAAACTACTACGAGGCCAGTTTCGCGAGTCTTTGAATTATCACTTACTAATGCCTGTTGCTCACGGTAAAATTTTCGGTAAAACGTTTTTTAAAACCGACTAATTTTATAAAAATGAGCTTGCTAACGATAAAACCGTTTTATGAAACCGAGTTTTATAAAACGTTTTACGGAATAGGACAGGCTCTATTTCCATAAAACCGTTTTATGCAACAACCAATGAGATGTTCCGCTCATCGCGAAGGTGAGCTTTCGTCTCGCACTTGTTTTCGCTATTTTCACCCACTTTAAACAGAGATATCGGAACCAAATTCACCTCACTTATTATGCAAACTTTGCAAATTTGTTTAACACTTTCAACACAATAATGCATCAACTATTTTAGAAATGGGAAACTTTCAAACCTGAGAAGTGCGATTTTTCTTCTCCGCCATCTTGTGAAAAAATGCCGTTTCCTCTTATCCACTGTACGTGGCGCAGCGATAGAGCAGTTGCTTCTCTAGCATATAAACTCCTCTCCTACACAATTTCTTCCCTCCTTACCATGAACCTTACAATGGGGACGGAAATCTTGGTGCGCTTCCGATCGTCATTTGCTCAAATTACGGGTCGCCAGTTAATTCGCTGTGCCTTGTCTATGCTACTAACTTAACTTAAGTGACTTCACTTAAGATTGAAATTAAGTTTGGTCCGACAGCTACACTTGAGCTTTAAGTCGACTGAAGCGTCGTGATCGCAAATTTCGGGAATTAAAGAAACAGTGAATCTTAACAGTTGAGGATCAAGACGAGCAAATAGTTGAGGCGACATAAACTGATGTCACAGTTCAATAAGGATTAATTAATTTTATTATCGCAATAGATTTTCAGATGACTGATCCTAAAAACTTGTCATATAAACAGGCCGAATGAGTACAAATTTTAAGAAAAGCAAAACTAAGAACAATGTCCTTTGCGGGAATTAGATTTTCCTCTTTGGATACATCTACATCACAGACGTCTTAATTTTAAAGTATTCCTTTTTAACAAATATCACGTACAAATCTCTGGCAGTTAAAGCTGTAAGGAGAGGGGCGTTGGGGTTATTTGTTTGGTAGACCGTGAGAAAGGATTCACCTTACCGGCAACATACGAAAATAACGCGTTTTTGACCTTATATTTTATTCTGGACGTAGCTTCAGGGAAGTAGTTGATGTTTGGCGATAAAGAATAGCAATTAGAAGTCAAATATAATTCCTGTTTTGTCTATTAATTTAAGTAACTGCTAAAAATGCTATTAGAAATCAATTATATAATTCCTTTTTTTGTCTTCTACTTTTAGGTACCGCTAAAAAAATACCTCAAAAAATCATTAATGGGAAACATACCAAAGAACCTCAGTTACCTCGGGCTTCACCTACTGTAATTTGAACAAATCCTTATGACTGATAGGCATACTGTTAGGTTCCACATGAAATATTATTCATGGGGGGTTGATAAGGCCTGTGACTTCATACCCCTTCACTTAACATGAGCATTAAAACATATCATAATAAAAAATTCCAACAAACTAAAAATATTCATTATGGCTAATTTTACCCACTTTAATCTAAATCCATCAACATCACCAGAAAATATAACTTTTAAGAATACACCGGGTACCTTATAAAACTAACTACCTTAACCAATACATCAGGATCTATGAATATTACATTAACACGTATAAAATATAACTGCTTCCCCTTACGCACAAAGTTACCAGTTTCAAAGTTATTCCTGCATGAAACCTCTCAAATTACAATAATAAAAACCTGTACATTTCAAAATACATTACGCATAACTCTTGAAGAACGCCAACCGTGTGGAAAAAGTTGACTTAAGTTTAGGGTCTAAAGTGACTTAAGTGTGAGTGTACTTAAATGAAACTGCTGACACCTACACTACCACCTTAAGTAAGATTCTCACTTAAGTTCTAACTTAAGTTACTAGTGTAGACCCGGCACTGGTGTTGCGAGGGAGGCCTCGGTAAATGTGAGCTTTCGTCCCGCCAGCGTTTTCGTAATTTCACCCACTTTTAACAGAGATATCGGAACCAAATACACCTCACTTATTATGCAAACCTTGCGCATTTGTAAAATACTTTCAACACAACAATGCATCATTTAAACTAGGAATTGGAAACTTTCAAACCTGAGAAGTCCGATTTTTCCTCTCCGCCATCTTGTGAAAAAATTCCGTTTTCTCTTATCCACTGTACGTGGCGCAGCGATCGAGCAGTTGCTTCTCTAGCATATTCAGACCTCTCCTACACAGTTTCTTCCCTCCTTCCACTCAAACTCACCCCGCAACAGCCATTTAACACAATCATTTTAAGACTAGAAATTCTTGGCCTCCCACGCCGTTGCAGCCCCTCTAGTTGGAACTTGATTTCTTTCGTGGCCGTTGATAACACGATCGAAGTAGGAGATAAACGTCCTCTTATAAGGTTGTTGCTCCTTCCACTCAAACTCGCCCCGCAACAGCCATTTAACACAATCGTTTTAAGACTAGAAATGCTTGGCCTCCCACGCGGTTGCAGCCCCTCTAGCGGCCGAAGTTGGAACTTGATTTCTTTCGCGGCCGTTGATAACACGATCGAAGTAGGAGATAAACGTCCTCTTATAAGGTTCTTGAGTTTTACCGTGAGCAAGCTAGTACGTTTTACGTACGATTCCTAAAACTTTCAATAAAAATTTTTATAAACTGTTTTATGGAAAATTGTATCGTGAGCAACAGGCATTAGATCCACACGTTATTCTTATACTTAGATCCACGCGTTTTGAAAATTTAAGCCTGCTGCAATCTAAAGAGAAACCAAACGTAAACGCTCTTACCTGAACAAAGCAAGATTAGTCAAAATGAGTTAGATGAAAACGTATGAGGAAATTGAGTCTGTCATTTCTGGCATCCCTTACGCCACATCTTTTTGTCACTCCAGGCTCCTCGTTGCAATCCTCTTATATTAATTTTATTCACATTATTTTCCTTCTTTTTCCGTGGTCTTCCCACCCAATTTCTTTCAACTGAAGTCCAAATACAAACCTTCCTTTCTTCTGTCATTTGCCTTGATGTACATTCCTTTTTTAATTGCTATTCGATAATTTTATCCGTAATAGTTTTCTCTGCTGATTAATTCCTCCGATGTGCTCGTTTATTAAGTGATCTTGTAAGATAAAGTTTTTTGCATCATATTTCCATTCCATTTTGTTTTATTTCGGTACCTTTAACCAAAATTGTTTTTGCAGCTGTCTTTTTCCATTGATGTGCACGTTTTTAACGCGATATTGTTAGGTTAAGCCACAGCATTTCTTTTTAGTCATTTCTACTGAATGAATGTTCTGAGGCAAGTTTCTTTTCTTTGACTCATACCTCTGGCCTATATGCCATGACTGGTTCTGTAAATGTTTTATAAATTCTAAATAGGTGATATCGAAAAAAACTCCTGCCTTATCACGGCAATAAGTACCTTACAGGCGCATAATGGTTCAATAAGCCACACCAGCGATGATTTTCGGAATGGATCGAAATATTCGGTGGCCTTAAAGGAGTGGGAAATCTGCGCTAACTCTCGCCACCTTTCCCTTCATTATCCCTGAGCTCGCGTGAATACCGGAGAAAGCGTGGTGAGAAGGGGGTTCACCCTCAAAACGCAAATATTAGCATAGATTGTGGAGTGTAAACAGAATGGTGATTAAGGCACGCGAGAGTGAGGGCTACTGCTAGTGGCCTTCCCCCAGGGTAGTGAGCACATTCCCCGGGTAAACAGCGTTCGCGGATTTGATTCTTAGGGCAGAGCTCCGATTTGCCTTTTAAGCATCGATAAGTTTAACGTAAAGGTGAACTCACTACATTGTAGAGCAGCATAGTGGTGTATTAATAAAGTTAATAATGGCGTTGTATCCTGGGATTTGTTTAACGCGATCGTATAGGAGTTGCTCTCACTAGCTTTATCATGCAGGAAAAAAACATTCAGGATGACTAGAAGTTATGCGTCTACCCTTGTGTTACCATGTATGATCTCTGCAGGTAATTCGTTTCAGTTTTCGAGATATTTTCCACCACTCCTTTCTGCATTACATTCTGGCACTTCATGTGAATTTGGATGTCTTCTGGAAGTGAAAAATGCTGTGTAGCCGTTAATTGAATTGGGAAAAGGAAGAAAAAACTACTCTTCTCGTCTGCCTCAAGCATCTGGCTGGTTGAATTTGAAGTCAATGTTTGGAAAAATCGTCTTGAAACTCCCTTCTCAGTGGTTGTCTGCATCATAGTTTTCCTATCTAGAATGGTGATGATTAAAGTTAATGGTGCTTCACCTTTGGACTGGGGATCGTGGAAAATGAATGTTGCTTTGCATTATACTCAACGTATTGGAATACTTTAATTCATCTTGAGCTGTTTTCTGAACTTCACATACTTATCTCTAATGGCTATCTCAAACTGATAAAAGAGTGAAATGCGAGGTGATAAAAGGTTTCAGTAGGCATCACCTATGTTTGATCTCAGAACCATTCATATAGTGGTAATAATGATTACTGTATTCATCATCTTAATATAAATTAGAATATAAAAGGTTTAACCGAGTGGCTAAAATTGAAATATTTAGGACAAATTTTGTGTGTAAAAATATTATAAGGGAAAATTTTACTTTTGCAAACGTAGTGGGTTTTATTTTTGGAAGTTTATTTTTGGCACCATTTTGCTTGGAAGTAATTCATCCTTTTGCATAGCTCTGGCAACAGTTTATTGAGCTGACCTGTGCAGCAAGTAGGGAGGATAGAAGTGCAGGGGGTGAAGTAATGGACGAAGGGGATGAGAGGGAGGCAGCGAGGGAGAGATTGAAGTAGGGGAACCGAACTACTTGGCGGAAAATGCGCGATGCACACAAACGCAAGACTAGTGCGCAAATGGTTAAAACTGCGCATCGGTATGACTTTACCGGGGACCCTATCTTGAGGTTTCTTTGTGAATGTGTCGAAACGGGACGGTCCCTTCTCACTAATCAAACATCCCCCCTTCCGCAGTATTTTGTAAGTTCCGTATCTCTAGTCCCAAATCATTCACTGCTCAGAGCAAGGAACTTATGCGAAAGGTATGCAGCGCGGGTTTCTTTGGTAATTATCCTCATCCAGTTGGATCGAGGGTATGCTTGAAGGCCTTTGGGAGAAATAAAATCAACCATAATGAGATAAGGGTTTCAAGGGTCATGACACACTCATCACCGTTTTCAAATTAGTTTTTATAAATAATCGTGGAGTAAGTTGGGTGCTCCTTTTTCGATTTGCTTTCCAAGTCAAAATATGATTTTTTTCCATAAGTTAGTGGTACCATTTCAGTCACTGTCTAATAATAATAAAATGACTATTAGGGTGAAATTGGCACAGGGGCAGTTCCTTCTTCCATCCAAGCCTTTGTCAAAAACAATTATGAAACAATTACAGGTTGACTATTAAAATTATAGAAAAGAAGTAAAATTATAACCAAGATTTTAAATGAAGTACCTAACTGAAGAAGGAATATAGACTGTAGAAAGACATACATACGCCAATGTGAGAAAAGCGTACGGAATTAGGTTCTTATATACTTAACGAAAACACCCACTGCAGTAAAACACCCAAACAGTATTGGGTGTGTTAAAAACCTACGAAAACCTAGTAATAGATAAAGGTAATGTACTTAAAAAAAAGTATTTATCTTAAAAAAATGTACTTTTTAAGACAAGTTCTTTTCTTAGAAAGATTTACTTTTCTTAAAAAGAAAAAAGAATTTTGATATGCAATAATAAATGTGAAATAAAATATTTAAAACATTAAAAATTAAAAATAGGTTTTGATTAATAAAAATTACAATTTTAATAAGGGTATGTTTAACGTTTAAAACTGTGATAAAATAAAATGAATAAAAGAATTACACTATGATACAGGAGTAGATAAAGAAAATTACAAAGATAAACCATTGCAAAAAGGGAAATTTTATGAATAAGATTAAAGTGCAATTTGGATAGGTCAGACTCCTAGATGTTAAAATATGATATAACCGTGAGATTTACGTATTTTACGTATTAGAGAAGTATTTTACGTATTATTTTATTTTGCTTTGCAATTACAAGTGTATTGAATACACATATTTAGAACAAAGTGGAAAACTTTAATTCTCTGGCTTGATCGCGACAAGTATCAATTGCATAGTGATAGGTTTGTAAGGTTTGGTATTTTATATATTTTAGTATACGATTCGGTGGCCGTGAGAATTTCTTATTTAAGTCGTCAAGAGAAAGGAAAGGTGGAAGCCTTTATTGTTCCCGTTGCCAATCGAATGAAATTTATTCCAAAGAAAAGAGAGTGTGTTCTTGGAAGTAGCGGTGGAGTGAAAACTTATTAGCTGTTTCGTTTTACTCCTGAGATATTTATATCTACTAAAAGTGCTAGCTTGAAAAATATCATTATATTTTTCAAGCGACCTATGGACTGAGTGATGTAAGTACTAGGTAGCAGATAAGGTTACAAGTATTATGGAGTACTACTACTACTAAGAGCTACACTACAAATCGGTAAACCTACTTAAAAGTCTCATTTGTAGCTGTTATGGTCTTTTATCGTTCGTGGGTAAAATTACATTTTAAATCAGTCCGTTCTTCAGTCTAGTTCCCTAATTTTATTTTCATTATCTAAACTACCGTAATATGTCGGTTCACGTAAAATATTATTTACGTCGTCACAGAATAAATCGGCTTGGAACTTGCAGAAAAGGTTAGGTCTAAATTTTAATCGTCGGTCTGAAAGCGACTACCATCTCAGTTGCTGCAAAAGGTCAGTAACACTAACGAAATTATCATAACGGCCTTTAATATATCTTACCAATTTCTTGGCACGCATTCTATCTCGGATTTTACGCCTACTTCATAAGGATACAAAATACTGGCAGCGTATTCCAAGTGGGGTCTAAAAAGGGAGAGGTAGCTGATTTCCCTAACTTCATTGTCGCATTTGCCAAGTACTCTTTTAACAAATCCCAATTCACGATTAGCTTGGGAGGTAATTTCCCGAATGTGTTTACCCCACGAGATATCATTAGTCAGTTTAACTCCGAGTTATTTAACCCATTCCACAGTCTATCATTTTCTGTGGTATATGCATTAGCTGTTATATGGAGGGTTTTTCTCTGTCCAAAAATTCATGACAACGCATTTTTACAAGTTTAATTCAAGCTGCCACGCATCACACCACTCCTGTATTGACTAAATGTCCTTATTTAGCGCTTGCTTACCCTTAAAGCTACGGATTTCCTTTTTCCACTGCATCTTGTGCAAATAATTGAAGCTTACTTATAACTTCTTCACTGATATCGTTAATGTACAAAAGGAACAGAAGTGGGCCTATGACGCTCCCCTGTGGGACACTTGATGTGACACTTCATTAGAGATAGCGCCGTCTAATACAACCCTTTGCACGCAATTTATTAAGAAGTCTCTAATCCAAGAAATTACGTCATCGTCTAGCCCGTAGGATTTTATTTTCATGAGTAGCTTTCTATGGGAAACTTTATCAAATGCTTTATTAAAGCCGAGAAAAATTGCGTCAACTGAAACGTTATGTTCACCCGAGACTAAAATATCGTGGGCAAAAAGTGCTAATTGACTTTCGCAAGATCTCCCCTTTCTGAATCCGTTCTGCGTTTTTTATTAACAAGTTCTGCATATCGAGGTGTCTTATGACTAAACTTACAATTATATGTTCAAGGACTTTGCAAGATATAGATGTGAATTATATCGGTCAGTAGTTCGATGGCTGTTCCTGAACACCCCTTATAAATATGGGAGTGACATTTACGATGTTCCAGCTCATGGGTACTTTGTGTTCGTTGATAGATTTACTAAATATATTTTGCAATTAGGGTTCTTTTTAATAAGCTAATTCTCTATACACGCGAGCAGGAGTTTCTCCAGGACCTGGGGATTGGTTTGGAGATGTATTTTAACAGGTTTTCTATTTCGTGAGTGCTAATATCGATGGGCGGCATCATTTGCTGGAAATGATCATTTACCACGACGGACGTAATATGTGATGACTTCGTGAACACACTTAGAAAGTATGAGTTTAATATATTGGGTTTTTCCGAACTCTGTTAATAGTTCGCCCTTTTTGGTTCTCTATTGCCTTGAACTTTCCATACGTATGACCAGAAGGCTTTAGAGTTATCCTGTAACTGTTCTGCAAATGTTTATATTTTATTATCATTGAATGCATTCCGGAACGCTTCCTTTCTAGTAGCATCCGGCAATTTATATTTTTAAATTATTAAGTTGTGATCATCTGTGGACAAATTTCTACGAAGTCTTTTCATCTTGGCGTATCATGCTCTCAGTCTTCTTAACGGTTTTCTCACTTCTGCATTGTATCATCTTGGTTCGCTGCCCTCCTTTTTGACTTTACTTGGGATATATTTTCTGATCTCTGAATGGACGATCATAAGACAAGCTTTCCAACTACCCTCCGTATATAACTTTACAATTTATTCCTGAAAGTCGGGAGTAGAATATTTTAGGTGTCTCTTAAAAGCATTGAAATAGGCTTTTTTTAATGTAGAACATTCTTATTCGTTTAAACATTTTAATGATATTCCCAGAGAACCTTGCGGAAACTACTCTATGGTCACTTATTCTCTACACAGTGTTTACCGTAATTACTTGTTGTGGTATATTTGTTGCCAATATATCAAGAATATTGCTTCCCCTGTCAGGTGTCGTAGCTGTCTGATGTAGGGAATTTGATGAGAGCGTTTGCAGCAGAGACTCGCAGATGCCTTCGTCTCTTTCCCCTGGTATGTAACTGTAGGTCCTCCAATCTATAGTCTGTATTGAAATCTCCACCTATGATTAAATTTCTTTCAGCGTTCCTGGATGTGATGCTCTTTATTTGTGTTTCGAGATCTAAAATTGAGATTACGTCGGTGTAAGGATGCCGGTAGTATGCGCACACGAATGTTGTTATTGATTTAGGGCCTATAATTGAGCGCCATACAGAATCTATTCTGGTATCTGGGAATATTTTCACTTGGCTGACAATGGTATTTTTCGCAGCTATGAATTCTCCGCCTCCGGTTCGGTTGGATCTATTTTTTCTGTAAATGTTGAACGATTTGGGAAAAATTTCACTATCAGATAGCCATCTTTCTGTGTCAGCCAACTTTCTTTGTCAATAATAACGCTACACTCCGTGTTATGAATAAGGTGGTGACATTTTGTAATCTTATTTTTTAAACTACGGCAGTTAACTACTGCAAAGATTACTGCTTCATAATTATCGTTTCTTTGTTTCGGGGACATATTCAAATTGCTTTCTTCAAGTAAGCTATTTTCGGGACCTATACTCGGAATACTCTTTGCTGAATTACTAACGGCCAACACATAATTCTATTGAACACCCCACTAACTGACCTACTCTCTAGCTTACCATCTATGTTAAACTCGACGAGTATGCTCAAGTATCCTGCGCGCTACCTCCTGCGATGCCTCGTACGTATTATGGACACCCGAGCGATTTGTAGGCACCCGACACGAATCGAGCAACGGCCTGGGATCCAAGATCCGTGCTCCCTCACTCCTACATACTTCATTGAGTCTCCGGTTTATGCCTTCCACTCGGCTCCAAACCTTCGAATCCCAGTCCTTCCTAGGTATCAAGCTGCATATGGTAAGCTTCAAATTGGTACAAGATCAATTGCGAATACGGCGGAATTCGGAGCATAGATCTCTTACAGAGTCTACAATCCCTTCTGGTCCTCTACTCACGGCATCATTGGTCCCAACATAGGAAACCACATGCAACTTAGAGCAGTTCGCGCCCTTGACCGCTGACTTCATCACCTTCGTCACCAGTGGCACCTTTCCTCCCGTTGTACAACAGGAGGTGACCTGTGGATCTCCTCCTTCCTGGCAGGCCTTTCCACGCAGCGGGGACACATAAACGCCGGACATTGGTACTTATTGACACCTATAACTAAAAATCCCTCCCTTCCCTCTCCACTCCCACTCGGCGACCCACCTCCCAGCTCTAGTTCCGATGGCTAAGCCTCCGCCAGCACATCGAACCTTTTGCCGACGGGGATTGACTCAGCCTCCGTCCCTTTCAATTCTCGTTTTCGGAGGGTGACCCCTCGGCTATGCCTCGAGACCACTTTCCATGTCTCTGAAGCAACGGATTAAACTTTCTACGGGGGATTGGAAGTCCGAGAACGGTCCTCCGCCCTCCATCCCGTGACAGAGCATCGGCTTCCCCTGGCCTTGACGCTTAGGACCCTCCCCATTCCGCCGCGAACTTCCGCAATCATTGTGATATAGACGATAACCTGGAATTTCGAGGGTTTTAGAGAGTATGCAGGGCTTCAGCCACGTTTCAGCAAGGGATATAATATATATTTTCATCATTGAGTAAGCCAAACAACTCGTCCAAGTGGTCAGGTAAACTTTGAATGTTGAAGTGAATCATTTTTAGTGCACGTGGAAAGCGAATTAACTTGTCCTTTAGCAAATCTCTAGTGGTGTAAGTCAGAGACATGTGAGTTCCGTACGGGTGTATAATTATGTCGTGTTTCTTGGAAGGAGCAGGGGTGAACGCAGGAGAATCCTGATTAAGTCCGGTAGCCGCAGGGATGTTCAACGAAGCAGGTACTAAAGGAGGAGATAAATGGCTTAGAGGAGAGGCACGAGGGGGGAGACGATTTTGAGGACGATGCGCATTGTAGGGGGTAACTACGAGGGGCGGCAGTGAAGGGTTGAGGAGCTGAATAATGCGGGTAGAGTTGGGGCTGAGGCTCGTTTCGTTAGTTGGGTTGGATGCATTGTGCGAATATCGGCAGGTGGTGAGTTTGGGTGAGGGATTGAGTGAGGGTAATTATTCTTGTGCGTTGCTGTCATGGTGGTTTTGATGTGGCATCAGAGTAGTTGACGTACGTACAATGGACATGAGATTGAAGGGTATGTGTCTAAAAAGGTGAAAAGTATAGTTGAAAAAGATTATGTATAAAACTTGCTGTAAAGAAATAAAAACAAGATATATTTGACCACTTAAATTGTACCTAAATCAAGGTGTTCGTTAATTCTAATAGAAACCTATGAAAATGAAAAATAGGGGAAAGGAGGGTTTGTATAAAGAATATTAGTAAGAGAGCAAATGAGAATATCACGATCCTACCAAAGAGAGGAAGTCTAATCACTCAATAATAAGTAATGGACTACTTTATTATATATCTAGAGAATTAACCGCAGGAACACTTAAAAACACAGGGAAAACAGTATAATACATTAAGGGAGCACTCTATTGCACTTGGGAAACACTAAAAAACACACATAATGTCACTGGAGGTAAAAAAACAGGAATGGCCAGGTTTGGGGGAAAAAATAGGAACGAAGATGAGCTGGGACCGCACGCAGGAACGGGGATGAACACAAATCAGGTACGGGGATGAGCACAAATTGGGAAGAGGGGTGTACACATATCAGGAACGGTGTTGAATACAAATGAGGAAGAGGGAAGATCACATATTGGGAACGGGGATGAGTACAAATCAGGTACGGGTATGAGCACAAATAAAGAACGAGGATGAGCACAAATCAGGAACGGGGACGCACAGTATCGGAGATGATAATGATCAGGGTTAATTTATAGCTGCGGACAGGAACAGGGATGTCACGAAAAGATCAGGAAACGGGGATGCTCAGTACGATAATGGAGCATACACGGAATTTGCGGCAATGGGTTTGGTTGGGGACGTGACGAGTTTAAAAATGGAAAATTAAATTGACGATCTGGGAGACAAATGAATTCAGTCGTCACGATTTACTATATGCTGTATATGATAATCCGTTGTCACGCTTTAAACGCTCGCTCGCTGCCGAGGCCGTCAAGAGCATAAAAGGCGCCCGTCACTTGAACGTTAACCTTCAGGTAAATAGACTCCTTGTTGGAGGATACGTAAATTAATGTCCCACTCTGGCGTTTCAAAACTATTTTCCCGTCCTGAGCCCAAACGTTCGCTGAACCAGCCAGATCATTTGCAACTTGGAGGATCTTCTTTCTGGTTTTGGTTAGGGACACCGTTATGAAATTGCCTGATCTCTTGAGCGTTTTCTTTGATCTCAAGACCCTCTCTTTGTCTTGATATGACATGAATGTAACAATGATTGACCTCATGTTATCGGCAATCGCTTTATGAGGGCCAATTCTATTGGCATGACCTAGCACCTCAGGATTCACTATAACGCTCAGCTCAGCCTCTCTTTCTTTTTCTGCCACACATTGTATCAATAGGCAGTTTATTCTTAAATACTGCTCCAAGGCGCCGAGGCGATCATCAAAATCAACACGCCTTTTCTCCATGTCATCCAGCCTCAGAGAGATATTGTGCAGATCACTCTCCACGCTTTATTGAAACGACAGGAAATTTCCTCTAGGGTAGCTATCGTTGCTGCTTTTCGCAGTGTGGTGTCCTTTTTTGCTTGGTTGAGTTCTTCTTGAAAGGAGGACATAGTGTTCAGCACACTATCGAGCATGGACCTCATCTCTGAATATTCTTCATCTATCTCTGCTTAGCGTTAGCATTTTCTCCCTTGGTCATCTCGGTAGGCGACGAGTCGCAGGCAAAACGGTGAAAGGTGACGGAGCGGCCTAAAGACACGTGCGTGGACGGGCATGTGTGAGCAACTGATGATCATAATAGTGTGTGGCCATAGGTTAAAAAAAAATGCTTTTCCTGAATCAGGCTGTGCTGTTATTATTTGATATTTCTCAGCAAATTATGATGAAGTAAGAACCTACGTACGGCGAGTACGAGAGAGGTAATTAGAACGTTTCAAATCCGTTCAAAGTTATATAATGTGCCTCCGTGCAGTGGCAAGCGCGAATAACACTCAGGGCAGGCAAGCTGACAGCAAACTGTCATTTGGACGAGTTCACCACCTTACTGTTTTCGATTTTCCCTCCTAATATATGAACTCAATTAGTACTTTTTGCCCACAATATTTTAGCTCGGGTGAACATAGCGTTCCAGGTCATGCAATTTTCTTGATTTTAAAAAGGCATTTGATAAAGTTTCCCACAGCAAGCTACTCATGAAATTAATATCCTACGGGTTGGACGACGACGTAATTTTTTGGATTAGAGAATTCTTAATCAATCGCGTGCAAAGGGTTGTATTAGACGGCACTATCTCTAATGAAGTAAGTGTCACATCAGGTGTCCCAAAGGGGAGCGTCATAGGCCCACTTATGTTCCTCTTGTACATTAACGATATCAGTGAAGTAGTTATAAGTAAGCTTATTTGCAGATGACGCACTGGTGTATAGAGGAATTCGTAGCCTTAAAAGGACCTAGGGGCAATACAGGAGTGGTGCGAAGTGTGGTAGCTAAAATTAAACCAGAAAAAATGCGTTGTTTTGAATTTTTGAAAACAGAAAAACGCTCCATGTAACAGCTTTTGCATAAACAACAGCAAATTAGAGATTGGGGAATCGGTTAAATTCCTCGGAGTTAAACTGACTAATGATCTCTCGTGGAGTAAAAATATTTGAGAAATTACCGGTGAAACTAATCGTGAATTAGGATTTGTGAATAGAGTACTTGGTAGGTACGACAATAAAGTTAGGGTAATCAGCTACTTCTTCATAATTAGGCCCCATTTGGAATACGCTGCCAGTATTTGGGATCCTTATGAGATAGGCTTGGAAACTGAGCTATAACGCGTTCAGCGAAGATCGGCAAATACGTTAAAGGCCGTTATGATAATCTCGTTAGTGTTACTGACCTATTGCAGCAACTGGGATGGGAAACGCTTTCAGGCCGTCGATTAAAATATAGACTCAATCAAATATGTAAGTTCCAAACCCGTCTATTCTCTGACGACGCTGATAATATTTTACGAAATCTGACATACTACGGTAGATCAGATCATGAGAATAAAATTAGGGAACTAGACTGCAGAACGGACAGATTTAAAATGTCATTTTTCCCACGAACGATAAGGGACCATAACCACTGCCAATGAGACTTTTATCTAGGTTTGTCGATAGGTAGTGTAGCTCTTAGTAGTAGTCATACTCCCTACAAAAGTCTTGGGTCTCTGTCCATTTGTGTAGTTGCGAAATACATATATATTAACGGTCCCTCTCCATTGTGAGCTTATCGGTAGTGTAGTGAATGCTTGTGAGGCTTTGCCTCGTGACAAGCATTAGCGATTTATGCTAATGCATAATTAGTCGTAGTTACACTAACGTTAGGGTATAGTTAATGCATGTTGGTGAACACTCACCCCCTGCCACACATCCCTGAGGTGGCTTGCAGGGTATTTTGTAAATGTAGATGTAGAATTCGAAGAATAATATACCTCCAGATAAGAAGCCGAATAAAACCCAAACTGATAGTGGCGGCTCTCCATTTGTTAGGAAACTATATTCTTCCATAGCTCATTCGTTGATGCGTTTTGTTCCCATTCTTGCGTCTACTTTAATGTAAGCACCATATAATTTGAATTTTCACCGGGAAGGTTTGGGCTTGGTAAACGTAGAAAAGTCGTGGAATTCATTAATCTCTGGGCTGTTTCAACCCTTCGACCGGTTTCATCCCACAGTGGACGTCCTCAGGTGATTTCAAATATTGGGTAGAGTCCACTGTTAGATGAAAACGGTCGTCTCATTATAAAGTCCGTGAAAATGTACAATTTTCATCTTTTGTTCCAAAAGTTGAGAAATTCTCCAGTTTTTATTCTGCCAAGTTAAAAAATTTCGAAGGAGTGTGGGGGAGAAAGGAAGTGAGGTTGAGACAAAGGGAGTTGTTCAAGCCCAAACGCCTTAAGGTGCAGGAGGTCCACCGTTTGCTGAGTCCTTCCACATAAAACCCAAATGTAGCGGGAATTATGTACTGAGGGTTAGAAATGAGCAGTTTTTTGTTGCCAAACTGTTGTATTGAAGTCACAAGCGTTTGCAGAAGTAAATAATCCTAAATGGAGAAAAAACAAGCTTTTATATAGCGTATTACCACTACGTCACAAAGGGTAATAGAGTGTTAATATAATCAAAATCTAAGATCTTGAAAAGATCCTCATTCAAATTTTTAGCTGGTCTTTTCCTGTTGTAGTTTTTCTTTCGAGTTCCTCCCAAATTTTTTTAGCTACTTAAAAAAATCGAGAAATTGAGAAGTTGTTATTCGGCCAGGCTGCAAAATTCGAAGGAAGGAGGCAGATAAAGCGATATATATATAGGCTCAGACTCCTTGAGGTGCAGGAAGTGATCGAGGCCACGGGGGAGGAGGCAAGGCGGAGGAAATTGAATGGGGAAGAGGCCAGGATTAGGATGGAGAAGGACAGAAAAGGTTGAAATTGGGAAGGGAGTATGGAATGAGGAGGAGTAATATTTTAGGGACATCAGAGAAAGGAAACACAAGGGTCGGCAGGTTTTCCTGCCTACTTCCCGCCATCACCGTCTATAGGGCGGCGGTGTGGTGGTGGAGAGAGAGAATGATCACGGTCGGGCCGGCGGAATGATAGCAAACTCCGGAAATTGATGGCGGGGAACGTACTGAGGGGGCAGAGGTAGAAAGGGGAAGTCTTGTGTGTGCGAGTGGGAGAGGGACCCGGCTGATGGGAAGCTGATGTGAAAAGGTCTCCCTTGCCCCTTCTCCGGATGTGGAGAGAGTGAGTTGGAGGTAGGAGTATTCGTCCCCAAGAAACTCACTCTCTCTCTCTCTCCCTCCCTCCCGCAACCTCTCAACACCCTGTTTCGTCTGGATAGCGATCCAATCATGAGGAAGTTTAGGGTGATGAGAAGGGCGTACTCTGCCTGTGGGGCGTGCAGGCAAGAAGTTCTCTCCTCCGGGAGAGAAGTGGAAGGGCTGGGTTTTAAAGGAAAAGTTTGCCCGCCATGATCTCTTCCTAGCCGTCCCCAAATCTCACCCTCATGTGAGGATCCTATATATGTAGGGCAAACAAATGTCTGCAGATTACAGAGGTTTCAATTTCGAAATTTTTATGTAAACTTGAATTTTTTGGTAATGGTCAGTTTTTTTTTTCATTCAATAGGTTTTAGTTTTAACTGTAATAAAATAAAAAATGAAATGTTTTTGGAAAAAAATATAAAATCATAAGCTTGAACGTAATGAAGAACTTAAATGATTCTCTAGATTAGAGAGGTTAAATTTCGAAAGTTAATTCTAATCCTTTCTGAACTGAATATTTTTTGCTAGTGACCAAGTTCCTTTTTTCCCTTTTTTAAGTTTTTAGTGTAATAAAAAATGAAATATTTTCGGAAAAAATGTATGAAATTCTACTTTGCACATAAGACGACAACTTGAATTACTACTCACGCGACATGGGCTATGGCTATAAGGACTAAAATGATTCCATTTGGAATCTCCTAGGAACAAAAAATAAAATCGGCCAATGGATATGTTGATTTGTGATTGAATGGTGCTAAGTATATTGAAAAAACATCGTTTAAGGATAGGAGCAAAATTTAGAATGCATATGGCTACCAGACCATTAATGACATGTGTACATGGTTTGGTCTCGGCCCGACGCAGCAAAAGTAAGATGGCTACTAGAGACTGGTTAGATGGAAGTGCTACGGAGAATCACTAATAAAACATTGTTGTACAAAAAAGGGACTAAAGCGTGAGGAAATTTAGCGGAGTATAAATACATTAAAACGAGTGAACCCTAAAACGAAAGTGCGTATGGAATAATATCAAAAATCAAGATGATATTTTTAAAAAGCGTAGGAGATAAGTTACCGATGGTAAAAAGAGGTTGAGGAAGATAAAAAAAATATTGAGTAACCTTACCTTACCTTCGAGCAAAGATGACTGGCGGATCGAAGAGAAAGAACAGGGTATCTGATATTAGATTTATTCGCCATTGAACATACGCACATTAGTCTTAGCAAAAACAGTGTATTGAATACAGAAATAGGTCAGTTCACACCATATTAAAAAAAGATTTTCTCCACATTGCAGACGTAAAAAAATGAATAAAGAATAGCGAAATAGGGTCTGTCTACTATATAGAAGGAATAAGAATAAATTTAGAACCTAGCCTAAATAAAAACGTCTCGCGCACCATTTGCGGTTAGACGAAAGCAAAGCAGGGCACCATATAACAAAATACATATTATTTCTTGTCCTTTCCTTCATTAATTTCCTCTATCACCTTTATGTGGCGGTTTTTCTAATTCCTCATTGAATCGAATGAACGAATAGAAAGTGTTACACTGCTGATGGATGGACAACGAATAAATTACCCCATGAGATTCAGGTTGACATGAGGAGGTTATTTTAACCAAACACTCAATCTGGAGGACAGGAACATTTGGATAAATAGGTTTGATACACTGTCAAAAGATAGGCATAAGCGTTCTTTCATCTCGCGCAGCATTCACGTCTACAACGATATAAAACTGAATCTCTAAATCTACCGAAACGAACTTTACGAATTATCCCAATTACTTTCTGATTGATAGCATGCCTCATTTTTAAAATGTTACTTGTATGTGTATTAAATATTTTTAAATGTACAGGTCCATAGCTTAGTACTCAGGCTACATTGTTTCATGAAAAATATTTCTCGTTATGGATTACGCTCGCTCCAACTACATCAACACTAATTAATCGAGAATAGAGTGTATGACGTCACGGAAGGGTGTTACTACCAGTAATGCGACACTTTTTCACGTTAATTTCAACTTTTTTAACCATATGTCTTAAGTAAATATATTTTTTTTCATTTCCTTTGATTGAGGCAAATATCTTTAGGTTGAAGATGCAATGCCGTACGGTGACGTCAGACGATTGAGATGCAGTTTTGGATGAAATGACTTATTTTTAAAAATGTTATGCTCTTTTTGAAGGCTTTCATTATGGCTGTTGTGGATTCATATGCATATTCATTATATATTTATATGTTATGAGGCAAAATTTGTATCACGCACGGTATTCAAATACGAGGGATGATTTCCCATTTTTTTCTCTTTTCTTAGCAAGTGTCATAGTACTCTGCACCTAACGCCCTTACGGGTAACGCCCTGTCTCACAGGGTAATACATAAACGTACTACGCTCCGTTTTTTCCTCATGGCGGTCCAATTAAAAGGAACTGTATGGTGATAAAAAGGGTTCTTAACTCGTGATGCTTTCGGGCAACAAATTATCTAGTCGGGAATGGACGGTTTAGCTTCAAAGGTGAAAGTTGGTCTCCTCTCATGTTGTCGTTTGGCTATTTTGGGAGGTGACTGAGGTCATTTGTGCCATCAGTACAAGTGAGTCGGTTAGTGAGGAAAGGATTATCTGGGAATTGAGTTAAGGCCGATTTATGATCGACGTCAACGTGGACCTCAACTTCAACCTCGAGTTGAATACGCCGGTTTTTATGTTTGAGTTTACGATCGGTGTGAAATCGTCCACCGTCAACTATAAAGTTTAACCAGGCTCAATTTTCACGTTTAACGTTCACGGTTGACCCCACTGCATGCGCATTAGATGCACCTGCTACCGTTTCTTATGAAACAAAGATTCTTTCTCAAATATTTACAACTCGGCACACAACAGTACACATACGTTTTTATCTCATTCATATTTAATACACACGGCCACGCTAACCACTTAAACTCTTATAACTGTTTGTGACTGACACCGGCAATGCATTCCATGGGATAGTATGGGGCGATATCATATACTTTCCACGTCATCAACATGGCGTCGGCCGAGAATTACGTTTTCGGCGCGGATTTCAAAATGAAATTTCAAACGGCTCTAGGTGCGTAATTATTTGGTTTTCGAGGGTAAAACTCTGTAAGTGACCTTTTTATGTCTCAAATATTATAACTCACACATAATCTTAAGTAGTGTGATCCCTCCTATTGTTATTTCCCTCCTACCATTCACAGCTACCGCTATAGCAAATCAAGAAACTGATTCAGTGAAAAAAACACATTGAACATCTCTTTTACTCTTTTACAATTAAATTTTCCCATTCTTAACATTTTATTGGCCTCTATCATTAAATCCCTGGCCATATGTTGTAAGTTTAAATGGAAGAATGGATAGTAAATGGGCGTACAAGGTCGTCAACCTCACTCCCTGGCGTTATCTTGCGTCTACATCTATTTACTACCCTACGATCCGCCGCAGAGGTGTGTGGCAGAGGGGTGTTTTACGACACCAACCGTGGATGGCGAGGGAATAGGGAATGAGAGAGGTATTTGGTATTTCTTTGGTATTTCTTTATTACATCGAAGGTACCAAAGGACTAAAAAGTCCTGCGAGAGTACCATTAACAAATTCAATTAATACAAAATACAATGTCAGTTTAGTGCATCTCACAAGAGATAGGACGCGCATACATTATCAAATAAACAAATGAATTGTGACAAATTAACAACCAAAAATATATAAATAGATACACCTACAAGTGAGCAGTAATACCATGCTGTAATTGAGTGAGGTAGTCACGTAAACGGTATTTAAAAAGGTTATAATTGTTTATCATGCATATGATTTCAGGTAGAATATTTCATATTATAGGAGAAAATATCCAAAATGCCCCTCTAAACTTATCTGTACGATGCAATGGTACACGGAGCATGGAGTTACTAGCTCTTAGATTACGATAACGGATGGTATTAGAAAGGCGGAGTTTGGTAGAGAGATATTCAGGGGAGTTCGTTAGAAGTATTTTTTTTAGAAGTAATATAGCCGAATGTTTGCATCTGCTGTCAATATTTAGCCAAGATAAAGCTTTAATATATTCCGAGATGTGAGAGTCCTTACTTAGATCAAAGACAAACCTTGCACAAGCGTTCTGGATCCTTTGCATTTTGAGTGCTGAAATAGCAAGCATATTGGTGGAAACAATATTTCCATAGTCAAATATTGGGAATACCAGAGCTTCTACAAATCGTTTTCTAGTGGAGGATGGAAGTAAATTTGTATGTTTCCGCAATCCATGTAGAGCAGCTAAGGCTTTTTTTCTTAAGTGATCTTCCCAAGTTAGACATGAATCAATTATAACTCCTAAATTGTTCACGGTTTTTGAAAAAGGTATTGGTACGCCATTGACTGTAACAGATGGCAGGTGGACAGGAAGCTTTTTCAAAAGCTTGTTATTACCTATCAAGATTATTTGAGTCTTTTTAGGTTTAATCTGTAGATTATGCCTTACAGCGTATTCACAGAGGTCACTCATAGAATTTATAGTCTCAATAATATCTTCAGGCCTACATGAAATATAATTCTGTAAATCATCGGCATACAGATGGTACTTGGACCTATTAAAAACTCTATCAATATCATTTACATAAAGAGAGTGCAGAAGAGAGCCTAAAACTGAACCTTGCGGAACACTATAGAGTAAAGCGATCAGATTGGAGACGTCTTTTCCATCCAGAGAGAGAGAGAGAGAGAGCAGAGGTGAATTATGTTACAGAATTTTCTTTTGTTAATGTCACGATATTTTTGTTATGACCAATAATGGTCCGTGAAGAAGAGGAATTTTTGTACTTTCAGTTCATCTATGTTTATCTTCTACTTTGTCGTTTATATCAGTTTTGGAGATATAGCGCATGGTCAAAATAATATAATAAATATATTTTCCGTGTCGTACTGAAACCTCAATTTAAAAAAAATCTTTCTTAAATTCTAGCATTTACCCTCTATGTTTCCAACGGCTGCCAAAATTCATGGTAACTTGTTGCCTTGGAACGGTCATAGTCGTTTAGAAAGTGGTCTAGTAATTAGTTAGTTTTTGGTGATGAGAAAGCGACGTTATACCCGTAAGGTGTTCACGCAAGATATGATACCCTCAGGAGCAGTGTCGAGTTTTAAAGGATAAGTTGGCTTGCAGTGATCTCCTCTTCCTGTTCCACTCTACTCTCCTCCTCCTTTGCAAAAATACCTCCCGGGATGTTTTATGGAGGAGTTCTCCCAACTCGACTGACACTCATGGGAACTGGGGCCGGAGAATTGCGCTAGCAGTCTCCAGGCGTAGAAGGCGGAACTACTAAACGACGCGCCTTGTGCGCGTAATCTAAAGTTCACTCTAGGGGACGCGTCAGCAGGGATGGATGGGTAAAAGGGTTTTCCGCTTGATGGTGAGCAGATTTAAGTTCCTATCAATGTGGAATGAGGAGTTTGCGACAACATGGGGTGTAATATTAGTTCGGTGAACGCAGGATAGTGCAATTACGGTGTAGTTTAAGCAAGAGTTTCTTCCGCAAAATTAAATTCATATGTGTATTTTATTCGTATTACTATCTTTCTAAAGGACGTTTACTTATTACTGTTTAGCAGAATATGAATTACTATTAATTATGAATTATATTTGGATGACATCGTTCAACATATTAGAAACTGCAAGATTTTTATGTATGCAGACGACATTGCATTACTATCCACAATCAGATGTTTTGAGGTGGCCCAGCGAAAATTAAAAAACGATTTGTATTCCTTGCAATTATGGTGTCACGATAATAAAATAATTATTAACAATAATAAGACATACTCCTTGCAGTTTTTAAATGTGAAGGAAAAAAGGCAAACCTTAGACCTCACACTACACACACACCTTTGTTTACACTCCAACCAGGGTGGCCAACCGAATAATTCGTGCAATAAGTACTTTTCGTGTGCAAAAATTACCCAAGTTAAACACCCAAAATACTTGGGAATAGTTTTAGATGAAAAATTTAGTTTTATTAATCATATAACCTATATATGTGACAAACTAAGTTGTATTTTGTTTCAAATGTCGTACCTAAAGCACTATTTGCCTCATGAGTTGAAAAAATTAATGTATCAAGGCTTAGCTGAGGCCGTAATACGTTATGGTTTGACGATTTGGGGTAGCACAAACTCCACCTTGCTGAATAAGGTTATTACTTTACAAAATAAAATGGTTGCCCATTTGATGGTCAAGGAAAACGATGTGAGAGAAGTATATAAGAATCAGTGTTTGTTACCATTAAAAGAATTGTATAATTATGTGTTAATTTGTGACAACTTTTTTGACAGCAAATTAATAAAGCAACGTGTGATTAATACTGACATGCAACTGCGTCGAATAAATAGGTTGTCTGTACCTAAGTATTTTAACCACCATGGCAAGAGATCTCTTGCACATGTAGTCCCTGGGTTGTTGAATGAATTGCCTATGTCAATGAAGGATATTAATAGCATATCTGATCTAAAAAAGTCACTGAAAGAGTGGCTCATAGGCTAGCATTGATGAGCTCCGAAATTGTCCAGAGCGCTGCACAGAAAAAAAAATATTTTTTTAACAAAAGGCACCTGCTGACAAGCCGCTTTGGCTTAGCAGGGCCTTAACTGCAATATTATTATTTTTATTTCTCCATATTTATTTTTTTCCATGTGATTGCAATACAACATGATGATGTAATGATGATGTAATTTTGATTTATTTTTTTTGTGTCATTAGTTGTAAAAAATGGGATAAGATCATGTATTTTACGATGTAAAGTGTGTAATAAAAAAAAATGTGGAGTTGTTATAGCGGGTAATTGCCTACCCAACATCCGTAACATTTCTGTATATTTGGCGTTTTTAGATGAATTATGACGAACTAAGCAACCATCTTACCTGACTCAAACACACTCAATCGCTAATTATAAGCAATATTTGTAACTTTTAGCCATAAAATCACTCCGGGAATATCTAGAAACTCTCAGGAAAATAAGCAAATTTTTGATATTTTTCATAAAAATTTAAAATTTCGACTAAACAGTGCAGCTGGAAGATATAATCCAATGAAGATGGAATATTCTGTGGGTTATAAGGACCACCAACCACAAACTTTAAGCACTTGTCGCAGACCAATTTCGAAAAAAACGGTTTTTCGATCCACCCTAGTGTACAGCCTTAATCCCAAAATGCATCCCTTACATCGAAATTCAAACCGGCATGAAAAGGATTCAGGAATATTTGTTTAGGTATTATATTTTTCATCGATACTTTCAGCTAACAGCAATAATAGGATCAACAAAGTGAATGTTAACTGGCGCAACTTTTGTGGACCCCTCTCATATTTAAAGAAATTAAATATTAATTTTTTTAAATTCTAATTAATTTACTAACAACGGTACAACCGATATCACCCGGTTGAGTATCATTAGGTACACTTGATTGCTCCTGATGAGGCACTAACGGGTGAAAGCGGTTAAACCAATGTTAATAAAATATTGTGCAATTTACAAATTTAATATTTACTTTCTTTCAAAAATAGGGCAGGGTAGAATATAGGGTTATGTGTGTGAGGAAACTTGCAGAGGAGTAGGTGAAGGCTTATAAACTGGTGAAGATTTTGGCTATAATAGAATTATCGTTAGTCGGCGTTAATGTTTTGCGACATGCCCAAAAATATTTTCTTGTTTTTCACCTTTCATATAAAATTTTGTTTTAAAAAAAATGGCCAAAAAAAACTCTACCTTTCAAAGTCAGCGTCGATGAAACGAGTTTATTTGGCCTCCGGCTAAGGTCTCAACTGCCTGATCAAATTTCTTTTTCCGAGCTGTCAGTGTTAGTTCTGCTTGAAAAAGTCCATTATTCTCCTTCAATAAGGCTCTTCATTTTCAAACACTGTGGTGTAAGGGCATTTTTTTAATTAAAAAAATTGTACAGAAGGGTTTGACTTCTCAAATCTCTGGAGGAGCTTTTAAGCTTGGTGTTGCTCAATATGAGGAAGGATCATTCATGGATTTTATCCAATGGTGATTGCGATACGCTAGTTGACTCAAATTATTTCTGCGCATGTAGGATAAAAAATGAAACATCTAGCTTAGTTTTTTATTTAAATATGATTTGATTTTTTATTTAAATATTTGTATATTAAATGATTTAACTATTTTGTGGTGCACATGTATGAAATTCATGCAAAGGCCAATAGGAATGCAGAAGTAATTTTTTATTTATAAATATGTACAATGCATTTTTGAAGTAATAAATACTAAAAATGTTTGTATGTGCTGGATTAAATTATGATATGATATAATCAATGAAAAAAATTGTATGTTATAACACTATAAATCTCTCTGCTTTTGTTTTTTAAAGCATAATTTGACATATAAACACTAATACCTCTGTATAATATGCCTCCACCATTACCCTTTCAGAATATATCGAACATTAGTGATCCGAAATTGATCCACATACCTCAATATCGGTGTCACGTTTGTGATCAAATAAACTTTCAACAATAGAAAACTAATGCCTATACAATGCATATAATTACTACGAAATTATTAAGATGGCAATGTGAGCCTTATAGGTAACGCTGTTGCCAAATCTATGCTCCTGTTACTCACCTCTAGGCTACCCAGGGTACCATTTCCAGCACCGCGATAATTTAAAGTATGTACCTATGTTACTTTTGGGAATACTATTTGCATATTGTAAGACTCTTAGATGTACAGTTAATGTACTGCATTGCATTATGCAAATTTTTTGTTGCTGTAGGCTACATTGCACCTAAGGGATTAAGAAGATTTACACAGGATTCGAATGTCCTAAAGAGCCCATACTAGTCAGTTAAGTGGGGAATGCCATATAGTTAAAAAATAACATTTCACTCACAATTTGAAATTTACATGGTATTCAAGAGTAGCTCAAGCCTTGTGGAAAACTGATGAGCACCGCTCATTTTGCTTGCTAATAACCATTGGTAAAATCATCTCTCTAGCCATCCTCAACTTTTCTGTGAAAATGATCGAGATAGATTCGTTTGGGAAGTATTGAGTTGTTTGTTGAAAAGTGGTGTAGTTTTGTTTTGATTATTCTCCGTTCAGTAATATGAGTCTTTAGGGAAACAATATTTTTTTTGAAAAGTGGACGAAGAAAATGTTTTTGTATTCTGAATACACGTGAGCGAATTTAGTTTTTGAAATGATGTCGAACGTTTACTTTTTCGTTTTAAATGGAAAGTAGCGTCTCACTTTTAACGCTCTAATGGAAAGGCAACGCTACAATTCCCTCCTGCTACAGTGGATAACATTACTTATATATGTGATTTTTTTACTTTTTTTTATGTGACAGCATTGAGAAATCCCATGGTAATTTATAATACGGAAATAAGAAATTCCGAAATAATGTGTAATTCGTAATTTATTTAAGATTAACATGGACGGATACGAGCGGGTTGGTTTGGTGGATTAAGTATTGGCTTTCCACCCAGAGGACGCATATTCGAATCCCAGTAATTCAAGTTGAGAGGAATTTACTAGTTTAATAAAGGTAAAGATGAATCCATATTGTCAACAAAAGTCGAGGAATTTAGACTATATTGCATGCATGTCGGTCATCTTGGTGACCCTCGACAGGGAGTGTTTAAATCTCGTAAACGCCCGAGTTGCCCGAGTTCACACACTGAGTGTCCAAAGTGTGGGTTTACCGTTGTTGATGTGGGTTTACCGTTAACGTCATTGTGTACGCATTACATCCCAGGGGTTGCGGAAGTTATTCATTGGAATTCCGAGCTGCTGCTTGTCTGCTATGTTGATGGTATTCCATTTGTGTAGTACTCTGTCTGTTGGATGGGATGTGTAACCGTGGTTCCATAGGCGCCTGTCTTCAAAAGCAGGCTAAAGCCTGGTTTTTCTCCAACTCTCCTACATTCCTAAAATTATCATTCACCTTCCTACTTACCGACCAGATATTAGTGGTGTAAACGACGTCAGTGATTCGCCACCTTCACAAATGACTATGCGAAATCAACGAGCGACCTGGTGGTCGGAAGTAGTATACATTATGAATAATTGTTTAAATTTCAAGGATAAAGTTTTAACCTGAAAATACGTCTCACTGCAAATTGTAACATTTTGCGTCGTACTGATGGCCATTAACAATACTGGAGGCATGGATTTCGGTTACGAATATTTTAGTAACGAAAGTGGGTTCGCTTATTTTCTCACTTAGTCTGCAGAAGCAGGTTAAAATGTTGGCAAAATAGCCAGAAAGTAATAAATAAAGTAAATATTTAAAATGAAACAACTTTAGAAGTGTAAACAGTATCTGTAATAATTTAAAACAATATATAGTGTCTAAATTTCCAAGATTTCTTTGTCTACAACATTTTTGGTGAAGCAGGCGGAGCTGTTACTAAGCAGTTGCCCTTGTTTAGGCCCATCCATTACATGGACCTTTATATTATGTTGACCTTCGTACACAGGATAATGCAGCATACAGTTGTCCGTGGCTAGATACGGTTGTGTGATGCCGTCGTATTTACATTTGTTTTAAATGATAGGTACGTGTATTTGGAATGATGCATTCGCCCGCTTCTTGTGCAGTTGGTGAACAACATATTTGGGAGCTCGCTTTCCATCTATTGGCGCACATCTGAACCACTACGCCTAGAAATTGAGTAATACGCACCTACGCGTAGCTTTTTTTAATATTTGTCGGACCCTATTGTTACGGCCTCTGCCTGAGGAAATGGATTTTTCTCTTGTAATCACGGCATGTTTGAAAATGGACTTTTCCCTTGTAGTCGAGGCAGAGTTTCATAGCATTTTAGTGTAGCCCCGAGTCTTACGAACATTTTAAACTTCCTTGATTTTTTGGGAGTCAACATTAGATGCTCGTTCATTGCTTACTCATTGGATTGAGTATCAATTGAAATCCTAATCTCACAAAAGTTTTCCTGACCGTCAAGTTAATGCTTCATTCTTACTCGCGAGTAACCGAAATGTCAGCACTAAAATGTTTTTCAAGCTTCCGTTTTCTTCCGAGTTTTGATTAAAGTTCCCTTGATGCATTTTGTCTCTTCAACAATACGTTGATATTTCACTGTTTGGGGAGCTAGTGATTGGTGGGAGATGGCGGGAATAAAAAGGACATCTTTCCATTATATATTAAGGTCCTGAAGAATTTCCCATTCCTCGTCGTTAATCTACATCTCCCACCGCGCCATCTGTAAGGAAGAATTTCCGGTGAAAGAGAGATTGAAAGGAATAGAGGAGGGGGAAGTTTAGTGGGCTGCGCTCTAGTGTGCTACCAAAATAAATCAAATTTCCAATCCCTTTTGAGTGTCCCTTGAGACGGTAGGTACAAAAAAACGTTCATCACGGTTGAAGGATTCCTAAATGTGGGCTGTCGTATCAATTGGAGAAGGGAAGAAGGCAGCGTTACGTATTCCGACGTCACTATTCTCCTTCCTCCCGATATTTTTTCGGAAGCCATTTGTTTCGATTAATCCGATTGGCGTGGAGAAAAACATTTTGTTCCGGCATCTTCAATAACAATTCGAATGCACATGACAGGGAACGTTCACTTAGTCATCTAATAGCGTGGAAACTCAGGAAGGTTATTCTATCGCCCTTTACCCTTTGTGGCTATGGTTTTAACCTCTATAGCACATAAGACGAGGAAACATGGAAGAAACGCTATATATAAAGTTTCTTTATTCATTCCACCCATTTCATGTCAATTTTTTTAAGAGCAGGCGTAGTAGTGCCTGTTGCAAAACTTAGGCGTTTGAAAGAGATTTAAAAAATTGCATTTTTTATTTGTAAAAACATTGGTGCGTCTAGTTACTTGATGATTGGACAACGTGAGTATAAGTTATGTATTTTAAGATCAAGAAAATTTGTAAAAATAAAATTCCTGACGAAAGATGAAACATTTCTACGTCCGTTGTGATGTAACAAGCAATTTTTGATAATTTCTCGTTAAAATATATGGCCACGGTTGATTTTTATATCTTCTAGTAATATAATTATCTGAGTGATTGAATTGAATGGTGTTGTGATTTATTTTATTCGCATCGGTTATGCTCAATATTGAATTTTTTTAGTTTCCCCTGCGAAGGGGATCGTTAGAAATGGTCAATACCATTCTTTAATTTACTTACATGCATTTACTTGAGATTCTCTACTTGCACCTCTATGAGTGTGGTACCTTAAAGTTTGATTTATTATTATAAAACCCATTGATCGTTATGATACATGAAATGAATCTTGATAAACTTTTACTATGATTTCCCTTGTGTAGACATACCTTCCCGTGGTCATGGGTTAAATATTAAAATCGGGAGCTATTTTTGAGAATGGCATTGTCCAGGCAGGAGATATATTTAAGATTCCGTTTGTTAAAGCTCGTTTAAGTCCAATAACAAGTTCATGGCTGTTCACGGAGTTATGCTAATTCGTAACTCATCAGTGTAGTTTGTAAATTATAACAGAAAGTTTGGTCAAGAGTTGTAACGTTTTTACAATTTAAACATACTTCGGTAGGTGCTCAGCATTGTTTTCCAGGTTATCACCACTTCGATTCTTATTACGAATAATTATGAGTTGTTAGAACAAATTTTATTGCGTAGGTGAATTTTTTATATTAAAATAGTGCCGTCCTCGTCGAAATCCATAGGGCACACTGTGCTTGTAATTTTAAAACATAAAAAATGAATGTATTGACCTGTGGCGTAGTGGTTAATAAAGAACTAGAAAAGTGAACATTTTTGTCTGATGCTAAATTAATCTTTTAGCGGTCAGTTGAAACCACTGCAAAAAGCTCGTAAAATTAAGCTCTGGAAGATAAATAGTTGGACAAAGTAAACTATACATTATAGCAATTTGGAAGAGAACTGTCATAAAACATACCTAAATTAAATAGGCGACTTAACTAATGCTATAGTTTAAAAAAAACCTTAAATCAGATACAAACCCTACGACATGTTATAATATTTTGGAATAGAATATGTGGTATTCAAGTATGGCAATCTAACTTACAGAAAGAGAGGCAAAGACTTGACCTAGACTCTAATACACTGGTTTCAATAAAAAAAACTTTTTTTTTTATTTTTGTTGTCGTAACACCCATGCACGATAGCTTTATTGTAACATATGGTTACAATAAACCCGCCGCTAATGTGTGGGTAATTAGATGGAGTTGCAAGCCACTGTTTTAATGAGGTCAGCACGGGAGAGGAGGATGGCCATGGTAAAAGAGGAAATTAGGAACGAAATACAGGGAGAGGAGAATGGTAGAGAGAAGTTGAAACAAAGCAACTACTGTGAATGGGGACTCACGGGTCAGGAAATTCGGAGAAGCAGGGAAAACAAAAGACGAAATAACATCCGTTGCAGGTAGCGAGTGTAGATCACGCATTTTCGGATTTGATGCTCGGATTTTGCATTGAGGATAATGATGTAGGGTGAAATGCTAAACTGCGAACCTTAAACGAAAGAGAACAAGCAGTCAAGCATCAAGATGGGTCTGTATGCCAGACAATTTATAATGGATGTCATCTTAAAATGAGGCTAAAAATAGGAAGCACTTCGCAGTTAGAAATATTAATTTCCTCTTCATGGAAATTACAACTAAAATGTTTATTCGCAAAAAAAACAATGAGAGATATATACAGCAGCCATTTAAAATGGATAGGTATGTCTTTCGCAAACGTTTTTGGCGCTGCGCAGTTCACGGTTTTGGGACGTGGGAAATGCAACTTTCAAAGGTCTGCGAACGGGGGAGGAAGGCGAAGAACGAATTTGTTTTTAGCGTGGAGGGTCAGAAAAACTTTCTGATTGCTGCGTACACAAGCGTTTCGAAAAGTGGGTTTCGTACCTGCTATCCCGCTTCAACACGTCTCACGATGAGACCTCAAGATATGGTCCCTGGTAAAGTCATAGTGATGGATAATTGTAACCACTTGCCGCACTAGCATTATTTGCCTGAGAAGTAATTTGGTTCCCCTGCTTCACTGTCTCTAGCTACTACCCTCTCTCCCCCTCTGTCCTTTCCCTTTGCCTCCCTTGCTTCTATCCCCACTCCTTGCCGCGCACGTCTGCCTCAGGAACATAGGTGGTAGCTGTATTCACAGTTATTTGTGGTAAATAATGGAAAAAATCAGGCATTTATTAAATAACATGATAGCAATACGGTAGCAATATGGGTGAGTTAAATTATCATTGCATTCTTTCTCCTGTTACGTAGCTCTGAGTCAAAGACTGCCTTCCTTTGAATACTTCTGTTCTACGCCTGTTAAGGCTCCGGTCATGATTAGTAACGGTACAATTCGCTGAATGGGTGTTGTGTGGCTGTAAACGGTTTTCATATTCGAGTAATGGCGAAATGCTGTTGTAAACCTGCTTCCAATATTCCCTTCACACATATGCTTTAGATCTGACTGAAATTATGTTAACATTATAATAGTATGTTTTGAATAATTATTAATAAAATTCCCTCCACACATATGCTATAGATCTGACTGAAATTATGTTAACATTATAATAGTATGTTTTGAATAATTATTAATAAAATTGTCATTACTGGAGTTACCCGCGCTCACCTAATTAAGATGGCCCCTTGCCACTCCTCTTATTACCCCACACATGGTATGTGGGTTAATTGAACCAATGTCCACAATTGGCCCAACATATGAAGGTGTTTCGACGATATTAAAATCAAGTAATAAGATTTTTTCGAATTATAACCAGGAAATTCGTCTCCGGATCCAATTTTTGCCTCTTGCCGTGTAAGAAAAACGGCCAATGTAGAAACATCACCCTAAAATCTATCTCAATATATTTCCATTGCTTTCACCGCAAAATAAAAATAACATTCTTGTTAATGTATTATTGTAACAGAATCACTTTGAAGAAAACATATATTTGATTTATCTGGCAATCGGTAATTACTGCTTTCAATATATACCAATGTAAGGGTAGGCCTTTTCTACACGGAATATTGAAGAGACTACTTTTTTATATCCATAGTAATTTTACTAACACCAATAGGCAATTTACTCAAAACTTTGTGGCTACATGTATACTGCTGCTTAAGTGTGTATTTTTGCATTACGTGGCTGCCTTTAACGAGGAAAGTTCTGATGCTTTCCCGGTGTATACTAGTGATAACATCTGTTGCTCTCCACCACTTAATAATCTGCATTTCTTCGTCGGCATAATTGCAGTTTAACCCGGTGGAGGCCTCGAACAGACTTTATCACCACCTTTTATGTTTATGCTTATTAAAACTTACGAACTACGATTACTTCTGGTCCTCAGGTGGTATTTTTTCGGCCGTTTACCTCATCTTGCCATAACATTGGCCATGTCGGGCTTTAATCATTTTCGTGCTCCTGGAATTTATTTATAACATCTAACTCAAACGCAATCGAATCTTTCGGGGCCCTTATATTTTCTCCTGAATCGCCCGAATCCTTATCACCCTGCCGTTTCATTTTTATCATAACCTTTAAAGCCTATCCTTTCATTTCGTCCAGTTGCATTCCCACAAATATTACATATCACGCAAGTCTTCTACACATTTTTACGCCCCATTCAACCTCGTATTGGTCCTCCTGGGGGGAATTTTTTTCATCATCTCTTGGTTTGCGGTAGCGGTGCCATTGTACGGTCAAGGGATTATTCTGGCGGGAATATCTGGCCAAGAAGAGCTGGAGGGAAGAGGTGAGGTATTTCAAATATAAAGCCCGCTTGACCTCGCAGCGAGCTTTTTTATCCCCTCTGGACTGCTCCACCTCCCGCCCTCCCCATCCTAGCGGTTACTACCCTCTCTCCTCCAATTCCACAGTAGATTATCGTCCTCCAACTCCACCCATTATTCGCGGTCACACCTTCCGCTTCCTATTCGCGCGATGTAGTTTTGATCGCTTCCCCTATAAGGTGGCTGGAGTGGTAATCGTGAGTCATTGAGATGACATTTTAATAACTTTTTAGGCAAGTCGAAATTAATTACTTAGAACTACATTTCACTTAAGTGCATCTGTTTATACGTAGGAACTCACCATTAATGAAAATTATACAGGAATTGTATTGTTATTTGTTTCTTTTTTTTTTAGAGTTTTCGGCGGCGTAATCGAAATTTGGATGATGTTTTTTCCTGTCAGGTGTGACAAATTCGAAATAATCAATAAATATTAGAGCATTAAATAAAAATAAAGCTCTTTTAGTGTTTTACTGCGCCCTTCATTATTTAATGATAAGGATAAAAAAACGTTTCTCGATTTAAAAAAATTGGTTCAATAAGGGTAATCTTCTGGTCTTCTTATGAATCCTTTTTATTATGCGATGTTTTTCAGTTAACGCTATGAATCATGTACACATTAAAGTAAAGCTAGGAGTCCTCTATAATGAGTGTGAGTTGGACGATTAGTGTTTCGAAGAAATACGCCTGTGTGGTGATAAACGTTGAGAAGTATCGACCTTTCCCTTTATGTGAAAGAAAATGCTTAGATGTCTTACCCTGGGAATCTGGTTTATGTATTGAAGATCATTTTTTTAATGTTTTCGGGCTACAGCTGCTTCCTCGAGACGACGGTCACAAAGAACTAACTTTCTCTGCGTACTACACATTTGACACTTTTATAAAATGCGTTGTAATATGCTCCAGCAGTTTGTCTTAAATCTGCTCTTGTTCACGTCAAGTTGCAGAGAAAAATGCAATTTTGAGTACATCGTGCGTCAAATCATGTGGCATTTGCTTAGATAAACTTAAGCTGCTGAAATAGAAATTCCGCTTCTCATAGTTGCATGACCATTACATTATTCCGATTCTGAGAAATAAATGTTATACCAAGAGCGTAATCAGTATTTTCTTGACTTGATTTCTCAGTGGTAATGTATTATAGATTGCATTAATCCCTTGTGAAGGCTTCCACGGGTTAACGAATTTGAACATGTATGCCTTCCGAGTTTCTTTCCACGCGGGCCAATTGTGCTGGGACTACAGCTTCGCCGGCGTAGCAAAGAAGACGACTGCAATGCCGGCGAAACTGTAGTCCCAGCACAATGGACCTACCGAGTATTAAGAGCACGCTGTTCATGCTTTCAGCATACTTCTTGTATCTCTGTCCATTTATGTAGCTGCAAAATACTAACGATTTTTCTAACATCGGTAGCATACCTATAGTGTGGTGCATGCTTGTAAGGCTTCGCCTCCTGGCAGTCATTGGCGATTTATACTAGTGCATCAATGGTCGTGGTTGCATTATCTTTAATAAGGTATAGTGTAGTGCATGATGGTGACTAATTACCCCCTGCCACATACCCTTGAGGTGGCCTGCAGGGTGTTTTGTAGGTGTAAATGTTGACGTGCGTAGAAAGGAACCCGGAATACATACATTTACATATGCATTAACCCATTACTTACCATCTGATCACTTCTTACTGTGTCTTGATACTGTGATTTATGCCTTTAGAGATACAACTTTTCTATAAGGATCCAACTTAGCCCCACCCTCTTGATGTGCACTTCGTGATAGTGACATATGGAGGCATGTGCATTACATCACCGTACTTTCATCAATGAGCACCGTGGGAGTTTCTCTCTTACCTATTTCGTCTCATACACTACGTTGTAAAAAGCAGGTTTAAACTTTGGCCATATCTATAACCCAAGAGTTTTATAAAGCAATACCATGCGTTGCTATATTAAAGTTTTATTGCTGTGCCATCGAGCTTGCATAGAGACACTGTCGGCTGGGAAAATAATCTCCTGAGCAGCCCCAGGACGTGTGACGTCAAACATGGGACGGTGCCCGATAATGTCTTGAAAACATTATAAAGAAGCATTTTCATTATAATAAATCTTGTCTCTGCCGCTATTGTTGCTTATTTAAATTTTTAATGAGCGCTGTAATTCATAGAAAAGGATTGCTAACAGAGAAGACTCGGCTATTCACCCCCTCCTTGTTACCTTTCGCGGCAAATAGTAGGCTAATACTGACGCCGCGTGTTTCGCCACCTTTCCTCCCTTCCCCATTAAATCGATTCTCTACTAACTAGCTCCCCTATTGCCAATTGGGCGAATGGCGTTAGCTGTCAGTGGCCTCCAAAAATAACCAACCTACCAGGAATTTTGCCTTGCTAACAATATGTTATAAAATATATGAATTGATCCAAATATGTTATACGGCAAAATATAGTGCAAGTCATAAACAAACCAATTAAAATTTTATGGGGAAAGTCATATACAAACACGGGATTTTAAAACCAGGGACATCAATGTCCAGAGCAGTTTTATCCATCTTCTTTTGTGCCATAATAGCTTATAATAACAAAATGCAATTTAGCTTAACTTTAAATGACCAACTTCATGGGACATTTTTATGGCTGGTGGCAAGTGGCTTAAAATGTTTATGGCCATATGAGAAAGACCCTGATTGAACTAAGCAGTAGAATAACAGAACATATGTAGTACACCCACACTCCGGCGAGTGTTATGGCCGTAAAATTGAGCATTAATACCTTACAGATTCATGATGCCCATTACATAGAAGCATATATAGTAAATTTGAAAACTAGACGGGGGCGAAATCTTTATCTATTTGAAATATGGCTTACATAGTTTCCGAGCAGGTAATGTTGCAATTAATCTGATACCTAGATTTCACATGATAAAAACTTTTTTAAACGCAGGAGATAATCTTACACTAGACATCAGTAGGGGCAATGGTCGTGTTGCAATGATTCATCAAAACCCACCGTGCCCGTGTCAGAAAAGCAGATAATGTTAAAAGTGTACTTAGTTTGCTGTTCATGTCTTCTACTTTTTACTTCCCATAGTAGGTTCTTGTTACTCCTTGACTACTGGAAAAGTTTAATTTTGTCTTGGATAAACTTTTAACTTTAGAAATTCTATGGATATATTTAGAGTTAATCCATAGAGTTTTGATCGTATGACTTCTTCTTCGTCCTTCAAGTATCAGGTATTTTGCATTAAACGTTTTAGGATCTTCCTCAGTGTTGGTCTTTCCGTCCCTGGGACTCCCAAAGATCTTCCTATCGCTCACAAACCTTTAATGGTAGCCGCGAAAATGACGGATTAAACTTTAATGTTTTTATCATCAAACTATGGCTGTGTTCCAATTCACGTAAAAGCTCAATAGCCGTGTTAAATTTTTCTCAATTTGCGGAAGTGACTTCACGTTATAAACCTTTGGATTAACTTCACGACCGCGAGAGGGCTAGTACGAAGACAGGTTTTCTATGAAGTCGTACTATTTTGTGAAGCCGTACTAATGAAACATGGCGTCGAAGGGTGCGATGAATGAGTCGTCATGTGAGTAGGTATATTAGTGAATCTTAATGTATACCTCAGGCGGCTTAATTTAGATATATTCTTTAAGTTTTGCTCGTAAATATCGTGCACTAACTAGTTTCTAATATCACATTGAAAACTTATTAGTGAGTCACTTGTTAACGGTTTAGTACGGAAACTGTAAAACGTGTTTCATTAGTTGAGTGCATTCCTTCATTATTTTTGCTTTATACTATCATTTTAATAGCAGTTCAGCCCTACTTACAAGTATTTGACAAACAATATGTATATAAATAGGAAGGCTAGAAAAAGGTTCATGTTGAGAACTTTATCCATTGAGAAATCACTTCCACTCCACACGCTAATCTTCACCGCTATGTGACGCTTACCGATATTTTTTTGTTTTTGATTCGTTGGCAACCGCATCCGTGTACGAGCGCTAGCTGTCCGCTCCAATTCGCTAGTACACCCCATGCGTATCCTATCCCGTAGTGAATGGTAAATACTATAGGCTATACTTGGATTGGAAGACGGCATATGTGTAAATCCTAAGCTCTATATATGTTCACTCACTCACGAGGAAAAATTCAACGGGCTCTATCATATCTTAGGAATTATGTTGTATCCCGTTCCTGTTGTCACCTGTTACGCTCTGCGAAGTTTTTACGGAATCGTTTTACGACTCTGTAAATGGGTTTCTCCCATTCGAGGCGGATTGTATGCTCAAAGTTACTCCGGAGAAATAAAACACCGTAAGCCCATGACCCAAACATTCCCTCGCAAGCTATAAAAGCAGTCATCCCCGAATTCTTCCTGACAAATGTCACTGATTTAAAATATAGGAGAATCGACGTGATATAGGGTTGAAGTGTCCTGTACCATAAGAGTACATAGTTTCCATTTGTGCCAAGTTTATTGCAGATAATTAATGCAATGTTCTAAAGCATATCATTTTGATTTTCTCTGGATTAAAGCCGCGGATGCAGAAATTTTACGGATATCTTAAGTTTTTCAAATAAAAACTTTCTAATTAGCTTTTTAAATCGTAATTGTTTTAGGATATATTTAATCGGTGTGTTGGAATAAGGTTATTTTCTCTGATTGTAGTCTGAACTACGATCAGTACACATTTTGAAGCCTTCACTCGAAACAAAAAGGTTACTTATTCAAGGGTTTTCTTACAATACTCGTTCTTAAAATACATCTCTCAGTAAGAAATACTGCTTGGCTTTTTAATGAAACACATGTCTTCCAATTTGGTTATTCCTTAAATAAAAACGATTTCAGGAGCTGACTGAGGATACCAAGGCATTAATTTCCAACTAAATGCGATGTTATTAATAAATATACAGGAATATATTCTTTGGAAAGTAATTTGACGTCATGACTTTACCAGTCCACGTAGCAGAAAACGGTTTTACTAGTAATTTATCTGATTTTTTTAAATGAAATATCCCAGATGCCAATGATCATGGAGGTAAATAATTTGAGTGTAATTAGGTTTGTTGTGTAAAACTAAAAGTAAAATAAGGCTAACTCGATATACTTTCTTGAAATAGTGAATACATCTGGCGGAAATCGCAATGCGATGAGTACTAAATTCTTCCAGCGATTAGCTAGCCAGCAAGATTTATTAATAGTTTTATCTCTGTCGACACTTATTTCATTTTTCACAATTTGTGAGATAAATTAATCCCTATTTTTCTTTCTAATCCGATTTTCTCACAAAAAAACTGCCAACAATTGCCTATCTCCGACATAACTCGCTAAAAAACGACTACCTGGCGGTTCTTTTCAAGTTCTCCATGTATATTCTCTACGCCCCCCTCTATAAACAAAGAATAAGCTATAATAATAAGTAATAATGATGAAATATTCGTTACAATAAAGAGAGAACCCGAAGTGTTCTGATTTATAAATGATAAACTGCTCGTTCACAACCTGGACGTACGACAGTACTTTCAAATACACATTTTTTCTGTAGTATAGTGAAGAAAAAACATGTTTTAATTTCTTCTTTTTCATTGTTATGCATAATCAGTGACGATAAAGAGTTGTTATCGTCCAGAATCAGTGCCTAAAATTTTGCCTTTTTTATTCACAGTTTTGCCGGCAGAGCTAACGGAATTCCAGGGAAGAAAGGCCAAATTTGCCTGGCATCGAGCCATCTCAGGAAGCATTGGAAAGGTAATGTAATTATATTTCTTTAGATGACGTTTTCTTTTTCTCAATAAGCAATCATGCAAAGTAGAAGTCCGTGAAGATTCATTAATTGAAGTGTGAGAAGTTCAATGCTGCGTTTTATTTGTGTTGAGGGTTAATTTTTAACTGTCGTAAATGAGATTGGAAAATCTCAGCTTTACCTTTCTCTAAAATGATGAATATAAAATGCGTGGAAAAATTCCAAGAAAAAAAACTCATCACGACTGTGTATGGAATAGGGTGGGTCGAAAAATATTGTCGTATCCTCGATAGGATCACAGGGGTTCGTAACTCATTTTAGGATCGCATATCAACTGGCAGGAGACGTTGGATTAATAACAACACCCAAATCTTAGATATTCCATTTATTTATCTGGACACTGGCTTACATTACGAAGATACTGCTACACGGTGGCGTCATCTGGGGTCGAACAGGCGTTGGCAAGATGTCCTGATCACTGGCGATGACCTGGGAAAGGGGTCACCTTGGGCGTGGTCATCGTGGAATCGAGGAGAAGCAAGTCAGGTTGTCACACTATGTTTCTTGAAGACACTACTGAACTCGAAGCCGCGCTTCGCGGGGTCTTTTAATGGGTTGGCGGGGTGGGAGTCCCCGCCCCGACTTCCACTCCTTCCGGCCAAATTAGTGGACTCCTTTTTACTAATTAAAAGATGGACAACTAAAAGATGGACGGCTCTTTCCCCTCACGCCGCCCTGTGGGGCAGGCGGGGGGGAACGTCCCTTCCTGTTATTACCGCTGTACGTCTTGACGTCAAGAGCAAGTGGAAAAACACGATGTTTGTCCTTTTTAGAGGAAGTGGTAGAGTTATGGAAAAAACCTAGGAGTACAGATCATCGAGTTGTTTGTCAGTTAAGAAGGAAATTACGCATTATGGAAAGAACCCAAATTCGCAGTTCGTCATGTAGTCTTATTATCGGGGTACGACAGTATTAATATTTTTTTCTCGGAATGCTTTAGTGCGGAACAGTTGCCTATTGTAAAAAGAAGAAAAACGGCGTATTAAAAACTTAAATCGTTTAACATCTTCCGTTTGAGCATCGTACTTAAACTTTATGAAAAATTGCGAAAATCACGACATTTTTGTAATTATTTTATGTTAGCTAAATCTTAAAATAAATACTTTTTAGTTTTTATACTTGTTTTATGGTTTAAATAACATAAATATATTAAATTCTGATCCATACTCTAATATTTTCCGTTCGCGCAACATCTTTGAAAAAAAATGTACAAATTTTTCGCAATTTTAACTTTGCAACTCTTCGTTCGTTTTGCTAAAAGAAAACGAACCAAAACTGGAGGTGGTTGCACGTCGAGTTCCTTTCACTCCCTACCCAACCAACCATCCAATTGTTGGGTATAATTTTGGGCTCAAATTAGCCGAGCAAGCCATGCAAATACGTGATTTGATTCCCGGTCCAGGAAATATCGCAAGGATCTCGGTGTGAAGGGAAGAGTATCGCTGTGTCACGCTCCGCAATCGCTAAGTATCAAAAAGTATCAGACTTATATCAAACCAGTTTCCTCCAGTATCGGTAGCCGGCAGCCTGATACTTCAAAAGTCTCAACCGAGTCTCCCTCAGTATCACATATTATCGCGGAGTCAGCCAAAGAGTTGATTAGCAACATACTGTTTGTTTATATTTTTTAAGTTTATTGATTCTATTGATTGTATAGTTGTCACGAGCTGAATTTAAGAGTGTGATTTCTCACACGTAATTTAATATCAAATTTATGAACAATTCAAGATAAATCCATCCACGTTGAGTAAATAGAATGTAAAACAATAGGCATCAGTAATTGGGTACCTACCACAGGTGCGGACCCAACGAGATTGAAGAAAAGCAGCCAGCCAGCTCTTCCATTCCTGAAGTAAAACCATACCCGGACTTTGTAGACCCTCCCGGAAAGGTAGGCATCATGCAAGTTTTCGCATGAAAGTAGCAGGCACGCAGCTTTTGAATTCCGCCATGGGGGACTTTGAGTCCAACACCTCCCGTCCATCGAGTGTCGACGGGTTAGTATCCACGGAGTATCGACAATGGATACCCAGTATCTCGTACGATACTGCAGTCTCAACCAGTCTCGAAGAGTATCAGAACGAGTCTCGGCTATAGGACTCCACGATATTCAAGGACACTGCCAGGATAGTTTTGGCGATACCAGAGTGAGATCACGGCGATACTTAGTATCGGATACTGTTTGTTACTGATCTGATACTCTTAATTTTGACTCGGGATATTGTCTTTTTCTGGTCAAGGAGTTCTTTTACGCAGATTTTGTGCCTTTTCTTAGCTCTAAGATAAAGTCCTCTCCACTCCACTTGCCGTGTGCAATTATCGTTAAAACTTAAAAGCTTCATTCATCTGAAACCGCGACGTAAATTGCAGTTTAAATGGGACAATGTGGATCGATTATTTGAATTCAAAGCCACTGTTTTTTAAAATGTCCCGATCCATTTTTATTCTGTTGGTATTTCTAATTTCAGGCGTTTCCATTGTATATCTATGCTTTTTTATTTCCATATATCTGCCACGTTATACCTTCACCGCTTTGTGGGATTATCACCGCCGGGTTAATGAGTTAATTAATTCAGTTAATTCCAATGTGCGTGACATCCTCTGCGCCTCGTGTAAATCCTATGAAGCTCATTAAAATCAATGGCCAAATCTGCGTGGCTAAAACAGCAGTTGTCACAGATTGGCACTAATATGGAAGCACCGATCCGATGGATGCAGTTAATAAAATCCAATTCATATTACATTCGCCTATTTGAGCCCGAACGTATATTAATGGATTACCGTACCGTCACAGCAGGATGCGCCTGTCAATGAAGTGCAATTTGTTTTTCATCTGTGGCAGGAATTGATGCACACGTCTCTGTAAAACGTAGCATTCAAATGCTTATGTAATGTGGGGCTCGTTTTGCATCAAAGTGAACGCAAGTTAAAAGCGGGCCGAGGGATCGGAGCTACACAATACAATAGCCTCGGAGATTTTTCGGGTATTGGTTTGCTAAGTCAGCGCTGAGAGTTGGCCAGTGATGCGAACAAGTAATGTATTAATGAAAAGCCCGTTAAATATTTTGGATGCTATTATCTTGAGCTATCCGCAGAAGCTCTTAATTTTTAGGAGATGAGTTTTTCATATGGTGTTGGACTTATATTTGAGCATTGCGATCATAGTGGATTTATTTTTTATTTTGTCCATAAATTCTGCAATTATTAGCAATCTGCATTATTCTGCAATCAATGCCTTGAAAAAAATTCTACCATCGTTCTATATCACCGTAAATGTTTTCGGCGATGCAGTCATTGAACGATCGAATTGCTTTATTTAAATAATGAATTTATCGGTCATACTAACGAAAAATACGGAATCAGTGATATTTAATTGCTTCTAGTACTCTGAACTAAAAATAACATTAATAATGTTTTTCCTTGTTCATTTATAATGTCTTGGAATTGCTAGAAAATTGATTCCTTTCTTCTCTATTTGGGGTGAAAGTACATCGGGCATGATATATACAAAGCGTTTTTCTTATAACTGGACCGGTTAATTGACCAGGTGTTACCGACAGCTTTTAATGGCAACAATGTGGAAATAATTTCATTTGCTGTTTTGCGTTTGCAAAAATACGTTTATTTCTGACGATTCCTTCGAGTGTCATTTACTGTTGGAAAAAGTTTCAGTTGCAAAATTTTGCAATTACTATCCCCAGTTAAATTCGATTTCAATGCACCATGCAGTATATATGAAGATAACGCGGATTTACGGACAAAAAGGGAGGAATCAGGCGAGATGATGTGGAATATGAACATAATAAGAACTAAGACGATGCAATTTTCCACGGATAAAAATATTTAATTGACCCGGGTTTCGATGCACTACATCAATGGTCGATTAAAAATTTTTATCTGTGGAAAATTGCATCGTCTTAGTGCTGATTTACAGGTTAGAAATTTTATCCGTATCGAAAAGGGCCTTCCATCCTTTAAGAACATTTCTGATTTGCCCTATTGACTCTAACTGTGGCCAAGAACTTAAAACTTCGGAAATAGAAGCCAAAACTGCTGCCTCCAACAGTGGCGTAGTACCATTACGCTTCACGGGATGACCATGTATTTTTCTTAGTTTAAGATTCAATCATGTACACGCAATTGGGTACAGCTTGTCAGGCAAACCTTTGACAGCTGTGAAGCCCTTGTTTAGATTATTGAGTAATTATTCAGCAACATACATTCATACGTATCCATTCTCATCGATTATCTTTCACCATATTCTCAATCGATATCCTCGTCCCCTTCGTCGCACACATTTCATTCTGCTATCGTAACGTGTACATTTATTTACTCTTGTCCATTCTTTCACCAATGCAAAACCAACAAAGCTCATTCCTTTCATATATGTCCATTACTAGATCATCCAACCCACATTCTTTTATTACATGCATATTCCCTAACCTTTTCCCTCCTGCCTTAACTGCTCACAATTCTCAAGCGTCCATTCATTCGGCATTTAGCGTACAGGTATGTTTATCCTGGCATATCCAAGTTTCACTGTCATACAATAAGGTGAGGAAGAGTACTCTTTCACGTGATGCAATTTTTGTTTCCTCAGACAAGCATTCACTCCTTGATATTGTTTTCATAATGCTAACAAATTTCAGTATAGTATTTGATAACATTACAATTATTTTATTACTCAATCCCGTCTGGCATGAATAGCTCTCTTCGCACGAGATGTGTGACACCAGGAGAGCATAAACAGTTTCCTTCGCTCAATTTTCTAGCCAAACAGTGCACCCTCTCCGAAGTTCATCCACACAACCACTTTCTGCCTCGTACGACCAATTGCTAGGTCACCCGCGGCTGCCAATTAGCGTGTTTGGCATCACGCGTTCCAATTACCCGTTTCATATTTCCACATGACGCCACCTTTACATCATATCCACGCTTTGCGATCGAAGGAACGTTAGCGCATTCCGTGGAAGTTAGGTCGAAATAACAAGCCGAGGATAGTTCCAAAAATGAAATACTCAGTTTAAAAAGATCATTAAGCTGTTGCTAAAACATTTTCAATACCTAATTCACTCCGAGTATTAATGGCACTTTTTTCATCGGTAGAAATAATTCAGACTACTAAACAGGAAGCAGCAGTCATTTCGAATTCTCTGTTGGATTAAAGTTTTTTTATAAAAAATTACCTATATTTAGAATTTGTATACCGCAGAAGATATGTATATGATCCTGTATGTACCTGAACATTTATTTTAATTCTTAATATGTTGATCTCTTAAAAATAGCTGCATTAGTAATGAGCTGTGCTTAGAACCGTCTTAAAATTCAATTTTTCGATTCGTGTTTCAAATTTGTTTGATGAATCACATGATTGTGGGTAGGTTGTTGGTATTTCCTTGTAAAACTAGTCAATGCATTGGCTTAGTAGATATTTTTATGTTTATTTGTTGTATCCGCGAATAATTCAGGTTGTAAAATTCATCATTGATGATACCCAGATTATGTGTAAGTAGATTTGGCCCGACGGCTAATTTATCTTTTAAGTACATGAAGTCGCATTTAATGTTATCTAACAAAAATATTGTATTATATTCTTATGATCTCGAATACTGAAATTTGATTACTATCCATACCTCAGAATTTTCCTCCATTTAAGTTTTACTCAGATTAATCGATATCTATAAATATGACGCGAAAACTCATTTATGTATGTAAAAGTTATACCATATTTGATGGAATAAGTGAATATAGACGTATACCATTCTCGTTTTTAACTTAGGCGTATATCGATACTCCCTGTAACTGATGGAATGTTTTTAATATTTCTACATGGCAGTTCGTTATAAATGTCAAATACACAGCTGAATGGTAATGTAATTCAGTTTTAACCTTAAGAGTCTAATTTCCGTTATAGCAAGTATCCATCCGTAAATTTGGCGTTTATCGAATTAGGATCACAAATAGTCATTGACTCGCTGAAATTTATCACGTTTCCTTTCCTTGTAGATCCTCAGCGGTAAAATCATATTAATGAAATTAGCAATTTTCTTCACCGTATTCATTGTTAAAGGCTAAAGCTGTTGCGTGTATCTAGATATTTTTAGCGTCAGAAAATGAATGACTATCACTGATTATGTTACAAAAGAGTGTAATCCGTTTCACTCGATGATTGCCAGTTAAAGAGGTATGGCAGTGTCCAGTCAGAAATGATGTGCTGTTATATTTCTTGCTCGAAAACTTCGCATGGCTGGATATTTTGGGTCCATTCTCTACCTAATTTTACTGGCCTCTTAGGCATTGTTTCCACTGATTATCTCATTATTCCAGTAACCTGCTTCCCAGAAGGAGTCTACCCTCAGATTGTGTTGCCTGTGTCCATTTTCCATTTTGCTTTAGATTATGCTACGCGTGATGACATTAATTGAATTGTCTTCAACTAGATAGAATTAATCTCGAATGGTAATACGGAGCAATTTATAATTTTCATAGATGTATGATTTTGCATTACAACGAATTTAATCGCAATCGTATCATAAAAGAAATGTTTTTAACAGCAATATTTACTTCATGTTCAGCTGATTTAATAAAAAAAATAAAATTCTAACAGGCCCGTTTTATTATAATTTGGGAAAATCTCGATCAAACTACTTCACTAAGTAATTTCAGTCAGCTATGAAATTTAATTTCCTACGGGATGATTTTATTTTAAACTAACTCATTCTCTTACCTTCTTTTGTTTTTGTCGTTTTTCTCCATCCCATATTTTTCCGAGATTCGCTTTGTATTACAAATTTGGTGCCATGTAGAGTACTTGATAGTTGAACACGTCAAATTTCAAATATTGAGCGCAGTGGAATATTGTGATTAGATGTTCAATCTGCACGCGTTCACGGTTCAAATTGCAGGGTCATGACAGCGTTGTTTCAAGTCGTCTCAATTCTATCCAAACTTTATAGCGATGTTATAAACTTATAAGACAACGTAGATTTCGTAATTTGGAGATTCCCAGGGGTGTTTTATTATCAAATTAGATAGCTTATAGTCGTTAAGGCCGAGCTGTGTTTGGCGGAAGCCAGCCTGATTGCCTCCTTCTGAGACCTTAATCATTCTGCCAACTTCCAGAAAATCTCTTAATGCTCATTAGAGGGAATCGTGTAACGATGTTTTCGCTCCTACTAGAGCTTAAATAAATACACTAACGTCAGAGCCGCTAAGAGGGCGTGAGGCAAGATATGTTAGAACAACTGCCGTGTTTAAGGAATAGAGTACGCAATGTATTCGGTTGGATTTCAGGGGGCAATATGTGATTTGTGTTTTGCATATTTTGTTCCACGCCCTCTTTCAATCGTTGTTGTGAATCGAACTAAGGTTCGTGTGTATTATTGTATATCTCTTATTTCTTCGGTTTCACCTTATCTTCAGATGTTTTGAGTAAACAATATCCTTCGTGTATATTTTAAACATCAACATTTTATTTTCCAAACTAGCATTTCAGTACTTCACTAGCTTACTTAGCAATTTTATAATTTACATACTTAGTCTCTTTTCTCAACGTATTTATTTCTCTGCATGCCGTTACTCGATCGTTCTGGTAAAACCATTCCTTTTCCTCGTATCTCTTTCGGGGTTGGCTTATTCAAAAAAAAATGTTTACCCTCGGTGATTGGCGTATAGCTCTGACTGTGATTTAATAATTTCCTTCATACTGTTCCATCCTTTCATGTACGTATTCACTTTTAGTTACGCTCACTCATTGCTCCATGCACGTCCCCCTGTTCTTAAAACTCCCAATTTTCTTTTGCTCTTGAGCAGGTTCCTCCACTTTCACTCATGTGTTTCTCGGTCAATCATACTCCCTACCTTTCCACCTCACCATTCTCTCTTTCATCATAGGTCTACTGCGTTGTTCGAATGTCATTCATTCTCTCCAAATAGCCAAAACATCGAAGAATTCTCATTTTTTACAAGCCTATTACCGGATTTTTGATTCCCCATTCATTCATTGCCCATTCATTTTTAACCCTATCTCTTCTGATGTTACCGCAAACACTTTTCACATGTCCCATTCCCACTAAACTTTGCCTACTCTTATGCTTATCGTAGTATATCCAAGTTTTGCGTCCTTGCTATTAAAAGGAATGGATTACACTTTTGCATTCTGCAATTTTCGCATCCATATACAAATATTAATTTCTTTATATACCCCACATATTACGTAAGACTTTCATTCCAGCATTCGCTCTTCTTAAAATCTCTTTATCTATTGTATCTTCCCCTCGTCCTTCTTTTCGATCGTGATAAACCTAATGCTTAGCTCTGCGTAATTGTTTTGGTGCACGAATGCTCGCGTCTGGTCATCGGCGAAATGGAACTCGCGCATTTTGTAATAGTTTGGTGTTACTTCCTCAGGATCTGATGATATCTTGACGCTGATGCGGGGTTTGATCACGCACAACCGTGCATCACTCTTCAAAATTGGCTTCAGTGTACTATTTGCAGTGTACTCAGTGTATTCAGTCTTCTGAGCTTATCCTGGTGCATATTTTGGCTAATGTAAGTGACACTGAAATATTTTCGTGAGTATTGGCAAGAATGTTATTTTTTATGGCGTCAAAAATTTTATTCGTCCCTCTTCATTTATGTAGACGATTACAGAGGATATATATAAAGATGGCTGAACGCAGTGGAGACTTGATTATGGAGGAGATACTGTGGCGTTAACCTTATGGATCATGCTCCAAATTTTCCAAACTGAAAGACAGGGTGTGAGTGCAAACGGCCTTGACTATAAACAAAGAATAAAAGTAAACGGTATTGGCATATAAAGAAAATTCCGGACGGCAGACTTTAAAAAGTGTTATTTGTTTGGACACCAGAAGGAGGAAGAAATAGATGGATAGAGGGCGTAAAGTGGGTAATGGAAGTGAAAGAGAGAAATTTAGGTGAAGACGACTGGCAGAACAGAAATGCATGGAGGCATGGATGCGATAATCGGCCGCTACAACTAATAAATCACTATATTATTGAGCTATAAAATTTGACCGTTGTTTTTTATTAATTAAAATACACAGGTTTTATTTAAATAAAGACATTTTCACTACTTCACCGAAAGCGCATTTACTTTGTTGTATATTTTTTTGGATATGATATTTTGGTTGAATAAAAACTAAAGCTTCGTCTTTTCCACACAATAATTCGCTACCAACTACGGTGTCAGCAATTCATTTCCATTATCAAGGTCATTTCTTGGCAATGTCAGTGGTATGTGAACTCATGGCATATATAAAGTTAGTAATCTTCTTTTGTAGATATTTAATGAGTAGTTAACTATGTGAAAAAATTAACCGATTCGCATTCATAATGAAAAGTGCCATTTTTACTTGACGCTCTCCAAGTCAAATTATAAAAAAGGTAAAATGCTATCAAGCATATTTAATGAAATAGAATATTATATCTCAACCAGCCTTTGAAAATTACGGTTAACCATCAAAAACTGGGTTAGTAAATAAATGTAAGGAAAAATAAAATTGATGATTTCATTTATTTTATTGCGAAAACTAAATGATATTCGTCTTTATAGATGCTCTAGCAAATGTATTGTCTTTGGACATTCAGATATCATTCTCATTTTCTCCATATAATCTCCTTTGCTCTCTTAGATACTGTATCTGCCATTTACATTTTTTCCACTTCATTAAACATAATATTCCAATGCTAGGAAAAACATTTCGAAAAATAATTCTTCTAGGTCTAAACTAAGGCCCAACATTAAAGTAAAAACTCAAAAGATTGTTACTGAGATCACGGTAAGACGCCATAGTCTTTATATGCTTCATTGTTCACAATTTTAAGCAAATCCTGTGACGCTTCAGCTGCAATGTTGAAAAGGCCTACATTTCATTTACGGAGAGAGTATTCCAGTCGCCAATAGTTTGATATAATTACTCCATATTCAGTCATTTATTCAGATCTATCTTTATAGAACCACTTCAATTTAGTACAAACGATTGTATAGTATATTACAAAATAAAATTTGCTATCGAGCACTGTTTCAGTAAATGATTGCCATGAAATGACCACGATAATGACAGTGAATTGCTGATACCATGGTTGGTAATAAATGATAGTTTATAAAGTACTGAGCTCATGAGAGCAATAACCAAATTTCAGTCACTCCTTTGAAAGTAATATGACTCCTCAAAAAGTAAACACCACACTCCTTGAAATGGACGGTTACCCGTCGAAACGTGGGTCGGGAAAATACACCTTAAGTGTGAATAAATAGGTATAATGGTTAATTAATTTTTTGTATTGAAAATGAAAATTTTCCATCACGTTTAGCCTGAAGATATTCTTTAAATTATTTTATTTAACCTTTAATGGTGTTAGATCCATAGTATCCAACAATAATCCCTTCTTTTTACTTCTACGTGACTTTGCGGTAGGGCCCACCCATTGCCACGAACTAAAAGAGTTGCTGCTGAGAGTGTAATAGCTCCGTGCTAATGCCATCTAAACGCTTATGGAAGGAAAGGTTTCGCACTACAAGTAGTCCAATTACTGGTTGCTTTTCCACGAGGCTTTTAACCCAGTTTTCGTAGCAATATTTTAGTGATGGTGTTTCGTTAGAAAGAAGAAAAAGTAGGTCAAAACAGCTGAAAAACACATGCACCAAACAAAATTATTGTTAAAGAAAACCGAGCAGATTATTACCGCATTCATTTAATAAATACTGAGTATGGTTTCGATCTCTTAAGCCCAGTTGTATAGCCTCTGGTAATATTTTTCTGGATTGAAAACCATCGTTATTGCGTTCTCCCATCTATTACATTTATCAACTAAGAGACTGATGTACCAAAAACTTTCAGTTAACATCAATTTAACGAAAAGAGTACGCCATAATACGGTTAAAGTTAACCAAACGTTATCAAAATAGGCCGAAGGTTAGAATCATTCACTAGATTTTTAAGCCTGAGTGAGTGGTTATTAAAAGACTGTGGAAATTTACGGTAAAGGTTTCTCTAATTGAGATTAAACATTTCCACCAAGTTAAAGCGTGTGAATCCCGGTAGGAAAGTCAGGGGTAGTATGTGGAGCGTATCTAGGAATGACTGTTTGTCTAGGGAAGCGAAAATCGCTACGTAAAAATTGATATCCTCCCTAAGTTGTTTTATGATAGCGAAACCTGGGTGCATCAGGATAAGCATACGAGTAGGCTAAATGCAGTGAGAATGGGGTACCTGAGAAGTGCTCGCAGCAAAGGTAGGATGGTCCCCCAGCGTTTGTTGCTAAGAGTATAATGCTGCCATTTCTGGGTATCTCATTTCCATTTTTTCATTCCCGAGTTAACCACTCCCTTACCAAACTAATCGCTTGATGACAGCTAGCGTCTGTAATTGCTTATTTTTTCTTTCCCATCTTGTTCTTCCTCCACGATACGTCCTTGGAATGCTACCTTCTGTTACGATATTTAGTCAGTTCTTATGGCGTGTGAGTTCAATTAGTCCTTTTTTAGTTTCAACATCTTTCAATTATTTTCAGCTCTCTATTGCTTAGGATAATATTTGTCCGCTGGATATTCAGTAACCTAGTTAGCTTGTGATTGTGTTCCTAATGATGAGACCAATGAGGTTTTAATTTGTGTTTTAAAAAACCAAAGTGTTTTCAATCATACGACAAATATTCAATTAACATAATCGAGATCGAAAATCCCAATCATAAAAGTTCATGATAAATAATGTCCAATTATTAAAGTCATTGACAAATAAAGTCTAATTATAATAGTCCATTATAAAGGAGGTGCAATCAAAAATTCCATGGTAAATAAAGACCAAAGAGTAATGTATTAAAATTTTGTAATTTTGCAATTGATAATAAATACAATTGCTTTAATGTTTTCTAATTGATTATCTTCGTCTACATATAATCATGGGAACTCCTGAAAATGATTTTGAGGATGAGAATACGCTGTTCTAGACGCTGCAAGTGACTTTTTGGCAAACTTTTTATTTTTCTGAAACTGAAAAATAATATCTATTATTAGTATCTTAATATTCAACATCAGCTTGTTCATTTTGCAGCTCATTTGAGAAGGTATAATAGCTTTGATGTCGTCAGCCGACTAATATCTGGAAGCGGTTGTGCGAACCTTCAGATACGTTGTTTGTGCGCGATACACCTTTAGGATCAGAGTTAAACTGGTTCCAGAGTGCCTGTTCGTATCGTACATTTACTGTCTTCCTTCTCTTAACGGCAAGGAAACCACGCGGGTTATTAACTTCAAATTTATTAGTCATGGGAGTAAAATATTTTAGTACTTCATTATAAAAAGTTTCAAATACTTCTTGGAGATATTAGCTAAAGCTAAAGCGCGCATGCTGTATGTAACTTCTCGAACGCGAGTGGTTTTCATTCTAGCTTGGAATCTAAGAAAACAAAAACACGTAGCCAAGGATTAATTATTTAGTTTGGAAATCAGTCTTAGGACTTTGGAATTCAATGGCTTTGGGCTTTTTGGTCTGGACATGATGGTTTGTACATTTGTCCGGATACATTTTTTTTCTTGTTGCGTGCTATCTTCTTGTTTCCTCTGACCGTCTCCCGGGGGTTTACAGCCTCTAAATGAGAACCAGGGGACCATGCCCTCTGGACAATTTATGAGGCTCAATACTGACTGCCCACACTTCCCTCGCTCCGCCACCACTCATGCAAAGGAAGAAAGAAATAAAGAAGAAATTCCTATGCATAAATTACGACCTGTATTAAATTATGTATCCTATGTAACTCTTCGGGACTTTTTAGGATCATTCTTTCAAAGTTTTTATATAAAAGATATATAGGGTACAGTCGATAAAATTGATTTCTCCATTGATCCTTTTTTTGAGTTTTTCGATGCTTTGCTCCCATAAATTATTCAAAAATATTACGGATTTCCAAGGGGACGCTTCCCAAAAAGCGCTGAATTTTTGTCAATTATCTATTTAGAATATTTTGTGATATTCATCCCGATTTCAAATAGAAAACCAAATACAATAATTAAATAAAAACTTAAATTCAAACAATTTTTTTGATATTTCTATCGGTTTCATACGACCATTGATTCTATTTTAATATTGCAAGAGAAACAAAGCCTACAAGTGATAAAAAAATGAGCTTTACATGCATGTCTCATGGAAGTTGATTTCAATGGTCATGGTTGGAGCTCAAGGCTAAAGGTATGCAAAAATGAGCCTGTAATTTGGGGTGGTTGTTTATTTTATTTGAAAATTTCAATATTATTCAAGTTTAAGTTCTTGAAAAAAGACAGCGTTGCAGAAGAACATTGCATAAAAAACGTTTTTTATCATAATGTAGGATTATTGGGCGTATTTCAACTGCCCGATATGATTAATTACTCTTAATACCGGTTATGGCTCGTAAAAACAACGAAAAACCATGAATATTATACTTTCGATGTGGTAGTATGTCACTCTAGTACGAAAATCAAGTTTAGTATGTAATTTACTCGCTCATAGACCTGGGGCGAAATTATGGTTCTCCAAAACGCGTGCGCTGGCGTTATCGTTATTCTAAAATTGAGATCATGAAAGCTAAAACGTATTCGTCATTTTCCAAATGTTATCAGGTATTTTAAGTCACTAGTGTTAATTGATGTGCTAAGCGTCTTAAGAACAGTAACAGCGAGCGCTGCCCTTCTAGCGCGGTTTGCGTTTTGGATAACAATAACGATGACGCGAAAGAAGGAACCCTAATACCACCTCAGATTTCATCATTTGCGTCAAAATTGGCAGAATATCACTGTTACTCTCTTCCAATAAAGGAGCTGTTTGATTAGTTTGGGTGAATCGTAAAAAAGGTAGTACCTACACACTCTTCCAGGTTAAAAACGGTTAAGTGATGCATTCTTGATCATTCACTATCCGTGAAAGCATTAAATGTAATTTAAGAATTTATTAATCGAACGCGCGACCACCTCATTCCCCTTTGTGAACGTTTCCCTGCCAAGGTGTCTAATTAATGTTGGACGTGAACGTTGCCTAATTATTGTTGGACGCTGTTTGCTGTTGCAGCGCTGGCTTTTTTCTTCACTGAACCGATTTCTTACCGGTATTTTTTTCAACCCTTAGGAATGCTCTTCGTTCCTTGTAAGCGTTTAGTTTTGGAGATAAATGCTTGAAGGGGGGAGCTATTTTGGAGATTTTTCGGCGGTTTCGTAACATATTTTCGTAGTCCCTAAACAATCCAGCTGATATACGACCACTAACTTACTATCTGGTAATTAGCCGTTTTCAAACTTTTTAAACTGACCAAACGTAACATACTATCCATCTTTTACTGCGTGAATAACTTAATCTAGGATGAAGGATCTAGTGCTTTTCTCGGCAAATCGTATGAGTTGATTCTTCATGGGGTTTCAACTGTGTCAGGAATTGAGGTGACGACGTTTCGATGACTAACTTTGTTATCTTTATCAAAGTAATTGATGCAAGGACTTTGATTTTTCCGTGTTATACCTACACCTTAAATTTGGGGTCAGGATTTCACTAATTGGTTGGTGAGAGGAGACTTTTCGCCTGACCCAAGCTTTAAGGTATATAACTCGGAAAAGCGAAGTATTGGTATCAGTCACCTTGATAAAGATGGCAGAGTTAGTCATCAAAACGTCGTAAACGGAGCTCCTGACCCTGTGGAAACCTGTTAAGAATTTTTTCATTAGATTACAAAAGTTCTTAATTTGAAAATGCATCCTTTGCCTTAATTTGAGCACTTTCTTACCTACATTGCACTATTTCTTGAACTGCTAAAATACCTTTGATTGTAATATTTTTTTCTTTTGTATTTTCGATGTTTTGTCTAATATGTTTCACGTTTTACAGACTTAATTTGGCTTCGGACAGTTTTAATTATGGAAAAGAAGGGTATCATTCGTACCTAATCTAGGAATGGGTGGGAACGGGGACTACATTTAAAAAAGTGAACTCTTAGCCAGTTTAAGTTTGTTCATTCGTTTCTTGATTTTGGAAGCTCTTTATTTGCGTCAGCCCGTTTTATTATTAGCTGACCATTGTTGTTTGGTCAGTTTTAACCAGAAGAACAAGTGAAATTAAGTTCTGAAGCAACCGGTGGATTTTTTTGTATCCCATCAGTGAATCCAGTGCTCGGGGAAGTTGGGTTTCGCGGAAAAGAAACACATGCTTATCTGCGGTGAGAGGTCAGAGTTGAAAGTTTAGATATTCGGTAGAAGTTTGCTGAAATTTCCCGAGTTCTCGTGGAAAATAATAGTACTATTGTTTGTACTCCAACTTTATCTCGCTGCTTGGAAAAGTCATGAGTCATGCGGTCATGACGCGGAACATCTGTTATTCATCCGTAAGAGTTGTGTAAAATTTGGTATGAAGCATTTTTACGAGGCTTTATCTTAACTAGGTGTTTGGTGAAAGCGTCTATCTGTGTCTTTCTACCCTTCTTCAGCACCCAGTCCATCCTTCATAGTGCCGGAGACAATAAACCACATTGCATTCGTAATATAATTGAGTAGCGACTTGTATCCAAGGAATGCGTTCTAATGGCTATCTTTAGTTTTACTTATCGTGAAATATTAAAGATTATTAATTTTCTGCATGCAAATGTGAGTAATGATGGCGGGCAGTCGCAGTAAAGATGATTTTTAAAGGAAATATTTCTGCGTTAAATAAAGAATTCGTAAAATTCATTACGCTGATTAATTGCTGGTCATCATGTGCCATATTCATGGGGAGTTTTATCTTGAGATGTATTTTTAAACATTCTTGAAAATCTTAAAATCGGATCGGCCATTCATTTTCTTGATCGCAACTTACGAAGGTTTTACGAATTAGGTACTATTAATTATTTAAATAATGGAACGCTCCAGATATGCGGAAATTGAGGGTAATCGTGAAAACTACCCCCGGTAATTATATCATTGTACCCATAATACATAGTAGGATGCCCCCGTGGCCAAAATGAGTCCGTTCTGCGTATTACGTCATCCGGATGACACGAGTTGCAGACGACTCGAGAATTAACGTATGAATAATGATTGAACGCTCCGATAATTTAGTTTTTGGCAACGACAAAATGGAATAAAGTTGATATTTACCTTATTAAGTAGATGCTGATATATAACATATTTGATCGGTAATAATTAGTAAATGAGTAGTTTGATAAAAAAATATTTTTACAGCGGAAAAAGTCCTTGCAACAATTTTTTCACAAATATAAGGTGCACTCTCACCATTTTCAACATTAAATTTGTCTTGTCTCCGGCAAACCTGGACCCGCTTCACCCGTGTGGATGTATCAGTTGGATGTCCTTTAAAATTATCTTTCCTCGCAACTTTCCTCACATTGTCGTTGTATCCAAATATCGCACAAGTACATATCAAATACACAATGTACTCCGTACCTAGCGTGTGCTCGATGTAATCCAAACTACGTCACAGCATTCGACCCAAACGATGTATCGAATCAGTTAACATGCGTAACGACCTACCTTGTGTTGTTCGTGGGACTTTATATACTAAAATGTAAAACGTTCCACGGATTATTAAACGTTTTACTTTATTGGATCGGAAATTAATTCTCTTTACTACATTTTAGTATGGATTTTGTCTGCTCGTGTTTCGTTAGTTGAGATGTTTGTTGATGCTAAGCAAAAATTACTTCTCTTTTTACAATATCTGAGTTGAATCAGCCATTAAACTAAATCGCGAGCAGACATCCGCGCTTTTCATTTTAAGTCGTCCTACGCTACCATAATAGTCCAAAAAGGACATTACACATTGTTAGTTTTCGCGCCGTCATCACCACGGAATGAGCGATATAACCTTGACACGGTTTTGCTTTTAACCTCAACGTTTTCGGCGGCGAAGAAACAGGAGGAACTTCGTTGATGTTGCATTACTGTCAGGTTTCTAATGTAGAAACTAGGGATCCACGGAAAACGCAAGGCACCTGTTATTGCCTTATCTTGTTGCATATTTCTCTTTCACCCCGTTATCCCATTTTTCTGGTTAGTTTACTAACGTTAAGGGGACGCTAAGGTTTGTATCCTTGTAAACCCATTCTATAATTTTATCATCCATATTTAAATTAAAGATTGATCGTAATTGTTCTTAAAAGCAAAGGAATTTTGAACCCAATGCATGCATTTCTGTCGTCCAGGTGACCATCGACAGGGCGAATTTAAACCTCGTAGACGCGTGCGTGTTGTCCGAGGTTTAAAGTCCGAGTGTTCGGAATGTGTTTTTAACGCTTTTGGTGCAGTGACTTAATTGTGTCCCGTATTGTTATGTTCATCTGGGAGTGGCCATGACTCATCCATTGGCCGGGGCCGTGGAACATTATCGACTATTCCTGAAATATACAGTGAAGTTTTCTGGACTCTGGTTTTCCTTGAATTTGAATGTATATGTTATATTTTCCTTACCCTTTTTTATTAATAAAATGTTCGGTTTTCAGGAGTTGATAGATGTAAGACACTGTTCAGGCTTACGTAAATGGAACCAAGTCATGATTAATCAAAGCGTAGCATTATAAGAACTAAACTTTATTATTGACTATGGTTTCAGCAATTAATTTCCTATATCAACGTTATTACCTAGATAGTGTGAAAAAGAGGGCATTAAATCTCAGCTATGAGCAGAGTGGAATGGAAGGAAGTAATGAATTAGTCCAAGTATTTGAAACTCATAAAGTAATATTAAACCGCGGACGAAAATATAAGCATGACAATTTTGAGGGTATTCAACAACCTGCTCTATTTCGCTTTAATGCTTATATCTTGTAAGGAGTACATAAGCTGAATAATATAAAAAACTTTTACCTTATAGTAACTACTTGGTAGTAAGAAATGGTTGCAGTATTATGGATAAAAGAAATAGAATTACATAAACGAAAGAGGTGTTCAATAACAGTTGGAAACTGTTGACTGGGACCTAGCGTATGAATTCTCGGAAAACAGTGGCGAATTGTTAAATATGAAAAAGAAATACTTTATGGTGCAGAAACCTGGGCATTGATGGTAGAGGATGAGAGCAGATTAAAGATATGTTTTTGTTGATATGGATGTGGAGGAGAATAGGCAAAGTGCAATGGACGGAATGGAAAATAAATGAAGAAATGCTCTGTATTTTTGGCGAGGAAAGGAAACTCACAGCAGATAAAACGGAGGGAGAGTAGGTGGTTGGAACAAAAAATGAGGTGTTATGAGATTCTGAAGGTCATGACAGAGGAGAGATTGTTGAGTGAGTGGATAAAGGGAAGAAAGGGAATGGGCGTCATTGATGGGATGAAGATAGGTGAGATTTTAAATAAGATTATGGAGGTCTTTTACTGAGGTATTTAGAAAGTTTGGTATAGAATATTTTGCCTCCATCTAAGCTGTACTGTTTTACCAAGTCAAAGTTTTAAAGCTGATGAGCGATCTTTAAACAATCAAAATAGGAAATGTCACGGCTTGATTAAAATTAAAACAAGGTCGATTGTCATGCATGCGCTGGGTAAGGTTTGGGCGAGATGAAAAGGAATTCTGTCACCGTGCCCCTAGATATTTTTACTACCTACTCCGACCGCGTATTAGGCAATTTTCGTCGAACTGAAGGGCCTTTCTCTCATCGAGGGCAATTTGCGGACGGAGGGAATCACTTTGAGTCTTGTGGCGCAGTTCAGTGGAAACAATGTCGAGCATCACTCGGGATATCGAACCATAGCAGATGCACGAAGCGGATCAAAGCAGGTAGTGATGGCTGGAGGAGGTAGTAGGAGGACACGCTGAAAGAAAGTGGGTACTTTCTATTGACCGCCAATATCATTGCCAGAGCAGTAGTGAATTCCGCACGCCTAGGACCTTTATAGTGTTGCGTAATAATAGACAACTGTTCCCTTAGAGCACCTTATTAGCCTTAATCACAACTTGATGTGAATAAAACCTCCTCATACCCTTAAACCCTATTCCAGGTTAGAATCCTTGAGAGATTCTTTCCCATTAAAAAATGATTTAAAATAAAATTTGATTGTAGGTTACATTTAAATAGTATTTTACCGTTGGTACAAACTCTTAAATCATTTAGATATATAATACTATCTATTGAACGCCAATATCATTGCCAGAGAAGTAGTGAATGCCGCATGCTCAGGGCCTTTATAGACGTGCCGAATAGTAGTCAACTGTTCCCTTAGAGCACCTTACATAATACCACCTTAGAGCAACTTAGTATAAAAATAAGGGGACTTTTTTTAAAGGAAGAGTTGAAGAAATGTGTTCTTGGATATTTTATATATGGACTTAATAAAGTAAACATGTAGGAGGTATGATGGTACTTAAAAGAGACATGATCCTGGATAGGAAAAGTGGAGGCTTATATTTAAAAAATCAAGTAACCAGGCATACGGGTTAAAATATTTATGAGTCTATTTGTTTTCATGATATTATTTAATTTTTTAAAGCGTTTGACTGTCAGTAACGTTTGAATGGAATAATATCTACCAACCAAATTCTTAAAAGCATTTATAAAGAGAAGGAGGCTTGTCAGGGTAACTATTTTCAACGAGAATTAATAGAAAAGAGGTTTGGACTTCGAAAAAGGTAACAGAGTGTGAAAACATTCCTATGGAGCGTGGAACTCATTGAATCGGAAACATGAACCATTAGAAAAGCAGACCAAAGAAGACTAGGAGCCTTCGACACCTGGTACGGAGGGCAGGTGCTGTAGTTCAAATGGACGGATAAAATAATAAATAAAGAAGTATACAGAAGAGTAAAAGAGGCAATGGCCATACGGAACAGTATAGAGAAATGAATCAGATGGTTTGTGGACACTCTGAGGCATAGTAGGCTTGTGAAGAATATAATTGAAGGAAAAATAAGAGAAAAAAGTTACAAGAGGATGTCAAAGGGATAAATATATAGACCAAATAAAGAGGAAATTGATTAAGAAATAACAGGGAGTGAGGGAACTAATATTAGATAGGGAAGGATGGAGGGCTGTTAGCGTCTGTCTAAGGTAATAGTGCAGTTGAAATATACGGAATTGGCTGAGAACGAAATGAAAAGTGAACTATTTTTTCTCAAATTTATGTTTTAAACAAAGGTCACCATCATGGATTCTTCGGTCACGTGATTCGTTTCCCAAAACGGCTTTGTACGTGTTTACTGATTGGCTGATTCAATAAGAGTTAACTGCGCTGTTATCTTGGAAAGGGTATAGTAAACAAAGCTTAGGATTGAGCACCCAATAAATATGGAGAAGAAAGAAGTAGAATAGTCATTGTCATAGTTTTGGTGCACAATTGGGGAAGGCATGAGCGGGGCAGAGCTTAAGATGGACTTAATGGCGGGCAGAGGTGAAATGAGGTAACATCTATTTCGCGGTACTTGCATTGGCGCATACTTAACCTTCATCCCATTCGCTATCGGGACATGCATTAGTACATTACCTTAATAATTGTTTTTTATATCTATTAAGGTGGCCATTTTTTCACTTCAATAAAATGCAAGACCCTGCTAAGTTACTTTTGCTTTCTGTTGCATTTCCTTCATTCATCCGTTTTCGTGCTCGTATGCTGTTCTTTGTAAACAGAAAGTAATGGGATTTCTTTAAGTATGCACCATTAATTGCTCTACTTTAAAACGTTTCTCTAATATGCTCCGCTTAGGTGGCTTGAGTAATTTAGTCGGTTTTTTATTGGTGATAGTTGTAAATAAAAAAGTTATATTATACCGATTTTGTATTTTGGCTACCCAATGCTATTTTAACGCGTAGCATTACTGCAAATCAGATACATTTCCTGATGACTTGATTGCCTATGTACCGATTTTATTTGAAACACGAAATTATACATCTAACTAATATTATAATTATGGTTGCTAGCAAATATCCAGGTGTCATGCCGAGTCAAAGATTCGAATAAACATATTGAATTTATATTTTCTTCATAAATATCGAATAGCGTGCCAAACAATTTCAGCAGCTGTCAAAGTAATAACATGCTCTAACTAAGACGGAATATAAATCACCTCCAGGGTGTGTTGGACGGTCGTATAGATATTCTTATATGAATTATAGTCCTAGTAGTTTTTAGTCCTACTTGAAAAATTATAAAAAATATGCACTTCACGTTTGCCGCTCCAGCCACCTTGATGTTAATATACGGCAAAGGCATTTCCAGATTTTTTTACTTTCTATTTTCGTGGAAAAGTTTAGGCATTTCTCCTGAGTTCAAACTTGATGTCCCCTAGAAGGCATAGTGGCAAAGTTAAGGAACCATGTGTGCATGAAACCTTTAAGACACGAGAACTTTTTCATGAAAATTTCCGATAGAAAGGTTTTAACGACTTCAACGAATATTCTTGGTTCGAGTTTTAGGGTAAAAATGGGTATTCAATCATTGGTGGTAAGTTGTAACTAAATATACGAAAGGTTTTTTTCTCCGTCAAAGGGTATCAGTCTTTTCTGTAGTTATCAGGCATACCCAAGTTCTGTGCTGTTAAAACTGGGCTATCGTTCACTTTCTTGGATTTCTTCGTTTCATCAGTCATGGATTTCATTCAAAAATGTTGGTCTGTACTATTGTTGGTTTGTTCTTAAAGCTGTGTCACACAAGCCAGTTAGAGCGTATAGAAGCCTGCACTTTATAGTTATTTATATGCAGTATTCAGCAATTATATTTAGTATGCGTTCCATCCTGAATTCCTTGTCAGTTTTACATAATCCGTCATCTCTCTGCATCGCAAATGATGAATCTCTCTGCAACAATCATTGAAATCATACTAATATATAAAAATTGAATGGTGTCTGTCTGTCTGTCTGTTGCTCAATCACGCAAACACTACTGAACCGATTGAGCTGAAATTTTGTATGTAGTTAGAAAATGTACCGGGATGAAACATAGGCTATATTAAAAATCTGTCAGGGCCCCCAAAGACCCCCCCTGGGGGTTCCCTGTGGTCCATGCTAAGCATTGGGTTTGGTGCAGTGGTTTTATTTTTTGCTTTTTAAAATTACTTTAACTCAAGATAGAGGGATGGAATGTTTTTTATCGGATGGCTGAATAAATGAAATTTTTAATTCTTTCAATCGATTTACTTTTACGCTTCGTAATTCTCTGAAAATTATGTTTATAGCTGAAAAATCTCACATTTTTCTCTGAAATCAACAATAGCATATTTCCTTGACAACCAGAGATTTGAATTTCAAAGGATATTCACGCATCTGACATTTAACATTTCCTGCCGGCCCATGATAGCACGTAGAAAGAAAATTTGTATAGGAAGGGCCCAGAGTCCCAAGGGCCCCATGATAGATTGCTTCGGGGGGTAATCGATAAATTCAATGCATATTTACAGGTATACTCTTCAATGTATATTCTCCAAGTAGCTCTCATAAGGGAACTACATACGATTGGACACTTATGTATAAAATGATACACATAAAGGAATTAAACGTGGAAGAATATTTACGTGCAGCGAATAATAATGTTAATAATGCCTCCGTTGCTACAACAAATACGGCGTCGTTTATTATATGTTAATACTCAGATGAATTACACGTAGTGGAACCGTCTGCCTCTCACTACGATTGCGAACTGTTTTTTAGACCAATTCCCACATAAACTTTACGAGTTATTTATATATACTTAAACGTGTTAAAATGCAGTTTACTTACAATGACTCAATCATCGAGTTGCCTATTCGAGTCTCTCACTTGCCTCTGTGTTTCCCCTCCTTGGACTTAAAAATATATCCATAAACATGCCTTATAGAATAAAGGGTAACCTTTTGAAAAAGCATGAGGAATGTCTTCTTTGCGAGAAAATGAGTCCTTGCATGAAAAACGACAAAAGTTAGCCTTGGATGCTCAAAGACATGCCTACCAGCAATCTCATGATAATCTCCCCGTGATGTTTCTCGGATTACGCTAAGAACCGCACAAATTTCATCCTAACCAAACCTACTGACGGGTAACCAGTTAAAAATCTGGTTCAAATATTGAGCCATTTGTTTCGAAACTTAAATCTGTTTGTTGATGGCGGAAATTATAATTGCGTCACTACATGTTTCTTACCCATAAAAAGAACGGATATTCTGCGCAATGGACGTCATCGGTGCACTAAGAATGATCACCATAGATTTTTAATTTTGTAACCAATGATTATTATTTAGGAAACAATGAATATAGCCACCCCTTATGCCAAAGGCCAAGTCCGGGTATTGAAGGATTCATAGGATAAATAAACATCGCTGCTATTGAAAATGCTCCTTTTGACGTTGTCAACCGCTGGATTATACTCTCCTATCCTGATTAAGATACTCAACGCACATATCAACGGTGAATGGCGGAACTCAATTAAGTCATTGAATGCAAATATATTTAGGTACACAAGGGGAGTGCTCAAGCTGTTATTCACTCAGAAGACGGCTCAAGAGAACTTGAGGGACGAGGTCACCATCTATCAACCTAGGTGCTATTTATTAAGTAGTAAAGAGTCTTCGTGGCCCATTATTGGGTTTCCCGTGCATTAATGAGGACAAACAATCACTCAACTCTCCGTGCACGAAAGGGAAAACGAACGAATCACAACAGAGAAGATAGGATACGAACACCTCAAATGATCACTCTGACAGTATTTTTCAGGTTTTGTGGTTTTCTTATAAAATGAGTTCAATGTTTTTCACATCCGTTGAAGTTCAACGGGTACCTTCAGCTAGTATCTAATAAAAATTATTTCTTTTGTATTATCGTCATCTTGCTCTAATTATCTTCGTCCCTTTTCCGCATTTCTCTTTTGCCTTCAATTTCAGTTTTTGTGCTATTTTCAATGAGAAAGTGCAATTGTCACTGAGACCTGCCAGCGGCGCACGATGAATGAAAATTGCCGTTTGCGTCATCAAGTATAACTTAACCCCCTGACGTATCATTGACGATTATCAACAATAACAGACTTTAGGGGAGCTATTTCGTTGCTTGTTAAAGAGAGCAGAAACATCTTCTCCCCATTTATCTGGTAATTACACATCTTCACTCTCATCTCGCATAACCATACCTATTATTCCTACGTAACCATTTATCTTGAAACATCCCTCATATTTGGCATTATGCACTCCGTTCTGGTTCTTCCTCGATAAATTCATCACATTTGCCGCTCCTTCCATCAAATGTTTCAAGATTCTGATACAGCGAAAGCAAAACTTGGTGGTAGTCGCTTGCTGGAAGCGTGACTTCACTGGGGGGAAGGCTCGTGTGGAAGGGCATAGGAGCGGAGGGGATGGGACAGAACGTGGGAGGGCAACACTACTAAGTTAACTGCATTCATGCTATTGAATGAAATGACCCTTTTAACGAAAAAAACGTTATTATCACGTCGGGTCTCAACTTACTTGGCCATCATCAGGTGACTATGCTCAATCAGTCACCTGACGATGGCTAAGTAAGCTGGAATGCGTCGTTTCGGTAAAATTCTTGTCGAATGTCAATTTTTTTAACTGCATTTAACTTGAGAGTGGTGGAAAGTGTCAGAAGTGTGTTAGAAGAATCGTGGTCTTGTAGCGTTGAGTTTAATGAATATAGAACTCTGCCACCTTAGGAAAACTTACGTATTTAACACTATGAGGACGGGAGTTTCACACTACCTAGAAGTACGGGTAGGGGTCATTTTGATCCATAAAGTTATCCAGCATCTAATAGCTAATTTTTTCTCCCGATACTTTATTTTCTTCACAAATGGCATTTAGAAGGCCATATCTACACATTATTAGCAATAAAATTATTTTTAATAAATAATTGTTCATAATTAATATTATTTCAATGGATCCTCTTCAGCAGTAACACTTTGAAAATAAAGACACCTGGCTGAATATTGTGCATATTTTGATAAATATCCTTTACTTGATAAATATTAATTTTTCATAACCTTTTTCAAATAAAAAATATACATAAATATCACATCCACACACAGACTTGTACATGTCTATATATTTGGATCGAAGTTAGATCACTTTTTTGCACAACTTACCCATATAGTTTATTCAGCACAGTTTCCACAAACACTTCTATTGCATTGAGGACATTTATTGGGAGTTTTTTTTGTGCAATTTTTAAAAATTTGATTTTTTTTTCTTTGACCCCTTGGGGTAGTAGCGTACGTTTCCTGAGAAGATGAGGGTTTCGTTCCAATTGGCATCCCCACCTTTCTTCAACCAGTCTTTATATATATTTCTTTCTACTTATTTTGGTATTCGTTACTTATATCTTGTTATTTTTTTATTTTATGTTTGTTACTTCTGCTATCCGCCTGGTAGCCACATTCCTTTCCGGGAAAACCCCCCGGTCCTAAGAGTACTTGAATGACGCTCACCGCCAGCCACTACGACAGGGATCTAGTGCACGGCCAACTGCGATAAAAGGAGCCGACGACAGATAGAAATAATACTGAAGATTTGGTGAGTTTTCCGGCGCCGGAATATGTACCCACTAATTCTAGGAGCGACAAAAATAATAGGTTTTTCTGCCCTCACTCAAAACTCTCTCCACCTCTCTTTTGCATCCCACAGAGTGTTTTCCCTAAAGCTAAATAATAGGATTTGGAAATGATTTTACAGCTTGGGCACCGCGCATCCTTTGGACCCCTTTCAGAAGCAGTGTGCCGACACTTCGGTGACAAAAAACATCTGGGCGAACATGCGTATCCCTAGTGAGAGGTCAAAACAATTTGGCGAGTGATGTTCAGGACAATTCTTTTCCATTATCGCACCAATGGCTGCTGCAACCTCCCCTTTTGGGAATGGAAGCAATGCTGGTCACATTCCTTTCATCTAGCTGCCATATTTTACTCTACAAATTTTTATAATGAATACGATAATAATGTATACAACGGCGTAATAAAAGTGACATATTTTCAATCCTTTTCCTCTGGCGATATCAATTGGAAGTCAAATTCAAAGACGGTTTGAAAATAAAGCATTTCCGTAATTTTGGTAAGCCTCAACCAGGAGAGCTCCGTTATTGACGAATTGCATTCAAAAGAAATATAAATGCTTCAAGTACTGATCCAAATGTGCACTGATATTATTTAATTGATGTAAAAATATATCAGTTATCAATAGGAGAAGAAAACGTTGAGAAAACATGACTCCAATACAGAAAGAAATAATGGGTCAAAATGATCCATAGCCGTCCTTCTAGGTATAACATAAATAAAAAAAATAAGCAGCAACAACTGCAAAATATTCTTCCATGTTAGTAAAATATAAGTAAAAATGCACAAATTCACAAATTTTAAAAAGAATTTATTCACAAATAAGTAGTTAAATTTGATTTTGAACACGTGTTATGGGTCAAAATGACCCACCCCGTCCTTCTAGTGTTAACAGAGAATAGTAAAATTGCCTGGTCACACGTTACACATATCTATCAAGGACAACATCTGCTCTTGAAATATCGCAATATGGACATATATACAAGAAGAGTCATCAGTTAGTTCTTTATAATTAGACCTGTCATGCGATCGAACGCAACAGTTGACTATCGGATAGGTATCTCTCCGCTTGAATTTACACAAGAAACTGTAACTCCAATCTCCGTAAATCAATCGCGTGACATGGCAATGTTTACGATCCAAAAAGTACTCTATCAAAAAAACGGTAATAGCATCTGCAACCCATCAGAGAATCGAATATATACAATCGGATTAAGTGAAAAAAAGCTTTTCAGTTAGTGAGGATAACAGATAGTGCATTTGAAGTTGGTAATTAATGTTTATGACACTGGAAAACCTAATAGTCAAACGAGGAGACTGCCTGACTTCTCTTGCGGAGCTAGTTTGTAGGTAAGAAATCCTTCTCACTGGAAGGAGTTATCTATGCAACTGCTACAACTTAAAAAAAAACAAAATTTTGAACAGGTGATAGTGAGGGGTGAAGAAATGCCGAAGGCCGCCATAGAGTGGTGGGTGCGGAGTATGCTGTGAAGGGGAAGAAATATAATAGGATAGTAAGGATTGAATGAAGATGGGTAGAGCGTACGCTTAGATGAAGAAAGGAATATTATTCGTAGAGAGGGCCCTGAACATGCAAAATCTAGAGGATATTTGCTCTCTTCCATTAAAACTGCCATAACCGGCAGGTTACTCTAATACAAATAGTAAACTTTTTTCTCACCTACTTTCTCTTTAATCCCTCCCTTATTCGTTAGGTTGCAGATTAACGTTCTGATTCCCCTCTCCCACGATTTTTATTGATTCCACCTCCTTCTTAATCAGCCTCAACGTACATCATCCAGGCCATTATATCATAGGATACAGCAAACTATAAAGGACCACATACACCTATATCCTTGATAGTAAAAAACCCTTACGGGCGGGAATAGAAACTGCGATCTCTGGGTCAGCAGACTAGAACTTAGCCCCGCCCACCGCCGCAGAGGCCAAACATGAATTCCGTTGAGTTCGTGTTACCATTTTCCTCGATTTCCGTCATCGCGACAACGCCATTTCACAAGATTCAGGTCGGAGTAAAACGGTCGTTATTGGGCTGCAATAGTCCGATTCCAGGGAACGAAATCTAAGGTTTACGCGAAAGGTTGCGTCGACGGTAGAGGATATCGCTCGCGATACGTTCAGAAAATCCAATTATAAAAGGAAAAAAAAACTATTACAAAGCTTCGAGTGTCAAAGGGTAGTCAGATGACTACCTCTTCATCCTCGTTGGTTATCAATCAAGCTTCGAATTTGGAAAGAATTTATGATGAGAGGGATCGGGTTTGTGTGTTATCCAAGAATACTGGCTTCCCGTTTCTAAGGCTCGGATTAATTTGGGCCTTGGCGAGACTTGAGAGGTACGCTGGTGGGAGTAATGGTAAAAGTCCCTTGTTATTGTGATGTAGATGCAAATTGGAGAGTAGGGGTCAGGAGGAAAATAATCCAAGCAGGAAAATAAAAATGGTTTGCGCTCCTGAATTTAATCCTTCGAAAGAAAACATTTGATGAAAGAGGGCGAAAACTTGCATCACATGGTCGGCCTGACTGTGACAATCTCGGATTTAGTATAAAATATGGTCGCCGAATCCCAAACCAGATTTCTCAAATGATAGCAGTTTCTCTCAGTGTTTTCTCCGTGTTTTTATTCATTTGAGGTATCCGGTTGCTGTGGTGGATATTTTACTGACTTTCCATTCTAACGGTCTGAGTATGAATCTCGGAATTGGTCGAAAATTTACACTTTACACCAAATCACTAATGGGATGCTATATTGATAGAATTTCAAGTGTGGCACTCCATCCATTGTTGAGATATTTAACTGTGGACTACATGGCGACTTTAGTCCGGTTAACAAGAACTTAACTCGGAGTAACTTGGCTTGACTCGGTGCAGAGCTGGATATGAGAACTTAGAATTTACCCCTGACACTTCACATCGGCTCAGGTTGACGTGGCGTAGGCTGGAGTTGAGCCAAGTGCAACTTTCTCTGAATTCCAGCCTATAGCATTGCCTGCTGCTACCACTATTGATAAGAGTTGCAGGAATCGATTGATACACTAAATATTTCCTCGAGCAGCCATATTGAAAACGTGGTTTTGTTGTGAAGTCACCTGTGGATACTTTTAAGCGACAATGGATACGGAAAGGTTGATTGAGTTATCGCAATACCACATGCACATCTACATCCTTCACATCTACAAACAGGCCTTCTATATGAACACTTCTTTAGTTCAACGCACTATTTACTATTAATACTGAACCTAAACTGAGATGTTTAGGGGATAGCTGACTACAAGTCATTGAACTCGCGCAATCGATAGTAAGATTGATTTTGACAGCGGTGCTGTGATCGATTAGAAATTATGTACTAATTCGCTTTTCGAGCGAGAGTTAAACAAGTTTTATCGAGATAAGTTGTGACAGAGGCTTTTGCTATTCTATTATCTCAACTCGTTCTATGCTATCGTCCATGGGCAAAATTTTTATTTGTTAGAACGCAGTATTTGAATGCCGACTCCGGATTTCTCTAAGCCATTCCTCAACCCCTCTACTAATCCTATCAATACCATCCTACCGATCTGTAATGGCGCAAATGACCTTAGCTGTCGGACCAACTTCCGCAAATAACGTACCAACCTACACTTATCTCTAATGTGAAACAACTTATCTGTAAAGAACATCAAGAAAATCATGAAGGACGTCAAAGTGAATGCTTATGTAGTAATGCAGCGGTTAGTGGAGAAAAGAGCGGAGTTGAGAACTATAGAAAACCAATCTTCTGATTGATAGCCACTGAAGGTCAATTGGCGTATCTAGAATTTGTCTCTGGTGGGGGGTGCGTAATATGTTTGACAGGTGAAATACCAGGGAACCTGGGCCCAACCATACGAAAACTGACAATTGATACGACTACTGCATTTTTTATCCTGTTTTGTAGCAGTTTAAGGTTTTTAGTGTGTTACATTTTTAAATAAAATATTGATAAATATACCATAACAAAGTTAATTCTGGGTGGGGCAGTTTCAATTCCATTCATGCGCCCTTTCCGGAAATACGACCGTACATAAGATACATAAAAACCTGCCTTAACTGGTAGATTACATTCTAGTAATAGAAAAAACTGAAGTCTCACATTCTTTCTTTAAACCCCCTCCCTTCTTCGTTAATGTGCAGGTCACCGTTCCGTTTCATTCCGTGGGATCCCCCTCCACCCCGAACCTTGAATCCTCTGTAGCCGTTACCCTCCTTTCTAATCCGTCGCCGCATTCACTGAGCGCGCGCGTGAGGATTGCGTAGTTCATTTGTCACCGAGAGCATCCCATTCCAGCTCGAGCCGAAAATTGATTTGCCCCTTTCCCATCCCGGTCGAGAGAGGTGAGAGTTCAAACTCGAAGCGTTCATGAGCTCCCATCTCTTTGTATCGTGCACGCTGAGCTTTAAACGTTGCGGGACTTGCTTAAGTTTTTTAGTGTTCCCTGTCCTGAAGGGGATGGCCGATGAGCTGACGGTTCATCGCAATTGCGCCACATATATGTCTTCGTAGCTCATTTGAAGCTGAAAATATGAAAGTGAAAAATAATTTTTTTCTCTCCGTGCTGTAAACACGGAAATAAGTTCATCAGGAAAACTGAAGATTACTTTGAGGATTACTTTGACGATGCTATTGTTAATGTAATCTACCGAATACATGGTATGGTTAGGAGCAGCCCTACCAACAACTTCCTCACCTATTTTCCTTACGTTAGGTTACATTCATGAAACTATTGATTTTGCGGTACGAAATCAATGGAAGCTTTCAATTAAAGGTTTTCACGTCAGTGCGTAACGTTTGGTTTTTCCCAATGGACACATTCTGCAGGTTCGCAATATTTACGATCGTTTTTTTTGTGTATGGTTATCGGTTTCGTTGACAATACTTATTTAAAAACTTGAAATTTTCACCACAGAGGATTTAAATTCACATTATCCATGTTTGACATCGTTGCTGAAAATCAACACAAAAAATGGTGGGTGCAATTATTGGAGTTATTTTATGGTCAAGTGCACGTCAATTCTTCTCACTATATGTTTTGAAGTAGGCATGCTACATAGTACGGAGGATCTGAAATGAATGGATAGCAAACGTGCTTTTGTGTTGCGAAGTGAACAGTTCACAAGAGCAAATGGATAGCATCCGGAAAATAAAGATTGCATACGATGAACTTTAAAAGAAGTTGAGAGAGCGATTTGCTTCTCAGGAGTAGGAAATGAGGCTAGTTTCTGCCAAAAACAGCTCGGCCCAAACGATTTTAAGCTTATTTGATAGTAAAACGTCCTTATTAAACGTCGTTATTTCTTGTAAAATATTTTAATCTGGAAACTGGTGAACAGTTTTAAGCTGCCCCGAAAGTGGTTATCTGCGCCCCAGATGATTAGATTAGGTTCAGGGATTTCTATTTCATTACCGGGTATATAGCTGGATATTATAGTTTGGTGATTGTTTTGTAATATTGAATCAAGATATGAAATATGTGGCAGCGCAAAAGTAAGAATGAAATTCTGCTCCAAACCAGCTACTTTGCCTCATCTCAGTCTCCTTCATCGGCCTCTTCTCCTCACCCTCTATACTGAGCACCTCCACGTTTGCCTTCCTTTCCGTCCTTCTCACTGTATCCATCCTCCTTCACACCTACATTGTTGTGAAAGTGAAAAGGAGTTTAGAAGTTTAGAAGGGGTCGCGGACGTAATATGTATTTTCGAGCGAAGGCTTCCACGGTGCGTAATATGAAATTGCTTCATTTTCGGGAGAACCGCATTGCTTTGTTGCTGCGACGACAGTTTCACCAGAGTTACAGTTGGCGTTGACTCCTGACCTGAAGAGGCCTGAACTGCTTCGACCTGGGGCGCGATCACGGTTCTCCATAACGCGTGATCGTTATTGTTCAAATATGCTCACGAGAGTGGAGACGTGTTCATTACTCCTCTAATTTCGTCTGGTTCTTTAAGTCACTAGTTATAATTGATAGAATGCGTTCTTAGGAAATTAATAGTGAGCATTTGGTTTGTATTGCGGTTTGCGTTTTGGATAACGATCCTGACAACGCGAAATAAGTATCCGTCATCTCACCTCTTAATACGCCAGCTATAACGCTGGCGAAAATTATATTGCAGCTACAAAAGAACACGGTTCTCCCGAAATGAAGCAATTTCAACGAGGTAGTATTTTATTTTCAGTATTTTTCTTTGGGATGTGAGAAGGGGGAAGGATTCTTCCGCGCAGGTGAGAAGGAGAGCGAGGAAGATCCTTACTTGGTTTAGGAATGGGCGGTTTTATGGTGCACCCGGTGCCAATTAGCGTCTCTCTGGTCTCTCTCTCACTCTCCCTTTTTGCCCCTCGGTGTAACGCACTCGAAAAGCCTTTGTGACTGGTGGAACACGAGAAAGGCAGAGGCACGCAAGCGCGCACCCTAATTAATATTGGATGACGCGCAGATGAGGACACGGGGTTGAAGAGGAGGACGACTAAGATTCGCCTCCACGCTCATCCGGCCAACCGAAAACTCCCGACCCTAGCAGGGAGGGCTCTCTAGACTTAACTAACCACTCATCGTCCTGCTAACATTTTTTCCAACCACCTCGTAAAATCCTATCCACCTCGATGCTCGTGTGCTTCCCCGGTCGTGTCCCAGTCTTGGGAACTTGTCGAAAAGAAGAAACCCAAAGGTATCCTAATATGGCACTGGTATTGAGGAAGGCAGGTTAAAAATAAGGTGCAAAAATAGGAAAGACGATGATACTCAAATAATAAAAATTAAGGAAAGCGGAATCACTAAAATTTTAGGGTCGTTCCACCGTAAAATGAAAGCTGTTTATTTAATTTACACTCTGGGTACTTTTATTAAAACAAGTGTTCTATTTGATATGAAAAACAAAACGTTACCTTTCTATAATATTGTTCCACTATTGCACTGTAAATGCCATTTTTACGGAAAACTGTTAAGAAGAAGCAAAAACTTACAGGAAATTTACCAAAAATAAAATAGTTACATCTTAGTGCATTGTCATTTGAGTTTTTAGGTTATCACTGCGATCCCATGGAAAAGGCGCTACAGTTGCATTATTTGAATTTGAAAAAGTGTTCCTTAAAAATATATTCGTGGAATAATCTACATTTATTGATCTTACATTTTGTTTTTCAATAGCTAACGCTTGCCATAAGCGAAGGAATGTTTTTGAAACTATATTTATTAATTTTGGAAATTAGTGTTTGTTTTTACACGCCATGGAACCCCTTCTGTGTACCTCTTCTACGGCTTTTTTCACCCTTTTATATAATTGACGATCATTGTTTCCTGAACTGAGAAGTGTTTTTTAACACTAACTACAAGGAAAAAATAACCTTTTTGTGGGCAAATAACGGAACTCAAAAATGTGGGCGACGCAATCATTTCTCCCCGTGGCATACAATTACAAATAGTACGTAAATTATGATTTTAGTGTACACGTTCTGTGATGTAGGTCGAAAAGTATTAATAGAATTGTAATTGGAAATGCTGACTTATTTAATCACTGCTCCTTAATGTGAATCATTAGGCACCTAAATATCTCCCAAGTACGAAGCAGGTTGTTACGATTTATTATAAGCATATTTGCAATAAATATTCGGTGTTTTAATTTAATTTAACACATGTGAATCACTTCAATATTGGAACCGTTAATGAATTCTATCAACATCATTTGGTTCCAAACACTTGCTTTTGGATTTGGTTTTATAATCGGGACTCCCTTGCCATAAAAATAATGGCGTTAGTAATGATCGCGGGTTATTTTAATGCCAATCGATTAATTAAATTTTTTTTGGGCCATTCCGCTTTGGTTTCATGGAAAATTTGCATGCGCTTAGTAAAACAAAACCTTTTTCTTTGTGTAACACATGCTACCTAATTTTTACCAGCTGCTCTATCTCTCTCTCTCGGTGATATAACAAACCGACTTGCCAATTTTTACATCAGTCTCTAATTTAGTTTGAACCTTACTTACTGATCTCCATTGCAAAATCATCGTATTCTATAATTACTATAATGTTTTGATAGTAACAATGCTAACATTTTTGCCTCATTCTCTTTTCTTTAATTTGTTATGGGCATGATTCAAAGGGGAAGAACTTATATTTTCTGCTTGCTTTTTCGTTCAATGGCGTTTCAATCAAGGTGCTTGTTATCGTTTCTTCGAATAAATGGAGAGTTGGTGAACGTTTTCCTCGTAAGAGTCCCTTGATTCGTTTGTTTTCGTTATTTTTTTCGAGACATCGTTAGCAGGGTTGCATCTGAAAATTTCACAGCCTCCTTTTCGTATGTTTGATGAAAACTATTTCCTGGAGTTTACATGTGAAAGAAAATAGGACGAGCTCTTAAATTAAAATACAGAAATGCAAATGCGGTATTTCTCACCCAATTCGTTCGAAAATGGGGAAATTGCTCCTTCTGGAAATGTCGTGGAAATTTACAGTCACTAAGTGTATAGCAGATTTTCACCTGGTTACAGTTCCCAATTTATTCATGAATGAACTAAAGTGGCAGTTAAAATTTACCTACTAATTCAATTTATTTTTTCACTTTTCATGCTTTTTACTTGCGCTATGGTGGCTAAAAGGACGTTATTTGGATTGAAATATGCGAGGGTATTAGCAATGACAATACTTTGTGACTTCCACAGTTTATTTATTTTGAACTACCGGTTTCGGCTGTCAAGCCATCATCAGGTAGATTGAAGAAAAACATTGAAAAAAAGATTTATATATACTATCGGATGTTGCTATGGGAGGGGGTGGGGGTTGGGGGTGAGGGTGGTTGAGCAGGGAGGGGAAAGGGGTGGGGGGGGGGAACAAAGTATGTGTTGTAACTGGGAGAGAGGGTGGGGGGGGGTTAATCACTCGGGTTGTGGGGGTTGGGGTTTTGGGAGGGTGATGAGTAATAAGGGGGATGGGTTAGGAAAGGTAATGTCATTGACAAGGTTGTTTCCTTGTAGGGTGATCTCCCGAATTTCAATGTTTTTCTTCAATGTACCTGATGATGGCTTGACAGCCGAAACCGGTAGTTCAAAACAAATAAATAAATAAACTGTGGAAGTCACAAAGTATTTTCATTGCTAATATGGAGGCCTTCCACCACGTCATAGCTTCTAGTTTCGATTTAATGCGAGGGTATTCTCTACATTTCAGGTTATGATTCATGTTCTGCAAACTGAATTAATTTTGTTTGGTTACAAGGTCATTTCATTTGTGATCAGTCGAGACCAGTAGTTCTCAGACTTTAAAGCTCGATTCTCCGCTTTACCATAGTTCAGAACATCATCCCCCTTCCCAGTATAAATTATAAAATGGTGATTATATACAGCAAATGTAAGTAATGCGCATGTTTAAGATTTGGTTTTACTCTGTGATACATATTTAATAAACTTTATTGAGCGCCACAGTATTAGTTGATACAAACATCAGTAGTACAGATTTTGCTTACTCTATAAAGAATCACATATAGAGTAGTGGTTTTAATTCCCCCAAAATAACTCACTAAATTCCCTTTACGGGGAACTACTGCACTTCTTGATAAGCCCTGGTCTAGACTTTAAAACTACTATTTTAAAGGGATAGAGTCTTGGATTTAACAACTATTTTAAATCGCAAGGGCATTCTCGTTCCAGAATGGACTCGTACACTATTGCAGATTCTAATACATTGCAAAAAATGACAGCCCTCATGTCATTTCTTTCCTCAATCTATCGCCTAGTTTTCAGATATGGGTGAATAAACATTGTAATGCTAAGGAAATGGTAGATCAGAAGTATTTACGCCATAACCAATGTCAGTCGTGTTTACACCAATCGCCGAGACCGCGAGCGATTCCCTGAGTCTTGCATGGATCACTGAGTAAACAGTTGGAAAAAACATACAATCTTCATGATGTCTAACTTAACACGGTCAAGACTAAAATTCCGGGAAATCTAAATTTAAAAAAAATGTTCAACCAAGAAGTGAATCCAAGGTGTACCGAGAAGTGAAGTTGCTAGGGCAGTATGGGTACCCAATTTTGTTAGTTACGTAAATAAGTTGAGAAGAAAACAATTGTTAATAAAAAGCCATTTTTAGTCCTATTTTAAACTTTATACATGTAAAAGCGATTTTGGGTCGGATTTTTCTGGTTCTTGCACAATTTCTTTGTTTTTCCTTTATGATGCTGGTATTGGAATATGTAGGGCTGTTAATCTTATAACAAGTAACATAATTTGCATGTATTATTTTAACATGGGAACAATAGTTATAAATCGCCCGTCTCGTATTTATTCTTTTAGTAAATTAACACTGCAAACAGTTGGGATAGAGGCGAAATGCCAAGATTACCGTTTCCTGCAAGATGCATGTTGGCAATGCATGTTGAACATATAATTCCAATCTAATGTTATTCCAAGAGTTCTTGGGCATTTAGAATTGTTCCATGAACATACCATTCTGGTCAGGAAGTTTTGAATTACCATTCTTTAGGATCTACGCCTTTTTATAAGTTTTCTCAATCCGTAGTTCCATATCCCATGAATGGACCAACGATTTTGTTCGGTACCACGTGTAATCATTTTGATGGCTCGCGACTACTAATCACTCATAAACATCTGTTTTAAAATGTTCACTTTTTATGTCTTCATGAGTATCAGTGGGTGAAAATTCACCAATGTAGTAGGGTAGTTATTAATCAAGTAGTGGCAGTTGATTCGGAATATTTGTAATGACTCTTCGATTCAGTGCAAAAATTCGCTGTTTTAGCGAAGTTAAACTAGATCTCCACCAATTCGGATAAACGGGAAAATCGGGGACTACCCGAATTCCTGTTTCCCGAAAGCCAATATCTGATTTCCTTTGTCAAGAAAACAGCGGGAAATGTAGGGAATGCAGTAGTTCCTCAGAAATATTTTTGTTGTCGTCTGCGGTCCGAATTTGTGTAAATTATAAAATACGTACCTATTTTCTTACATTCTTATACTGTAGGTCATCTTGACGGCTCAAATGGCGGTGCGTATACAGTTTCTTGCATGGGTTATAAAACGAATCAGGTCAATAACCATGTTTTCTTGTGTCTATCTCAGCATTTTATGCTAAATTATTTGTTTCATTAAGTTGTTTTAAAAAATCTCCCAAATCGTCAACATTAAATCTTTCCAGAATCTAAATATTGTTTCATTTTTATTTTCTTCCCTTAGAATAAATAAATCTTGAATCACATAATTTTTTTCTGTTCTTCTGAATAACTGGGTATCTGAATATCCAGCATTTGAAACAGACTTTCTTAACATTACCAACTTAAAAATATTTTAGAATAACATATGCGTACAAGGATGAAGTTCTTCCTTACAAGATACGAGGTTTGGCTGCACACAGCGGCAATATTGTGGCATTGAACATGTCCTTGAATAACAAATTTGATAAAAATTACTGGTTTAAATTCTGCATAACACAGCACCTAATGGATGCACCAGATGAATTTTGGAAAATAAAGAAAATTATGTAGCCGATATAATAAATATTTGTTACATAAGAACTCCATGGGTGCTCAGATATTGAACGATATTGTCAATTCCGGTTATTGGCATAAGCTTTTATTATCCAAATGACTGCGTTATTTTTCTTCAAGATGATTCCACGAAGTGAGCACTATTTTCATACATTTTTACTTCGTGTTTCACGTTAGTTTTTTTGCTGAATATTCCGTGCGACGTTCTTGTGATGGGATTTGATTTCGGTAATTAACATTCATTCCCATTAGCGTCTTCCCACTCGCGCGTGCTTTCATAGTTCGTAAATATTCTGTCCAATGGAATTAAACGGGCTCAGATGATAACGCGAAGTCAGAACACGGAGCAGTAATGGGAGAGGCAGTTTCCAGTCAGGCGGCTTTCTACATTCGCCTCCTTTCTATCTCACACCCTCAGCCCCCTCAATGGAGAATCGCTGTTCTGCGCTGCAGCATTGGTTTCGTGTGTTCTCCGACTTCACATCCAATATATATTGGATCGTGGCGTTTGTTTCCCCGGGCGTAAATGATACGAAGGTTCCTCGGGGTGATAACCAGAGTAACGAGGTAGAATGGGTGAGATTGATGAAGTGGCTCATGTGATAGTTGAGCGGAAGGCAATGTGACGGCGTTTCCCTTTTCTTCGCACTAGGGCGCATTTTTAAATATGAACTTACATTGATATGTAGGTATATATTTGTGTATTTATTTATAATTCTATACCATACAAACCTGTGTGATGGATCTGTTCTTCTTCCCCGAACGGTAGGCAAAAATGTCCTGGCTGACGCTGAAATGTCCCGTCATGTCTCCCATTAGGTCCGCTGTCCACTGCACGGTGAAATGCGCCGTGACATACGTATCGCAAAAAGTGTGTAAATGGAAAACATTATATTAAAGTTTATAACGCAACCTTGAAGGCTATAGGATTACTATTGAGTGTTTACAACTTCATTCATGGAACCCCAGTGATAGTAGGTGAACGGAGCAACACTATTTTACAACTTTTCCCAGTGAAATCAGAGGATACACTTGGCGGGGGACAAAAAGGATTCAGCCAATCCACTGGTAGCAAGACATGAACTCGGTAATCCAGAGTTTGGTAACAAAACAAGTCGACAGAGCTACAAGTAATACTTACTTTTGCTATTGAAATCAAAGAATAAAATAACGATAGCTTAAATTTTATAAACAAAGTTCCTTTTTTTCCCGGTTTTAGTCTCTTCCAAACTAGGCATGCCAAGGTTTTGGGGTATCAGAATGTAGTAACTCAATTTATTTGCCATATTCCACTTTAATTATCGCCGTGTGAGGTCACTTTAATCAAATTTACATCTGCCTTGCACTGATGGGGATGGTGTGGTGGCTAGAGTATAAGGTCCACGCACTAAGGCCCGGGTTCGATTCTGGGGAGTCTTCAGGAACTCCAGGATCGTGCGCTGAAGTGTTGTTTATCTAGCATCCAATTATTTTTTATCCTTTTGCTTTGCTTTCTCCTTCTCTTTTGTCCATCTGTTACTTTCCACCTTCTTATCTTTCCTCCGGAGACCCTTTTATTTTTTTATAAATCTTATACATTTAGTTTCATCCAGTATTATGTCTTCTGTTATCTCCATCTCTCCCATGTCTGTATTAATCCCTTGGACCCACTGGTTGTCATTCTGCTTCTAATAAACATGTTAGATCTGGCACTTTCCCGGTTTATTTGATTCATTAATTCTTTTCGAGTTCTCTACTGGGTCAGGTTCTCTGTACTGGCCAAGATTTCAATGCCAGCATCGTGCATCGTCATCAGAGCTGTTGAGTGTCACTTGACCAATCTCTCAACGGCTCTGATGACGATGCACGAGTCGGACATCTAAGCGTCGGCTATTATGGAGAGCCGGATCCGGTGAATAACCCGAGAATAATTCCTATATCTTATAAACATGGATGTATCCAAGCATATTTTTTATTGGGACCTTTTTTAGAAAGCAACCATCCCGAATGAGTTCATTAATTTCTTCCCCAAGACGAATATTTATCTTTTGATAGTATCTGGTAACAATAATGAATTCGTAATAGCATACGTCTGATGCAAATTAGAAGTTTTATTTTTACAAGCTGATATCCTTACGTTTCCTTACTTGAGCATATATCTACCAATCATACTATTCTCATATGAAATACTCCAATGCATGGTCATTTATATATTAAGGATTCAGAGAGAAGGACATTCTACGCATATAATATAATTTCAATTCAAGTGTTCATGTTAGTCCTACTAGTAGATAAGTTGCCTGGTAGTTTGCCTCGCCTCAATTATCCCCATTAGCTCCGTTACTGTTGATTCGTATAAAACTAAATTAGTTTAACAATAAAAACACGCAGGTCTACGAGCTGTGAAGAGGTGTGCATTATAATCACGTTTTTTTCAACTCACTTACTCTTACATATCTCAAAACATTCAGATCTCTATCCATTACGCATTCCCATCTATTTTCAGTTATTTACACGCTTTAAATTAGCTTCAATTGCCAGTCTTTCTGTGGGTCAGACTCAAAACTAGTAATAAAAATTTAACCCACTTACTGAGCATCAGGTCCTCTGTAATTTAGCAGAGAGACGTATTCCGGATGAGAACACTATAATCAGTCATTATGTTTACAGAACTCAGTCCAACCTGTCGATAAATAAGTATATTTCAATATTAAATATACTTTTTAAATTGAAAATGACAAGTATTTAAATTCAGTTTTACTATGTAATTTCACTTAACTGAGGCTAGAATTGACTACAATATTTTATGTGGATAATAATTAAAAGTAGAAATAATATTATATTAATAAAATAAAAACTTGCTTATAAAAATCATGCACTAAAAAGGTAAAAATAATTTTTGAAAACATCGAAAGTACTCGGAGCGATCACAGAACATGCGTACGTCAATAAAAAAAAAACCGTTGGCACTCTCTTCACGAACCTCAAGGAATGTATGCAAAATATTGAATTTCGGATTAACCTGTGCATCCTAATTACTATATAAAACTCTCTCATCACAACTCTATTCGATTAGGTATACTTATTAATGCTTAGGGACCTCATAACACAAATTTCTAATATATTATAAGGGTAGTCATTATCAAATGACCCTAAAATATATATGAAAAAACAGCGAATAATTCTTCACAGTATATCTTGCATCACTATAAAAATCGTATTTAAATAATTCAGTATTTAAATAATGGAGTTTTCCTAAGTCTTACTTTCAATAAATCATTCTTTTCTCGCGTGAGCAAGAACAGCTTTGGAGCACGTTTTCATTTCTGTTGACAAACGCATAACCTGTGATCGCTCTCAGTACTGCGGCTGTTTACAGACATTATTTTCTCTGTTTTACTGCATTCTTTATATAAGCGAGCTTGTATTTTCTTTTTAAATAAAATATTTTTTCCCTGCTCGCATTTCGCTTGAAATCCCCTGCGATTCACTTACAATTTCTTACTAGAGCGTGAGAGCGATTAATATGAGATACATTTGTATCCTTTTATGCCCGTTTGCTTCCTCAGCTCGAGTCTTAAAAAGTCTAGTCTAAATGGGACGCGCAAAGGCATGCTCATATTCAAGGCATACTTGCTTGCGAGTTGTAGTGGAGCTCTACTGTGGTACCTGTCTCGTATACTGCTACGTACTAAGAAACACAATTTTTTCAGCTTTTCCTTTTGCACGTGCAGCCTTGTACTTACTAATTGTATAGCCGTGGTGAATTATTATGTGGCTCTTTGAACTATGTTTTTTATTTTATTTTAGGCATCATGGCCAGGGTAAATTCTAAAGGGAGTAGTATGTGAATTTACTTGAAAGAATCTAGACATCATTAAAAAATTATTCTTCGCTTATCCCACAGTTAAGAAGAATAACCTGGACCGATTTTCGCGCTGTGTAATTTTGAAGCATTGTTTCCTCCTGAAAACGCTGCGTCCTCATCCTCTTGATCCCTCTTAAACGTGACTCGTGAACAGCGTGGTTAAGGTAACTCGAATAAAGTGTAAAATAAAAGAAATATTATCTTATAGTTTAGGGTACATTATTTTTTTATAATAATGGAAAATGCTGAAAAATAATGCGGGAATTAGTAATTCACGAAATAGAAAACCATAATTTATACTTTTACATAAGCGCCGTTTTCACTCATTTTTAGCTTGTTAGTTGCTATCATCTGGTTAGTCGAAGCATACTACACATGAAAATGGATTAAGGTTTTTCAAGTTAAATGTTTGCCTCTGAGATTAAGACTCCAAATGGTCCAATTGGTTATAAATTATATAAGTATGAAATAGAAACATTGCATTTTCATTGAAGAAAATACAATGTACAGTTCTGTTCAGTACCTATCAAATAGCAATGTATGAGACCAGCATGGCCGTTTACGCAAATTATTTTGCCTCACGTTTTGAGGGTAAAGCCCCTAATCCGTGAAAATTTGATTCGTAGAAACTTTGTCGGCAACTGGCTATGAGAATCAGACGGCACAGCGAAAAGTTCACATCTATGCTGGGACGAATTCACCTCTCACTCAAACTTACTTCAGTCTGCATTTTCATCTCTTCTCCTCTTAATACTATCTCTTTAACATTATCATACGAATACGTATTCTCATAGCCATCACCTACTTGCTCATTCCCAGTGTAACCTTTCTCCTCACTCTAATCAGTAAGACTTCGGCAATCAACGTGAGTTTTATGAGAGATAAAAATATTTTAGAAGAAACATAAATTTATATAAAACAAGAATGATGGTCATATTTATTTATTTATGGTGTTTAAAGTTTACCAGAGCGTAAAAATAAGTAATGATTTAAAAGTATGTTAATTTTGAAAACTAATAACAAATACGGTGTATATTAAAAGTTGGACAAAATATAAATCATATAGGTATTATAAATATTTACTTGCAACATCGTGTGTTTTTGAGAATTAAAAAAAAAACATTTTTCAAAAGCACTTTCATCTTCACTTTGGTATATATACGTAATTAATGAAAACATTGCATATTACGCAATCTTTTCAAGGGATCATTTTTGCAATTATCACATTAAAATACATAGTATTAAATATTGCTTTTATTGTCTACGTATTATTACCGTTTTCTCCTTCAATGTTAGTATGCTAAAATCGTTCGATAGTGTGCATAGTCGTTCGATAATATCCTGTCGAACAGTTTTGAAATTAAACATTATCTGTAAGCCCGTGGTCTCAATTTTCATCTAAGATAGGATAATCATGGTGACGAGCCTGGTCGATGTACCCCAAAAACCATTTTTGTGCGCTCTTTATTATTTGAATGTAATTTTTTGCATAAGAGTTCCAAATTAAAAAAAAATTATTCAATCTTGCTCCTGGCAAGAAAAAAAGCAGTTCTTTCATCGCGTATTTTCATTCTCGAATTATTTTTTAAGATAGATATTAAATCAATAGTTTTAGCACAGATATGGAGAATGATGATTCCAGAAAAAATCTAAAAGAATGTAAATTTATACGATATTAAGAGACACTTTAGATGAAAACGTTGTTTTTCCAAAGAAAGTATTTTTAGTGTATAAAATAGTTTTGCTACACTCTCGTAACCAATTACTTCGGCCTCACCCCCCGCTCAAACCTTGAAGAACCCCACTCTGCTCACAGGTATCTAACGTCATAACTTTTTTTCTCCGCATGCGAATCATACCAGTACGAGAGCTGTATGGAAAATTCGCCTCGACCCGTTAGACGCGTTTTCATCGCAATTTTGGGGATTGATATGGATTGATATGAATCTCAAAGTCTTGCGAGGTGTCTGGGGTTTGAGTATTTTGTAGGTAGCTATACGTTGTTTATATATAGTAGAAGGGAGCTAATGACGAGAACCTTGTTTAGGAATAGTAAGAATAACCTAGGTATAGATTTTAACATGTAACGTAGCGTTTTGTGTTGCAAAGTCGTAGACTCTTAGATTGGGAGATGCGAGTAGTTTAAATAATATTTTCATAATAATATTTTCACAGTTCCAACCTCTCTGTTACTGAAATGAAACTTTTCCTTGCCCCGACTTAACACATTTATTACAATGTTCAGCTCTTGTTTTCACGTCACACTGCTTTCCCATCAAACGCTAACATCTCTTATTCATTCTCATTGCTTCTGTCTAATCTCTCGGCCAGTATAACGTACGTGATCAATATTTTTCGTTGATCATTAGTATCATATATTGTATTGCGCTCGATATTTTATAGAATTTAACAAACAACTATGGGTATAACCTAGTTCTAGGATAATTTCAGAAAAAACGCACCTGCCTCAACCTATTTTAACGTCTTTGAAAATTCGGTGGATGACGTGACGAAAATATATCGCTTTCAGTAATACTACGACTATTATTGTTAATTTGAGCAGGTTTATCCTAATTTGACGAATTTATTCCTTTTTTGCGAAAGGCCAGCACTGTTTTCATACTCATGCATATTGAGCTGAGATGCGATACCATGCAGTGACGTCATACTCTTGAGATGCCATTTTCGAGTACGTGACTTTTTTCAAATTTTGATGTACGAAATGGCAGTTATTTTTACCTTAGTTTTGCGCATATGCATATGGATCATATGTTTAAGATCGAGAGAATATTTGATATCATATGCAATACTCAAATGAGAGCTCATGTGCACTGCCGTTAATTAAATATTTCGTAACTTCATGAGCGCAATAGAGCCATCCGAAACTTCCCCAGTCTAAAAGTTCAGTTCAAGATGGAAGAAGACGTGGCGTGCGAGTAGTATGGAAACTTGTCCCTTTATACCCCGATGCTTGTCACTGTCTATGCGTAGAAGCTTAGATGGGATCTAACAATGCGAATACGCAATGCTGTGCTGTGCCTACAAAAACCTATATATAAAGCTGTATTTGCTTGACAGTTGAATGAAAACTGTTCTCTTAACTCTATGCCGGTGTTCTCATGAGTGAAATTCAAGAGGGAGCTGACAGTAAGATTTACGCAGTTCAGAAAGGTTCTCAGTTATATGCGACTTTCTCCACTTTAGCTTCACTCCAACTTTTCATTCTTTCACCTTCTTTAAAACATTCCCTTCTATTTACACATATTTTTCTTTGATTATATCCCTTCTTCCCTTTAAGTCTCTACGCTTACTAGTAGAAGCTTAGATGGGATCTAACAATGCGAATACGCAATGCTGTGCTGTGCCTACAAAAACCTATATCTAAATCTGTATTTGCTTGACAGTTGAATGAAAACTGTTCTCTTAACTCTATGCCGGTTTTCTCATGAGTGAAATTCAAAAGGGAGCTGACAGTAAGATTTACGCAGTTCAGAAAGGTTCTCAGTTATATGCGACTTTCTCCACTTTAGCTTCACTCCAACTTTTCATTCTTTCCCCTTCTTTAAAATATTCCCTTCTATTTACACATATTTTTCTTTGATTATATCCCTTCTTCCCTTTAAGTCTCTACGTCTCTACTTTTCCCTCTCTTAATCATTCACCCTGTCTTTGAGGGTCAAAATAGTTTTGTCAATCAAATGCCAAGCTGGTAATCAATATTGTTCACTGATCCCTGCTCTGATATGTTGTCCTGCGTTAACTCACTATTGCCACTTCTATTCGTCTGTGATAATTGTTGTTTGTGTCATGATTAATCATCATCACGCAAAATAGTTTCTAATCTTGTTTCCACATATTATTATTCATGCTCTGACTACCATTTTGACTTTTTCTGCGGCTATTTTAGTTCACGCCAGGTTCAACAAAGGGCTTTATGGTTGATGTTTAGGTGATATAAAGTAGAATAATAAGGGAAAAGAGGATCTACCTTTACAGCACTGAAAAAAATAACTAATTTTCTACGTGCTAGCCATGGTGTGTACATAAACCACTAGTCTTATGAGATTTTACTCATTGTCTAACTCAGATGAGCTTGCATCTGGTTAGTAGTTACGTACGAAATATGGAAGAGATATTTGTATGAATTTAATGTTATGTAAATCAATTCGCTGCAAGCATCAACTTTTGTCAACTGGAGTAATTCTCTCCCAGAATACCAAAATCGACTTTTCTCCACGTTATTAAAAAAAGTCGCACTCGGTCTACACTCCCAAGCCAAAGAATTGTAATTGCGACTGTTCTGGCGTAATTAAGAGCAACAGCATCATTACTGTAATTTTCAAAGCATAAATGTCCTTTTTTGTGAATCTGTAGAAGGGAAGAATAAGCACTAGGGTTCTGGTAGCCTACTTTCTAGGTATTAGGAGTTGGACGAACGCCGTTTCGCATCCTTCACCAAATTTCATCCTTCTCCCCGCCTCGACACATTTTAATTCCATGTTCACCTGTTGTTTTTTGCACGCACTCTCCACCCATCCCCACCACCATCTCCTCCAAACCTCTCATACTCTTTTCCACCTATACCTTTCTCCCGCCTGGTGCCGGCGCCGCAAAACCGCGCGGCTTTATTTGGTCCCGTGATTAATCCCGCGGTGTTGCGTGTTGCTCGTGGACGCGTGCGCGACTTCAATTATTAGAGACGCAGGAAACCGCGAGCCCGCGCGCATGTCGGTCTGGTTTGGCGAGGAGGGAGGAAAGGTGTGCGTTGGGTGTGGCGCAGGAAAAAAAGGTGTGCTTGGTAGGGAGATGGTGAGTTCGTGGAGATAAAGAGGGGAATCCCTTGGAGAGTGTGTTTGCGAGAGAGAAACTGCCGGAGGTAGGAACTGTGAGGTTGAACGAACACGATGATGAGTAAAGTAAAAAAGGAATGTGGGAGCTTGAGGATCATTAGAGTGTACTAGAAAGCGTTGAAAAAGGAGAGCTATTTCAAGGCATTTTTGGCGTTATCGAGGATTCGGTGTAAGTTGGATCGGTCATCATATTTATTCATTCGATCCTTAGATTGGTTAACATCACCTTTCAGCCTTTCGGTAACCTTACACCTTTCGTTTGTAATTGAAATTACCTTGTTGATTTTTTTCATTCGTCCAGCCTACTAATGTCGCAACTTGTCGGTCGTACTGACACTTTGTTATCTCATATAACAAGTGTATTCATACTGAGCAACAAATCTTATACACCTCTGCACGTTTTTATGCTATTTTCAGAGGTAGTAATATGCTGTTACTCGATTTCAAAAATTTACTCTATGCCACGAGGGGGCATGTTTTTACGTGAAGGACAGACATGTCTTGTTGGTCATTGAAAGTTATTCTAAGCCCCGCATTTCACTTGCTAATACATAATGTGCTTATTTGTTTAAAATCTGGAGATACTATGTATCAACCTACCTTCTAATCGGATAACTTCTTGTTTTCCCGCATTATCTCCTGTAATTAGCACTTATTGTCAAGAATATAAGATTACAGTGTCTCGTATTGCATCGTCCATCTATCCGCATGCTTATAATTTTCTCTTAAATGTCCCTGCCCATTTAATGCCTTTCTTTCTCTCTTTTATCTTTATTTTAGTCCTATATTTCATCCCCATCTCTCTCCTAACTCGCGTTTCAAAGGCCATCGATCGACACTCCTCTAATGAGCTCGAGGTTCAGGTTTATCAACCTTACTGAGCCATTCTGTCCATGCCTCTTTTTTCACTTAATTTTCGTAGTGTTTCAGAAATTGGCTTTATCGTATTAAATTATATCGGTAAGCAGTTTTATGTTTATGAAAAACTGAACAATAAGCTTTGTATTCTGATAGAAACATTATGAGTCTGATTATGTTTGTCCTCCTTCTAATCCTTGTTGTTGTTGCTATGTTTTTATGTGTCCTGTACATGTTTTGAAGGATTTTACTTTCTAGTATTTTGACATTAATTTTATAATGGTGGTTATTTCTTCCCTCTTTTTTACGTATAAGTACCGACCCTTTTTTCCGGTGGATAACCCGGCTGCTGTCATATTTAAAAGACGTTTGTTTCAGAATTCAGGCATTGTCAGTAAATATTGGAGTGGAGGATTTAAATATTGTTTTTCGGTGCAATAATGTTGATGTAGGTACTGTACGAACGCCTCAATGATAAATTTCTGCGTTAAACATTCATATGGAGGAATTCCTTCAAATGCAAATGACTGATCTTTACCTCTTTATTGGACGAATGCTGTCGCTTACACTTTTCGATGAGGAATATATACGATGAGAAATAACTTCCGAAAGTAATGGAATTCTCATTTTCATGGATCGCTACCCTCAATAAATTGTGCATGCAGCTACTTCCTCGTGATGTGAAAAAGGACGCTTTTCGATATTTGAGTCGTGTAACGCGGGCGATTTGACAAGATATATTTGGTCTCAAAACTTTGCCTGATGGAAATCGGCAGCGGTGAAAGGAAAAACGGGTATTAGTAATCAGAATGGACTTCTACGTTCATTTTTTTCTTCTTCCTCAGTAAATTTTATTCCTTGACGGATAGTACCTAATAGTACCTACTCATTTCAAAGTAAGAATGGTGTTTAGTGATTTTTTTTACCTTCTATAGATCGAGCGGTCTCTTGCAAAGGATTTATTTGGCCCCCGACTTGAATAATAATTACCTATAGTCATAAATACCTTTTATTCAATTATTTAGCCTAGATACGTATACCTTTGTCCAAGAGTTGTGCAACAGCGGACAGACGATTTTGTTCAATAATTTTCTCGGCTTATAGGAGAACCTATATGGTAGAATATGATAGATGACAGATAACATGTTTTTACGATACGAATGTTTTACAATAAATCCGTATGTCAATCTATAAAAAAATGGTTGTAATTGGTCATTTACTGATAATAACTATTTCAAATCCTAATTTTCAGCCTACAATTTGGTACAGTAATATTATCGCGGTAGGTGGCATTTTTTCACTTTAATGTTTTTCATTGAAATTTATGCAGAAGCATAACTTATAATATACAAGATCATCTTTATACCCATGGATAAATTTGTTTTTAAGAAAATCTTTTACTCAATATAAACAATTGGAATGATAGGAATGAGTTTTAAATCGGTATCATCACTATTTTAAGACATTCCATCTAAATCTTGTCAACTTTATTTGTCCACTGATTATAATATCTCGAAGTACAGGTACAGTCTTAAAGCTATGATCGATATTCTCATAATGAATTCAGAAGCATATTCTTAATTCGGGCATCGTTAATTGATTAAAGGCAGAGATATTTGAAATGTAGGTCTCCACATTTAAAAAAAACTGGGCAAAATTATTGTTTCAGATGAAAAGTAGTGTTTTTTTATTTTTTCCTGCAAAAATGAATACAATATCATTTACATAGCTCTGAGTCTAGAAGTTTATTCCTAAATTTTGCCTTGAGGTGGACATCATAGTCAAGAACTGCTGGAAACACATTAGAAGGGAAAATAGCAATTTCTCATGTATAACCCTCAAAGCTTCCAGGTATGCCTTGTTCATGCAAAGTTTTTCAATTATTTTGTATTAATTAGGATCAATACTTATTGATGGTATTAAGAAGAGTCATCAGAAAAATTCATCTTTACTCTGAAAGCCGAGTCAATAAATAATATTTTAAATTGTGCTCGCGGCCAATGATTCTTTTGAACATTCTCTTAGGCCCTGGTTTTTATTTTTATAATTTCTGATTAAATATTTTCATGGTATAAGTGCAGAAGTTAATTAGTTCACCCATCGATAAAGCTCACATCAGCCTTCCGACAGTTCGGTGTGATGTAATAAGTCCCGAACTCTTAGTTAACATCAAGTTAACGATAAAGCTGGATCATATTGTGGCTTAAATTAACTAGGGTTTGGAAATGGGTTTGGTTTTAAAATGGATACTAATTTTTGAAAAAAAACTAATTTTTCTTTAATAGAAATGAGAAATACCCTTTCTCCATATTTACGTTGCTCAGGGTAGAGCAGTTTCCGAGGTGGAAGATACTGGAAGAAAACACTGGCGGCAAGCAAAGACTAATATATCTGGATGGAGCCCGCTTAAATTGTTAGACTATGTTGTGGGAAATACTCTGTAACATCGTTCATTAATTGAGTATACGCGCAAGAGTGTAGTAACTAGGGTAGAGTGGAGAGGTTGTTCTGGAAGGTAGTTGATGTTAGAGTAGGACCAGAGGAACTGTTTAAAACGAGTAGACCCCTGAAATTGGAACTTCTTCCTTTCTATTGTTTCAATGGTAAGATTTTCTTAAATTAGTAACGTATATTTTCGCAAATTTATTGAAAGATGCCTTATCTCAGTATTATCTAGATCGCAGGTGTCGTAAATTTTCGGAATATATTTTGTTTCTGTTGATTCTTGCAGTAAACAATGCAATGTTTTTTTACTTTTTTACCCACGTCTTTAATGTTGGTCACAAAAGAAAATCCTTTTTTCTTTGATGAAGTTGTAAAAATATTAAATTTTGAAGCGTGATTTGCCAAATGACACCCTTGGGCATTGTATCGTTGAACAGTTCCAAGCCTTCATATGAATTTTTCATTTCAACCTGCAGATTGCGCTAGGTAGCGCAGTTTCAGCGGAGATGGATCCTCTAATGAATTACCCGGAGGGAATACTCTTGGGACGTATAGTGAAAGATAGCTTGACTGAGTCCGCTTCAAGTGCTACACTTGGTGTGTTAAACGATCCGTATGCGGGACGTTGTGAAGTACGGTTTAGCACACGACAGTATATGATCGAGGTTAGTGGAGAAACGATTTATATGGCGATTTTTGGAAAGGAGAGGAGGATTACTACAGAAAATTTGAGGGTTTAAAGAGTGTTGAGAATAAAAATTTAAATAAATTACTTACCATTATGTATTTATTGTAATTTTTAATTGGTGCACGTGCATGCATACATATGAGCCGATCACGCTTTACCCTTTAGGAGGGATAGGCCGAGTATAAAATGTTTAATTCTGGGTGATAGGCCGGGGTAATCTCCTTTGGGAAGGTCGCAGGTTCGAACCCCGCATGGGTGGTGCTTTCACTATCCAGAGCGTGAATGTGTGAGTTCCTCTAAGTGAATAAAAATGGGCAGACATTGGTAAACATTTTATCTTAACGGAATTAACTATGATACGTTAATAATTTCCTCTACAATATTAGAGAAACAATTGTACTTTTCCACAAATTGCTTTAATGCGTACAACGTGTTTTGGCTCACAGAGCTATCATCAGGTACAAGACCTCTGATGGGATGGGATGAGACCAAGATGATGGCTCTGTGAGCCGGAACGCGTTGTACGCATTGAAGCAATTTGTGGAAAAGTGCAATTGTTTCTCTTATATTATGAAGAACTTCCACGATATTTCGCCTGAATCTGTTGAATTTAATTTCCTCTACATTTTCCTATTCGTGGATAACCTTTTTTTTCTTCAGTTGCAATCGTTAATTGCTTTATAGACTCCCTTCTGTTCTTAATTTTCTTTCTTTTAAAAGTATCTTCGACCATATTTACCCATGACTTTCTCGTTTAAACCTTTCCTCTCACACCATTCACCCTTCTGTCATAATTCTGCCTTTTTATTCGATTCTCATCCATTATCTTTTCATGATCTAGCCAACGAAAAACACCTCTTTCATATATATCTATTACCGGAGCATACTTTCCTCTTTCTTTCGTCACCCACTGAATTCCTGCCTTATCCTTCTGTGTTAACCACAAATACTTCTCAGATACCTACTGCATAAACATTTTTATCGGTTTAATTTGTTCAATATACAATTGGTGAATGGAAGTTGAAAAGTTCCTTTTTTGGTAAAGCTCTAACATCAAAAGTAGCCCGCAGAATTAAACTAAGCGTCCAATTATTTCATGCTCTTGCAGCAGTTGTCATTTATCTGAAGGTAGTTTAGTGACAGCTATTCACTCCTCTTATCTACTAGCTAACCGCTATATTTCTGCATAAGTTTTTGCTTTTATGTCCTTCAAAATTTGCCTGATGTATTCCATCCTTGGTCTTCCTCGGTAATCTTTCATGGTTTCTTCGTTCATTATTGTTTTCAAGAGGCTTTTGTATCGCAAAATGTTTTTCTCTTCTTTCTCTCTTTTACATATTCCGTAAAATTAGTTGCGATTAACATGTGAACACAGATTGTAGCGAACTATAACTACGGGAGGAGTATTTTATCTATTTCTTTACAATCGAAGCGGGAGACAAAACCCCTCAATATGGTATTTACATTTATGAATTTGATTGAATTTAAGGACGGGGTGTTTGAATGCTTTTACAATAATTTCTTCGAGCCTTCCTGAGGCAATTCCATGTAAGTTCTTAATTTAAATAATAATTAGTCACTTTTTAAAAGAGATATTGATACCATTAAGCCCCTTCTGCCGTCTAACCCCTCCTTTATGTACTTACGCATTAAATAAATATAAATTCTTTTTTCAGGCGTGAACAAACAGTTTGGTAGCACAGAAGAATATTTTTACATTCATAATAATACATCAAACTTTATTTATACCACAAAGTAAATATTATAAAAAAGATTTGTACATATGTGCAAAAATTATAAGGAAAAATGAACTCACGTACTTGTTACAAAAAAACCACTGCGGGCAAACTCCCTCTCGAGAAGGGCGATGTGAAAATTCTACGAAAACCTAATGATAGTTGCGCTAACGTTTTGCAATATCAGGAACAAACAAAACCTGAAAGCTTTGTAGGGTAAGAAAATAAAGAAAAATAGCAATACTCAACACTAATATATTATCACTAATCAGTGAGAATGGCAAAGACACATGGATAAAAAATGGTGAGAATGGTTGGGTTGAGTATTTTGCGATGTTAAGCGGTAGTATGCCATTATATTTTAAAAATTTACGTTCTAAGATCGAAGCAATCATCCAGGAAATTCTTGGGTGGAGTATAGTCCGCTTTAAGTGCTACTCTGCGTGGTGGCGTAAACCATCCTCAGGTCTGCCGCAAGGGAAGTGTCGACCTGCCGAAGAGCGCAAAGTTATTGAGTTTAGACGGGAGAACAAAAGATTTCTTGGGGGAAGGAAAGGAGTCGGTTAGGGTAGGACCGTTAGAAGGGTTTAAAGTGGAGTGGAGAGGAAAGGAGAGGAGACGAGATCTGGACCCGAACGATTGATGGTCCGGTAGTGGTGGGAACGAAGATACGGGTGAGAAGGCCTCAGCAAAAGGACGAGGGTACGAAAGATTGGGAATTTCCCGGGGCATAAATAAAGGGTGTACGGAGAAATGTGCGGGTTGGTAGGGGTAAAAGGGACTGTTCCCGGGTAACCCTGGCGGTGGAATATGGGAGGACTCCGATCTTCGTTAAAGGGGCTGGGAGCATTAGAATGGATCGGAGTTAATCTTAACGGGGTTATCATACTGTGATCACAGGGGTGAAGTTTTAAGGGCGTTGCAACCTTTTGTCGTCTGTATGGAAGACTGAGGGAGTAGATTGCCTCTGGTCGTGCTTTATCGGGAGTTTGGGTGTTTTGGAAGGACGGTGCACTACGCTCTGAGGATGCCGAATGTTAGGTGCCCTTTCTTACGATGGGGAAAGGAACAGGTCAGACGAATTTCACTGCTTGTGGAAACCAAGGAGGCTAAAACGAGTTAAAGGCGATATTCCTCCTGATGCTTGAGGCCATTGCTGCGAGCGAAATGTAGGAATTACCCTATGAATTTCTGGTGGTCGCATTTGACTATCGTCAAATCTCCAGGTAGACGACGCCTACTCGGCACTAAGCATTGGGAGAATATTATCTACTAGTATGATTTATATCCTAAAAATAGTAACCTGCTGAATTCATTCCCATTTCCTCATGTTCTTGATTTACCTTGACCCATGAGCGCAAACGGCCATGTCTCTACCATTTCCTCTTTACCTCTTTCGAAGATACCTTTATGTTCATGTATATTCATTGAAGTTGACACTATCATTCCTGTGAATGTTTACCGGTAGATATTCAACTCGTATAGACTGCGAGAGGACACTGCGAGTTTAGCTGAAAATAGCACGATCGACTAGAAAATGTTTCTGGGCTGATGGGAGTTTTTATGTGTGGATTCCAAGGAACTAAATGTTGTTGGTAAGACTTTCGTTACCAACTGCTTTAAATGGCAGGTAAATATTGGTAGGAGTCGTTATAGTGCGCAATACATGCAACGTATGCTAAAGTTACATAACTTCATGCATTTGTATTATCATTTTTTAAAAGAAAAGTAAATTGGCTTGAGGTAAGCACAACCTCGAATACACCGCAAGTGTTTGGGATTATTTATCCTAAAGATGTGAATTTAGTGAAATACTGACGAATGCCGCACGTTTTGTTGGTACAGTTTAGAGCAACTTTTCGACTGCATTCCTCATTCTCCATCCTCTGGTTTCGGCGTAGTAGTTAATGTCCCACTAAGTGTTTATTATTGAGTTTATTTTTCCTGGAGAAGTTTGTATATGCATGGGTTTAAAATTTAGTTTAATATGCAAAATGGATTAAAGTCAACAAGTGCCGTATTTGTACTTTTTTATTGTCTTTTTGTGTAATTTACCGCTTCCTCTTATCTCAATAATATTATGATATCAGTTTTCTGATGCCTAACATCCTCTTAATTGTGGTAATTTGTTCATTTATCCAGTTGTAGTATTAAGGGGTTTGTCATATTTTATTTCTAGTCCGTGTTTCGATAATATTATCGTCTGCAAGAACTCATATTTGCATTACTTTTTTTGAACATATTTTTACCTTGCTGCGAGTTATTAAGCCAATATATATATTATAAATAGTTTTTAAATAATTTATTTTATAAATTAGTATCCAATCGTACGCTAAGTATTACTGCAGATGTGCTGGTGTAATGAAAACTAGCTATCTTCTCAGTAATTACGTCACTGCTTGTACTAATTGCTGAGGACATTTTTATTTTCCAATGGTAAAATTCTTAGCTCTTGTCATCTATTCTTAGTTAATCACTAAATAGAAAACGCCTTGGTCTACTGCTGTCTTTGTTTTACTTTGCCTGATGATATTTTTGATACTTAACGTCCCCTCCGATTTATACCGTTCATTCATATTATCCTACGGTCGTATTCCCAATTTGCAGATTCTTTGTAATTCCGCTTCACCTGTAGCTAATGGTGTATTTATTCGTTTTCTGGCTCCCTTTCCACATTCATTTATAACTCTTCCCGTTGCTGCTGATATTTCTACCGTCAAGGGTGTACATTAGGGAGGGTATTTTTGAATCCACCTTGGCATTTATCTTGTGCCACGGTCGTCGTCCCTTGTTGATGGGACCAAAGGTTTGGTAATTAGTTTACGAGGAAGGAATGTCGACCAATATATCCCCGTCTTGTGGCTGCTCTTGGACCTTCATCTCTGTTCTCAGGGGACTGAAAATATGCACTTTTCAAGAGTATAAGTATATTTCAACTCCACAGGTTGTCACCTTCCGGAGTTTTTTTTAACATACTTCATCAGACCCCTTGGTTTTTGGCTATATAATGGAAGAATAATGTACATATATATGTTATTTAATTTGAAGTATCGTCGATCAAGTTGTGTTAAGAGTTTCATTGGCAGTGGCTTTTATCCTGCATTTCCAAAACCTCAAGAAGTTTTGAAATATTCTCTATTCCTTTGATGTACTCTATTTTTTCCTTCAGTAGCATTACAATTAGATTTTTGGGTGTTTAAACTGAGAAGGTGATATCCCTACGTCTTACGTTCGTCTTTTTCTGTGTTCCAATGTATTGAAACATCAAGCACGCTGTATTCGTTTATAAACCCAAAATATAGACCGTTTTACCGCTCTTTTAAAAATAATTATAATAAAAATTGGTATTCAACGGTATTGTTTGAATAGATCAACGCAGAAAACTATAATATTTCATTTTGTGTGCAAGAGACTGAAATGGTTTTTCTCAGTTTTGATTCAGTACCTTTTAAACGCGAATTTGCAATTTTTAAATAGTCAGTTTAATGCTAAAAGTCCTAAAGTCAGTTTAGCTCCGTTATGTGCGTCGTATTTAAGTCACCATAGCATTCTAGCTCCTTCTTAAAAGGCGGTAGTAGGGAAAAATGCGGAATTAAAAAAACTATAAGAAAGATATTTCTCTCCTTACCATAATTTAAGAGATCCTCTTTTTTCCAAGAGTTATCCCATACAATCTCATGCATATTCCGTTGGATGCCATGATTCATACCTAGACCTGAGTATATGACGCTTAGAGTATAGCTAAATTGTTATTATGAATCTTTTTAATACTTTCTGCTTTATAACTACTCAAGCGTCGTCGCTTATACCCCTTTATTAAAAAAGCACTTGCAATATTGTACATCGTGGCCCTTATGGAATACATTTGCCTATTTATTTTCAATCTCCATTGCATAGAGGTAATACCTCTTACACGGAGTTTGTTATTGTGATGTTGAAAAATTACGTTAATATTTTTTTATTGAGCCACTTCTAGATACTGGAACGCAACTGAGTCGTTAAGTCATGGCGCAAAATGTAATAAATTTCCAACCTAGAAAGAGGTCTACCGGTGGATTATTAAGCTTTGTTATTGTTTTTTATGTCTGAATGCTTTTTCCTTTGAATTCATCGCGTATCATCGTCATGATTCTTTCCTAGAACCCACGGTTTTGCCTTTTATACTCGTGTTAGGTAAATGAGAATCCCTTTTCATAGCCCTAAGACGGTGGTCTTATCTTACGTCAGTTACGCTTATTAAAACTCTTGATCTTGGCTCCCATTTCACTTGTCTAGCGCTGTGCTCCAAGTATTATCATGGTTTTAAAGCACCCTCTCTAGCATTTCACGTAGAAGCTGGGGAGAATTTTTGCATTCTCTTATCCTTACGCTCCACTTGTGACTTTAATCCCTGTACTATTCTCCTATCCTTTTAATTTATCACGCTGGTCTTTTCTCACCGAGGCGCGTTCCATCCTGAGTAAACCATTACACCGTAAGAATGCTTTTGTGTATAATAGCTTCTAATTTCTACTATTCTTCTCTCTCACTTTTTATGTCATCATTTTCTCTAGGGATACATCTCACCATTATTTAATTCAGCGTTTACATGTAAAAATACGGGAGCTCTTCGGCGGATGTATTCAACAGCGTTACCGTGACAATTGAGAATTCAGTTGGAATGAAAATTATTATCCATAAGTATAACTCTTCGCCTTTTACTGTTCTTTTCCCTCAATCGTTTTCAGTCCTCTTTTTATCTATATTTTTCTCACTCCTATTTCCGTCAGATTTACCCTTCCTGTAATGTGCACTGTTTGGAATTTTTAACGAACCCAACTTATACGGATATTATAACATACGGATATTATAACGTAAGTTTATCAGCATTCGTCAATCAGAATATTTGCTTTTTCCTGCACTCCACTCCGCGCTCCTATCATGTGTTCGTACCAGTTCTAGGTATCACATCAATTTCACAGCCACTATAATATGTCTGATGCATTCCATTCTTGGCATTTGTTTCTCCCCTTTGGCGATACTGCTTTCAAGATGATTAAATGACGCAAAATGTGCAAATTAAAATAAGCAAGTTTCCCTTTCCTCTCAGTGTTACATTTATTCCCCTTTTCTTCATTTCTTATGATTTTTGATTCGTGAATCTTTCCTTTCTATTTTCCATTTAATTTTCTTTCATTTTTTCTCCTCACATTCCGCCATAGTACCTCCCTTCCACTGCTTCCAATCTTCTTTTGCTCTGCTTCTGTTTATGTCCAAGCTTCAATGCATGCTCTATGCATTTGCTCTAAATCATGTGTGTCCTTATTCCTTAGCTTCCGATACTGGCTGTTACTTGACCCCTCAGGTGTTTTGCTTCCTATACATGCATTTCTGATAGATAGGTTCATTTAAATAATTCATTTCCATAATTTATATTAAATAGCATATTTAGAGTTGGTAGTTTATTGGATGTTTCATTTTAATCGTTATCTATGACTATGACTGCATGTTTAGTGGGTCTGTGGGACTAAGGTTTGCTAAAACTCTGTATCTGTCAGCGTACTTAAAGGGTGTCCAGCGACCTAAAAAACCTGGAGAATCTGGAAAACTCAGGAAACTTTTGTGTCTGAAAGTTCTTGCATTTTTACAAAAACCCCTGGAAATTGCAGGGTTCGAAACTGTTGGGTCAAAAATAAAATGGTGGCAGTCAGAGCAAAGCAAATGTTACAAGTATTTTAAGCATATGTAAAAGGAGACGAAGGGTGAAAAAGAAACAGAGGGAGGTAAAACGTAAACCAAAGCTTAATACGGTGATACATGACAGTAACAGCTGTCAGGACAGACATGAGTGTTTGAGGGACAAGGTGCTGAGAGCTCTTCACTCCTTCTTTTAAATCATGAGGCTGCTCTTGTTAAGCCGTTTGTGATTAAATTTCAGTCAGGTGCCCCATGAACTCCTTTCCTTTATACTTCCCTCCAATCTCTTGTCAGATATTTGATGAGTACATTTATGGAACCAGAAGTCATGAAGAGTCAGAACATCTTCCATATATATCTGAGCACCGATAGTAATCTGCCATGAACTAAGAAATTTGACATTAGTTACGAAACCAAAAAAAGGCTGGGTCTATGTGAGGTATTAGAGAGGAATATCTTATAGTTCCTGAATTAATGCCGGAAATTTATGAATAGCATAGGGTCGAAAGTTTTTGATAAATCGCCCTAGGCCTATCCTTTCACGAAGGGTATTACCATAGAGTAAGTGTATACTCTATGGTATTACATACTCTATGGTATTACATACTCTATGGTATACATATTTATATTCGGATGTGGCCATTAACGCCGAGGTGTTTAGGTTCAGTATTGATTCATCTCGCCGTATTTAACCGCATTGGCGGACATGAAGCTGATTCTAATGTTAAGGAATTCAAAAATAATTTTCGATTAGGTCAGTGAAGAACATGCTCAAGAAGTTGGATGGAAATAGTGATCGTCTCGACCAATTTTGGATTTTTGGACCCATTTTGGATGAATGCTCTCAAAGCTAAATGTGGATATAACAATATGAAGAGATTTATTAGACTTGTGTGTATTCTCTTCCATAGCAACGCCTGCCTTGAGAGAGGGTTTTCTTATAACTACTCTCTTGTTTGAATTAACTAACTGAAGTCTCTCTGATTGCTCTATGTGCCGTTCACGATGCGACCAAGATGGTTGGGGGTGTTAGATCCGTATCTATGACAAAGCAATTCATTTACATCTTCCAAAATGCTTATGCAAAGTACAGTGAAGCTCTAGTAGAGAGGAGGTAGCTAAGGAGGCCTCAGATGGGAATGAATATAATAGGAAAGAGGTATTGTAATAGGTTCAAGAGGTGCACATAAAAACTTTTATTGAAAAATACCGAGAAATTTGTTGCTTAGATTGAAGCAATGGTAAGTTTTTTTTAAATATCACACAATTGACTTATTTTAATTGTATTTATTTACCAAACTAGTCTGATTTTAGTTCCCTATGTTCAAATTGTACCTGACTCAATTTTGTCATCAGAGTTGTTTGTAAAGAGTTTTATTATCTGGCTCTCAATTTCATAGTCAGATTTTGTTTTGTTTATTTGATTCTTTAAAAAACTTAGTGTTATGTACTCTACATACCATTTGTTCTCTTTTGAATTACTCGATGTAGGCCCCAAAAGTTTTACTGTGTTTCATACCGACAAAATCTGCTGATGTTATAGGAAATTCGATTAAAGCGTGTTAGGAACAAAGTGCAACAAGACCCTTGGAAAATGCAAAATATAACCTGGAAAATATTGAAAACGCATGAAAAAAAAATAAATTAAATACGCTGGACTCCCTGGCCTATGTTTAGCGGAGCTTTAAATATTCTTAGTTTAAGTATAATATTTTAGAGAATCAAGAATGAAGTTTCTCGCTCTGTCTATCCTCCCAATGTATGTGATGTCGAAGAGACATTTCTGGAGTAAAAAGGCAATATTAATATTATAGGATATGGTTATTTACTTTGAAAGAGCCCCAATCAATTTTTATTTCAGTCGCATGGGTATAGAATAGGAGTATAACGCATTTTCGGTGGCAGCCTAGGACAAGGAGATGGAATAAATTGTTCATTTAGGAGACATATTTCCTTCCAAGAATCTTCCTCAACCTCCCAAGAGATATAGCGGAAACACTCGAGACCTCATTTCCTTCAACTATCTTGTCTTGAGTATGTTGTCAGCAATTTTACGAATTGACAATTTCCTGTTTTCGACCGTCGTATTCCTCGTACATATTCGTGAACGATTTTCTGCCTCGTAGCCAGGAGACAGGATTCAGTGAATGAATCGCGTTCTGAGGCGATGCCGGAAGTACCCCTGTCGTCCTTGGATTATATTTCCGGGATCATTTACCCATGAGTGATAGGGAAAAAACTGTTGGCATTCGCAAATGAAGGTATCTATGACTGAGTAACATCTTATTTGTCAACTGAGGTGCGAATCAACGATGCCATTATCATTACTTCACACTCTTTGTTGTAAATATGCAACCATATTTTTCTCTTTTCTTAATTTCTGAAACCTGACTTCTCCTAGCGATTTCAAATGTAATGACGAATCATATTAGGGATGTGCATTTCAAACGTTTTTCTTTTGTTTAGTGATCGAAGTCTGTTACTGAAAATAGAATTATCTAAATTGCTTTGTTGTCATAAGTAATTAAAGCTTAAGTATTACTTGAAAATTCGGGAGGCTGGGATGATAATTCCGCCCGTTACTGAAGTATATCCGCATTCCTCGGTCCTAGCATATTAAAATGCCATTTACATCACCACAGAAACCCGAGTATCATTTGTAGTCTGGTGATTGAATTATTATTATTATTATTTTCTCACACTAAATGTGTGCCGATGACTTTCTGAAATGCCTAGTATTATTTTTTATACCCGGAAATGTATCCATAATTAATGGAATGATGATCCAAAGCGAATTACCCACAGGGAATAGCATGGTAAAGATGTTTTCATTTTAATCTTCGGCGGAAAAGAGTGGGAATTATGACTTCAATTTTTGCTTAGCGAAACTTGTACCTTTGTTCTGTTCAAATCAAATGGTACTCGGTTGCTTGATAGATAAGTAGGGGAACGTCGTATCGTAAGCAATAACGGAGAGGTGAAATATATTCATTGATGAACTCATGAAATTCCTAAGAATATAATAGGCGGACAAAAGAAACAGTTTGGTTAAGCATTCATTATAGATCCTGTATCTTGGAGGGCAATTGGACAAAGTTTTGTAGATGAAGAGAATGGTGAAGGACCTTACTTCATATGAAAAACTCGTATATGTAGTTCAATAGTTGAAACGGATATTTATGTAACAAGACGTATTGGAGGCGAGAAAGGAATATTAAGCTCATGAATCTGAGCGTCAAGCAGTAGCTTTTTCCAGTTGAAGTGAATCGTTTTAATTTTTTATGAATTTTTAAAATAAAACTGAAAATTAGAGGCAATGCCTTTTCTTGTTTTTCAAGTGGCTTTTGGTTTTATATTATCTTTGACAGTGTTATGTCCTGAACTTCAAAGTACACCTATATGCAAAGTTAAAGCAATTGAAATATATTTTAGGCATTACTAATTATTTCATCTCTAGGAATAACTCTTAACTGGTTTAATGTGATAGTCATTTATTTTATCATGATTCCGTGAGATATACTCAGATGAATCAATAGGTCAACATGACTTTTTAGTGGCTCATTCCCGGCTTACCGTTTCAATATTGCTCATGATTCTCGGATATGACATTGTTTCAATCCTCAAACCGTTCCTTTGAGGAAAAATTAAGGATTTCTTCGAGCTTTCAGAAATTATAAAAAGGTAGAATATCATAGTCATCACGTGACTTCGCTGCTTATTATGATTTTATTTTGTGACTTGGTCGGTCTTTTCTCTTTCCATCGGTAATTCATGTTGGATCTTGGACTGTTTATTTTTTAGAAGATCGTGTTTGCAAGACGGATGAAAACCCTTTGACAAAGGGAACTAAATGCTCAGTCTTTTTGAGAAGAAAAGAACATCATAAGAGAAAAAAAGTGATTGACTAACAATGAGGGAATTACTGGGTAAAGGAGGAACGCAAGAGAGGAAATGGAAGAAATCTCGAATACTGTTGACTGCGGCGAGGAAACCCGACAAAAAACAGTGATATTTCAAGCCCGTCATTCCCTCGGTAGTGAAAGGGTGAAGAGGATAATTTGGCATTTTAAGGACGGGACAAAAAAGAAATGCTGATTTAGAACGCGAATCCGCTGCGGAAAATATGTGACACGTCCTGTTTTTTTGTGGCCGCTAGGCTAAAAGCGATGGAAAGCGGGTATAATGGTAAATATATCCTTCGGAAAATAGGGGAATGTTATAGGAGCAATTCATCTCATCACCCTCCGCATTTAACACTAATTTACATTTTCGCCTTCTTCATTCAGATGAATCTATCGTGCATTGAGTATATTGCAAAAAATAAGGAATAGAGCTGCTTTGGTTTTAATTTTTGCTTACCCGTTCAAGAAACATATTTTTGGTCTCAGAAATTCCGGCACTACTTATTCGATGCCGTTGAGGCGGGATGCATGATTTTTTCATCATTGTCAAATACATTTTGCTAGTTTCAAATAAGGGTATTCTGCCAGCTAATTGGCCTGTTTTTGCGCAATCTCTGTATTTCTTAACTTTCAATTCTGAAGTCAACGTTCAACTTTCAAACATATGATTTGCCTGCCATCTAGTCCAGTGTATTGCAAACTTTACCTCATGGCGACATTGTTTTTTTTATCGCATTTTTGTACGTACCTATAGTTTTACGCGATACCTATTAAATTGTATTAATTATAACATACATATATTGTAACAAAGGAGAATTATGTTAAAGAAATAAGTTTTTCTTTCCTGGTGATTTACAAAGTATAATACTTTAAGCACCTATTTCACAGGTACAAAATTTTACGTTAACAGACTTATTACACTATAAAAACTTTTTTCAGTTTGAAAAGGACTGATGATTTATCTCAAGAGTTAATCATACTTTCTGCCTCTCCTTAAGTCGTCCTAAATTCCTGTCCACTTCCTTCTCTTCCACGATTGCCATGTCTTCTCCCATCTGTCACCCTCTTCATCATGCAGTCACCTCTGTTTATGTTCTTTCAAATTCCAACAAAACCTTATCTCTCTTGCCACCAAGCCAACCCTCTTCTTTTTTTAAAGCACTAATCTGAAAAGCCCGTATAACCTCTTTCTGTTAAAAGCTAGTTTCCGAGCCGTACATCGTCACGCTAAATGTAAGCATTTTATTAGAATTTACTATTAATCACAGGTAGAAAATAATGATAGCTGCCGTATGTTTTATGTATACGTATCATATATGTATCACATTCATCATATAGCCTTTGAACCAACATCATGTTATATTTTGTCAATATCAGTCGAAAAATGTATCCATTACACATATATCACGCTACACAGTTACCTTACGGAGCAGCGCAGTCAGCAGATCAGGTCAATCATTGGTATTTAGCCAATGAAATTTACTCAAATTTTAATAATTTATTCCATGCTGACTTATTCTTGTAAACCACTTGCGTCCATGCCCCATTCATGAGTTCAATGCTGTAAACCACCATAAAGTCTAAGCATAGAAAATATGTGCGCTTTAACTGAGTAGCATCTCTTTTGCCAACTGATGTCCGAATTAACGATGCCGTTATCAGTACTTGGCACTCACTGTTGTAAAAATGCAGTCATATTTTTTTTCTTTTCTTAATTACACATATTAGATATTAAAACGTTTTTCATACGTCCATTTGTCAAACGCACTTATCTTTTGGTCATTCTTCGGGGATCTTCTCGTCTCTTTTTTCATTTATGGCCCTTGCGAAAACGCTGTTCCCAAGGCATGTCCTACTCAGCTATATCTTCTATTTAGTATTTACATTCTTCATCGATTGCTCGTTTCTCTGTATTTTGCCAGCTTCTTCTTATTTGCCAATGGGTATATATTGGCCAAAATGTGTGCTTATATCCGCATTTACATTTTAAGGTATCGTTCGTTATTTACTACACTATCGGCCGATGCAGTGGCTTCTTTACAATATCGGCCCAAATTTATCGAGCTAACCCTTAATATAGTTATTTCCGTGATTTCAGACGCAACTTGATCTGGTAGTTTAGTATTTATTTATTTATTTAAAAATGGACCACATACAGCATGATGCCATTGTATAGTGATACAAGTAACAACATACGCAAAAACATTAACAAGAAGGAGATAAACAAATAATACGGCAAGGCAACATGGCAAGCCAGAAAATATTATTTTATTTGGGAATGAGATATGCCTTGGTTAGCGAAGGCGTTGGAAGATAAGGAGAAAGGGTCAATGTTGTCAGGAAGGGAATTAAGGAGAGAAGAAAGTCGAACAAAAAGGAAGCGCTTGGTGAGTGATAATCTGGGAGTAGGGATATGGAGCAATGAGTAGGTCCTTGTTGGTCGGGTAGGAATTTTGAAATTAATGAAGAAAATAAGGTCAGGGCAGTCAATGGTCGAGTTTATAGTGCCGTGTATGTTTAAAATCAGTTTTAAGGAAGTTGTTATTAAGATTAGAAACAGAAAGTGAACGCAAGACAGCATCGGAGGATAAGTTGTGAAGATTTACACTGTTAACGAACCTTTTGTCCTTTTTTTCAATTTATTTGTTTCGGCTGGTATTTATTCTAATGTCTGCTGATGTTTTGCACTGGGCCATCCTTAAAAATTCAATGTATCGGCCGTTAGTTAATAAAATATTGGTGGATGTATTGAATTCTCCAACAACATAGGCTTATCGAGTCAGCCTAAAAATGCTTTTTTATGTTGTTTAACTCGACCGTACTAACTGGGTAATTAGTGATGATAGTGCATAAAAATATCAACCCTAATGGGATGCTCTTCTCTCAGTACTTCCCCATCAGCCTTTTACCTATTTTTGCGTCGGTGTTTTCCGTTCCTGGCGATTTAATTCTAGACAATGGGGTGTGAATTGTGGCGTAATGACAAACGTATGTGGGAAGGGTTTTTTAACTCTCTTTCTAGCACGTTACGCGACGTGAGATAAAAAATTGCAAAAGGTAAAGCATCCCCTTTATCCTCGTAGATACGAGCAAAACCCCATAGGTCTGGGCTATTCGGATGCAGCGGGCACAATTAGCACATGCATGCGACTCCCGGAACGGTGGATATGCAGTTGAAATGCATTCATTGTGCTCTTTTTAGCAGGCACGTCCATCCGCAGAATTTATATAAGCCCGTAGAACGACGTCGTTTTTGAAAAACATAAAAAATTGCATTCTTTTGTTGTCATTTGAGTAATTATTTCCTAATTAGATTTAGCTCATTATTGACCGCAGATTCATATTTCTCCAGCGCGATGAAGGTTTTTTTTTAAGCTTCGCTCTCCGTCAGTTGTTGGTTCTCCGTCTCTTCTGTTGTTTTTTATAATGTTTTGACGTAATTCAAGTGGTTTTATATGTATGGTTAGCCTCACGTTTTTAAAGCTCGCCAAGCAAACCGTTCGACTATAGGTTCAACGTTATGCGCGAGGTGTGAAATATGTCCGAATTAATGACGAGTCATGAGTTTTGGAACAGAAAATGTGCCAAAGGGAAATTTTTCAGGTGACGAATAGAATTATTATGGAAGCGGCATTTGAATGTTTGGTGGTTTGTTGACATTCTGAAAAAATATGAGCTAACAATTTGCGTCCCTGAGTTGATTGTTGAATCAGAAAAATGTCTTTAGTAATTTAGAATTAAGTAAGTTTTTTTCATTACATCCTCTTGCCCCAAGTTCGTAATCGTGCAAATCGCGATTTATTGTGTTTGTAGTTAAGATATAAGACATCATTGTTTTAAACATACAATGAGATAGCTGGTCCTTTATTAATGGAATAGTTCAGCGGGCTTATGTAACAGACTACGTAACACATTAAATATTTCGGCGTACCAAAAATAGTTCAGCATCATTGATGGTTGTGTTTAACATCCACCCACTCCAAATTCGTCCAGACTTTTCTTAGGATAAGAGTTTAGTGATAAAACGCCATTGAAGCATACCACCATTGAACGTCAATATCAATATTAAAGTATGTTGTTTTTGCAACAGTATTTACTTGGTCCTACTATCGCCGCAAAAAAGGTAGAACGCTGAACTTTAAACATTCGTACGAAATTCCGCCGGAGCTCCAAAGAGGCGTGTAATATATCGTTTTACTCCTTGTTTATTTGACTATAAAATTCATTCATTTAATAGTGTGTAAGTGTAAACGTTTAGCTCCTACGGTCGAAAGAGTGAAGAAAAACACGCGAAAAACTAGGAGAACGGCGAAACGGTCGTCTTCTTCATCTCGTCAGGGCCAAAATATTTAATTGGTTCACTTCATTATTTTTTTACGAAGACGACGACATGTCCGCATTACAAATATACTTTTAAAATTTTCTTCTACTCATTCTTTGATTTTTTAAATGGCCGAAAGCTAGATTTCAATTTCCGAGATGTGGAAAAGTATATGAATATCGAAATTACGTATGCTTTATAGAAAAAATATTACAAAACTTCTCATGTAAGGACATTTTTATATTCTTCCCCTTACTTAAAATAAACGACAAAGAAGAAAACCGCCCCGCGGCAATGCTCACTACCAGTTTGCTCAGTTGGCAATGGTGATACTTCTGGCCGCGCGTGACTCAAATCTCATTACCAAGACCCCTCTAGAGAGACATCTGTCCAGCGCTGATTGGACAAGGAATGGGAAAGGCTCTATGTGTTTTATATTCTTTTAACGTTTTTTGGATGGATTTATATTGAATATTTCGTAATTAGATATTAAAGTCAGTCTCAGAAATTACACACTTTAATTCAGTTCGTGGCAACAATACAATCCATAGAATCAATAAACTTCTAACACATAAACAAACAGTATTTTGCTGAAAATAGTCACGGCCGAGACCTAAAAATAATATATCATCAGAAAGGAAGCCCATTGTCCCCCAGAGCGATAGTAGCGGTGCTCTTTTTATTGGAAAACTTAATTCCCTCACAGTACATGCGTTAATGCAATAGAATTATTCTTTTGCGCCATATTTAAAATACACTCCATGAAATGGAATTTTCACTTAGATATAGGGAAGTTTTGGTGAAAGCTTTTCATTGTTTTAATATTTCTATCTATGTAATGCATCTACATTTCTATGACATTTTTTCTGGCATAAATGACAAATTCAGCTAATGAGCATTAGTAATTTACATATATCTCAAACGCTCTCAACTGTCCTTAACGTTTCTACTTCTCCCTGTTAATGTACCCTCACTCTTGTACTACTACGTAATACTATCCGAATTATTTCAAATCCAAGAGTTAGTATAAACTTTGCTTTTAAGTCTACTTTTCTTCTTTTATGCTTGGACAGAGGAAGAACATGTCTCCCTGCTCCAAGTTTGTCAACCCAAAAGTTCCTCACCAAACAACTTCGAAGCTTATATATTCCGTTTGCGGTGACACTTTTCTCCGATAGTTGCAGCTCATCGATTTTTTAAATAGCTTAAGCATCATATTTATCGGTGCAAACTGAATATGAACCATGTGAAGTAGTGCGTTTTATCCATAAGGGCGATGGAACGACCTGACGCAGGGACCAGAAGTACTGGACTCACTTTCTTGAAGGTTAAGGTTCGAATTCCTGGACTGTCAGGCATATTTCAGTGTAATACAGAGCCAAACTCGGTGAAATAGGGTTTCAAGTGCTGCATTCCGTTCCTCGGATTGATTATTATTATCCTGTGAGCCCTTCAGTCTTTTTTACTTAAGAGTGGGTAATGTGATCGGCTTTATATTCTTCTTTCTTGTCACATTGAAATTTTCTCAAACTTTTGGCCGTAAACGTTATAAAATTTGGGATGTTTTTCTTGAGGTAAGGTCGTAAATATATAAAAAACAGCAATTCCTCACCAACGTTTCAAAATTTTACTTATTCCATTTTCAGGGCTAAAATGTACACCAAAAATTGTCACATAACTGAACAACCACATGATTTATAAATCTTCTTCCCCTGCGTACTGTCGATGTAGTCTTCTTTAAATAATTAAATACAGCTCTGTACTGTATACTGTATTGTATTTGCAATTTTATTGAAAGACTTCTATTGTAGCTCTGTTTTGGCTTTGTATGCTGTGGTGGAGCATTGTGACATTCAGTTGTTTTCGAACAAAAGCATGTGGATATTTGTGAAGCCGTATACTTTGCATGCAGGTCACATTGGCATCAGTGCAATGATCAGAAATAACGGAATTGTGCTTGATGGTGTTTATTGTGCCAAATATTCATGGGTAATCAGAAATATGATACCAGAATTGCGGTGTGATGTGAATTTAATGATTTTAATGTGATTCTAAGGTAATTCAAGTGTTGAATTGTTTTGATATATGTACCATTGTTTAAAAATATTTTATACATTGAGTTGTGCTGAAGTGTGTTGGAGTTGACCCTTAGTGCACGTATATATTAGCCCTGAAGATGGAATAAGTAAAATTCCGAAACGTTGGTGAGGAATTGGTGTCTTTATTATATTTACGACCTTACCTCAAGAAAACCATCCCATGTTAAACGAGGTCGATATGGTGAACAATGAGATTTATAAAATTTCCCTTACATTGCCTTTTTTTCTCAGATATTTGCTTCTGATCGATTTTTCGTCGTACTTGCATCATCATTTACGGAGCAAACGGAGCGTAAAACATTAGGTGTGGCGTTAACTTTTGAGTGATCCCACGGATTGGACTGTTCTTCCAAAGTTTCATAAATTCACACTAAATCATTCATTATGTTATTGTTGCAATGAGAGCTCCATAAATGTTTTATAGAGAACGTAACTTACTCTAAATAGAGTTTTTAGCATTTATTTTTAACCGATGGCGCTACTGATGTGGATTAGAATGTGGTGAAGTCATGTTAATTCAATGCGACCAAATACGTTAACATTTTTTCCATTCAAACATTGTTTTATTTCTAAATTATTCTGACAAAAATGGCTTATTGATGTGGTATCTTCGATTTATTTTTAAAGACTCTTGAATGGATGCAAGAAAAGTTGATTTACGAGAATCAAAAGTAAGGACTTTTCATTCAATTACTTATTATATTTTGTATTTCAACAACCAAATAATTGGTAGAATAATGAGAAATCGAATAATTCGAACAGTGACGAAGATGAGCCAAGTTTGGTTGTTTTTATTATTTCAACCAAATATGATACTCTTATCTGTGCAATATTTTTTTCGCTTGTAAGTTAGTCCCAAAAGTGTGAAATTCATTTTAATAAATACAAATGTATTTCCTTGTTCATAATTTACACATATATGTATTTCGTCTGCGCCATTTTTTTCCGTTTGGAACCTTCCCTACCTGCGCGAACAACGTATATCGAACGGCAACCCTTACGTGGAGGTGCGCCGGAGTAGTCCTGCCCTGGAGAGACCAGATGCCTGTGGCAATCAGTCGTGGTCGAGGTATCCGGTTTTTTTTACTGTCGTCTCTCTTGTCAGCATCTTCGTGCTCTACCGGTCCATCTCGTGACCGGTCTGCGGGGAATGAATGGGGCAAGTACCGCTCGCAGATGCTCGCTTCGGTCGGTATTCACGAGCCTGATTAGTGTGAACGGCTCGAAATATGCTCGGCGTGACCGAAATAAAGCGAATATCCCGGCCCACCTCCCTCAAATGGTCGAGGCTATTAATATGGACGTCACGCCAAAATATCTGACCCCTCATCAACTGTTGTCGCTCGTGTCCACGTGCGTTTTTATTGTTATTGCCCTCGCTGAAATGTTGTCGACCTATCGAAAAGATTGATGTGTTTGGAGGACTGGAGTTTATGCTAATTTTCATGTATGGTTTTTCTGTCAAGGATTAAGCCATTAATGGAAATTTTCCCTAATTGCTTTACTAATAAGTGGTACTATACCTTGAAAAAAGATTTAGATCCATTTTTGTAATCAAATGTTATGATTTTTTTTCTTTATCCAAAATATATTTCCGGGCGAATACTTTTTGAGGAAAAAAACTCAACGAAAAGTTTCAGTGTCACAATTGTTGTTGAACACACCGATTGATTCCAGCATCGAAGCAATCGAGTATTTGGTCGTTAACAAAATCTGCCCTCTACCAGCTTGTCAACGTTTCGATTTAATTGGCAGTTATATTCTGGGTTCCAAAATAAATTATGGGCTGCATATATTAACAGAAGATTTTACTCAACACCAGATTTAGCGCACAGGATATATAGTATGAAAAAAAGCAAACATTTTATTCTTGTTGCTTTAGTATCTCTGAAATTTGTCCCTTCTATGTCTTTTGCTGGTAATCTTGTGTCATTTATTCATATTTTGTAGACCTGAAGATTGTTGAAATTTATACCAAAACGTTGGACATTTGGCCCAGGTTGGATTCAATTTATTACAAAATCAATCAGTTAAAATTATGATGTTTTTAATTTCACTTGTACTTATGCTACGAATGCGGATTTATTTTTTTCTTTTGTATGTGCGTAAAAAGTATGATTTCTGTGATTGTAGAAGTAGAGTTTAACATGTTTCTGCGGCTAAAGTTATTTCACCCTGTCCGTCACTTGCAGGCAGGGGCAACAGCACTACGTCTACATCCTACGCGAGCCACCGCAGAGGCGAGTGGCATACAAATATGAGGACCACCCCTCCGAATGCAAACCAAGCCAAACAATGCTCAACTCACGCTATTATGGCGAGCTGCAGGCCATTTTTCAATCTAATTACATTTTAAAATTTAGAGAGGTTACCATAGAATCGTATTCTGTAAATATATATCAGACGACGACGTACGTCAAAATCTAGGTGGTATATTTGTTATATATATATTTAATTTATAGGGAATTACAAAGGCATTCTTCTCATTTCAATAAGAATGGGTAAGGTTACATAAATTATTTCAAATAGCTTTGTTTATACCGATATGGAATATATGACTGAGTTTGAACAAGCGTACATAGAAATGATTGTATTTAAAATTTTGGAGAAATCATTGATATTGAGTGTAGCCTCATGTGCGTAGGTGTCCAGGAGATCAGTACGCCATGTTAATTGTCGTATGTGAAAACAACTCTATCGCATGGCTTTGTCGATTATATATTGTTTAGTCGCTAACTCCTCCCCTTACGTGATCATTATTGCATGACAAATAGCAATTGGGGTGTTATGCCTCGCGATACTTCAATGAAACCGTGCGATAATATGTTATTTTTGTATTCGGTAATTATCATGGTATTTTGAGATCCGATCCCCTTGGAGTTTAATAAAAGAACTCCGAGTGTTAATTATCGCATGTGTGAATAACAATTTTACCTAGGTTTTGTCGATTCAGTATTGTTGATTAGTTACATCATATCCGTGTGTGACGAATGAAATATATCAAGTGTTGGTGTAGAATGCGATACTTCAACGAAACCCTGCGATAACATGTAACTTTGAATGGAGATAATAATCGTGACGCCACGAGAATTGACGTACAGTTAGTATATTTATAAACGCCGTTATAATTGTCGCATTATGAAACACTGATTTCATAGCGAAGATTCGTCGATTCCGAATTCTTCAATCGTCACATCTTGTTCGCATGCGATAATTGTTGATTGGGTGAAGATTGGAGTATCAAGTCATTCTACAGCTTGTGATATTTCTGTGAAATCATCCGTAAACTCACTATTTTTGTGTGCATTAAGGTGTCCCACCATACAATGACTTAAATGATATTTAAATCATACGCTGAATACTTATAGACGTGACCTATTTGATAGGAGAAATAGTTTTATCTTTATACGCTCTTTTTTCGCAAATTATACGTGATGCAAGGTGGAATTACTCTAAAAATCGCGTAAAGCATAGGAAAATTATTATTTTTCTATGTAATATAAATTCTGTGTTAACGAAGAACTGTTTATTACAAGCAAAAACTCAATTTTATAAATTTGAAACATTCCTTAACATATAATGTTTTGAGTTATTAGCAAATTACAGCCACAACTGAAGTCCAAATGAAGTGATTCATCAGAAATGGCGCTACAGTCGGCTTTCATGGTTGGAATTAAGTGTTAATTTAAAATATATTCATGAAATATGTGATCATTTTGTGCCTTAATTTTAGTTTTCATTATCTGAGACATCTACTCTTTGAAAATGGAATTCTTTAAACAAAGCAATCAAAAAAGTACAATTAATTATTTGTATTGACTCGCGGTGTAACCTCCTTACTAATCTCAGAATTTTTAGAATCAACCTTCTGGAAGTCAATTCTCAAAATATCGTGATAAATGTGGAATGCGAAAATGAATACGTTGCTATTATTGAAACGTTTCGTTGAACTATCGCTTGCAATATCACCTCTTCATATTCTTCATGCAATGAATGATCAGAGGAATAATTAGAATTCCAAATGAGGTAATTAAATAGAAATGGCGCTGCGGTCGGCTTTCATGGTTTGAACTAAGTGTTTATTAAAAATATATATGTGCAATATGTTTGTAATATGATTATTTTGTGCCTCAATTTTAGTTTTAATTAGCTCACTCAATAATGCATTGTCGATAAACCATGCCATAACTTTCTATTTTCGGTTACGGTAATTATAACGACGTTCGAGAATTAACTTCCTGGTCGTTACGGAATAAGGATATCTTATTCCGAATGATTTTATGATGCGGTTATGGCAAAGATTGAACAAGGAAGACACCAGTGGGGTAAGAAAGTGAAAATGTGACGGGAGATTCCTCGGGACGGAAGAATATTTCGTCGATAAAGGAGTTGGAGTTTCGGAGAAGTCAGTGAAAGTATACACAGCTGGTATTTAGAGAGGACACCTTGTGGAAGAACGTGAAAGAGAGAATTCTGAGAAATTCACAAAGAGAAAGGAAGAGAACAGGAAGTTTGGGCATCACGAAGAGAGGCAACACGCCTGAAGGCTAAGAGACACGTAATAAAGAGTTCAATTAAAAAAGCATTCTGATGAATCATAAAAGACGAAGAATTAATCGATTGAATCAAGCTACTACGTATACGAGTACCTGTAAGTCACGATATGATTCCTACGATCGCTATACAAGGAAGAAGCTTCCCCCGAAAAAAATGAAATTGAATATAATTTAAACCTATATTATTTAGTTTTATCCCTTGTTTCACATATAATTTTTCTGAACATAAAATGCCGAGTTCCTGTTTGTAATGCTCCGCTCAATATTTCACCTTTATCATTTTTCAGTCACTTGGTTTTGTTTTTTTCTCGCATGACTGGAACATAATCAGTATTCCTAAAGCGTGAATGAGATGTTTGCTTCTGCATTTAATCGTGATTCATAAGTGTTAACCTATCTCGTTTATCGTTAGAGATTGAATTCAATATTTACATGGTCGCAATTTCATCCCAGAAACAGCTGTATTTGATCAAATAAGTCATAAATGCTAATCAGGGTCCTTAAATTTTAATGAGATCCATCAATAGGAGATTGAAATCTAAGAAATGAGTAATTTTATGTTCTTTGAGATGTCTTTCAATGAGAATTCGGCTTATGCAGATTTAATTGCACTAAAAATGAAGTTCGGGCACTTTGATGCTTGGTCTTAGGTATGTTTAATGACTATTGGTACGGATTTAGTTTAGTATGACTGAAGTGTGTCATTTATGTCAACATGGCTATTTAGCTTCCTATTAGTGGCATGTGGGCTTCGCAAATTTGGCAGTGCTATTTCGATCGGTGATTGACTGCCATACCCTGGAGGCGTATAAATCATGATACTATCCATAGTTCTTGGGACCAGTCTGATATCCTTTCGATTTTTGTAAAAGGAACTAGCTAGAACCAGTAAATTAAACTTGTTTTCCAGATAAACCAGATGTTTGCTTCTGCATTTAATCGTGATTCATAAGTGTTAACCTATCTCGTTTATCGTTAGAGATTGAATTCCACATTTACGTGGTCGCAATTTCATCCCAGAAACAGCTGTATTTGATCAAATAAGTCATAAATGCTAATCAGGGTCCTTAAATTTTAATGAGATCCATCAATAGGAGATTGAAAGCTAAGAAATGAGTAATTGTATGTTCTTTGAGATGGCTTTCAATGAGAAATTCGGCTTATGCAGATTTAATTGCACTAAAAATGAAGTTCGGGCACTTTGATGCTTGGTCTTAGGTATGTTTAATGACTATTGGTACAGATTTAGTTTAGTATGACTGATGTGTGTCATTTATGTCAACATGGCTATTTAGCTTCCTATTAGTGGTATGTGGGCTTCATAATTTGGCAGTGCTATTTCGATCGGTGATTGACTGCCATACCCTGGAGGCGTATAAATCATGATACTATCCATAGTTCTTGGGACCAGTCTGATATCCTTTCGATTTTTGTAAAAGGAACTAGCTAGAACCAGTAAATTAAACTTGTTTTCCAGATAAACCAGATGTTTGCTTCTGCATTTAATCGTGATTCATAAGTGTTAACCTATCTCGTTTATCGTTAGAGATTGAATTCCACATTTACGTGGTCGCAATTTCATCCCAGAAACAGCTGTATTTGATCAAATAAGTCATAAATGCTAATCAGGGTCCTTAAATTTTAATGAGATCCATCAATAGGAGATTGAAAGCTAAGAAATGAGTAATTGTATGTTCTTTGAGATGGCTTTCAATGAGAAATTCGGCTTATGCAGATTTAATTGCACTAAAAATGAAGTTCGGGCACTTTGATGCTTGGTGTTAGGTATGTTTAATGACTATTGGTACAGATTTAGTTTAGTATGACTGATGTGTGTCATTTATGTCAACATGGCTATTTAGCTTCCTATTAGTGGTATGTGGGCTTCGCAAATTTGGCAGTGCTATTTCGATCGGTGATTGACTGCCATACCCTGGAGGCGTATAAATCATGATACTATCCATAGTTCTTGAGACCAGTCTGATATCCTTTCGATTTTTGTAGAAGGAACTAGCTAGAACCAGTAAATTAAATTTCTATATCTGAATTGGTGCCAATACATTGCCAGTAACATGATTTGTTGGCTCATTATCTGGGGTAGGCGACCGGCAATTTGAGGCCATTTGACAGTGGTACGGATAGTGAGCTTTTATCCCCGCTAGCATTTTATATATATTATATTCAGTTTCCAATGCCTGCATGGGAAGATAAAGGATTTTATGCCTGTTGTTCCGGTAATATTACAATAAGTATTGACATGCATGCTGACTTGCATGATTAAGCATAATTTTCGAGGTCTGCATTTGAGACTGTATGCCGCTTGGTAAACTAGACTTTGCATCTGTGTACAATAAGTTTTCATGATTGTTATTGCCTCATCCCGGTTGATAGTTTACAATATAATCCACATGAATATTGTCGTGTCCTTGATAGGATCACAGAGATTGTAACTCATTTTAGGATCGCATATCAATTGGCAGGAGAGGTTGGATTAATAACAACACCCAAATCTTAGATATTGCATTTATTTATCTGGACACTGGCTTACATTACGAAGATACTGCTACACGGCGGCGTCGTCTGGGGTCGGACCGGCGTTGGCAAGATGTCCTGATCACTGGCGACGAACTCTGGTCAAGAGGTCACCTTGGGCGTTGTCTCGAGGCAGGTGCGACAGCACTTCTGCGTTGACCCGTCTGATGTTTGAACACAAGAGCGGCACGAAGCCGCGGTCGTGGGTCTTTTATTGGGTTGGAGGGGTGGGGGTCCCCACCCCGACTCCCCTCCTGTTGTTAACGCTGTACTTTTACTTACCGTTTGTGGATGGAAGCTTTAGAACAACAGATTAAAACTTCCCTGATCTGACATCTGATAATTATGCTACAATGATTTTTTAAAAGGTTATAACTCAAACTGGTTATTTTTTAAGTTACTTTTTACGTTTTTACACCCTCTCTCCCACGCTAATGGAGACCTTAGCGAATCCTCCGTCCTCGGAGCAATACATTCTCTTTCGAGTCGAGGAGTGAATGCAGCGCTGCGGCTCGGAAACCAAATTGAATATTTCTCCATTCCGCAGAATATCTCTCTCTCTCTCAGGTTGGTTGTCTCCCACGCGTATCGTAGGTTCTGCAACCCACACCGCTTCCGTGCCCAGATATCCTTTCTTAAAAGTTCCCTTATCATAAACCACTCACACAAGATTCTCGATTCCGCTTTCGCGTATCTGAAACGATAGCCGACAACCAACTCCATAGCTCCATCCTCGCCTCGCGGATGACATTCAGGTACCCTCACAGATTCGAGGTTCACACAGTCGTCATCTATCCCTTTGATCCCTTACGTGGTTTTTTTTACAGCACAGATTCGTTCAAAGTAGGTTCTTTCCATCATATATATATATGTATTGCAGAAGTGATATACGAGCTGTGAATAACTTTTTCGTGAATTCCTGCATAACCGGGAAAAGAGAAGAGATGCCTTTTCCCTTGGAACCCTACGTTTTCGTATCTACTACATAAAAGGCTACTCGTACGTACGTATGATTCAGTTGTTAGGCGTAGTGACTCAGATGTGCACCAATAGATGGTAAGAGAGCTCCCATACACGTATAAATTAATTCTGTCACCCTGTTTCTGGAACTTCCTAATACTATGCATCTAATATTTGAATATTATTAGAATTGGCCCTCCAAATTACAGCTCATTTTACTTGAAGATATTACCTTAAGGTGGGTTTACACAGGCAAGTTTATTGCGCAATTTACTTTGGGTAGGCGTTTTTTGGCGTAAATTGCAAGTTTAAATGGCTCAGTAAGTCCGTAAGTTTTGGAAAGTCGCTTGTAGAATCTTAATGGTGCCAATATAAAAATCAACCAATATACCTCAGCTGTAACTTTTGAACAATTTTAGTCAGAGTAACATTACCTGCAAGTTCTTGCGGAAGAAACTTGACGAAGTAACTTGCCAGTGTAAACCCACCCTATAGGTTTTTAATGGTTAGCTTTTCGGGCTCTCGGTATCTACGTCGTTAAACATTTTTACAAATACAAGGGACTTAGCCGCCAAGTATTTGTTATTTTTTTGACTTTACCATGATCCACTAATTTGAAATTACGCTCATCTCAGTACTTTGACCTAAAATTCAATTTATAGCCTTAATTTTCCGTAAATTTGTAACTGGTTCATATCCCTATTGCTGTTGTCAAGACGTTTTCAAGGTTGCTTAAATCATTAGATTTTGATTAGCTATTGCTTTTATTAATTGTTCCACTGCTTAGGAAATTGATTAAATTGTTCCTCTGGACGTCATTGGGTTTGTTTGATCGGAACTAAATCAGTTGGTTCTCTTACTAGTAGCTTCTTTAGCTCAGCATATTTCCCACTAATCTTCGCAGCGCATAACGTGCCGATCCTATTCTTCTCCGCTCCAACATCGGGCTTCAGCATCCCCTTGTCTCCAAGTATCTACCTTTTGCAACATTTTTCCCCGTTTTCTACTAATCTCCTTCTGTACCCATTACCCCTCCTCAATAAAATTAACTCAACAAAAGAGAAAACAAAAATTCAATGAAAACGTATGTTTTGTGAGCAGTACATAAGGCTCATGATTCCCAGATATTTGAAATTGAAAATTTCGAAACCTCGAACTGAACAGAATTGCTCCGATTCATTGCGAGAACGCCGGACCTTAATTCATTCTTTTGTATTTTTCTAAACTGACTGCGGCCGTTCTGTTATTTAAGAATATTTTTGGTATTTTTCCTCATAAATTGAGATTATTTTGTCTCGGGCTCACCGCAGGATGCTGGCAATGCATACGGAAATATTTTAATTTTTTGTTGTTTTTGACGCTAATGCCGTCGTTCCTTACAATGGATGAAAGTTAAAATTCCAAAGAAATATAAAGTTACAGTTAGAACTTAAATTTTACACTAAATTATTATATTATATTGAAACTATTTACCATTAATTTATCCATATGCATAAACATTTCCAACATGCATCAATCATAATATTTTCTAACAAAGCCGTAAAATTAAGGTTGTGTGACATAGATTGGATATCGAGTATAGATAATTACATCGCCCCTAGCTAGCATATAGTTTTTATTTTAAATGAAATCCAAAATTTTTTTTAATTTACAAACATGAGGAATTGATTGGTACCAACAATGCAGGACTAGGAACGTGCAATACTACGGTAGTACCAAGTTGGAGAATGAAAGAAAATAAAGGGTGTGCTAAGAGTCATTTTGACTGTCTTTGTCAGCGTTCTGGTGCTAAGAGGTTTCATTGCGATCGGCCGGCTATAGTATGAAGCATTTCCTTATAAGTATTTCTTCCGTTTTCTCTCAATTCTTTTTCTTACATAAAGCCCATAGACTTTCAATATATTCTCATACTGTCTCCATAGTTTAAATTTCGTTTCCGTATTTTCTGCACACGCTCCGTATATCACCGCTCCTTGCTCTTCACCAATCTTTTCTTGGTGTATTAGCCCAGACTTATTGGAATTATTTCTCTCTCTCTTATGAGTGAACTTATCTTTTTCCAAAATCAAATTCTAATGTCCTAATCGATATTTCGTCCAAATTGCTTCTCACGTAGCAAAACTGTTCCTTAAACTCTAATGGTTGTTATAATATTTGCTTACCTATTTTCATTCTAAAATACTGTATGGCAGAAGTTTTTAGTGCAGCTAATGCATTCTAATGGTATTACATCAACATTTATTTTGGTATAAAAAGTTTGAATTCACTTCGTGATACGTGAAGTTAAAGGTGCCAATAACATAAAATTAGTGAATATGAAACAACCTTCAATTAATCAGTGTATTTTTACCATCATAACTTTTTATTTCACGCTTAAGTGCGGTGAACGGAAAGTAAGTTGACTAGAAAGGGCTTGCTATGATGGGTGAGGGAAAAACACTTTTTGTAGAGATTCGGAGGGGGCTGGAAGTATGTTGCTGGAACTAGAAATGAGGAGCAAAGGAATAGTCAAGGTTGTTGTAATGGTTAGATTGTTTAGTAATCGGGGAAGGAGAAGAAAGAGAGTAGATTTAAATGGAAGGGTCGGTGAGATAGAACGTCCTATGCTGAAATGAAGAAGGACATGTGAATGAATTGGGTCCTCAGCCTGTAAAACCTGAAACTCTATCCCGTTTAAATAATATCCTATCCTAATAATTATTATGTTTATTATTGCTGTGAGCATTGTTTAACTACTTCATAGATCGTTTATTTTGCCTTTGATAATAATTTTTCTATATTGACGCCCAGATTTAAGGTCTTGAAAACATTGAGAACCAGGCTTTAAAACGTAGAAAAGGCATTATTTTACTACTTCATTAATAGATTATTTCACAACTATTAGCGTTTTTTGGTAGCTGACTTAAAGATTAAAGGTTTTCAAAACATTAAAAACCAGGCTCGGAAAATTCCGGACAAAGATTGCAATTTTATTCTCTTTATTCGGAATAAATGTCCGATAGAGCTCAGAATCGTAAAGCCCTTTTGGTTTTAAGGAGTTACAAAAAAAAGGAGTTCAACCGGTAAAATAGTTGTGTCATCCTCGCCGGATAGAGCAATCGTAAAAGATGGTGCTGTTTTCACCATTCTTTTTCATTGCCGGGGCATCGATCATAAAACTTTTGCCGAGGTGGGACAGTTATCCATCTACGGGACATAATTAGGTCATGTTTGCTGCATCCTGCATTCTCTCTCGTGAAGTGTACCCCTATAAAAAGTTCCTCTCTTTCTATCCCTCTCTCTCTGTACGAGTTCCAACGGAGTTGGATTTGAAGTCCTGCCATTACCCATGAGCTCCCCAGTACACAGTCACTGAGGAAATATCTTCAGGTAGGAAGGTACATTCCCTAGCAGCTTTTTCCCTTTCTATCTTTTCGTATTACCTCTCCAATGTTTTCATATCTTTTTCTCATACACGTCCGAAACTTTTTAGAGCTTGTTTTCTTATATTTCCTGCAGCGCTGCTGTTGCATTACCGTTATTTAGTTCTTTTACCTCCTTCTCTAGTTTTTCCGGGGTAAACTACGAATTGGGATGCACGAAAAGTTTTATCTGGGTTAGTTTTAAAACGAGTCTTTATGAAACGCCAATCCTCTTTCTGCCTCAGGCGAATAAAACCTTATGAATTTCAAATAATTTCAGCCTTGCGTCTCTTAAGCTTGTGAAGTTTTCATGATCTCATGAGACAATGGTTATTTTATTCCGTACCTACGGTTTACTCTATGAAACTAAAATCTATTTTTTTCTTTTATAATGCCAATGCACCTTTCAATGCTGGCAGTAGTCAGTGGAAAGTCTCTTTTATTAGTCACCAAAAGGAGCTGCATAGGCTTATAGTTCTATAATTTATATAGTACCTGGATGATAAGATATTTCTCATAATCTTCATCAAATATGGTGACTGAGCATTAAATGGGGTTATGCCGTAACTCTCAGAAGTACGCTCCTCTATTGCTCGAAGGCAGCGACTCAGAATAGAATTACATTGCTTGCAAGTTAGTTAAGACCCCGGGGTAAAATATGCTAATGGTTGAAGTCAACACCACATCACGTGATTGTAGGGTTATCGCGTCCACAGTGACTGTATGATGAACTTTTTACCCTCAGGGGCATAACGTTATGATAGTGTTCGTTTAATCAAAAATATATTTATAAAATATTCTGATAATATACATTGAGGCGAAACAAGTATTGAAACAGGTATCTTTGATTTTATCCTTTCTGTCTTGGTTCTAAGAACTTCCTGTATGATTTTTTGCCCTTAAGAGGATGTGAGAAAGTCTGAGATTTTTAAGAAATGGGCCATGGTGAGAATGACTTTGAAAGATTCGACCGAAATTTGAGCAAGCAAGGAAGTGTGAGAGAGAAAACTGGTGAATGAGATTAGTAGAAGCTAGAGGTGATGGATGGAACAGATAAAACAATAGTCGCGATGAAGGATGCTGGGTAAGCGCGGAAAGGGAGGCTTTCTAGATGAGGTGAAGCATGGTTGGTTGGTTGTATGTCGAGTTGGAGAAAGAAAGTGCTGTGGGAAGGAGATGGTCGAAATTATTTGTATGGTTAGTAGAGGTCTTGTCTTCGTCTATTCGTACCTCAATCCGTCGACAACTTCAATTAAGATTGGTTGCGCTAAGTTATATAGCTTATGAGCCCTTACAAAAGGGACAAATTCACTGGGAAGGAAAATCATTCTGTATTCATTATGAAGCGAATTATTCCTTGGAAGGATATCAGTCAACTCGAAATTATCATTCCTTATTGTTTACCGTTACGATTGGGAGAGCCGTAAATATCAGTAGCCGTTTACCTAATACCGTGTGACTCTAACGATATTTTCGATCAGTTATTATGATATCAATTATTTATACTCTAACTGGAATCTTAATAGGCATAGTAGCAGGATATTAGATGGAGAACAGCGCTGGCGTAGGAGGGGTGCCGCAGTAAGGGGGAGCTAATGACGGAGACCTTTTGTAAAATTTTAAAGGAAAGGATAAATTTAAAGGAAGAAATATTTTAATATGGAGTTGCATGGGTAAAAACCTGGACTCCGAGAAATGTGGTCGAGAATAGGCTGCGGGCATTTGAGAATTGAGTGGAGAGTAAATGGAGAAAGTTCGGTGGATGGGGAGAAAGACAAACGAGGAAGTGCTGCAGATTTTGGGTGAAGAAAGAAAACTTAAAAAAGAGATTGGGGGGCAGAGATGGTGATTAGAAGAGTAGCACTCTCAAAAATTGCGAGAAATCCTGGTGGTGCGCAGTGAACGATTTTAGGACATGGGCTACGGAATTTTCAGAGTCCTACGAAAGGGGCGAGGAAGGTTGTTTAGTTTTGAGGATGAGTCATAAAGCCTTTGTAATTATTGCCAACACTAGATCATCGCGAAGTGGGGTGTCTCCACTACCTGCCATCCTGTTTTGACTCGTTTGAAAATGAGACCTCAAAATAGGGTCCCTGTTAAATCATGGTGATGGATGTTTTAACCGATAGCCTTGCGTGTGTGTGCTCCGGCCTTTTTCGCGAAGTAGTTGGATTCTCAGGCCTCTCTCTCGTTGCCTCACTTTCTTCTCCTCCAACTTTTCCTTTCAGTCTACCTTTTTTCATTTTGCCTTTCCCCTCCACTTCTACCTACCTCCCCTACTTGCTGCGCACATTTGTGCCAGGAATGTTTCCGAGAGCTATACTCAGAAGAGAAGGAACACCGAAGGCCTTGACAGAGGGGAGGATATGGGGTAAGTGACGAAGTGGGAAGAGAAGGACAAGCCTCATGGACGGATGCTAAGATGAAGAAATAAAATTGTGTAATGGGGCCTCCTCAATTTAACGTGAGCCGGTAGATTTTCCTAATGGCAACAATGCTCAAATCTCTAATTTTATGAATAGCAATACCACAGTCTATATAGACTGTGGAAATACCGTAACCGAGATTAAATGTTGAGGTCATTAAGAACTCGAAAATGGAATGAACTGTCTTGAAAGTGTCTTGTCTTGCTGCTACTTGCTTGATAAAGAATCTGTGTGATAACCTACACCCTATAAATATTCATAGATCAGCATAATGTGGTAACAAGTATTTCTTTCTACCGTCCACTTGCTTTCGCGCCGTGGAGTTGGGTTTGCTAGCGAGGATGTAGTTCTCAAAGCCTTACGACGTAGAAAAACCATACACTCAGATTAAGTGAGCGTGGCCACCTAGTGGTTTCCCATTGAGATTATAATAACACCACTTGTAAATAAATGTGTTTTTATGTGTATGAATATGCTTGTGTAAATAAATGTGAGGTGGCTGGAGCAGTAATCGTGGGTCATTGAGTGCACATTTTAATATTTTTGTAAGTAATTTTTTTTAAATCTTCTCTCGTTTCATATTAGTGCTTCTGTTTCATGAGTTCCCTCAACATAGAATAAATAATAAGGGTGATGCAAGGATTATATTTTACGTTTTTTCCTAAATTAATGCGTGTTATGACTAGAGTGTTCGGCGTAGTGTTCGAAATTTAGACGAAATTATATTTAGATATATATTTTTTTAATTGGACTTTTAATGTGACATTTAGTAATTTGTGAGCAACATTTATACGAAGACGAAATGTATTATTTCGCGTTTTGAATAAAACATGTACATATTACATGTGTACCTAAAAGAGTTATTACCATAAGACCATATGTCATGATCCATAATGTGTTTAATGTGCTAAAATAGCATTGAACTACCAAAAAGACTAATAATTATAATGAAATGTTTTTTTGCTTTTATCTATAGATATCACTAATGCAAAATTTAATTCAAATCTCTAAGCAAATATCGCTCACACAACCTTAAGTATAGCAGACTAAATCCTACAATAATCACACGGCAATCGAATGAAATGCTCAGTAAGTGACTTCACCAATTTTATTTGCCTGTAAATTATATGGTGCCTCACTGTACGGCAGTAGTGATTATCTGATGGGACAATAACATTTGGAAAACTTAACCATTAAATGTTATCACCGCTAATGCTAACAAAAGCTAAAATAAAAGACACTAATGATTACACTAATAATGGTTACGGCGAGAAGGGAGGTTACGGCAAGGGAGGCAACGGCGGAGGCTATGGTGAGAAGGGTGGCTACGTAACACCTTGACCATTTTTTCATTTTTGTTCTTCATTACGAGTTAGCAAATATTTTGCAGCCTATTCGCAATAGTTAAAAATAATTACTTGGGTTTTGCTTTGGAGCATGTTTCTTCCTCACACAAATTGAAACAGTGTATTATTCCTTATAGCCTGAACTAATTAAAGCCGAATATTCATTGAACTAATCCTTCAGTTGAATGAAGGCTATAATTGATCATTCTCAATTCAAGCTTCATAGATCAAGAGACATTTTCTAGGATGATGAGTTTTAATGGTTTCCGTGTGGTGCATTTGCATTTTTTAAGTGGAACAAATGCTCGTAGATGATGAAAACCTTTTGTGGAATTATATTAGTAGAGTATATGGACGACTTGGTAATCCTATTTATCTTCACAAATAAGTTTCCATGTATTTGGACTAAATTTGGTAGCCGTAATATTATCGTTGTGAGGTTAACCTGCGGGTTAAGATAGGTTTAAGTGGAAGTAAGTAAAAACCTCCAAATATTTATAGGCGCAGGCCAATATCTCCTTACACGATTTCTTCCTTTACCTCGAAAAACGGCCTACTCCTATTCTTCCCATCCATAGCACCTTTTTACATCTTTTTTTCTCTTCTTCTCTTTACCAAACATCCGAAATCATTGAAAATTCCTTTAAATTATCATAAAAATGAGCTATATTTAAGTGATAAGACGAAGTGAATTTGTTTTAGGAATAAAATTACGCGCTTGATATTGCTGATCCCCTCGCTTTGTATGTATTCAACGTTTTCCACAACATCTAGCTCAATTCGTACGACCTTGAATCTGTCACACTCCGTCGGGATCTGTCGGATATCGCGAATACGTTTCGTTTGCCTTCAGTGTTCGCACGAGGCTTTGGCGGCTTGACTCTCATGGGAATAATTCTCCGATTCCTCCACCGGTGGAATTTCTATCTCCTTCAAGCCCCTTACTTTCTCAAACTGGCGATGATAAATTGTGCGTGCGGTATGATCTGCAGAAATTGAAATGGTCGAGTTCTTGAGAAGAAAATCCCATACGGGAAACGATTTCCATCCGAGATTTTCAGGACCAGCAAGAATTTTTTGTGAAGAACTGTCGTCTTTTTTTTGTAATTTCCTTCTTTTCCTGCATGCTGTATGGTGAGGACGGTTTGGTCTTTCACTTACATCTTTATCAGGTATATTAATAAAAATTATTCAGACAAGATATACTTCAACTTGAATTTAGAGGAATTAAAAGTCATTCACTTGTGTTTCAGGTACCTTCTGTTCAATGCCATGCGTTAATAAGTGACAAATGTGTATTTATGAGTAAAAAATCAACTAAGAGATAAATTCATCAAAAAAATGCCTATAATGAGGAAAAATACTTATGTGGTCAATGTCAGGGAGGAGGGAGAAAAAATTAAATAAGGGAAAAAGAAAATAAACTAATGTAACATGTTTTGAGTATGCTGAAAGCCCATAGCAGTTTATTAATCAATTTAAGAAGAACGTTACATCGTCTTACTTCATTTAAAGAATTTTAAACCAAATTTTACGACTTTGGTTGCTAACAACATCTTTTCCTCATCGTGAAAGCGCTACTTACTTACTTACTACTAGATTCATCCCATAAATTGCTATATTTATGTTATCTACTTAGTTGTTTTGTTACCTCCACCTTTTGTTATGCATATTTACTTATATTAACTCGTTTATTTTAATATGCCCAAGAAAAATGCCTAGTCACTGGTAAACTTAAATATATAAAAAAATTTGTAAGAAAGATCTGCTTTAAAACGTCGAAATTGCTCTAGACATAGTGACAGGGAAGCCTCTGCGATATGTTGATAATGATCATATTTAATTTATATTTTCATTTTTTGGTGTTCCACTGAGGGATTGGAAAATCTATGGACAGGCCCTATTATTTACTTTATTCTGTCTTATTGTATTGAGTACATCTTACGCTCTCCTTACTACCCTTCTCTGAGCATTTTCTCTCTCGTATTGAATTGCTTGTGTCGTCATCCCGATACACCCATCAAGCATCTGTAATGCCAGATAAGCTCGTTTTGGGAAAAATTGGGAAATAAATTTGCCGCGTACCCGAACCAGCCACGGTCACAATATACTCCCTTAATTCCTGTGCGTATTCGTGGAAGTTTATATTAAATTGTTGTGAAAAATGTACAATTTCATAAACTACCTTCATACCAACTCATTTTAAGCGGGTAAAGCTGAAAGTAATCGTTTAAACATAGCCCTTAATTCATTAAATACATTAACTCTGCCACTGAACGCTATAGACTCGCAAAGCATTGCTAAATTAGGTAATGAGGCGTATTGTTTGGATAAATTTAATTTCAACTTGCAACCTGGCACACTGAAGTATCTTATTAGTATTAATTAAAATATATATTTGTAAAAAAAACTTAGGATCTCATGTTTCAATGCAATGAAATCACATCGGTGGAAAGAAATTTCCACTTCAGATCTCTTATACTCGATGTTGAGATTTGTGATTTGTTTTTATTCCATTATATAAGGGTATTTTTATTCTAAATAATTAAAAGATAACGTTATTGCATATGGAGGTACATATTTGCATGCAGGGAAAACTTTCACTTTGTTTTACATGTAACACACTACCGCTCTATCTCTCAACCCTCATGCTATGGTACTATTGTTTTTAATTAATATTTTGGCTTCTGTTTCAGCTATATTGTGCAGTGTGAGTACCGTAGAATGATATTTAAGGATAATTTGCTGAGATGACTTATTTATAAAACTGCTGTAGGGTTACTCTTCAGATACGGCAAAGGACAACAAGGGAAAAATTTCCCGTTGGCCGAAACCTCTTGTGACTTCGCGCAAATGACTTCATCAATTCTTAATGCACTCTCCTCCACAAACCCTCTGGCCATTATTTCCGTTGAGGGTAATATATGCCATTTCTTTGGGGCTGAGGGTGACTTTTTCCCATTGGTTTTCCTCTTATCTCTCAGAGGCCATTCCCCCAACTGATTTCGATATCTCCTCTGGCGCTCTCTAGACATATCTGCCCTCTTACATATTTGACAGTGCTCTCCTTTTCGGAAACGTCTGCGTTTCTTCTTGTCACATTTAGAAGAACTCTATAAGACATATTCTTCGCTTCGCTACTCTTCCTCCGGCCATTCTTCTTCTTGTAGCGTCCCGCTTTTTTCTGCTTGGTTCCAGGACTGCAACTGCTCTTTCGACCATGCCAAGGTTTTACTTTTTCCTCTACGCTCCCCCGTTCTCTATTACTCCTGACCCAAGCCGTGCTACGTTTCACTTGTCTATTTAAGAAGCCTATGGATGATTTATGTGCTGACGCATATGAACTTAACAAGATCTTTTGCTAATATTTGTACTTTAGTGTTTTTATTCTGTAATGAAAACTCTATTGATTACAAAAAAATACCTGACAATTATTTGCGGTATAAATAGAAGATAAATGGTAATAAAGCGCGTGTAGAGAAAGAATGTGAAACGGATGTTCCAGGAATATCAGTTCATGAAAAGAGCGTGCTTCGTTGGCTTGGCCGTGTCAAGAGAATATATGAGTAGAATGACTAAACAAGTATATGATAAATAATGAAATGGCATTAGATGAAGGCCGATGAAGTCAAGGATGAATATGGTGGCGAAGAATCTTCACGGGAGGAATATGAGGAGTCATAAGAATAGGAGTTTTGTGAACTATTACATGAATATCACTGAAGCAAATGACGTACAAAAGATTTTATGAAGCCTATCATTTACGACAGGATTAGTTGACATTAAAACCACTTCTAACAACTCTTTAGCTACCGAAGGCACTCATCTCGATACATTATTTAATTCCTCAGACCGTCATGTGTATCTCCTAGCAGCAGCATATAACAGCTGCCTCTCCTCAATATAGTCATTGATGAAAAATTTGTGCATGAAAATTTGAATCAAAGATTTTGCAATGGGCATTTGAAATTCAGATGTTACTTAAAGCACAATGCTTCTCAGCCCGCCGTATGTCACTGCCGCAACACCCTCCTCAATTCCCTATTCGTCCTCACAGTCTTCACGTCATCTTGTCCCACGTCGCTCCATTTCCTTCCCGTACGACATAAAACGCTTTCTCCCTGCTAAGGATTTCTTCGCCTGGCTGTTCTGGCTCTTCATTTATTTCTTGTTGTCGGGCGGGAATGAGAAAATTTCCTTCTCTTAACCGCCGGCAGCATTTCCCCCTCCAATGTATCTCGTTTTTCTTCTTCTACTCCTCGTACCATTTTCTCTTCCCGTTCGTAAGCCTATGAAACAATTATTCATGCAATTTCATTATTATTGACATTAAAAGAATATAGAGTTGTCTTTCGATTGTCCTTGCTTAAACTTTTTCTCGCTGAAAAGTTCATGGATAAAGTTTTGTCTCACCCAACGTGGCAAAAATCCCCGCGTACCCTACACTATTTGCCTAACCTTGTCCACCTTAATTTGTTCTATTTTTTATCCCAAGACCTTCAGCTCCTTCTTTCGCGCTGTCCCATATTTTCCTTTTCCATCACACTCTATAACTTGCCTATTTCTCTCCAATTATCTATTTAATAATTCATATTCCCTCAAAACTATCCCACTGATTCCTTTTTCATTTAAGCATTCAATCTGTCTTTACCCATCTTAATCATTTTCTTTATAATTTTCTCTGCGATCACCCCACAATGACTTACATTTACGCCTTTCGTCTTCTCTCCACATCCTTGTTTCTGGACCATGGGACTCATCTCGCTCCATATAAACTTTTGAAATAACGTTTCCATAATCATTAACTCACACTTCCAATATTTGTTCCAGAGACTCCATCTTGATTCCCTCCTCTTTTGTTGTGTATCGTTAGAAAAATTTAATTTACCATTATACTAGAAAGCGCACTTAAATTATGGTATGCCAATACTTAACTCCGATATAAAAACTGGCTAATATTTGGTTGTCGATATATCGGTATCGGTGTAGCTGAATCCGATGTTTACAAATTCCCGAATTTCTCATGATACATCTGCATATTCCGTGATTTAATACTAAGGATCATCATATGCACTAGAGAAAAGTAAAACAATACGTGCTCTTTTCAGGAGTAGCCAGAATATTTTAGTTGTACCATCAGCGTCTATTGCATCAGTAAGGTTTTTCAGCTCAGAAAATTTAGTATGGTCGTAGACTAAGGGAGTATTGAATCCAAACAAGACTAAGCCACTAGTTTAGTCGTCTAAATATTTTGTTTTGACATAGAATAATTCATAATTTATATTTTTTTGTCATAAAATATAACCTTTAGTCGTTAGAGCCAGGCTGCAGAAGCCAGCATGATTACCTCCTTCAGAGACCCTATTCATTCCCTCAATTTCCGAATAATATGTTGATGTTCATAACAGGAGGACGTGTAATCTGTTTATACTTATACTCCTACTAGAGCTTGGAAGGAAATACTAACCTGAGAGTAAATGAGAAGGCGTGTGGCAAGGTAAGTTAGAACAACGGCCATGATAATGGAAGCGAGTTAGATAAGAAATCGGTGGATAGGAATTATTTTTGTTTGGCATATTATTGCTCCTCACTCTCTTTCAAATATAATCGAGATTGATGCGTGGTAATGATAAATTCTATATCTGTTATTTAATATTTATCCCTTATTTTTTCACTTTCTTCTGCTCTTCAGATGCTGCTGTAGGTAAAATACAGATGTGGTTCGGCTAAAACATTTTAATTTTATTTCCTGAAATCTTCTGTCATACAGGTGTATTTTTATAATTTAAAAAAATGTTTTAAAAATTTCATAGAAATAAACTTCTGGCTTCTCTCAACCACTTTCTAATACCATGTCAGGTATGCAATATTCATTTGGTTCTCGAACCAAATATCGGGTAACGCCTCTAGGATAAATAAAGGTTATTGGTTCATCCCTACGTAAATAAAAAAACGATGTAATCGTCTTAACGATGGCATTGTCCTCTAACGATTTCTACTTCTGGCTGTCGCCTTTATTAATTTTTTGCTGCCGTGCGGAAGTGAGAACATTTTCTTCTTTCAACCGCCGCGGCGCGCCGGTGTCATTTCCCCCTCCAATGAATCTCAATATTCTCTTTCTATTCCTCTTTCCATGTTCTCTTTTCGTTCGTCGGGCTCTCAATGTCTACGATGTCCCATCTAACCCATATCCTTTTCACCCCAGCTGCCAAATCGTCCGCATTATTTTTTAAACGCCCGCGTCATTGGCGTGGTAAGTGTTCCCTTTCAATCTCCCTTCTCTCGACTTCGAAATTTATTGCGACGGAATAAGCTTCGAAGGGAATTTGGATCGTTTGGTTTCATCGGCGTGTCGTCTCATTCCACGTAATTTATTTCCTTTTGTCTTTAGAAATCTACCAGAGAGACTTTTCTCTGTACCAAAAAGAATGGTTTTTCCTCGTGGGAAGCTGTTGCATTCGTTTTCATTATTGCCTCCCACTCATTAATCAAGTATTGAAAGGTTGTATGCAGGACATAGATAATTACTCGCGATGAATTTTAAGTCGAATATTTAATTCTGTTTACAGCAACTTGGTTGGTGATAGAAATTGACATTCTTAGGCGTGATGGTGTGGTAGGCTTCTATCGTAGGTATATTTAAAAAATGAAAACAGGATTTTCCACGTAAAACCCCGATTATCACTACGTGTTTTAACTCACTTAGACCTCACAGTTACATGGTACTGCCTAAATGAGCCGAAACGTGCAGTCTAAGTGAATTGTATTGCGTGGAGAAGGGCTATTTCATTCTTTTTTTATTTTGTTGGCGTTATTTTGACGTGAGGGTAACAAATGACATGAAGGTTAGTTTTCATAACATGCATGGCATAAAATTATTTCAGTTCTTCAATCAGTTTTCCAAAGACCAAATTCACGTTCACAGTTTTTTTATAACGCGCATATTGACTCATTATGCGTCTTCATAACAAGGATACACTTTTCTTCAAACTCTTCATTTCCTCAGAGCGTTCCTTGGATTAAGTTTAGTCAATACCTGAGTATTACATCAAGGAAATGGATATTTATCCATGATTACTTTTCAAGTATTCCCAATGAATTTTCATGGAGAGAGCTTACAGAATTCAAGTTAACAACTACTGACATGCAGTTTGACCAATTTTTTATGTGAAGGCATTACTTTTCTAGAATTGCTAATTCTAGAACTCGTTACATTTTTATCATATACGAGGAAGGAGTTAAGAAGGTGCTATAATTATTGATAACCTTTTCTTATTCAGTGAGAACATGAAAAATGCCACTGCAGACTTGTAGCTTACTATAGTTTCATTTAAATCCATGAAAACGTATGTACTCTAAACATATAGATATTCATTTCAATGTCATTTTCATTTCATATCATTGTTATCAGGCGGTATAATATTTTTTACAAAGTTGAGTAAAGATGAAGTATCGTCTAATATGGCAAATGCGAGGTGTGAAATCCCTGATTGACCTTCGTTGAGAATAACTTTGGATGAATACTCGACAGCGGCGATCACTGGTAGATAAAGTTAATAAGTATACAGCAGTGTGAAGTTACGGTTGACTCCGTAAAGGTAATACCTTAGCTAGTCTATGCTTCCTAAAACATTGTCTAAATAACAACATATACTTTTTAGCTAGCATTTATTTAAAAGCAGAGTTAATGCTAATCGAATTGGAATATATTACTATTCCAATCGGATGGAATATGATGTGACTTTCCCTAAAAATTGGCCGTGTTTAAGAATCGTATGAAGGAAATTGTCCAAAAGAATTTACTCATCTAAGTTTGCATTGTGTATCTTCGGATAACTTTACCGTGCCTCTGCTGTCTCCCAGTTCCCAAATCTTTTAGGATTATTTCGTCCCGGAAAAAATGCACGAATCTTACTTTTTTGAAGAGGCGATTTTCCCTGTAGGTATCCCAGTGCAGAATGCATCCTCCTATATGTTTTTAATAACGTATGATTTGGAAGCTTCTGGAAACTTGGATTTTTGGCCAAGTGCTTTCAGCATTATTTAGCAAGGGGTCCTGAAATTCGCGTTGAAAGGTAGCCCGTGCTTTGAGGATGCTGAAGCTTCAAAATTGCTCCAATAAAATGGGAGGCAAACCGTATGAGGAGGGCGTAAATTAAGACAGCAGTATGAACTTTTTCCCCTTAAGTGAAACCTGCGTTCCCCAGACCTGTTCTTTCTTAAGTAATCGTCTCCGGCTTAACTTTGTGGATGTTGGTAACATCCATGATAAAAACAACTTAGTTACAATCCACACAATTTATCAGATACGACTCAGGTTTTAGCAACTTCTTGCCATATTCAGGTAACAAATGTTACAGGTGGCCGGGTGTGTGTGTGTATATATATATATATATATATATATATATATAAGCTAGCAACAAGGCGTTGAGGTTGGGGAAGGATAAGCTCTTAAAAAGAAGCTCTCCAATCTGTGCGTCCAGCATTTAAGGTTAGGTCTCCCACTCCCGTTCTCCCTGGGTGCAGTCTTTAGCTCGGATGCTCCGCTCTTCGCAGAAAGACCCTGCTTGGCAGACCTAATGGGTTTCCCCACCCCTCCCCCCCAACGGTTTGAGAGTCAACGGCCTCAAAAACGTCGCGCTGCCCGCCCATGTGGTTACCAGATGTCCAAGCCCGGCGAGAAGCCCTCAAAGGAACCCTTGGTCAATTTGTCCTTCAACACTCTTTCCCCCTCAGAGTCGTCACTTCTTCTTGCCAAGGGACTATCCTTCTGTGTCACTCCTAAACTCGACCACTTTCGCCTTCTCTCTGATTTTCATGCCTTTGCGCGGAATATTCGACTAAAATTCCACTTCTCTCATGGTACAGACTCTCCCCTCAATTCTACGGAGGACGATATCCTACCACCGCAGAATCCTCTCTCTAAATTTAAAGAACCCTCCAGTTACTGTCCACCCGCCCTCCCTGCCAACCATCCACTTGAACTCTACCTCAATCATATTTCCTCCCAACTATCTTCCCAAGATTTCGTGGATTCCCTACCGTCCTCTAAGAACATTTCGCGGGACGAGTTACATGCCCTTGTCTCATTAAGGCGAAATGAGAAAATTATAATTCTTCCCGCTGACAAAGGATCTACTACGGTAGTCATGGACCGCCAGTGATACGAGGAGGAAGCCAATCGGCAACTCTGTGATACCTCCTTTTATAAACCCCTTACTTCCGACCGTACCGCTAAGCATATCACCTCCACTTCAAAGCTGCTACGGTCTGAGGGCCCCAAGGTGGGCCTCTCTAAAAGAGAGCTTGCCCTCTTAATTCCCCGTAATCCCCGCACTCCCACCTTCTACTTACTCCCTAAAATACATAAAACTGGTGCTCCCGGCCGCCCCATAGTCTCCAGTTATGATTCGCCCTCTGAGAGAATTTCTGCTCTTGTAGATTTCCACCTCCAAACATTTGTCCGGCGCCTCACGTCTTTCGTTCATGACACGCAGCATTTTCTGAGTCGTCTAAAATCCCTCCCCTCTCCACTTCCACCTGCTACTATTCTCCTCACTGTTAACGTATGCTCCCTTTACCCGGCCCCTCCACCGGATTTCTTCTGAAACTCATGAGGATGGTTCTCACCAAAAACAGCTTTGTTTTCGGAGGGCGTCATTTCCTCCAAGTAAGGGGCACGGCTATGGGCACGAGAATGGCCCCTTTTTACGCCTCTAGCTTCCTCAGGCGATGGGAGAAAATTATTTTATCTTCTTCCCCCCACAAGCCCCTCATTTGGCTCCGTTATATTGATGATATATTAACTCATTTCCATGTTCCATCATTTGGACCCATGGAAGCTCAGCCCTTGAAGATTTTATTGAAAGGATTCACTCCCATCCAACTCTTTCTTTCACTCACCGCTCCTCCACTTCTTCAATCACTTTCCTTGATGTAGATATTCATTTGCAAAATAGAAAACTCAGCACATCCGTCCACAAAAAACTCACCAACCTTCAGCAGTACTTGCATTGGGACAGCTGTCATCCCGAACACTGCAAACGCTCTCTCCCATTATCTTTGGCACGTAGAGGTCGCCGAATCTGTTCTGAAAATTCTTACTTATTTCGATACTTGGAAGACCTGGAAAAAGCTTTCGTGAGTCGTGGTTATCCCCCCTCCTTGGTAAGAGCACAACTCATTAAGGCGACCGAACCCTCTCCGAGACCGCACTTCGTACCTCATCCTGAGGACAATATATCAATTGACGATTCTATTATCTTTGCGACTACCTTTCATCCAGGTCTTGATGCTTCACTGAAAAGCCTTCTGAAATCAGCACACTCCATTCTCTCCTCTTCCCCCTCAACTTCCTCCCTCATTCAAAGACCTCCCGTGCTCTCCTTCCGTCACCCTCCCAATCTACAAAATAGTCTCTGGATCCGTGAGATCCGTCAAACTTCACTTGCAAGTAGTGTTACCAATCTCTCCCCAATTGGCTCTCACCCTTGCAACAAGCCCCGTTGCCTCACTTGCCCAATCAACACCTCTTCCCGTTTCTTCACTACTCCAGTGACGAATGTCACATATCAAATACTTACTCGGGGAAACTGCTCCTCGAGTAATGTAATATATCTTATAACCTGCAAGCATTGCCAGGCTTTCTATGTTGGCCTGACCAGCACACCTTTAAATATGCGGGTAAATAATTACAGGAGCAGCGTGATGCAACAGTTGCAGTTGCCTGTAGCCGAGCACGCTAACTCGCATAACCTCTCCTTCAACAACTGCTTTCATATAAAAATAATCCGCGCCCTCCCACCTGACACACCAATAATAGAGCTCCGCCACTGGGAGCTGTCTTATATTTCCATTTTAAAGTCAACCTGCCCGCCCGGACTCAATCTTCGCTAGCTCCCTCCCCTTCTCCTTCCACTCCACCCCCCTGCACTTCCTTACAACCAATCCCCTTTCCCCCAATTAAGGTAATTTTTAATGTGAAGGACAGGTACACAGATGCAGACAGAAGTGGGGTGTACAAACTCAAATGTGATGACTGTGACTCAGTGTATATTGGTCAAACAGGGCGAAAATATAAGGACAGTCAAAGAACATATGAATTTATTTGTTAACGGTACTGGAAATTCAAATTTTGCGGAGCATTTATGTAATTTTAAGCATTTTAGTGATTTTAAATTTGAAATTTAACATTTTAATGACAAAGGTCCCAAACTGGATTTTTTAAGAGCAATTTGAAATTTTTAATAGCCGGCTATGTTATGTAATGATCATTTGTTCCCATCTCATTCCCCCTCCTTAAACTAGACCTCCCCCAACCCTAAAACCGTTAACCGCCCCGGACACCTTATCCGTCCTTCACAGTAATAACGCACGCTCCTTCCTTTAAAAACACTATTTGACTCAACCTTTCTCCCCCCCTTTCCATGCGGCCCAGCCGTTTTGTTCCTCACTCCCCACCTTCAACCATATATATACCCGGCCACCTGTGAAATGTTTTATCTGAAGATGGCAAGAAGTTGCTGGAACCCGGGTCGTATCTAATAAATTGTGTGGATTGAAACTAAGTTGTTTTTATCATCGTTGTTCTAATCGTTTGTCCCTATCTTCCAAAAGAGGGAACTACGTTTTGCTTGTTCATGCATGTCGAAACCAGTCTCTCTGTTCCAGTATTCATGGTAATATAAATGTTTACCTAGATTACTTGGTTACAAAAAGAGTTATGAATTGATATTGAATTGAATTGAAAGTGAATATGAAGCCTTCACAACATAAGTATTTTTGTTATTCTATATATATTATTTCAATGAGTAATTGATTAATTTTTAAAAACTTTTTAAAACAAATACTTACTGCACACCGTTAGTTTTTTTTTTGACGGAATGAAGATTTTAGAAATTCTTAATTTTTTCAATATTCTCCCTCTGGAGCGCACAGCCGTAATCTATCCCGTGTAAAATCAGCACAAACTTTTAGGCAAATTGCAAGAAAACTAGTCCGGCGAGGGGTTAATATTTTGATATCATTGGAAAGATGTGAGTTTTTTTTCTTTACAATAAGATCGAATTCTATGTGAAGTGATATTTTTATCAAACTACTTACCATAGCAAAATTTGCTTCTTTGAGGTCAATGGTTTTGAAAAAGCTGAGGTGTTTCTTTAGAAGTTGGTTTCTGAATCTGTGGACAAGTGGCGGGTGGGTCTAAAATACAAATTCTGTGGCCGTCATCCAAAAACCGCCCTTGTCCTCCGCTCTTCCTTTTGTTCCTTCCCCGCTGCTTCTCTCTTTCCTTCCTTAGTGAAAGTTCAAAAGAATAGTGTTCGTACTGAAACAGATTCCCCGAATTTGGTAGAAAAGTTCAAGAGTTATTTTCAAGAGTTTTTTTCAAAGCTCAAGAGTGGCGTGGAAACTTCATGTCCTACCTTAAGAAAATAGGCAAATATAAAACAAGCGAATACAGTTGTGGCAAGAAATTACATTCAAAATGAATCCAAAAAATTGGGGAAACTATTGGAGAAAGACCCACATATCATTATTAACTTCACGAAGGAGAGCCTGCAAATCCCGGCCGTCAAAAGGAAACTGATATGGAAAGGAGAGTAAGAACTGATCCTGAAGGAGGTGAAATGAAGAAAGAAGAAGATACCTTAATGTAAAAATACAGAAGATGTATTAACTTTTTAAAGCGAGTGCAGAAGTGGATATGAAGGAGACGATGAAAAGAAGACCTACGACTGCACACTCATTTTTATTTCGCAATGGGAAGTAAACAAAACCCGTTATCATATCACTTGAAAAGATATTATTATTTTATGATGTAAGAAAAATACATGTATTTCGTGAAACAAAATCAGTTTTGGACATGAGGGAGAGGATGAAAAAAAAAGGACTTACTGCACATTATTTTATGATGTAAGAAAAATACATGTATTTCGTGAAACAAAATCAGTTTTGGACATGAGGGAGAGGAGGAAAAAAAAGGACTTACTGCACATTATTTTATGATGTAAGAAAAATACATGTATTTCGTGAAACAAAATCAGTTTTGGACATGAGGGAGAGGAGGAAAAAAAAGGACTTACTGCACATTATTTTATGATGTAAGAAAAATGCATGTATTTCGTGAAACAAAATCAGTTTTGGACATGAGGGAGAGGAGGAAAAAAAAGGACTTACTGCACATTATTTTATGATGTAAGAAAAATGCATGTATTTCGTGAAACAAAATCAGTTTTGGACATGAGGGAGAGGAGGAAAAAAAAGGACTTACTGCACATTATTTTATGATGTAAGAAAAATGCATGTATTTCGTGAAACAAGATCAGTTTTGGACATGAGGGAGAGGAGGAAAAAAAAGGACTTACTGCACATTATTTAATCATCAAGTATTATTGGAAATAACTTGTTTCTTTCACTAAATGAAAATATTTACTAAAATTTAATTATGAATGTACTAACTATGTTTGCCAACTTGGGGGTTAAGTTTATAGGTACCCCAAAACTCTGTACCAAACAGAATAAAATAATCTTAGTCAATCTCTCAATTGAGGGACAGCTCAAATGTAAAAAAATGTCCTTCCAGGGTACTTCCAGCATCCTTCCACACCAGTTGTACTCCACCCCATCTTTTCAGCTCATTCCCTTTTCAGTAACCCTTTCGTCACCGCTTCCTCCCATTCGTTTGTTTTTGTGTGTGTCTACCCAATGAGTTCTCGTCACTCGTGACCCCCAACCCCTTCCACCCTAACTCTTTGGAGTGGGAGAAGGGTACATAGGTTGGTGGGGGAGTAGGAGACCCCCGTCCTCGTTTCCGCTTCAAAAAACCCTGTCCTTTACCCTTCTGAAAGCTGTCCTTTCCCTTTCATTTAATCCCCACTCGCACACACACCCGCCGTTTTTATTTATCTTTTTTCTTTCTGCGCTCTTGAGGTAGTAAGAGTTGATGTCTTCCTTCACCCAAAAAGCACACCCATCTCTCTCTCTCTCCGAGAATCGTGACTCTTGCCTCTTTCCGACTGCAAAGTTTCTCCTATGTTTTCTTTCGCTCTAGGTGTGCCGAGCGCTAACTGTTCTAGTCCGTTTCTTTTTGCGGAATGGGTAAAAGGGTGAATGTAGTACAAGAGGGTATAAAGAAGGATAGATTAGGAGCTATGTTGTGGGAGAACTGCGAAGCCTAAAAGCTGTGAACTTCGTGGGTATTTAAAAAAATTGTTTGGCGGACTCCTTTTAGCGGAAGACTTCTACACAAGAGACGGGGATAAATGTTTTACAGCTTGCGGAAAAGTTTTGACAGACGTTCTTGACATATTTCGGAGTCCACCTCGATGTTAGAGCTCTCATTATTATTTTTTTCGAGCTCTAGGAAGGTGATTTTTCCCCTATAGATCGATGAGGACACCAAATGAGTGTATTTTTAGAGTGGAATGAGAAACTCGTCGTAAGATACAGATAATGCGTATTTACTCTGAGACAAATATTGGCCGGATCCTTTTCAGTCAACTTTGAAGGCAGTATAGACAGTTTCCACGAAACCTTTTCCCTTTAAGAGTGCTAGAGAAGGTTTATTCAAATGGTATTGAAGTGAAAACGTTGATGTCTGTCAGTATGTATCAACGGATTTCTTTATCAAGGGTTAGTTCGTTTGAGATGTAAATGGGTTCTGGTTGCCGCACTTTTTTACCCATTTGACTCTTTATATAACCTTTTGATTTGTAATTACTGTTTTACCCATTTTGCATACAAATTTATAGAAAGCATGTTTTAATGTATTACTATTTTCTGTTTAAGGAAGTGGTTTGTGGCAATCGTTCATTTTAGCTTGAAGACTATCTTCGTGATCAATTAGAATTTGGGTAATCACTTGAAAGACCTTGCTAGTCATACCCTTTCTTGTACCCTTATGCTCCTTTGGCATTTGAAATATGTAACGTTCAACATAAGTATTTTATTTGAAGATATTTCATTTGTTGCTGTAATCTTGGGATTTTTTTCTAATTAAATATTTTTGTGATAATCTTATAAAGTCCATGTGTGACATTTTTCCTTGATGATCATTCCTGCATGCGAAGCCCAAAGCTACTTATATCTGAGTTACTAACGAGAGTTGAATCCAGATAATCTTCTGCTCCCATTTATTTTCTCACAGTTTTGCCTATTTACGCTTTTTTCCCAAACTTAACTGATCCTTAAAGTAATCTTTTGATTGTATTGGAAATATCTTAATGGATGTAGAAAAGTTGGTCTCCTACTTATCTTTCACTATACTTCTTAAAAAATTATTTTTGTTGACTTGGTTGTCTAATATTCCTCCCGATAACCTCACCGTACTCTCGTGCTAATCCTCCGATCCTGTTATTTCAAATTTTTTATTTTTATTTCAAATAATCATCCTGCTGATTTTCTTGATTCCATATGTATTTTATACTGCAAGATATACTGAAACAGTTTCAATTCGGAGGTTTTCGGAAAAAAATCTAAGCCGGACGTTACCCGCCAAATTTCTTCAACTTTTTGACCTTATTTATTTGATGAACATCAAAAACAGCTCCAAGGACCTTCACATTGGAGGAAATAACATATACATAAATTAAACATTTAAAAAGAAAAAAACAAAAAAGAATTCTTAGCTGCTAGGGAATTAAATATTTACAGCTTTCTAAAGAAAAGAGATCCTTGGGATATGGATAGCCGGTATTTATTAACAAGTACAGCTTTGATGTACCAGAAAAAACAGGAAGATACACGAGGAGAATAAAATGATTACAGATCATAAATACGGAGATTCATTTAGGAATACTTTTTAACAATTTAAGAACAGATGTTTGCTGACAGTTGCTTAAGTCCTGAATTGTAATGGGGAACGAAGTTGTGGACAGTATAAGTTTCTCAGTGAGGAATTACGATGACGTACAAATAGCGAGAATTAAATTAATGGGATTGCGGAGTTTAAGTGTTGACGGGCATGCAAAGGGTCACATGGGAGAACAATGATCAAGAATAGGGAGAATACATCCAAAGAGAATTGTTCGGAGGGCATGAGAGTCGATAATGTCGGTAAGCCGGTATAGAAGGGCAGTAAGAGCCGTTGCCTCTTGGAACCTTTTTGGTAGGTGGTCGTGAAAAGAGATCTGTTTTGCCAAAAATCACAACTAAGTCAGAATGTCTGACTAGCTGATGACCCGTTGAAAATGACAGGCAAAATAACCAGACATAAAAAATCTTATTAAAAAAGGTTTTCTTTTTTGTACCTATTGCTTTACATTTTTGATGTGTGAGAAGCATAGAAAATGACATGCAATATGCAGTTACCAAAGGAGAGTGGTCATGTTAATTTTTTGCGTCCGGGCTGAAAAAAAAGGTTATTGGAATACTGCCCAGCTTTTTTCGATACCAGGACCACTGTACAACATTTCTGTGCGTGACTCACTGATACATGGTAAGTAAATAGCGATACATACAGTTTAGTAAATGGCGTTATAAAGTGGGTCAAGATTGGGGCTACAATATTGAGTCCTTTTTCCTTGTCAAATGATATAAAATATACCAGAATTGCATGTATAACATACATGGGTACAGACACATTAGTTACGGTAAAAGAGAGAATTTTTTATTCAAAAGATACAGAATAAGTCGTTGCGATCAGCAGCATAAAATTTTGTCAGTGGGAATAGCAGACAATACGTGAGTTTTTTATAATCCATATTTGTACATGTTAAAAAGTTTTGCATATAAATAAATATAAATATATATATATGTATACTTCTAGGAGAATCACTCGGGTGATAAATATACAATATGCCAAGAGGGTGGCCGATAACAATATACAAACGGAAAAAAGAACACTCACAAATTAAAACTTCCGATATTTCGAAGGACAGTAGCGTCCATCTTTCTCTAGGTAGAGAGTAAGAATGAGGAAAGGGATAGAGATTGAGGTATGGGAGGGCAAAGAGGGGGAGACGAAGGTGTAGAGGGGAAGGAGGGGGAGAGGAAGGTGTAAGAGGGGAAGGAGGGGAAAGACGAAGAGCGGGGAGGGGGCGGGCGGAGGGGAGAGAGGAAAAAAGCGGAGCAAAAGGAAGAGGAGAGTGGAGGAAGCAGGGAGAGATGAGATGAGGGGGAGGGAGAAACTAGTGTGATTTATACGTAGAAAAATAAAAAAAATCATTCAAATCTATTTTTTTAGAAAGACAAAGGTTGGAAAATACTTGGATCAGATGTCACTTTAGCAGCACATTTTGAAAAATTGAATCAAACAATGTTCATTTGTAGATAACACAGGTGGCTTATATTACCAAAAGGAAACTTAGGTACTAAACTAATAATATATTTCGCTTCCCTAAATGGGATGCCCAATTGATTCATTTTGTACAACCCCTAGGTTATTTGTTATTTATGCTATTAAAACCACGTAAAATGAAAAAAAAAGAAAGTGATAAATTTAGAATAGGTGAATAATTAATAATTTGTAAATACTCGGGAATAATCTAAAATCTATGGTTGTAACGGTAGCTATTCAGGGTGATTATTGAAATACTACATAAAACTTGCATGCATTTTAATTCTTGAAGAATAATTAATTGTTTTGAATTATCAAATATATTCCGTGAGACGATCAAATCCAGTGTACGTAATGATAGTGATACATGAGTGTAATGAAAAGTGGTGCAAGGAAGATTTATCCGGTTTTTATCAAAAGGCCAAATATGGCAAGTGGGAGTCAAATTTTTATGGGATTATGACGCATTATAACTGCATGACACTACAAATAATGCATGATATATTTTCTTCCACTCTCAGTTTCAACTTCTCCGGTCGTTTTGCAATGTCTCCCATAAATCTTATACCCAATGTTTCCATTGTACTTAGACTATGGTCGCTTCTCAAAGGTACTTCCTTTTTTTCTATAAAAGTTTGAGGCTATTTTAATACATAAGTATCTGAAATTTTTTGTCACGATTACATCTACTCCACTTACAACAGACTAGGTTTTGATATGATGTCTTGTAAGTATGTTTCAACTATATATATACACACACACACTAGCGAAAATACCCGTTGATCCTCAACGGAAGAGAAAAAAACTTGAAAATAATGTAGTATTGCTGTTTATACAATAGGGAAATGATTTCGAGGAGAAAAAATATAATCAAATCGCTTTTAAATTTATATCAAAAAGATAAAAAATCGAAAACCAAATAATGGTATGCTGATTATACATAGATGATGGTTTATATTTAAATCGAAACGGAGTGGGTAGCGGAAGGTACCCGTTGAAAATCAACGCGTGTGAAAAACATTGAACTTATTTTATAAAAAAACAACAAATCCTGAAGAATATTGTCAGTGTGGTTATTTAAGTAGTTTGTAACCTATCTTGTACGTTGTGTTCATCGTAGTAGACACGCTGACCGTTTTCCAGGTGCACGGAGAGATGAGTTACCGTTGGTCCTCTTTCATGACGGGAAACAAAAAATAGGCCACACAGACTCATTACTACTTAAATTGCACCCAGGTTGATAGATTGTCACCTCGTCCCTCCGGTTCTCTTGAGCCGTCTTCTGAGTGATTGACGGCTTCATCGCTTCCCTTGTATACATACATATATATGCAATCAATGACTTAATTGAGTAGCGCTATTCAACTTTGATTTGTGCGTTTAGTATCTTAATCAGGATTGGATAGTAGGGTACAATCCATCGGTTGACAACGTCAAAAGGAGAATTTGCAGCGGCAGCCATGTTTGTTTGACCTATCAATCCACCGTCACCCGGACTGCGCCTTCGGTGTAAAGAGTAGCCATTATCTTTAGTTACGATTGCTAAATAAAAAATCTATGGTGGATCTTGGTGCACTTGCCGGTTTTCATGCACGGATGTCGTTCATTGTGTAGAATTTCCGCTCTTATATCGGGTGAGAAGCATGTAGTGACATCATTATAGTTTCCGCCATCTTTAAACAGATTGAAGTTTTGAAAACAGATGTGTCTATATTTGAACCAGATTTATAGTTGGTTACCCGACCGTAGGTTGGGTTGAGATGAAATTTGTGCGGTTCTTAGCGTAACCCGAGAAAAACCACGGGGAGATACTTATGCGATCGCTGGTGGACATGTATTTGAGCATCCAAGTCTAGCCTTTGTCGTTTCTTGTTGCAAGGGCTCATTTTCTCGCAAATAGCACATTCCTGTAGCTTTTGACAATGTATTTCAAAGGTTTCTCTTTATTTTAATTAAGCATGTTGATTGATGGATATATTTTTAAGTCCCAGGAGGGGAAACAACGGCGAGTGAGACTTTAATAGGCAACTCGATGATTGAATGTAAGTTAATTGCACTATAACACTTTTAAACATATATAAATATTTTGTAATGTTTATGATGTGGGAATTGGTCTAAAAAACAGTTCACAATCTTAATGAGAGGCAGGCGGTTCCACTACGTGTAATACATCTGAGTATTAAACGATAATAAACAAATCTGTGTTTGTTGTAGCCAGAGAGGCATTATTACCATTACTATTCGATGCACATAAATATTCTTGCACGTTTAATTGCTTGCGTAGCCTCTTTAATTCCTTTATGTGTATCGTTTTCTACGTAAGTGTTCTCTCATATACGTGCAGTGCCCCTATGAGAGCTAGTTTGAGAATAGGCTTTGAAGAGTAAAATTGTTGTAAATGTGCATTGAATTATCGATTATCCCCCGAAGAAATCTATCATGGCGCCCTTGGGACTCTGGGCTCGTCTTATACAGATTTCCTTTCTACGTGTTATGATGGGCCTGCAGGAAAACATTATATTTAAATGCTAGAGGCATGAATATCCTTTGAAATCAAATCTCTGGTTGTCAATTAAATTAGCTATTGCTGATTTTAGAGAAAAATATGATATTTTTCAGCTAAAATATAAATGGCAGATAAAAATGAAACGTAAAGAAATCAATAGATAAAAACTTTATTTATTCAGCCATCCGAAAAAAAATCCTGGCTCTCTATCTTGAGTGAAAGTACTTTTGAAAAGCAAAAAATGAAACCGCTGCACCGAACACAATGCTTAGCATGGACCACCAGGGTCCTTTGGGGTCCCCAAGGGCTTTTCAATATAGCCTATGTTACAACCAAATACCTATATTTTCTAATTACATGACAAATTTCAGCTCTTTCCGTCCAGTAGTTTTTGAGTGATGGAGCAACAGACAGACAGACGGACATACAGACACCATAACATTTTTATATATGTATAGCATAATTAACCCTTCGAAGGTCGGGATAACACTTCCTTAACAAGTTATCATATAAGAGGAGAATCGATTGAAGAAAATTAAAATTTTCATTATCTCGTGTATCCGATAAAATAATTTTTGGCTCTCTATCTTGAGTGAAAGTATTTTTTAAAAGCAAAAAACTTTAACCATTGCACAAAACCCAATGCTTTGAATTGCTAATCAGATTAACTGAGCAAAATGTATTTCCAATGCGTTAAAGACCACAGCTGGTTGTCAAGGAAATATGCTGTTGTTGATATCTGAGAAAAAAATAAACCACTGCATGAAACCCAATGCTTAGCATTCCTAATCAGCTTAACTAAACTAAATCAATTTTAAGTGCGTTAAAGACCAAAATCTGGTTGTCAAGGAAATATGATATTGTTGATTTATGAGAAAAATGTGCATTTTCGCTGCTTAAAACGTGATTTTCAGACTAATACAAATAGGAAAAGATAATTGAATGAAACAATTATAAACTTCATTCTTTTAGCCATTTGATAAAAAAATCCCAACCCTCTATCTTGAGCGGAAGTAGTTTAAAAAAGCTAACAATGAAACTACTGCACAGTTCCCAATTCGTAGCTTAAACCACCAAAGGGCCATTTTTGGGACCTTTTGGGGCCCTGAGGTATTTTTAAATAGGTTTTTAAAAACCTTCTCTTTGAAAACATACCTGTGTGTGCCAACTTTCATGGTGATCCGTGGAACGGTGTCGAGGTCTATTAAATCTCGGACAGACAAACAAACAAATATACAAACATCCATTTTGATATACCTAGATTTGCGTGAAATTGCGTACCTGTTCTCATTAGTTATGTCTATAGATAAAAGTGAAAAAAAACTGCAACATAACGATTTTGTTTTTAGACAACTCAGTGCTACACGTTGAATTATGACACATGAGATATGTTTCATAATAATTTGATTACTAATGTACAGATTTTCTTCAAAATGCAAAATGATACATTTCATATTATTATTGTTTGCTAAAAAATATGAAGGTGTCACGCCGAGTCCAATATTAAAGAAAACATATTTCATATAAATTCGTCAAAGTTTCGAATACCGTGCCGAAAACTCGACTCATATCATGCTTTAATTAAGGAAAAAGAATTAAAATTTTATTCTAATATAATTTCCGTTATTGCATGTACGGAGAGTTTCAACGCATGAATGACGATTATGCTAATTGAACCACGATTACCACTCCAGCCACCTTAACATTTCATGAGATTACGTATAATCACATACGATCACCTATCGTTAACGCCCACATTGACCAACCGACAGACTATATGTACTCACTGTAAGGAACCAAAACTCTTGAGTCAACCTTGCATAAACGTCAAGGGCTGCGTCATACCATGGTTAACGCTAACTTAACATTGTATAAATCGATACTTATGAGCCATAATGTTCCAAAGTTACGAAGTCGTCGGTTAATTTTACTCATTCAATTATGCCTAGAACTAATGAATAAATTCGGCATTAACCCGAACTCGCTATTTTCACCCACCCTGTTTGATAGTTTTGAGGCCATTAGCATCATTAGCAAAAGCGATGAAATTTTAAAATATGCCACAACTTTGAATTAGAAGAGACAAGCATGCACGATTAATGCTGCGGTTATATCCATCTTCTACTACGTTAGGGGTTGTGGCAAGAAACGGAACATCAACTGTCTTTTTTTTCAACCGAAAGAAAAAAAATACTCTGTGTACATGTGATTGTGCTGTATTGAACTAGGGTAACCATAATCTGATATCCCAAAACCGGGACATATCTAGTTTTTAAGAGTATAAAACCAGGAATAAAAACGAGAAGTTTATAAACCTTTAGCTAATGGTGTAGAATTATTTTATTCCTTAATTGCAATCGTAAAATAAAGTTATTGACTGTAACTGTGGCTCGTTGCAGTGGCAAACTCTGGAATCCCGAGTTATAATCTCGTAACTGGTTGGACAGAGTTTATTCCCTTCAACCAAATGATAAACACTCAATAGTCAGTCTGCAGCCTTGGAGTACACGTGATACAGTTTAGTACAATAGTTTTGTACCATGTTTCCGATTTACACATTTCTCACCATAAATTTGTCGTCACTCATTCCTCCGTTCAGTGGACAGCGAACCAAAACGGAGATGTTCCTGTACATTTCAGTAGCAGCCGGGACAAATTGGTCAACCGGGAGGGACTTCCAGATAGGCAATTCAAACTGGGACTGTCCCGGCCAAACCGGGATGTATATTAATCCTATATTTAACTTTATTAGGTGCTAAGCTTTGGTTCTTTTGTGGTCACGAATTGTACGAGAGATCAAGGAATATTATAAACCTATTAGTCACAGAGTCTGACACCCTTATTTTATCTGGGTGGTCCAATGTAGTGTGCCAAAACAACTACCCCATCAGTATCAGAACTGATCCCGGTTCCCTCTACCTTACTAATCTCCTCTTAAGTTTAATCTTTCTTCAAGTTCTAAGTAACTCCCATTACATTTAATCCAATAACTTAGTCACACATCGCTTTTTTCGTGCTAATGTTTTTTATAAAAATCTGGCTGATCTTCTTTGAACATTGTCTTACAGTTTAAACAGCTCTCTTTATGATGGATCCCAAATTCATTCCGCATATTCTAATTTCGACCTAACTAAAAATGCCATATTTTTCCCAATCGGTCATCCCAAAACATGGTAAGAAAAGGTTGGGGAAGAATTTTATGGCACATAAACGTGTACTATGAGAAAAGAGTACGAGAGTCGACTGAAGGCTTTTGAGGAGTGGGTGTGGAGGAGGATAGAGAAAGTGCGGTGGACGGAAAAGAAGACGAACGAGGAAACCTTCTCCTTGAAAAAAATTCATTTATGTGCCAACTTTCATGATGATCGGTGAAACGGTGTCCAAGTCTATTAATCTCGGACAGACAAACAAACAAACATACAAACATCCATTTCTATATGTATATATATATATATATATATAAAGAAATACATATGAATTTAGATCTATAAAGGGGATATATATATATACATATATATATATATATATATATATATATATATATATATATATATATATATATAAAGAAATACATATGAATTTAGATCTATAAAGGGGATATATATATATATATATATATATATATATATATATATATATATATATACATAACTTATATATAACTTTGGATAAGGGGATATATATAACTTTGTAAATATATATCCCCTTTATAGATCTAAATTTATGAATAAATTGTGGGGACGTATATCGTTTTCTGCGAAGTGCATTATTTCATTTTCTATTTATTCAAAAAGATCTTCATTTTTTCGGAGATCGTTTATCTTTTTCCTTCTCCTTTTACTCCTGGCATGAAAAAATCGATACACAATCAATCGATGCAAACTTTTGCAGATTTGCTTTCTTATTCTGGCTTGAGAATATTCAAAACACGTGAACCTCTATTTTTCATTTCGCTTGAAAGGTTTATTGGGTAGAGTGCGGTAATATTGCCATAATGCTCTATTTCATGGCGATCAGAATGTCCAGTTTGGTAAAATTCCATATTTTGACTGGCCGCCTCTCGAGAAATCTAGAGCATATGTTTTCCTGTACGCCTCGAGTCGATGGTCGTACCTACTTATCGAACCCTACCCAAATCGTGTAGTCCTTTCCCGTGCTCCTATTGGGTGGACGGAAGAGCCGATCGTTTGGGTAACCTTGTTTGCGCTAACTTTGTACCCCCCGCGCCCCCTACCATCGCCGCACACCGTTCCGCTCTCTATCCCTAAGGGAATTCATTGCCATATTTGCCTTCGTCGTCAAGAGGGATAAGGGAGACATGTTCCCTGGGTCGTTAAGGGGACGGCTTGAGTTTATATATAGGGCTGCACGATGTAGCGATGCATAGGAACGATATGCCTGCGTTATCGAATTAACATAGAGGCAGCTTTACACAGGGAGATTGATTTTTATGGAAGTGGCTAGCGTAGCGATTTATCGAACCGTATCGCTACTTGCAGGGCGTCGTTATGCTGATTCATTACTTCCGGCTTGTACGCATAAAAATGAATAGCGCAGCTAGAATGCGTAATTATCCTGTATATACTGTCATAACTATTGAATTATTTTGGTTTATTTTAGCTGCATGTGATAAACAAAATGCTGTAGCACACCTGTTCGAATCTCCGCTTTTCAGTTTATTCTAAAATGCGGAAGATGCCATATAAAACGACGGGATGTTCTGCGATAGATTGAAATCATTGAAACAATGTTGAAAGTGACCCTTCGGAAACAAGAATTGTATATAAATACAACTCTTTTACCTGTACAAACTTTTAAAACAGCATTATTGTGCGATTTTCACAATAAAGTTGAGCGTAACAATAGTTTAATACATTTTATTAGATGCAACTAAATTGTTAGAAATATAATTTGGCTTTAAGCAAATGAACAAATGATCGAAATAAAATGTTACGCACTTCTTTTCGTTCCTTTTTTCCCCAAGTATATACTAATCTCTCCCATCAATTGGAAAATTGATGAAATATGGAATTTCTATTTCCAAAGGAATAACTACCGGTGAAGATATCCATATTACCGATTGTCTAAATACCTTAAAATTGTAATAATATGGCAAATATTTCAACTCAAAGAGTAGATGCGATTGAAAGAAAACTTAATCAATTGTACAAAGAATATCTCAATTTAAAAAAATTCGAAGACACTCCTCGATATCTATCACATGAAAGACGAAATCTTCAAAGGAAACGTCTCAGATCTTTTTGACATTGCACAAAAGATCCTTTACAAACAATTTCAATTGATGATGACAAAAACTTTTTAATAATGCAGCGGAAAGACAAAAACATCTGCAGAATGGTAGATGTTGACAAGAATCTAGTAGCTCAAGAGTCCCGAAAGCAAATGCGAGAAAATCAAGATGAGTTGAGACATCAACGTTCTGTCAACGAAATTCAAAAAGTCAACTAGTGTGTCACCTCAGGTAAATTATTAGTAACTGAAGAGACCGCAAGCAGTAGTTCCGATTAATCTGATTTCATTTATCAACCTTCCACGAGCATTACTTTGAAACGATCCGTAAAAAGGAGAAGATCCTCACAACCAACGTAGCAGCATCACTTGGCAGAGTAAATTTATCAGACCGTGAAGGCATGTTTGTCGTGAGTGCACTTTCTGAGGCCTGTGGTTTGACTTTAGATCAGCTGTCGGTATCTCGGAGTACAATCAGACATAAATGCATGAAAATACGAGAGACCGTGGCAGAAAATGACAAGTCAACCCTCTGTTCTGAAGATCCTTCATTTCTTTACTGGGTTGGCAAGTTATATTCAGGTGTTGCGGGAGGCACTGAAAAGGTTTACAGATTGGCGTTGCTTGTCACTGGAGGTGGGGATGAGAAATTACTTGGAGTTCCAAAGATTGTCCGTGGAACTCGCCAGGAACGAGCTACTGCTTACGTAAACACTGTGGATGATTGAAATCTGAGAAAAAATGTGCGTGATCAAGCAGTGGACATAATAGCTGACAATACAGGCTTGAAGATTGGAGCATGAACCCTACCTTGATCATGACTGCGTCCCAAGTTAACAAAAGCACCTCATCGCATCCTTACGCATTCCATTCGAATCCAATTCAATGGTAGCTAGAGTTTAAAACAGAGCATTGACCTTGCGGCACCATTTTTCATCTCGCCCCTAAATCTTTTACCCTCCAATTTTTTCCTCCGCCCTTCTCTCCTGCTAATTTATCTTGCCCTTCTCCCCGTCGTGTGCCGAACCAGCTTCACTCTGTCTTGCCGCCGCTCCCTCGTGGGGTCCCCTATCCCTTTCTCTCCAATCTTCTCGCCTGCTAGTGTCTTCATGTTCCTCCTCGTGCCATGCCGACCCTCTTCCTTCGTGCAGTCCCCGTCTCCTCATGTTATGCTCCCTCCCTCTCATTGAGCTGTGGGAAACTAAGAACGTTGAACTTCGAGGGGCGCGAGAGTCACATCTGCTATTCCTCACACTTCTTCTAATATGCCGCATTGCTGCTATGACGTATACCAAATAGTGGTAGTACTTTTTTAGTTTAAAGTGCTTCAAACGGATTAAGCGATTTCGCACTTTCTGCGGAGCCGAGGCCAACGACCGGGAGCAGAGTTGATGTACGCTTAACAACGAAAGAACTTCGATAGTTGCATCCACAATGTATGTTTTTCAACTTAGGAATCAAACATGGGTAATGTAAAATTTTGAATTACTTTTATTTACTTGGTAATAAAAATTCTCTTCTATACATGTTATTTGGAATAATGAATTCGTATGATATTTACAAAAAATCGTCCGTGACTATTTAGCACGCTTAGAATTCTAGTACCTAACAGAAGATTACGTAACGTTTCCCTTGTGTGCATCATTCCATTCATCATCATTTGTGGGTGATGAGGTGCTCTGATGTTTCCCAATTTGCTCTAATTTCAGAACCTTAAATCGAAAGAGATCTAAATGTCTACATTGCCTAAGCATTAGAGTAGTAAGCAGAAGTGTTTGTGGCTAAAGGAGGATGGATAGAGTTGGGAATGACTGGTTCATGAATGAATGTGAGTTGGATGCTCCAGTAATGGACGTATATATATATATATATATATATATATATATATATATATATATATATATATATATATATATATATATATATAAAGTATTGTGCTTCTTTGGTTTCATTATGCTGATAAAATGGATGGATGGAAAACTAGTAAGTACTATAACAACCGAATAACGTTCATTCTTCACTAAGGGAAAACGCGCTAAACAGTGCATTGTTACTGAAGATTACAGTTTGGTGGCAGTTTGCCTGAACTTGTTCGGTGGGTTTGCTGGCGCGCTATGACGACGGTCCGGTTTCATTTCGAGCAAACCTCGTATGACGGTAGAATGGTAGAAAGTCATGGATAAATGTGTTGGGCGGGAATCTAAAGGGGATAAAGAAGAAAAAGATGTATTCACGGATAGGGATTTTTTGAGAAATTTATTAAAAGAGCTAGGTTCATTGACTTTGCCTTCCCCGAAATGGAATATCAAAACAGGTAAATCTTTATGAATCTCCCTTTGAAATTCGAAATTTTAACCCACCGCTAGCAATAAATATTTTTTTTGTCCAGTTCATGCATTTTGAGCACGTATATGAGTTATAATTCCATAAGAGTTTCTGTTTAAAAAAAAACGTGGGTGAACAGTTTGCCATGGGCGTGCAGAATTGAGAGTAACGAGCAGTATTGTTTTATAAATGATACCTTTTCCATTTGCCACCACAAATTTCCTTTACGTATGTGCGAACTTGGCGAGTAGCAATTCCACCGAAAAGGAGGGATTCATTACCTGTCAATGAAAAAACAGGTTAGTAGAGGCGAAATAACGTGCAACAATTTTTTCCGGGTAAAATTAAAATCATCGCAAGAATAAGAGTGCACTTTTCAAGAGAAAAAATATCTCTACAGTGAATGACTACTAGGCCAGATGTTTTTCTTTCCTTTGTCGCGACCGAGAATAGACGCACAATGCCATGCGTGATTTGCGTGAATTTGAACAACAAACATAAACGCTATACTCTCCTAATTCTATTTTTCTCGTATTCTGTCACTATTATTTTAGTGCCTCCCAGTTAAATTGCTCAAGAGAGTTATCCTTCTACGATGTTCGTAATACATCCTTGACGAGTGCGTGTTACCTCATAAGAGCTTATTTTGAGTGCGTTTTGTTTGTGTTAAACGTAAAAACTATTTCCTACACCGTGAGTTTGTTTGAATTTATTAGTTGTACGTAATTGGTTTTTTTGATGCTTTAAAAGTACATTTATGTGTCGTGTGTCTAATATGTCTCCAAAATGCAATATTGTAAACGATGAATTTACTTCGGTTCTAGGAACATTGTACCCTATGTTTGCATTAGCTAAAGAACGAGATCGAATCACTGTATCCTCTCTATAGATACCACAAGTTGTACACTTACATCCTTATTTTAAATTTGTCTATTTAAGAAGTAAAAATAGGTTAAATAACTGTAGCGTTATTTTAATAATTTGTTTGTAGCGTTGAATAACACTTAAATTATTCTGACGTTCGACAAAACTGTATTGAATACTCTTCTTTTGATGTTATTAGCCTTCATTTGGCAACAATTTGAATAATGTATTTTCAATATTTCTCGAATATATATTTACCATTTTACAATTATAATTTATAAAAGGAGTCAGCAACTCTCCTTTTATTCCAATCGTTCTCCCCGCTGAAGCTTCTGAGTCTTAAAACTTAAACATTTGTATCCACGATAATAAACATCATGTACATATTTTTCGGACATTCTTTTGCAACTGTTTATAGTTTTAAGAAAGAGTCAATCGAAACGTTATCAGAAATAATGGACGATGAACGAAGTATTTTCATAACAGTCTAATTTTGTATCAAATGATATCCTTATGAATCCCGTATTTGATTTCCCGAACTCACATTTGCGATGCAAATACACCGAGTGGCGTGAATCAAAGACGACGCTATCATAATACATTACGAGGCTTTTGGTGGCGTTAAGTATTTTTTGCAGGAAGTAATGAAGAGTTAAGAATAAATTTAACTGCTTCAAAGTAGTAAAATATTGAGGAACATGTACGCAAATGAAGCAGGAATTAAACACTGATGTATGACTGTTATGGAACTACCATCAGTTTAGCTTGGTAATAACTGTAAAAATAATAACATACATTGAAAATGTTATCCAAAACAAAAAACATTGCCTTAAATAATACAACAAAGCTTAATTTATGATATATGATTGAGCCTACCATGCATAAATATGCACACACAGATACATTTATAAATATACAAAAACACACACATATACAGCACATTACATATACATGTATATATCATTGGTTAGAACTTAGATAAACTACATTAACATACATTTAAGTCAAGTATTATTTCCTATTGAACATTAGGTTAATTACATTAACTAAATACAAAATTCTTTATTGCATATACTCGATAAAAAAGTTTTAGCCTCCCATAAAAGTCTATAGTATTTTCTATTTTTTTTTAAACCATTGGTGATCACTTTATCCGTAGTTATCTCTCCCTCCAATGCTTTACATTAGTCATTTGTCCTTGTAAACGGCGAGTGCCTTAACACTAGAAGGACGGTATGGGTCATTTTGACACATGACGTGTTCAAAATAAAATTTAACTAATTATTTGTGACGAGATTCGTTTTAAAATTTATGACTTTTTGCATTTTTACTTATATTTTACAAAAATGGAAAGAACATTTCGTAATTGTTGCTGCTTAATTTTTTAATTGATGTTGAGTTGCCTGATGATATTTTTAAGACCGTTCCTAACACTGTTTAGAAATTTAGAAAGGAAGTAAGAGCTAAATTACTCCAGCGTGCATACTAAAAGCTTGTGTGTATAAGTCATGAGTTTCACAATGAGTATATATAAATGTTTTTATTGTATTCACTTCATTTCTTATGTTATATTATTCATCGTTTCCACCAGGTCAATTGCCTAATTGTTACGAGCTATTTCATAAATAAATTAATTAATAAATACCTAGAAGGACTATGGATCATTTTGACCCGTAACTTCTTTCTGTATTGGAGTCAAGTTTTCTCCAAATTTTCTTCTCCTATAGATCATTGATATTTATTTACTTCAACTTAAATATATTTGCGCACATTTAGATCATTACTTGAAGCCTTTATAATTCGTTTGAATGCCATTCGTCGGTATCGGAATTCTGTTGCGGCTTCCGGAAATTCAAATTCAAAATTACGGAAATTTTTTACTTTCAAATCGTCTTTGTATATCACTCGCAATTGAAATTGCCAGATGTGAAAGGATTGAAAGTATGTCACTTTCATTCTGCCGTTGTATACATTATTATCATATTCATTATTAAAATATGTAGCGTAAAATATGACAGATGATAGGAATGCGATCAACATTGCTTCCATTCCCAGAAGGAGAGGTTACAGCGGCCAGTGGTGCGACAATTGAAAAGGATAGTCCTGACCATCGATCGCCAAATTGTTTCGACCTCTCACTTGAGATACGCACGTTCGACCATATCTTTTTTGTCGCCGAAGTGTCGGCACACTACTTCTGAAACCCGCATAGAGGATGCACCGTGCTCAAGTTGTGAAATTATTTCCGAATCCCTTATTCTTTAACTTTAGGTAAATCACCCCGTGGGATGTAAAAGAGAGGAGGAAAGAGTTTTGGCTCTTATGAGAGCAGAAAAGCCTATTGCTTTTGTCCCTCCTAGGATTGGTAGGTACATTTTTTGACGCCGAAAAACTCTGTATGCTTTATTTCTGCCATCGGCTCCTTTTATCGCTTGTGGCCGTGAACTACATCCCTACCGTAGTGGCTGGCGGCGAGCGTAGTTCACGCACTTTTAGTACCGCGGGTTTCCCCGGAAAGGAATTTGGCTACCAGGGGGATGGCAGAAGTGAAGAATTGCGAATAAAATATACCCTTGAGGTTCTCGGCTCCCTCATGTCATAACGCCAATTGCCTTTGGGAGCGCCAGGAAGTGTGTTTCGGGCTCGTGTGTAATATCCGTTCCTTCTGTACGCGCTGAATCAAAGGACCAACGGTGAGGGCTTTCAATCTAGATCGAAGAATAGTCGTTCAAGAAATGGATTCACCTTAAGGGAGAAAAAAGTTTGGTATACAACCCATCTCGAAACATTTTCAGGACTTGATAAAATTGTACGCAGCAACTGGGCGGAAACGTTCGAAATCGCTTTTTATGTGATACGATTCGATTTTAATGATTCGATTCGTTCGAATCATAGAAAGTATGAAGAGTGCAAAGACTACAGTTTTGGGTTAAATAATGCACCTATTTCATTTTTTGGATTTGTCTTGCAGTTTTTAATTTCGGACATTAGAAATTTTTAGATTGCCTAAAAGGAAAAAACTAACCTGAGGCAACCGTAATGAAAAACGCATGCGATGCAATGCAATATCATAAGATGAAGACTCCATATAACTTTCTAAAAACAATTAGGCAGGAATTAAATGAAACATAAAGACTTTTATATAATATCTATAAATATTATAATGTTTATGTTTGAATATGGCAAGGCCCTTCTGTAAATAATGGAACATCTAGTTCACTTATTTTCTCAGATTCAGCGTCCGAACATAAACATAAGAACGTATCCTTAAACTTCCTGTATACGCGCTGCATACCAGAGTTATTGCTGCTTGTATTCAGGGGATTGAAAACCTTCTGTTCTGGCAATGTTTGTCAAATAATTCCTTTGTGATTATTTCCCTCGCTTCAACTGTAGCTCTGTCGCTAAATGTAGGATACCGTATCGTAAAAGTTGAAATACATGGAATTTTTTTGCAAAGCATGACTCAATACCCACTATTCGGATACGTAAGCTGTTGGAAAAGTAACAGATTGGGGCGGAACAGATGCTTTCTAAAATTAGTGCTGGAACAAACGGCAGTTAAAGATGAAAATGTTTCAACGACGTAGTATATGGAAGGCTAGATATACATGAGGAACACCTTTCTGTAATAATTAAAATGGTTATCCAGAAACAGAAGAAGAGATATCTAATTGATGATATATGTGTGGTGGAGGGAAAAGATTACCCCTCATTGAGGAAAAATGCTCAGATGCATGAATTGAATCGAGAGGGTTATTGAAGGGGAGGAGTAAACGAAGATTGGATAGATTCCATAGATTGGATTATTGTTCTGTGGTCGACCGAGGCCATTTTCACCATCGAGGATAGATGGGTAGACTGCTTGGGATGATTGCCTGGGGGGTTGTATTTGAAACGTTCGAGATAATTCCGATTGCGTAACTAAGGAGTCACGTGGTACAATAACGAAGGCTTCGAGATTTTTATGTATTTGAACCACTCGTAAACATCTCACGCAGCCTTCCCGATCGAGTATTACTCGCGGGAATATAGTTAATTGAGTTGAATATCGCGAGTAGAGACGCAATTAACAGCATGTCAGGCACTTACGTTATCCATCCGAGTGGGTAAAACTCACCGAAATCTCCAAACGTTCCTTGTTGTACCACGTGGCTCCTTAGTTACGTGATCGGAATTATCTCGAACTGTTCAAATACAAGCCCCCAAGGAAGCATTGAGAGAGAAACAGGGCGTCGACATTAGCCTAGCCTCAACAAAAGATGCGAAAAGGTCCACCGTTTAACGCATCACCCTAGGGTCACACCACAGAGTGTTTTGTACGTGGGCACCAAGTAAGGTTCAAAATTCCACTAAACATCTGCGTTTTAGTTTATTATCCGGATCTTTCGGGATGATAAACCAACTTTCTATTGCCACGACACCAAGTTCAGTATTGAAAAATGAAAGAAGGCTGACTCTAGCTAGTTATATGCTGTCCAAGAGAATAGCGCAGTTGACATTTATATATCAGCCAATTTTTAAAAACGTCCAATGTAGTTTGGGGAAGGGGATCACGTTCCCGAAAAAGCCATGATGATACCCTTTATTAATATCGTACGATCGTGAAAAATTGTTTACTTTCTAAGCTGAATCAGTATGCTCCAAAGTCACTATTATCTTTGACAGACTCTAAACCTCAGATTGAAAAAAAATTGTGGCCATCGCGGGATGCCCGACAGGAGTGGACATCAGTTAATGGATTAACAAGAGAATACGATAAAAAGAATAAGTTTATAACGCTTTGGCCTCATTTTGAAACAACGTCCGAAACATCTAGCTTAAATATTTCAAGGAAAATGAATAAAGGAAAAATTGTCTACGCGGAAATTCCGTCTGGGAGTCGGGTGTCGCGTGACGCTAATCTTTTGTGAGATTTCCCCCATCCATTAGATGTGATCCACTTTAAAAAATAAACTGATCGACGATACTCGTAGTGGAAACAAAAGTAGCGAAATCTTTCTTACAGAGAGTACCTAACCGATTGCGCCTCGTTCATGATATTTGATGGGATGGGATGCAGTTACCGCATAAATGAGCTGTTCAGATCCAAGCCGTGAACTCTATCTCTCCCTTATGAGTGTGCTGTCATGCATTCACGACTGATCGGCCTACTCTAGCCATTTTCATTTCGGCGTAACTCTGGTCGGAGCCAGCCGGAAACAGGAAGCGTAGCTTTCCGTAGTATAGTGGGATGACCTCGTGTTTGGCCATTATTTCGTTATTGGTGAGGAAACTCCACTGGGGCTATCCGTACGTCCTTGGAATACTGAGCGTTATCTAAAAATTGAGGGCTTGGTCAGCCCTTTCCGATTCGGCGTAGCGTAGCTTTTCTTTCCTTTTCTAATGGGCTGGTTTTCGTCCAACGGTGTACTAATTGGATCTCCCTTGAATGGCTACAGACGCGGCTCGCGCCTGCGTGCGTCGTCGTTTCCATGGCTTTGTGTTTGTTTGTTTCCCACGCGACGCTGTGGTGAGCGACCGGAAACTTTTGAGGCTCTAATGGTGTGTCGACAGATCGATACTTCCCTCTCTCCCGTATTGAAAACGTCCTAGTTTGTTATCAGCCGTCTATTTGCTTGACCACCAACTGACGGTAAAGCTTGCTTCCAGGAAGTTATGGAATTTAAAAAAACTCAAGGTTACGTGTGGATCTGTTACTTAAAAATTTTAAATATTCGCTTTCCAAATGTATTCATGGTGTGAGACTCGGTCAAAACCTCCACTTTTCATAACATGCTGTCTTCGACGAAAGAAGATCTCTTTGCAATACGCCAACTTATAAACGTTTTTATTTGACAGTTTTCTATCCTTAACATCATAATCAACTTCTGGTTGATGGCTTGATAATGACGTAAAGCATCGAAACCGGTCATATTGAACATTTCTCAAAATTTCAACGCATTTTTTACGCGCGTTTTCAGCGTTTTTATCTATGTTATTCATGGGTATTTTAATTCAAGTAATTAATACTCAAATTTCATTTTGGAATTACTAATTTCATTCATCATCTTCTAATAATTAGCTAATTCCGCGATTTCTATAATAATTATTGCAATTGTAATTTTACTCCGCTATAATTTAATCAGCAGGTATGTGCTGTAAAAAATGCAAAGAAAATCGTGCCTATAAATTGTTAATTGAAAGATTTGTATTGTAGTACTAATTCCTTGTTTTACCTTTGTACAGCATAGTGATAACGGAGTTAAATAATGTTGCGGCAAAAATTTGACTACATGTATTTTGTCAAAAAGTTTTATAGCGTTACAAAGCAGAGTTATTCTGAAAGTCATAACTTTTTTGTGAAAGCATATGTTGTAGCTCCATTAAATAATGTTTTTATGCGTTTTTAGACCGTATTTTTCTGCTTTAAAGTTTTATCGAACTGTAGGATACGACCTTTACTCAAGTTAATGAAAAAATCTATTGTTGAATGTATCCATATCACCTTTTTTGTCACTATACAACTTATGACGAATATAACTGTAATTATTGTCTCAATTTGTGACTGATGGTTGTTACATTGGATCTTTACTTGTAACTTTAGTCTCCGCTGGCAGATGATGAGAGATACTCTGAATATGCGTCCATTTTTATACTGTTTCAGAAACATAGCATGACTTATAAACGCTTGCGTCCTATACAGCCGTTATCTGTGATGATTTTCCATTACGCTTCCGATATTACGCTTGGGATATGCTTTCATCGCAAGTTATTTCACCCGGATGGCTTAAACGCGTTCCTTGACGGTTCTTTTCTCTCGATCATATCGTCACAAAATGATCAGAAGTCATTTGTCGTTATCTCCAACTCTTTATCGTACATCTCTTTGTTCCCACTCTTATTCTTTACAACAGCTCTCTCTTCGGTTTCCCCCGGACACTTCTTCCGGCTCGCGAAGGAGAAGACGGCAGGAGGTTGAAAACTGTTTTACGGTTCTGGCTTTTACCCAAAACTCATCCATCATGCGAAACTCCCCGACAAGTTGACGGGTGGTGGGCCCTGAAGAGTGGTTGGATAGGGGGAAGGGGGGGGAGGTGCGGGGATTTTCGGTTTCATCCTGGAGGGGCGTCGTGCCGTGCTTTTTGAGCCACGACCCTTTACAACGGTCTTCTCTTTCCTTGCTGGCGGTCTCGAAGCCTTCCTTCCTCCCCTTCCCACCTGAAGCCTCTCCCGACTTAATCCTCACTTTCTCAACCTCCTTGTCCCACCCAATTTGCAACCGACCACCTACCGTCCACTTGAACGGAAATCCAGTGGCTTATCTGATGAAAGTATCGGGCAATTAGTTTGAGGAGGCGTCATTGTCGTCCCCCGTGGAGTAGCGTAGTACACCGTCTTAAAGTGATTTTTAAGTTGTTTTTATGAAGTTTATCAGTGCATCAAGGTAAACCAATGAACCAGTTAATGTGGCATCCTATGCAAGCCATATGACACTTAATGTAACTGCATCAAAGAAAATTTGGTGTCAATTTTCGATTATTTCATCTCTCAGGGATTTTGATTTCCAGATAATCTGCGAAACTCATAGAAAACACAAATTTGAAACCATGGGTATTAATACCCATAAAGAGGCGTTTAGCATCAGGCATTGAGATAAAATGTTTTTTAACTTTCACTTAGTTAGATGCATGTTTTGCCTTCATGGGCCAATTATGACTCACAATGACACCTTGAAAGAGAAAACATTATTTGTAACATTTATGGACATAGATTCGAACACGCAACTTTCGGGTTGGAGAATGGTGACCTCAATATATCAGAAACTTGACCTTGAAGGAGGAGCAAAGATTTATCCTTTCGATGTTATAGCTGATTATGCTTTCACCATGTCTCCCAGAATTTAAATATTTTACCGCTTCAGAAATCAAATAAACTGTTTACAAAGTCCTCTCTCTCCAAATTACCTTGTAGATCCCATATCTACTGCTACGTACATTTAGTTTGAAGTTAATAGTATGCTGATGAAGTTTCCTGTTGTGAACATTTTTTTCTCCGCGAGTATACGTATATTTCATCCAGCATATCTTCGACCTTGCTTATTTTATCATTCTATCTGATTTAGTGTTAGTATCTCATATGTGTTATTAATATTTGCTTGTTTTGAGCTCTAATATAACTGTTTCAATTTCTCTTAGTTCATAATAGACACTTCGTCTAACGGTAATAAGAATTTGCCTAATATACCATATTCTAGATATCTGATATCTATGCCACTATTACATGCACGGATATGGTGACAATATTGGCTTATTAGTTTCAATATGGGTCATAAGGACTTCTTCGGGACATAAAAGATTAATGTCGGTTTAGATAATTAAATTCCGGAAACTTCATCTCTGCAACGTATTGCTTTAAAAAAAAAATTCGTCTTTCAGAGCATTAAAGTATGTCGTGAAGACTTATTTAGTTATTAGAAGTTCATAATTTCTGCGTGATATTGTGTAAGAAATTTGGAATTAAAATTAATAATAATAGGCTCATTGAGAATACGAAGGATTTATATTTTCAATTTTTAGGTTTGTAACCTTTCACAATTGTTGAAAAACAGTTTAATTTCCAAAATAAACGTGAAAGATGTATTTTCGATTGAAAATCCGTTGCTAACTAATAATTTCACTAAATTCTAAAAATATTAGGATTCAAAGGAGTCACAATACTTTCTATGTGATTTCTTCTGCCATTGATTAAGTATTTTTTTTTGTTTTATCTTATCTTCAATGCAATATTTTCATTTTTCTTCCTTGATCAGAAAATAAATTAAATTTCGAAGACTGCAAGCAATGTTTTTCCGATGGCTGAACTCTTTTTTTGTAGTTTCAAGACAATATTTTACTGCAATAATATTTTTTGATCGACACAATAATATTATAATAAAGTTATTTGTGTAGTGTCGTAATTCAAACTCGCTATTATTATGTATAAAGCAAATATTGATGGTATAGAAAAAGGAGTTTTCAACGCATATTTAAGTGTTTGCACAGAGGTTCTCAAACGTTTTTGGCTCGCGGCACACTTTTTCCGTGCGTAATTTAGCGGCTCATCCCTAATATAGAGGCAAAGATTAGGAATTACGATCGGCTGTAGAGGAATTTCGAACGCTAACGAGCAGTCCCGAAAGGTGTCCTAGCGTACGGTATACGTAACACTGAAACGCTCGAAAACTCGTTGATTGTATTGCATGTATTTTCTGTTGCCTAAGATCTAATGATATAAGAATAATCTTAGGGAACGTAAAATACACTGTTTTATTAAAACATAAATACAAATACTAAAATATTTAATACATTAGCATGTTCTTATGAATTCATACATTCCAGTAATTTTATTCGCGGCACACCAGGGTGCCAGGGCACTCTCAATGCGATTACGTGCTTTATCATGTACATATTACCACTTACCTATGTATTTGTCACCTAGAGTGCACCAGGAAATATTCATTGCCTTGTTAGAAAAAAGTTATTCTTTTCCGTCGTAATTGAAAACTTATCACCTACCATTTAAAAATCGTGAATAGTACAGAATTATTTGTATTGATGCACCTGTCTATATTTTTGTCCCTGGTGAAAACTACCCTAAATTTTGCTTTTTGCTGAAGGACTCTAAATCCCTGCATCCACCTGCTCTTCTTGAAGAGCTTTACTGTTTAACATGTACAGTTTAACGCTTTAAACAAATACAGTGTAGCTTACCGGAAGGTAAATTTCCGTGCCATTCTTTGTACACAATATTATCTACAAGCAATTAAGATTTTTAATTTTTTTCCTGAAAGAGATATTCTGGTATTCTTTATCACACTGCTGTTAACTATGGAAGTGGAAACTTGGAAAAACGCGAAACGTTTTTGTGCCCGGTAGGAATTTGTTCTAGAACGTTTCTGCGTACGTTAAAAATGAGAAGTTTCTCATAAGGAAGTAATTTGCTTGAGGGGAAATTTTTTATTTGATCTTGCTTCTTTTTTGCGAATATTCGAATGAAGTGATAAGCTGAAGAATTTTTATACTCGTGCCTACCTCAGTGACTTAAGTATTTTATACGTCTCGATTTGAAACAGAATCTATTTCTTCCTTTCAGCGGTTTTCTTAGTCAAATAGGAGAATTGGAGGTAATGCAGGTTATATAGGCTAAAGCTGTGATGGTCTAGCAGTGAAGAGCATATAGCAATTTTTCGAAAGTTTGCGTATGAATATTTGATTTGATCGTGGTGAAATGAAATGCTAATATTTGATCTGAAAGTGTGTGTACAAGAGTCAGGAGCAATTGAGTTAGGTGCAGATTAAATATGAATGGAATGCTCACAAATATTTATGTTATATATTTCTGTATTTTTTACATCTGGAATATACGATTTAAGATCGAAATGTATCACTTTTTCTTGCCTTCTGAAACATAAAGGAAAACATTTACAGGGTATAAGACAACCCTCTTTTGCCAAATTGGCAAGAAGAAGGCTTAATCCCTTGAAACCTTCTCTCTTGTTAATTATTCGATGAGGACATGATCAAACTGACTGCTCATCTTACTCGTTGCAGAGTCAACCTGGTGCGAAACTTTCTTCTGCTCTTTACCTTTTCCAAAGATTTTTCTTCCGTTGGTTTGTGTGTAAGGCAAACATATTATATCGTTAATATAAGGTTCCATGAAGAGTGATAAAAATTAATGTGTATTGGCGTTAATTTCCTGTCCATTTCTTAATACTCACTTGAGAATTAATTATTTAATTTCAAGTTAGAATTCAAATTTAGAGTTCCCATAGTGTTTACGTACTACCTTAGAAACAAATAATGTACGCATTGTTGCGTTCATTATTTGCGAATATCCGCATTTTTTTCTGCAACTCTTTTCACATTGAATAGAACTCTACGTTTATTTTTGACGCTTTAATTGCTTTTTGTGATCCATTGTTGGGACCAATAAAAAAAAATATAGCACATCACGTGGATATTATGTTTTGCTGACCTCTGCTCTCCATTTCTTGTAGCCCATGTAGCATGAAGTACCTACCTATTTTCATTTTCCATCATACTAAATTATTAATTACAAAGTACACAATCATTATTTTTTGTTGCCACCTAATGTGAAAACCCAACATAATGAAATTTTGCACTTACGTAAATGATAGCACTAGAAAGGGCAAAGACTTTATAAGAAAGTCACCATAAAGACATCAAAGTAGGATCATCAGGTTAATACAGAAAGTTGGAAAACTAAGCTGACACTAAGACACTGTTGGAGGTATTTTTTCATATGACCTTTGATGTATGTTGATGTCCCGAGAATTCACACATAAGGGTCATCCTGATTTTCTTTGGAGCCTATTCCTATGTTTAAACTGAGTATAATTATTGCCATGAAGCACCATGGTCTAAACCTTCAAAGTCACTAATGCATTAGAAAACGTGAAATGTTCGACTACTGACTCACTTTGGCTGGTAGAGTGGTAGGTATGAATGAAGCAAACCAATCCGTGCAAAGCTGGGTACTTCGGCTAGTTTGTATAAATGCCTTGATATTCTTATCTTTATGACCAAATTGTCGGAATTTGTGGAAAAACCACCTATATATTCATCAATATATCATCACAATATCATGAAAAAGACTCTGAGTAGAAATAGTCTTAAATATTGCATGTGCAATATTTAACACACACATAAGTATTTCAATTTGAGTAAAAGTAGTGTTAAATAGACATTCTATACGAATTTGCCAAAATATATGTAATTCTTTACCTTTATTGTGATTTTGTATCTTTCTGGCTCTATATGTTATTTTTATTACGTTTTTAACCGAGATTACGCCATAAAATGTTTTAAATATTTGCATGTCTTATATTATTTTTTATTATTGTTGTCTGATTGAAGTGCTCTACCAGACCTCCATGTTCGCATCACATCAACGTTAAGGCAACTTAATGTAATATTTAAGTGAACCAAACCCAATCCCAAGTCTAATTAAGAGCCAAATAATTGAAATTATTCCAAAAACGACTTTCCAATTGATTTTTATCGTAGGTGTCAATTAAGAGACAGCTAAACGTATTTAATAAAACTGAAGGCTTACCGAAGGCAACCTAACTTTTTTTTGTGGACGTTCGTTCTTGAATGATAACGGTGCGGCACATCAAACTGATTGAAATTGTATGTGTACATGTATGATTTAATACGACAAAGATTCTAACTATTTTGATAACACATCCAGAATAGAGGGTTTTAAGAACGAGAAATTCATTGTGCTACGTCATATCATTGAAAAAAATTTGTAAAGAGTCGAGTATTAGATCAGAAAAAATTTCCGGGCTAAATCATGAAATCAGCATTGGAATTAATAGACACTCCCACAATAGGGTTTTATTTTATGGCTTGTAAAGATGATAAAAATAAACACTTAACGGAATGAGCCTTGAATTAAACTGCGTGAAAATTTATAATTTTTATCTCTAGCCTCAGATTTTGACTTAATGGTCTTAAAATTGACCAAATGCTATATTTAGGTGTTTTTGTCGACCTATCAAGATTAACACCAAGGTCATTCAACGCGTATACCATTGTTGAATTATATGTTTTGTGAATACAATCCTGAGAACTCTTCTCACCTCATGGGAGATTCCATTGACAACGCAAGTCTTAATAACGTTTCGCTCTCTTCCATTTCAGGCATTCCTGGGACAATGTTCTCCTCGCCCCGTCCACATCTCTTGGTCTCGGCCCACGGCCCGTCCATGCGTGACTCGTCCTCGTTGCCGGCAGCCGCGGCGAATTTGCAACAATGAGCGGGAGAGAGGGGGCGGATGGGGCGGGCGGCGGCCCTGGGAGCGGTGGCCCCCCGAGCAACGCCTCCCCGAGGCGTAGGGCCGGTTCCTCGGAGACCTTGCTGCCCCCGCCGCCTCAAGCCGCCGACGCGGCTAACTCAGGGTACGCGAGTGAGGAGACGGCGAGCCTGATCGCCAGGGACGACGACTTCTTTGAGTCCGCCACTCGGACCGACAAGGTGGCGGAGAGGGAGAGGGGTCGCGCCCGGGCTCGCGAGTTGGCCGGCGGGGTGTACCGACACCGGCACCTGCTGGCGACCTTGCCACCGCCCTCCGCGGCCACCTCCCACGAGGGTCCGGTGTGTCTGACGATCGGCCCGGACCACGAGGAGCCGGAGGAAGGCGGGCCGCAAACGGAAGCGGCTCGCTCCGTGCCGGACATCGAGCTCCACTGCCGGAGGGGCGAGACGGCTGAGGCAGGAAGGGGCATGGAGGTCGTGGGGCTCCCAGGTATGGTTATAAAAAGACAACTTACAAACGAGTTGATTTGCGGGATTTATCTTAATGGTCATAACAGAGATCGTATCCGAAATATACTTTTTAAATTCTAGCATTTGTAATGAGTATGGAGTTAATATAATGATATTAATGACGCAATAACTTCGTTCTAATGGCATAACTTCTTAATACTTGACTTAAAAACATACTTTAGGTTTGTAACTGACATTCATTTCACGCTGTAAACGGAAGGATTCAGTTTATTTTACTTTTTTGTAACCATTGCGGTGAGTACTAAATTATTTTTTATTAATTTGAAAGCATACAATATAACATAGTCACATTTTTTCGTGATCATCGCGACTGAACAACTTCTCAAGTGCATCTCTCACAATACTTTTTTATTTATTAGGAAATAATTGATAAAATAGTGCTATTTGGTTTATTAAAGTTATTCATTGATATCCTTAGAAATCTGAAATAGTTGTCTTTAAAATGAATTTGTATGCATTAATTTTATTTTTTTTTCATTTTTTTTATTTGTGAGTACAAAATATCTATAAAACTCATTTTTTTACATGACATTTTTGTATTTTTCTCCGCGGGAACATTTTAAACAAAATTTATTCCCTCAAAGTGAATGCTGGCTTTTATTTTTGAATCGAATTTACATTTTGATTGCTTTCTAGAATAATTATTTCCTGCTGTCCTCAGTCGAAAGATTCTTTTACTGCTGCTCTTTGGTAAACTCCTCTTTCAGCCAACCGCTTTCTTTCGTTCTTTATGGCTAATATATTTTTATTTCTACCACAACAAATCTTACCACTCATCCATCCACCAATTTATGAAGCAAAAATTGGTGGATTGGCTTCTGTTAAGCCTCAGCATATGTCCAAAACATTAGCCATTTCCATCTTTCCCATAGCATTATACCTTTTATTTTGAACTTTTCGTAGTATCTCTTCGTTGGTGATTCTTTGAAGACATTTGGTCTTCACTATACCTCTTATGCATCACATTTGAATTTCTGCCAACAATGAAAACATGCATGCAATTTTCTCCTAATGAAAACATGCATAAAAAAGTAAACATTTTTGTCGAATTTCCTGCCCTCTTCCCTTTTCCATATATTTACCACTTTTTCTTGGATTTGCGGAAAACTGATAAAAGTAAAGCTATTAAAGGTAGTTTTGCTGTCGAAAAGTAAAATATCAGAATAAAAATAAAATTATATTATTCACCAAAAAACACTCTACACGGAGAACATGTCACATAATCCGTCGAGCGTAAACAGTTTTCTTCGAGGAAACGGCTTATTTTATATATTTTAAAAATTTCCTCCAAGGAAACGAATCAAATTCATATCCTGGTGATGATACCAAGCAAATATTTACCTTATTTTTTTGCATAAATGTTTTGTGTTTTCAATTTTATTCTTAGATGTTTATAGTAATTTTTTTGAATTAGTTTTAAGCACTTAGGAAATAGGAAAACGCTTACATTAAAAATTCCCACCTTAAAATATTTTAGAAACCAGCATAAATACCTGAAAATCTATCTAATTTGAATTTCGCACAAACTTGTATCTTCATACATGTCCGTTGAAGTTACAGTGCTTTGAATCTTGTCAATAATAACAGACAACTATTCTTCTTTTATCATTACAGTATCATTATTTTTACAAAATCATCATCATATTTGGACCATATTTCATGGACTGGTTAAGTATGATGTCAAGAGCAATTGGTTACCAAGGCACATACTCTTTACCAAATAAATGCGAAGTCAATGCTAAATATAAAGAAAAACTATTGTTTGGAGAGTAATTTAGACGCCACTATTTTACCAGTCCATAACTTCCATTTAGCATACACATATTTTGGTGCATGAACTAGGCAAGAGCAGGATTAACCTGATTCTTGCTCCAAATACTAGTGCGGTTTCTGTTGTCAAATTAGCTTATCCCATTCAGATATGCCCATAATAGTCTGGTTCTTGCACGGAAAGAAGCGCAAACACGTACTATGTATAATGCGTACTGTGAATCATTTTTGGGAAAAAGTGGACTTATTTTGTTTTCGCACCAAACGTTTCGTATTATCATCATTGAAGGATTCACCATCTTCGTAAAATACACACATATTCCAAACGTAATTCGCATCATCTTTCAATTTTGCATTCCGCATTCGTAGGCGGCGACGCGAGCCCTTCAACCTGCCGGGCCCGCTCCTACCTGCTTCCGCACGCCCACTCCAGGTGCCGCTGCGACCGGTCACTCCTGCCGCTGGCGCGCTCCGTCTCGCGGGAAAGCGTGCGGTCGGCCCACGGTGGCGCCGGCCAAGGCGCCGTCGTCCCCTCATCGTCCGTCCTCATCTCCGGCGGCGTCTCGGTCGGCGGGGGCGACGTCACGCTTCCGGTCGTCATGACGTCGCTGTCCTCGTCTCGGGACGGATCCAGTACGCGGATCATCCGGCAGAGCTCGCAGCCGGAGTCGTCTTGCAGCCACTGTCATCACCCACCACCTACCGCCTCGCTGCGGCAGCTCAGGGAACCAGGAGACGGGATCGCGGGAATAGCCGCGGACTCGCTTCGAATCAATGGGGCGATACGGCAGTTCAAACAGGTAGTCTATCCGTGCTGTCTGTGTCATTATTTTTTCACTTTGGGAAATTCTCAAGGGAATTATATTTTAGTATTTTCCTTTGTTCATGAGTCCCACTCCCTCCCCAGAAAAAATTTAATCCCATTAAAATAAAGTCTTCCAATCATTTTTCTAAGGGTTTTTAGGAGTCATCTTGGCGAGTTCGGCGATGGACCCATACCTGTTCGAAGATTATGGTAATGATTATCACTCTATTTTAGTGCCTAATGAAAGTGGTTTGGTATCTAGATGCTATACTTCCCTTCCTTTTTATCAATAAATTATATTTTTAATTTTGAGGAGATATATTTCTGAAAATAATAGATAGTTTTTACTTCATCGACAACTTTTCGGTGTTATTTTGTATCTTCAGGGCAAAAATGAATTTACAGCATTTACAAAAGCAATTAATACTCACATTTTATACAATATTTAATCAAATTTACTTGCATAAAATATTTACTATTTTTCTTTGGAAAATGAGTATCGCTAATTTGTACAGTTTTTTCCTGCCAGTTTTTAAAAGGCGGCTGAAAATTCAGTGCCCACGTCTTATTTTCTATTGTTAAGAATGCACAACCTTATGCAAAACATATTTAGTGTTAGCAATGTTTGGTCGGTAATTATTTTCTAGTTACCCGAATATGTAGTTATAATAAGCATTAACTTCGGTATTTTTACGTTAGGTTAACATCATGAGTTTTGCAAAAAATGACGGATATAGTAATACGGTCTAATATTGAGAAAGAATTTGCATCGAAAGTCACAGTCGTTGTCTCAGATAGTCATAAAATCTAATAGCTGTAGTTATCAATAGCTCCCGGCCGATATTTCCTGCACGCATCGTATGAATTATGGGCAGTAGATCACAATAAAATGGTAATTAAGAAAAAGATAATCGTAATGGAGTTTGTCGGAGTAATAATTAGCTGGGTTTATTTTTTTAATAGGCTTCTTCGACACGGTACAAATTCTTTTCTGATAACATTTTTCTGTGTATAAATCCTGTAATAATGAATTTAGAATATGAAAAATCCGATGGATGCTCTTAAATTGATATCCACATACCATTCTTAAACACTGGTCTTTGCGAACCCCCTAAAACCGCGGCCGGGACAAAAATGTCCCATTGGAATTTTGACATTCCCTGGGTCTGATAATGGTCTCAATTCTTCAGGAAAGGATATATTTATTGGAAACAAGTTATCAATCGAAGGTTAAATTTATTTATTTTACATCATGCACACACAAAAATAATTTGTTTTGATTTAAAAATAAAATATGACTTGAATATGAACTTAAAATCTTGCGCAAAGCATCTTATTTCCACAATATTTAGTGTAGATTTCTGTAAATAATATCCGAAAGAGAATGTTATTTCACTTAAATGAAGCTCATGTAGTTAATAAATCTTTGCCAAAAAGTAAGTAGTTCTTTAGGTTCATAAGCGTTTTGTAATGAATATTGATTATACCATGCCTATGAATGTTCATATGAATATTGATTTTTTCACATAAGACATTACAAGCATAATTTACATTATTACAAAGAGAGATAAATTATATCACTCTGGGTAAGTAATTATGTCCCAATCATATACTTATGTATTCATTATTTCATTGAGGATTGCAAGATGTACAGGGATAGAAAATTGAGGCAACTTCTTACTTGCACACTGGTGTAGAGCATGATGCGCAATTATGAGACCTTTTTCCTTCTTTAAAAGAATTGTGTACCTAGCTGTGGTTATGCGGACCATTTGTCTTTCAATAGATCCGCGTTACCGGATGGAAACTTAGTTTCTACTACTACATCAGTTCCAATATGCACCAAAATCGGGATGAAAGGAACTTGAAATTACTCCATTCTAATTTGGAATACCCTAATACACTGTGATAGTTATACCATTGTTCATGAAAGCTAAAGATTTGTAGATGTGCTCTTGAGAGCTCTTTATACACTTAGGTACTTCCCTCAAACATTTTTTTTGTTGTGCCTAATAAGCTCGTTCTTTTTGGTGATAGACATTTTATTAGCGCAAGGGAGGTAAAGAAGTTGACACAAGCAATGTTTCTTCCTTTATTTAGGTAAGGGACTGCGAGCCTTTTCACTATACATTCTTTTAAACGTTTAGAAGAAGACCGATTTTCATCTTTGCAAATGTAGGTGAAGGCATTCAACATGAACTTAATCTCTCGAACAACTCGATCTTAATCTGAGCAAATGCACGGCGGTACATTTCTTGCGGAAGTCGTCCAACTATTCCCGTGTATATGCTGTGGATGGCGTTAACATAAAGGCGACAGATAAAGTGAAGTATCTAGGAGTTACGATAACTTCGGACCTATCGTGGGGAGCACATATAAGAAATATTTGTGGCAGAGCTCTGAAGAAGCTAGGATTCGTCAAGCGTATTGTGGGAAGATTTTCGGATGAAAAATTAAAAGAGAGGTGCTATTTCGCACTCGTCCGGCCACACCTTGAATATGCAGCGAGCATATGGGATCCGGTGCAGAAAGACTTAATTCGGGAACATAATAAAATACAAAGGAAAGCTGCACGATTCGTCAAAAACAGCTACGGGCGTACTGACAGCGTTACATAGATGTTAAACGAATTAGGCTGGGAACCGCTAGAGACTCGGAGGCTGCGCGCTAGGCTTAGATTGCTTGAACAATTGAGAATAGATATCTTTCAGAGCGACACGGAGAACATCATATTAGAACCCCACTATATTTCCAGGTCCGATAGAAACGATAAATTAAGAGAGATATTTTGCCGAACGGATAGGTATGGGAATTCGTTTTTCCCTCGAACAATAAGGGACTTCAATAAATGCTAGGCGTAATTTCATTAGAGCGTTTCCTTTTTATCTTTAAGCGGCTGGTGTCCTAACACCCCCCACCACACGCCTATTGAGGCGGCTTGCGGGGTAATATGTAGATGTAGATGTAGATGAATGTAGAATCTTTATTGACGGCCATCCAGTGCTTTTTCCCTAATATCAGGCTTAGAAGCAATAAATAGAAGGAATCAACATCTATCAATTTGCCGGCCCCGGTTGCGGTGGGGTATAGTCCTCGCCTATAAATCCGAGGATCGCGAGTAAGAGTTCCGCCTGGGTTGGTTTTTCGCATGCCCAGGGCATGGGTGCTACTTCCAAGGTCTGGTGGTTCGGCTCCTGAGAAACCTAATGATAGGCTTACGACTCATCGTGATCGCAGGGGCATATGGACCACCAGAATCGTCCCAGAGCAAAAAAAAACATTTTAAGGGGAACAACTGCTCAAATGCAAAAATACATGGACCAAGAATATACATGCTTTGGAAGTTGGAAATAAATATATTATGTACCTCTGATATCAAAGCAAACTTGTCATCTTTCAAATTCTCCTACCGGGTTGATGTCATATCAAACCTTAGGAACCATATGATTTAACTGAAGCTGTCACATGACATCACAGTCTTACAAAATGGTAAACACCATTTCTCGGACCTCAGAAGATCCACCTCTATTCTATTGAATTCAGTGGCACCCCTAAAATACAGAAGACCCAGAAATGCATTGAACTGTTTCAATGGCATAGACCAATCATCGAATCCCAGAATCCTAAGAGCCTCTGTTTCAGTTCATTCCTGTTTTTGATTTAGAGTATATCATTCAAGGAACAAACGCCAGTCACTTGATGAAAGACCGGTGATGACACACTTTTTTACGTAGGGATAAGGACCGAAAACATGCAGGATGGTAATATTTGGATCCTCGGCGTAATTTTTCTCAGAATTGTCTGAAAAATCTGCGGTAGAATCTATTGCACTTTAATCAGAGTCGCTAAGGAAAATACTGTATCCATCTTCGCCTTCTGATCTATCTTCCTGAAGATGATTTAGCAAAGCCACGATTCCCTCAGACATAATGCCACGACGACGATCCACGCTGTACTGATAGGAAAGTCCCCTTGATTACGTTTCTATAGCATCTAGGGACCACATCGGCATGTACTCTACTCATCGTAGACAGAACGTGCAAGCAGACGAGAAGGGTGTGAGAAAGAGACAAATATGAGCGTTGTGACATCATACCAAGATTTGTGTCATCTATCTCTCTGAAAGCGTGCAACAATCAAACAGGTATGTTTATGTTGAAAGCAGGGATGTTGTAACAAGTAAAATTTCACGGTAATTGAAAGTATTTGTAATGAAAGAACTTGAGTAGAGATTACAATGCAACTGTATATCATTAAATACCTACGTACATACTATGCTTCTTTGTGACTGCGTAACGCTTTAATATTCCTAAAATTAAGCAAAACTAGGTAATAACTGTGTAATGTTATTTTACTAACCCATAATCAAGTTTTCCAAGCGAATAATAAAATAAATCAGCAACCAATAATTATTTAAAAAGACAAACCGAGCTACTTGCCTACTTGGGACCAAAATGTCCCATCAGCGGTTTTAGGTATTTCTAGTATTTCCTCGGAAACTATGAGTCCGAAGAAGACATTTTTTTCCCAAAATAGTCTACTACATGAATAAATAAAATTCAAATACTCCCAAGTTTTCACAACAAATATCAAGAGAGATATACTTGATAAACATTTGAAATAGGACAAAAATGTCCCGTCCGCGGTTCCAGTGTTAAGGCCATGATTTTTATCGTGAGATCGAAAACTATTCTCTTTCCGTCATTTTTATTGTTGAAATATGTAGCGTTAGGACTTTAGGTTTGGTTTGGTTAGGATCAAGTTATTTATTGCTAGAGACAAAAGTTAGGATATGCGGCGAGAGCCTGGAGATAGAACCTATCATCGTGAGTTTTTTTTTCCTTGCAGAATTTTACCTTGTAGTAATTGGCCCAAAACATGGAATGATTGGCATGCATTAGGAACATATTAAAAAAAGAATCGTTTGGAGAAAGAAAACGTAGGAGAATATAACGCTTGACGGGCGTACGAGGTCCTACCAATGTATGGTATACTATGATAATGGTGGGTTCTTCTTTTTACTATTTCTGAAGGGAAAATGTGGGAGTGAAGGACGTAGAATGTACGAAATAGCTCATATTCCATCTTTCTTTATTAGTCAATTGAAATACGGCGGACTGACTCAAATCATACGAAAATGAAATTATTAATATTATTAGTTAAAATAAAATTTGAAAATTTGGTAATGCAATTAGTAGAGGGACTTATTCTGTGTCACGAGGTCAATTTACAGTTTTGGGCCAAAAAGCATGGTACATGACATGCTTATTTAAAAACTTTAATAAAAGATTTGCTCAATTATAATTGCCAGAAGATAGGGATTCAACTTATTGATTTATTGCGAAATTCAAGCTATAGATATAGTTTGGTGTGTAGATTTGAATTTTTTTGGTAGTAATTAGTTAAAAGTATAAGATAATATTGGAGAGGATGGATTGGGATGTAAGTGTGGAGGGAGATAGAGAGATTTGGATGAGTGGATAGGAAGAAAAACGAAGAAGTTCTTGTTATGGTTGAGTAGGTAGGAAACTGGAGTGCAGTAAAAACGTTTGCCCGAGTTTGTACGAGCATCCAACGTACGTGAGTGCGTTGCTACTACCAAGCATTACTACCAAGCATCACTTGGTTTCTGCTGTTAATTAAGAATTTAAATGCTCAATTGGTGTCCATGAGGTGTAAAGTTCGTAGCTTAAAAGCAAAGGTGAAATCGGCAAACTCAAGATCTGGCTGAGTGTACTTTCTATCATTAAAAGGAGAAACGTGTGAAATATTCTTTCGTCTCTGTTACTTTTTTGGACGATCTGGGTCTTTAAAAACAACGAGTTAGCACCTCCGATCGAACTGCTTAAAAAACCGTACTACGCTTGAAAGGTTACAAGTGTAGTTAAAATGAAGTCCGGCCTTTAATTAATCCATATGCTAGCTGTGTCTTTTGGGATGACAGAGTTTCATAATGGGTGGGAGAGCACTATAAAACTTCAGAAATATTAGGAGAGATTACTGTTCCAAATTTTAAATATTCTTCGGAAATTATTAATTAACATTTCTCAAAGAATTTTGGATCAGGTCTTCTCATTCGTTCTTCTTTCTTCGTGGTTTATGTAAACGTTTGAAAAAAAAATTCTCATACTGCAATACCACATTTTAACTTCATCAGTTTATTCATGCACTCCTCTTTCTTCTTAAAAAATTTGAATATTTGTATGTAAAACATTTGGATTAGATGAAAAATATTTGAAAATCTATTTAAATATCATGGATCTCCCAAATTCCATCTCCCTTTTGCTAGACATTTTTGAACCTGTGTATCATAAAAACCATGGGAAACTTAAACATTGGAAAATTGCAGTCATAATAGATGGCTGAAACGTATTTCTTTTACTCGGATTTCATAGGTTGGCATGTCAAACATTATTAATGTAAGGTGATAAGCGTATCTTGGCCACCAGTTGTTAATAATTTATTATGCTAGAATCTTTCGGCAGAAGATAATTATTGAACAACCTTTAGCCAAAATGATCCCTTTGGAGAGTAGTTTCCAGCCTCTTTTGATTTCGTACAAGTTGGTCAACTATTCCTCAAATTTTATTATTTCCATGAGATAAATATTTGGTATGGAAAACTGCTGTTTCAAACTTAGCACTCACATGCGGAACATATTCGACTATTTTCCATCGAAATAAGTTTACAGCAACCTTGGAATTCAATGATAAGCAAGTAGAGATGGACTATGAAAATGCTAAAACCGTTTGTTTTGGTTGGAGAACCGCCATTATTAAAACTTTATTTTCGTATATCTAAAACTAACAACTGCGTTCCCTTCAGAGTACACAGGAATGGTTTTCAGCACTAACGATAAACTTGAAAGTTTGCTATTCCTGTGGTAGAGTGCACGAGAAAGTCATTTTACCCTTCCATGTCCTACTCAGCAAAAGATCATTTTATCTACAATTGCTGCGCGTACAGAAAGGATGAGCACAACTTCTCGACGAATAAGTATTTGCCGCGTGAGTAGAAAAAATGAAATTCATGTTCAAAGGATTTTAAGTTTTTCTACCACCACAAAAATTCATCACTGAACTTTGTTTCATCGGCTTTTATTTTTTGCGTTGGTTGATGAGTTAAGTAATTAAGAGAAAACATTATTTATTTCCTTAGCAATTTTTATCTTTTCCCTCGAATATTTTTATATTATTTTCTTCAATTTTAATTCCTAGCGTCCGTCGTTTCCAGGCTTTTACTCCTTGGGAATCCTTAAAGGAGAGAGTATGGAAGGAAACCGTAAAAATTAATGACCCTCCCTTAGCAGGCTGCGCCGCTATTTTGTGGCATAAGTGGGGTGACCTCTTTGTTTCATTACTGTTGCTAGGACGATGAGTTTTCCATCATCTTCATTTATTTTTTACAAAAAATATTATTTCTAATATTCCAGATGCACTATAGTCTTTATCCTTATATTATTACATTTTTCCTGGTGTATTTTTTTTACGTTGGAAACTTTCTGGGAACATATTTGTATAATGTTTCAGTCAAAATTGAAAAGCATTTTATGGAACCTGTTGACTGTGTGAGGCTTAAAAAAAAGGTACAATATGTTGGAAAAGCCTCATTAAATAATGAAACAAAACGTAAAGAACGTTAAAATTCCTGCATTAGTAATTTCTTCTTGTTTAATCATGAATGGGATTCCACAACATAGAGCTATAAAGGGCGTCTTATCTTATTAAATACCTGAATTAAAGCGATGCATTTGAACATGCAATTTAACGGATATGAAGTTGGAATACGATCGGTTTAGATTCATGCATGCAAAATTATGCCCCTTATATACATATGAGTGGTTCGCACTCTTTTATTTGCTGACTGGTGCAGCCTGAAGGGCTCGTTTGATGTTAAAAAAAGGCTTTCCATCACCATAAATATAAGTATTTTTTTACCTGTCAATGCGCTGTCTCATGCTTGCGATCAGATTTTACCGGGGGCTTGTATCAGTTCCACATGCGTAAACGATTCCTTCCTCATTAATTGAGGACCTCCGCAGCCAAACCTCCATTCATCTCATGACGTTTACTTCTTTATTTCGATGATACAATAGCCCACTAGTAGTTTACAAAAGTGAACTGATTGGTTTTGCGGTGTTTTTTTAGAAACGACATTCATCTTTGGTAAGGCGTTGGTGAAGTACAAAATCGCACCTATATTACAATCCCTCTTAAATGCTCTCACATCGTACACATGTCACTTGTATTGGTCAGTCTTTAGATTAATTCCAGATAATTATTTCTTTTTCGGCTTTGTACCTTCGGTTGAACTCGTTTCGAAGAAAGAATGAAGAACACTTTCGTGGGATGAGGCACTTAACGACACTTCTAGCAGGGAACATTAATTTAGCGACGCCACTCCTGCACATGTCGTTCATCAAGCTCGTCATTAGCCATCGACATCAAGGAATTTATGGTGATCAATTGTGTAAAAGAGTTATTGACCTTTACTTTGCCCCACGTTTTGGGTGTCAATATTGTAATAGAGCGACTTTACTGCACTTAACATTTATAGTATTTTATTATATCTTATTGATGATGCCCCACGTTGTGGTGCCAAAAATATAAGAGTTATTAATTTATCTCAAGAGGTTTTTGGGCGCCAGAAATGTACAATGAAATAAGAGTTAAGTTATCTCGTGAATTAATCTCCTTTTAATCTCATTTAAAGATTTGATTTTATACTCCCGTGGTTTTTCCTAGGTACAAATCACCCTTTACAATATATGATTACACTCTTATTAATATTGTGCTTTCAATTGTACATTTCTCAATTTGCTTTTCCGGCCACTGATGATTTCATTTATCACAAAGTAATACCCTTCACACACAAAATATTACCGTTCACTCACAAAATATTACCCTTCACTTATTTTTGTTGCATTCACGGTCACTGGTGAGTTCACTTATCACACAAAATAATACCTTTCACACACAAATATTAGCATACATTCAATTTTGGATAACGTCGACCTCTGACACATATGCGTCCCGGAAGAAATCCTGTCGCCTAGCAAGCCAAGTGGATTCAGTCTGCCTTTGGGTTTATTGTTGATCAGTGACTCACGATGTACCGGGAGCATCGCTTAATATACTTACTCGAATCTATTGTTCGATTCCCCTCTTCTCATATTATGCCCCACTAATGGAATATTCCCGGAGTGGCGTCATTTGCACCTCGCTATCTGAAACAATGGTTGTTGTTGCAGCTATAATTGGTTAATTGGCTACCAATCGAGCTTCACAAAAATGAAATTAGAGTTGATGTGCTTCAATAATGACTAAATACGCGTCCCCTGCTGATAAATCGTTTAAAGAAGAAATATTACGTAAATAAATATTCGCCGCGAAATCGAATAAAGAAGAAATATTACGTAAATACTTATGATGGCGGCGTAGTTACGTTACAATTGATCAAAGTAAAATGCATTACACTGCATTATCTAATCAGGTATTCTCAAGGATATTGAGAAAGTACTATCTTTTGATATCATGTTACGAGTTAATTATTAATTGCCATAAAGAAGGATCTAAATCAAGAGTTCACACACAGGACAATATAGTGCATATTTCCATGCATTTTTTCACCTCATTACTGAATTTATCATATTATGGGAGCATGCACTCTTTATAATAATAATAATAATAATATTTATTAGACATAAAACAAGATACAATTTGCATTAGTCTTCGTCATATTAATATACAGAATTACAATAGTTTTATTACAAATACAGAAAAAATTATAAATATTATTAAGTAGTACAAATACAGAAGATGTTAAATTACAAGAAAATCATATCATCCTTGTTGCTATCGATGAATTCCGAGATGAGGACCAACCATAATACGTTTGTTTCATCGACCTAGAGTTAGAATTTGATTATGTGGATTGAGACAGAATGCTCACTACACTAAAAACAATTGGAGTCTCATTTCATGACGGAGGAATAGTCTATATGAAGAACAGCTGGCAGTGATAAAATGTAATTGTAATGCAGCGGAGGCAAAAGTGAGAAAAGGAGTTGAAGGATGTGCTTTGTCTCCCTTTATTTTCAATACTTACATTGAATATGCATCAAATGTGATAAAAGAAAATTATAAATTGGAGTACAAGTACATAGATGAAAAACATGCAATAAAGCAGAGGAGGAGGATCTGACGAGAATGCTGAACTGTAAGGATATAATTTTGAAGAAATACAACTTGATGCAAAATGTTATGAAAACCAAGGTTTTTGTTCGTGGAAGAGATCAAAAGACAGAGTCACCTTTAAACTTGAGCAGTGAAAACTTGCGAGAATGAAAGAATGTTTCTATCTGGAATACAGGATCACCAGCGTTGGAAGAAGCTAGAAAGATATAGGCCTAGAAAAGAGGGCGTGCTACCAGAAGAATAGTCTGATAACAGCTATTAACTCAAGCTTGGAAGTAAGAAGGAACTTTATTAAAACATATATTTGGAGGATGTTTTTATATGGCCGTGAAATCTGGACCATTACAACTACAGATAAAAAGAGATTGGAAGCAATGGGTACGCGGTGTTAACGCAGAATGTTGAAGATCAAATAGACAACAATAGTCACCATTGAAGAAGTAAGTCGTACGAAAAGCGTGAGAGAAAAGAGGTATAATGAAAACTCTCAAAAGAAAAAGAGACAAACTTAACGGACACATTTTGTAGCGTGAAAGCCTATTGAAAACACTAATGGAAGGAGAAATGGAATGGAGGAATAACAGAGGATGTCCAAGATAGGAATACCTACACCTTAAACACTACGACGTTCGTCTAAGACTAGGTAGGAATAAAAAGGTTGCCAGAGAGGAGAGTGAAGAGATGCTGCAACCCATTCATCGGATTCATGGCCACTGATTACGATGAGGTGCTCTTAGGGTTCCTTTCCTCCTTGCTAGGAATTACTGTCAGGCATGGGACACCTCGGTGCAAAAACCGTAGCCGTGGCTATGCGTTCTCAACGTGTGAACTAAGGACTGTCCGTGCGGTTGAATTTCATCCTATGTGCGAAATCTGCTAAACGCGTGCTTAAAAGGTACATTGAAATACATCCTTTAAAGTGACTACATTTATTTGTTGGTTCGGAGACTTAAGTGAGTGAAGTCCTTCATTGTCATACTTTATAAGACACGGCCTTTATTATATAGTTATTCGTAATGAATTTCATTACTTCAAAGGATGATTTCAATGAAGTTTTTGAGAACGCGCATGTTGAACATGTCCGGCAATTTTCCATATCTCCACCGAAATATGTTATAGCAACCTTGGCATTCATTGATAAGCAGTGAAAAGGCCACTGTATCCTCCATAGAGAAGGGCCAATAAAATGCTTAAGCCGTGTGTTAAAGTTAAAATACTGCCAAATGTAGACCCTATCATCTAGCGCATACGATCAAACTTTATACGTACGGAGCGTCCTCATGAATATTAATTCATAGGTTAAGAAATTGAAAAATGTGCTTTTGATCTTCAGGTTTATGTTTGATTTTTCGTACTGATGATTTTTTGTCTGAAGTTCCTCAAAGATACATGACTTGGACGTAAAGATGAATCGTATTTATTCGAGTGTCTAACTTACACACGGAATATCACAATTTTGTTTTGTATCATGTTCATTTTTTCGATAAATCTTCGCTTAATTTATCCCCATACTCTTTATCTCCAGTTTTATATATTTTTGGCTAACTTTCATGGCAGTATAAGGAAGTTTGATGCGTTAGCTTGGTGCTAACTGAAGGTTTGGGTTTCGTGTATGACACCAAATGAGTAAATGACACCAACTGACCAAGTTAATTGACTCGAACGTTATTAATAATAATAATAATGGTGACTTTCTCTAGGGCGAAATTAGGGATTGCATTTATTGATATAATATTGATAATGGAAGAACTTATTAGAACCGATTTACATTCCTTGTAAATATTTTACCAGTTGTTGTAAAACTGACCTTAATTAGCGGTCCCAAGTCGTGCGTTGCGCGTAATTGGAGGGTTATATACCTGGCGCATCAGGGATATGCTACAAAATATGAAAAATGTCAGCAATGAGTTTGTAGAAGCTGTAGCGAATATTTTTTCTATCAGAAGGGATGTACTCGTAAAAAAAGTCGAGCAAGGGGTACGCAGGATATGGGGTACCGCTGATTTAAATTGTTTAGATTACCGGCACAAGCATCGGTGTAGGAGCTGTGAGCAGAAAGTCTCTTGCTTCCGCGGTTTTTATTCTTCCGTCATTTCATAATTCCCTCCTCCACGTAATCGCATAACTAAAAATGCGTTCCTTCAACCCCTATTCCCTCTCCCTCCGATTCTCGAACAATGTGCAGCCCTTCTGGGCTTTCTTCATTTCGATCGCCATTCCTTATGGTTTTGCCGTCGTTAAGGCGGCCGATAAACGGATTCCACGCCCTCCGTCACTCATTTCTCTTTTTTTAAAGAGCCAGGCGCGCCGCCGGCGGAGGATTCGGCAAACAAAGCCAACCGTGCTCAAGGGAAAATATAATTGAAGTTAGGAGGGAGGAGGAGTGTGGGAGAAGATGTTTATGGCGCTTGTTTGTGACTGGTTTGGCTCTATGGTTTTGGGGTTCTCCGTTGGCAAGCAAACCATTTATCTTTCCCGACCATATTGGAGGAGGGTGACGCCGCGCTCTGCGACTTCCTCCTTTTATGCCTGCGAGCGAATATAACGATTACCAATTCACGCGTAAACTGTTAGCAGGAAGCCCTTCTGTGTCTGAAAGTGGCGTGCATGGAAGCCACTGAGGGAAGAGAGAGGAGGCCAGCAAGAGGTATTTCTTCCCATCTGTCTGTCAGTCGGGAGAAGAGGTCATTCTCGTACTAGAACAGAGAAGTTTTTCTTGTCATGTTGAAAATATTAAACGATAAAACGTCTTTTTCCCCATCTAAACGTCCAAATAGTGACATATATGAGTAACCTTAAATGTACATTTAATTTTCAAATATGGAAAATGTTATACATACATGGTTTTGAGTCTTCTTGTTAGTTATGTTAGATGACGCTGGAATACTATTTTGACTGCCCAACGGGAAATAATATTCTTATACTGCCCAATATTCCCGTCAACTGAGAAATCGAATAGCGTTGTTTCCAAAAGTTGATCATTGATCTAGCGGCCGTATTTGTATATTTCAGTTAAACTCTAATTAAAGAGATTTTTCTCCAAAGTGCTAAAAGACTCCTGATCCAAAGTGCTAAAAGCTGTTATCCGGTTCGTCTTTGAGTTGTTAATGAGTTGTTCGACTTTCTACATAATCTCAGTATGCCGACTTGTAACTTTCTCCACCCTATCGTCTGTCTGCCTAAAGTGACGCATCTCAGCTAATGGAGCCGACGGCATGCATTCGAATTTCATGGAATCGCCGGGAGAAGTTCCTCAGACCTGGGATGACGAAATTATGAATGCGCTGGCGAAGGTTGTTTCATGGATGCCGGAGGATATCATTGCAGCCTTTCTCTAAGGAAATCTAAAACAGGCCTGGAAGACCTTGAAAATTCATGTTAAGTGGGAAATAGTCGGGGAAGTTCAAAAGTCAAAATATGATTGATTTCAATTAATGAGGAGCACCATTTTAGATTCTGTCTATTGGTGTTCCAACAGAGGGCCTGAATGAGGCATTGGTGCCCTTATTTGCTGTTAAACAATGGAATTTTTCTTTTAACATACTGTTTCTGGTCAAATTATTTAAACTCATGCTGAGTAAGGTAGAAGTTTTGATTAACCTATGAATGCGCACGGGTAAACGGGGCCCTAGTTGGGGTCGATACGTAAGAATTATACATCATCAGAATGGAAGCAGATTTTCCCTCAGAGTGATAGTGGTGGTGATCTGTTTTCTGAAAAAACTTATTCACTTACGCACAGTAAATGCGTTAATGTATTGTGCTCTTTTTTTCGCACCTTTTAAGAACAAGCACTTACCATCAAATGGTTATTTTCACCTAGAAAGTTAAATTTTGTACCGAAGAACCTGTAAAAGTCCAAAAATTCCATAATCCCTGGTCTCTAGTAACCCTGCTAGGTGTATTTTACACAAAAAACCTAATTATGCACTCGCTTACTGTAATTTTCTTTCCATTCTGTGTCATTAGAAAAATTTGGTTTGATAATGTTATCTAATATATTAATGTCACTAGTTCAAGAACTTAGGATTTTGTTTGGAGTAACTAGGTGTGAGGTTTATCTTCCTAATCCGTAGAAATCTAACTGGCAAGGTAACCAATGGTAAGCAAATTGATAGAAATGGATAGATCGCGAAGAAATAAATTATTACCAGCCAGAACTCTGGCAAACGCTTATTTTGAATGTACATTCTGCGTAGTAATTAAGGAGTGGTGTCTGTGAATAATGGTTAACCTGTGTAAGGAAATTGTGAGAAACGTATTGATGAAATATTTCAAAAAAGGAAGTATAAACATTCAATATAAAAGATAATATGATATATATTTTTCTAGTAAAACTTTCATGTGGAATTAGGAACCTTTATTCATTGTTTACTCTTGGAAAACCGTTACCGTATTTGGGACACGGTAACATGATCGTTTGATCCACAGTATTTACCCAAGGTTTACAATTTACAATAATGCCGGACTGTCTCCGGGTTCCAGACTTCATCATATTATGCGACCGGAGCCGAGACAAGTCGGATAAGTTTTTTTTAGCAAAATCAAATTTTTTGAGGCGAAATTGAAAAAACAAACATTCTCAGATCACGTATAGCTTTAGGATCTCATCAATTAATTCAAGTGCCTATGTTGTACTTACTTTTGAATATAATATGCACATAGGTTAACGGACTTTTGCGATGGATTTCAATAATAGAGCACCTTGCATTCTGTTCCAAATCACCGGCCATAGTTTCTTGAAGCCTTGGATTTATCTATAAATCACTTCTACTTTCGTTGAACAAATTCCTTGCCAGTGCATTTTCACGCTTAAATATTCTATTCAGGCATTGATAAATCGGTAAAGATATCGCTGTATCGACGAAGAGAGCAGAGAAACTCTCGCGTCGATATTTTACCACTCTTGGTCTTTCTTTCCTGAAATAAAATATGCTTTTTGTCAGTTATCTGTTCCCACTTCAATCTGAAAACCTATGTTTCATCCGTTTTCATATTAAGAAAGGGGTTAATTAGAAAATGTTAGTTTCAGTCACTTAGGTTTATCAGATGCTGAGTGGTTGGATTTAGATGCGTATTATGTTTGACTCGTTATTTGTGGAGGTGACCCGCAGCTGAGGTCATTTGTGTCATTGAAGGTTGGCTGGGATTATCTGGAAGAGGGTACGCCAAGGAATATTTGGGAAACGGAGGAGTGAGATAATAACTAAAACGTACAATATCATATCACTCCATTGCTTTAGGTATGTGACCCGGGCATCGATTTTACATTAAATGCAGTTACCGTCAACATTTGGGATTTTATTCATGCCATGGTTTGTACTTATTTCCTATATAGACAAAAAAGACTTTTTACGCAATGGGGAATATTACTGGGACGGGAAATCAAATAGCACAATGTGCATTTTTACCATTCTCTGAAGGGGGATCTCTTTGTTGGGGGATGTTATCATAAAAATGAGTAAATTTAAATTGTTTCGGAAATTAAATGGGTCTTTTTTTAAGAGAGTTTTAACTGTCTACCTTTAAAATATTTGAAAATCAATTTATCAGTTCGGGAATTAATGAAGAATTTCATTTCGTGCCTCGTAATTGTAATGATGATATAAATGTATATACTGGTTCAGCTGTCACTTTTCACTAAGGGTTAGTGGGAGATATACTAATGCTAGTTGCTGATTCTAAAAAATAGTTTTTACGTGTTCGGTTCTTGGAACATTCAAATGACTATAAGCGCCAAATTATTTATCTCTGCCGTTAGTGATTCAAAGCGTACACTTGTAAAAAATGGTGGTTAACTATATGCCAGTTGCCGTTTCCACTTTGGATCACGTGGTCTATAAGTTGAGTATAGAGATGTGAAAATGAAATTCCCCCAAGGATCCATCTATGGCGATTCCCTCCTCATTTTTTTTACCTTCCCTGAATAGTGGTTACAATTACATATGATGCATGCTGTCCCTGCACGTGCCTCTAAAGTTCAGTAGACTTGGCTGGGATCCAGGTTCCCCTCGCCCGATATCTCAAAACTAGAAGCCCGAAAAAGGCATTTGCGGAAATTATATGGCTCAAAAATTGTTTTTCTTTTCATCTCTCTCCTGCACCTGAAAACCCAAATCGGTTACAAAAGCCCAATTACGCTAGTTCTGCACACGACGGCCGTGGAATTTCAACGCCGGTGAAACGACGAAAACGTTCCAAATCTGGGGTCCTTTGCATAGGAAGATAGGTTTCTAGGTGTTTCCTTTTCCAGTCGGAAAATTGATGTCTTTTATAAAGGATCTACTTACAAAAACCGTTTTCCATTTGAATGGAAGCGAAATAGCTGCATGGATTTCCAGATTTGAGCTAGAATCAATTCGTGTTTGCCGTGGAAATTCGTTATCATTGCTTCTCTGTACTATTAACGAGAAGGAGCTTAAAAAAAACAGTGTTGGTGTCTTTTGTAAAAACATATGTACGTACCTACTGTTACCTAGCAATTTTCATGGGCATAAAATGGCAAATATTAGCAATAATTCATTTGAACTTCCACGAATAGCACACTATATATAGGTGTTATAAAGGTCTTGGCCATAATTTTCCAATAAATAAGGTTTATTTAATAATATGTAACGCGTTTATGCATTTCCACGTTATCCTTAGGAAAGGAATAATTGTTTTTGAAAGATTTCGATTTATGTATGGTCCAGTTGTGGAAGCACAGGTAGGGTATTTGGAGTTGGTGCGGGAGGTCTTCGGTATTAGAGAAAGGGGGAGGGGGTAGGGAAAACCATCGCCTGAAATAAAGCTTGCGTGAATAACGTCAATTTAACACCACATATCTATCATTGATATATTTGAAACGGAAGTTTTGCATGGGCTCAATTCTCCATTACATAAAATTGAGTTACTATCAATACAAAACTGCTTGTCATAAGCCTACATTTTTAAATATAAAACAGAAAAAAATAATTTCAACGTTATCATGGGATAGATGCCACTTTTGAAACATATTCTAATAATTTATGCCTCATTTTGAATCTATTTGTTATTTTAGTCAATTAATGTAATTTTTAAGTCCCTTGTTAAGCCAGAGAATGGTGAGGAAGAAATGATAGTAGCTTTGTGAACTCTCAGTTCCCTTCTTAGCTTATAAGAAATTGGTCTTTGAATAATCGTAGTTTGAGTATTTGTAGAGTAAAACGTTTATGTACAGCTATGGTCAATAAGAACCACCTATACTCAATTATCAAAAATTATTATAATGTTTAATAGAATTAATTTTCATTATACATTACCATTTAAAATGAATTCCTGATTTGGCCTTGTATATTTTTATTTCCTTCTCAACGTTTGGAAAACGCAAAGATGGTATCATTTTATCTTCTGAAGCTACACCTAATATTATTATTTCGTTTCTTAATATGATATTAACATTAATAATTACGGAAATTCACAGTTAAAAATCATTCACTTAAATGAATATCAACGCATGCCTGAGTCCATTACAGGAATCTTACATCGTATTCGTCATTTGACATCCGTGATAAGTATCGGAACTATCATGTGCACGTTTACCTAATCCAGTTATGTAGCCGATGCTAAGTATGTTTTTAATGCTGCAATACTTTATCTGGTTGACCACCTTGATTCTTATTTGGAGATCTAAAACGTCTTACTCCATTGTTTCTCCTATAGTAGTCTTGGTGAAAATTGCATCGTCTTATTATCTTCATATTCTACAACATCTCGCCTGATTCCTCCCCTTTATGTTCTATAGTAGTATTTTCCACGAATGTCGGGGATTACTATTATGAAGAAGAATTTATTAGTAAATTATAATTATTGCCGTTCTCTTTGTTTCCTCGAACTCTGAAAAGTGGACTTTAATGGTGGACTGATTTTGTCATTCCAAATTGAATCGATAGAATTTGATCATTTATGGCTGAAGAAAGTTATTGAGAATGTCAAAGTTTTCATTTGTTTTATCTCCTCAGTTTTGCTATAAACAAGAAAATATATTAGCTGATCACTTTTTAAGTACTTGCTTACGTTTTCCGTTTTTTTGGCATAACAAATGGATGCTAAATATTTCAAAAAACCGCTTGTTACCATGGTTCTCTGTGTGATTCACGTGTAAGATTACAGGGTTCTGGTGAATTTGGTCAAGAACCATTTCTGATTAGCCAATTCTGGAATCCTCTATATCCCTCTCCAGTACAATCGAAACAAATTAGTGTGATCAAACGTAAAAGTAGAGATAACGAGAAAGTGCTGCTTTCGAATAGCCGTCGTCTCGTTGAATACGAAATGGAAGTGGAAGTAAGAAAATGTGTCACAGTCCCATTCCAAACCTCACATCGCAGATTCCTCCATATATAAGCAAAGCTTTCGGGCCCAGGTCTCGGCAGTGTTCACCGAAGGCACGAAGGTACCAACGTGGAATATCACGGATTCACAGGAAAGAGCTCATCTCGTTTCCGTGCAACCGGCCAAGGACATTTTATATCGATAAGGTGAGGAAGTGCTATAAAGTAGTCCCAAATACCATTCTATTTATCACTAGTTGAAAATACTCGTGTCTAAAATTGACTCTAATACGTTTTCTTGAGGAATAATTGATGTGATCAGTGAAATTAAATGACTGGGCTGATGTCCGCGCTTAAATGTTTAAAACTATCTGATTTCGATGTTGGTGTTTGGATGGATCAAACTTGACGATCGTGAACGTATTCGTGAAAAGTGGTGTCATGCGTTGCGGTATTATCTATTAACCTGACTTTATCATGTGGTAATTACACAGCGCAGCCATTACGACTAATGAAAACTAATTTACTTGAATCTGAAGGTAATCAAAAAGTATTTTTCCTTTATATATATTTAACCATATTGTTATATATGGGATAGTGTTATTGTTTTAATTTCTCTCATGCACTGATTTATTAAATGCATGAACTAGCCTTCACTATGATCTGCCTATAATTGTGATTAATCGACTTGGAAGTCGATTGTCGAAGTTGACTTGGAAGCTTGCATCGCTTACCTGAAAGGATTGTTACCTTAACTTTCGGTAGTGGTTCGACGATGTCAGATTGTATTGAAATCTATTACTTTATTACCTTTTTTTCTCGTTAGACGTACTATATAGGTAGATAATCTTTGAAAGATATAGTTTTATTTGAATTTTTACTATTGTCATTGGAACGTCAGAATATACGTCAATCTGCGGATGAAAACATCAATGAAGGCAAACTGTGGATGATAATTTGAATATCTTGAGAATTCTCCGGCAATATGCTCAATATCTCTAAATCTTTGTATCTTAATACTGACCTTGTGACCTGACTTAAATGTGAAAATGAATCGTTTTTTCTCGATGAAGTCGGGCAATATTTTGGTAATTGAAGCCTGGATGGCGTGCCAAAAAAAAGTATGGATGAATGTGCCTTACGTTTGCTTTTCGTTTTGAAGTTGTTTATCGTTATCTGTTCTAACTTTTCCCATCAAAGTGTATACCTACTTTTAAAATTTGGAGTGAGTTTATTAAACTTCTAAATATTGGCAGGAAATCAAATTGTAATTTAGGTGAAATATGTCTTCGTAATTTGATTTGTGGCAGGAAGTAAGAAGCAGTTTTAAACTTGCTTTCTCAATGAGCCTTGGATGATCAGAACGTTTCATCAGAATATATTTTTTTTATATTTATCCAATCATTTCCTAAGAGTATTGTGTATATTCAAAATCCATTCCTGCCTACCAAAATAGACACGTTAATAATAGTATTTGCTGCAGACGTCCTGCATATTAAGCTCTGTCTCCTTTCTCGAAGGGAGTAGATGTCGATTCCCCACTGGGAATAGTTCCTGCCAAATCTATTTTGCCTTCCTGGTCTCGTACCCGTCTTTTATCCCAATTTTGGCGACGTAACACCACGGAAATCGAAGGGACACCATGATATAGCTTTACGTGATCGGTGTACCGTATATGTTCCGTCCATAAAAGTCGCATTTTGCTGTCGTATTGCGGTATCGTGAGAGGGAACTAGATCTTATTCTGGATAATATCAATTTTTTTCCCAAATGATACAATGAAATGACGATAAATTATAATATTTAAAAAATATCTAATCGTTGATATTGTTACTGAAATGAATACATACAAAATATTGTTTTATTTTGACGTAGATGGAAAGAGGGCGCAAATAGCAAAATGGATGAAAGAGTGTGTTATGTGAAGTCGACAGGCAGAGCGGATAGGTATGGAGGAAGTGATGCAATTAACGGCCACTAGGCCTTCCAAATGACTCTATTATAGCCAAATACCGATTGTCTACGTGCGGATTTACCGTGCAACTCTCTCCTCCCTACACCTCGAAATTCCAATATTCCAATGGTAAAGACAAAAACAAATGCATAGAAACTTCATTATACTTAAAAATATTCTAAAATCACTCTCCGTTTGTTTTCTTCTTCTAATTTAAAATGTTAATAAATGTTGAAAATATTCCCGAGCGAAACCACTAATACTTAAAAAAAAACAGGGTAAAGAAACAACGTATTTTTTTAGTCATGCGACGGCGTGAAGAAAGGCACCCATTGGATTTCCATTGGTGATTTTCTGAATCACGTGTCCTCTATCCAAAAACGTTAATCGCCAAACCGTTTAGAACAGATTATTTGTAGTTGCAAGAGCTAGGAAATGTGGTTTAAAGAGATAATTTGTTTCCCTTTTTATAAATCCTTTAGTTTGGTTGGTTTACATGGTTCGTAAATATTTTATGCGAGATTGGTAGAAGTTTTTTTTTCATGCGTCGGAAACAGTTCAGTGGTAGAATCTGAGATGTTAGCCGGAGTAGAGGTTGGGAAATTGAGTGACAGTATACGTTTAGTGCATTTGGCTTCACCCCATGTTGATTGATGAACAGGAGGAAGGAGAAAGTTTCAAGTGTGTATTCTTGATGCATAGATTAGAAAGAAGAAGATGTTATCTCATGGGATCTTTCTTCTGTTGACAGTCGGCGTTGACAGTCAAAAGTGAGCTCGTAGGCTTGACGACATGGATCTTAAGAGAATGATCAGGTGGTGATTATTCGACAAAAAATCTCCTTCGCCGGTCACCTAAGAATGTAAAAAAAGGGAAACACATTCCCGGAGCTTAGACTATGGACGAGCATTGGAAATTCGCTCAGCTGAAATGGAGACCGTATCCATCCGCTTCGGCTCGAGAAAGCTTATTGCCTCTGCATTTTGGCGGTCTATATCGTGAGTCTACGAATAGTTGCATGTACGACGTGTTTCCCGGTTATGCGTTCAGCCGAAATAGTGCACTCATGGTCCGGAATCCCTACGCTGGCTGTGGAATGATAAAGGAAATAAGCTCCTGGGTGTGAAGATGGGTGGAAAGAGTACGTATATTGGGTCAACCTTTCAGGGACCGGGAATTGTATGTCAAAACATGGGCGCCCATACAATATTTTCCAGGGGGGGGGGCAAGACATACTCGTAAGTTTAAGAAGGGGGGGGGGGGTCCGAGGAGCCCTCTACTGGAAAGTTTAGTAAATTTGAGGTGTCAGGAGTTCACTTTTTGGAACAAGTTTTATCATTTTATGCACGTGAGTTTCTTGAGTGTGACGCTATATAGTGTCCCGGCACACCGCTCCATTTATCATTACTGGCCTTATCCTGTTTTGATACACCATTGAGTATTGTAGGCATTCTCTTATCACAGGTAATCCCTAGAAACATTTTTGATTTTAACAATTTCTGATGATAGTTGAATATTTTCAAGGTTAAGTAATATCACAGGTTTTGTGTGAGTTTTATTGCTTTTTAAAACTTCGAATCTTAGATAACATATTATATATAATTTTTATATATTGTAATATGCTTTTCGCTGCTTGTTTTTAAAGGGAAGTACTCAAATGTAGTCAACTTTATGGAATTTTCTTTAATTGTGTTGAATCTGATCCTTGCTCCCTTTATTATTTCATATGTAAACGATTCTTCTATATGCCCTAGATCTTTCCAAACATCGTTGGTTTGATTATCAACTAAACCTTAATATTAAATACGAGTATTGTGATTTTCCTTATTAATAATGTCTTGATTCATTATGAACCGTTTACCCATCAACTGCAGTCATCAATGCACCGAAGGGTTTTCTTCACTCAATGCTATTATCAGCTAACCGTATTATTTCTTCATAACTTTTTTATTTATTTATTTTTTTGTTTACAACCATAAATTCTTTCTTCATATTAAAATTATTGAACACTCATTTTACTCCGTTGTACTTCACATTCACTTCTTCCTCCATATTTTTTATCAGTAGGCTGTTTATACATTCAGACTGAGAATTGGATCAAGGAATTCATCTTTTCCTTTGCACAGTGTTTTCCTTCCTCCCTTGACTTTATTGGGATTCTCTCTCTTCATTTATTCTCATCAGTCTTCCAAAAACACGTTATTATTCCTATTAAGTCTTTTGAGATCTGTTGTATTTATCTTACTAACTTCACTCTCTTCCAAGAACAAGCTCCAGGAATTAGGTTTTACTAAATGCCTCCAAATTTCAAATTTTATCTGCTAGTTTGTGGTGGACTCTACTGCTGGCGTATTCACATGGGCTACTCTGCTTAATTTTTCTCTTTCTTAAGCAATTTCAATCACTCATCAATTGATACTCACTGTTGTAACACAGAAGATATAAGACTAAGTTAGAAGCTGCTAAAGAGCTGAAGGATACACCCTGGGAATATATTACTTGAAAAGTTCAGATCAGTAGAGTTTTATTACGACACAGAATATATCATTTTAGCCTGATAGCGATAGAATAACTAATCGACGTGACAAAGCGTTTTCTGCCTGATTTTGGGATTCCCTCTGTCAATTTTACCCTCATCGTTAATCCAAAAATATAATTACTCATTCTAGTGTTTTATACTCTTTGGATTTTATTGATTAATGTCGCACAAGAAAGTTCTCCATCTATATATATGTCAAGGAAATAACACCAAAGATAAGTTTGCTGGATGGTGGTAGACTATACTTCTGTTAGATCTCCAGCATCGCTTGGGTTTCTCTGCTCACTATGTTTCATCTGCCATTTTAATTAAAAACCAATTGTTAATCATTTCTAGCACACAGCAGATAAGAGGACTGATTTCGAAGCCGCTAAAAAGTCGGGAGGCTAAACGCTGGCCATAGATTATTTGAATAATTCAGATCTGTGGAGTTTCAGTACGACACTGACGATATATTGATTTAACCCCGTACCTACTACGTCCCTATAGCTGATATAAGTGAAAATATTAAAGAGATACACTGCCAACCTGAAGGAGTATTAAAAAATCCGTCTTTCTGCGCAAAGTTATTTACTATAGTAAAATTGGAGCGAGACACATAGATATTACGTTGACATGTAAACACACCTTCCTCCTCACCCTCTTCAAATTTCTTTTTCATATTCCCTCCTAACAAGCTATCACCCTAGCAGCCCCAACCACTCACCCTTACGGAATTTCGCAGGGTAAAGGAATACGTACATGTTGATCCGAGAATTTTCCACTGTAGAAACACACACATTTTTTTAATTATTTCAATAAAGCACAAATTCATCCTCCAATTAAATGTTTCCTGTTATGTGTGCTTCAGAACGATTAATTGAGCGTAAAACAGGGTTCCACGTCTAAGGAATTCCATCGATGAAAATGGGCGAGCACCAACCATTCTTTGTGCGCTCTTTTTCCGATGGCACAACATGTTTTTTGGATCTTTTCAATAGGTAATCGAATGCTTCGGTTCTTGTAAATCGAATCCTTGAGGTGGATTTGGAGCCATCCTCACGGGCCTCTTCGCCTTGCAACTCTGTCAACTTATTTTTTTCATGACGGTCGATTCTAATATCTGCCTTCTGTCGCCACATGTGTCGGTTCGGCCCGACGTGAGTCACATTTTGGATCCATCAACACGGAGAACACCGGTTTCGTTCCTCTCTCCTCATTTCTTTTTCACTTTTACACTCCATTCTTGTGTTAGATGGCGAAAAAGGGTTTTGGATAGAATCAAGTAAAGTGAGTGACAGAAACTATTCAGACTTGCCTCCACTTGTAATACACACCTGATTTCCACCATTGAAGCTCCATCCTCGGGACCTGTCTGCCCTTAGAGAGATTTTTCCATATTTTCCCGCATTGGATTTAGTTTATCAAAAAAATTAGGACGAATTATGTGCAATAAAGTATAAGAGGACCAATATTCTTTATATAAAATAAATAATAGATTAAAATAAATGAATCCTCATACGGTGATGTTTGTCGCATGGGTCTCGTTACGTTCAATCAACAATATGTTTCGCGTTTTCTATTGCGTGCAGCCTTGTAGTCATCATTGGCATATCCAGTTATTTGTTAATTTCCTATCTCCAATAGTAAAATAGCTTTTTATAACGTTTTTGTATTTTTATTTGATTTACCTATCATAGACTCCTGTCATATATTTAAAGGATGTTCTTCACAAAACTTTTCTAAGTTTATTTATTTAGTGGGTTCATCAACGTACGCATGACACTTATGAGTTCAGAGTCATTGATATTTTTGGATTGGTAACAACATCTTTGCACTGCATAATTTAAATTATAGATAAGCGATTAATTAAATATAATGAAGTAATTGTAATCATTTGAGAAATTTGAGAATGTTATTAATAGTCTCTGCCATTATCTCGCAAAATCAATTTAACTTTTCTATCAGTAATAGGCAAGTCTTTTAATCATTACTGAATTAAAAATGAATAAATGCGTATATTTATGTAAATTGTTATACAAGATACGTAACATTCTTATAATTATTGTTAATGCTGATGGAATTGATTAGATTTCATTCTCTGAACAACCTGACGTAGTTTGACTGTATACTCTGATTCAACTGGTAAAACCTTTCATTGATCGCCTTGAAGATGTTTGCTGGAATATTGTAGTGAGTGCTGGAAAAGGATTATGGCCTAAATATTTCGACTGCATATGAAGGGCAAGGGAACATAACATACTGGAATAAGATAATAAATCTTTGTGGATAAATTTCCACAGTTAAACATTTTTTTCTTGTGACAATTTCTTCATAATTTCATCGCCGTATTTGCGGAAGGCTTCAATACCTTAATACATCCTTGCATTTTAATTTTGTTTATAAAATGAGTTACACCATGATGATGGCTTTTCTCTTATTTATAGCTGTGCCACAGTTGAAAAAAGTATCACTTCTAGGGTTATGGCCGCATTGCATTGACAGAACTAAATATGAAGTAAGTTTTTCAGATTCTTAAGTTTTGTTGTCGTATGTTTATAATCTGAGTCTACAAAGAAGTCTATATATAAGTGTTCGCAACTTGGGGATCACCTTAAGGGAATTTGTGTACGCCGTCGGAGAATTAAATTAGCACCTCTTAAGTTGTTTTAATGGAAGCTATATCTTTGCATTATCCATTGAAATCCAGCCGGAAACCTGACAGAATTAATGCTTCAACTAGGGATACAAACTTTGGGGTGAAAATGCTGCAGGAATTAAACTTTGGAAACAGAAGGCCGGAAGTGCCGGAACTAAAAGAATAACTCTACGAAACTTATTTTCTAGCATAGTACCCAGTCAATGAATGTATTTCTTAAATAAATGTTTAGCACGACATTTTTATGGACAAAATATTTTGGTATAGAATTTTTAAGTACGAAAAATGTTAGTGTTGATCATGATTTTAAATTGGTTCCGACCATAGACTAAAAAGGACATAATAGATGAAGCCATACGGTAGCTTGGGGGAATATTGAAGTCATTTAAATGCGAAGTCTGCCTTATTGAAGGGATGAATTGAACATCGAAAGAAGTTGTACGTTGAAAAGATAATTGTCGTGGTGTCCAATTTTTTTATCAATAAAAATGCGCTACGGAAACATAAATGAGCTACAATATTCGTAAAAACGTATGGACCAATATCGAACTGGAGCCATGTAGGGCGAACCTTTTTTTTCCAGAAAATCAGGCTTTATTGTCGTGGGTCATGGTGGCACCAATTCTCCTTTTAGTCTATGGTTCCGACAAATTGGGGACATATTTTTGTGACATATTCGTGACATCCGTGTGCTTGCATTATTATTCCACATGCATGCATATTTTTCTTCGCTTGTGAAAATACATGTTGATGCTTTTGTCTTTGAACTTAAATTTTTCTTAAAATGCTCTCTTTTCTTTGAACTGTTCTAATATTGTGCCCTGATTATCTTTCATATCTCTGTCTAAGAAAATTGTTCTTTTTCCTTTCATTTATTTTTGGCTAAACATGGTTTTACGCCAATTTAATCTTATTGTTTTGCTAATTCCGCTGCTCCGGTTTATGATCAAAATAATATGGTTGTATATTTTGCATCATTTCATTCAGAGCTACTTCTCTTTTTTCGAAACAGTCTTAAAATGTTTTGCATGTCAATATATTCCTCATATTTTAAGATCTTATTGTCAAATTAACTGACTGCTGATATGTAATTTTTTCTGAAATTTAATGTTGAAACAATATCAATATTCAGTTTTTTTGGTCATTCAGGTTATTTATGTTCAAGTCATTCCACCTTTATGTTTTTAGAAATCGTTTATTTTAATCGAATGTTTCCGAAATAGTTTTTCTGTAGTATTTATAGTTAAAATTTTAAGTATCAGTTTTTTTCATTGCATTTACAATTTTGGTATATTCACAGAACCAAATTTACTTTTCCCCTTTGAAGATGGCGATGACATTTGTGAAATTATTTATTGTTGGAGGAAAATTGACATTCCTTTCATGCTTCTGTCATAATCGATATTTCTAGCTAGTGACGTTAAACAATTGTATTTCTTAAAATAGGAAATATTTTCCGGCTATAAACCTAGTTCAGGAACTTTTGCATTAACCATCTTGAATTTTTAAAATCAGTAATTCAGTTCTTCCCCAGAAGAAGATAGGTTTAGGTAAATTATAGAAATCGTTATTATTTCATCGTAGATGTTTTTCAATGAAATAATTGCTTCTTCAGTTCTTTGAGTATTTTTTTTCGGAATGTGAGGGTTGTTATTGTTTTGGTATTTCCTTTTATATCTTTTAAATTGGACCAATCAGGTGACACTATACCTCCGAAATAATGGCCTATAAAACTGTTAAATTTCCGTTAAAACGCCGCTCATCCTCAGGACGACAGCAGAGCAATTTGTAGAAACGTCGGTCCTTGACTCCCTAACCCGAGTGGAAACCCGAGATACCTTTATTGCCAAAACCTTTGCCTAAAACCACTCTAGTCCATCATACTTTGTTTACAGTATTTTTCATAGTTTTTATTTTGTTTTAACGAAGTCGCATTTTTGTCATAAAGAAGGCAATGAGGTAAGGTATATTTTTTGGAAATAATCGATAAGAGAAAATGCATAGTGCACCCGAACGGTGGTATAGAAATGCCAAATGCAGTTTATCCAAACAAATGAGGTTGCTAATATTATAGCTGAGCCTATGAGGAAGCTATGGATTTTAGAGCAATTGAGAGAATTTACCCTTAAATTATGAGAGTCTTATGAGCAAAATTAGGAATCGTAAAATTGTGCATTTATCAAAGACCAGTTCTCAAAAGTGGTCAATTCAATCCCATATACGAAAAGTACAAATTGAAAATGCTGACAATATAGCTACCGAAACAGTCAATATTACCTGGATTAACGTGTTTTTCCTGGCATGAATATTTACCCTGTGATATTAAGGTTATGAAATATTACTATGCGAAAAAATATTGGAATATTGTTGAAAAAATATTTATAATATAATTTAATTAGCGTACCAACCCTAGTTCTTGTGACTCTGCTTTATCTGTATTTATATGTAGTACCATGAAATATTGGATTATATTCTTTCCATAGTTAAAAAATGTACATCGGATATGTCCGCAAGCAGTATTTATTGTGGTAAATCAAAATGGTAGCCATTTTAAATTAGGTCTGTTTTAAGACTATTTTAAGGGGCTGTGTATCACTCCATAGAGCCAAGATTCATGAGTTATATGGTCCGCTAAAATAGTTTCCTAATATTCGGCACTTAAGCATTTCATCTTAAATACCTATGCATTTATTGTTTAAATAACGATAAAGATTTATATGAATTGGGTGAAATACCAAAAAAAGGACGACGTACTGATAAATCGGTTTAACTTTTACACGGACAATAAATGATAAAAAACTTGAAAAAACGCAATAAGGTATGTGAGAGCTAACGCTAGTATAATATGTAATCTGGATTGGTGGGTGTTTTCCATTGGTAACTGTGTAATTCAATGACATATTTTAATTCCAAAAATAAAATAGTTGCTCTATCTTTTTTGAAATATTTAAATTAAGATAATTAAAATAATTTCTTTAATTTCATTGTCTATGGTAACGAAGCGATTATCAGATGCAGATTAACGACCCAATCGTAAAGTATTTAGTATACAGGACTACTCAACTAAAGGTTTATTCCTGAAAGATATTGATAAAAATAAATAAACTTTGTGTTACTTAAATAATACTTAACATTTTAAAGTTTTACAGCATGCTTCGCTTGTGTAAGCTTATGGCGCTTGAACCAGTGCTGTGGTAAGACAATAACTGTGTGCCTGTTGATGTATTGCTCATGTATTTTTATGTACTGTAATGTATTATCCCTATAAAATGTGGCATGCGTAGCTTTCGTTGAAATTGGTGGCTATTTGGATATAAGCGGTGTTTCCTCCTATGAAATTTCATGTGTTGATATTGTTATATCACTATTGCTCCCATGTGTTCCCTCTCAATGTAATCGCAGGTATATACAGAAAAGCCCGAGTAAAGCTATTGGTAGCATATTTTGCTATACCCACTGTATTTTATTTAGCTATTTAGTTCGGGGTTTTTTTTGTCCTCAAAGCATAATATTTTTAAAATATTTACTTTTTTTATATTTATCACAATGCAAAACTGTTTTTCACTTGCTGCAAATTAATGCTGTATTTTATTTTAAATCCTCGTTGAATCCCTTGTTGAATCATATAATGCATAGAAGCACTCTGCATTGAATTTATTTTTTTTTATTTTCACGAACATTTTTATGGATATTTTCAACGGCATTTCTGTAATATATTTTGCGTCTCTTTCACTTTTTTCTTGGTACCTCAAATCTATTGCTAACATTTTCCCATTACTTCTATTACTATTCTCTTGTCTTTCTAATTCATTTTTGTTGTTTAATATTTGCAAACAAGTCCCTGCTTCCCTGTGTCTCTATATCTGTTGTGAATTTGCATTCAAAAATGCTGTATATTTTTACCCTTCATCCAAAAAAATTATGTGAAAGAGTGAACAAGTCTGAGATGTTGTTGAGAAAAAAGCCCTGGCCGCCAATTGAGAGCCGTGGAGAGATGATTGTGTGGTACTCCATCTTTTTCTTCGAGAAGGCTTTTCCTCTAATGCGCCAAATCTGTTATTCGACAGGGTATCCTCCTGTGCCCGCAAACCTTGACGCAGACACGACGCACAAGATTCAGAAGGGCATTTACGGATGCGACCAGCGAGACAGTCACCTATGTGAAAACGGTGGGCCATATGATCCAATATATATTACTTAATATTTTTCGCAGATTTTTTAAAAGCATTTTCCTCGCTTTTTTATCCTGTCTACCCGCCTATATATATATCCCCTTTTCACCTCACATTACACATCCCAATTTTATTTTGAATGAGCCAGTTGTATTTTTCATTCATATGTTATGTGAATTTTAGTTATTATATACAGTTTGGATAACCGAGTGTATCGGTGACGTACAAGCAAATGCATTTAAGACGTCTATCTTTGCTATTCCTGTTTATCTGTCTGCTGTTGGCTTATCTTTCGGGAGAATTAAATGCCCAAGTATAATTTCAAAGCAATTTCTGGATTTCAATGAAATTTGTATTTATATATGCTGAAAATATTTTAAGTTTTCAGTCGTTAAAAACATTAGTTACCTTGTTTTGGGCAACATTCAATGTCAATTTCCGTGTCATTGAGTTAGTTTATTAATTCATGAATGATTCTTCCCATGTTTATCACAGATATTGAATAATACCTTCCTACGTAACTTTGTTTGTCAAGTTTGTATATTATTAATGGCATAAAAGCTAGTCGAAATGAAATCCAGTTATTTGGCGTGTTCTGTCCGCCTCTAAACGATGTATGGAGTTATAAAATGATTATTTATTAATTTACGAAGTTCCGAATCCTTTTAATTTGTGGAGGTGTGTATGTAAAAATTTCCATTTTTGAGCTATCCTTTCCCACTTCCCCTAAATAGTGCATATTGGGAAATGTTCATTATTAAAGGGAGCGTACGTTTTCTTTTGTATTTTTTTAAACTTCACTATGTATATATCACTGCACAACAACTGGCGCTCATTTTTATGCACCCATTTTGTTTTTGTATTTCCTTCCCATAATCCCAACAGAATTACCTTGCACACATCACATATCCAATCACACTTAATTCTGAGCTGAATTGAAAATATATTCTTCTATATCGACTTAACAATAATCGTTGACGATATAATAAAATAATTCACATACATAGTTATCAGGGAGATTTCTTCTCGTTTTCATTTTAATTTTAGGCGAAAACATTTAAAAACCTACATATATTGAAGTAATTATGACTTGACTCATGATTACTTACCCAAAAATGGGTAGCTTATGTTTCCTATTATCCGTATTTTTGTGCATTTTGTGGAACTATTTCTTTTGAAGATAATTTTATCGAAGCATATGTCACCTATTGCATCGAAAAAGTTTTGGGAAAATTCCTTAAATCAATAGCTAATGGTAATGTTATAGTTCATCGTATTCTCATCCTCCGCTTAACAGTGTCCATAAATACTATTTTTCTAGAAGCTAGTGGGAACGAACCAAATGCAAATTGTATTTTTTTCCCTAATTGTAATTGCGTTAAAATGCTCACACGAATTTTCCTGTCAGTAATTTTTTAGCTTCCGGAGCTTACTTAGTTTTAACAGTTTATTATTTCCATTGTCCTCCACAAAGTAGTATCTATAAAGCCTTATTTTGCTAGAAGCTAGTGGGTTTGAACTATAAGATAAATATTATGTAGGTCCCCATCTTTAGGTAATTGCGTTAAAATACTTGCACTAATTACCCTCGTAACCTGACCTCCAGATGAATATTACTTACACGTTTGAGTTGAAGTGAAAGTCATTTTCCTTATCCAATTTTCCTCAAAATTATTTTGATACTAAAGGGGCTTACTTGATATCAAGAGATATATCTAAGGAGGTTAAAAAAAACAACACCTGTAGTTTTATCTAGATATTAGTAAGATTTAAAGATCATTAACTAGGATATGACACATAGTTTTATTCCCCCGTGTAAGTAATCGAAATTCATGTAGGTAAACAGAAAATAAATTAATCAAAAAACATACTTCAATTATTCAACACTCACACACCCTTCCCTGTTCCCAGTCCTGTAACAAGCTTAAACATTTTATTTTTACCCATCTTTTAGAACCTAGCTCCCTGACCTATATTTGCACAAGGCACTAGTAAAAACAAGTCCCAAAAAAGGTCGCACTTGAGTTCGAATAGCGGCATGAAATAGTGTTTTAAGAAACTGATGCTCACCTTTTTTTTGCACCCTTCCTTAGTAAACCAATGCCGGAACGTTTTTATCCTGAAAGTAGGCCTCATTAGTAGAACCTCCTACAAAACAATTAATTAGCAACCGCATGCGTTAAATTGTATTCAATGGAAAATAAACACACAAATGAATGAATGAACCCAGCGCAGTTTGAAAATAACCCTGTTGCCTTTAAGGATAATCACATGCATTTGAACCTCTCTAGAGAGGCTCGTTGGACAATAGAGTTTAGTGTTTTGAAGCATACACGGTGTTGCATTTCAATAAATAGTCTTGAGTTCATGGATGAATGTTTTATTTATGTGGAAGTCTTTGAATTTTTAGTGACTTTGGAAATATGTGCAGAAATGGCTTTTTAGTGGTCGCATAAAGATTGAGAATGGAAGCTTCGTTATATATATTTTTTTATTTAACTGACCGTTGTTTGAAAAAGTGTGCTTGAATGGTTTCTGCAATTGCGCATTTCCAAAGAAAATATTTTTTTTTCAAATGGCGATACTGCCGGTTTTTTTCAGGTGGATGATTGCATCATCGATATGGATGATCCCACCCAAATGACTAAACTGATTGTATCGTGAATGGTATTATTCGTGCGATATAGAAGATTATTCAACGGAAAATTTTGATAGTCTGAGTTTTAATGTAAAGAAAAAATTTGGCTTTTTTGCAATCGCTGTGGAGCTTTTAGTTTCATTGCGTAAAGAATTTTTTGGCTTACTTAGAAATGTTTATTTGTTGAGGGCCTATACTTAGCTCTCTGTTGTCATAGTTGTTGTGAATTTTTAAAGTATTAATTCAGTCTTAAAATCGCTAAAAATAACCCGCATGTTTTCATCTTTTTGTGATGATAATGTGTCAATGTATCTATATATGTTTTCTGTGTCCAGTTTATGATAAATGCGACTTAATGAGTAAAAAATCACTGTTTCCAGGTTAATTACTCTGTTAAATCCGCGTAAATACTAATTCTGATTGCAGTTTATGGCTTTGAAAATTTTTTATTAATATTAAATATAGCTCGTTAATAATATTAAGATTTTTTAATTCAAGTTGCATTCTAAACACGTTTCAATGTGATTGCAAGGGATAATTGTGGGTAGTTTTATCTCGTGAAAGCTTCGCCTGTATTAAAATGGTGACCCTTCAATAATGACGCCTCATTCTCATATGTGTACTTTCTTGCAGTCTAGTTGCGGACGGCTCCTGAATAAATTGATTTTCGTACTTGCCTTTTCATTTTCAGGTATTTTATATTATTTCCCCTTATATCACTACCATCATGTTTCATGTATCTATCCAATTTTTTACTGCCCTGAATGAAAAAATGTTGATTTTTCTGTGTAATTTTCCAGCTTAATCCTGAGGTGAGTAGAAAATTAAGCTCATAAAGTTGTTTTTTTTTTGTTTTGGCAGTTTTCTGACAATACTATTTATTGTATACGCATATTTTATTTCGTGATTTTGCTTCATACATTTCTTTGGACACAGTTTGTGTGTTTTATAATGCCTGGCTTTATAAGTCAGTAGCCTAGTGCCATGTTTTCGCTGCTAATTTTTTTCTCGAATACCAGTGCCATGTCAGCATTTTTCATCAATTATGTAAATGCAAACGCTGCGTATTCGTGGTATATTATCTATTCGTTTTCCATAATTGAATAAATATTGTTGGTTATTGAAAAAAACGAGAGCAGATGCTTTGCTACTGAGGGAGGTGAAGCTACTACTTAACACTGTGCGAGGAATTGTACTAGGTGAGTAAGTATCTAGTATTGCACCAATACGTCTGCTCTGGTGTAATGAATGTGAACAAATGAACGAATTAGAGAATGGTTTATATTTTAATCCAATTGGACTGAACTTGTTAGTGCAATTGTTATTTTTTCCGTTAAAATACGGTGTAAATTGTTAGGTAAATGTTGGAAAGCGGTGTCATTTCTCTGGGAGCATATTCTATAGTTTCAGCTTGATTTTGGTTGAATTAGACTCTTTTTTCTGTATACTTTCCTCCGTCACCCTACAAAACATGTACCTTTATAATTAATTATGATATATATTAACTCAGGTATCTCCGTATTCTATGTGGGCTTGATGTTCAGTTAGGCACAGAACCTGAACATTGGCGTTGACAATCCTTACTACCGACTGTCCTGAGGACGTATACGCGTAGCTATCTGCGTGCTGATTGTGGATTCAAATATTTTAACGGGAATTGATTCCATTCCGCGGCGCTAAGGATTTTGCTATCTTTGGAGGCTTCTTCTCTGTGTATAGAATTCCAATAGCCATTGTGGGCTTGATGTTCAGTTAGGTTCAGAGCCTGAACATTGGCGTTGACAATCCATACTACTGACTATCCGGAGGACGCATTCGCGTAGCTATCTGCGAGCTGATTATGGATTCAAATATTTTAACGGGAATTAATTCCATTCCGTGGCGCTAAGGGTATTGCTATCTTTTGAGGCTTTTTTTCTGTGTATATAATTTCAATAGCCATCAAACGTCTTGCTAAAGAATACATAACTGAGAACCTAAGTAATAAACAAAAATAAATAACTCGAACAACTGAATACCTAAAGTTTCAGCGTCTCCATAAGCCCACGTCACCTTTTTCCGTTTTGAGGCTTTTCTAAAGCGTTCCTCCGAACATTTAGTTCCACTAACAAGTGCCTAAAAGTTCGGAAATGTGTCGGCAACATTTGTTAATTTTAAAGAGTGCTGCCACTCTGGAAAATGACCTAAAGTGTGAAACTTTGGTTACTAGATGCTGAACAGGCTTTGTCTCATGCATTAACCCATTTATGCCTAGTGTTCCATTTTTGGAACACCTGATGCGACTTTCTAATTTAATGACTACGACTCATAATACACCAATATGCCACGGTTTTTCTTTCTGTACCTCTTTATAAAGATATATTGTATTACGTGGTGCAAAGAATTAGTCAGTTTTGCCAGCCCATCGCAGCCAGTGTGTTGAGAAATATCGGTCTTTTTTTTCAAGGCAGTTTTTCTGAGACCATCTCAAATGTTATATTAATAACTATTTGCCATTATGCCCAAATGTTGTTAATTTTTCCCTGCATGTTCAGTAATAGTTAACCTATAGTACTTTAAGAAGAAAATATTTAAACAATCTATTTTGTTTTAGTTATAAGCTTTTATTTAACAGTGTTCCATTTTTGGAACACTAGGCAAATCCACTACTATTATGCGTGCATTCAGGCGCACTGAAATATTCACTTTAATTTTAAATCAAGTAAGCAATTAGATGTTATGTGACTGAGGGAAACGATGCTATGTCTTGGCTATAATCAGTTTCCATTTCAGTGAAAGAATAAATACATCGATAACCAACTGATGAATTGTGATCAATTTTTACAGTAGTTGTATGTTGAGTACGATCTCGTGAAGTGGATGTGTCTTGCGTCCCGTCCGTTAGAAAGTGGAGGGTGACCGCGCCTTTAGCTAAAAGTACCAGGATGTCGAGATATTTGACAGTGCATGAAATAAATGATCTATTAGAGACAGAAGATTACGTAGATGTACGTGATATCATCATTGAACCCCCTGATAACGCAACAAAACCTGTGTCTGACGAGGACTCCGGGGATGACGATGTTTGAACAATTAACAATCTTCCCGGTTCATTGCTGCGCGCTCCTGCTCATCTCATTCATGGTTCTTCTGACGAGAACTTTGACCATGCTGACCTTTTGCTGATACCGAATGGTGATACTACTGAAAATGACGGTGCATCGGCTTCTGCTTCGCCTCAACCTCTTCTTGCTCAAAGAAAAAAGGTAAACAAAGTTGTACGCAATTGGAAGAAAGCCGATCTGACTGCCCAGCCAGTAGGAGGTAGAGTTTCAGAAGAAAAAAATCACAAAAATGAAAACCCCTGATGAATGTTTAAAACTCTTTCTGGATATTGAAGTGATTGATATGGTTGTCAAATATTGCAATTTATATGCTGCAAGTAAGGGCGTAAACCTTGAACTGACTGTTGGTGTTTTTTGAGAATAATTTTTCTGAGTGGTTACGTCTCTGTTCCGAGACGGCGTATGTTTTTGGAGCAAAGACCAGATTCGCATAATTCTCTAGTTAGTGGTGCCATGAGACGTGACCGATTTGAAACAATATTTTCAAATTTGCATGTTGCTGACAATTCTAACTTGAACCACATGGACAAGTTTTCCTAGCTGCGACCTCTCATAGAGCAACTGAATGACAGATGTATGAAATTTTTACCAAATGAAATATACTTCAGCTTGGATGAGGCCATGATTCTCTATTTCGGTCGTCACGGGTGCAAACAGTTCATTCGTTGTAAGCATATTCGGTTTGGGTATACATTCTGGTATGGTGCAACGCGTCTAGGCTACATTTGCTGGTTTCAGCCTTATCAAGGAAAAAACCCGAACACTCAATACCAAGAATATGGTGTAGGTGCTTCAGTTGTTTTGCAATTTACTGAGGCACTCACAACGCAGCATCCTGGTAAATACCATTTTGTGTTCGACAACTTTTTCACAAGCATTGCACTCCTTGATAAACTTCATTCAATGGGCCATCAAGCAACAGGCACAGCGAGAAAAGATCGCGAAGACAAACCTTTACTATCTGATGCTACCCTAAAGAAAAAAGATAGGGGCACATTTGATTACCCACTTGATGGAAAAGGCAATATTGTTTGTAGTTGGAATGATAACAGTGTTGTGACTGTTGCATCATCTGGTGTCGGTGTCAATCCTTTGCAAAAGGTCAGTCGTTATTCTCAAAAGCAGAAAAAAAAGATACAAGTTACTCAGCCAAATTTAATCAAGGTCTATAATCAGTATATGGGAGGAGTGGACCGAGCTGATGAAAATATTGACGAGTATCGAGCATCAATCCGTGGAAAGAAATGGTACTCGAGCCCCTTGTTATTCTGCTTTGAGCTGGCTTTACAAAATGCTTGGCAATTGCATAAAATAAACGGTGTGAAGCCAATAGATCATCTTGAATTTCGTCGCCGTGTGGCCTGTCACTATATAGAGACATATGGTAATACTGCTGAGCCTGGTAGAAAAGGGAGTCCATCTATGAAGCGTAACCTTGACTCACGTCATGACGGCATGAATCATACGATTGTAAAGCAAACTCGCTGTGTCCAATGTCACAAAATTACCACTTTTCAATGTAAAAAATGCAACGTATCCTTGCATGTTAAGTGTTCACCCCGATATGTCTTAATAGTGAGTTAACAAATGCCTGAATAAAATGATTTGCTTGTTATCACTGAGTACGTCATGGTAGTGGATTTGCCTAGTGTTCCATTTTTGGAACACCTCGTTATTAATAATTGGCAAGAGATACATTGTTTTTTCTTTCGGATATTGTATTCATACGTATTTTTATCTATAATATGTAAAAATCAGGGTAAAATTCGCATTTTTCAAACCTTCGGCATAAATGGGTTAAACGAAATATTTAAATTGAGGGTGTGTACCGGGCAGCAAATATTATGCAGTTAAGTGATTATTAATGCCGAGAGATTTAATTTCTTCGTTGTAATTTTCTCAGTCACGCACCAATATCCATTTCCTTTGACTTGCGATGCAGTTGAATTCTTCAACTGATCCCTAGTCGAATCCCTCGATGTCTTGTCCTGACTGTCCTGAACAGGATTCTATCAGTATTTTTGTAAGAAATGATTGCGGGTTCAACTTATTCATTGACCATTTTATATTTTTTATGCAGTCATATTGACATATTTCCTTTTTCACGTTAGCTATTTATTTTCAACTGCAAGTACCTAAATAAATATTTGCACTTAGATCACGAAAGAGCGTCATTTTTGTGCCATATAGCTTTCTCTCGTACTGTATGTCTGTTCAACATCGATTCAACGAATGATTGCTGCCACTTATTGTAAACATATTTGTAATATATATCTTCTCTTAATGTTTCGTCGTCGTCATTAAGCAATACTAATAAATTAATGGAAACTATGATTGAGAGCGATCAAGATTTGTGTTTAGTTCAATTTTGACCCTAGGGAACTCTAGGAAGTTAATACCCTGATTTAATTATTAAAAGTTTGAGCTTTAAAATGAATACACCCTGTAAATGACGCCTAAGCCTATTTCAGGGGTTCCTAAGACGGAAAATCCTTTTGGCGTGAACACTGTATCCGAGATCATGAAAATATTTCAAGTGAAATATTAATTATTGCTTACATTTAATATTATTTTTTTTTACGTTTTCTTTAATCATTTTAGCAGCTTTAGCTAGAGAGTTTTAAAAAACTCATAGCCTGAGAACATGTAATTCTGCAAGAGGACTAATTTTTTCCAAAGTTAATGGAATTAGGTCTTATGTTGTAATATTATCATCCATAAAAAAAAATTAATTTGAGTCAAATGATAAAATCTCTTATAACTTTTGCGCATGTAAAACTCAATCCCTGCAATTTATACGTTTCTGTTTATTCGTGGCTTAAGTAGATATAAGGTATGTTTATTATTATCGTCAGGGGTGTTTAAATAAATGTTTGAAGAGTGGAGGGCGGAAAGATTTCCACAGCATTGGTGCGATATTTGTTTAGCGAAAATTATAGTGCCATAAGCGTCTGATTTGATATCTGTGCTTCTGTCACAACTAGTTATTGATCTGTGAAATTGCAACGATCCGTTGGGAAAAATAAGGAAAATGTGTTACCGAGCTATTTCGTGCCGTTTTTTTATCTGTAAGGGTTGGTCGCATCGACGCTGCCATGTTTGTGTGAGTAATAACCCAATTTTAGAAATTTAAGGGCATTATCTATCGCGCTATCTAAATGATTGATCTAAATTTTGTCCCACATAACGGAAACCCAGTTTTCAGGGTCTTGATCAATATTGGTGCAACACCGTTTGTAGGTGTTGATTTTTCACGCTCACTTTTTTCGGAAAAATGGTAAAAAAATCTAATGTGTTCGCATTGATTTTGTTTACCTTCTCACGTTTACAACAGGGAGTTTCTTGGGAGGGCAATATTTTCAGTTTATATTTTTTTGGGGAGAAACCTTTTAAGAATGAGGCGAAATTGGGTTCACAGTGGTCTGAATTGTGACCTAGTTCCAGTGAGCGAAAAATAAGGTCCGCGGTAATGGGAGTTCCCCCGTGCCTATTGATGATTTATTCGCGATACCACGTGGTGCATTCATCTCTGGAACGGCGTGCTGTTTACCAGACCGATATGCGGACCGTTGTGTTTGTGAGAGCGAGCGGGGAACTTGCCATCCACGGGATGAGAGGGCGCTTAAGGAGAGAAAGACAGCGGCAGCGTGGATGGAGCATCAACGCTTTTCCCACTCAGTCAACCTCTCCTCAAACCCCTCCCGAACAAACCCATATGAGGGGAGCTTGACGCCTTCCCCCTCCAAACCCCTCACCGCCCCTCGAACGGTGACGTCAAGGGCGCTTTGCGAGTGACGTCACAACCATGGCGTCAGAACGCATCCCCCTTCATTCCCCACCCTAACCTCTATTATGTATTTTTTCTCTCTCCCTCCTCTCCTCCTAACCCTCCTTCCTACCATCCATATATCCCTGCGTCCAAAGCGCGCGTGTCCGACCTTACCCCCACTCTCAACCCTTAAGCCACCCCCGAAGAGATAAAAAGCAGTTGGGGCAGGGGGTTGGGAAGGTCGGAAGGGGAAAAGTGGATCCAGAAAAGCCGCCCGCTGCGAAATGCGCATGCGTCAGTTTTGGGACGTCTCCCCTCCCAACCCCCTCCACCATTCTCCTCCGTCCTCCACACACCCACTAGCGCTTCCACCTCATTCCAGCACGATATGCTGTCTCCCTCCTGCCTCCCACTCAACCCCTACTTTCTTCCCACTCCTCCTCTGACCCCTCTCCTTTCGCCGGCTCCCCTACTCACTCTGTCACCCTCACCCACCTTCCTCCTCTCTCTCCCTCCACACAGAATCCACCCATCTGCCATCCCGAACACACCCGCACAGGCCGACGCCGCTGAAACAGCGTCAGGCATCTCCGCGGTTCCCTCTGTCTCTATCTCCACACCAACCTTCCCCCGACACATCTCTTCCTTTATCTATCCACGCTCATCTCTTCTCCCCTCCTCTCTCTCTCTCTCTGTCTCCTCTTTTATCCCCTTCTTTGTTCTCCGTCCTCTTTCTTCTTCTTCAACCGTCATCATCATCATCCACCCCCACTCAGTTCCACCTCAACCCGCGGTCACATCATCGTCACAACAGCAGTCTCATATAGTGGCGAGATAAAAACAGCGCAAAGTGTCATCTAGCCTGCCTCACCCATCCCACTCCTGTTGTCTGTTGGAGTGTCACCCTAGGAACTACCCCCTCCCCTATTTTTCTGCGACGCGTACACACCAACCACCCCCTTCTTTCTGACTTCCCCCTTCGTTCTGTTCTTTCAACCACGCCCACCCAGATTCCCGTTTGGTCGAAAAAGCGCGAATTCCCTCACACAACACATCGGCGGCGTCCACGTTGCTGAGAACAGCACGCACCTACCTCTCTTGTTCTCCGTGGCGTCTTCAGTGTTGGCGACCACTCCTTCATCTGCTGCCTTCTTGCCATCAGGAGTTATTCGCAGGGTAGGGCGAAGTAAAAAGGCCGTATACCTCGTGAAGAAAAGTTGGCGAACGCTTTGTTCTCGTGCTGCGGTAGATGAATTAATAAACTCAGTGAAAAACGGAAGCGAGAAGTTGAGTCAAACCAAGGAAGTTGCAAGTCACGCCTTTTGAAAAACGGCGTGGGAGGCAAACGAGAGGACAGTTTTCCTCATCTTAAACGGAATCCTTTCCCAGAGATTCCATCTCCTCCTTGTATATGCCGTTATCATATCCCAGCGTTCCTGAAGCTGAAACCTCTTGAGCCCCTCTTCTTTTGACGTCTCTCGCCGGCTCTGCTCCTACAGACGTCGAGGTGGAGGTGCTCTACGACTAATAGCCGAACAGTTACCTTCTTTGGGATGACAACTGCGGAGACTACTTCTACAAGCTTCCGATAGGAGTTTTCTAGAAGTCGGCCACAAGGAAACCTTGTCGTGTTTTCGAAGTGAACTCTTGAAGTACAGCATTTGGTGTATCTACTAACGTTTTAAGTAAACCGTAAGAAGAATGGAGACTGTGCTGAGCGACACGTCTAGAAGGGACAGAGATCATTCGGGCCACGCCTTTTGAGATAACGCTCTTGTGGGGGAAAAGAAAGGAAGGGCCATTTTTCTTTTTTAGCGTATCTTTCCCCAGAGATTCGGGAGTTGATTCCAGGCTCCGCCTCGTGAATTCCTTTCCAATATACGTCTCGAAGACGTTGGTGATCAATCTCCACAGGACGACGTTTTTCATCTTCGGTTTCTTAGGCGTGGTCAGATATATTTAATCTCTAGATCGTCTGTTAGAGGGGGCAGGTAGGTGGGCGATATATGATAGTGGACGTGGTAGATTAAAAAGGAAGATAACCTCTTACCCCCCTCTCCTGATTTTCACCGACCGCTAAAAGCATCGAGACCGGCGGAGACCCTCGGCGACGGTCCGTGATGCCGGGCCCCTCCTGGTCCGTCTCCTTCTCGTCGGCGTCTTCGGCGGCCGCATCGTCTTCGTCCTGCGCCTCTGCCCTGGCGGCTTACTCCCGCTGCCCAACGTCACCGCCGCCCCCACTAGCCCCCGGAAACCAGCAACTTGCTCTTCAGCGGCACAGCCGGCCCTCCGTGTCCCTGCCGACGGACTCGGCACAGCTCAACAACTTCAGCTGTCGCCGCCGGGGTGGCTCTTGCTGCTACCCTTCGGCGGCGGCGGCGATCACGTCTGCGGCGGACATGGAGCGATTGGGTCGACGGTAGCTGCGGCAGGAGCGGGGTCGCGGCGGAGGAAGTGGTGGTGTGGCCTCCCCGCCTTCCTCGCCCCCTTCCAACTTGCTCCCGGAGGAGTCCATGCTGGTCTGCTTCGTCGGTGGACAGTCCTCCTCTGCCAAGGTAGCCCAAGCGCCATCGTTTTACGCCGACCTCGTTTTTTATTTCCCAACGACCATTCGGAGAAAATGTAATCTTGAATGAACTTGAGATGATAACTGATTGAAATGGATGAAATAGGCTTTCACTACGTAAGCATTCCTCTTGAATGATAGTATGAAACATAATTTTCACATTTTTTCGGTACTAAATATCTACTACCAGTTTCAACGCATAGGCGTCATCTTCAGGTATACACCATCAAATATTTGTGACAATTTATACATAGTGTATAAGATATTGAGATTTTTAGGTTTAAGTGTAGCGGAAATTTTTGTTGGTAATCAGAGTGTCTCATTTTATACAAGATCAATGTAGCAAATTCGAATTCGTCTTGACATTTTCACGTCATCCTTATTTTTTATTTATTAAATATAACGCAATTTTGGCTGATAATCCTTGATTGTTGAGATTATAGTTAGTATTATTTACGAAAGCAATAATGTGTGCCGGATGGGGTACAATTTTAAATGTTTTTCTTGTTTGGGCTCTTAACTTGCTAAAAGTTTTATTTTGCTTTGATTTTCCGCCTGCTTTCCTGCACCCAACTCCCGTTTTTTAATTTTTTTATCTGATATACCATTCAGCCATGACCTTCCTTTCAAATAGGTGGAAATTCATCAGTCCCAGTTTCCTTTCTAACCTAATGGAAATGGTTATTCTATTATTTATTTTAATACTAGTGTCGGTAGGTAAATAGTGAATCAATTGTTCCCTCATGTTAGCCCTTCCCGAGGCTCTTTTCTTTCTCTTTTTTTCATCAGTTTAATATGCTCATTTAATTCCGTCTAGAAGGTCGTAAAAGTTACCATTGCAGTTGTTATCATTTAGTTGTGTTTAACTGATCGGAGTGGATTTTTAGGACGTTTGATATTTAAACTCTAATTCATGTTCTTACGGAGTACAGTTCAGCTACTGAGGTAATGAGAAGTTTACGCTTCAAATTAACTTTTACAGTGCCTTTTCATATTGCTGATCTGCTTTGTCAGTTATCACTCCTTTGCAAATTTAGTCAGAACGCAATAAATCTTATATCGACCTCTACGAAAAAGCATTACACTGTCTTTTGACGAAAAGTAGTACCACTTTTGCTATTACCCTTATGCATCATACTTGTAGTATACTGATATGAAAAATGAGATTGGAATTTCATATATATTGAGGCTATATATATATATATATATATCCAGCGACAATTCGTACGTCATCCTCTCTACTGAACTTCTCTCTTTAGTTCTGTACGCACTCTACTTTTCTTCATTTTGCTTAAATATAACTCTGGAACTTGTATTTAATATAAACTCTACCCTGAGCTAAAACTACCACTCTAAAACATGAGGGACTTTTAACCATAGTCGTTAATACTTAGAAAAGATGCTGAAATGGCGGGGAAGCGTTATGATTAATTCTAGTCTACCCTGCCTCAATAGTCAAATGAGGTTTATTTTATGCATATGTCATTACATAAACCACCCTTCGACAAAGCATGAAACGATCGGGAAAGATACATGATCTACTGCCTTCTCAAGACTTCCTCACTTACCATGAACATTCCCTTATTTCATGACAATGACTACCCACTTTATTTTATACAAATATCAGTCGTACACCTTAGCACTCAGAAAAATTTGTTAGTAAGACCACTAGTATTATGCCTGATAGAATTAATTAAGTTGATGGTGTCCTACTGGGCATGACGACTTTTTATGGGAATATTTGGATGTATGCTCTTTTCCTACCGATTAATCGAGTCTTTTTATTCATATTATTTTTTACCTTAGTCCAGAACGTATGTTAATTTTATTCGCTCAGTCTATGATAGCTGTTCTTCTCTATTTTTTCCCTTTTAACGTGGGAATTTGTTTCACTGACGCCGTGATCGGAACGCCTCCGCCTTTTTTGCAGAATCACCGAGCCACCCTGCGACATATCCTGTGGGAATATGGGACCAATGCCATTATAATCACTCGATTGTTGGTTACCACTGTTATAATCATTCCACTACCGGTAATGGTTGGGTATTATTTAAATATTAATCTTATTGTCATTAGCTGTTGTCTACCAATATGGCTGAGTTATGCTGGAGACATGATCACCCATATTGTATTTTTAACCCCGCAGTTACACAATTTCTTTCTTCACCTTGGCTTGGCTTCCATCCCATTCATCATGCCTATTCCACCTACATTTCCAGCATCCTCCCTCTATCACGGCCTTCAGCATTCACCGTCTCCCTTCGTTGCCCATTTCAAATACCTATTCTACCACCTCACCCGGTAATCTCTTCCAATATCTTCCTCCCCCCACCCACCCCACCGAGTGCTATTTTGGTTGCGGCTAAAGAATGTATTTATGCTAATGATTCAATGAGAAGTAACCACAGTTTCCTTACTTTGACCCTTTCATTAGTATAATGTAGTTTCTTTCATTTAGCATTTACTTCTCAAAACAAATTTTATCACTTTTGATAAATATGACACGCCAATTCGAAAATTATATTTTGTGCTAAACTTGTCAGGGAAGGGTCAATGATTATCTCATTGAATATCTCAAACTAACCCTATTACAATATACTTATGTACCCTATTTCATTATTAAGTTCAGTATACATCCAGTCTCTTCTAATTTCATTACAAAATACCATATTTCCTTCCTCCTCCGCAGAATCATTTCCCTTTTGGAACGATCTTTAGTATTTCATTCCCCTCTGTTATTTGTTTCAGCCATCTTTATGGCCTCTTCTTCATTTGTTTGACCGTATCAACATCCATTCCCCCGTGTTTGTCTGCAAATCTTTGTAAACAAATATCTATTGCACTCACCTGCTATACGAATTATCCCTGAATCTTTTGGTCTGAGAATTTAGTCGTATTCTTGGAAGCCGTCGACTTTTGGTCCTAATGTAGGTATTCTTCGGGGTGCTGTTCATTTCAAGGATGGATGTCATGGGCCATTCAAGATAGATTATTCAGTACAGTTATTTGTTTGTTGACGGCCTTCACCCAATGAGAATGCTCTCATTCCTCTTGAGCTCTTATGGAGCATTTTGATGCATTTTAGGAGTGCACTCCTAAAAACTGGTGAGGGTAATGTCTCGACCCTTATTTCTCAGAAGAGTTTCTCCCTGGCCTTGCGGGCTTATGTTTTAAATAACTACAAATGGCTTCATACTACTATTGACGGGTTTCGTAGAAATTTTCTTCTTTTTATGTTTAGTATTCTGCGTGTTAATTGGCAGGCTTAAATGCCATGTTCAGATACACATCATCTGTGAAACCTTTCTCTCTAAATGTTCTCATTTCTACGCACCTTTGCTTTAACCCCTAGCCTGTGTTTTACATGCACCCTTATATATTCTTTCTTCGTTCATTATTTCGTGTTTTACAAGTCGATTTTAATTGAAATTCAGAGCGTCCTTCGTCATTGTTATGATTAATTTAGCCAGGACCACTGCTCGATTTCGAAGTTTTAGTCGTTTTCTATTTGCGACAAACAGAGATGTATACAAATCCGTGAGATAAAAATGTTGGAAGTTGGCTGGAAGCGTTTTCACGTCTCAGTCTGTTACCGACTGAGGATCATTTTTAGATACAGGCAGCTGAGTTTTCTCTTTTCATATCAATATTTCTAATGAGAAAGGCTTGCTCTTTGATTCACTCCTCTCAAACAACATACCTTTCAGTATTATTCTGATAAGATGTCTCGTCCTTTAGCCTTGGTTTAACAGGCAAAGGTTCTTTATGGTGTATGTCATTGTCCTCTCTTGTCTTCGGCCGTATATTGTTTTTTGTTTCTTCTGCCTGTCGATATTTTAATTCAAAATTACTTTAAAACTTTTTCTTGACTCCTCTATCATAAATGGTTGATCATCCTACATTAGTTTTTAAACAAATAGGGTTACTAATTGGGAGATATGCAATTAGAAATGTTGTTTGTGTAAATTCTCTCCAAAACGTATTTTCACATCTTTATCAATTATTCCATGCAATTTTTAATATTACCTATATTTTCAATAATTTTCAGTGTAGTGGTACCCGTTACATGAATTATTGCTAAACCAATGAATTATAAGCCTTAATATTACTAATCTTGATTATTTAAAAGGACGTAGTTAGAATTTTGGTAATGTACTAAGAAACTTTATTCCTTCGTTATTATTCACCGTACACCTACTGCTCATTTTACAGTAATTATTGATCATTCCTACTTCATGGAGGGTGAATTTTACGCCAGCGGGATGTCCTTTTACTATTCTTACCCTATTGTTGACTTCTTATTTCGGTTGAACTCTAAACCAAGTCTTTCTTATGATGTATAATTTTGAAGGAAGGTAAAAATGTTTATCTAACTAATGCGCACCTCAATAAATAATAATGCACCTGTGAAAATAAGGACAGTATTAGCAGTTGTGATAGAACTAATACTGTGCTAATACTATAATATGTGGTATTTCTGAAGTTTTGTTTGCGAAGTTATCAAGTAAACGATTGTAAGGTTGTAATTCTCCATCCAATCTCGTTGATTACATAGTTTACGGCTGTCATTAAGTTCAAGAGTAATGATATTGTCCATTGAAATAAATATGTATCTAAATTACTAACGTAATGAGAGACCTATCCGACTAGTTTTATCTTATATTTCCCTGCTGCATATATTCATCATTTTATTTCAGCTTCTCGTGGAAATCCTGAGCAATGGTGGCATTATGAAAAGTCAATGGTTTTGACCATAAAATTTTTATAATGAACTTCATTTTGACCTTTGCATAAGTCAACCACTAGCTGATAAATACAGTCCGAGAGATATCAATTAACCAAATGTCATTTAGCTTTGAATTCATATAATTTAGCGCTACTTCCCTGGGATTAGTATGTTATCACCCATATCATTCAATTGTTTTGCCGTAGACCCTTTACTCTAAAGGAGTTGCAAGGATATGAGAAAAATAATTGGATAACTAAGAACCATGCACTTCGAAGTTGTATCATCATCTTTTGGTGTGAAATTACTTCTAGCTGATCACTATTCCTCGACTAGCCGTATTCATTCTCCTGGCCAAATAGGGTACAATGTTTAGTCTATTTCATTTACTATTTTCTATGTAGCAAAACCTGTCCTCAAATGATGTAGTTTTTATGAAACAATTTCAGTATTAAGGGTGCAAGAATTTTAGACAGTTTCATCACCCAATATTTATTTTCTTATAATAATATTAACGTTGGATATATCGGACTAGCCAGAGTGTTTTATCATTTCGAGGATATAGCAAAGATTAAGATTCTATCTTTGCATAATATTTTTATCTTTGTAATATATTTTTCTTATCTTTTTTCCGAGATCAATACTTTTATATTTTATAATTTTTTTATCAACGCTCTCGGACGTGACAAAAGTGAATGTATATCTATCAAGGATAAGAGGCAAATTAATGTTGCCTCTCAACGGCTTTAAATGGCGAGAATAGTATTGTTAATATGTTCTTGCTACCCTGATTTGACTGCCGTACATTCACTTGATATCATCTGAGAGATGGTCGTCTCGGTCGTCAACCATTTTGCGTTTTTTAATTAATCAATACCAATTGATAATGTATTTTATTACGAATTTCTTATCAATATTTAATTTAAAACAAATTGAAATGTACAGTAATGACGCGACTGTGTTTCCTATGGTCACACCTTGCTTCCAGATTTAGAATATTCTCATTCGCTCACTCTTAACTGCAGAAATTATTTGTGTAAAATGAAAAACCACATAAATTCCTGAAATTCCATGAGTAAAATGAATCTGCATTTCGGTAGCTTTTTTGTATCTGAAATATGATAATTCGCTATGGTGAGGTATTCGTTGTAGTATCTAATCAAATTATTGTAATATCTAATCAATTATTCCTCTATTAAATACGACTATTTGGTAACTTTTCTGCTACTGCAATAACCATAAATTATTGATATGTAACGTTTTGTAAAAATATCCTCATCAGATGTGGGAAGAACTAATATCTCGTCAAAAATATGCTTCAGTTTGATATGAATTTACAATATGTCATAAATTATTCTGAATGCATACTTTTAATACGGTGTCTTAATTTTATTCGACCTCAAATGAAATTAGGTATTAATGTGAAGACTCAACATTTTAAGGATTAAAAAAGTGCACATAACTATATAAAAATGTATATAACTATATATATCTTTTGATTAAAAGATAGTTCAGAACTTTTTGAATGATCCTACAAGAAATCGTTAATTCTACTGTAGCATTTATTTGATAAAAGTGATTTAGTACTAAATAGAACTTGTTAAAATTGCTAGAAAATTAACATTAACATTTTTAACGAGAGGAAAAGGCTTTTCTTCGCAATCAGTGGTTGATGGGAGCAAACATTGCCTTGACAAGCAGTCGCTATGAAAGAATTCATGCACCCAGAAGTTGTTGACGGAAAATATTTGATATCGTTCCTATTTGCATTTAGTGCAGTTTTTTTCAAAGTAAACATGCTTGTTTAAATGAAATGCAATTATTCTAACTTCAAAGCTGCTGCAATATGCGTAAGATTTGTAAATTAAAACCTGTTTACATTTTATGAGAGAGTTTTGATTAGTAATTGACATTTTTCCTTCCTGGAGAATGTTTTTGTTCTTGGCTTCATTACATTGTCATTCTACACTTTTTCATCTGTCCGTAAGTGGAACAGTCTTTCGTAGAAAAATATCCGTTGCAATAACCTTGTTGTTTTATTTCCTTTCTAAAACCCTGCTCCTTTTTGGAAATATCCATTGTTCTAAGGTCGTATGTCCTCTTCTCAGTGTAATCCTAAATGATATTCAGTCATTTCAATGAATGATATTCTTATATAATTGTGAATTGGGGTGGGTTCCTCTTTAACCATTGACCATTGCGATATGAAATATTTTAATAATTTTTATTTTTCTGGGAAGTAAGACTTCAATTGATACTTCACTTCCATTCATTGGACTTTGATATTCAGTACCAGGCTTGCTGCTTTATAGGCAATTCTCTCCAATTGGGAAGCATGTAATGTAAATATTAATCCATTGATGTTAAGGAAGTCTGCTGAGGGCATTACCATAGCCACAATATGAAAGGATTTATTGTTATGGGCAATGTATTGATTTTAGATTACTTTTTATAATAATTTAATTTAATAAATTGCTAAATTTTGAATATATAATGCATACATAGTGAAAAAATGTCCTTCCTCACCTGTGTATGTTTGTTGCATCCCTCTATTATTTTAATATCCTCTTGAATTTTCCCCGATCGATGGAACCTCTCTGACTTATGCATGCTATTCAACGTTCTGCCGTGGTATCCTACCTTGACTCTCTCTTCCACTGTATTTCGTACAGTCCTCAATATTTTTTCCCATTCTATTCCACTCGCGAGATTCATATCCTCATATCCATTATCGTCCCCGTCCCGTGTGTTAAAATTTTGCTTTCAAAGCCATGATCCTTGGATGCCTACTGATTATAAATGATTTGCGCGTTTGCGACTTTTCATCCTTATTGTGAGACTATACTGCACGAAATAATGAATTGTGCCTGCTGTCAGTTAAGTCCTCATTATGAGCATTGAACTTAACCATAATTTTAATAAGACCCCTGCATCAACTTTTTGTAACAATTGATTCGGAAGAAATAAAAGACACGGAAGTTAATCTGCAAATGTATCTAGGGCATAATGGAGCTGAGGTACGTACATGTTTGTTAAAGAAGCAAAATGCTCTTCTATATTAACAATACATTTTACGAACTTTTTAATATTCGCATAATAACTCATCTCATTAGATTTAAATATTCAAATTATCCGATAATTAAAAAAACTTAAATAAATTATTTAAAAATCAAATAAGCATATTTTTTGCTTGTTCTACAGTAATAACGTAGAAATAATTATAAGAGCTCGATAAAAAGTCAAAAAATATCTTGAAAGACTAGACGATCATAACATTTTAGGGACACCATGTATACGGCTAGAGGTAAGTCAAAAGTTTTATACTTTAATGTCAGCAGGAAAAATGGCGGAATGAAAACTCCCACAATTTGGGACCTAGCAATATATTTGGGACACATTTCACTTTCGAAAAGAAATTCAGTAAATGATAGGTATATGAGAAAAGGCGATTTCGGTTTAATGCTCGACCGGAACCAGAGTTTCCAATGGCCCGTTTGATGATATCTTGTTTTTTTAAGCCTTCTTCATGTAAACACGTCATAGCTGGAAGAAATAAATGGAGGGTGATGAGAATGAACGTTTTCTTGGTGTTACAGTCCAGTCATTTGTCATGAAGCGAACTCGTAGTCTACTAGCAAGGCGTCTTTGGGTTAAACTCAAAATTCTACTCTCATCTGAATTCTCTTTCATTTCGAATTGTTGGAAAGTATACTCTCTGGGGTGATTTTAGCCCACCCAAGAAATCTCTCCCCTGCTGAATGTCTTCAATTCACTCATAAGACAAGTCAAGATAGATATTCTGAGTATGAGAAACTCGAGAAGAACCTGATGGCAAGCAGGTATAATATCAGGGAATGTGAAGAGATGTCACAGAAATAAGGGGGGATAGGGACAGAAATAAGGGGGAATAAGTAAGAATAAGGACCGTTCAAAAAACCTACCATTCAGTTGGTTGAATACACGTTGAAAACTTCTTTCAATTATCAAAATTTGGCTCAAACCGCTTCCTGAACCCCCCCCCCCCCCCAGGTTTCCCTCAGGTGATCCTAAAATCATATGCCTCTATGGATTAATTTGAAAATCATGCATTTGATTTCTTCCTAAATGTTTTTTTGCCATGGATCTATGCTTTCTGCGGTGTAAACTTCTGTGGCAGTGGATAATGATTAGATTGAGTGCCCAATTTGAAAACCAAATTCCTCCTCTCCCTTTGTATTCCTCTTCTGCAATACTCAGAGTTTATAAATTGAAACGAGATATTTGGCGGGTAGGGCAATCGACAGCGACATGTCATTTTTTGGGTTCAGATCGCAGAGAATCTTCTTACACATTGTTTACAGCGCACAGTTTTCGTTCTAGGATTTAGGAGTAAATAACAGATGATTCATGGTCCTGGCACACAGTCATTTTCATGTGTCATTCACGTCTATTAGGTTAGAGAATAGAAACTTTACCTAAGAGCGAAACATTTGTTCCTCCATTCATGGACGTTCTTCAAGTAGAATGTTTTTCAAGACACCAGTTTTGTAGTTTGTATCAGAAGACCTGGTCTTGAAATATCTAATTAAATGAGTAAATACTTATAATTACAAGTGAACTGATCGATAGTTGCTGGAGTGTTTTTATGGAATATGCAAAACCAAAATTCACATTTCTCATCACATAAACGTTAAGACTATTTCATCTTATTTTTAATTTTTACCATGCATCATAAAACCGGGCCTTATTGTGTGAGAAGGTAGTTGAATTTATGTGTTTAGCGACTAGTAATCAATTTATGTGCACGACAAAGATTGTGGCTGATCATGATAATTGATTACCATTTTTATTCACCACATCATAAAATTTTAATCTTTTATTTTTTTTTAATCCGACCACTTTCACTATGCATAATTCTGACAGATCATTCTTACTAGTTATCCCCCCAAGAAATAATTTGTGTGTAATCATTAACTGGAAGAATTTGTGCAGGCAGGCAACCTTCATATGACGTTTATTTATCATATTTTGCAGCGCTTTGTACAATTGTCAGAATCATAATGTTAAAAGTGCCCAATGGAATCGCTCTTAGTGCCAAAATTCTCCAACTCTCCGCTATCGTCGATAAATGCAAGGAATAGGGAAGGACGGGAAAGAAAGTAATTTGTTTCTTACATACTTGATAATACTACGCTTACGTCTGAAGTATGCTTGGAGGCTATTATAGGAAAGCAATAGTCATTAAAAAAATGATTTTTATGGTTGGGATATCCGCCTAAGTATGACCAAGAGCTTGTTCCATATTTCAAAGTAATAATTCCACTATTTATTTATCGAATAATCTATCATATCTACGCGATAAATTGAATATCAATTCATCATAATTTTATAATAATCTTGCTTGATTGTGACAGTGAGTTCATAAAGAAACGACGAGTGTTTTTACAGCGTTTCAACCTGAACTTCCGGGGTGAGGTCTATGGACTAAGAAACCGCTATCAGGCTTATCTGTTGCTAAATACATATGGACATTCATAATGTATGTGTAATGGGAACTACGTGAGCATTTGGAAATTCTCACGGATTTATATTTAATGGACCTAAAAAATGAATATTATATAGGGTTGAATCTGGTTGAAAATACATGTAGTCTCCTAACGTACAGAACCCAATGCAATTTCAGTGCATATTCATGAAGTGAGTAGCTCCTTAATGATCTAAATTAGCCTTTCATTGAATGGTAAGGGATCCGTGATCCATCCTCCATGCAATAGATCCATGCATTTTGTTGCAGTTTATTTTAAGTTATGCTAGCTGCACCCGACATGCGTTGAAATGTCTTTTTTTCTTTCTAAGTAGGCACACGTATACAAAGCAGACACATTTACTCGTACAAAATTCATGAAAGATTGTTTGTGTATTAAACTAAATTTGAAAAAATGTATTCGAGTGCTTTGGGATATACAATAGTTTGGTCTTACCGCCCTCTGCGAAAACATACATTTTTCGGCTATCCCACTCGTGAGCATCCAACATATAATTTTCCATGTGAAAAGCATAGATTTTACAGATTTAATACACACACTTGAAGCGATTGACCTTGTGCCTTGTTGATGGTCATTGAAAAGGCAAGGCAAATGGAAACTGTCGTCGCTTGACTACAACTATCACATGGCCTTGAAATGCTGTAGGCGTGAATAGCTATTCATGAAATCGCAATTAAGGATGTACCTGTGCCGCGAAGTACTGAATTCATAAGAAGAATTTAATTTCACCTGATTAGGGAATTTAGGATCAACATCTCCTTTTATAGTTTTCTGAAACAATCCAAATAGTCTATTGAGTTCGATTGCTCAGAGAATTTAGTTAAACATTAATGTGAAGACACTCATGTAAGTCAATGATTGTGTTGCATCCTGCCGTCACTGTTGTTTCGACGTAATGTCATTTTTAGATGTAATTTGTGGTTTTGAAGAAGAATTACTTATTTTATAGCATAAAATCTCGAAAAGTCTACATAATTTATCTAATGTCTCAGTTTTATGCCCATTTTAATGCTCAATAACATCAAGAATTAACACATGGAAACACTGAGACATATTAAGACTGTTGAAACAAATGAGTGCTGTATTCCGGAACCTTACGCTCAAAGATTATGTACTTACGCTTACCCGATAGTATAACCATTGCATCATCATACTAATAGTAATTTTACGGTAAAATTCTGCATACTTAATTGGGCGCAAGCAGTTTTTCATCTACGTCAAGGTAAATCCAGGGTTTAGATGTTTCGTGGCTCTCCTTCAAGAAATTTATGTGACCTAGTTTTTGCCACTGTCTGAGATCCGGTTTTCTGTGACTCCTCTGTCGTCGATCAAAATTCATACTCCTAAAGCGAATTCTCATTATTGTAGTGCAGTCGAAATGTTATATGTATGATTAAGTGTTCGTTTGTATCACGAAGTACAACTACCACAAATGTGATCGAGAAAAGCTGTGGAGCCATTGGTTTGATCAAGCATTGTTTTTTTTTTACAAAATTACCCATCAAAGAAGAAAAGTTCAAATATTCTGAATGAATCTATAGGTTTGAACATTCTCACATTACTTAGTTCTAAGCCGTCAATAAAGTAACCTACGCAATAGAAAGCACAGACCTAAATTTCACCAAAGCCGTAGGAAATGATAATTACTGAGAACCGGCTTATATGTATGCTCTCGATGATATTGACGTTGAAAAATGTGTATTCTTACGCAATGCTACTGACCAGCATTCTTTGAAAATTCGGAATTTAATTTCTAAGAACACCTTGAGGATTAAAATACATGAAGTCAAACTGAGTAATACGCCGTATTTCACATTTAACCTCCCAGTTGTTGCCAACGTTACCATATTCGTCGCAGCATGTCGGCTCCTTGCCGGAGGAAAACCGGAATATATATTTTTTAACTTCAATACTGGCATTAAATTAACGATGAACTAAGCTAAAAAATATATCGCGTGCCTAGATATCTCATGCATGTATTGTAAAAGTTCGATATTTCTTGAGCCAAACGTAAGATAAAAAAGGTTATGTGAAGAGAGGTTCTGCTATTAAGGTAATGCATCTCAACGTGAAATTCCATTATTTTCAAATACATATATGTTTATTAAATAGCCAATGGCATAGTAATATTTATACACCCATTTATAGGAGAATTCATTGATTATAAGATGTCAAAATCAGGGCAGGTTTTCGCGAATACCAAAATGATGGTTCCTCCTTTAAAAATGGATATCCACGCCTGGTTGCCAAGGAAATTTCTATTTTTGAAAAGGAAGAAACATTGATGAATTAAGTGATAAAAACGTGAAACTTGGATAAAAACGAAGCGCATAAGAAAATTGAACGAAATAATTAGATAGTGTATTACTTTATGCGTTCTATGATAAAAGTTTCCATCCAGTATCTTGAGTGCAAGTAATTTTAAAAAGCAAATAAAGAAACACGTGCACCGAATTCAATGCTTTTCTTATAGGAGTAAATGTTTGCAGTGTTGGGGTAAAAACAACCACAAAAACTGCAGTTTTTATAATGCAGAAACCTTTCCGGGCGCGCGCACAACGACTCACCAAAGTTTCATTGCAATTGGATGAATGGTATAAGAGCGCATACGGACAAATACGAAACATTAATTTATATGTATAAGATAGAGCTTTATAATCACGTTTATGGACTTTATTATATGAGTTACACTCTAAGTTCAATAAAACGCACAGGTGGTATATTTTTGGAATATCTGCATACCTGGCGTTCTTCACCATATACTATCTTCGTAGGGTCAATATTTATTTGCTTCCATGATATGTGTTTTTTTTAAACTGTTGAATTCATCCCTCGTATTTCTTGCATTTTTGGTTTTCATGACAGATAGACGAGATCTCACGATAGTTCTTCCTTGGTAGCTGAAGATTTATTCTGAAATAACATCCAAGTCATTTAAGTGCACAGGAGTAGTTTAAGATGGAAATATAGCCTTCGATTTGTGCATGTTCGAATGAATTAACTACTTGTATCTTGTATTTCATCCTCGATGGGTTACGAGCCCCTGGACCAGGGGGTCTGGTCCGAAAAGAACGGGTTCCTTGGACGCTTCCCGAGTTTCTGCGTCAACGGAGTGGAAAGTGGGCTTCCATTAGATGGATTTAGAGGGCACTTGACCACGGTTCATTTCTTCCCTCAGTCTTCGCCTTGTGATGTGTCCCCTACCTACCTTTCTTGTTAGATACAGCCAACTCATCCACTCTTCCCCTTATTCTTCTGTCTCGTAGTCACCCTTTGACCGTGTGTCTCTTTTTTGTTTCAACCTTTTCTTACCGATCCCATTCATTTTTTTGAAGCGTTTCGTAAATTAAACTCGGGGTCTCTTGGCAGAGTGAAAAGATTATTTGTCTCTGAAGTACCGGAGGGTTTTCACTGAGATCTCGATCACATCTTGGGTTCCATCTAGAGACCACTTATTTCCGTTTTAAGGATAACATGAGACGTATGGAGGTCGCTCTTGCCAAACATTTGGTCCGCGAACTCATCACTCGTCCGGGTGGGCAATCATTTCTAACACCGTGCCAGATTTTGTTTAGTTAGTTAAAGTGAATAAAATTTTCATGTTGGAAGACTTCCATAAGCACCTGTAAGTGTAAGTACATACATTATTTGGATGAGTAGTAAAACCATGGCCCCACTGTTGTTTTTTTTGTGTTACTAAGCTAATTTTGACGTCAGGTTTCCCTTCAAACTTCCTCCTTTTGCCAAATCATCCTCTAGTTTCCAGCATAGCAATGTTTTACTTCTTGAGAGTACCCAATCCTCGTTCATCTTATTCCATTGCTTGAAGGTTTTGATATAGTATGTGCCAGGGGCGGCGTGGGTGCTCAGGGGTCATGGCCGCTGCACGTCCAGAGGGGCCCGGTTTTTGTGACCTCTGAAAACATTTGTGCGTTAAAATCGGGTTAAACTACAATTTCATTGGTATTTATGTACAGTATGACAAAATTGTACTTTCGCTGAGAGATTTTAGGTCTGCTAGCTGTTCAAAGTTTGGGGTCCGGCCCGCCGGGCCTTTCGGACCCGAGCCAAAAACCTAGTGCATGCCCTAGGGCCCGGGTGGGAATCCCCGCCTTCCCGCCCTGGCCACGCCGCCCCTGGCATGTGCCTTTGATTTGTTAAAAATGTTTCCATGAGGAGAAGAAGCGTGTAACTGTTATTGGATATGAACGGATTACATTCCCTTCTAACACCTACAAAATCATCAAGGTTAACACTTATGGAGAGATAGGGTGCTCTTACATGAGATATTCTGAAATAAAAAAAGAAACCGTGTACGGAGATTGAGTCTGTGGCTGTAAAATTAATATTTTACTTTAACATGCCTTAATCGGTATATTACTCTAATAATACTAAAGGATGTATTAATATCTAAAAAGATTATGCCTTAAAACATTTGTGGGCGTCAGCCCTCTACATTGTACGTTTATATCTTCTCCGCTTCCTGCTGAAGTATCTTGTAAATGTCACGTGCATCTGGTTAACCCGTGCGTCGCGTTACGTTAACGCGCTACTTTGGTATAAAACGTTTGCCTTTTTCACATCCGTCCTTTCTTTCCGTCTTATCTCGTCGCAGTCCACTTTCTCTTCTACCCAATCCTTCCAGTCGCCCTCTTACCCTCTCACACATAAAGCCATACGCCCTCTGCAGGCCATAGTCGAAAATGTGAAGCTTGCATGCGTGCCAGATGTCCGCATATAAAATAAAAGGCGGGCGTTTGCTCCCACCTACTAGTCGTAAAATACTAGCCTGGAGAAGAATGGAAGGGGTTACCTTTAAATAAGAGTGGGGTGGCTAAAAGAGCTTGAGATGGTCTACATATCCTTGTTACTCTGCAAGCCACCGCAAGGGTGCTTGGCAGACTGTGAATGCCCACAAATCAAAAACAAGTATCGTGTTGAAGATGACCTTTTATGATAAAACTCCCGAATGTAAAATATGTTCGACCTCTAAGACTTTAAATTTACCGCACGAATTAGGAAAGGTCTTAGAGTAGTCCTGGAAAGTCAAAGGAATCTTTTTTCTTCATGGCACTTTATACAAAAATCATATAATAATATGTCATAAAATTCAGCAGCCACATGCGTACTTAAATTACTTAGACACAGCAGAGTGTCTGTTAGTGGAGTCTCTCAAGGACGAATTATCCATGATTCTAAATGAAATTCACCTTTGCCAGTGATATTTACAACCTGATGTGAAATAATGATACAATTATTGTTTTTAAACAATTTTCAGAAATTCGTAAGTTTGCCTACTTCATAAACTTCTCAGTTCCTGTGAAGCCTCGATACATCGAAGTCCTACTGGATTCCGAAAAGTACAGCAAATGCACAAGAAATTCTGCTATTTAAGATTAGCATACTAATAAAATTACTTTTATGGCTACTACAATAGCTGGAATAAATGCCGCACAACAAATGTATCTGTTCTTAGTTGTACCTAAAAGAACTCTATTATTCGCGGAAAATTTTTAATTTAAACCTTGTCCCTTCATCAGTCTGATTCCTTAATTATATTCTCATGATGTAATCGGCCGTAGTGTCATAGGGTTAATAATTTTCTGCGCCTCCCCATGAATAAATTGGCCTCGGAATTTCCGTTGTGTTTTAATTCGAAAATATAGCCTTCAGTCTGATTGTAATTCTCTTTTAAATTGTTTCCATTGTGTTTTTATTCTCTTTGCTCTCGGACGATTCTGGTGGTTTGCATGCACCTGCGATCCCGATAAGCCATTCGCTTGTCATCAGGTTTCTCAGGGGCCGAAGCACCAGAATTTGACAGAAACACCCATGCCCTGGACATACGAAAAACCGACCCAGGCGGGACTCATACCCGAGACCCTCAGACCCACCGGGGCCGGCGCAGGTGGCGGCGGAGTCAATCATATCTAAAGCCGTGACCGCGGCCGGCTTTAGATATGATTGAAATTATTGTCCTTTAATGCATCTTATGTTTTAGATGAAAGAAGCTGTCGGTTAAGTTGAGACCATTAGAGGATAATATGCTAGCATGGTGCAGAGAAGGTGTCCAGTGTTTTAGCAGAAAAGATACCTACTGATCGCACTTTCTCATTTTCCGAGTTAATGTATCTCAAAAGAAATCACTTGCGCATGGCATCATTTCTCTTACATGATAATTCTACACTTTTCTTTGCTAATGGCTTTATAGACGTTAAAATGGTCAGCAAGAATAAAATCGTGCGGAAATTACAAAGTGATGAATCATCCAACGTGAATCTGTTTCACAAAGTGAGGCATAAATAAAAAACATGAACATAGTACAATTTTTTTACTCTTAAGTTATTGAAAACTGGCTATGGTTTCTACACTGTGTGCCATCTTCACAGTAAAAAAACGGCCATTTTCTTGTAAAATTGGGTGAAAATCAAAGGGATAGCAATGACTGGGTGATGAAAGAATGTTGAATGATTGCTCCAGTAATGAAAGTGTATGAAACGAGCGTGCTTCGTAGTCTTTTCATGTCGAGGCAGGGAAGTGAATGGTGTATGAGGCACGGTTAGACCAAAAAAGTAATGGGTGAATGTGGCTGAAGATACTCTGAGGAAGAAGGAATATTAGGAGCTTTAAGAACAGGAGGGCGTGTATGAAACAATGTGTCAGTGTAACTGAAAAGATGGGGATTTAGATCGAAATCACCAAGAAAGGAATTTTTCGACTGTTCGTCCTTTGACAGGGAACAGCGTGACGGGCGTATTTACGGGCTGGGGGGGGGGGGGGGGCGAACGGGACCTGACCCTCCTCAGAAGCAACTTTGTTAAGAGTTTATACGAACATTAATATACTAAAAATAAACTAAATATTTATATAAAAAAGGGCATTAAATGCTGTTTTGTTTTTTTAATTTTCAATCAATTCCGGGGTAGGGCCCCCAATTTAGCTGGACTCAGACCCCCGGTACTCAGCTAACAAAAATATTCCAGCCCCCCCCCAGAGCCAAATTCTAGATTCGCAACTGCGGCGTGATACGTATACTTATATGTATGAAATTTGAGGGAAATGTTTTGACTCGGGATGAACATATGTCTATTTTACGAAATTTCGCCACATATTCTTTCGTTTTCTTATTCACTTACCTCTTACTTGAACGTTCATCCGGTGGTCCCTTTTTCTTTGACAGCAAGCGTTCCCCAGCCACGCCTATACCGATTCGGCAATCCCATGGCGACAGTTCTTCCTCCCCCTTGGTTACGTTCCAGTCCTTTCAATAATGGACACGATAACATCCAGAGGGCGGAGGAGGTAGAAGTGAGTGGTTTCGAAGACCACCAACCTGACGAGATAAGAAAAAACGGTTGGAACTGCTTTTCTTGCCGTCAAAATGCCATTTTCGTGACCCTGCGAGGTTGCGCATGTCACTTCTGATTCGTTTTTTAGGAAAGATTTCCCGCCCAAAGCGGGGTATCCACCCAAAGAATGAGGGAAAAAGAGATAGTGACTTTTTTCTACGTCCTCAGAACAAGTGACAGAAGTCGATATTGAGCGACGAAAGCGGCATTTCTTGTTAAAATAAAAAAAATGTTTCGCCCTTGTGACACCCATATTCACAGAGGCGATAGATGATTTTCTTCAAGCTATGTACTTAGATTTTTATTTCAAGTGAAATATAATTTTGTATCAGTTGCTATTTACTTTAGAAGAGCGTAGGTAGTTTTCATAGTGAGTGTAATGCGTGTCCAGGGTTCTTTGGGGCAGAAATTATTTGTAGATCGTAGATACATTCATGGGTATTGAACTACTGAATATTTTAGGTGGAGGTTTAATTATGATTAGTTAACACATGATATTGGAAATATTGTTCTGAATATGAATTCTCAATTGAACCAAATGTCAAAGCCAAAACCTTCAGTGATGATCCACACATATAAAAATAGTAATTTTTTAACTCAGCTGAAGTTTAGCATAACATACTTCGATGTTAACCGTCGATGTTACTTTTATGTCATCAACCTTGCTATGAAAACGAAAGCATTTAAATATTTTCATATTATTTTTAGATCATACTCACTCAGTGATTCAACCCGAAGGTTAATTTGGATAGTTGAGGGTAGAGCTCACCGGACAAAGCCACAGGCTTCTGAATTTCACACATTGAGGGTAGGTGGCCAGTTCCTTTCCGTGGGCCATCTCGTACTCCGAGGCATTTTTTTTTGTATTCGGGGGTGTCCAAAGACTTCACCCAGATTTTAACAGAGGACCCTTCGGTCAGTAGCCGAGCACTCTACCCACTAGGCCACCACGCTCCCCCCTTAGATAGAGAAGGTTATATCTTCACGATGTTTGAAAACATGGTATTAGTGTCTTAACATCACAGAATCTGATAAATAGGTGGACATTGCACATGGCAGTGAAGAAAGTCATATCGGCCAGACTGGTAGTAGATTTTTGTACACGTATTAAAGAATACGCCAGATATTATAGAAATATGGATTTCACCTCACCATTAGCCAAACACCTTTTGGATAACAATCATACGAGCAATTGTATACACGAAATTTAACACGTTATTCCCAAAGACCTGAAAATGGACGCACTGGAACAATTAGAAATTATCAGACAGTCAAAACACCTTTGCAAAGAATTATTATTTCCGCATCCCTCCGCCCTTCTTTCAGAAAAAAATAATCTTTACCACCTCACCAACCCTTAATCATCGTGTCTTTCATGTTTCCTCCCCTCAACTCTGCCCCAATATCTGGTTTCTCCCCTCCTCCTCCGTAACTATAACAACAATAATAAAGTGAACTAACAAACTTATACTTGTGTATATTATATTTTGTAAACCTGACGATGTCGTAAAGCGGCGAAACGCGTCGTACTATAATAAAATATTGTAGAAAAGTACTAATCTATGTCAATTATGAGTTCAAGTAATTGGGTTGACATTTGTGAATCATGATGGATATCTTAGGTTCAAGAGTAAACCAATTTTTTCGTTTAATTGTATATATAATAAAATTAAGAACAGATTATTTGACCGAAGAATGTTGAAATTTCTGATCAATTATAGTTTTGGTCGACCATTGGAAGGTTAGCTTCTGGCCAACTGGAGGTGAAATTTATGTTTATCATTTGCATGATTAAGTGGTAAACCTGGGATCATTTTTTGCCGAACTTGTCGTTGCATATTGTATAAGCGAGGCACATTTTGCGTTTATATTTGGGAGGAGACAGTGGGTGACATAGATAAATGTAAAATTAAATCTTCCACATTTATGCATTTTTTATGGCTCACTTCTAGAAAACAGTCGTTACGCCGAGATCAGCATGGTAGATCGGGATGGTTGGGTTTTAATGGTGTAATTGTCCTCTCCCAGAGAAGCAGACGTGACTAATTTGCGAGAGACTGTGACATGCTCCTACGTGGTGTAAGTGTTATCCATCTTAACGTTGTACGTTTTTACCATGAGATGTATACTTCAATGATCTTCACAAACGATATGATTTTCGGGTGTGTACCCTCTGGATTTATATTTCATTCTCTCGGTGGAAATTCGAAATGCATGGGTAGAGAAAAGAGTGAAAGTGTGCTATTCAGTTAATGATGGATTCCAAGCTGGAGTGGCCGATGAACGAGCAGAAACATAAATATCTTTGTTACCGTTTTGTATTGGCGTAATGTCTGATAAGACGAAGATCCCCTGATTAAAACTGTTTCCACTTAATTGGAAAACTCTTGGCTCATTGCTTTCAGTATCATCTTCACTGTGGCCTGTAGCTATCTTTCCACTGAACAACGACTTAAAATCCATTTCATTAATTTAATGCACTGACTTTTTATTTATGACGCAGTATCGTATCGGGAAATTCGTAGTCATTATGAGATGCTAGTTGCAACAAAGAACGAAGCAACCGTAATGTGACTCGTGACAGTAAAATCAATTATATCCTCTTTAACTATAAACTAAATTCTGGGTCTTTCCTGTATTTCACGGATAAAGTATCTAGTGCATATGATAAACTTTTATACTGTTAGCGTATAATCATGGTAATTAAGATGTCTGGCTCCTGAACGTGATTATTGCCCTGACTCTACGGGTGGTCTGCTTATTAAAGGGAGCGGTGGTGGAGAGAGTTCCTTGGAGATTGTGAGAACGGCAGGACGTGAGAGATATGAAGCTCCTCGGCGAGGAGGAATACGATGAGATACGTACGCCTTAGAGAGCCCCGCTGACCACCAATGAGAAAAAGGGCAGTGATCACGTGGGGGACGCGCAAGGGACCCGACGACTGCGGACTCGAGGGTAGAGGGTGGGAGTTTCGGTTCATTTTAATCATTCGATTCGTGCGATTTGGTTCATGTCTCGTTGCTCGTTCTTTCAAATCATTCATAATGAACGAAAGGAACCTAAAAGAACCAAATAAATGCGATGGATGACTTAACTACGATGAATGATTTGACTAAGATGATCGATTTAGCCATAAAGAGTCAAATAACTACGATGGACCATACTATGGCAATGATCCAAATCCGAACAATTCGTATCATGGGGAAGTCGGCGCTGCCTACTCGGGGATTTTGCGTGATATGTAATTCTGATACTCATATTAATTCAATTTCACCCGATAAATGTGCGTTAACTCTCGAAAAGCCTTAAAATGCCAGTCCTTGAAACACCTTTCATAATGTTGACCGGTTTTGTGAACCAAAGAAATTATTAATTTTTCACTTATACATCTTCAACAACTGGAGAAATTCAATTGTGAAACTATAAATGTATGTACTTGCGACGCTTGGGGCAAAAATGATTACTATAAAATTATATTGCCCAGGATGGTAAATTGTCCATTCGCTTGCTTGACTGGAACATTTTAAAATATCATCCCTATACGATCCGATTACTTATTCATACACATTTCCGTCATTACCAATCTAATATTTCGCGGTTTTTGGAGCTATTTTAATGAAACATAATATGATCGCCACGACCATTAAATTATTGGTAAATCTTTTAACGGTAAATGTGGCCACAAAGTTTATTTAGCTAACACACACTAAATTTGCTACAAATTCTATCATTGAAGATCATGGAGGATTATTCCGTTGTGGTCTATTGTGGAAGGGATGATATTAAATCAATCCATGACAACCTTATGATGATATGCATGCCTTGTAATGGTATTCAACTACTAATAGCATAAACTTCAATCCTACAGTACAATAATTTTAGCCTTGAAATAATAATTCTGCCTAATCTACTATTTGAGTAGCGTATGTAGAGTCCTGCAAAGTACTAACAATATAATAAATGCAATGACAAATTAATGTCACTCCTAATAAGTTGAAAAGCGATTTCAGTCAAAATTTCGATATTTGCTTTCCCAGTATAACTGAAATGTATGGGGTATGAATTACATGGTAACCATTATTGTTTCTTAATTTTGAAATATATATCCATCCAGCATTAGAATCCACGAACAATTTTGAATAATGCGATTCTCAACAATCCCGATTATTCCACGCAATTCACTTATTGCATCATAGTATGAGTGGTTTGTGCAAATCAAGTTGTTCTTCTTTGAGATATCTCATAATGAACCAAATCAAGCTGTTCTCGATCACTCATGAATCGTTTGATTCTTTACGTATACTACTCTACCGAAGAATCACACGATTCACCAATGACCGAGAACAGCAGGATTTGGTTCATTTTGAACTGTTTAAAGGGAAAATGTATCTCAATTCATTGGGTTAATGCTAATTAATCGTTGAAAATGAACGGATAGCTAACGTACGACATAGCTCTACTCGAGAGCCTGAATGATGCTTGGGCGTGGTAAAGATCTATTGTGAATGTGGCACGTGTGTTTGGCTCAAATAAATCAGTGAAAACATTCCGTTCCCTCATCACTTCTCTAAGTACCCTAATCACCCACTAACAATACCAACATTTTTACAGTTGATTTTGCGTTGTACAAACGGCCAAAGAAAGTTTTCAGAGGAACCACTTCAATAGCGCTACTGTGCGGATATGAATCAAGGTGCATTATTCCGACACACTAAGAGAGGCTACAACAAAATCCAGGGAGCCAATGAGACACTTTCTTAACATACAGTTCCGTTTTTTCTGGTGTCTCAATTCCTGCTCCTTATTCCCCCCTTTTTCAAGGCTAATGACCTAACATTCCCTGCCATACGCCTCCGAAGTGTCTCACAGAGCAATGTGAAGATGTAGAGTAAGGGTTTTGGAAGGAGCTGTACACTGAAGGAAGACAAAGACAGATGAAAAGACGAGAGAGGTTCCATAAAGACGGAGAGAGCTCTGTATAGGGAAATACAGAGCTTTTGACTCGCTTGCCGTCTCGGTCGCCGTTTCCATGGTTACTTCAACTTCTCCCCAGACTCAACCGCCATTCCCGCGGGAGAGGAGACATGCCGTGTATTTTACGCCTGATCCTGAATGCTCTGTGTTTCTTCCTCCTTTTCATTCTCTACGGATCCATGTTTGCCTTTACCATACTCCTCTTTCTCTACTGCGAATATCCTTTCTCTTTTTTTATCTCCCTCGTCGTCCTCATCGCCTCCCTCACTCTGTACCAGAACATTTTGGCACACCTTCTACGTTTTTTATCCTCTTTTCTTCTCTCTTTAGACATTTCCCGGAAACATCTGTCCAGATACACTTTTTATATCTTTGACTTTCCGTCTTTTGCGCGTTTCGTTTATGTTTCGAGGCCATTTCTTTGATATCCATGGAATTCGTTGCGCACGATATTACGAAATAACCGACGTTTTTCTAGTGGAAGTCCTCTAAACTGTTGTCCGTAGAATTAATCATTACAATTTTATGGTCGAAGGGTATCTACTGGTAAAAGTAGGTTTAAGTGGGAGTAGGAATACCCATACTAATCTTTCATAGCTGATGATCCTTCCCTTGATAAACTATTTCATTCTTCAACTCGGAATTTGTCTCACATAACTTCGTCTAATCTATAAATCCTGTTTTTTATCTTCCCTTTTCCCGCATACGAAAAATCCTCCCCTTATCACAGTCTTTAGCACCCCTTCGCTCCTCTTAATTTCCTCAAGAATTTTCTTCTCCTCACCCACAATGCCGATCACGTCCTCGTTTGTCTTCCTTTCCTCTCGTTGCAACTTCTCCATTCTCCTTCACACCCGCCGTTCACGCCTGCAGCCTAATCTCATCCACTTTTCACATATAAATTTCCATATTGGACGCTAAGCCAGTCTTTTATCTACATTTTTAGACAATGCTCTCCTAGTTGTAAACGGGTCCTTCGCTATTGTTACATTAAGTGCTTTGCTGGGGTTTAATCCTACAGGTTTTAAAATTTCACTATCGAGTGGAATCGGATGACGTTATTTCATTCTTTCCCATTGCCAGGGTTTTCTATTGGATGATTGGTTAATTGCAACCCATCCTTTCTTCTATTATTTGATAAATGTCATACGCATTGAAAATATTCTATTTCCACATCTCACTTGATTTTAGCACGGTTATATATCTCTTGGGTCTTCCCCGTGGGGTCTTACTTTTATTTACTTACCCACAATTATATTACTTACAGTTTCATTGTTTAACGAAGTGTGTCCTATCAACCTCATTGCTCTTTATGCTGTCCCCCATGGACATTACCTGCATTGACTTTTTTCCTTCGTTTTCCCACAGCAATATCTTGAAAAATACGGTGGCCAACATCTCTGTAAACCACTAAACAATTACTTTTTTCGCCTTCTGGAAAGGTATGCCATGTACTCATGATCTCTTAATTTCAACTTAACGTCGTTTTCGTGCACCCCCATCTCTCGCAATTTCAGAGTTTTATATGCATTGCTGGAGATAAAAGAAGCGCAATGAAAACTAAGAGGAGATGAAGACATAAACCTATGGGACACACTTTTTGACACAATAATTTATGTTTTTAAATTATGGAAAGAAAAAATAATGAGGAGAACTACAAATGAAGGCCAAGATTGCGGTACCCAGGAAAATTATGAGGAACGTCATAGTGAAGAATTATGTAAGAATGAAGCGATTGGCTGATAGGAGTAGGGTGTAGAGATGCAGCAAACCAATCTTCGGATTGATTGACTGCTGATGATGATGAATATTGCGAATGACTGGTACTATTATATATAATTTATTGGTAAAATTTAGATTCATTTCGCACATTAAGTGTAAAATACTATGTATTTTCTTTCCTCCTTTGCCTAAATTTTATCCTTCCACCCTCTGACTCATGTGTTGAAATTGGATATAAAGCACTCCTATCTTCTTTTGAGATTCTCCAATTGATTTTAGAGCATTACGAGGGGCTTGGATCAGTATCAGTAACTTTTTGGCGTAAGGAAATATTTTGATTGTGCTTACATATAATGTATATGCGTGAAACTTTCCATAATTGTTTTACATATCCGCGACTGCTTACATTTCATTCTTTCACTTTCTCCGCCTTTCCCTCGTCTAATATATTACGATCGGTTCCAAAAGCGTTCCCAACGCCGAATACATGTTCTCGTTGGTATGTTTGACACCCGCATTTGTTTGCGTGGCGCCTAAAATTCCCATTTCTACCGCTTTGTTTGATTTTATATTCTTTCGCCTCTCGGGCTCTGTTGGAAGGCGGAGGCCATGCTCCCTAGTGGGAGCAAACCGAACATATATTTATTTCCTTCCTCCCATCCCTTCTCCTTTTGGACCAATCGCTTCCCCCTCGCCGTTAATCTTGTCTTTTTCCCCTCCTACGCGATTATACTCTCCCTAGATTTCTTGCACCCCTTTGGCCATCCATCGCGATTTCTCGAGGAACGCCTCTTCAAATCGCCCTTCTTTGTTGCTTCGTTTTATGTGACGCGGGAAGAACACTGCAGTTTTCCACTGGGTAATATTTAAGCTAACTGAGTTCAATGTTTTAAATATTATCAAGCCAAGAAAATGGCCAATTTTGAGGATACCGGGACTAGGCAAGGTTACCCGAAAGTGCATATAAGTGCGATATTCCACAGAGGAAAAATCATTCGCCTTGATAATGGTGTAAAACATCGAAACTTAAGTGCTTAAAACTGCTGTTGCGTATCTAAACCGGTCGAATTAAATATTACGCAGAGGAAAACTGTAAGGAGTTGTTGGGTGCGATCGCGTTACTCTATAACGTGTCCGCTCACTGTATTGTTATTTTGCAATTGCGTTCATGAGAGCGAAAAAGTGATCAGATGCTTTAAACCACGTGCTTAAGCAATGGCGGTGAAGATTGCCCTTCTTGAGTGGTTAGCGTTTTGGATTACGACAACATATAAGAATGCAGCTTTCTTTATAAAGGGCCTTTGTCCCAACTTTCACCATGTTTCGCTAAAATAGCTCGACGTAAAATCGTTGAGGTTCATACCTTAGTTCATTTTAGTAGGTAAAATTTAAATTCTTATGGATGAGAAACCAAAAATTAAACTAAAAAGTTTTTTAACGTTTCAAGGGTTTTAGTTTGTAATATATTTAAAAATTTCGGAGGAAACTGAGTCCCACAGTCCGATACTCCGGCTTTCTAATCCTATTTCTTAGGGATGGCTTATACCTACCGACTAGGGTACTCTTAACTCTGCCCAAATTATTCTTGTTTACAACAAAATACCTTTCCTTGATGGAGTAAATATCCTTCATTGATGGTTGCCTCCTCAAAGAACCTACCTTATAGGATATGAATATCCTAAAACAGAATGATACATTATATTCTAACAAACCAAGCAGAGGTCGATGCACTTCGTTACTCTTGCAGAATATACATTTTACTTCATTTAGTGCTCTTTTCCAGTGCATTCTCTTTTTTAGTGCATACCTGTTGCTAGCTACTATTTCCTCTGTAACTATCAGTCTTCGCGATTTTTTCTTAAAACACAGATGGTCTTAGGATGTAATAATGCATATTTTTTCAGATCAAACAATCTTTCGTCAGCTAAATTGCTACCGTTTCATTATGTCGTTTTTCAATAGCGTGAGGATATCTTCAACACACTGATTCTTTTGCGTACCTATGCATGCTTATCTTTTAATTATTTCGGTACATATGTGTATTATGTTTCATGAGAGTAACCATAAAATGTTTTCACGCATGTAAATTTGAATTATTTTTTACCCATTTCACTTCAAAGAGGAGTTATGTGAAAGGAGGGAGTAAATTTCCTCAATATTGATCCAATAAAACCCTTAACTATCTACTTTAGAAGCGCTGAGTATTTTAATTTGTTAGAATAATTATAGTGGTGTCTGTTGAGCTAATATTCGAAACCATAGTTGCTTCTACTATAATAATAGCAATAATGATGTAGTTTTATTCGCTACTAGTGAATTCAAGTCATGAATACATGACTGAAGTACTACCAAGATGCGTCGATACCTACTTTTCCTATGAAGCAGTTTACGCATTTTTTCGAGCAACAGTCGCTATTGATGACTATCAGTTCAAATTCGTGAAGGTCTCTTGGGTTTTATTCGTGCTGAAACGCCTGTGTTTTTAAAAGCCAACACGCGTGAAACCCGAAAGATCTTCGTGAATGCCATTCATCAGGATAAATTAGGTTCCTTCGTAAAATTAATTAGGACGACCAAACCATCATAGAAACGATATTTTCGCTAATCGTGAAAATTAAACGTTGGAGAATAAGAGTTTTGGACGTTGTGAAGAGGGATGTGAAGAAATTATGAGCTGAAGAGTAAAGTGATCGGAGTAACTGGAGCTTCGTATTAGGACAACGGCTGCATATTCCCAAGTGTTACGTAAGTTATTTCATTACATCTTGAATAGGAAATTTCGAAAAAGTGACCCCACATCATTCTTTTCAGTAAATGTTCCTCTTTTACCTCTTCGTTTCGTCAACCACGTGCATGCTCCATACTGGCTCTCACTATTCCAGTGTTCCCTTATCCATAGAAACCCGTCCGAAATTGATTTCCTTGTCTTGGTCTATTCCTCACGACCTTGGTCCTGTAAGGTCACTTAGGCGACTGTTACTGAGTAACTTGATGTTGTACATGCGGTTTGTGGATATGGCCTTTGTTAATTTATATTTGCATTCTCATTTTAAATAATTTGAGCGAGATTTTTCTATTGCTAAAATAGAGACCATTTTCGAATTATATTTTCAAATTCATGCAGTGGTCAAAAAGCTTGAAGTTAATTTAGTCACATTAACGTAACAAAGTTTTTTATTTTAGGCCAAGTTTCCCCGTGGTTATATAAATACTCTTCTACATAAGGCTCTTATATTGACTTGTATTTTTCACGCCACTGAAAATGCTTTCATAACCAAAGGTTTATTAATTGATTTTATAAAAAGTATTGCGTTAAATGATAAATGATTTTTGAACAATTTACCAAACATGTGAATTATTAAGCGTTACATTTCAAAAGTGCTCCATGCGTCAGAATTTCTTAATTTTTTTAAATAATGCCTCTCTGTAAAACGAAGTTTTACCACATCTCATAGAAAACTGCCTCTATTTTATGACGAATATCTTGGGAAGTTGGGCGCTAAGTGGATGATATTTATGTGCCATTAGAAGTATGACATCTTTTTAGTGAGGTTTAATTCATTGAATTTTACGTGAAGTGATAGGTAGCACAAGCCACCTAAATATTTAATTTAATATATCTCCTGTTTGGTCGGTCAGTGTGTGATGCTTTTGTGCTGTTTAAGTGATTAACAAATTTTTGAAGCTTGGAGTCATACTGCGGATCAAAATCATCGTTGATGGTTAAGTGTGGAACCTAATTTTATGAAGTAGTGCATACTTTATGTTTTCTTATTTTGAACCTCGCCCTAGTTTCGTTGGGTTTCCGACATTGTTACTTGTATCTAATTGGTAAGGATGAAGAATTCTATGTGGATGCTAGGCGTAGTCGTAATGGAGGTATGGTTTTTGCTCTAGAGCCCACCATCATATTATTTATTATCACTATTTGATTGGCGAGAGTTGTGGTATGGCGTTTCTTTTGTCATTCTCTATATTATATTACAATAAAACTAACTACAATCGAGATTTACCTGTTGTGTTATGCACAATGTGTGGTCCAGGAGTTCAGATCAATATATTTTAGCATCTCATTCCTGCGCCTGTTTTCTCACTCAGTTCATGCATTTCGTGAGGTACTCGTGCGAAAATTCTACTAACATTTTGTATTATTTAGCACAATTTTCAATTATCTGTCTTGTATTAATTCTTAACTCCTACGCTGTCACCTATTTCCAAGAGGGTAAGTATATATGAGTATCGAGTTTCATCATCATCATAGTCTCATCGAGTTTCATCATCATTGCAGGTTGACTGTAGTCGTCCTTCCTTCCCCATCTAATGCTAGTTCCCTCTATTCCCTGGTGATTCCTCTTGTACTTCATCATTATTAGGTCTATGTATAATATATCCCTTGACATTCATCTTGTGACTTCTCCCTCTACTCTTCCTTCAATTACATTCTTCACAAACTCCCTGTGCCTCAGAGTGAGCCCATTCCATATGGTTCTTCTATTTTGTAACTATAGTTTCCCATGTGGTCTTTTTCTCTAATACTCTTCTGTGTTCTTCTAGATTTCTTATTTTATCCGTCCATCCGATCTTCAGTATCCTCCTCCAATACCAGGTTACAAATGCTTCTAATCTTCTATGATCTGCTTTTCCAATGGTCCATATTTACGATGCATACAGTGCCACTCGCTACAGGGATGGTTGCCCATACTGTTTTCTCACTTGTAGTCCTATCGTTGTTGTACACAGCAGTTTCCTTTCTGTAAATATTGAGCTTAGATCGATTTATATAAGGCTCAAAGCGAATTATTTTTGAAAAAAAGTCCTTCGGTAGACAGCCTGATATTAGATCAAGTACATACCCGTGCATTTGCCATTTACATATCCATTGTGTTTTAAATTAGTTTCATATGTGATTCTTAAAAGCTTTTACATAAATACTGAGTGGCGTACAATTACCACAGCCAGGTGACTTCAGAGACGTTAAATGGAACACACTCAATACCTCTTTATGACCAGACAGGCATCTTTGGGAGCACTAGAGTTTTATCAAATCCGTTTTATTCTGGATTAGTGATTTTACTGGTTATATCTTACTAATATACCGTGACTCTGGGAAAGCCCTCTACCCAAAACTTTAATTTTCACTCGGCGTTAGGCATGTTACGAGGTCACCTTTATACCTCCCCTTCTAAGCTGTTGTCAGGGTTGGCAACCCTAGTTGTGAGATTGAGATTGACGCCTTCCTGATCCGGGTCTTACCTAGTCATATCTTGATCTATAACCGGAGCAAAGGGAAAAATCCTCACCATAACCGTTGAAATTGTTAATAAGTAGAAGCATAATTTTATTTTTCTATGCACAAATGTTGGAAAAACTTTAGAATTTTTTGATACCTATAATGGCTTTTAACTGCGTTTGGGGTAACTTCAGTGGATTCACTTTGACTTGGAAAATGTCAGAAGAATCTAAGTATTTAGGTTTAGAGCATAAGTTTTTGACGTTTTGGAGCATGAATATGTCAGTGTATGAATAAATACTCTGCATGTTCTTTATTTGCGACCATTCGTTTGATAGGTAGTCGTTATTATCAAGGTACAATAACTTGCGCGAAGAAGTGAGGAATATTTTTATTACTAGTGTAATCTATCTATTAAGAGAGGTCCAAATGGACATTAGTAAAATCATGTTGATTTTTTCATTTGCAGGGCCCTATCTCCTCATAGCATACCAAGCACATCACATCGTTTGTCTTCCTTTCCGTCCAACGAACGTTCTCCATTCTCCTCTACAACCACATCTCAAACGCCTGCAACCTTTTCTCGTCCTGAATGGGTCTGTTGAAACACATGCTGGGTGAATTTAATACATGACTCGACCAAATACTCTATGAGCCAAAAAGTGGAATATTTGCTCTGTTGCAATGGTAATAAATTATTTTTTTTAAAGTCCATCTGTGTCCAACTCATATTTCTCGGTACTCGAACTGAAGTCGTACATAATTCCCGACTATTTTACCGAGTCTTTTCAATGAGGATCAATTAAGCTCTTGTTAACTTCCTGAGGTTCCTATCTACTTTGTCTATCGCTTTTGTCAATCGCAAGGTTTAGGTAGATCACTGCTGGGAGTCGATCATAACCTCAATTCCGACTCAGTTTGTTAAAGAATTGTAATCTTTTGTTTTTTTTACATGTATTTATCGTGACCTCATTCTCTTTCTCCATTGCATGGAATAAAAGTACAATTAGAGCCTCTCATACAAAAGTAGCCGCTTTCCATTTCCATTAAAATCAATTCAAGCCGTTTTAACTTTCAGTGCTCTAATTTATTTATTTTTCCTTGTTTTTTTCAGATCAGCCCTCAAGGGAGTGTTTTCAATAAGACTCACTCCAGTCCTTATTATCCTTGGTTTTTTCTGAAGATATCCCAAATTTGCCTGTTCTCCTGTCGCTGGACAGGAGAACAGGCAAATCAATTTTGGTGCAATTTACAGAAATATTTTGTGGCTTTCAGCATTGAGATTCTCTATTACGTGACCTCTTAGTGATTAATGGAGGACAGAAAAGAAGAATGACGAAATTATCGTTATCGAGGATACTTATTACGTTATTTATCTCGTTGCCAACAATCTTACATCCTATCGGATAGGAAGGACACTGATCCTGAAATACTATCATCATGGCTGCGTTGTAGAGATCGGAACTAGAATTAAAATCTACGACTAAAATTATAACGCGGCTCAGAATTGAAGAGTGGATGATAATACTAAGGGATTAAACTTTGGGAGGTAGTTCAAAGATTAAGTAGAATGACAACATCACATACCACGTTACCGTACAATTTGTGGGGAACTTGAACAAACAGCGTTTTGACTTTGCCCGAGAAAACGAAGAGCGAACTCATTTGAGTGGTGATTATCGTGACACTTAATATACATGTAAAAGTTGTTGTAAAATCTGTGCCTATATTTTTGATTTTGTGCCCTATGATGTCATTATGAGAGTTTTCTTCTCCTCAACGCAGCTTATGAAGGTAATTGTTTGAGCAAAACAGAGCAGAGGAGATGCGCAGTGATTGATCGAACCACATTCGTTCCTCCGTATTGTCCCTTGGGAAATTTAGGGGAAGAAATGAATTTTGCAATTCAAGTTTGGTGATCGGATGCCAAAAGTTTACAATGAACTGGATCCCATATTTTCAGGTTTATCTGCCTGCGTCAGCATTATGATGACTAACGTATTCTCCTATGTTAAAGGAGGCGTCTTCAGGTCGAAGTGGAGATGCTTGATCTTAGCCGGATTTAAATTACAAGTTAGTGGCGCTAATATACATGCTCAATTCGGTTCTGCGTTTCCATTGGTTAAGGGTTACAAACGTGCCAATTGCAGAATCAAGGAGTGCATCAGACGGCTTACCACCTACAAGGCCTACCAAATTACGTGCCAGACCTGGCCAATTTCAGTCCCAATACAGTTTTTTAAGCCATTACATAAACCTTCGCTCCAGTTAGCAATGAATTTAATGTTAAAAATTCGGATAGTTTTACCATAAAAACTAGGAATAAGACTGGAGAACTCATTATTTTAGTGTTTCACAGTGATTTATTTGCAGTTGACCGGTATCATCACATATATCGTGACTACATGGTAGGCTGGATTGTCCAAGACTCCACCAGTCATTTGATCGATAACCATTTTTGATGAACCGAAGTCGTCTCTGACACAACTTATGCAGAATCCCTGCTCGTGTTTTCCCGAAGAGAATCAATCCAATCCTTATTATCTTTGAGTGGTCTCTCGCTGTCCATTTCCACTTCGCCATCCCCTCCGAACTTCCCAACCCTCCTCCGCAACAAGCGAGCGCTTCCCCCCGTCCACCGTCGAGATCACACTCCCACACCCCACCCCCCCTCCGTACCTCCCCTCTTCTGCCCTCACGCGAACTCCTCCCCCCTCTCCCAGGACCGCCAGCGGGTGCCCCCATCCGCGGAAAGGTCACAGGGTCACCGTCCGAGGACCCGCGCATCGCGTACGGCAAAATACACTCCTGTCCTCCATGCTTCCGCGACTCAAACGTTTTGATGGCGTCCTTCTCGCACGCAACTGTAGAGCATTCCACGAACAGTAGACAGTAGGAGAACACTGTTGCCAAACTTAAAACTTCGTGTGCTTACCTCTTCGCCACGTAGGCAGTCATTTCCAACATCGTAACTAATTTAATATAATTATACGAGGAATTAATATTTGACTATGAGAAGCCTCATCGTCAAAAGCCACGTAACTAGTGTACTGCACATCATATTCTTGCATAATGTTCAAGTCGCTAATAGCATCATCGCCCCTCTGGCTTCAGGGGAGAATTACACAGAAACAAAACGAAACTGAACAAGACCCTAAACTATTAACTACGCATGAATCACCCAATAGATATGCCTCTCTTTTTGGTTATCAATCCAAAGAATTGTTTATTAATATGGTTAATTGACCTCCTTAGTTCTTCACGTTTCTCTGCTTATCTTTCCATCAATAATAATAAAAGTCAATGTTTGGCAGGGGTTTGAGATGGGTGGGCAGAGGTGTTGTTAATTTTTTTTTGCTCTTTCGGACGATTCTGGTGGTCCATATGCCCCTGCGATCCTAATAAGCCATTGGCTTGTCAACAGGTTTCTCAGGGGCTGAACCACCATAAACACCCAAAAATTTGAAATGATGGAGAAATCATCTGAAACGATTTTAATAGGTTATGGTGTCATTTATGTTTTGTTATAGTATGGAAAATATTTGGAAAAATCTCCGAATTCCCATTTTCTGCCCAGATAAGTCGTAAATTTAAAAAAATAATTACCCCTTAACTAAAACTCAAAAGCACCGTGTTATATTTTCATCTAAATAATGTAGCTACCTAAAAAAATGAGGCGATATAACATATATGTTAATGTGTTGTAAGCATTAGTAACGATCTCTAGATGTTAGACTATTTAAAGTAAAATAACCTTCACAAAGCAAATGAAAAACTATATTAATGAGATTTGCACAATTGGGTATTTGGCCCGACATTTTTTACTTGGCTGTCACTTCATAATTTCATGAACCACTCTACAAATTGCAATCTTGGCCTTCCACTGAAAATTTTCCCATTCACAAATTTCCCCATTGTGTTATATTTAGGTGCCCTTGATGTCTCGATAAATGTCCTTAAGCCAAACTCTTCTGCGCAGTATAGATTTCTTTAATCGTTTGAACTGTTTATGCATGTCGGCGCGAGCAATTGATGACCAAGGTATTCGTTTTCAATTAATGAAAAGTCAATGCTAAATATACAGATAAATATTGTTTGAGAAGTAATTTGACGTCACGACTTAAACATTCCATTTTCAAGTTCATTTTAAGTCCTTCTTTATGAGAAATCGTATCGGTCCATTTCATTTTTTAGCACATGTATATAGCACCATTTCTCAAATGAGTTCTGTTTCTTCTCTTCGTCTTTCTTCAGTCTTAAGGCAACATTCCATAAATATTCTTTCGGAAACCTTCTTACCACTAAAAATTTCGTGGACTCTAGGACTAGCCACGCGGACTGAGGCGATAAGCGCACTTTTTGTACCGCTTTGTCGCATTATTTATCCGGCAGCCTTGAACGTTTTGTTTCTTTTAAGCCCAAAAAAGTCCACAGGGGAAGATGTCCTTGTTGCTTAAATAGCTAAATGTATCGATGGATCCGTGTTCGATTTCCTGTCAAGGCGAATGATCTTTCCTATGTGGAATTTCGCACTTTTTATCACTTTCAAGGTCATAGTATTTATGAGTAAATATGGAATAGATGAGCTCTACAGCCTCTAATGTATTAAACTAAGAGAAAATACTTCAATGGCCGTATGAAGGTTGATCGTTACACCACAGAGCAGGCACATGCCAAAACTAAAATTATTCCCGATTAGACTTGCTATGGTGGTTTACTAGAAAACTAACTCCTCGCCAGTGACCAACCCCAGGACAATAGCACTCACTACTCTTGAACTTCGCTCTTTTCGAGTTTGTTTTCCACCCAAAGGATTTTCGGTTTGAATTTTTGATGATCGTGAGTTATTTATTCATAATTCCGGTGATAGGATATGTTTATTCCCTCATCATCATGTGGCGAGGGTTTTACAGAAGATCCTGAGGATATGTCTGAAGGGTGTAATGAGCAGTTATAGCCTGCAGAGAGGGGTGGATTGGAGAATGTTGGGTGAGAGGGGAAGAGGTGTGGAGAAGGTTAGGGATTCTTAATGATGTGAAGGAAAACCACGGAACACACTCACCCCATCTATTGACAGTACAGCCTGGAGTTTTTTGGGAATCTGATAGAGGATACGTACGTACTGGTACGTAAAGGGTTCGAAGTTTACCGAAATACTTCAACAAAGACTGCTGATTTGTTTGTTCTGTGGTTGACCTTGGCATGGATTCCAATTCTCCTAAACAATTACAAAGAGAGAGAGAGAGAGAGCGCTTTGCGATTATAACCCTGGCGTCCTAAACAGGGCCCCCTAACAGACCAGTTAGGGATCCCATTCTTGTGCCTTGTGTGCATGTGTCATTTAGTTAGTCACTAGCGAGCAATAATTTATCCCGTAAACCACCGCGGCGAGGCTAATCGGAAATAATTTTAGTTTTGGCAAGTGCCTGTTCTGGCGTGTGGTGCTCAAACTGTGAAAAGTCATTGGAGTATTTCCTAAAGTTTCTTCTTTTGGAGGTTAATACATTTTTTTCTTAAAGGACCTATTGCCTGGACGATTCTACTTCTTACTTTTGCGTAACTTCTCCCATCTCAGGTGATCTTACTCTCATTATAAGTTTAGGTGTTCACTCTCTCATTTTAAATTGTTCATCAAAACGCAAGGTAACTTATGTTTTGTATTTATTTATTTTTATATTATATCCTTCTCCCATAACATTATACATTTTGATTAGCATGATCTCCACGTCTTCTTGGCACTCTGCCATAGATATTCACCTTGGACATTGACCGCCTGGTAATTATGTTTTGGTACACCGATGAACAGTACAGTCTATAACTTCCTTCATCATCTTTTTATCCATCCGTGGTTTTTAATGACGCCTTGAAATTTTATTTTGCTATATATCTTTTTATCAATACACAAGTGATGCAACTCATTCATTTGGGGAATATTTCCTTCAGGTCAACCAGGGTTCAGCCTCGGATTCTTTGCATTACCATGGTGCTCCTGTTTATCAACATTTTGCGTGATACGAGACTGTGCTGCACAATGATATCGAAGCCACTCTCACCTCTTCTTTATCTTCCCCTTGTTGCTGTGTCTTGCGTCATCTTTTTTTGGCTCCGTAGTCCTCAGAGAATCCCGTGTTTCCCAGGTGACCGTTTCCTTTTTATAGAGGTTGCTTTTATATTTCATGCGAAACCGGTTAAGGTTCCCCTGTTGTCTCCAGTCGACCATGAGCTCCTTCTTATTAGTAATACTGATTACTGCCTTATCTTCCGAAGAAAATTAATATCATGTTGTACCGTCGCTCATTTTTGGCCGTCATCAAAAGTAGTGACTACTCATTAGCCCTTCTTATTGCCGTCCTCTTTCGGTGATAGTTTTGAGAAATTCCCGGGGCAACTTCTAATTAAGAGGTCACCTCTCAGGAACTTAAATAATTTTTTGTCATTTAACTTATTTTTAACCTACTGGTAAAGAGTAATACATCACATATCTATGTCACGGTCAACATGACAAAGAGAGATTTAAAATGTGTTACACGTACAAATAAGGGACTACATTTACAGAATATAATGATTAACTATTTTCATAGTTCTATAAACAGTAAAATTGGAGAAAAAACAAAGCGTTAACTATATATATACTAATGAATTTTATGCATATTTAATGAATAATTCACAACAAGAAAATTTGCGTCATCGTGTATAATAAAATAAATCATAGTCTGCAGTAACACTTGTCTAAAAATACATTTTTCATATATGGTTTTTTAAGTTGAAGCAGATTTGGTTTTAGTTCATTTTTGGATAGTTGTCTTTTGAAATATCAATCTGAAGTCTAGCGTTACTACTTAATTTTTGAGTAACTGTTAATATGCTTTTAGTTTCATCACGAATGCAGCAACAAACAAGGCATTATTTGTAAAAAAAACGTTTTATTAATTGATAAGCCTGTATGTTAGCCCTCGAAAATTTTCACTTGAGAAGCAGAAGCCGATCGCGGCAGTAAAATGGTATGTGACGGTAATACTTACATAACACACTATGCGATCGAAGTAGGTGCTTAACTCCATTAATGATTGATGGGAGGTTTAGTTTGTATGGATTCTTCTAAGGGAGTTGTGGAAGGGTATACTGAATGCTGTATTTAGTATCAACTGCTTTTGATGATTGGAGCCTCGCGGTCTGCTGTGTCTCTCATTATTCTGCTCATGGTGTTCCTTCTTTTAGGCATTCAAATAGGGATGAAAACTGCATTACACTGGAAGAAAAGCTCTCTCGCCGGAAATATATGTCCCTAATCCTTGCTATGTTATATGTCCCGCCTCCAAGTTCAGGACAAATGTAATGTGCGTATACCTTTCGCAAGAAAAAATAAGATTTTGGCAGCATTAACCTATATTGGTTATCCACATACAAAGTAAATGCGAAATGAGGAAGTATCTATCTACATATGAGAAGTGTGAGGACTCCGGTTATCCGCATGCATTCACTCACGGACAGAATTCAATTTTTTTAGCTACTTTCATAGGCATAGTTGGAATGTTTCAATGGAATCGTTGTTTTTGCATTCTAGTAATGGAAATGAACTGCTAAGGATTATTCTTTTGATTTAAGTGCGTGATCATAGTCTTTTAACTTGTTTTCATTGCAGTTTCATATGCAAAGTCGTGATAAATAGTACACCTAGGCTATCGAAAAATTTAATTATTGTGATATTTTTTAAGGCTAGAAAAATTTGTTATCAAGGTCAGCTATGAATGCTTTCCCCCTACTTTTGTGTAACTCCTGTTTCACTAGTGCAACTCTCGCATTAATCCCAGGGCTACAATTTTTCATGCAATGTACTACCTTGTAATTAAATTGTTCTACTTGCTCCAGTTTCGAGAAGATAAGATGAGAGAAAGTTATTAGATACATTTTGCGACACGATAGCTTATTGAAAACATTAATGGGGGAGAATGCATTTGAGGGTTTGTAGAGGTAAAACATTAGACCAATACATTAGACCAATAATTAAGGACGTCAAAGTAAAGAACTACGTAAGAATGAAGTAGTTACCTCATAGGAGAGTGCTGAGCTGAGTGTCGAGCTGCAGCAAATCAATATATGGATTGATGATTGCTACCGTTTTTGCCCTTCTACTCATATTTAGGTTTTGAGATTAAATTTAATAATTGAATCAGTAACTTGTTGTAATAAACTGGTATTAATTGAAAGAACATAATCATGTTTTGCGCTTATTGTACAAATCCTTGACCTGAAATGGTCTAATTGTCATCAAAAGTTATTTCACTGTCTAAAAATAGTCAGATTGATGAAGTAAAAACACTAATTGGTGCAGTTAATAACTAAAACCAGCTAAATAAATTTGAGCGAACATTGAAGTGTACTTGTACCGACCACTTGTGGTACTTACATCTTGCGTCTTGAAGACTGCTATCGTAGAATTTAAATTCCCAACTGATATCAGCCAGCATGCTCATTATTGAGAATATAAATGTAATCGCGTCAAATAAAATTTGCCATGAAACGGAAAAAGCATTTAAATATTTATATTTAAATAATTTGTACAAATATTAATATCATGTGATGTGGAAATGTATTGAACATATAGTGACTAAATTAGAAACGTTTCCATGCCTTGAAGTAGGTATGTGATTAGCAATATTACGAAGTAGTTTTGTATTATGTATATTGAATTAGTAAATTTGACTTTGGCTAAGTAGTTTTGTTTCCATCAATCCCCTTCGCATTACAGTCCGCTCGAGCCGGGGTGAAAAATTCCGTAGAGTGCATAGCTCTTATACTTTGCTTATTATGCTAATGGCTAAGTATGCATTTCCAAGTCACTACTACAGCTTTTTTCTTTTCCTTTTCTTTTGTTCTCTCGCAGCGACATTCCATGTACTCGAAGCGGAATGGTGACATTGTGCACATGCGTAGCCTTTGATAATAACTATTCCCACCACTGTCACGGGATGGAAAAGTTTCGGAACAAAGAGCTAGAAGTGTGCTTGATAGTGCGATCTGTTTCTGTGGGAATCGTTTCTATGCCCTGTATTGTTGTTCTTTTAAGCAGAGACAGCCAACTTCATCACAGCTTTTCCTCCAGGGTAGAAAATTTGTCGGGGAACGTTCTGGTAAACGGAAGTACATTTTTGCGCCAAGTTTGGCAAAAGATATTGATTGTCGATATCGTAGCGTGGTTAGTAAAACTCCCTTTCTAGGTAAGGAACTATTTTACAGTTGCCGTTTTTGTTGGGGTATGAATAATGTTGCGCAATTATTGGACCAAACAGAATGAAGCTAAAAATGAAGCTAAAAGAAATGTATAAGTTAAAATAGCATCCCGGGAGGGATTCAGGACCATGCAAATTGATTTTGATAAAAAAGAATAAACTAGTGAAATATTTAATAATAATCAATGGGTTTTACGACTAGATGGTATTAGACTAGTGTGTAACTTAAAATGCTAATTTCTGGGGCATTATTATCTTTTTGTGCTTTATTATTATTCATCCAGTCCAAAATTCCTATCCCATTCCTTGCTACTCCTCGCTATAAAACTGGTATCTCCTCTATCACCATCTTTAACATAATATTACTTCTGAATACGTACTCCATTTACCTCTGCTGCCTTCTTCGAATCTGTGCTAAAGTTCTAGAAAAATATGGTGGCAGTTTTGTGGGTTCCATTGGCTTCTAACTCGCTCCGCATAGTGGAGCAATATTGCCTCCACGATTGACTTCCAGGGCTCCCGTGATCGCTAAACAATCAGTGTCAACTTTAAAAATGCTCCCTTTGTTGGTCCAATCAAATTATAGCTCTCTATGGCTCTTAATCAAATGATATGGATTGGCTTCTCGAGAGGGTAGTGAACTATATCAACTAGTTCTAATCCAGATTTCGATCGTTAACATTGTTGCGAAACGCACTGCTGACTCATTCCTTCCCTCTTAAGTAAAATACAGATACCTGTGTCCACAGCGTTGCCTAACATCTCTTCCGGCTCAATTCTGACCCCTTCCACTTGAGCCTTCCCCTTTTAAACGCCACGCTTGTAACAGGCGACTGCCACCATTTTTCACTACCACTGTATTAACCACCATTACTCTCTTACTCCCTCGTGTGTCATTCCTACCACCCATATTGCCCTTTTTGAATGGTGGCCAAGTATCCATCAGCAGTTATGGTACTGTGTTGTAGCATTTTCGCATTGTTAAAGTCAATCAAACATCTTTTTTCATGCGTTTTTAAAGCTATTTAAGCTAGTTGTTGAATTGAATTCAATAGTTGTGGAATAACCATGAATGATCACGTATTTATCCTAACGTTATCTTCATCATTTCTGGTGTACAAAATATGCAACTGTCTAATTATTTATTTATTTGTCAGCCTATCTCGCATCGAATTTCAATTCGTGGTGTTGTATTGTATTCTCCAAATCGGAGCGTTTAATTGTTTTTCGTGCTTTTAGTTTAAATTCTTTTTGTTGGCACAGTAAATATTTTATTTTTCCAAAATTATCCCTTTAAATCATTCAAGCAAATATTTCTGGAGAGAGAAAGAGGCATGTTGAAGAGGATAAACCTCTTTTCTCGAATCTATTATTTCTTCTTATGTACTTCCGTTTGGAATGTAAATGTACATTCTTACATTTACATTCTTCTTATGTACTTCCGGTGGGAATAGTTATTATCTCCTCTACGGTGACTTGCCCAGATTTCGATCCAGTATATGGAACGTGGGGAGGTAGGGAGGTGAAAACTTTTGAAAATTATGAGCAAATAGGTACCAGCCGATATTTTTAAAATCTTGCTGAGCTAATTTTATAAAGATTGCAGTCGTTACGTATTTTTAAGTTTGACAATCAGGACATATTTTTGAGTGTTTTAAACAATTAATACATGTAGCTAACATAGTTTTTGTCAAACAAGAAAACAACTTTCTCTTTTAGTTTCCTAATTTTTTAACACGTTTCGGGGGTGCGGACCCATTCATCTCCACCGTGGCTACTGCTCTTCAACACATTAATATCGGAATTTCCTTCACACGTTCTGACTCTTGAGGGGTCACGTGGTCACCGAAAGGGGGAAGTGGGGACTGCGGCGATGGTCAAAGATGAGGGGATAGCAGAGGGGGGGGAAAGGTGCATGTTGGGAAAGATTGGGAAGCAGCGTGTTGGTCGGTCTCAGCAGGGAGGGCTCCGCTGGAAGGTAAATGGGATTAGGTGCTCGGCAAATGGGGAGAGGACTCTAGCGGGGCGACCAGAGGGCTCCTTGCTCTCCCATGCGGAACAATGGAAGAATGGGATTCGATTGTGGGGAAAGGTGGATGTTCGGGGAAGGGATTGGATTACATGGGAGTGTGTGGGCATTGCGGGAGTGGGAGTGGCTGGGAGAACGGAGAGGGACGGTAAAAGGTGGTTAGGGGGTAGGTGGGCCGAAACGGTTGGGGTCCTGACGAGTTAGCGTCACCGGTGAAAAAAGAGAGGAGTCATCATCCCCTTCAGGAATCAAAGAATGGACCAGACTTGAGCTTCATTCCATTCATTTTTGTGACACTCTGAGGGGTAAAAATAATTAACAATTTTTAATATCACGTGTCTCTTTCGGAGGTATGTGCTTTGATGATATAAGCTTCATTGATACTTCGTGATGAGATTAGAAGAAGGCAGAGTAGGTGGTTGGAGAGCAGGTAATGAGAGGAGGGAGGAATGATGAAGGTTGTGAGGAAGGGGTTAATGTTTGGAAAGCGGGGAAGGGGAAGAAAGAGAATTGACTTAATGGACGAGAAGAAGTGAGGTAGGACGTCTGCTGAGATGAAGAGTAAAATCGTGTAAGTAGATAGGGGCCTAGGTCTGTATCAATCTATTTTTTTATATCTTAACACTAGGACGGGATGGGTCATTTTGACCCATAGCACGTGTTCAAAATTAAATTTAACTACTTAATTGTAATTAGATTCTTTTTACATTTTGTGTCTTTGTGCATCTTTACTTATATTTTATTAATATGGAAACAAAATTTCGTCACCGTAGTTGATTAATTATTTAATTGATGTTATAACTAGAAGGACGGCTTATGGGTCATTTTGACCCATTACGTTTTTCTGTATTGGAGTCAAGTTTTCTCACCATTTTCTTCTCCTATAGATCACTCATATTTATATACATAAAAAAATATATCAGCGCACATTTGTATCAGTACTTGAAGCTTTTATATTTAATTTGAACGTCATTCGTCGGATGTCCGATATCGGAGCTCTCTTGGTTGCGGCTTACCAAAATTACGGATTTTTTTACTTTCAAATCGTCTTTGAATTTGACTTTCAATTGAAATCGCCAGAGGAATATGACTGAAATTATGTCACTAGCATTCTGCCGTTGGATAATTTATTGCCGCATTTATTATTAAAATATATCGCGTAGAATATGACAGCTAGATGATAGGATTGTGATCAGCATTGCTTCCATTCCCAGAAGGAGAGATTACAGCGGCTAGTGGTGCGACAATGGAAAAGGATAGTCCTGACCATCCCTCACCAAATGGTTTTGACCTCCCACTAAAGATACGCACGTTCGCCCAGACCATTTTTTACACCGAAGTGTCGGCTCACTACTTCTAAAAGCCGTATAGAGGATGCGCTGTGCTCAAGTTTTAAAATCATTTCCGAATCCCCTATTCATTGGTTTTAGGCAAATCACTCCATGAGATGCAAAATAGAGGATGAAAAGAGTTTTTGCTCTTAGGAGAGCAGAAAAGCCTCTTGATTTTGTCCCTCCTAGGATTAGTGGGTACATTTTCCGACGCCGAAAACCTCGCCAAACCTTCCGTATGCTTTTGTTCTGTCATCGGCTCCTTTTATCTCAGGTGACCGTGTACTAGATCCCTCCGTAGTAGATGGCGGCCAGCGTCATTCACGTACTCTTAGGATCGGGGTTTTACTCGGTGGATCGGGGTAAACAGGGTGACGTTTTCTCGGAAAGGAATGTGGCTACCAAGCGGATAGCAGAAGTGGCGAATAGCTAATAATAGATGGCAAGATAAGTAGAAAGAATTATATCGAAAGACTGGTTGAAGAAGTGGTGGGATGCTAATTGGAACGAGACCCTCATCTTCCCGGGACTCGCACGCTAATACCCCAAAGGGTAAGAAAAGAAAACATTGTCTAATTTTGAAAAATTGCTCAAAGAAAAATGCCAATATATGTCCTTAATGCAATAGAAGTGTTTGCGGAAACTGTGCAGAAAAAATAACAATATGTGTAAGTTGTGCAAAAAAGTGATCTTACTTTTTTCCAAATATATGCAGATGTATATGTCTGTGTAAGGATGTGATTTTTATGTATACATTTTATTTGAAAAAGGTTTTTTTAAATAAATATTTATCACGTAAAAGGATACTTATCTAATTATGCATAATATTCGGGTAGGTGCTTTTATTGTCAAACATTTATCCTTAAGAGTAGCCTAATATGAGCACTTCTGAAGAGGATCAGCTGAAATAATTTTAATTATAAACAATTACCTTGTAAAAAAACTTTTTATGGAAAATAATGTATAGATAATGCCTTCTTAATGTCATTTGTTAAAAAAATAAAGTACCGGGAGAAAATAGTAGCTATTTAATGGTGAAAACATTCATGGGTCAAAATGACCCCTTCCCGTCCTTCTAGGTAGTACGAAACTCCCGTCCTAGTGTTAATGTAGTATCCTCTATTGAAACCTCCCTTTGCCGGTAAATTACTCTAAAAGTAATAATGAACATGCTTCTGTAAAATAGAATATATCTTTTCTGTATTAACTCTGTCGTCGTCAATTACTTACGCAAGGTTTTCAAGAACATGGTCGATTGCACATTAACATTTCCCTAACAATCTCTCCCCTATAATTTTATTCCGTGTGCGTCCCTATACGCACGTGTGTTTAGTCCATAGTGTATTTAGTGTGTTCGCTGCCTGATTTATCTCTTTAAACATTGATGCCACGAGCGGCACCTATAAATCAAGCCGTATCTCGTAACTCGGGACTCGGTGTAGTGCGGGTTTAATTTTCAAGTGTGTTTGGGTGGGTATCTCTTTACGCCGCTGCGTGTCGTATACCAAACGCACACTTGTATTGCGACCCTCAATATCCCATATAACCGTCGGCGTTTTTAAACATGAGAACTGGCATCGTAAAATTCCTGTTCCAGGGAGGCAGGTGAAACGTGTGCATTTTCGAAATCACGCGCCGGGCAGTCCACATGGTCTTCCTCCTCCCGGGGACCTACAGTTGTTCCTGCCCACGCGCTCTCTCCCTGTCTGTCCTTTTCTCCCCCACGCTCGCACCGCATCCGGAGTTATCGATTCCATCTTCTCTATGCGATACGAGGACACGACCGACGTGGTCGCGGGGGGTCGTAAATATCCGGCCGGGGGCGGCAGATATAAAGGAAGCGTGTTCCTTATAATCATTATTTATTTTTTCTCCGTCCTAACTTGTTGTAAACAACACGGTTTCTACATATGCCATCCAAATACCTCCGCAACATTAATGAGATATCCTTGCTCCAGACTGACGTCAAAATGGTGAAATGTAGATGATTTTGTATTTTAAAAACCCATTTTTTTGTGACATCAACGTGAAGGGGAAAATCGAATGGTAGCCTAGAAAACTTTGTTCTTTCACTCATCCGTTATTTAATCTTCCAAGCCTTAACCATTAGTGCAAGTAATTAAAGAAGTAAAGAGATACACCTCTGTACTGAATCTAATGCTTTATTATGGGAGTAAATGTTGGATAATAAAGGAAACAAACAAGGATCCCTGGGGCTCTAGGAACTTTCTCATATCGCTCATTAATTATTTTAGGACCTAAGGAATATGTGAACCAAATTTAGTTCGAATACGACAAGGGTGTTGGAAATCCGTTGCGTTTAGAAAAACAGAATATCGATCTTCTTTATATAGATTGGCAGAGAAAAATAAAGAAAGCGATTGCATTTTTGAAAGAAAAATACTTGAAATAATTTTTCAATCAACACAAGAGGGAGGAGTTGAATGAGGAATTTAGATAAATGAAGAATTTAATGAGCTGATAATTGAGGAAACCATACTCCGTTTCATAAAATTACATTGAGTCACTTAATGTAGGTCACATAACACGAATGGCAGACTCAGGACGGGGATTGCACACACCCAGGCGCGGCAGGTATAGAGAAAACGCTTTTTTCCCTATAATTCTATGATATTATTTCGCTATTGCCCGTCCACTTTGTATTTAAACGCCACAGTTACCGCAACTATCATCTGAATTCTTCCAAAAAAATAATGAAAAATCAGTGCTCATACCTTAAGTCTTATTCAGTAAGTGATCGGAAATGTTCTGACCTTGACATTGATGACATTTTGACGTCTCAGATTTCATCCCACGAAAAATCCCGATTTCATCTATATTTATAAATACTCCTCTGGGAGCCATTAAAATGGGAGCATATAGGGAAAAGAAGGGGGAGAGGAAAAACGTCAATTTTATCTTAACAATGTTTGATGTCTGTGTCACACTGTTATTTTTACAATCACTAATTGTGCGTGGAAATAAGGAATTTTTGTACCTATTTGTTCATTAGTGCATCTTCCCTATTTTTTCGCTTCTATCAGTTATAGAGATATAGCGTGGGATAAAAATAACATCCTCTGTGTTGTACTGCAGCTCGCATGATCTGAAATTTTCAAGTAATCTAACCCTCATTTGCCTCAACTGAGACTCGAACCCGGATCCCTCGATATGACGTAGAGTGCTTTAGCTAGTTGAGCTTCCGAGGCGTCTTTATCCTCTTTGGGAGGAGCAGTCTAAATGAGAGAAGGACGCTTCGGTAGCTCAATTGGATAAAAGCCCTCGACGCTATATCGAGGGATCCGAGTTCGAGCGCAGGTTAAGGCGTATTATCCATCCCCTGCTAAAAAAAATTTAATCTAACACTATTGTATAGCCTCCCAAGTCTTCAGCGGCTCAAAATCTAATCCATCTACCAACTCGGTAACACTCTGTTTTCTGGTATTAGTTTTTAACAAAGCGTGCTGATGTCTATTGTATTTTATTTTTGTCGCGAATTAAATCATTCTGTATTTGGTCACAAACACTCGCGGCATATTCGATATATATCCTAAACCAGAGTGAAATGGCATCTTTCCTTAACTTTTTTCATGTGAGGATCTTCCTATAATTCGCGTGATAAATTTTCATTTCTTTAATCTGGCACCGAAAATACATCATTATTGTTTCCCCCGCACTATGTTTGAAGTATCTGTGATTCATTGGTATTTGACTTAATCTGACTCCTTTAACTCTCCCATGTTATAAATCAGTCCGCGAGTGCCAATCCTTAAGTAGCGTTTTCGGTTCCCAATAGTTTTAACTTGTTTATTTTTAACTTCCAAGACTGTCTGTTTGTACATTGTTACTTACCAGTTGGACCATAAACCTCTAAATTAATTTGGAAAATAAATGCGACTATGATAAAGTCATTCAAATATCTTTATAACCGTAAAGTGTATTCCTATTATTGAAGTGTAAACTTCTATAGGCGCACCGCGCACAGAAAATTCTGCAGGCGGTAAATCGGATTCTGGGCGTCACGCTCTTTTTCTCACGTCACGCTTAGCATGCCGAATGTAAACAAGAGAACGCTGTCCCTTTAGCAGAGTAACATGGCGTAGTGGTTCGAGTCGTTGACCAACGTACCGAAGGACTAAGGATCGATACCTAGTGGTGGAGTTTTTTATCGTCTCGATTCCAATTATTTATATATTATATTTATCAGAATACTAGCTGAAGGTACCCGTTGAACTTCAACGGATGTGAAAAACATTGAACTTATTTTATAAGAAAACCACAAAACCTGAAGAATACTGTCAGCGTGATCATTTGAGGTGTTCGTATCCTATCTTGTTTGTTGTGATTCGTTCGTTTTCCCTTTCGTGCACGGAGAGTTGAGTGATTGTTTGTCCTCTTTAATACACGGGAAACCCAATAATGGGCTATGAAGACTGATTACTACTTAATAAATATCACCTAGGTTGATAGATGGTGACCTCGTCCCTCAAGTTCTCTTGAGCCGTCTTCTGGTTGAATAACAGCTTGAGCACTTCCCTTGTGTACATAAATATATTTGCATTCAATGACTTAATTGAGTTCCGCCATTCACCGTTGATATGTGCGTTGAGTATCTTAATCAGGGTAGGAGAGTAGAGTATAATCCAACGGTTGACTACGTCAAAAGGAGCATTTTCAATAGCAGCGATGTTTATTTGTCCTATGAATCCTTCAATACCCGGACTATGCCTTTGGCATAAAGGGTGGCTATATTCATTGTTTCCTAAATCATAATCATTGGTTACAAAATAAAAAATCTATGGTGATCAGTCTTAGTGCACTTGCCAATTTTCATGCCCCAATGACGTCCATTGCGCAGAATATCCGCTCTTCTTATGGGTAAGAAGCATGTATTGACGTAATTAAATTTCCGCCATCTTAAAACAGATTGAAGTTTCGAAACAAATGGCTCAATATTTGAACCAGATTTTTAGCTGGTTGCCCGTCAGTAGGTTTGGTTGGGATGAAATTTGTGCGGTTCTTAGCGTAATCCGAGAAACACCACGGGGAGATTATCATGAGATTGCTGGTAGGCATGTCTTTGAGAATCCAAGGCTAACCTATGTCGTTTTTCTTGCAAGGACTCATTTTCTCGCAAAGAAGACATTCCTCATGCTTTAGAAGATTTTTTTATAAGGTTACCCTTTATTCTATTTGGCAAGTTTATGGATATATTTTTAATTCCAAGGAAGGGAAACACAGAGGCAAGTGAGAGACTTGAATAGGCAACTCGATGATTGAGTCAATGTAAGTAAACTGCATTTTAACACGTTTAAGTATATATAAATAACTCGTAAAGTTTAAGTGGGAATTGGTCTAAAAACAGTTCGCAATCGTAATGAGAGGCAGACGGCTCCACTACGTGTAATTCATCTGAGTATTAAACTATAATAAACGGCGCCGTATTTGTTGTAGCAACAGAGGCATTATTAACATTATTAATCGCTGCACGTAAATATTCTTCCACGTTTAATTCCTTTAAGTGTATCTTTTTATACATAAGTGTTCTCTCGTATGCAGTTCCCTTATGAGAGCTACTTTGAGAATAGACATTGAAGAGTATACCTGTAAATGTGCATTGAATTTATCGATTACCCCCGAAGCAATCTATCATGGGGCCCTTGGGACTCTGGGCCCTTCTTATACAAATTTTCTTTCTACGTGCTATCATGGGCCGGCAGGAAAACTTAAATGCCAGATGCGTGAATATCCTTTGAAATTCAAATCTCTGGTTGTCAAGGAAATATGCTATTGTTGATTAAAGAGAAAAATTTCAGATTTTTCAGGAAAAAGTATGATATTCAGACAATTACGAAGCGTAAATGAAAATCGATTGAAAGAATTAGAAACTTCATTTATTCAACCATCCGATAAAAAAAATTCCAGCCCTCTATCTTGAGTGAAAGTAATTTTTAAAAGGAAAAATTAAAACCACTGCACCAAACCCAATGCTTAGCATGGACCACAAGGGACCCCCAGGGGGGGCCTTTGGGGGCCCTGACAGAATTTTAATGTAGCCTATGTTTCATCCCGGTACATTTTCTAACCACATACAAAATTTCAGCTCAATCGGTTCTGTAGTGTTTGCGTGGTTGAGCAACAGACAGACAGACAGACAGACACCATTCAATTTTTATATATTAGTATGATTTCCATAGAAGTTTACATTTCTCCCGTGTGGTCTTAAGCACACAAATTTTTTCCCTCTTAATCATTTCTTTGATGTTTTTCCGGTGGCGAAAGCATTTCTTTGTTAATCTATTAATTTAATTTCTGTTGCATCAAATGATCTTTTTTAAATAAAAGAATGTGTTTATGTCCGTTCTGTCCATTCCGTATTCGGATTTATCGATTCCATCTTTATCCCCGCGATATAAGTACACCGCCGTAGTCGCAGTGTTGTAAATATCCGGTCTGGGCAGGTATATTGCCGGTTTGTGGAGCCCTAGAAACGCAATAACCTTCCCTTCGCACGCAGATTACGTACGCTGTCCCTTAATCCTATACGAGGAAACCCTCCTAGTTGGCTAGGTCGTCCTTGCATATGCAACGAGTGCCATATTGGTTCTTGCAATGTTCATCAGCTCGCGTAATTATACCTGGTTCTCACGCTTATTAGGTACAAATTCGGGGTGATTCACGTAGAACCTGTAATACTATAATGGCGTGATAGTGGAGGTGATTCTAGCGTCGTCCATCGATGAGGATTAATTAACTACTCCATCACTCTCAACTTTTTCTTTGATTTTTTACTGAATGTGACAAAAGAAGGAAATATTTCATTATTCAAACCGATAAAAAAAAACAATAATTATAAATCTCCAACACAACTCACAGATAAGCAACAAACTGGCGTTTTTATATAGTTCTCTTTACTTTTCGGAAATACTCGAACATTTTTATAAAAAATAATCAGAACACACCTTCACACATTTCGCCAAAGTCAAGCAACACTCATAATGAGTAATATTCATAAATAATGGAAATTATGAAATATTTTTGTCTAGATAAAAAAGAATCTGGAAGTGTTATAACTTACATACACCAAACCACCCATTCACAAAGTGTATATTTGGCAATATGAAGCATTTTGTGTGATAAGAACAATTTGTCGAAACTCGAAGTTCCCGAGCTATGGCAACGTAAACATTTTGTCAAAAGAATTTTGCTTCTAATCTTGCAGTTCATTTTACCGCTAGGGACAGAATATGCAATACTTATTTTAATTTTGCAGTAGTTTCTGACAGGTTTTAAACAGAGAATTTCTCGAAGACCTTGAACATCGAGATCTGCAGAATGCCCGGCATTTCGATAATGGAGTATTTGTTTTTAGCCAAATGAGTTGATATTCCCAGTGTGATATTTTGTAATTGAAAAAACAATTTTAATACTATAAATTGTCATATTACTAGGGATTTTAATGTTGATACAGATGATAGAAGTGAAAAAATATTTATTTATGTAGGTTTAAAAGCTGTTAATGTTTTACTTGGGCCAATTTTAATTTTGAAATGCTTTTTTAAGTGCTTTTTTTCTAAACGTTTTTCATATGCATATGCGACTCTGTATGTGTATTTTGTTATCACTTTTGCTTCAATATTTAGTCAATGTAATAGCTAAATTTGTTAGCATCCTTATTGTAATATCTCGAGCAAATTTTATTTTTCAATACAGAGCGAAAATTACTGTAAAAATATGCTCCTCTCGCTGAACTTTCGCCTTTTGTTTTTTCTATTTTACTTTCCTGAATTTCAATGTCTCATTTTTTTCTTGGCTTAAACGAGTTCTTTGTATATATTTTTCTTGATATCTGTGGTTTGTCTTGATGAAGCCAAAATAGTCGCTCTGTGTGGTCTAAATGAAGTAGGTAGGTTGTATGCCACCCGTCTTACTCCCACTGTTCCATGAACTCATTCGTATCCATTGGTCTCTTGAACAATGGTATCGTTATACTCCTCTTGCTTTCCTCATTTCGAAACAATGATGGACTGCCTACTAGCACAGCTGTCGGCGCGGGGTACTCTAAAATTCTTCGAAAAGTTATTAGAAAAAAACGTATTTTTGGGTCAATAAAGTTATCTGCAATAAGTAATAAAACGTGATATCAGTGAAGTTTCCTAGAAATATCCACGGCCATATCAAATGCACCACACTGCCAGGTCATCATTTGCGTGGCAGAAATCTTGATAATATTAGTACTCCCAATAAATATCTTCATTCGCTTTACCTTGATAAATATATAAATTTTTCACATTAATCGCTCACGGTCTTGATTCATTGGTCTTATTAGTCTGCAACTTTTCTCACGTACAGCAATAGTTTCTTCCAGATTCAGTTTAGTGAACTCGAAAATGAAATGGATTGAGTTATATATTTTGACAGGAGAACCAATATGTTCGCGAAAGCTTGCGATATTAACTCAATCCTTAGGAAAGTAAAACTCAACACAAATTTTCAGGTAATATTTTAGTCACTACTGTGTCATTATTATTATTTCATCTACGTAATACTCTGCAAATCACAGCAAGGCCACGGTAAGTCATGGGGAGTGTTATGGAACCAGCCGAGACAGGGAGGGAATTGAGATAAGAAATTAGGGAGGGAAGGACGAAAGTTGATGATTTTTTACACGAATTGGCGTCTTAATGTTTTGCCATAAATAATGTTTGGGAAGAGTAAATAGTTATTCCAATCTGTTCGACAACGTTTTCTCCTCTTATTTTGTCGTTTTTGTGATATCTAGCGCATTCCAAGAACTAAAACTTCGTCGTGGTGGAAGGAATTGCGTGCTTCGATGACCTCTGGAGCGGAGCTGACGGGAGAGACAGCCATTACTGCTGGGTAAGCCACCTATTCCAGATAGGTCGAAGGTTAGAAGACAGGCAAATAGTTGTCCATGGAGCGTCTGTACCTCAGTGAGGTGGCTTCGAAAGGCGAGTGACTCCGGTGGGGCGGCCTCGTACATGATGGTGTCACTTAAAAAATACTATTAATGTAGGTAACGGGATAGCTCAATTAAGTGACGTTCAGATCATAATAAAGGTGTAGGGTTCAAAATTGAATCCTTCGCTTCACTTGAAAACTTGCGTTTTCTGAAATTTTCCGGTAATCAAACCCTAGGGTGTAGTCTTCGAGTCTTTAGATCCTCTCTACCTAGTCCTTTTACCGGCTATGTCACACCCTTTTCTCTCGTAGATGGTTTAAGGGCAGCATGTGGCTTTCCTAAGACATTGCATATTAATATTTTTCTGTAGGTTCCAAAATTATCATAGTGCTCTCACGATGTAAGCCTAACCATAGCTAAGTAGCATTTTTTTCTACTTTTCGTCGGGGAACCTTACTACTAATGTCTTAGTGGCATAGCTAGAGGGGATTTGACATCTCTCTCTTACTTTTCCATCCAAGGACCTTGACTATTTGCTTCATCATCCTCATCTCTTTAATAAACCTCAAGATATCCTTAGGACTTTCAAACTGTGCATGGAGATGTTTGAATCTTTTTTCATGCGTTTTTAATAGAAAAGGGTGTAAAAAAAGCATGATACTAATTTTATGGTAAAATGTATTTTTAGTGATAGCACATATTATAAAAGATTAACTACTGGCCCTTTTTTTGTTCAATTATCATCATAGGTACGTATAATATTATGGCAGTGGAGATGCAATGCATCCCCTGCAGTGGCTAACTTTGTTTAATATTTTCATCTCTTTGATACATGATGGAGGAGATCGACTATAGCCTATGACGCCTATACAATTGCATTCTATTGGATTCATGGTTTAATTTAGTGCAGGATATAATTTTATATGGCAGTACGATTCTTTTATATTCTTTTTCCGATATTACCCAACGAGGGCTTTTACTATCATTAAGCTTATCTATAGGTTTTGGTATGTTTTTAATGGAAGAAAGAAAAAATTCTCTAGAATTTTACAGGTGCAGGCCCATATTTCCTCACACGAATTATTTCTTCACTCAGTAAACGTCCTCTTCATCCCGTCCATAAAACCTATGCTATTTCTTCCCCTTACCCGCTTACACAACATTCTCCTTCTATCATGTTTCTAAGCAACCCTTCACCCTCTTATTACTTGTTCCACGTCCACCCACATACTGTGCCTTCACATAATTTCTTCCAGTATTTTTACTCCTCGATCACCACACCAAAAACTTCCTCGTTTGTTTTACTTCCCATCCACTGCACTTTCTTTATTCTACTGCACACCCACTTTTCAAACGCCTTCAAGCCTCTTCTCATCCTCTTTGGTCAGATTGCCGTAAATGTTTTATGCCGGGATTAATCTCTAATTCATGGGCTTCAGCATTCTTAAAGGGGAAAATTGTAATCATTACTTTATTTAATGAGAAACAACCCCCACAGTATGCAAAGTAGTCGTGCTGCAATTCTTCCTGTTTTATTACGCGTTCATGAGTTTATTTTACTGAAGAGACCGAGATTACCGCAAAGTGTAAAGGAGCGTAAGTATCGATCGCTCATGTATATCATCTCCAAGCACGATTTCGAAGATTTCGAAGATTATTCATGACGTCTGTCGGAGCGCTAATCTGCGACGCCCATTGCCGGAGCTGCGGTTGCTAGGCTACGGGGGTTAGCAGCGCTTTATTGCGCGTGCGCATTGGCGTTAACGGCCCGAAGAAATGAGCCGTGGGCGAATTTCCCTATCGGGCGCGAGGTTGTTCCACGGCCTAATTATCTCTCGCGGGACGACGCACAGTGGGGTATTTGACCCCAAATCATGGCCAAAATTATTTTCCACCCAATTATGTTGAATTATTGTACAAAACTAGTTTAATTGTGTTTATACATTTATTTTATGGTGTAACATACTAAAAAACAACACAATTATTGAATCAACCTACATATATGATTTTCATGAGGCGTTATGGTACCGCGGATTTTCGTGGCCGTTTTTGGCGCTCCGGCGGACGTGTCCGCATTCATTCAACACTCAACTACGGGAATACTATTAAAGATAGAGACCTGCTGTTTTTTCATTTAATAAGGGAGATATGATTTTGTGTTATGATTGAAAAGAAATATTTTTATCTCCTTTTATTTGTGAGAAAATATTGATAAGGTTTGGCTTATGATTGCTCCATTATAACCGAGAAATGGAAAAATCGGCTCCTACAAGTTGTAACTACAATCTTGGCCTACGTAGTTTGATACATAATATGGGTATAAATTTATTTAAGAGGCCGTTGGGATTAAATCTATGAGTACTGAAGCCGATTATACTTATGGTGAAGTGCAAGATCTTGCGAAAAGAATGAAAACAAAGCTAGTTAAAATGCTAGGTAAACTAAATGCTCATTGCTGTTGTTAGAAACTACTGTTAGTAAATGATTGCTGAAATTTTTGATTAAAATTTTATTAAAAGTCATAATTAGACCAAAAAATGAGAAAACATATATTTTAAATAATTTGAACAATCTATTTTTTTCAGTTAATTTTACAATATTAGAAATAAATATTTTGGCAACCCCCAATGATAAGCCTGTAACGGGGTACCTTCTTATTGTCCCTGCAAAAACTGTTTTCCAACGAAGAACATAATTAAATTATACAATGTATTGTCTACTATACAGTGAAAGTGGGAATTTATATTGATACACACACAAAATACGTCTAAAAAATTCAATGAAATTTACATGGCATTCTATAACAGAAAAATGCATTTCTTACAATATTTTAATGAGTAAGTACATAAACACACAATTAGAAAAGAAACACACCATTACGGGGCTACACTCGTGCCACGAATTTTTAACAAAAACTTAATTATTTATGACACAGGCACTTACTTGCAACAACAAAAATTTCACAAAAAGCTTCATTATTTACCATGTAATTCCAATGAAATTACATGGATGTTACAAAATAAAACTTCAATGTTATTTATTTGTAATAACCAGTATCTTGTCAAGTTAAGAAATTTTTGGATATTGTTTGCTACCTTTATATGCACGGGAAGGACAGATATTTTACGGGACACACACACAAATCTTCTTTGAAATAAAGTCAGTCAGGGTAAAGTTACAGCATATCTTTCCCGCAAACCGAAATCGCGAGTCTTAGGTAGCAAATTTTCTTCATCGCTATTTCTCAAGTACAAGTGCTTTAATATTTTATAAAAATACAAGTGTCTGTGAGGCTAAACTTTAAGCTCCAAGAACAATGGAAATGCATGAGATAATCTGTTTTTGTGCATAATTACGCGCACCATTCGCTTTTGCATAAATAGCACAGGGTTGATTGAATTGTTATAGACTCCTCCCCAACAGTGCAAGCCATAACTTATTTGTGACTGTGACAATTTCCACAATCAGTCATAAATATTAAAAATCATCATCTTCTTTACTTTCATCTTCTTCACTTTCGTCTTCTTCACTTTCGTCTTCAACTTCTTCAGCTTCGTAGTGCTCTGTTGGATGACCGGGTGAATGGGTTTGAGTTGGTGTACCAGGCAAGAGGAGATCAAGTGCTTCTTTGCTGAATGGTTTGCTTCTTTTTATTGTCCTTTTCCTTGAGCAACTCAGAAATGGGTCTGAGGTCAGCAAAAGTCTATTTAGGACATCCTTGTTGTATTGAGTCCGTGAAGACTTTCTAGAAAAGTTCAATCTATCCATTTAAAATGTTTGTTTCTAGCCTCGGCTGCTTCTTTGGAGAGTTGCCCAATTGGTAAAATAGCATACCGAATTATCGCGGGGCCATGAATCAGTATTTTATGAAGGGTTGGGGTCATAGGATACCAACCGTATAATTTTACATACAGTTTTGCGGTATCGTTTGCAAATTTCTTAAATTTATTTACTTCAATTTTGTGACCACTAGAAACTGCCTCTAAAATGATTCCGCACTTTTTTATCAAAGTCAAATCCACTCCCGTTATACGTATAAAAAGCAATACTTGCCAATGTCCGTTTATCCTCACGCGGTGAATTTTTTATTGTAGTTAGATCTCCTCTTTCTCCTCCTCTCCGTCTGGACTTCTTTCGAGTACGGACCTTCCACCGCTTACTTCAGTTGTATAAGCATCAGCACCAGCTGCCTCGATTCCGTAGTTGACCTGGCGCTTTAGCAAATCACTAGATATTCACGGTTACTACACTTCCTGTGAACGTACGACACGACTGGTGCAGCGACGTCCCAGGTTATGACTAAATTAAAATACGCACACTCGGAAAAGTAGGGAGGAGACTCTTCTATGCCCTATAGCCATCTGCTTTGTCTTCAAATGGTTTATCTTTGCTTACTCTGTCCTTCTTACCCTTCGTCCCTCAAAGACGAAGCAGATCCCCGTAATATCTGTCACCACAAATCAAGGGCCGAAAGACCCGAACAAGGCGAAGTGGCACCCTACGTATCTTTATGATGTGACTGGTCCTTCTGGCTCTCTTGCTATTGCCAGGGAGATTATGAGAGAGGATTCTCGAGTCAGCCCAGACGTTGTTGTTGTTTTGAGTCACAAATTCGACGAGAAGTGATGAGAGGTGATATCTCGAGTGAATGAATGGGTTTAGTTCGTGGGAGGCAAATGAAAGTTGAGAAATGAAATACTGCCGTAGTAAACAGTTTTATCCTCTACAAGGAAACTAATTCACCTGCAGGTACTGAACACTGTATGACAAAGAAAAGTTTCCGTTTACATTATATGTATTAACAAATGATGGGGAAATTCTCCTCCCGCAAAATATTAGGGCGCAAAGGAAGCCTTCCCATTTTCAATTCAACTGTAGAAAATTGCATACCAATATCAATCATTAAGTGTTCTCGATGCATGTTTATTACTAATGAACATCAATAAATCGAAACGTGTAACCTCTTTACCTCTAGCCGTAGCCGATTGTACATAGTAGCTGTGAGTTTACTCTTTTTATGTAGAAAACGAAGATTACACCTGAAGTTCAAAATACAAAAGAAAAAAAGGGGGCAAATATGGGCAAGTTTTTTCTGCGTAAATATGTAAAGCAAAGACTGTTTTTTTATGTACAATCAAAACATTTGCCCGACCAGACCCGACACGTAAACAAATTAACCTCCTTTTATGCGTTTTATAACTTTTGACACTTAATTTAGGAACTTTTATTCCTTAGCGTATCAATAGTTTAAAAAAAAGTGACAATTTTAAGCTTTAAAAAATATTTAAATAAGCAACGTACCCATAACTGAAAGACAGCAAAATGTTTTGCTATTCCGAACGTAAACTGAACTGTTATAAAATAATGAAGATAACACTGCGCTTGCAAAAAAACCACGTTCGACTCACTCGTCCGTCAAACTTCGACTGACTTTAGCTTACAATATTTGCGATAGAAATCGCTTTAGCCGCTGAAATTTGTTTACATCAGGTCCCTTGTCCTTCTAACAAACCAAAATCATCATTTTTTAATTATTTTAAAGTATTTTAATTTTTGGGTTTTTGGCCATGATTTTGGGTCAAATACCCCACTGTGCGACGCTGCAAATTTCGCTGAATCCTAGATACGTCGCCGCAGAATTTCTCGTGGAATGTTTCTTTTTTCCCTGAGCCATTAAAAGAAATTAAATACTCTCATGCATATGTTTACTGCAATGCTCACCAAGCCGCTGTTGAAGAAATTCCTGCCCGTGTGTATAGAGAATAAGCTTGTAAAATAGCACCCTACTTGCAGAATATATTTAGTAAATCTATCAACGAACACAAAGTACCCATGGACTGGAAAATTGCAAGTGTCACTCCCGTATTCAAATGCGGTGAAAAGGAACAGCCATCGAACTACAGACCGATATCTCTCACATCTATCACTTCCTTGAACATAATAAAATGAAAAGTCCTTGTACATAATAAATTCAGTTATGAGACACCTCGATATGCAGAACTTATTAATTAAAACGCAAAACGGATTCAGAAAGGGAAGATCTTGCGCAACTCAATTAGCAATTTTTGCCCACGATATTTTAGTCTCGGGTTCCAGTTGATGCAATTTTTCTTGACTTTAAAAAGGCATTTGATAAAGTTTCTCACAGTAAGCTACTCATGAAATTAAAATCCTACAGGTTAGACGACGAGGTAATTTCCTGGTTTAGAAAACTCTTAAGAAATCACGTGCAAAGGGTTGTATTAGATGGCGCTATCTCAAATGAAGTAAAAGTCTCATTGGGTATCCCACAGGGAAGTGTCATAGGCCCACTTCTGTTCCTTTTGTACATAAACGACATCGGTGAAACAGTTGACAGTAAGCTTAGATTATTTGCAGACGACGCAGTGGTGTATAGAGAAATTCGTAGCCTTAATGATAAGGAAGCGCTAACTAAAGACCTCGAGGCAATACAGGAGTGGTGCAATGCGTGGTAGCTAGAATGAAACCTGAAAAATGCGTTGTTACGAATTTTTGGAAACGGAAAAACGCTCCTTGTAACAGCTATTGCATAAAAAACAGCAAATTAGAGACTGTAGAATCGGTTAAATACCCCGGAGTTAAACAGACTAATGATCTATCGTGGTAACAATTATTAAGCCTTTTCAAGTCTATCGCGAAAGCGAAATATGTAAATGGTGGGTTAGGATGCGTATATGTTTAAAATAAAGGACTCGTTTTTCTGTGAGTAGCGCGGGAAGATGTGAAATGAATTTATTTCATCTTTTTGTGGAACCACTCTTAAACTTAGTATGTGGGAAGTGGGAACGGAGGGGAGGTTTGATGGGAGGTTGACTAAAAATAGACGCGATACCGCCTGCTGCTCTGGAAGCATCCGCGGTATCTCTGAGGGGAACGTACATCTACATCTACAAAATACCCTGCAAGCCCCATCAGGGGTGTGTGGCAGGGGGTATCCACCAACATGCATTACACTCTTCCCTAAAGTTAGTGTAACTACGACTATCTATGCATTAGCATAAAGCGCTAATAAAATGCTAACGCTTGTCACGAGGCGAAGCCTCACAAGCATGCACTACACTACCGATATTATTACAATGGAGAGGGTGTGAACCTAGTGTGTATCTGCACCCCCTTCCCCCTGCTAGACGAGGTACTTATCTTCCTTCCTCATCCTCCTCTGCTCTCACTCATGTGACGTGAACATTCCCATGCGTTCTTGTGTGTGCGAGAAGATGACTTAATTCACGTTCAATTACTACTCGTGCGTCTGGTTGCGCGAAGAGAAATTCTTACTGCGAATTGGAGGATCGTGTTGTGGCCTTTGGAACATTCACGTGTCACTCTTTTCTCAAACTCTCTTTCCCCTGATAAATATATTCTTCAATTTGTACAATAATTATTTAAGGGAAATGTTATGAGAATAAAGTGAGCATTTATTTGGGTCAGTAAAATGCTCTGAAGTAAGTGATTGGGGGATCGCGGTGGCCTAGTGGGTAGAGCGCTGGACTACCGACCGGAGGTTCCCAGGTTCAAATCCGGGTGAAGTATCTGTGGACGCCCCCTCCGAAAATCCTCGCGGTTCGATTGTCTGATTGTCAGAACTTTGTGGAAAGTCGCAGGTGGCCCAGGGAAATTAATAGCTCCCCCTACCCTGAAAGTGTAAATTTCGCACGCCAATGGTTTATTGTAAGAATGGAACGAGCTCTAATCTTAGCTCTAAAAGCCTATCAAAACCAATCTTCGAATTGAAGCACTTATTTAATGAGAAGTGACAAAAGTGAGATTGTGTTTCTCTGGATTATCTGCGGCCATACCATTTCATTTCTTCCTGGAACCTCGCAACTATTCCGAAAATTACACCAAAGGAACATCTGGATCTCATTCAGTTGAACATCCAGTTGAAACATCCATCAAACTAAGTGAATAGCATTGGGGCCTTAAATTTGGAGTATTGGTATTTAATCTTCAAGAACGGGATAGAGCTTATTCTCTACGAGAGCATACGGGAGGAGACTATACTCTTTTGCTTCATCCGAGTGCATAAATTTGGCCTTCATCCGATTGCATTTTGGCCTAGCGGCCGGGAGAGCGTGCGAGGTTCTGGTTTGTGCTGCAATGAGTGCTGCATGCCTGGTGTGGAATCACGCCGTGCCACACACCCTAATGGTGGCTTGCACAGTACTTCGTAGATGTAGATAAATATCACCAGGATCATGGTGGTGTTTATTCTTCATTATTTTTTTAGTGTTTTCCCTTTCCCCGTGAACTCAGATGACATAACGGTCAAAACATTTTATCTTCGCATTCTCGATTTTGTTTCTTAGCTTACGTATTTCTCATCAACTATCATTTCCTTTCCTTTAACGGATTGACCAAAATGCATTTTTTAATTTTTTCCATTGATTCACATGTATTTACTCCAAAACTCCTCTGAAACATCAGGGTTTCAACTGGTGTAGCAATAGAAATAATAATTTGGACCCAAAGGGTCAAAGTAAAAATTGGCTTCTCTCTTCTTCCAGATAATGGTTGATTAATAACACTATTGAGAGAAATATCCTTTCTCAATTCTCATACAAATATCACTAGGGTAAGAGCTAAGCGTGAGGAACGCTTTTACTGTTGGTAATTTGCGATTATTTTTCATATTGATTTCTTCATTCTCTCCATGTTTCTAGGATTGAACAAAGTTATGCATTGTGTTGTTGGAAGCACATCCGTTTTCTCTCCTTAAATCGAAAAACCCCTTTTGCATTTTCATACATTCTACCTCCATAAATGTCTCCCTGAAAATTACATCTCTTGAGCATAGGGCTCTGAACCGTTGCAACGAGAAAAAAAAAGAACTAAAATAAAAAACAGGAATGGTACGCGATGATTGGAATATATCTCCCGGACAATCATTTTTTCTCTCGGCGGGTGTGTGGCGTCCTTGGAGCTCTGGAAGCTGGGGAGAAGAATCCCGTACCTATTTCGCATTTTCTCCGTGCGGCGCAAAGCTCCAAAACCCACACACGTTTCTATCTCTGCCAAGCCTTTCTCTGGAATCCGCGGAAAAATTCATCCAGCATGCTTGCACACACACATGCTCATGGCCAAGCGCAAACAAACACTGACATATCCAGAAAAAAACAAACAGAGATATTTTTAACCACGTAGGGTTCCCTCCAAATTCCCGGCTTTTCGGAACCTTCGGGATTCAAGTCTGGGAACTCGTATTTCCCGATATTCCCGCAATACTGATCATTTAATTTGCAAGTGAGGAGAGAAAATTGCTTGAAGAGATAAGGAGGCAGTTTATTTGGCTATAAGAGGTATTGAGATGCTGCTGAAGGTATGCTAAAGGCCGTGATATAGAGTAGTATGTTGAGTCTGCGAGGAAGAAGAATAAAGAGAATTGGCTTTATGGATTAGATGAAGAGAGAGTCTGATGGGATAAAGAAAGAAATCGTATGATAGGAGAGGAAACTGCCTGTAAGGATCTAGCGAGTTTCACTCTCTTTCATTTAAGTCTACATCGATCGATTAACTACCCCAAAAAATAAAATAGTATCAGGAACCAAAAACGTGAATTCATATGCACAGAAAATCCTTTGTAAGTAATGAACTACCTGGTCACGTGGGTAAAGTTTACAGGGTCCTGCAGATGGGCGAAGTCGCTCATGTTATAAGTTGACGCGAATTGGTGTACGAAATGTGAGTAGTTCCTAAAAAGAGGTCGACAGGAATTTTATTTACAATACCTAAAACGCAGAAGGCTAAACAGGAAATCATTGTTCATCATTAATTATATCAATATGGCATTATTTGGCTAGACGTGATAACCACTACCATTTTTATGTGGCATTACAATAGAATGATGGAAATCAAATTGGTAAATTATATTTTTAACAAAGGAAAAGTTAAAACATTTCACTTTATCTGAGGATATCTCGTGAATTTACTTCATAAGGCAGTCGAAACATTTATTTTTTATTAACTTTCTGTCCTAAATTCAACATTTTTTCTCGTATTCATCAAGCATAATTTCCTTTCTTGAAAAAGGTTGACCTGTTATGCATTTTTGAATTATTCTCATTCTGCTCATGATATTTTTGTTAAATTTCGACGTTCTCTCAAGGAGTTATATAAACTCTTATCTCTTTTGGATGAAAGGATATTTTTCCCGATTGGCCCTAGGCACCAACTATTCTCACGAATCGGGAACAGAAAATCTTACAGAATTCCCGTGCGGAAATTATATTCCCGACCGTCCAACGTGGATCGTCAGCTGGGCGTGTTGCAGAAAGAGAGATGGGGAGAAAGAGATTTAAGAGAATGGTTTAGGTGTTGAGGACGCCAGAGGGTGAGGCTTGGTCCTGAAGGAGACAAAGTCGGATCACGTAACTAGAAAATGTGTTTTATAGGAGTTTGTTCGTGGGAGGAATGGGTGGAGGAGCGGTGGATCGAAATATGTGAGGCGTAAGGGAATAAGAGGGTTTGTAGTAAGACGTGAGGGATGCAAAGGGTTAAGGAGGAGTCGCGGTTGAAGGAAGGAGAGGTAAAGGGATGAGGTGGAGAAAGGTGGCGGACTCCCGTGAATGTAAAGCAGTGTGCGGTAGTTGTTTATTTGTGAAAATTACGGTTTATTCAACCCTGATCATCGTCTTTGTAAACATTTACAATGTATGTTCATGTCTGTACAGCAGTGACTTTCACAGAAAACAAAAAGATGATCTTTTTACCATAATTTAAGTTTTTAAGTAGCTTAGTGACGGCTGAGTATCTAAATTTTACGCAACGATGATTTCTATTGCGTCTTCGATAGTCACTCCTATTCCCTCTTGTTTTCAAATTAGTATTATCTTCAGAATCATTTTATGGGCTGATGGGCACAATGAATGAAAAATGTGTAGCTTCTAATCATCGGTGAGTCCTAGTGATAACAATTCTATAAATTCCCCAAATTATATTAATGTCGATGCGTGCAATTAAAAATAAACTGGAAAATGTAAATTAAATGCTTTTGATAAAAAATAATGATTATCATTTAATAAAAAAATTAGTAACCATTGGTGTATGTGATAAATATTGCAACTGTTCCCCTCTGTATTGAAATTTTGCTGTTGATATATCTTTTATTTTTGGCATTACGCGTCCAGATTAAGCGTATTCACAATATCACGACCAATGGCTGTATTTTTTTAAATCCATCTTAAATAATTTAGATATAACTTAATATCCATTGAACCGCATTAGTATGCATTTTATATGGTTCATATTCTATGAGGATAATTGATATACTTTGTTTTCCCTTCATTTAATAAATCATGCCTTAAAAGTCTATTTTGGGCTGTGGGGTCCATATGTAATATACTATTTCTGCAGTTTCCACTTATAGGTAGTATAGTTATTTAGGTTTTTAGGTGCATAAGATGTAAAAGCTGTTGTAGGTCTCGATGGCACTGGCTTGTCGCCGCGGAATTATGAAAGTTTCACTTGTTAGTATGTGCTCGTTTATGTTTATGACTCAAAACAATTTTCGTTTTCAGTTTCGATAGTATGTCTTCTTCATTGACTTCATTGAATTACATTTCTACTATACTAGTATCAAACTTTAAAAAACTGCCCTCAAGCATGACATTTCTTTCGATAACAACCAATTAACAAGGAGACAAAAAAATTAAATACAAAATGTTAATAAACATTTACGTGCATGCTTACCAATCACGCCATTTCCCTTCGGGCTGGCACAGTTAAAAACTTTGTTAATGCAGTTAGGTCAAGGAAACTAGCTTCCTTTGAATTATTTTCTCTAGGGTATGATTATTTCCTTAATTAAAAATAATAATTTTCTTTGACAACAATTTGAATGAGTTTTTGCATAATTAAATATTTTCCCCTACACTATATTGTCCCTCAATTTTTTAACGCTTGTTTTGAAATTGAGACCTAAACTCCTTCTCGTCTCAATCCTGCTTGCTTGGGGAATATATTCATATTCCGAGCTACGATAAAAATCAGCCCAGCTGGCGCCAGGCGACAACTCCTCCCAAAGGGCCACGCGAACTTCCCACATTAGCAAGCTTAAGTCTCCTTTTGGCGGTCTGTATGACGCATGCATACGACGACTGGATGTAAATGACATGGGCCCCCCTGAAAAAAGGTGGGCCCTTGCATCTTTACTCCCCTTTCACCAAAGGTGGGGAAAGTTGCAAAGATCCCAACCGCTAACCGACGCCCCGTGTCAGCCTCCCTACCGGGCCTCCTCATCCACAAGTTCCGTCGACAAGTGCAAATTATGTACTTTCCTTCAAGGAGGCTGGGTATTGACTGCACAAGTTGAATCTAATGAGATAAGTGCCACGTATTCGATTTATTCCGAATGAGAAATGCTTTCACTGGTGACATCTCTAAGCCTCAAAAAAGTTTAACTTTAATCTCTTAAGTAGGTCTTTACGAGAGGAATACATTGTACATCTTAATAAGAAAACAAAATTAATTAGGTTTTTATGATTTAGAAGGTGAGGCTCGTAGTTAAAGTAGGAGGGCATAAAGTGGAGCAAGTTGAACTATCCTATTGATAAAAAAAAGCTATTAGCAAAAGACTTGCTGCACGGCAATTCTACACTCTGGCAACGTCATTCTGTTACAGATAAATATTTGAGCTTCTATGAGAGTTATGTATTCTGATACATTTTCATTCTTTTGATTGGTACCACATTTTTTATACGTACATTTTATTATCTCCACCCTATTTAGAGGTATACCACCTTAAAATTTAGCATTTAAAAAACTGTACCGAAACCTTGGTAGTATTGTATCATTTAGCAATTTCAGTTTGGATGAAATTTACTTCTGGCTACGCTATAAAACTTTGTTTGATTCAAGCAAACGGAGGGGCGTACCAACTTTTTAATCAAATAACCAATCGCATTTCTACCCATCATCCTATGGCGAAGATGTACATTCTTACCTCTCGCTGTTATTCACCCGCGAAAAAATAATTTGTTTTCTTTTTCGCTTAAATCTTAATCATATGTATTTTATAAAAAAGCATTTAAGTCGTGCATCACTGTCTTAACACACATTATTGTCCAAAAGCCTAAGCAATTTTGAAAGTAAAGCGTGGTGAAAGAACTCCCGAAAAGGTTCTGATCCTGTTGTTACTGAAGGTTTATTTCAACTTCAACGCTCGTTCATAATTTATCTTTCCAATCCAATCTACCATGCTGAACGCGAGGCACGCAAAAAGTTTTCCTTCTTGAAAATCTTTTTTTTAATAAATAAATGGAAGAACTTTGTTTCTCTCTCGATAGCTCCCCGTCGCCCAACCTTTACGTATTCGTCTCGCATTCGTTTCCTTCCCCAGTTCATGAGCCCTTTTCCACTTTAGTTCGGACCCTTGGGGCCCTTCTGCTGCGATCCAATGGACGACCGTGTCACGTCTCCTTCCTCCTCCAACGCGGACCCCGCCCCTAAAGGATTTTCGCACCCTTGGAAATCTCCCCTCCCCCCTCGTCTGTCTGAGGCCAACATCTCACTGGGATCCATCCTTACTTTCAGTTCTCCTCTCCGTTCCCTCAAAACCGAGCGAGTCCCCCTGAATCCTCGTCTTGCCGTTTACGCCTCCCCCTTCTCCTTGTCACATCCACTAGCAACTCGCTCTCCTTCATGTCCACACCCTTTTACCCGTCCCTCTCACTGAAGTGTTGGAGACGGGCGTCGCCCAACCTTGCCTTCCTTTGTGTGGAAGCGTCCTCTTTTGGTCCCATTCTATTCGTTGATGTTGGTAGATACGTAATTTGCTAGTGGTGAATGCATACGGTGCCCTTTAGGTGGTTTGAGTGAGTTTTTTCCGTAGTCATGAAGGCGACTATACTCAAATTTTGTTTTCCAATTTTCCCAGCTGTAAGAATTATGAGGTAAGCATTGTAATGCAAATTGCGCAATTTTTTTTAACATGACTGTAGTTCTCAATAATTAACTAAATAAGCATGCATCTCACTAACTTTTTTTACGCCGTACGCTGAAAATGCCTTCATATCTGAAGGTGGTTTTTGTGATTTTGTAAACATAACAGCGGTAAGTAATTGATTTATTTTTTTAAAAAGTTGAGAATTAATACAAACTACACGCTGTTAAAATTTGGACGATATGTATGTGTTTGAATTTCCTGATTTTTCGAAAGAATCACTCAGAAATGCATACGTGAACCTTTTCCGAAGGATAATGGCTGGTATTTTATTTGGCAAATATCTCGAAAAGTAAGTGGCTGATATTTTGATATCTTTGTAAACGTGAGATATGTTTCTTTTTGATGAGGCCTTATTAATTTAATTTCGAAGATTCAGGCGATATGGCAAGGAATTTCAACACGATTAGGTAGAAGAGTTAAAAGCAATTTTCCACAAATAAAAGTTAATAAAATACCTTATTCCGACCTAGGTTTTGATATTTTACACATCCTGAAGCTGTACCTGAAGACGATTTGTATAACATCAAGACCTAGGTCGTAATAAAGTCCTGTATTTAACTTTTATTTGTGGAAAATTGCTTTTAACTCTTCAACCTTATCAAATTAATTGAATTTTATTTGAAATTATATTTCGCTCAAACTACCTTAAATCGTGCCTGAGTTTGACAACAATATATGCACGCATACATTGTTACATACATACACGCCGATCTAACAGGGAATACCTCCACCATATAGTAGGAATTACCACGCGTTCAAAATTAGAGGCCGAAGATAAGGTACGGATGCTTGTAAATATCCTTTTTAGGTAAAGCAATTGATGAATGGAATGGTATACTCGGAGAAGTATTTCAGCCCTTTCGTCATAGTTTCAAATTATTTATAATTACCTTAAAGAAGTTAATAACTTATTGAATCGTTTATTAAGGTGAATATATATTATTTGTGTGTTATGATAATGTTCTCAGTTTTTTATAAATTATTTCTTTGTTCTTTGCCACCACCAGGCAAGATAATCCAAATTTTAACATTAAATTGTAACAATGATATCCATCACGCCGCGCCGTTCTTATTCGGGGGTTTCATAGTCAAAAGAGCTTAATACTTGGCGTTAGACGTAGTTAACTAGCTCCTTTTTAATAACTTCCTCCGTACTTCTTCCTTATTTTCTACCTCATTCCTACGTTTCTAAATAACAAGATTTCTTGTTCTGAAGACTCCTTCTAGTTAGAGTCACGTCCACCACATCTACCCTTGACTCTCAGTTTCCTCATTGCTATCACACCATTTAATCCTCTATTATATCTGTTTATTTATTTATTCTCATCCATTATCTCCACATGACCTACGAAGAGTACTCCTTTCATATATTTTTCTATTACTGGAGGATCTATCCCGCACTCTTTAATCACCTAATCATTTCTATCTCTATCCCTTCTACTTACACCAAAAAATCTTATCATGTACGCTTTTCCAATGTATTTACACTTATGCTTAACTTTGAATACCCAAGTTTCTCTGCCATACGAGATTGTGGAGAGGAGTACATTATTGCACACTGTGATTAGTACTCTCCTAGACAATTACCTATTCCTTGATTTGCGTCTTATGCGACCGATGAATTTCCTTCCAGCATTCGTATTTCTCTTAATCTCTTCGTATATCCTCCTATCTTACGCAAACCTTCGGGCAAGTTACAAAAATATTTATACCTGCTCCATTACTTAACCATTTAATCTCATTTTACAATTATTCTTTTAAAAAACCACATCTTTGGTTATGTAAGCATTCGAAGATATAAAGAGGGAAATTCCTTAGGAAGAGAAAAACTAGGTAAAAAAACTCTAAAAAAATGCTAGGTCTGGCGTGGTTCGAGGCCATCTTTTTGTGGAAATTATTTAGGAATAGAATTGATTAGAGAATTTTAATGGCTAAAATCCCGAATAAATAAAAATCGAGGCTCCTGTTGCAACGATGATCATTTTAACCTATACCATCCACACTCGCTTCATAAGTAAATTAGTGTGATTTAACTTTGATGTATAATGGGGCTGACTGTAAATAAATGTGTATATGGGTGCAGTAGCAACGCTTTCTTCATAACGTTCACACCACCTTCTCGCCCTCCTTCTCATTTTTAAAATGGGCGTGGCCGAAGTGTACCTTTCCGTAAAGCATTCGTTTCCAGGCTCATTTGTCCTTCTATGGTCACGAATGAGCCGTGATAGGGGATATTAAAATATTTCTAAAAATGACGGAAATACTATAAATTGAGTTTTTTTGTACCTACTTTTAAAATCGTCTTTGTGCCAATAAATACCGGTCTCATTGTGAAAATGATGTTGTACAATGTCGCGCGAACGTATGCAACTAAATTAGGAGGGCGAATAACCTCTCTTGATAATTTGTCTTAAATTGAGACATGTTGCTAGTACACCGGACCGGCAACTGATAGAATTCTAACTTAGTGAAAGGATTCTTTATTGGTATACTTCCTCATTATGGTTTCAATAAATACCCTTACAAAAATTGATGGTTAAGCTTGGTTATTCGTTTGAACAGCCTCATAAGTAATTGTTCATAAAGGAAAGACAATGACAGGGTTCCAGAAGTATTTTATCGGAGACATGTTTCGATACAAGGTATCATCATCAGGCACCTTGATACCTTGGATACCTTGTATTGAAGCAGGTCGCCAATAAAATATCAGTGGAACCTTGCCATTGCTTTCCTTTTTAAAAAATCATGAAGAAAATCTATCATATTTCGTCTGATACCATTGCATTCATAAGTAATTTATTGGTTGGTATACTGTTGCCTCAACAGTTAATAGGTTCATAAGAGTAATGTTAAGGAAGAATAATTTAATCTAGTTACCTCCCCGCTCAAATGTGAGACCATGAGCGTGCATAGTGATGTTATTGTTTGCTCTGAAATAAAGGATCTTTGGTTTCATATTTGGGTTTCAAAGCAAGATTTAAAAAAATTCGACAGCGGGTATGATCTGTTAGTTTGTTCTGTACTCAGGTTGGCGTTAATGTATTTCAAGTTAATTTCCGACTTTAGTCTTGAGGGATTACGTTTATTACAATCTGGGAAGCTTTTCTAGAGAGGAAAGACTTTACAAACGCGATGTTTTAAACTATTTTCCGGATAAGATTAAGAGACTTAATAGATAACTTTAGTACTATGTGGTAGACACACGAGCCAAAGAAATATTTATATTTATTTTCTGGCTATTGGTTATTCCGGGCTGGTTATTCTGGCTATTATTAAGTTCTGGCCGTATTCTGGCGAAGTAATGGTGATTTTTAGTTTCTAGGCAAATATTATAAAGCTCATCTAATTTGTGGCTAAATTTTCTCTTGAAAGTAGCTTACAATTGCAGATAAGTCTGCAATAATACAATTAAGTTGAACTAGAAGAGCTACTATACAATAGAAGGCTCTGAGTCAAGGTTTCGGTCCTTTGAGCTTCCTGAATTCAGAATCCTTTTAACTACTCCGAAATTGGGACCGACTTCATGAAAAATTTATTATTCACTCAGACTCCATCAAGTGCATCATGATGTTGGAGTTATTTTCTTTAGAAGTAAGTGAAGTGAGTACTTATAATAGATTCCAAGAAGTAGAGGACTTTGCTTGGCCGCTCCGGCGATCGACAATATTTGTGAAACATCTGTTAATGCATGTTCTATTCTATCTATTTGCATGATTTATGAACCAATATCTCCCCATCGTAGATCAGTTTATTAATTTTGTTAATTCTCTGATAAGATTTTTTGGCAATATTTCATTAGGGTGACTGAATTGCCTCATGACCAGTAATCTGTGCATTTAATTGGCTGCCTATGGTGGTCACCTAGGCCCTGGAAACGTGGTGGCTTCAGAATGAAAGAAAAATTAGCATCGGGAACGAGTTAGCGTGTTTCCCTTCCCCGTTTATCACCGTGCATCGCTTGGAGTATGGAAGGGGACAAGAGTTCGTGCAAATATTCGTTTCTTAATCTCTACAGCCGTCTCATTTTATCAGTCTTAAAGACAAAACGTGCCCTTTTTTATATTTCTGGTTCCAAGTCCATCCATGATGGTTGTTTTTTTTGGTTAGCCGCCCTTTGAGCAGTATTTAAATCATTTCTGAAAAGGAAACAATAAACTAAGAAGATAAATATGGTTGAGAATGAGTTTTATGTTTTTATGATGCGTGATGGCGTCAAAAAGTGTCCACGGGGCGTGGGAAAGTTTACCTTAAATTTGATAGCTAGAACGGGGGGAAGCGAGTTGGTGGATTAATTGGTATCCAGAGTGGTTAAATTTCATCAACATTAATAAATTTAATTCTCCAACTGCATCCAAGGAGATGCCAATAATATTACCATGCCAGGATATACTTATTATTTAATGGTAAAAAAAACAAAAAATGCACAATATTTTCAACCAAAAGCTACTCGTAAATTTTAGAATAGAATCGTTAAAATGCATCGAAGGAAAAATGTGTCGTAACCGGTTGAACTACGTCTGGTTTTAAGCAATCTGAGTATTATTTAATGTATGGCAGCTGTTCTTGTTTACTGGCCTTATATTTATTTGTGACCACATTTTATAGCAAAGAATTTCCAAATCACTGCATATAATACTGAACACTTTGGTGGAAAATTAAAGTTATTCATTAAAAAGGCATGCATATTTTTCTTTTTTTGGTACTTATGTGGGTGTCTCGCTAAAGCATGGTATTATGATGATTCATGTCTTGAACAGTTACTGGGCGGTTAAACGACTCTGGGTAGGGTATTGTTGATTAATATTAGATAATGTTGTATAACTTAACGGCTATATTTTGTTGAGAAAAATGGCCAATAAATTATGTTTATTTTAGAGAAAGTTATTCATACAAATTATTCTCAAAAATATGGAATTTACATGAATCACATCACATCATGAATCAAATGAACCAGTTTCTTCGTAAAAATCGTGGCAAATATCTGCGTTACACAAATTAACAATAATATGCTCTGTACTTGCTCCGAAGAGAGGAATAATGGCCATTCGTTTGAGTAGTTCAGGCCTTCGATTGTCGCGAAATATTTCTTCTCGTTATCTCAGGAATTTAAGCGTTGGGAGCCAAGTCGATATACGTCGTTGTCCGCTTGAAGCCACGAGGGGGCAGGCACGCTAGCATACTCATTTATGGCTTTTCGTGGCCAGCGCCGACCTAATCCCCGCTCTGCTGTGGCGACCACGGCGGAAATTTATTTTCCCGAAGGAAAAAGAAATAATCGCTTCACTGTGTATGCAAAGATGACCGAAAGAGTTTTACGCGCCCGGGGTCTGTTATAGCCCTGTGGTTTTAGTGACTTTAATAAGCATTAATCATTTTTTTTCCAACAATAAAGGAGACCTTCTCTTTGGGGATACATCTTAGATTATTCCTTCTCGTTTCTCATTGTTTCTCGATGTTGATTAAATTTCATGTTCGTGTGTAATTTTCTTAACCTATTTTATTTTATTATCTTACCTTTCTTTTCATAGTATCTTACACTTTCGTTTGTTTTGTTATTCTCTTATTGGTCTTCCAAGTTTTCTTTCCAAATCCATAAAAGCGTCTTTTTTCTTCTGCGAACATTCATGTTGCTAGATTTCTTTATCTCTACAGCCTTCTGTCTCGTCATGGCACTGGTGGAGTTTTCTTCTTTGCTTCTGTTATTTTTATCTCGCACTTCAATAATTGCCGTGATTGAAATCAGTTTTGTATCGCATTTTAACATCATTGACTTCAAATTTAAATATTTCAAACGAGCACAGAGTGAATTAAAAAAAGAGAGAGGTTTGGAACGCTGGCGGTAGTGCAACGTCTTCGCCTTCGTTCTTGCGCGGTGTCCACGCCCCAAATTTCACGATAGTGCGTTTCAATCCTCTCTCCATCTCAACGCACCCTCAGCTCGAGGGTTGAGATGAGTACTCTCTGGATGAAATACGGAAATTCGGGGTTCTTTTGCTTTATCCCGATAATTCAAAATTTGAATTACACATTCAGCTGTTTAGCATAAGTTACATTCAGTCAAAAATCAGTACAGAGCAAATTAGTAAAAATAATTCAAGTAGTAAAATACAACAACAAGCAGTAATTAAAATCCTAGCCGTCTTGCAACTACTCTCCAAAATGTCCAAAAATGTGCCACTGACGATGTCTAATGAGAACGTTATATCTTCACAAGCGAGTGCCACCAATTTTTGTCACTCCTATAAATGCCTGATGTTACGTTTGAAGAGGCAGTTTTCGGTTTGTTGATAAATACTTAATAAAAAGTCTTGAAGTAAGTACTCCTTCCCAGCCGTTTCTAATTTCCTTCTCACGAGAGATATCTTCGAGGAACAAATCAGTAAGTTCCTCCTGTTGATTGTCTCCGCAGCAAATTACGAGGCTGCTCTCCTATTCGGCGTCTCACCTGAGGCCTGTTCCCTTTCCTATTCCACCATCTAAGTTGTCTTCCGCAGCCAACCCCTCTTATTCCCATTATCTGATCAGGGCAAGAGGGTGTCGTCCAAGTCCTAAGGGAACGCACATTTCCTTCGTCGTGTCGTCATGTCTTCTTTACTCTTCCCGGCTCTTCCCATTCGTATGTTATCTTCGTTATCTTGGCTCGCCAACTTCAACTCAAGGCTTTCCTGCCTTGTTCTCATCTGCCCGCACTTTTTCCACGTCCACCCACTTTCTTTCGGAAGAACTGATGGCAGGAACTCGAATGATGAATGTTCATCCTTTTTTGCTCAAGGTACCAATGTATCTGGGCTTCCTCAGGCTGCCTAAAATCACTTACGTGCGGGTATAGATATATAAAGTATTTTAAACTTCGTTTATTTAAAAACAATACGACTTTATCTTGTGTTATTTTTTCATTCGAACGGCATTTTACTATGAGGACTGGAATTTTTAAACTTATTCGCTATTACGTCAACCTGTACTGCAGCGAAGATCGGTGATACTCTATAGGAAAAGGTAGCGTTCTTATTGTTAAACCTGTTTATTTTTCTTATCTCTGTTGTTCCTTGTGTCTTCAGAGGAACTTTCTTCCTCTCTTTCTCCCCCGCTCTTTCTTCATGGGAGTCCCTTTGTCTCGAGGTGATGTGGAGCAACCCTTTCTCTATCGACTTCTGTCCGCTCCATTAACGCAGTGTCGTGCTTGAGCGGCGATGCAAGTGAGGTTCCAGGGAGTGCCCAGAGGGTGCAAAAATATTTTTCTCCGTCGTAAGGTTCTAGGATTCTTTCGAGTTCCTTTGGCATAGTTTGTGCGAGATTTTTTTCCAGTCATAACCGAGGTCATATTTGGATTATATTTCTTAAACTAGGCAATGGTAAGAAACGACAATTAATATCAGTAATATTTATGACCATAAAGTTTATTTATTGGCTTAATTTCTCAGTAAATCACTAGGTAAGTTTAGATATTTGATACTTTAACTTTAATTATTTAAATGCATTCTTAACCGAGATTTTTTGCGATTTTATAAAAATTATTACGATGAGTAACCATTTGTTTTATTTAGAAATTTGCAAGTTACATACCATAAAATTTCGAACATGATCGGTGAATCTTAACTTTCTTTTTTTTCAATAATATCTTTCACAAACGCACAGCAGTGCCATATCCTTTGGAAAATAGCTTATAATTTTAGGCTGATATCTCGAAAAGTACCGCAACAATGCGTAGTTGGTAATTCATAGTTACCAGATCGATTCTGTTACATGGTTATATATTCTTGATATTCCTTATCATTTTAAAAGACTTGGTGTCTCTCACACAAAACTATTTAAAATCAACGGGCTTCGTTTATGATTCACTCGTATATTGGGAGGATATCAGAAAATTAAGCAAAAAAAGGCTTACTTAAATATTATACTCCTTCCCACCTTATTGTTGGCATTGTAGCAAAACTTACTTATGCAAGGATAAACATAAAGTAGACTTAATGTAGTGTATATGGTAACTGAGTTATTTTTGCGGTAAAAACAGAATGGAATTTTTTAGTAATGAGTTAGTGATGAAAGTACGTGGAATAGATGCTTGGAAATCTATGGCAGAAGCGTGCTTCTTTTGTTTGGCCTTGTTGAGAGAATGTTAGAGTCGACTAGCCAAACAGATTTATTAGAGTGAATTGAATAGTGTGTGAGGAAGGTGGTATATAAAGAAAGTCGTGGGTAAATGTGGTAGATGAGAGACTGCAGAGGAGGAATATTAGGAGTCTTACGAATACGAGAGCGTGTGTGAAATACCTAATGCATGAATGTAAGAGAGGAAAAAGTGGTATGTGTATGGTCGATATGTTTGAAATATCCAATTTTTTAGGGCTAATGCCAGTAACTGAATTCTTTTAGTTTGCCTTTGAAATGAAAATTTTAAATGGTTTTGACCACTTAAAATGCTTGGCAAAATTAGATTTTTCCTTTCCTTAAGTTAAATTTTTCGTTCTTTTTGCTCATTCTTTTGTATATTTTGGATTATTTACCAAGTAAGTTGGTTTGAACATGAATAGCCTTAGATTGCATAAAGTATCAGAGAAATGAGGGGAAATTTCGTGGACGAAACTCTGAAGATGAGGAGTATTAGGTAGGGGTGTAACGGACAGGAAGGCGTGCATGAAACGTTAGAGTGTAACTAAAGCAAAAGAAGCACGCAAGGATAGGGCATAATGGAGGAAATTGTTAAAACAGAGAGTCTGTAGGTTTAGCATCAACAAATGAGTACTTTGGTCTATTATTATCCCGATAGGAAATGGCGGTATGGGTATGCGTGTATGTAATATCAGATATTATATGGGGACACTAAGAAATTGACTCTTACCTGGGAGTTTAATCATTCAAACCGAAACTCCATCTAGAACCAATCTTCTCTATCATTGTCCTGGTTCTTGAGAGGTATTTTGAAATCCCCGGGGCTCTAAATTGGAACGCACCACGGGTGAACTCCTTAATCGAGTAAATTTGGCATTTGAAATCCTACTTTCACAAAATGGTTTACCAGAGTGACTCGTACGTCTTCCCTACCGTCTTCGAACGTGAACATCCCATAATTATTACTCAAACGGTAAACCTACAGGGAAGGAAAGAGGGATTTTCGGCGGGTATTTATTGATTTTTCGTTAAAAATGTTCTCTCAGCCGTAGGCGAACGAAAATTTCCTTTCAAAGCGTGTTAAGAGTCTTTTTACTCAGTCAGCGCCTCAAGACTGGGAGCCATGGATTTCATCGGAGCCATTATTCAGCCAAGATGTGATAGATCCTTCCAAGAGGTTCAAGAAAGAGGGCATAAGTATCTGTACAGTTGAGTGTAATGCACTTATAGACAATAAGCTTTCACTTAACGTTTAAGGATTATACATTTTTTGTAGTTCTAAATTTCTAAAAAAATTATCACTACTAAAATAATAAAAAAATAAATAACTATAACTCCTTGCCGACGTTTCGGTGTGTAATTGACACCATCTTCAGGGCTACAATCGCAGGTACAACAACATTATTAATAAAGTAGCATAAGAGAATATCAACAGTTTCACCTTAAAAAACAAGGTATCGTTACACGTCATTGCAATCTACAAAAAGAATTACCTCGGATTTAGCCGGAAACATCATGTTTCAACAATCCACATCTCCGGATAAAACTATATTTTATTTTTCCGGATAAGGAGCTATGAGAAACATTTTATGGAATGGTACATTACTATATTGTGACCATATATTATTATGGGTACCAATTCCATAACCACAATGATCTTTTAAAACAAATAACAAATAAATTTTAAGAAGTGATATCTATGTATACAGCCACATATACTCCAAAAAAACTCAAATTATTAATACTACGACCGATCTTATAAAACACATTTTACAAATTTGAAAAACAAACACCTTAGTGCACTTTTACAATATATCTTAATGAGAGATAATTCACCACAACAATGATCATTTATTTTTACATTTTTTAAAAAGATTAATTGAAAAATTTCAGATCAGACGAGTTTCAGTACGATTTGGAGAATATTATTTTAACCCTCAGAAAACGGTAATATAAGAGAGATACACTGCCAAACTGATAGGTGAAAAGTTATTTCTTTCAATGCACTCTAAGTGATAATAACGAAATAGTCGACACTCTGTCATAAGAGACACCTTTAACCGGGGGAAGAGGACAATTGGCTAAATTAGCCATTATCCTCTTCCCCCTCCTTTTCCCTAGCTGGTGTTATAACAGCCCTTGCCACACGCCGTTGTGGTGGCTTGCAGGTTAATATGGAGATTTAGGTTCTTTCGTAGAGGCTGTTTAACACAATGTATTTCATTGAGTAGCTTGATGCACAAGAATTTCGCGAACGCTGGCTCAGAATTAGATCTCTCGTTCAGTCATTCGTGCCGTGTTTCTGGCTAATCTCTCTTTTAAACGGCACAACTTTTGCTGCGCATTTATTTGAATTCACATTTTAGTCTGTGCAGTAAAGCGCCTTGTGTAAATGCAACATTCCCTGGACATCCATCATAATTTTTCGGATGGATTCGATTCTTGGGCTGCTTAGGTAATTGTCTCTCATCCATTCCTCCTTGCATTATTGTTTTGAAATATTTGACATTTCAGAGTGTGACAAATCTGTTTGTCTTTTATGTTTTTGTCTCCCAAATGTGTGTAGTTCTTCTCCTCCTTCTTATAGATTTCAGTAATCATCTATTCTCTACAGATACTTCCTCGTACCTTTTCATTGGTGATGTGATGTGTATGTTCATTTCACCTTCATTGTTCTTCTCTTAGGGTGGTTTGGTTTATGCGGTGGATAGAATACTGAATTGCAATCCCAAGAACTATGCTTGGATTCCCATCAGTGGCGGAATTTATTTTATAAATCCCAACTAACTTTGTCTTGTGCTTTATGGAGAGAAATTCAAGTATAGTAGTTCGTCCGTGGCATAGGGCTTTCAATAGTGCACCCCTCCTCTTGATTTGTTTAGAGAGCCATCTAATGTCAGCGCCAGGTTTCTCTCCACCCTCTCTCCATACATTACTTAATCATTGCATTATCAAACCACTCATGATGCGAATTGACCTCAGTTTTTGGTCGCCTTCCCAAGTAGCCAAAGTTCATTCAATACTCAATACTTCTACTGCTGCCAATATTCTTTCTTCTTTCTTTTGATATCGTCCTAACTTCACTTATCGTACAGATGAGTGCATGCTTCTCGCTGGCTCCATCCACCACTTAGATATGCGATCGATAACAAATTTCTTTTGTCTCTCACCATTCTCATATTTCCTCCCTCTGCTGAAAACTCACTCTCGATTCCGCATCCAATTCCATCCACAAATGGTTTCCATTTCCAACCTCCATGAACCCGTCCTTTTAAGTTTTATACCATTTTAATCATCTCTTTTGGGCTCCAGCATACGTGCCAATACTCATATATTTTTCACGTATTTCCCTTGTTTTCGGAGTGGATGGAACATGCGGTGCTTTTGCTGAAGGGAAAGTTGGAGTTGAAAAGAAGTAATGCGTTTTTCCCCCGTGTCCTTTGATGATTTGATACTATAAGGTGCCAAATAACGTTTTTTTTACGAAGCGTCAGAACCTTACCATTCAGGCATATGTGATGCTTTGGTCACTGAGTCCAGGGCCATTGAGATGAATAGAGAATGAACCATTAAAGTGGTCCAAAAAATCGAAAGTGTTCAAATGTTTCACGCCGTCCTCAAATTCGATGCCAGATACTCAAAAACACCATGTAAAAAATATTAGCTCAATATGTACACAGGCGGCCGTGCCCCACATACATTTATATTCAGCATGAGCGACCGTATGTGGTAGGCAACATGAACGAGATCCATTGGTGTTTTTGCATCATCCAAGGATCTTTATATGGTTGTGTAACAGCGGGGCGATCATGGAGATACTTATTATTAGTTATGTCACTCAGAGACAAGAATCGTCACTCAGTTAGTAAATGAAATGTATGAACTTACCGTTAATATACGCATATGCAAGTACAAGATATAGTTTATTTGATGATTATAAATACAGCCAACCAGTAAACACGTTCGATGCCGGCTGGTAATGGAAACACGTGACTGAATAATCCAAAATGGTGGCCTTATTTTGCATATGATGATCGTGAAAATATTGTGTAATTTCCATTACTTTCACTGTCAGATCAGTAGATTCCACCGATTCATGGTATTTAAAACATTGTTTGGCCGTAAGTATTAGTGCGTATTTTTGTCTCCATGATGCCGCTGCTGTTACGTTTTGATATTAAGTACATAATGGTGGAACTGAGATTTTAACTAGTCTCTACTTATTTCTTTTTAAGTTTTAATAAATTTGTTCTGCCTTGTGATTACTTGTCGAACACTCCAGTGGACCTCTTTTCTTGTTGAAGGTTTTTTCTTCTGGTTTATAAAACAGTAACAGCAAAACATCCAGGACATTGATTTCATAACATACCTATTTTACGTGCTTCTAAATCGCGAAAACCGTCGACATTGTAGAAAAATGAGTTGCATAAATCTCACAGTGATTAAAGATGCTTTGTGTTCACTGTGTTACCAATAAAACTCTATTACAATTTCTGAAAAGAATGAAAGGAAATTCTGCATGAAATCGTTCTAGAAATGAACTGTCAGCAAGAGAGACTGCATTCTCAGCCGTTGACGATATATCTCTGTGAATATTTTCGTTAAGGTAATTTTCGTCTTTTGAGTTAACATTCGTTATAGCTTGGAATGGGCTGATAGGAAGATTCTTCCTAACGTCCCGTTCTTATTGAAGTATCTGACAACAGTGACCTTGAAGCTTATGTTCACCGCACTTTCCGCTTGAGGTGGAAGTGATGGCTGTTTCCTATTTATATTATTCGTCAATATGTGAGAGGAATCACAAAGCCTTTTTGAAGAAATGACTTATCGCGAGTAATTCATTGAGTTTCACCGGCTCAATTCACTACTGTTTCATGGCTTTCTAGACGATGACAGTGCTTGCCCCGTCCGAACATGATAAATATCAATGTGTTGATAATGCCTCAAGAATAAGTATAATTTGCTAAGCCATCAAGGTTCATCTTTTTTAACCTTCGTGATGTAGGTACACCATAACAATGGACCACGAAGGTGCTAGGTAATTGAGTCGCATATTATTTTTTTGTAATTTAAATCGACGAAGTTTATAGATGTAGCATGATGATATCGTGAATGGAATTGTAGAAGTACTATTAAGACTCATGATCGGATATCAAAGAACTTTGTATCAATGTTATGCCTGTGTACACGTACTTATTTTCATAAACATAGTCATGGTATCCTAGTGAATCGTTCCTTTATAGCAGAAGGTGTAATAGAAATCGTTATTGATTATAAAATTGATATTCATATCATTTTAATATGTTATCGTTTAATTTTAACTCAGCTGCTACCTATTCCAGAAGGCGTCGTGACTACGTCACCTCTGTCTCGCCTAAAGGCCCATGCAAGACGCTATTGGTCCGTCTTGCATGGGGTTTGAATGCTCAAATGTTTGATTGCTTCAGGTTTGAATGCTCAAATATCCTATTATCTTGGATAGAGGCTAGTAAAAACATTCACCATATATCATCATGCCTTAAGTCACTTCCCTGCCTTATGGCCTTTTCTCACTTGTAATATCTCATCTAGTACGTCACCTTCGTCTTTTTACTGCCGTTATATGTCAATTTTTCCGGTTGCCTAGTCTTAATGATCCCGTTCGCAATACTAGCTTCATGTCATTGAACAAAACGTTGATTATTTATACCCAATTATTTGAAGATGATGACGACTGATATCTTGAAAATTGTTACTAACGTGCTTTTAAATGGCAGAAAACAATTACTGTAGATAGATAGCTATGTTAAGTTTACCCGGGTAGAAAAAGCTACCATGATCAATGATAAACAGGCGTTGGCATTAGGTACTAAGTCTTACCCTTGTAATGTATTACCATAGTAAAAAGCCTTAATGCGAACGGGGCTTTACCATATCTCGTCCATTATATTAGCTTTCACGATGACAACTGGCAATAAGCTGACTGAATGAAGTTAGTGATGTGTATAGTGACCATTCTCAAAGGGCTAGTTCCTCTAAAGATTTGTATCCAATTCAACAGGAGATGGAAAATAAATGTAAGTGGAGAGCTGCGCTAATGGTTGACATGGCTACCAATAACAATCAAAGTGAATGTTTAACTCCTCATATGAATCCTAACTGAGCGATTGATCTGTTAGGGTGGTGGAACAAAAATACGTGTTTTAGAAACAAATAGGTTTCGGAAACCGTGGCTGGAATTATATTTTGCTGGCGTTGTACAACCAGCCTGAAATAATGGATGTTTGACGTGGTCCAAGATGACGTTGTCATGACGACTTGCCTCTCCGACCCTTTCGTATTCACCTCGTCATCCCCCTGCAACTTTTTTTTTCATCCATTTATTTCCAGGGTTGAAAGTGTTGATGGAGAGGAAAGGGGGTTGAGGCTGTATAAAAAAAGATGCGGTCGCTCAAAACGAGAGACCTGAGGGTGAAAAATGATGAATGGTTATTGTTTTCATGAGGACTAGTCATTCTTTTTTTACTTCTGCTTGGACTTCAGGCTGTAGATGGAGGAGGATGGTGTTATTAATACAATGTTTAATGACCTGTTAAATCTCCAAAGTGATGGATTTGAACCCTTATTCTTTCGACTGTTCATCTTTGAAGGGTTTATTCCCTAGGACGAATAATTCATCAGGGTGGTAGTTGATGCTGCATGTTTTACAGATTGTGTTATTTACTAAAATATGAATAATTTAACGCAAATTCAATAGCCATACTTGCCCTTATCAATTCATCACGGTAATGCATTTTCTCTGCGAAGGAAAACTATTGCGTTGTTAGGAGGATGAATGGTGCTAATTGTATTTATGGACTTGTTCTTATACTAACTACATATGCATTCATGAAGTACATTTTAATGACATACATATTTCAATCCTTTGCCAATATCGTTCGGTTAATCGAACGGATCTGTTAATGACCGTCAATGCCTCACATATATTTTGCAAAAACAGTTATAATTAAATATTACATATTAATTTTAGGCTAAAATCAGTCGTTCAAGCGAAAGAGAATTAGGAAAAAAGTGTAATTCGTTATTTTTCTCATAAAAACTTGGCATTTGTTACTTTCTGCTTGAACTACGGGTCGGAGAAAGGTCAGGAATGAGCGATTTAACTACATTTATGACTTTTTAAGTGACTCAAATAATATATTTTATGCCTCAACCCTTTTTATTATAAGAAGATTGTTCTTCAACGTGTTGCGTATCAAGTTAGAGGAATCCATCTTAGTAGTTGACAATGATGCTTAGATGCTGGTGATTTTCTGATGTAATGAGGTCATTAAATATACACTCAAATACTCTTTTCGTATGAGCACCAGGAGTTATACATTTCAGTGGCCTACCAAGGAAAAATGTTGAGCATCAGTTTTTATGAAATGTCTCAAAATCTCCGTACATGCTCAGCTGAAATTGTTTCGTCTACCATTTTTCTACACGTTACGACACTTTTTTCTAGTAAAGTTTTATTTAAGGTGGTGTTATAACTTACATCTCAAGTAATATTAAGCCATAAGTGATTGTAAAATACTTGTAATGGCAGTCCAGAGGTCAAGCGTTTTGCCGCATTAATTATTTTGATGCCTTTAATATTTTGGTTACCTTGGCAATTAATTGAATACATTGTCGTTTCATATTAGAGTATTAAATAAATAACATGTCATTCAAAATTATTACATAATCAAATATTATCATTGGTAGGAAAGTTATGATCTTTGAACACTTGAATATATAAATTTGAGATTTGTTTCATTTCAGTTTTGTAAGAAATGTCCGATAGCCTCCAAACTATCTCAATTAAATCCAAACCTAGTGCATGTTGCCAAATTATGCCAAAATGCCAAATTATCACTATAGTTTTCTTAGTGCCAAGTTTAGCACTCATTTCAGGCCTGATACCATTTACCAGTATCAGAACTCTGGCCTCTATTCTGAAAAAGTCACGCATTGTCAAAAACCATCCAATCCCATCTAATTGTATGATAATAGCCAGCAATGGTTGTTTTTCATGATATTTATAAATACTACGCAGTAGGACTTGTGAGTTAATATGAGACTTTTATTTCAGACTGTTCTGTTCAAGTTGCAATTTTCACTCCTTTTTTTCTAATACGACTTCCTTGCGAAGTTATATCTCCGGGATAAAATATAATTGATTTAGCATTTGACATTCTACTCATTGCAGACCTAAGTAATTAACTTTAAAGTGTCTAATATTTTATTTCCGTGTCTCGTGTGCATAAAATATTGGATTATTTGCTCGTTCTAGCGTGCCTTCTTTAAGTCACACGTGACCCAGATAATGGCACCGAAGGTGTTGCTGCAACGGCGCGTGTACCACGGCCTTCATTTCAAGGCTTTGAAGCCCTAACCGTGCACTTTATCGTCACTTCTATGGGAGTAATACAGGGGTTAGAAATTTAACGCTGTAAAAGTTTCCTTCTCTTAAATGAGTTGTGAAAATGCTCCATTAGTAAGAAGCATATATATTTTATCGATTACCTTTTTTTGGATTTTTGCCAATCTCTTGCTTCGTAGGTTTGAAACACTGGTTCTGTATATTTAGACGAGCTCACAAAATTATTCCCTGAATTATTTGAACCCGCGGCCTCAGGATGTTTGGCCAGGTCTTTGGTAACGCCTGACCTGGCGTTTTAAGCGTAAAAATTCCTTAATCCAGAATTTATAACTTTTAAATTGAGTACGATGTTCCATTATTATATATTTTTACTATATATTATTTTTAAGTGCAAGGGCCTAGTCACATTGACACACCGGTTCCCGTACGATCACCGAATTTAAGCGAAGTTGGGCCCGGACGGGGGTTGGATGAGTGACCATACATACCTTCACCGTGGCGCTCTTGTCCCCTGTCTGCATGTGGCAGACAGGCATGGGATTGGCACAATGGACCAAGTTCTAAGTTCCCGGGCTCCTGTCGAAGGCCCCCCCTACAAACAATCTATCCATCTAAAATATTCTTTTACTGCTAACCCAGGTTTTGAATGGATTTATTTTTCTGCATTCATTAACAAGTTATTCATTATTCCCTTGTAAATGTGAAATATCATTGGTTAAACATTAGTTTTTTTTCAATATTATTTGAAATTTGTGCGTTTAATTGCACGTACCTTGCTTGAAAGTTTGAGTACCTGAGCCAACAGCACAGAACAAATCCTTGAAAGAACATGAATTTTTACATTGTTTGCATATGTTTACTTTTACAATAAATTATTAAGTAGAGCAAATAATTAACAGAAAACGCAATGTTACAAACGATTCTATTTTGCTCACTTAGAGAAGTAACCGCTATCTTAAAAGATATGCTGTCCTGTGCTTTTAATAGGAAAACTTGGAAATTGACGGAAAGATTCTCTTGCCCCAAGCGTTTCGCTAAGCTTAGTGAACTTGGCCAATTTTCTAGGAACCTAAAGTTTTAGTAACTTCATTATAACATTCTCTTCGTAATTAGTGCAATGAATTTTACGGACGACATTTAACCTCAAGTTTCATGCTTGTAGAAGAAGCGAAAGAAATGTTGGCAAGTTTATTCAAATTAAAGCGCGGTAAATAGCCTTTGACATATTAAAGACATTAAAACTGGGGAAATTAAAATACTCCAAATTTATCTCACGTAATATATAGAAATTTAATTACGCGTGTGATGATGAGTGGTGACAAAAGGACGTTTTCAGGGTTTCCTGTCGCCTAATTTTAGGTGCAGTTTAAACCTCAAATTAGAGAAATCCCTTGGTGTAATAAGAAATGTGGTTAGTGGACTAACAGATGTCAGCTTTATTGTGTGTCTTCGTATTTGACGGCTTTGGAAGTGTCTTCCGCGCTCGTGACATTTACACACTTCTACGAAAGTAGCAGTGATGTTCGGACGACTGCTTTGAATATAAGAGGGAACGAGGTAAATGAATTTTGGAATTGGAAAGGATGAAATATGAGTTTTATACGGACGGATTTTAGTCTCTCTGCCCTTTCATACATGATGCGTGCTCTTTCATATTCATATATGGTGCTTCAGAAGAAAGAATTTTACTATCAACGTGTTCGATAGTGTGTCACGCATTTACTGCATTCTTTGCCAGTCATATGGATTTTATGTGAGGTTCCAAATCTTGAAACTCGTAATCTGGAATTTTTAAATGTAATTTGCCTTACTTATCGCAATCAAGTTCGCGGCTCCCAACGTTATCCTACGGCTGTGTTACATTTTATTTTTGCTGCTAGCAGCTCGTGACGAAGCATGCGGATTTTATTGTTATTTTAATTAGTTCTCGTATCTTCCTTCCTGTACATTGACTCAAATTCTTGCGGCGTAAATAAAGTGAAGGAACAACTCCCTTTTACTTTTTTATCCTAAAAAACTTGCTGCTATTTGCTTCATGAAAGTTAATTATATTTATACAGCGTTTTACATGATTTTACATAGTCTTTTTATGATAGCTATAAAACATTGTTTCTTGGGCACGGAAGAACTTTTTGATGATATGCCTGTAATATATATTGTGAGTTTGAATGTACCCTAAATTTGCGTGGCATATGTAAATACCATGGTTCTTTGACCATAAGGTGGACAACTAAGTGGTCGACTTAGTAGTCAACTTGTTCAAGTTGACTTGTCAACACCTGTCCCAACCCTTTCTCAAACGCCAAGAATTAACGTAGATAAGACCCAATGAGGGAACCTTTTACTCCTCATTTAGTGCTAATGTTTATGCAATATATTGCATCGCCTATTCTTATAACTTTATATGCAAGCTGTCTAAATTATATATTGTTAATATTCATGTTTATTTCGTTGATATATGTGAAAAATACAAGTATCGATCACACCTTCTAGAGGGACACCGTATAATGGATCCAGTGTTTTCTGTGGATGAAAATGTGGTTGGTTGTTTGCCCTCTTTTTAGCATATCTAGTAATCAGACATCCCGCGGGATATTTGTTCACAACCACGCTATATCCTGCGCCGCTGTTTTTTTAACCATTAGCAATCCGCTCGGAGGGTGGCCTAACCCCTTCCGAACCGCAGCCCTCGTAACAGGAACAGAGGTTTGATGGAATAAAAGCTATGCGGCCGCCGCATGTGGGCCAGCGGGTTTGTTGGTATCCGTTGGAATTCGCTTATTGCGCCTTTACCGCACACCACATCCCCCCCTCTTGCCTTTTTCATCCCTTTACTCTTCTCATGGGCCCTATATAGAAACTATTACGTAAAATATCTTCAACGAAATTTTAAAAAAATTTCCACTAAGGTTCATAGTGTTAAAATACTAAAATAAGTTATATTTCTCACGAATAACCAAGTGCCTTTTTTGCCGATTTGGTTCTTTGTGTCAAAAATACCTACCAATATCCATGTTCCTCATATATTACTAATTATTATTTTCTGGGAATGCTAGCAACAGAGGATGAACTACACTGATGAAGTTTTCTACGAAACATGAGACTTCATATGTTTTCCACAAATTATAGTTCAACTTAGAGCCTAAGAAAGAATTTTGCTTCAATAACAGTAAATAAAAATCTTCATTATTCCATGGAATAAATTTTATTGTGTGCGAACGATTTCACCTAAAACGACATCACCAGGTACTGTCATACTGAACTCAATGCAGTTTTCCACTGGCAAATATATAATGCGACCTTTTTCGATATTTTGATCTTTGTCAAGCCTTTCCCAACAGCAAACCAGGCATCCAGGCAACACACATGAGGGAAATGTATAGGATAAGCCATCAATGGCTGAAGAACAATTTACGTCAATGTGAAAGGATTCATAAAAATGGGTGACATTTTGAAAACTATTGAAATAGTATAGTGAAATAACTTTGTGGAATAATCCTGTGTAAATTGGCCTATGATATCCTAAAATCTATACAATGGTGTGAAAGTTCGAACCTGGTCGCATTGAACATTGCATATGAGGAAATACGCAAAGGGATCTTCTTTATCTATGCATAATGTTCACCATTTCAATCCAGAGAAAGGATTATTAATTCTGTCGTAGCGTTTCAGGTAAAACTGACTGTTTGTGATGACCAATTTTGTAAATATGGAAATTATATTTTATAAATTTTTATCATTGTCGTCATTCCACAAAGTAACGTTGGAAATTGGGCACATTTCAATGCCACAAGACCTTGAAATGGACTCGCCTGGTCTTGCGTCTCCGTTTGGCGCATTGATTATGATCTTCTGTTTGTCTAATTGGGTAGTTCAAGAAAAATTGGTGCATAATATTACAGAAAATTTACCTATCATATTTCCTTCAAACTAAATTTTTTCACGAAGTTTTACGATCTACCTTACAAGAATAAAATAACACATATTTCTGGATTCATTTATATTAAATTCCCTTTCACCAAGTCTTTACCCAGCTGTGTGTTGTTTGAAAATGGTGGTTTGATTTTGCAAAAGAGGCTTAACTATTACACAGTTTTTTATCAATTATGTTTTGCAAATATACGGAGGTGACACCAATTTTGGTACCTATATTGTACTCTCACTGGCGTAATTTACAAAGGAAAACACATTGTTTAGTTTCGTTTTAAGAAATCGGGGGATGACCATGAACAACTTTTGCATGTGTGCTTGAATTTATTCTATATGTGCCTAGTTGATAATGACAAGTGTTGATTTGAAACCACATAGCGGAAAGCTTTTAATCGTAACTAATATTCAATGGATCCAGTATAATATTATGTCCAAAGCATTACAGACTAAAATCATTGTTGCATTTTAATTAATGCATTGATTTCCATTTTAATTTTGGCAAACCGCGTATGCCGACACCATACATCCAATTTTATTGGCGAAATTTCGTATTTATTTAATTCATGCGCACCGATGCGGCGTGCTCATGAATTGATGCACGTATTAATTTTGTGAATTAAATCTTTTGCATATCTCCTTACAAACATTAGCTCTCGTAATTTTTGTGTTACTATTTGATCATAAAAACTTATCCCAATATTTTCTTCATTTCTCTCACGTTCAGGGAAGTGTTAGACGAAGGCTATCCCTGAGGGTCATTGCAATCAAACGCTTGTTTGGATGAAACGCCGGTGAAGTGTGGGATGAGGTAACGGCAAAAGTAACGCGGCATTGGCGAACGAGTCCGGAGTGAGCTTTCTTCCGTTCAATGGTTCAATTTCTATTCATACCCTTTCCCATTCCTATGCTCTCCTTCTCTCTTTCTAGTCCGTTCTATTGCTACGTGGCTACCTGCTTGTCTGATAGCTCCGTGGCGCGAGAGGAGGAAATTTGAACCAATTTGTGCTGCGAGAGGCCTCGATGAATATTCACATCGGAAGCCTGATGGATAAATTTGATCACAACGGCGTTGGTTCGTGAGATTATTGTTATGGCAAACAAAGGAAAGTGAATACGCATGAAGTTATACGTGAAAAAGTATATTACATATTTTTTAATCGTCCTGATTGCCCTGATAGTTGGACTACGTTTTTACTGGCAAATAGATATATGTTAAAAAGACAGTAATCCATTATCATCTAAGGTATTCTACCAAATAACGGTTATGTCCATCAGAATTCCAGCTAATCGTTATTTTCACAAATATATCATCTATCCTGAATTTCATTCCTTTAATTACTCTACTTATGTCTGGCTTCCTTTCATTATGCACAAACTCTTATTACTCTCCTTCGTTAACCACTCTTACCCATAATTAATGAAAGAAGTGTACGGCAATAGGAGGGATGTGATGACGGTGAACTTCGGTATGGATGTTAATAAGAGGCTGGTGAATATTTTAATGATTTTTAATTTCTATATTTATTTAAAAAATTCTGAAAACAGTTCTAAGTGCCTATTAAATCAGGCGATGCAACTGGCAGCAATGGACAAGAATATACAACTATGCCCGTGGAGATGAAAACCTTACTCAGGTGGGATTCTAACCCGCGTTCCTGGAATCGGAAATAGGCAATCACTTTACCCTGCCACCACCGGGTCAATATGTGATGTCGTAATGTAAGAGAAACAATTGCACTTTTCCACAAATTGGTTTATTGCGTACAACGCGTTTCGGCTCACAGAGCCATCATGGCTCTGATGGCTCTGTGATGGCTCTGTGATGGCATGGCTCTGATGGCTCGGAGCCATGATGGCTCTGTGAGCCGAAACGCGTTGTACGCAATAAACCAATTTGTGGAAAAGTGCAATTGTTTCTCTTACATTATGAAGAACTTCCACGATATCTCGCCTGAATCTGTTGAATTTATGTGATGTCGTGTTTTATGGTTTAGTAACGTTGACTCATGGAGGTGAGAACTAGTGATGGGTTGGTCGTGATTGATCGAATCCCGAGATCAAGTTCTCTTAAAAGATTGATCGATGAACTGGATCTCTCCAATTAGCGAGGAGTTCATCTTTCCCGATCAGGATAGGAATCATTGTATGACATCAAGTATCGATCACGAGATGTGAGACCGGCCAAACAATAATGACATAAAATAAAGAGATGACTCTGCGGTGGCAAAATTTATTGAAAGATGTGTAATAAAATACACTAATACACTAATAATCAATCACGACTTTCCTGAGAGATCATTGATCGTAGGCAACTTGAACACATCACTAGCTGGAACATCAATCAATCATGACCTTGCAATCACGATTGAATCACAAGTGGGAGTGATAGACGTGGCCGAGATCTCTCAAATGACCGACTTTGCCCATCACTAGAGAGAACAGACTGCCAGCGTTTAAAGATGTGGGTTTGGAGGGGACTAAATACTGTACATTGGACGGAATGGAAGACAAACGAGGAAGTGCTCGGTATGATGAGTGAGAGGAGTTAACATACGAAGTAGGTAGTAGGAGGCAGAGTAGGTTGTTGGAAGAAGTAATTAGGTGCTAGGGATGCTGAAGACCGTGATAGATGGGAAGAATTTTGATAAGTGGGGAAGGGAAAGGGGGAGAATAAACTTTATGGACTATATGGAATAATGAAGAAAGGTAGGACGCATGCTGAAATTTAAAAATAAATAATTTAGGTAGATAAGGGTACACCCAAGTAAAAATCTGGAGCATATTTACTCTCTTCCTGCCCTAAACGGTATATAACCGTAATGATAGTAATGACAATCCAGGATTCTTATTCATATCTCCTTCTTCAGCATGTCGTTAATCCCTCAATGTTTCAGCATGGTTTTAATCCCGTCGCCTCTAGCTATGTTGCTGAATACTCCTAATTTTTTTTATCAGCCTCCTTTCTCCATCAGGATATTTACGCCTCCTTTGTTTTCATCTCAACCCAGCTTATCCTATTTATCAATCTCCGTATATTCTATATCATAGTTCGTAAAAGTGACTTTTTTCTCTCCACAACTAAATGATGAATACAGATTATTTCCGTACCCCAACGTTTTGTATGACGGGATGAAGAGGAATATTCCATGGTATTTGCCAAAATAGTGCTCCCCTTACAATGGCTGACGGTCGTGGTATTTGAGTATTCGTTTTCGATTTACGTCACCTTTCCGTGAATTAGCTTTCATTAATGTGTTTCCTCGTATTACTATTTTACAATGATTTTTTGTTCAGTTGGGTGACTCCGAAAAATGGTGGAATTCAATAAAGCAACAATGTATCGATTAGTCATAGAAAGTTTTTAGGTGTTGATTTTGAGTAAGCGTTTCATATACTCGTTCTGTTCTTTGTTTGAATAGTTTCTCATTCATTATTTTAATCTAAGTATGATCATGCTATATGTTTATTAACATAGTTGAAGACTACTTGGATGTAACATCACTTCCTTTACCGCATACACTTTATGGTTGAGGCTAGTTGGAGAAAAATAATAGTAATTTTCCAGCCAAGAAAACCATTGTTAGGTCTGAATATTCAGATCCTCCTAAAAACACTTGTTCAAACCTTGGGCACCTTCATTTCTTTTTGCTAAATCGCGTGCAATACTCTGCTTCACGCCACTACAGCGGCTAACAAAGTAAAATTGTAGATTATTTTTACAGGAATTAGCTGTTGATTATTAGAATGAGAGTTTTTCGGCAGAAACGCCAGAGAATGTTACATGTTGTACGCCTAAGGTCAGAGATGTTATTGGAAGAAATGCCAATTCGGTAATATTTTACTAATTTTGAATTAAACAAAATATTTTTTTTTTAATTTTCTTGATTTTTCTCTTAATTTTTAATAAATTTAAAATAATTTAATTTATTAATAATAATAATAATATTTAATTAATCAGCTTAATTCTTTTTAAATATACTTTTAAAAGCAGGTCAAATTATTTTGCATGGATGCGCGGAAAGTAATTTTAGAGTAAGAGTGAAGGAAATTGAAGAAGCTGGAGTTCATAAGCGTTAAATGAGGGAATTCGATACTCGGTGGATGTGAAGGGATAGTTAGGATTGGGAAGTTAACCTCGAATCGCCCTTGATTGACGCTCTGAGGAAAATAATTCATTGTCCATCTCCACTATTCATCCCGCTTTCTCCCCGTTCATTTCCGTGTCCTCTTGCTCCCCCCTATGACAGACTCCGAAAACTCCAAATTGGCGGATGAGGGGGATGTATTCGAGGGAAACGGGAGTCCAACCGACCGACCCGGTGATTTAAATAATGTACGCATAAAATGCATGTGCGGTTTTGTGCGTCGGACCCGCTTCGTCGGAATGGAAAGCTTTATTTCTCCTGCGAGAGACAAATCTTTTTGTTTTTTTTATCGTTTTACTATCACCGTTGTAAATAAATGTTTTTTGCTGTTGTTTTGTTTGTCATTTCACAGGGATGACTAACAGTCGTGCACCGTTGAAATTATTATTTCATCACGCGTGCGCCCGTAAATCCACTCCGAAACGCCTTATATTTTATCCTAGTCATCGATTTGTTGGGCGTAAAGAGATAAGCCGGTTTTTTTGTGCGTGGGATAAATAAAAGGGGTATACACGCTCTCTTGTTTCGGTTGCTTTCTCCTATTTGGTATATCTGCGTACATTTCATGGCTTTTTTAACGTGGAAACTCATAAACCTATTGGTTTTGATGGAGCTGATGAACCAACCGTTCTGTGAACCATATAATTTTTTTCATATTCTGAAGTAATTATTTTATTTTTTTAAATGACTCCTTGCCATGGCGCTGTCTGGATATGGTGATATAACGTTGTTCCTACTTATTATATGTAAAAGGAGGAAGAACAAGACGTGGCTTTGGAGCTCGCGGTTTCTGCTTTTATTCTTGCATAGGAGTATGATAAACCGTGCCTTAATTTAGTTGTTGGGTGATGATGTAAAATGTCTTATAATGTATGATAAATCAAAATTAAAGATGGAATAATCGTATATGAGTTTCATCGGATGAGGAGTGATTAGTGATGGATTAACTGTGCAATAGGGGTGATCGTCAAATTTATTTTTCGAATTTCAGGGAGTTTGGGGTCAGAAAAGTTATCTCAGGGACTTAAATTGACGCATGATTTTTTTCAAATTTTTTGTCAACCGTCCTGAGCTTTCGCCAGGCTTTTGAAGTTTATTTTGAAGTTTTGAAGATATTTTTGGCCATTTTCGTAAAATTTGAAATGAGAGGAAGATCGTGCCCTACCTTATTTTTCATGAAAAATGCTTACAAACTGTCAGAAAAATGTAGAAAAGGGTTTAGCAGCAGCTATATATAGTGCAAAACAGCAATTAACAATGAAAAACTAATAAATAAAATTAAGGATAGGCAACCCGGCAAACATGACTTACACAACTCTTTCAGTGCCCGCGTAGCTCTTCACTTGTTACCGTTTCCAGTAAAAATCCAGAGCTCACCGCGAGGAGTTGGCTACGCTTTGTGTTCCATCTGTGCTTAACTCAGCCTCCCGGCCAAAATGGGCACTCAGTATTTAGTTTGAATCATGTACTTTGTACTGACTTTTATGGCGGAATTCAGGCATATTTTCTCGGCAATTATAGATTTTTATGAACTTGTCTCTGTTCTCTCTGCCATATACTGTTTTAGAGGCATCCTTCACAAGACGAATATTTCTCACAACACTTTGTGTGGGGAGGAACTTTAAGGAATTATGGCAATTCCGATCCTATGAAGTTGTTTGCCATTTTTATTATGTCCTTCTTAGTTAAACTGTTGAATAGTGGGGGTTCAGTCACAGCCATTTTTCCCATGGTATCAAATGATGATAGGTCTTTGCTTTCCATAATAGTTTAGGTACTTCAAATTTTCTCACTGTGTTGTTTTTGTTGATCGAGCTTGAAGCATTTTTTTGGTTGCTTGCTCGCGCACTCTCTTATTTTTGTCAGTTATCATTCAGAAGAGCATATTTTCAGGATGGCACCAGAAAGCGCCACGTTGTATAATTGGATCAAAAACTTTCAGCTGGTCTTCTCTTAAATACCTAGTGGACAATACCTTAAATACTTATCAAACAGTTTCTTAAGATCGTTGTTAAGCTCAATTTTTTCTTCTCAAATGGGTGGATCTATCAGGTCTATAAGCTTTTAGCATTTTCATATACGTGGCATGGTTGCTTTTATCAGATGTGTAGCTCTTCTCTTTGATCACAGTAGGGAGGCTTGCTGATTGCCATTATAAAGAAAATTTCTCAGCGACTTCCTTTAAAATATGAGGTACTGAAGGTTCCTTACCATTTATTTACCTATCTTGGCATTCCGAACGCTGTTGTAAAACCTGATGACATCCTCAACAGAAGGAAGCTGTCATCCATCTATAGCTTGACCAAATATTGGACACTTAAAATCTTCTCTTGTTTTCTTATATTTTATAAATCATATCCCCGAAAACAAACTCACTGCATCTAGAAATTGAACTCTCATAATAAATTACGAGTGAGAGAATGCGCCACTCTTTCCACGCGGAATTGTTTAAGCCAGATTAGTAGGGAAGAACATTGTAAAAATAAAACACTTGGTAATTTTTAAAGTGTCTAAATATTTTTCCAAAACATTCAGATGGTACATTGTAACTATCTTGGTGTTCACAAGTCGGTCTTTAACGTGCTCACTGATGATTGCGACAATATTCTGAAGAAATTCATTGAGAAAAGTTACATTAAACTGCAGAAAATTACAATGTTTCATTCACAAGATGGGTATCTCTAAATTCGACCACGTAAGGCCTGATGCAATCAATTTCTCCTTTTTCACATGACCACGTTGCAAACTACTAAAACATTTTTACCGCATTCATACGGGCATCGAATTCCACGGAAATAAGAAACTACGTGTTTGCCGGGTTGCCTAATCTTAATTTAGTTTATAATTTTTCCTTGTTTATTGCGGTTTTGCACTAAATATAGCTGCTGCTAAACCATTTTCCACATTTTTCTGACAGTTTGTAAGTATTTTTCATGAAAAATAAGTTAGGGCACGATCTTCCACTCATTTCAAATTTTTACCAAAATGGCCAAAAATATTTAAACTTCAAACGCTTGGCGAAAGCTCATGACGGTTGAAAAAAAATCTGAGGAAAAGCATGCGTTATATTAAGTCCCAGAGACAACTTTTATGACCCAAAGCTCCCTGAAATTAAAAAAAAAAAGTTTTGACGAAGTTCTGTGCAATGCGGTTAAAAAAGTCTCCGATGTATACTTTACTGGTTATTTTATAATGCTGTGATATATTTCTTTGATTCAGTTCATAGCGTTATGGACACTTTATATCTATATCTACGCATTACCCCGCGAGCCATCTAAGAGACGTGTTGCAGGGAAAATTACGGCACCAGATTTGTAAACAAGAGTGAAAATGACAGACAGGCACTAGGCTAGGAGAAAGGGGAATTGCATCTTGACGGTGTGCATTACTGTCACATTGTTTGTGTAGTAACCTCTAATGATTTGTGGAAAGTAGGAATTGTTTTACCTTTCAAATAGAGAAAGCATTTGTCTTGTTTTGTTGCTTCTATCAGTGTTAGAGTTATATTGCTGGACGAATATAATATCCTCCGTGTCATCATGAACCTCGAGTGATCTGAAATATCCTAGTAACTTGAGCAAACCGTGTAACCGTTGAGCCTACAGAGGCTGCCAACCTAGTATTTGTATCTGATATGTTACGCTGTTTGTCCCTCGTAATATTGCTTAACGAAGCGTACGAATGTCCTTTCTATGTTATTTATTGAAGGGAACATCTTTACTCTCACCTGCCGTAGCACCTGCTGTAAACACGTTCGCTTGACACGTGACACGATACGGAAGAACGCCCTATCTCTTTAGCACATATTTCGGGGTATTTCTAATCGAGCTTGAGGGCTGACAATGTCAGGGAATGGTCCTAATCACTACGGAAGTCGGGAACATATTTCTGAGAAAGTCTCCATATTCCCAGCATGGACAAGAATTTTGTATCTCAATCAGATGAAATGGGGAAAATTTATTTGCAGATCAGTTTTCTTTCCCTCATTAAAATATGAAATAATACACGTGCAAGGGCGATACTTGGACTAAAACATTCCTAAAAATTGTATTTCATTTAATTTTGTCTGATTTTTACGTAGTGGTATCTAATTTTCGAAATTTAAGTTAAGACGTATAATATTAGCGTTTTGTTTCTCTCTTCCATCATTAAATCTATGGAACCGAGTATTATTGGCCTTGAGTACTCAGATTTGTTTCTAAACTAAGATTACGTATGCCTATGATTTATTTGTTTGAGGAACAGATATTATAATGATTTACGAGCTTAGTTGAGATTTATTGTTGCATAGTTAATTTTAAGCGGCGACATTTCTTTTTCACCATAGATTCTAGCCCCAAGACTGAGTTTTTTTAAATGAATAAGCATCTCTTTGTTTTTTATTTCTAAAAAATTCTTTTCTGACGTGTGTCCACGATAGGACACACACGGTTTATTAATAAATAATCTTTCTGTGCAGTGCTTCACAATATATGAATACTAAATATATTTGGTCACTTTTATTTAAAAAAAAACTGGAATATAGACCAATTTGCCTTCAAAATTGGGCAAACCGGTAAGATAAAACGAACGCCCTGTTGTGCCGATGTGTGAAAAGTCCAATCATGCGGGACTCGAAATAGCGACCCTTGTATTAGCAGGCGAGGGCCATACACGCCAACACCGGGCCCTCCGATCAGTGAATATTCGCAATTTTACTCGATGGGTGATGAAAACTCTGTGGCCAGTATTTGAATCTAGTACTTTCACACCGGGGAATGAATAGTCATATTTCTCGCTTGGAATGCGATCATGCGAAAATCACACGGTTAGTATTATGATTTTCTTTATGGAGGGAGCCTTAAATTCAAATTCTATCCTCATTGGAAGATAAATGGAACAAAAAATCCCCGCGCAGTATCATGAGTGATTTCAATGTAATAGCCAAGTTTCCCAAAGAGCGATCGGCCTGAATTCCATTTTCATAGGTTCGGTAACCGTAATTGCCCAGCCATTATTCCAATTTCTCTCCCATTTGTCTCATAAACGAGGTCGCCCAACTTCAAAGCTCCGCTTGCAACCACTATCCAAAGCTCCCTATCCCACTTCTCTCATCTCTGTTCCGTTGGTTAGACCGAAATTCCTGCGTCCGAGGGAATCCCGGTAAGTAAATACTCCGCACTGAAACTAACCGAAAATCGTCCAATTGGGTTAGCCATGAAATTTGGTGGACTAATTGGCTCTCATTTCTGGAGGGAATTATGTAGTTATATTTTAACCTACGCCTGGTTGTTCGAGATTGTTTTTGGGAAATCAACGGTAATGCTATCACTGTAATTGACCCAGGATTGGCTAAAAGGCATAAACGGTCTCAATATCGACAACCGCTGCAATTAAAAATTACGCGTTTGTCATGTATTGAGCGATATGAAATTCAATGTTGCCTCTTATATATTTAATGCAGTTGTCTACTCTTAGAACTTTTGAGAAATTGATGTCCTCAGGCTTAACTTGATGAAAAATGGGTGATTATTCATGGTGAATGAATCACTCATAACTTTTTCATTTTCACAATAGAGTCAATCTCTTTTGCCGTGAAACCGGTCGACCACTTATAAATCTACTGTCAAAATTCCAATGTTCTTTCAGTGATTCTGTTATTGCGCTGTATTCGATAAAGTTCGAAATGTGACTGCGATGAGACTCAACAAAAAATAATTAACGTTAAACAATCTGAACGATTACATTAATCACAATCAGCAGTCATAGAGCGAATGATTGGTTAACTTCAGCTCATTACCTTAATATATTTTCATCTAACCATTATATTCTTTCGTAATTCTTCATTTTATGTCTTTTATAGTTTATTTTATGCATTCTATCCTTGGTCAATCTTGGTAATAGGGGAGAGAAGGAGTGATTAATTTACTGGAAAGTAAAAACGTACATCGCTGTAAATTGGACGTTAACATCTTTTTACTCTGGCGTCATTAAGAATGCGTGTCATATGTCGTAAAATAGAAAAAATAGCAAAACTTTTAAAAATACCACGCCAAACAATATGGGTTACCATCATTGGTGAGGTCATGAGGAAGTTTCACATCTAGGTGCTTGCTTGCTATAGTTAGCAATGCCGCAGTTGTCACCCATAAACTCTCCCAAAAGATAAATAACTTCGAATTTTAGGTTAAGCCTTTAAGAAAAGTGAACTGAGGTTGAGAACAGGCAAAAGGTCTTTCAGTCCAAAATACGATAAAAGGCAACGGAGTTCTTAAAAACAAGAAGAAATATTGAACGTTCCCGAGATAAGAGGAGCTAAGGGAAACTCGTAAATCACAAAACAGATTGGCCACTCAACCTTGAAACATGAAAACCGTGAATTTCGAAAAATCTGCAAAAAACGTAAATTATCCTTGAATTTTATGTGTTAACCTTTTAATTTTATTAGTTATTGGGCCCTCGATTGTTCTATGAGGTTTTTGGTTTTTTAAAGTCTGTAGTATTTCGTTCTGGAAACAAGTCGGGGCAGTCTACTCTGAATGCTCTTTTTATGTGCTGTCTCTAATTATTTAATAAATCTCCTTTAATAGTTTCCTCGTGTTTTTTGCCGTACCTATTTTGCGGTCATTATTTATATTTTAAGATGGCCTAAAAGATTAAATGAGGCCTTGTTAGACCGTAAATGATTTACTTACCGCATATGTCCATTAAATGATGAATTTTAAAAATTGATCAAAATAATATTATTTCAAATGACCCTGCAACAAAAACAGTAAAAATGGCGATTTCAGTTTGAAGGTAGTTTGAGCGACATGCTATTTCACTTAGGATTCAAAGAATTTGATCCAATTTAAAAAAAGAACCTCACCTTTCCAAAGACACCAATTTATAAACCACTTACAGAACTACGTTTCGTTAACCCGTTTTCCATAGGAAATGGTTTACGTATGCACTCTAGAAAGAATTTATTTAAAGAACGAAGAATTTTTAACTCATAGATCTCGTCAGAAATTAAACAGTATAGTTTGCTTGAATTTTGAACTTTATTTATGGATGAATCAATTGCTCACCGAAGTGATTTCTATGAATCGCAAAATAAAAGTTTGTTGTGAAGGGTTTTCACGTTTCGGGGTATAAAAAATTAGTAAACTAAAATACTTATTTAGAAATATTTATTTGATTACTGAGAATTTCAGTCATAGTAAACAGTATTTTTGTGCCATTAATATTACGATATTTACTAAATTGTTCTTACAGAGCTGCTGACATAAAAAAATAATATTCGAATATTGTCTTTATCAGATATGACTGGGGAAAAATCTCGCTATGACAACCTTAAAACCCGTGAACAACCGTGAATTTGACTTCATTTGGCCATCCTGTAAAAAGGTAATACGTATATCCTATGCGTGTGTACGTTTTTTATAAGTTAAATGTTTATTTTTTGTGATACGGTTTGGTGTTACTGCCTAATGATGTCAAAATCAAGGGCAACGAAGCGCCGCGCCCTTTTCAGTGAGGCGTAAAATTATGCCCATTTTTTAAGCCTTTTCCAGCTAACATGCGTTCTGAATGCTACCACTGGCTATCCTCAGTATTTATTTTTTGACATGAACCAAAAATTACAAAAATAAAATATTTCACCACCCTAGTCTTCCCTGTTGCTTCTCCTTCCTCTTGAATGTGTTTAGGATGCTTTTACATCACAGAATATTTTCCGCATGTTTATATCTTCCCACTTGCAGTTTTTTTATCAAGCATCATTTCTTCAATCGGCTGAATTTTCTGCTGGTGTGTCTCTCAGTCAATTTGATCTTCGTCATTTTTCGATAACGCCACATTTCCCCGGCTTTAAATCTTCTTTCTTCTGCTTCTCTCATCATCCAACCTTTACTATCATATAATATAGCATTCTTAATGCTTATGTCACTCTTACTCTATTCAGTCATCCTACACTTTCATTTTTTTCTTTTTTCCCCACCCGTCCGTTCCCTCTTATCACCGTGACAACAGGAAAACACATTATCGTATCTTTCCACATTCTGAGTCATTTTTGTGCTCCCATGTGCTCATGAAGATGGTCAAAATTCATGAGTTTCGCCCTTGGGTGCTCCTGATTTAAAAGGAAATGAAATTTTGCGTGCATCCGCCAAGAAAGAGAAATTTTTGCGTGTGAGCTACGGTGTGGCCCTCTCTGTTTTCGCTTTTAAAATATTGCGTTGTGTTTTCCAAGAAGGACCTGCTCGTTAAAAATCACCCTCCGCGATAATTCCACGACATTGTTTGACAATTTTTCGTGGGTTAGGATTTTTCTTCACTATCAACCTAAGGGGCAGCGATGGCAGAGAGTAGAGAGTTTATAATCAAAGGCACTGTGAGAAGAAAACCAGATAATCTGAAGGTGAAGCATGATGTTAACCTTCGTTAAATTTTCGTAGCGACATTATACCCCATACGAATCAGTCTTAATGACTGATATCCTCAATTCATCGAAAACGTTTTCATGAAACATACACGTGGCACTCTGACTATTTTCCGATCCCTTGGAAATGTAGGTAGCTTAAGCATCGAATTACGTTCACTATATGCCCCTGATCTAAATTAAGAATGCGTGTATTATGTTAGTTTTTTTTCATAAAAAAATGTAGAATCTAGTGACAGTGTTTTTAAAGCGTTCACATTATTGATTAATGCCATAAGAGGTTACCCACAGTAAGAATTACCTGAAAAGATCTGTTGTCCATACTGGGAAATTAGGGTTTAAACAATTTTATGCGTGGTTTTTCTGCTTTATTTTCACGGCTCTTGATGATACATATATGAAAATAATTGGGGGTATGACGCGTGTTGTTTGATAAGGAAAAAATCCATTTGTTTTTCCTTAAAGAAGCAACGAGCAAATTTCACGAAACTTCGAGCTGACACCGAGGCACTCGCGGAGTCACATGCCGATATTTTTATATCTGACCGTGGTTTCGTAGCCAATGACCTTCATTAGAATTTTACGCCTGAGACTCTTAAGCTTACCATTTTACTTAAGGTGGTTTCACCGTGGAATGACTTAAATGTCCATTAATCTATATTCTGCCTGCCTGCGTAAATACTGGCTCTTTAATTGAGTCAAACAATTAAAACATACTTTTCCGCTCCATTTGTTTCGCAAATTTAACTTGTAATCACGTGTTACATTTTGTGAGAACGAGAAAAACGTGGGAAAAATGTTATTTTTCCATTTAATTTAAATGCCATTTTAGTGAAAAACTGTTTATCATAAGCAGAGGCTCTAACAGAATTGGATAAAAATAAAACTTTGGCACCTTATCATACATATATTTTAGTTTTTAGCAAATATCTGCTATAGTTGAAGTCAAAATGCGATAGTTCAATAGAAATAGCGGAACAGTCGGCCAATATGAACGTAAAAATGTGTTCATTAACAATATATTCGTCTAATAATGTGCATATTTTGTTTCTTTTCATTGTATTTTGATAGCTGAAACACGCCACCGCTGAAGAAAATTTGTTTTTCCAAAAAGTAATCAAAAGTGTTGAATTGAGCATTTTTTTTCTAACGGCGTCGTAGCGTAACCTCCTTGAGCGAATCAGTCCATCAAGTGAAATTTCTCCACTTTCGTTCTCCGAACTATTAGTATTGCCTGGCGGACACCTCTGAGACCGTTGACCTTGTCTTGTGTTTCAGCTTCGCAGGAATTTCCACCCGTTCGTTGGTCGTTCCCTGCGGTGGGATTTGGCTCCTGGAAGGGAAGTGCTAAGTTACGGCGATGGAAGTCTTGTGGGCGTCGCTTCACCTGCCTAGGAGAAGCCCCAAAAGCGCTGTCATTACGTGGAGCTCATATTCGTGTTAAAATTAAACTAGCATCCCACACCGAAGACTTGGGCAGCGATTCCGTTAGTCTTTCGATGAAAGAGGCGAGTAAATAAAGAGGCTCCTACGCACGTTTTCATTATATACCTGGACTTAACCCTAAGCATAATAGATACGTTATTTTACCTATCAGGAAAAGAAAATATGCGTAATATTTAGGAATGTTTAAGTCTTATGGTAAGAGTTACATTTTTGTTATGACTTTTGTTAAAACTTGAATGTAAAATGTGATTTTTTATTTTTGTATATTTGATGATAAATGAGTTTTTGATTTGTTTAAGTATTTCAGTGGGCGATAGCTAGCTCATTATTTGAATGAAATGCACTTATTGTCGTAATTTAGTCCTACGTTCATGCTGAGAAAAACCAACTTTGTTATTTCCACAAATTTTATGAATATGTGTGGTGAAACGAGCGTCGTACCAGCAGGATAAAGTTTGTGGAAATAACAAAGTTAGTTTTTCTCAACATGGAAATCCATAATTTCCACGAGGTTAGGCCAGGCATGATTGGTTTTAAGTCTTACGTTCTATAATAATTTAATTCATTCCTGAAGTAAAAACTGATACATGTCTATCAAAAGTTTCTCTTCGACGAACAGAAAGCGATATTATCTACTAAATAGGATGAAAGCATATTTTATGAACATTTGGATTTTGAATATTCCTACGATAAATAGTTTGATTTGTTATATTATATTGCAATAAGTCACAGTGATTCCAGTAGTCGTGAATGGTACACCATTTTACCACAGCACTTCAGCCTTGTGTCACTCACACAGATGCTTTCTTGAAATAAAGAATAATCAATGTGTTTGAATTAAAGTAGCGTCCAACGATGAAGACTTCCGTAAAGACAGTGATTCCGCTGGCCTTTCATGAAATAGTTTTGTGTAGTAAGTGTAGTTTGTGTAGTTCCTACGTTCGTCTCACTGAATAACTTAAAGACTAAATTAAGCTAGATATTGGAGTCAGTTATGTGAATGAGACTGTCATGTAACCCATAATGGCAATTGTAAAGTATTTTGTCCAAAAAAATCAACTCATGTACTACCAGGTTTCCAACGATTGTTTTAGATTTTTAAATCAACGTCAGGATTACAAAGGATACCTAGTAACAGAAATTTCACCTAAACGCCGTACTAAAAATTCGGTTTATCGAACTAAATGTTTTATATTACTCACCAATCACATCAATCCATGTAAGGAAACACGAAATTGTTGGATTGGTGGTACTCTTAGATAGATTGATCTTGAAATTATTTTTCGCTTCAATTTAACGCAAATGTAAAGTTTCAGGTCAAATGATATTAATATAATTGAAGGTTACATTACGTTTCATTTCTGGCACGTCAGGTATTTATTATTTGTTCAGTTGATACGCATATATTCTCCGTACACAAAATATATTTTATCTGATTCCCTGAGGAAAGAACAAAACATTGTATAAAAGTTCGTTCCAAAAAAGAAAACTAATTGCGCACTCCAGGGTCATTTATTCCCAAATTTCGTGATCGCTTCGGGAAAATCGAATACTTTCTACTTCCATCTCATTACTTTACACTAGATGCCTACAAAATCTTCACCGGAACACAATAGCCGAGGAATAGGGCGAGTTCTAAGAAATCTTTTCATTTGATGCAATAGGCTGGGAGTAATGAGTGGAATCATAGCGAGATATCGACTTTGTACAACTTCCACAAATGATGCAATTCCAACCAACTTTAAGGACGGAGAATATAAAGCTCAAAAAAGGAAGGCAAAGGGAACAGATACCAGGGATTCCTCACGATTTAACCTCGGATCCTTTTTTCTCGCATTCCATGCGTGAAAGCTGCCCACGTTGAATGGAGGAGACATTCAAGGACGTGAGAGGCCGATTTTTCGGATCGTTCATCCAAGTGGGAACGAGATGAGTCGTGAAGACGCCGTAGGAAAAGGACGTTTTAACTCTTCCGCTGTTGCTAATTACGGAAGGAGTTCCTAGAAGCGTCTAGTAAAATGGAGATGGAACGCTAACAATTTCGAAAAACTTGATATTAAACAGAGAATAGTAACATTTCTCAATCACACATTACTCGTGTTAGAGCGGGAAGTTAGCTTTTTTGCGATATCGCTAGTGTAAATGTACATGAACGTAGTATTAGTCTGCGCGTAGCGTTGAGTCAAGCCGGCCGAGTGGAACGAGTTTCTGTTTCGAGAATGCATGTGAACCGTCGAGCAGAGAAATACCTATCCAATTGTCAATTGCAGTATTGTTTCACGTTGAACATCTAATTGTGACTATTCTGACGTTTCGCATTTTAAAGTATCCGGCGAAAGTTTGTGAAAAGTTTTCACAGACTGCATTGTAACAGAAACACTTTGTAATAATTTCCACTCCAATTTTTATTTTACCGTCCTAGGTTTCGGCAAACAGTGCCTTGCCTTGATAATGGCAATATTTTCCGAGAACTAGGTCGGCAGAATAAAAATTGGTGTGGAATTTTTTATAAAGTGTTTCTGTTACAATGCAGATTCTGACGTATGTTTACGATTATATAGTGTGCCTCTAATGTGGTGACAAAATATGGCGGCAGTTTCTCAGAAGGCACTTTTTCAGTGAATGAAGCCATTCCCTACGAGCTTGCTCCGATCGTGGAAGTGAGGTTATCTCCACGATTGATTACACGGATTCCCAGGGTCGCAAACTTTCACTGTCAATTCCGTAATACTCAATCTGTTCTCCAAATAAAACTTCTAGCTCTCTGAAGTTCTTAATACCCTTGCTTAAATAAATATGCCTATCCGATGGGTTTTAAACAATATCAGCGTATGTTGACCTAGCCTTTGTCCTATGACCTATTGTCGTGAAACTATCTGTTGACACTTTCCCACCCACCCAAGTTAAATGCTGTTATGTTGGCAGCGTTGCCTATCACGTGCTGTCCTCTCTCCTCCTCTTCCAATGGAACCTCCTTCTCCCCCTTAACGATACGCTTAGCGTAGGCGATTGCCACTATGTTTTGCTACCACTAAATATATGCACCCATATTACTGGTATTTTATCTCTTGTCTCCTTGCAGTTAAACTTTATATGCCTTTTGTTGGAGTTAATTTTGAGAACGGATAAAAAAGCTAAACTTTCGCCATGTACAGATTGGAATTTGTGAGTCGCGTGGCTAGAATATGGACTACTGCTTGCGTTATACGCATCTCCGGACGCAGAGAAAATTTGCACCTTTTCCAACTTGAAAAAAACGCACCGTTTCCTTTTGCGATGGAACGCAGATCAGAAGTGGGATGGCGGTTCTTCCTTCCGCGTTGTCGTTCCTGATGGGCAATGCCCCTCCTCACTGTCCCTGACCCTGTCAAAATTTGAAGAATGGCGATTTCATTTTCGCTCTCATGTGCTTTATAGAATATGACGATGACGCGTGCGCATGAGTTGTGAAGAACCGTGATCCACCCCAAATCTCTGTGGTAGGTATCATGCCAGACGCTACCCGGGGAAAAACATGATAAAAACGGGGTCGAAAAAGGGTAGAAAGGGTTTTTATTAGGGTGGGTTTTGAGCTATGAGAGGAGGGTTGAGAAAAGGAACTCCCCCATCCCAGCCACTTTTACCCTCTTCCCGAAAAAATCGATCCTATCCATTCACTCGCGTATATATCTATCTTCGGCCAATTCCGCTGGCTCCTCACCAAGTGCCATGATGGATTATGCCAGGGTAAGAAGAGTGATGCTTATTGGAGTGTGTCTTGGGCGTATTAAGAGGGTTAGGTCAAAGTTAACGGTAGTGGTTTGAGGCGTGATATGGTCCCCTGCAGGCTGAGACCCTCAAGGGGTAGAATGAAGAGGAAAAAGGGTTTGGAGATCAGACGTTTGATTGGTCCATCCACGGAATCCATAAGTTTCGGTCACGTTTGTTAGGCCGGCAGTTGGGGGAAGTATGATGTGGAAAGGAAAAATGGTGGAACTGGCCGGAAATATGGACTTCATGGAGCGGAAGAACAAGAGACATCCGTTGTGGTTCTGAGAACGGTAGATTTGGACGAGAGGGCTGTCTTTCCTTTGGAAATAATGGTCTCAATGTAGTTCTGGAGATCCCAATGCTAAAAGATGAATGCTTCCATCCAGACCGGACGAATTTGAGGTTTTTTTTAGAGCTAACTCTTGTTTCGCATTACCCTCGCCCGTATGAATGGAGATGTCTGTTCTTGACAGGGATAAGGAGAAAAAGTGATCTCGAGCTTTGTCGAACACTTTCAGGAAGGTTTTTTTTTGTATTCTACCGATGTCACCAGTAAGGTCGAATTTTGCGCTAAGGTTTCTCAATATCTATGGTTTTATAAGAAAAGATGTAGTTAAAAGAGAGTAAGTAAGTAAGTTTTTCCTCAAAGTTTCCCATTAATACCTTTCTTGAACGCCATAATATTTTATAAATACCGTACATATTTTCGAAGAATCCTGTTTTGGAATGCTTTAAGTATTTGGAATTCAAATACATAGAGCTCTTGTGTTTTCAAACGGGTGTAGGTATTGAACTGCACCAACGTTTTTATCGTTTTAAAGGTGAATGTTTTGGGTAGAGGGATGGCACCTATTTATTATCTCTCCTTTGGCTCATGCCGGATGTGATTGGTTCACTCTTTTTCTTGTCTTTAATGGGTTGGTTTCCACGTATTGTTAATCTGGACCTTTGATTCAATTAATATTTTTCTTCTCAAGCGTGGTATTTACAGCCTCTTTTACAATTCGGTACCAGAGACGTTGGTGCTGTTCAAAAACATCACCCACTTTTAAACCCGATAAATCTGCATCTTAAACATTCGACGGCAACCCCTCGGATCTTTTTGAGAGTTCTAATCAAGGACAACGGATCGCTACGATGGAAACGCCGGATTCAGTTCGATCACCAAAGTTGAGCATCTTAGGCCAGAGCTTTAATGCGGAGCGGTTATCCACAAGTTCACTTACCCTTGGGGGCAGGCAATAAGTGAAAAACGACCCATAGGTCTCAACCACTCAGCCGTGAATTCTGAAAGCCATGAAAAAACCACTAATTACCCGTAAATGTCGTGCGAAAAACTTAAATTTTCTCGTTACTAGGCCCTAGGTGGTTGTATAAGATTTTGTAGATGCACAAAAGTCAGTTTTATTTTGACCTGGTGAGAAGTCTGGACACTCAAGTGTGACTGATATACTATGTGCTGTTTCTAACCCTTTAAATCTGCTCTCGTTGACTTTTTTTCGTGTTTCCTCAGCGACGATAACTTTGCGGATTCTGGATGTTGAAAATAACTCCCGGAGACGATGATACAGCTTATGAAGTAGTGATCCAAAATTTCTACTGTTTGGAAGAGCGTTAGCACAGACTTTGTTGAAACATGATAGTGCTGATGATCTTGAAAATGGGAAGAGATTTTCTGGTCCAAATTTTCACACTTATGTTCCACACAAGTATGTAAACTTAACAAGTGTTTCTCTTTCTTCAAGATGTTTCTAATGCCATGGAAATTCGTGTTTAATGAGAGGCATAAACATGAGTAAAAACGCTCACTTCACGAAAAATAAATATTTACTTAGTCACATCACTTTTTTCTTAGACTGATAGTGATAACCTACTACAAAAAGTGTAGATTATTCTATCACTTTCTAACGTTTTTAAAAATAGCAGTGCCTTATAAGTTTGTAGGGCATATTACATTAAGTAATGGGTCATCCTATCTTACAAAAAAGACAAGAATCTGAATTTTACTCGAACAAAACCGTTAAAATGTCGATTTTTCACCTTAAAAAAACTTGGATAACCATGAGCTTGACTTAATTAGGCTAGTTGCTACTCTGTGCTAGAAATTTCATCCACCGGGTACTACACTCGCTGGAATTCTGTTGTATTCTTATCCTTATTCTGGAAATTTTGTGTATTTTCAGTTGTTGTGCATTGTTTTAAATGGTCCTGGAATTGTGAGGAGATGCAGGTACCTACATCTGTAGTACCTGCATTTCTTTATTTTGACTCATGGGGATGATGCCACGTGATGGTTGAGCCCCAGTAAGTCAAACGTATTTCTAAATACGAAGTTAAAAGGAATTGTCAAGACTTGATTAAGTTTGATGAATAGAAGCAGCTAACCAATGGCAACTCAAGATATTTTGAGAAAACTTTGCATTATATAGATTGATTGATTGTTTTGGGTGGGCGAGAGCCTTCTGGAGCCCTTCTGGCACTTAGACCCCTTTGGGTCCATAGTGCCGTCCCACATTTAACCTCCCCGCCACTTGCAGACAGGGGACAAGAGCACCACGGTAGAGGTATGGAGGAGGGGCCTTCCCCAACCTTCCCGGTACAGGTATGGAGGGTGTCCTCCCTCCAACCTTCTTTGTCTGGGTATATCTCCCTCCTGCCTCACGGGGGTCTAGAGGGAGTGTCGCCTCTCCATTCACGCTCGGTTTTGAGGTATGGATGAGAATCACCAATCCAACCACCGCCCGGGCCCAACGATGCTTAACTTCGGTGATCTGACATTGTTTAGAACAAACTGGTGAATTACGGCACGTAAAATTAAACTAAAGAGAATGATAGTGGTATTAGTTCATCCAGATAAAGCTTAAATAAATAAAATAAATGCATGGCCAAATGGAAAATAGAAAATGCACACTCACGAGTGATAAGAAGAGAGAGTCAACGCTTCCATATGTTTAAGTACTTGTAATCAGTCAACACTCTACTCAGAAGCTTATACCTTGAAGAAACTGACATTTTTAAGGCGTATCACTTACCAAACAATGCGGAACTCTATAGAGTCATGAATGGGTCGCGTGAAATTCTCTTAAATTAATTAAATTAATCTCTGCTCTTTAATATATCCATACTTATTAATATTTTTATCGAGCTTTTTGTTCAAAGTCGCATATAACATGTGGATGACTCTAATATGAAGATGTGGAGTCCGTCTCTCGATATTATTTGTCGTTCTCAAAAACATTGGTGGGTATCAAACTGCACTTCGGATAAAATTAGAGTCACAATAAAAATTATTGCCATGCCATATCCGCGGAAGTGTCATGTTATAGGAGTTGAGCATCCTTTTTAAAGTTAAAGTATTATTTTTGTTCCTTGTTAACGTTTTAGGTGCATTATGCAACCTTTTATCCCGCATTTTACTTAATTCACATTGAAAATAAATCCTTTTTGAGTAAGTGGAAATGTGGCTGAGGACGTATTGTAAATAAGCAAACCATACCAATTTTGTGGATACCGGGATCAGTCTTAGTTACCTTTACGGAGTCACCCGCAAGTGCACATAAGTGCAATATTCCACAGAGGAAAAATAATTGGCATTGACCGTGATCCCTGTCAAGGCGAATGATTTTTCCTCTGTGGAATATCGCACTTATGAGCTAACAATAGTTTATCTGCACGTTCAACTCAAAATTAGAAATTTATGATCGATAGGGGAATTGATTGGGGAATTCGAGCATGAGAGCCCAAAAGTACCATTTGGACACGAATGGGTTAACATTTGGGAATATGAAAAAATGGGAAAATATTTTGGGTTTCCAACTATTTGTTATCGTAAATATTTAGGAAATACAGGCTGAAAACTTCAGCTTTTGCTTTTTTGAACCTAACATATATCAAAACTATGAATTAAAATCTGGCTTTACCCTAATCGATCTTCACCGAGACCCTATCTCCTTCTTGTGCGTTATATGGTAGGTTCACTGAAGACATATAAGAGATATTCCCGTTGTACAATAAGCTTTTCTCAAATTAGGATGCTCACGACGAAGACTGTCTTATGAGTATGTGCAAAAAAGATCAGTCTGAATTTAATGCGGAGGGCAATGAATGCTATGTGATTCATAAACTTAGTCCTCAGTGTAAGAGGATGAGCAAGGACTTTTGAGACGAGAGTATTCGGGAAGAGAGGTGCTAAGCGTTAAGCCAAGCTTATGCGAAAGAAAGGCAAACATTCAGGTGTTGAATGTGGGTGGGGAGGAGAGGGCATTTTCGTTAAAATTCAGGATGTGAGGAATTCTAAGAGGTAGGTGGATGTTGAGGCCTCTTATTCACGTAGACGTAGACTCCACATTAAGTCAGGTGCGTCTTCAGGGTTCTTGGCAGTAGTTAAATATTATTAGAAGCTAAGAAACTTGGTCCTTTGCAACAAATACCGTTTATCATATAAACTATGCTTATCATGGGTTGGTAATTATGTGGAAAAATTTGGATTAATTTTGAATTACATTAAATCTAATTAATATTGTTAAAAAGGAAATGCTTTGAAAAAAACATGGCAGGTACAGGAAGCCTGGGTACCCTGAGAGGGCGGGGGACAGGGAGTCATGAGGGTGCCAGCCAGGGGCGTACCAAGGAAATATTTTTTGGGAGGGATACTACTGGGGGGTAAAGAATACTTGGGGTCGGGGAAAATTTTTAAAATTTAGGTTCATGAAAATGCGTTTTGATGGGATTTGAAGGCTCACTAACGATTTAATATCTAGTATCTATGCTATTAAGGAGTAATTTTGGTAAGATCCTTTAAAGATATTGAAATCATGATTTTTGTTTGTTAAGTATAGATCCATAAACTTGAAATGAAGAAAAAAGCGAATGATCACGGATTAAGAGTCCACTCTGTGCCAACTGTATTAAAAAAACATATATAATGAAAGTAAAAGGACCTTTGTATGTAAACATATTAATAGTCAGTTCTGGCGTATACATTAAGACTATAGAAAGATAAAACTGCATGCAGCAACAAACAAATTTCTTACTTAAATGAAGACAACAAAATTAACACGAAACATATATTACACTACTCCCGGCGCAAAAAAGGTAGGACGCTGAACTTTAGGCATTTGTATGAAATTCCGCCGGAGCTCCATGGACTCGTGTAATAAATCATTTTACTCCTAGTCTATTTTACTACAAAATGGATTCATTGAAAAGTGTTTATATGTATTGCTCCCCTTAGACCCAAAAGACCTTGTTTTAATGCATCGTGACATGTTATCACCGCATCATCTTCTTTGTTAAAAATAAGTTATTAAATATCATTGAGAGTAGTAGAAATATAACTTTATGTTTCAAAGGTATTGATATATTTGGTGTGCCACTCGAGATATTTGTTACATAAAAAACTTACTGACAACCCACAGCAAATACGTTTTCTATATTAAATGTAGGTAGTTGTGTAAATATTCGGTGTGCCAGTCGAGATATTTGTTACGGTAAAAAACTTACAGACAACCCGCAGCATTTACGTTTTCTATATTACATGTAGTTGTATATAGCTAGGTTATAATCCGCATCCCGCCCAGATGTTTAAAGAACTTAATTTGGGTCTTAAGAACAGTTCGGATATCATCCGCCATGCTTTGCCACCCTTCGCTTTTACAGGGTGAATTCATTCGTTTACTATTTAGCAGAAGATATCCGCTCTGGGCGACGCCACGCGCCTGGCTCCGGCAAGACAGCTGGCTATGCTTAGACAACGCAGGTTAACCAACCTTGTATGCAGTAAAAACTATTATATAGTGAGGGCGGCCAGCTAAGCATTTTAGCAATATAAATTATTCTTCGAATTAAACTTAATTTTTCAAACTACCATTAAAAAGTTGTAATTTTTTATTAATAAACCGTGATTATTTTATCCAGTATAACAAAAAATATTATTTTTTTCAATCCAAGGGCGCCATTTCTCATATAGGCAAGGGCGCAAGGGGGGCACGTCTCCCTGTCCCCCCGGTCCAGCACGGGCCTGGGCAGGTACTGAACTGTGTTGATGTTAATTAATGATTTACCTCTCAAAATGAGGGGGGTAGTAGTGAACTAATTGTTATTGCCAATGCATTCAAAGACAATATTTTATGAGCATGAGAAAAATATTAATGAAACCATTTTAAAGAAAGAGATGTATTAGTTTATAATTCTGCTGTTAGAAAGAACTAAAAGCTAGATTTTTAATAAATAAGCTCATTTTAGTAAAAGTTGGAGCGTGGTGGCCTAGTGGGTAGAGCGCTTGGCTTTTGATCGAAGAGTCCCGGATTCAATTCAGGTGAAGCCTTTGGACGCCCCCGAACAAGAAAAAATCCTCGGAGTGCGAGGTGGCCCAGGGAAAGGAACTGGCCCCCCTACCCTGAATGTGTGAAACTTACACGCATGTGGCTTAGTCCGTGATGAGATATACCCTCAACTGTCCAAACCAAACTTCGGGTCGAATCACTGAGTGAGTGAGGTATAGGTTGTTATTACTTCCTCACTATTTTGGAATTTGAATAGGTACTTAGTAGTTATTGAGAGCTTCCTTCAACTTTTTTCCTGGAATAAGCACCTTTATTTAAACTTTTTGGAGATTCTTTCCTTTTTCAGAAATTTTATTTCTCTTGTGTATTATAAATATCTAATTTAAGTGAGTTTTTGTATTGTCCGTTAGCAAGTATCCATTAACATTCCGGTCTTTGGGTTGTAATATTCATCAAGGCCCTATTTTTAGAAAAAGCATCTTTCATCCTCGGCAAGCTCTTGGCAGTCCAATTACATCTTTCGTCACGCGGAGTCATCCTCATTGATTTATCATCCTTGTTTCGGGAGGGTATGCTTTGAAATATCTGTTTGGTCGTTATAACGAGTTTTGCTTTTCAGAACCAGACCAACCCTCTCCAACCCATTGTAGACATTCCTATGTGCGTACACGTTAGATTATTTTCAATCTTTCGTGTTCGAACGTAAGTGATGAATGTCATAAGATGTAGTTCTTTAAAAATAATTTGTCTTTCCTTTTTATTTTTAGGATTAAGTGTCGACAGTGGTTTTCTATAGTTATCATATTGTTTTTCGGTTAAAATACGAATACATAAGTTCTAACTCAATGTAAAAATGGCGAACGATATAGGGAAGCCATACTGATTACCTTTTTCAAAGTGAATAAATGGCAATCTCAGGTTTGAAATTTTATTGTTAACTACAAGAAGGTGCTCGTTACAGTTCAACTGGAAGTAGAAAAATTATACAACTTTTGCATAGGGTTAAATGAATCCTCTCAAAATTAAGTTAAAATCGCATGTACTATATTGCAGTCACTAACCTTTTATGGATAGGTTGGGGTGACTAATACTAAACTCTTGTAGTGATTCTGTAATGTTGATTTAAATGATTAGGCCTAAGACATAAGTGACCCGGACATACGTTCCCATTAAAAGCCTATGCTGCTGTTTCCAAGAGAATAAAAATGTTTATCGTTCGAATGGTGAAAAAAAATAATTTTAGGCAAAAACAAGTTAAATACTAAAATCGAATGCAGGAATTCAAAATTTGATTCTTCTATTTATCCGTTACTGATAATTCTAAACTTGTATTACGAGTTTAAGTAAATTAATAGACAAACCTATGAACATAATCAAATGTTTTTGTATTTAAGTAAAATTAGGGATCAAGGGGTCCACATAGTAGCACCTGGGGTCCTTTGATCTTGCTAATATAGCCTTTCATTCGCTCTACGTCCTATGAAACACGTGCGCCAAATTTTGTTTGAATCCGCTGCGAGATGTGGAGATTTCTAGTGTTCAAACGAGCATAATTTCAGTTATGTATAGATATACTTAGATTGATAGATAATGAGGGTTATTGTTCGAATCAAAATTTTGGCGTCATAAATCCCTACGACAAGTTTTTATTTTGAACATATAGAATGAGGCGGTATGCATGATGTAGACGCTGTGTCAACATATCTGTATATGTGTAAAATAGTGCTTTTCCGACGGTTGTTGGAAAATAATTCTTCTAGGGCGGCACACCATGCCTGGCCATCCTCCACCTCTGGCAGAGAACGTGATCACAGTTTCATGTGCAATAACTGAAGTTACTTGTTTGTTACGTAAGAATTCCAGTTAAGTAGTGTGAAAACTGAATTATTAATTACTTTTTAATCTTGCTTTCCAGAGCTGCACGAATGCCCGTAAAGTATGGGGTATTTTTGACCCTACGTGAGCGCTTTTTCGATCTAAGCATTAATTGAATTTGACTCATTCTATAGAACTGTCAATAAAAACGTTACAATAATGATTTTTAAATCGAAAATATATATTTAGGAACCTTACATCGGACGCGTGTGATATCAGGAAATCCTTTTTTATATTAATGAAAGCATGAATAACGATTTTAATTGGCAAAATGCGATAAACTCAATCAGCTATGGCAGAATTATATTCGAGTCATCTCGTAAGTGATAGGTACGTATACATACGGAATGGTTAAGCTTCAAATAATCGTTGATTTTATTCAATTTATGATAATGATGATGGCATTATTACGGGTATCACTCATTGTTAGTTACAATTACAAAATAATGTTGATATTAACAACACCAATAATCACACATTCCTATATGGAATAATGCAATGCAGGTAAATTTAGAAATTTAATGCATATGCAGTTTTTTCCTAAAAAAAAGATAAACAGTCAGTAGCAAATAATATAATAGGTATACATAGGTATATATAACTAGCCATCAGATAAAAATAAAATCTATTCATACATAAATACTAGTTTTTGAGCAGATTAATGGATGATATAAAACAAAGACTTGTTCGGTTGCGCAGGATCACCTTACTATATTACTAAAAATGCATGGAAATTACTTTTTGAGCAACTGAAGGCATCTAAAGAAGGATATTGGTTTGCAGTTCTCATGATTTGACTTATGTTGCTGCCATTATTCGTGTTGTGATGTGAATCAGAGAAGATTCGTGAAACCTTGAACTCACTCTCTTTTCTGGGGGGACGAGGTAGGTATAGCGTAAACTTGGAGATCCCAAAACAGATCCAGGTCTATAGAGCATGCAATTAATAATAGCGAAGCGCCAAGCATATCATGTGACATAGGCGTAGTATTATTTCACAAATAATGTCACGGGGTAATTTTTTTGGAATTAAGTATCCTGCACTAAATTGAATGTTAACAGTCGATATGTTCATAAGAATATGACAAAACATTTGATCGGATGTTATTAGTTTAGGTGTTATGCCTAATCATCGCGCATGGCCCTAATTTTGCTGGAGTAGAATCCACGTTTGTCTTCTGAGGAAGGTCTTCATTCCCCTAATATTTTATCTTGCGATGAAATTGACGTTAAATTTAACGGCCAAGTATTCCACTTGTATTCAATAATTCAGCTACTGTACCGATCTCCTGGGCAATTAAACTGCTGAATATTCAATTGGAATTCATGTTCTCCCAATAGGAAATTTTGTTTTCATATGCAGCTGCAATATGAAAATGTGTGTCATGTTATCAGTCGAAGTGAAATAATATTTTCTTCACATAGTATTGAATCACATTTTTCTTTGCCTTTTTTGCTAGAACTCACCAATGTTTTGTTTTTCATGCATAAACGATAAAAAAACTTGTGCTTATGAATACCAAGCTACCGATTTTATTTAAATGACTTGGTTCCAAAATGTTATGACTGAATCAATCACTTTCATTTCTGGCGCATCGAGATTGCTAAAAGCTTTCTGTTATTGCATTATGTTTTCATATGATTATTTTCTTCATATGAAGCACTGATGTTATTTTGTCAATAGCTAATGGTTTCATCCACTGATCAATAATAGCCTACTAGTTACCACATCATTGAATACACAGCACTCCATTATTATGTGTGATGGAGAATTAAATGGATGATACAAGTTTATGTGAAATCAATTAATTTGATTTATTCTAGTATTATGTTCTATTGCGTTTTGTTAGTTTGTAGACGAATTTTTATCTTTCATCCAGGAGGCGTCTTCAGACACAAGTATTGTCGTATTTGGACCGCTTGCATTGCAATGCCGCTTGGCATTTTGATATATATCCGCTGCATACAGGGTATATAAACGCCCAATTAGGACGCTTGGATTCAAATTCAAAGTACGTCTGGCAATCATAAATGCTCCTTAGCAACCGAAGACCCTATAATCTATGTATTTAGTGGCCAAATATCATATACTTACATAAAAGCCCAAATGCAATGAGATTACTTCGACGCCTACTGGAATAGAGGTTAAATGATACGTACGTAGCAACCAAACGCTATGAAACGCAATAGGAGAACGAAGCTAGTTCTTAGGATCAGTAGAAAATTACAATGACATTGAAATCGCATCGAATGATGGTAAAAGTACGTGGGGGAGGGAATAAAAACACAGTCCTTCGGGAAGGGAGAGGGAGTGTTGATAAGGTGATGTGAGAGGGATAGAGAGGTGGAAGGTGGAAAAAGTGGTAAACGAAAGCATACTAGTCCACGAGCGTGTGATTGATGGTACCTCTTGGGATGACGTATGGTAGACTTATGGCGGTGGAACAGAATAAGCGCAGGATGGGAAGGGGATGCGATGAAAGCCCGTGAAAAAACAGATATGTGTACAAAAGCACGGGAAGTCATAAAAAGATATCGATCCCGCACTTTTACTGCGTAAAAATAAAATGTGAAATCCAATTAACAACGTGGCTGCTAACGGGTACAATTTCAGTTTCTCAAACTTGGCCCATTGGTGTTAAAGTCAGACATGATTGCTTGAAAAAACTCTCAACACATTGTAATCCCTCTGCAGTAAGGACTGTTGCGATTCGTTCCATTCGCTTTTACCATGTCACTAGTTTCATGTCACATTTTTAATGCCACATAATACTTATAATGTCTAGAAGAAATTGCAATGAGTGAACATCTACTCGGTTCGGGAATTTAACCTTGGGACTTTTTCATGGGCACCGACAATGGTCAGACTACAACGCTGCCAAGGCTTCCTTGTTCTTGTGGGAATTTTGGAGGACTCAAGAGAACTAGATCTTCTGTTCACATAACTTAAAAATCTTCATAAATAAGTCCATACCTTTTTCTAGCACTGCTTGTTTTCTTATTCTATAATCATAGTCATCAGTCCAAATCCAAAGACAAACGTTTTCAAATGGACACACTTCTCGTTTGGTCAATCCTTTTAAGTTTATGTTCTTTGTTTATGTCAGATAGAATATTAATCACCCGTCGGCATCGTCAAACCGCACAACGTTTTCTCTCGTTGGAACCCTGTGTTTTTTTTATTCGCTAACTTTAGTGCTTTGTGTGTTTTATTTTTGTTGTACAGAATCAAGTCCACGGTTTTACACGCATGCACTCCAAATGTCATAGCGCTGATTTTATTTAGAAATTTGTACATTAGCGCAGCACCTAATCCACGTCTCCAATGAGCACAAAATGCCAAAATTGTACCTCGCTCACTGATCCGCGCGAGAAACGGAAGTCCAGTTTCATCAGCCAAGAAACAATAAACATTTTTTGTTACTCCGGATGCGCACATCGTCAAGGGAATGAAGCTATAAGCGATTCTTTTCAGTTGATTTCAATGGAAAACGACCTCAGGTGCCTTAAGCTACCAAGAAAGTTTTTCATAAGAATATTTTATTTTAAATATTTCGACGATATTGTGTACATGAGCTACCTTGATAAAATCATAGTTATATTTGTTTACCAAACCAAGCTAAAATTCAACTTAACATTTTGATAGTGTGCCTTAAATCTGTAAAGAGGTGGCTTTAAAGTTAAAGGGTGGCTTTGTTAATCAAAAATGTTCCCTATATTACTATTATAAAAATGAGGGCACTGCAATGGAAGACTTTACTAAATCGATCTGTACATCTCAACTCCATAACCTTGCTATTTATACGGCCAAAACAAAGTTCCTCTGGGCCAGGAGTCAATAACGTTGCTCATCTAACTTATAATTGTACTTACTGGACCTTCTGAATTGAACCCTTTTGCGACAATGTCAGTGTTCATCATTGTGCGCACATTAATAAGAAATTCAATGTCAATTTGATCTAGCCTCTATAAAATATATAATCTTCGGTCCTGGACAAGGGTGGTTTTAACTTCTTCAGATAGAAAATTAATGATCAAGGGCATTGACCCTTAATCGGTCGCGTCGGGTCGAGGGAACGACTTTTCCTTTGAATATATTTCATGGAAAATGCGATCCTATTACTTTGTTTTTCATCTATTCTCCTTTTGACTGTCGCTTTATTGATCCCGGTTGTCTTACTTTAAACTGTTCTGCGATTTATTTAGAAGAGAGATTTGGACGTGACTGTGAGTGTTTCAAGTCTTAAGCCATTTAGACTCGAGACGAGCACCAGTGTTTCACCTTATATCAAGTATTTTGATCAACAAATGTCGCCTCAAAACATCTGATTGATCATAATGAGATTAAAATTCGCATGTTTGAAAATAGTAACTCAGTTGTTTTGCCAATCAATTGCCATAAAGTAAAATGTATATATAATGTATCAATTCATGCTATCAATGCTATAAACTCGTGAGATCCATGAGTTATACACATACTAGATATTGAAACAGACAATCCTTCGGATGTATTGTCATCGAGATTAAGTAATTGTGCCAAATTTCAGCTCTGTGGACGTTGGGAAGTGGGTTGGATTTCGATTACAAGATTCCGTTACATACATTCAGACCAAGTTAATAAAAGCATGTTAAAATTAAAAAAAGGTCCTCCACTCACCATAAAACATGCTTCCCTAAAGTTACGGAAATGCGAATGTTTTAGAGCGTAAATTAAAGGTAATTTGGAATAATATGTGATAATGTCCAGCTTGGCTAATACATTATGACATCATGTACTGGCGGGATGTGGGCCATATTTACTCAAGAGAAAGGGAATAAATAAAAACAAAGGTTAATATATTTTAACCAGTGGAAAGATAAAAAAATTTCGTTTGCGTAATGCTTTGTGAGAAAGGTAAGTATCAGACTTACATTGGATTTTCAGCCGAGCCATTTTCCAAGGTCTTTTTTTTTTTTTTAATGCGTATCTTACATTTAATACATATTAATGCCATTAACAAAACACTTTAGGCCCCGCTAAGTCTCAAGGACTTGTCAGCGGGTTCCACGACATCATGAAAAAATATGGCAACGACTCCTTTATATATACATACATTTTTCCCTGTTTACATAACATATATATATTTACACATAAATATTCAATTAAATTCAATTAAGTACAAATGTACACACAACACATTTTTATATATCTATTCAAATATCCAGTATATTTATGAAGCTTTTAGTAAACAATATAATACATGATTACACAGTTTCTATTACCCATCATTTTACCGTATAATTTTGTAAGTTAATATCTTGTTTGGTCTTATTGTTGTTTATTCTTATTAATTATTTTTATCTTCGTTAAATATGCATATTTTTATAGTCTTTAAAAACTATTTTGACGATCAGGGGGCATAATGACAACGTGACCATATGTGTATTAATGAAGGTGTCCAATTAAGGGGTTACGTTATTAGGCTTCGATTACGATAAATTTTATCTGCGATTTCAAGGGATGGAAGAATACCTTTCGGGCAAATACTTTCATAGTGAAATATGACCCTTTTAAGAACACGGGCTGAGATTCTTTTCTTGACTCAAACTGTAAACATATTTCATCCGTGAGCCACTTCCAAAATACAAAAAAAAGGTTTTTCCAAACTCTAGTTTTTAGAAGGAATTCTTGTAACAAAACGGGGAAATTGACTTTAGGGGAAGAAAAATAAATGGAAGATCAAATGTCACAAACGGGAAATGGCAGGCAGTTTCCAACGCTTGACTGTAAGAAAAGATAGTAAACAAAAAGAGAGATACCGTTGGTAAACTATGCGCTCAATTTGCTTTGGTTGATGCTTTTTCTGCAAACTCAGTTTCATTTTCCATTCACGTATTGTTGATTTATTCTTCCTAGCCTATTTACTGACAATATTATATTGTTTTGCAACTCTGGGTATAAATTAAAGGGAAATAAATCGCTGGCCCTATCACGAATATACAACGCTGAATTCCAGTTGTACTGAGCACATTTCTCGTTTCAGTTCTTGCTTAGTTTATGTGAAATGCAAATAGTTCCTCTTACCTGATATCCGGTGGTAAAAGTAAAGGACAAACCTACCGGTATATTAATTAAAGTATCAACAAAGTTCATTTTATTATTTAATATAACTCATATATTACTGGCAGAAATGCCCGTCGAGTCTTAACGGCAGACATGTAAGTTATAAGTAATATAGTAGTTCTATTCAAACAGAAGAAAAACTGACTTCTCGTTTATCATCATATCATTTTTTACAAAGTGGAAATCACCCGTTTTGTCGCTTAGTGATGATATGTGCGTCGCTTAATGATGGTGATGACATTTTGCTGTTTTCCTGAAATTAGTTATTCTTATAACATTTAAACTAAAAAAGTATTCCAATTTCGCAATGGGGGCATGGGAAGATCGCTATGAACTTCGATCATATTTTCCCATGAGTGAGTTTGAGCGATATGTATTTCCAGTATCAATGCACCTCATAATAAAGTTTTAATTTGAAATAAATATCATGGACCTACGATCACAATTTCAAGATCTACTCATTACGCTCAACGAATTACGGATAAACGGCTCACGACTTCATTCATCCCGAGACTAAATAGAAAGCAGTGATTTGGGGAATTATAGCCGATTGGAACCCCAACCATCCCTCTTGAAGCCAGGACTGTATTATGGTTTAATAGGTGTAATGCGTTGATCTAAATCAGTGTGCAAAATTCTACGTAGTTCACAATATACTACGCATACCGACTGGCTTAAAGCATAAGAATCAATACTACGTGCTAAATGCACTACTCTAAAAAATTCACTAAATGCACGTAAAGAGGTTGGGGTATAAATAGCTAAACAACGCTAACTGAAATTTGCTTTAGTTATTTATGCAATTTAATGTAAGCAATAATATAATGTAGCCCAGGAGGGAGGCTGAGGGGTTAATTCATGGACCAAATAAAGAGGAAAGTGCAAAAGAAAAACTGCCGGGGAGTAAGGGAAATAGCATTGCATAGGGAAGGACGGAGGTTATTAGTCAAAAAATTTCGGAATTTGAACAACCAAGGATGATGATACCATCATTATGTTGTCGTTGACATTGTATCGACATCAACATTGAATGTCGAAACTGTGGCAAGCGAAAATAAAAGGCTTCACTGAGTGTGAATTCATTTCATGTGATTCATTTAACAAATTAGAGCATGAAGCATGAGCGTGCATTAGATATTTCTCTCCCCCTATTAATTCATGCTATGCCATCGCCGTATTATTTTGAAGACACTCATGCATCTCATCTACCCCCAATCATCCCTATCGCCATCTCTCAATCTCCTAGATGGTCTCCGTCCCGTATGGTGACCTTTTTTCATATTGCATTGTCCTTTCCCTTCCCCTTTTTTTCTATTCTTCTTTCGTCCGGGACTCGACCTTTTTGCCCGGGGAAGGAGCAGAGTGGAGAGGTGGCAGGTGGCGGAATAAAGAACTTTAGATTCGCGGGAGGTCAAGGCGTGGTCCCGCAACAAATGCCGGGATCCTCTCCCGAGAGTTTTGCGGAAACGCACTTAGCTCCCCAATATAGCAAAGCGGTCGGAAACACTCCTTATCCTACCTTCATCCCCTCAACCCTTCTTTTGTTTTCTCCCCACCCCTTCCTCCGAAAGTGGCCCCTCTACCCCCCTCCCGTGGGAACTACGGAAAGTATATACCGAAACCCCCTATACCCCAACGCCCCTAACTTTGTTCCGCTCTCTGCGTGCCGTACTGTGCTATGCATACGTAATGTCGTCCACTCCTGCAATATGTTTGCTTGCTCCTGGGGCGAGATAGGATGTCTTTCTCCAAGGGCTTGGACGAGAAGCGGTCCGTTCACCCCGCTGGATTGCGATTTCCAAGGCATTGGTGTGTTATCCCTAGCATACAGACTTCTCTGCAGTGGGACTGTATATGACTATTCAGTTCTCAAGCGCAGGACCACAAAGAATTGTATTCATATCTTACTTGCTATGCTATGTATCATTTTTTGATCAATCCCTTGCGTTGAGATGTAGTAAACAGAGTAGGAAATAGTGTAGGAGTAGTAACGTTGTGGAATCGAGCATTGTAAGTCTTCGAAATTGGCCATTATTACAGGCTTTTTAACGAACTTCTAAATTTACCGTGGTCCAATAACGAATTTTCTTCGGAATTCAGTAATGTCATAATTGTTGCCTAGTGGAATAAATCTTGATTCAAGTCGAATGCAAAGGACGAGGTCGCTGTACTGCAACATCTTCCAACAACGTTATCAAAATTTACTTAAATGCATTACCTACGAATTTTTTAAGTGAATATATTCGTCTTTTGAGATTCTCTGCCTCTTCATTTAAAAATGCCAACGCTTCTTCTCCTTTCCGGAGACTTCGTCAGGGTTATAAAAATATCACATTTGATACAAAATGAAACCCAATTAAACTTTATCACATGATTTTCAGTTCAACTCTGCGTTTACTACCTCAAGGTCTTGTACCTGGAGATGACTCTATGACTTGAAACGCGAGGTAGAATTAAAAATCCTGTGTAAAATTGCGAATTGTAATATGGATTTCATTCACTACATTAGCGTAAATCTGTTGAACTTAAAGTGTCACATTATAGTTGGTTACATTTTAGCCGCGGAGTATCCCAAAAGAAAAAAACTTAGCACAAATATGGACGGAGAAAACGACGAATTTTTGACGACGGGCAAAATTCTGAAAGCACGCGTTTATTATTGCATGTGAACATAATAAACTTATTGTATGGCTTCGTGGATTACATATTCTCCAGTCTTCAAATCATGTCCACGTACAGATATGATTAATAATGATCGGGGTTTTAGCATGGGAAACTTTTAAAGAAACTAAGCGATAATCTGTAATTTTTACAAGTGCTAACTTTCGCGGCTGTTATAAGTTTGAGTATGATTTGTTATATCCATTGCTTGAAGAAATATGCATCGACATATGTATAGCGAGTAAATGTATAAATGGATAATATTGTATGCAATCGTATCACGCATCCTGCATGACTATTGACTGACTTCTGAGTGTTTACCACTTGGTTGAAGGAAAGAACTTTAGCGGTAGATACCGAAAAGAGTATCATTATTATACAACTTCTCTTGGGAGTCCAGAAAAAATAACGATGCGCGGGAAAAGCAGGCACTAGTGTGACCACAATAATAACAATATTCGAGCATGGTACAGCTCTCGCGAAAGTTTATGGCGTTCGGATGCGCAGAAGAAGGCGTCGTGGAGGGGTAAGGTTTGATGGAAGGTGTAGGGAAAAGAGACATAAGGGAAAGCGAAGAAATGGCATTTGTGCTATGTATGACGCTGACAACACAAACGCCGCACTCCCGAATGCCATAAGCTTTCGCGAGAGCTGTACTACGGAACTTGGTTTTCACCGCCGCTGCAAGTAATACATTTATTTCGATTAATTGCAATCAAATATATTAACTGTAAAACATCTGCTTAACTTTTATAACAAAATCCCGATTTTGTCTTGGTTTTGGTCTCTACAAAATTATATACGTCCGGTTTTGGGACTTGAGAATATGGTAACCCTACGCACAACGCATGTGATCGCGTAAACTGTTTTGTTTTGAGTCAAACACCTATTCCGTCGGTCGCTTTCCATAGCATAGCGTAGATTTGTCTGCCATGGGTCTGGATTTAATAGTTCGTCTACCCGACAAAGGATTGCACGGGGGCTCCGGGAAACCGTCTTTCTACATTGATCTTGATGTTTAATCCATTTCGTAGGAATGCCGACTAACGTGCATTCAATAAGGTTAAATACTTAATTAGTGAAACAAACCATTGAAATCCATGGATAGAGCATAACTCAACTGCAAGTATTCAAGATCATATTATCCATAATTTTTATTGCAATGGAATTTGTCTTCTTTTTGGCCATATGATTTATTGACTGAATGTGATTGAATTGCATTGGCCATAATTATCGGGTGTGCTCGAATAAAAAGTAAAATATCCGTTTATGGTTGACATATTTTACCAATTCCTGAATGAGATTAATTATTTCACTCACTCATTACAGTTTCCAGTCATTATTCATCGGATTTAATTCATTGACGATGAAAGGGAAATGTATTAATCACCCGCAGTCAATGGCATGGCGAAAATGCTACTGTGTATCAATTCATGAGTTTAACCTTAAAAACCTTTTTTAAACTGTGGGAAAAAAGTAGGTAAATCTAGAAATTCAGGAGTGAGATTCTGCATGGAAATCCGAGCCCCAGATTTTATTGCAACTTATTTTTTCTCATATTTTATTATAATTCAAAGCCAACCTGAATCTATTACGCAAGTTATTTATTGTCATATTGCTTCAGGTGTTTCTCATTCCCTTTCTAGCCCATGCACAAATGTCAGGTTTTCACAGTAGCCATGGACCGTAAAACTAACGAATTGATTTGAAATATTTTAACTGTTTGAAATTTATTTTATGACCGTCGTTTTCACCTCGTGGCTGGTTAAACTTATGTGGATAATATATTTTATAATGATAAATTCATTATGTAAATTAAAATGCTTATAATATTACAAATATGTTGCATCATTCAGTATTATGCTTAGCTGTATGGTAGGTATAATAAATTGTGAAGGTTAATATCTCGGCTTAGAAATACATCACAGCTCAATAATGTTAGTAACGACAGTCCAGCAATATTGGAGTTCAGTCAATCTCATGCTTTCTTTATGTAATGATATTGAATCGAATCTTGTCAGCCTTCGTAGAGAAACGCCTATTATATGAGAATATTATAAGAAACCTCGCTGTCTTTTTGTAGTTATATACTATGCTTCTGTTTGGAACGAACTCCTTATCAAATACTTTATTTTGATGAGATTTTTTTCAAATTTTGGTCTCAGGGGGCTGAGTGAGGGATTTTGGGTATTATTTACCATAAATATTTCCGGAGGAATACTATGCAATATTGGCAGGTTTAAAATCGTTTGCCTTATAAAAGACAATTGACAATAAGTTTGCTCGTCGGTGACTCTAAAGACGGATGAAAATTACAGTGGAAGAAAGGGCACATCGGTGAAAATGTGCATTTCAAAAAAGTTTTAACTCGCACTGGGGAGTCATAAAATCATCTTACGGAACGATCCCATGCATTCATCATCATAGTCGAGCTTACTTTTTATGACCTCATTTGGGATTTTAATCGACTCTGTCAACCAGCGCGAGAGCTGGAACGAAATTTATTAGCTCGGCTTCCTCAAAACTTCAACAGGCCGTGGCCCGCGCGATGTATACATATATGGTCGTCCTCTATTGGTACTTCCTAGTCCGAGTTACCAGGCTGAGGAGGAAATTTGGGTACGTAATGTCTGACAGAAATGAGTGATTGTAACATTATCCAAATGTCCTTCTACAAGATTCTAAAAATAGAACCATTCAGTTACTAAAAATAATTTCGTAATTCTTTTGGAACCTAATGACAGTCATTTGAAAGAAAGAAATGGAAGTCAATGCGTGTGATATTTTTCATGTACCTACCTACCAGAAGTACTCTCTCTGCCATTCTTTGACTATCGAATCTCAGTTATTTGGAGGATATGACATTTTAATATTAAAACCTTACCACGAACCATTTCTTATTCCCATTAAGGTTCTATGTCCATAGAATCCCCTACCCCATTCATCACCAGTTCCCTCACACCCCTGCAATCCTTTCTCTTTCATTCGGGGGACGAAGACGGAATCCCATCCCTCAAACGATCCATGCCCTCCTCTTCTTCTTCCTCCCTCTCTCCCGTCTTCCAATTCACGATCGACACTCCCACTCGGAAATTCCTCCCATTACTCTTATTCCATGCCGCTCACATTCCGTACCTCTACTAGACGATAACAGCGGCAGAATGAAGAAGATTGGAAGCCATGGAAATGTGATTTTATCGGAAAATGATGAGGATAAAATGGAAGAAAGGATTCGGCGAAGAAAGAGTGCAATGAATAGTTGGAGAGAAAAGATGTTTTTGCTGAAGAGTAGTCGAAGTAGAAAGGACTAGGAGGGGGTGCCCGTTGAATTTCAATGGGAAGAAAAAAATGAAATTGATGCATAGGATTGAAAGAATGCTTTAAATGTGACTTTTTAAATTCAGTCATATTTACCGTTAAATCTACTGAATAACGTTTATCACACCTACCTTATTTTCACAATGTTTAAACTCACTACTCATACGAATTAAAAAGACTTACCATCATTTAGCATGTACATGTATGTTGCATCTACTTAATTTCAGTGGCCAAACAGCATCTCCAATGGTTACAGTCGGGTTTTTTTCGAATCGTCTGTTTCTGTCGGATGTTCACCAAATTTAAGATTTGTCACTTATTTCACATTCTAAACAATACTAGGGGTGGGCAAAAGGGCTTTGACAACAATTAAAATGTGACAAATACGGTATTATCTTGATTAGGGATGGATTCCTCGTTTCCTTCGGCAGCCATAACGGACGACAATAGACGATCGAATCAACAAGCGGCGAGGCTAGTTGCCTGCTTTTGCTACCAAAATGGTAATAACACAGAACTATCAAATTCTTAAGAATTATTTGTAGGAGTGAGGTTCACATCATGAAACTACAGCAATTGTCCTTGTTGTGGAGTGATCCTGTGAAAGGTGTTTGTCGACACTTATCTGCTATGTTTTGCTGATCTAAATGGGAAAAAATTATATTTTGTTGTACGAATATGATTTCCTTTAACTATTTCCCCTTCTATTGTATATTATTTTGCTTCATTAAGAAGGGAAACATTTCGTTCATTTAATACCTAGTGCTTATATAGATACGTAATACATATCTGCGATGTTTTGCTGATCTAAATGGGAAGTCAAGGCCAGTGAAAGACAAATATAATTTGTTGTTCAAAGATGATTTCATGTAAGAATTTCCCCTTCTATTTTATATTGTTTTGCTTCATCTAGAAAGGAAAAACTTAATTAATTTAATACCTAGTGTTGAACGGAAAATAAAGTCAAATATACTTCCCGTTGGTTTATACGAAGTAGTGCAACATATGTCGCTAGCGGCGTGTTGATTCGATCGTCTTTTGTCGTCTGTTATGGCTGCCGAAGCAAACGAGGAATCCATTCCTAATCAAGATAAGTACCGTATTAATCACATTTTAATTGTTGTCGAAGCACTTTCGACCACCCCTAGTATTGTTTAGAATGTTAAATAAGTGATAAATCCTAAATTTGGTGAACATCCGACAAAAACTGACGATTTGATAAAACCCGACCATCACCGCTCCAACGCATGCAAACTATTAAACGACTTAATTTATTATCTCCATCCATATTTTCTTTGTCATTTTATATTTTTTTATTTTTAATAAGTGATTTAGATTTTTTTACAAATTTATCTAGTCCTTATTTAGCTCAAAGTGAATGGAAATATACGAAAGCTTGATTTCCACAATCAGTATTATCGGGTTAGCAGGACGCTGCAGGTCGTTATGGGAAAGATTTATCAAAAACGTTAAGATTAGCTAAAAATCGATTATTTTAATCGATTAATCTATCGAATATTTTAAGTTTTTGCAATTTCTACTGGAAAACAACATTTGGTTAAAAAAATTAAAAAATTCTATTCAATGCTCTTTTTAATGATACCTTTCCTAATATCGTACGACTATTGTTTCTAAATAAAGTTTGCAAAACAAAAGATGCCTCCAACGAAATGAATAAAATCATCTTTACGTGTATTTACAATGTGAGTAACTGGCAAATATGTAAATATATACACGACGATGATTATTTTGATGATTTTATGGCAGCCTCTTGCGAACAAAAGTACAACGGTAGGCGGAAGAAATTGGCGAAATATTGAGGAATTCAAAGGATAGAATACATTAAGGGTTGATAATGAGGGATGTAAAAATTAAGGTAGAAAGAACAGGGCCAGGAATGAGTGAGTGATGAAAAAATACGGAGTTAATGCTCTGGTAATGTGCATATATGAAATTATCGTGCTGCGTTTTTTAGGCCATGCAGAGAAAATGTATGAGTGTCAGATAACGAAGTAGGTATGTGATAGTATGTTGAATTGTGTGAGAGAAAGGGGTAAAACGCGAATAAGGCATGGGTGAATATGGTAGAAGATATTCCTGAGTAAATGAATGTTATGAATCTGAAGAAAAGGAGGGCGTGTATGAAGGAAGGTATGAGTGTAGATTAAGAAATGTATGTATAATTTAAAACTAAGTATATAAAAACCCATCACGCCATTCCCTTTTGGGGTTGTCACAGTAACAACATTTTAATTCTTGGGTAGTGTAAATGGGTATTAACATATAGAGTGGACTCTGTTAATTTAATCTTGATAATTTCCAACATAATCCTAGCGTCTTACTCTATTACTTCAGCTACTCTCATACATTGCTTCATACACGTCCTCTCATTCTTATGGCATCTTACTATTCCTCCTCTTGAATGTCTCATCCACCGCATTCACCCATCACTTTCTTGGTCTAACCCTCCTTCTCAGATTATTCACTCCACTACAGTATCATGAACCTGCTTCGTTATTCGACTATTCTCATCCATTCTCCCGACAAGGCCAAACCAAAGAAGCACGTTTCATTCATAAATATTCATTGTCGGAGATTTCATTACATATTATTCCATCACTCAATCGTTCCTAACCCTATCTCTTCTACTTTTACCGCAAACAGTTCTGAGATACCCACGCTAAACTAACTAAAATATAGAAAAAAAACAATTTTCCCTACCTCTGCTCTTAATGACTAAAATAACTGTGTGCGCCGATGGTTTGTTACTCCCATCCCTATAAACAAATGTAAGCTTTGAAATCTTAAGGAAATGATCACTTTTTTGCATCAGTGTAAACCATATATACCATTCTGTCTACTTTTCGCCCTCGTAGCACGAAGTCTTTCTTCGGATTTGCTCTTCTGCGTCTACAATTGAGCATGGTGACAAAGTTAAATGTTCCATGTGCATACTATAGAAAAGGAATAGATTATATACATATACTGCAGATATGTGGTATAGATACACATTGTATATACTTAATACGTATTCCCTAGATTCCACCTTGTATACTATTGACTTGTGGTGTAGGAGATATCCTTACACCATTCTTTGGCTCCCATAACCTTAAATCCTGACTCTTTGCAGTTACCATCCAAGTATTTATGTTTTATATTCAATGTCGTGTGTATACTCCAGCTCCAAGCTGATCCCAGAAATTGGGAAATAACTTTTTTTAAATAGTATAGATTACGCGTGAAAACGTTCGTTAATTTTCGGACAGAAGCCACGAATTAACTGTTTGTGATTTTTAAGAGAGCAATCGACGTCAGATGTGAAGACGGGATTCAAACTTGGGCCTTCAGGATGGAAATCCAAGCTGTCAATCCATCACACCAACCCTCCCCCCTTGCCGCAAACCAATCTTCGGATTGATGACTGCTGTTGATCGACTCTTCCACTCCTTTCTCTCACCATTCTGCGTGTCTGTCTCTTCGTACGTATCCTCTCCTTCGTCGCTTATCTCATTGATATCAAGGGTCGACGATCACCCCACAAGCCCCTTCTCCTCGTTCGTTTCCTTTCATCCAATCCTCATTGAACTCCAGAGATCCATTATTTCCACGACAAAGGGGGGTAGATGTGGGTGGTGTCCTTTCCCGAACTGATAGGGGGGTGGTGCGGGAGAGGCAAGACTTTTTCTGAGAGATAGGGTGAAAGGAGGAAGAGTCCCTCTTTTTTCTCTTTGAACGTGACAAGGTCACACAATTTCTCTTCCTCTCCTTCCAGTCCCGTCCCTGTCCCCTTTTGTCTCGTCTCTTCTCCATCTTCCTCTTCTCCTTCCATTGGTTCCACCGTGTACCTGATTGCATCACAACCTGATTCCTATACACGCTCCTTACCCATTATGGACTATTGTTACCTCTTGATAACGGTTCTGAGCCAAAATTTTACTACTTCTTCAGCAATATATTTTTCAGATAAGATAGAGACTAAGGAAAAATTGAATCGTGACGGCCAGTTGCTTCAACAAAAAAGAAATAACGTCCAGAAGGCTTCTCCACCCTCTCACCTCCATGAGAATATATATTTTGATGCGCAATATAGGTAACATTCCTTTGCCCTCAGGATGTTTCCAGCAAAAGAGAATAAATTTTATTTTCAATCCTGACGTGGATAATCCCAAAAGAATAGTCCGTTAAGAATATGAGTAGGCTTCATTCTATTAATTTTTATTTCAAACAAAGATAAATGAATGCAAGAAACTTAATTAATTGAGTAAAAAATGCCAAGTTTTGTATTTATGCCAGCTGTAATTCTTCTGTGAACAAAATTTGTTTTTTTTTCGGTGCACTGTTTAATATATTTTGTATTCATACTTTTTTAAATGAAGCAATAATTCATTATCCTAACAATGTTACTAATGTATGAGAAACTATTACTCTTAGACAGAAAATGTCACTAATAAATATATAAGCCAGGAAAGAAGAGGAGTACTGGAGAAAGAGAGATGTACTGAAATTATTTTGTTTGTCAGCACACGGTTACAGCATATGTATTGGAATATTTACTCTACTAAAAGTAAGAATTAAAAATTGATTTATTTCATATGCATGACGCGCATTGTGACATGACATGCATCCTAGTTACGTTTTTTAAATTTCCTTGATTATTTAGATTGGATTTAGAACTGTATAGTCTTTGAAGGATATATCACGTCACACAGCATGTATCAAACTTGGCCGCGATTTTAAATAAAATATTCTCATGTTATAATTTATACAAAATTATTAGACACTTAGTGCTCTTTTTTCTCAGATATTTTTCATGCATAGAAGCCGTTTTCCGTATGACGTGGTAAGGCTTTGTGCTCCAATGAGATGCAATTTTTGAAAGGATGAGAGGGTTCTGACGCATGCTTCACTTGATATATGTATGAGTGAGTACTTCGTGTATCCTCTAAGGTTATTTTATTTGCATATTTATTGCTCTCCGTACGACTTTTTTATACCTCTGATAACCTTGTTTTCGGCGTTTGACGTGGAAAAAATAAGTGAAGGTTATGTCTCAAATACATTTTGTTTATTTATGAGAAGTAGAGGTATACAATAAAGTTTTTGAGTCATTATATTTCAATAGTTATTTCTTGCCAACTGAAACAGCTTGATTTAAAAAATAAATTTTCAATTTTTATTTCTAGTCGTGACAGGCATGGAACATAATTGAATTTTCTTAATTTAGGAAGTTGTAAGAAGTATTAAGTGAATTTAAAATTTTAATGGCACAAAAACTTTGATTTACATAGGTGAAATTCTTAGTAGTTACTTCATCTGCATCTGCATCTGCATACTACCCCGCAATCCGCCTCAATAGGCGTGTGGCGGGGGGTGTTAGGACACCAGCCGTTTACATATACAAAGGAAACGCTCTATGAGATTACGCCTTGCATTTATTAAAGTCCCTTATTGTTCGGGGGAAAAACGAATTCCCATACCTATCCGTTCGGCAAAATATCTCTCTTAATTTATCGTTTCTGTCGGACCTGGAAATATAGTGGGGTTCTAATATGATGTTCTCCGTGTCGCTCTGAAAAATATCTATTCTCAATTGCTCAAGTAATCTAAGCCTAGCGCGTAGTCTCCGAGTCTCTAGCAGCTCCCAGCCTAATTCGTTTAACATCTGTGTAACGCTGTCTGTACGCTCGTAGCAGTTTTTGACGAATCGCGCAGCTTTCCTTTGTATTTTATTAAGTTCCCGAATTAAGTCTTTCTGCACCGGATCCCATATGCTTGCTGCATATTCAAGGTGTGGCCGGACGAGTGCGAAATAGCACCTCTCTTTTACTTTTTCATCTGAGAATCTTCCCACAATACGCTTGACGAATCCTAGCTTCTTCAGAGCTCTGCCACAAATATTTCTAATATGTGTTCCCCACGATAGGTTTGAGGTAATCGTAACTCCCAGATACTTAACTTCATCTGTCGCCTTTATCTTAACGCCATCCACAGCATATACACGGGGATAGTTGGACGACCTCCGCAAGAAATGTACCGCCGTGCATTTGCTCAGATTAAGTTCGAGTCCCCACTCTTGGCTCCACACATGAACGTTGTTTAAATCCGATGATAGAAATTCAAAGTCATAGAATGTCAAAGTCATTACTTAAGTACATATATAATATTAGTCTCTTACTTGACTGATTTCTTTCACGCCATTCACTGAAAACGCATTCATAATATAACTTTTTTGGTGATTCTGTAAAAATTAATTACGGTGAGTGTCACATTTATTTAAAAGTAATCATAAATCCTTAAATTTCTGAATTGATTGCAAAAATTAATTTTCTCTGGAGAACATAGACGTACGATTTCTTATGGAAAATGGCTTTTAATTTTTTCCAACTTATCGGAAAGTAGTATGGTAAGTGCCTGATACTTTGGTATCATTAGAAAGAGGAGATATTTTTCTTTAGAAATAGGTCAAATTAATTCAGTCATATCCGTCGTGATATCTCACTCAAGCTTTCTTAAATGTCGGGGCGGCAAATCAGTAGATACAAGAGTAAGAGAGAAGTACCACAGGGGTTCGCTTTGTCACCCATGATCTTCATTAATTACGTGCCAGGCCAAATTAATTGACTACCTTACTCTCTCATTTACAAAACAACCTCAGCAATTTCGGTTCGTTTCGTCTCTTTAGCGATTCCATTCTTTTTCATTTTCTTTTCGTTAATTCGACGGAGGGTTCTCAGGGGCTCTTAGACAAGGTCTGTTTGTCTTTCAGAAAAAGGAAGGTTGCATTATATTCGCTCCGGATAAGCAGCCTCGGACCTTTTGTTATCTATCTTTCTTCTGAGGGTCCCATTTCCATCATGTGCATCGTGCAACAAAAACCTCAGTCCCCGCCTAGGTCAATTAGAGTACGCTATGTCTTCTGAAATTAGTAACAATTAGCTGTTTCTTGCGATTTTAGCATTTTTTGTTGTAAATTGGCCTTTTTTATTTACTAAAATTTCCTTTGTTGGATATTATCTCTCGTGCGAATTAATAAATACCTCTGTGATACTATTTAAAGTGCTGTTGATTCTATTGAAGTTAGGGATTGAAATTCAGTGAACAAGTTTTTAAAACTGCTACAATGATAAACGTTAAGACAAATGGATTGATTTAAATGGACGCTGCACCTGAACTTGCCGCTGCAAGCTTTTCTTCTGAACTTAATGTGAGCGTATAGTTAGAGAAATACGATTCATGTTTCCGTATTAATGTGGATAAAGAACTCGATACAAATCTTGAAATGTTTGATTAATATCTAAGGGACCTCTGCTTTGCTTACCTGTGCTGAAATTGCTTATATTTGCCAATATTTGTGATATTTCGTAGCTTGCTGATTCGGCTTCATACCCGGTACGGGAAAATCCCTTTATGGATTTATGCCTCCAATTGTTAAGAGATGATAACATTAGTATCAATTATTCGCAATAACCATTGGCTCTAAAACCGTGTAAACCCTGGGTCATGTTTCACGTTTCGCTCTTTAAAAAACGATTACAGTTGCAGGAAATGGTGATGAAGCAGAAGCTGAAGGTTTAGATTTAACTAGATATGATTGACCGCTGACTTGAGGGTGGAAAATTGGTCAGGCAATGTCCAAAAACTTGCCACTACATGTTAAACTCTTTTGACTGATAAGTGATCTTTATTCTTGAGGTAATCCACAGGTCCTCATAGTGGAAATGCTTGGATAGCAGCGCCATAGTTGGTTCCTACGAAACTTCTGTCATACTTGATTTCTTGTGAAAAAGGGGATGGGATCTATTTGGTACTCTTTCGTAGGAAGGTGAAAGGAACATGTTCGATGACCTTTTGAAAAGTTAGATCCCTCAAAAACCGCAACCCTTATTGTGAACCAATATTCGGCTGCTACGTGCATGTTCGACGACTTTGATCGCAGCATGCAAGAAATCCCCTTTTCGAGGCCCCTCAAGGGGACCGATTCGATTGACTACAAACCACCGAAACATCGCTCATTTCGCCGCTCCTCAATAGAGTGAAAGGAGCGCTCTCGAAAGCGCGACCTTCTCCCTGATACAACTCCTACTTGCTTCATTTGAGTGGAACGTACACTCAGTGTGCGGCGTGATTGAAATCACGAAGCCGAGTAGGTATTGTGTACTCCAATATCGTTGCGTGTATTGAGCGTTCCATGTTTAGTTGGCATAATGTTGTTGGCTTTATAGAGAGCACTGTTGCCAAACGTTGTGGAGTAGAGGTGAAGTCTCTACTCCACGGAGACTACATTATCCAACTCTGCGCAAAATTTATTTTTAGGGACCTTTTGATTTATTATAGGGAAACTTTAGGGGATTATATTTGCGTATTGAAATATGTGTAGATTAGTTAGTGTACTGCTTATTATTAAGTTAAGTTAAAAGTTTATATACGTGATTCGATCGTTCTTAACCGACCCATCACTAGTAAATGACATAATTTCAAACCCCTAAACATTCTTTCATTTCAAGATTGTTCAAAAACTCAAATTGCTTTAGAATAATTTGGCGAGATTTTGGAAAAGTTGTATTCGATTGTCAGTGTTCCGCACATGCCGTTTGTTCCTCCAGATCCTTTTTTCACTTTTTAAGTTTGTCGTCCTATACTTCTGTTTCTGGACAAGTTTCCATCATGCCTGCTTGAAAGACACTCACACAACTTAGTCTTTGATACTCTGACATCTAGTTTGACCTTTTTGTGTATGGGAACAAAAACAAACTTCTGATTTTTATCCCTCCATATCTTGTCTTTCCTTTGACAGCGTTGTCACTTACAGGTGATTGTCTTTTTTTCCTTTATTACTGTTAGAAACTTTGTAGGGGTGCTCAAAAAGTTGTTTCCATTCATTATTGTTGTACTTCTCGGTTCCAACTGAGTTGGTACACTGTTTTCGTCCAATAGAATTTCGTAATTTCCTCTCGATGATTCCATAGTTTCTGCTGTTTCCTTTCAAAATCTTCTCGATGAGAACTTTCAGACATCCGTGACAGAACTTATCGGTTAGCACTTCCGACAAGTGCCCATATTACGTTTCATCTTCCTTGCTATCCACAGGTCTTGGGTTGGACGGGACGGATAGTTTGATGCCACATTCTTCGTAAATGGCTTATGAGCGTTATGATAGCGACGGAATTTCTCCAAATCCACGAAACCCTTGTACACGCATTAGTGAAACCACTTTCTCTTTATATCGTATAGTAATGCTAATTTATTATTCGCCGGAATGGCTTATGTGTGGCTATTTAATGCAAAATTTTCTCTTTTCCTTTGTAAAACCTCCTGTTTAACGCATATATACATATATTGCAGAACTCTTTGGCTGTCACACACTTCATCTAATGGCATTTTCCAAAGGAAAAATTTTTTTTTATGGAACACTAGTCATTGCTTTCAGTATAAGCATGATTCTGAAGATAGTTGTATACACTGTACGGAATGCCCAGTGTGAGAATTTCGACGAATACATACTATTCAATGGACCAATAAAGACAATAGGTATACTGCATGAAATTATTGATAGGAAGCTTTATTTTTCGGACCAGTGGAATCATATGGGGTTAAATAGTAATAAAAAAATAATTTGTATTCAGCTCTTATTTTTTTCCACCCATCTCCTTATTCGATATCATTTTTAGCTGTATATCTAGATATACTTGGATATCTAGAAAGAATGTTCTTGGTGCCCTCCGAGTATGCCAATTTTATCCATACATTCTTTGAATCAAAAGTGCATTTCATCACAAATAATTTTATTTCGCATATTTTTCCATCGCGTTTACATCCAGTTGGGCTCCATAATCTTGAATTTTTGTATGTCCCGTAATCATTTCAAAATCTGAGAAATAAAGTAAAATTATTATCCTCAATAATAGGGTCTTTCGTTTTGAAACAATTTATCCTCATGCAGATGAATTTCTTTATTTTATTCCCTGAGGCGGTGCGTAGAGATCTTAACTTGGACTATATAAATTTGTCTTTCGGCTTTTTCGTCCTTGAATAAATTCGCTCTGAGCGAATCCACTGCCCAATAAAACTTTTCCATTGCTTTATTTAATTTCCTCATGAAGAAAAGGCTTAAAGTTAATCTCCATTTCGGAATGCTACATTTGGCCACCGACGACAATTTTCAGTGATTATCAATAAACTCGGCTTTGTTACGTGTATCCAAACTTTCCCCTTTATGTTAAAAAGACCTTTTATTCCGTATAAATCTCACAATTCGGGGCTCCGTTACTTCGTGGAATTATTCCGTAATATGGAAGAGCAGTAAAAACTTCAGTCGCTCACTGAATTCCAACCAAACTTATTTATCGCACGACTCGGGTTACAACAAATTTTTGTAATCGTCATTCGTCTTTGCATCTGCTTACATTTACTTTACATTTACATTACTTTTCATCCACTTTTTTCATACCCTTCCATTCCTCATTCCTTTTGCATCACCTGCTTATTGGGGCCTAGCTTTTTATTTCCTTTCCGTCTCTTAACCTAATGTTTTCTCCCTGATTACCCTTTTAGCACAAAACATTCGTGGAAAATCCTGTCAGGGATTCCATTCCGATATGCCACTTCGTATAAATTACTACAATTACTATCGGACTTGAGTGTGAGTCCCGTATTATACGATGGTATTGCATAATGAATGAGGTGATGCTTCCAAAAGCTCTCTGAATGGTCGGTTGTGAAGTGGTTTGTCAATTAACCCTTTTATCCTCTTTCATGTTCCTTAATCTCGAGTGATTTCTACTTTACGCGGTAGTTAAATTAATTGCCATTAAGTCATATAGGTCATATATAACATGTGTAATATGTTAAGGTCAATAATCGACCGGATTTTTATTTTTAAGATAATTCCATGGACAAATCACATTTGCTGGCAGAATTAATTTGTGGAATGTCATTGAAATCGCATTATTTATCGCAATTACTAAAATCACGATCAGTAATTACTAAAATTACATTCCTTTCATACTGTGGGAACTTATGGAAAAACGGGTCCCGCATCTAAAAATAACAGAAACATGTTACCTTTCCTCGCTATTTTTCTCGCATATTGAACATGAAAGTATCTGATACACCCAACTTTTTTATGCCCTCCTGCTTATATATCGTCTCACCCTAATTCTGACCTTAACATACCATTACCAACCAACCGCAAACAGACTGCTTCAACTGAATTCCTGTAACGTATCAGGTGAAAGTTACGGCCAATTATTTTAGATGACTTCATATTCATCCGCTGTTTCTAATCCATGTTTCATATCTCATAGTCGAGAACTACATCGTGATACAAGTCTGAAGTAAAGTTTATACCATTTAAACTGCCACATATTTGGCGCAATACATTGCTTTTTGGCATTTTCAAGGTCTCTGCAAAATACTTCTGACACAATGTTTGCTCTCCCAAAGCTCGGAAGGAATTCGTAAATCCTAGTTCATAGGGCAGAATATATGCATATTAACCTACAATAAAACCTCCTTATGTTAGCTTACCATATATCCTGATTTTGCCGGGATAGTCCCTGTTTAAAGGTCTTGGTGTCCCGCCTCGGTGTGTTGGTAAATTTTTCCCGGCTGGAACTGAAATGTCCCGGAATATGTCCGTTATGGTCTGCTGTCCACTGTACAGAGAAAACCGCTGCGAAAAATGTTGGACGATAAATGCCCAAGTCGACAACAATGTATGAAATAGTATCACACATCCTCGAAAATTTCATATGTGGGCCCATCGAAATTACTTGGTGGGACCAAGAGGGTTCAATACCACTCAATTAACGATATTCGAGCCACCGCAGTTGCAAATATTCTTTCTGTTTTGCAAACGTATGCAAGGAATAAAGTAACTGAACATCATAACTGTACTTCACTTGTGCACCCCAACATTTATAAACGTAGTCCCGATTTTGTCCCTGTTTAAGTCTCTTCAAAACTAGATACATCCCGGGTTTGGGAAATCAGAATATGATAACCCTATCTTCAGCCCTTTAGTATAGCGTCGGAATACCAAGCCTCTAGAGTGACGATATTTTGGCATCACAGTCTCGAATATTTCAAATCGGGCCATGCCAAAGAGAAGATTTTTGGGGGGCTGTGACGTCACATCCATGGATTTCCCGAGGTTCGATCGTATCGAGTCCTTGAGGTCGAGACTGAATTAAGCCCATCGCGTATCGGAGGTTCTTTGTGAATCACTCAGTGTAGTGTGTTTTTGAGTGTTGATGGTGCATCATCGCCACTATTTCTCAGGTTTTCAATCGCTGTTCTCACCCTTTTTTTCAGCCTTTCACCCCTTTCGCCGGAGGTAGGCCAGGCCGACGCACCGCGCGTCTTAATTTGATTAGACCCCGCTTCCTCCTGCACCCTTCTTCTACCCGTGCGTGGCTTCCACTCGACCCCACTCCTCTCGTGGATACCTCACCCTCTACCCACCTCGTGGATATCCCAGTCATCCGCTTACGAACCTTTGGGCGTGGGGTTGGTGCTTGGACGGCCGTTAAAGCGTTACCGCAAGGTTTATTTCTCCCGTTTCTTTCCCAAAGATGCAAAGGTCCGAAAGTTTTTCATCTTTTACTTTTCCTAACCCTGGTAGACGTTTTGGCCTTCAAAGAACCGTGTTTTCTCCCCTCGTTCTGCCGCAAGTGAGTCAAATTAGATTTTTTTAAAAATACTCTTCCAATGAATCACTTGAGACGCTGGGTCGTGTTGGGCTCTCATGCGTCATAGTGCGTCTTGCGTCACTGAATCAGGATTTTAGGGGCCTCAAAGGAGGCTTATTCCTTCTCCCTAGCCAATCATTATTTCTTGTTTTTTGATCGTGAGTAATGGTCATGGAGGGAGTAAACCGTGAGTCTAGGATGCTAAGTTATTCTTCTATCTGATGCAACTGGTCTAAAAAGAGGCTGGCTTTTGGAAGAAATTAAGCTAACCAGGCTTCATCATATGCGTGTAATCAAGCTGGTTTTTAATAATGGGATCCATTTTTTAATCTCGTTTTATCTTTAAGCGTCCAATTCAAGCTATAGGATTCAGAAGACTGATGTCTATCTGAGAAAGCTATCAGAGATGGCTTCAGAGAAAGGCCCTAAGAGCCCCTATGAAGGCACTTTTATTAACAAAATTTTATTCCCATAATATTGGGTTTACTTGGGCAAGTTACATACTCAAGTTTCTCCTGCAGTAGCTTGCGGGGAATTTGACTATTACGAAATATTTTCACAAGTAATTGCAGACACATCGTGTGGTGTATGCGTGGCGTTTTCACGAAGTATATAGGTGCATTCGCACCTATATACTTCGTGAAAACGCCGTACTGAACCTTTTAAAAGTTCTTCTAGTGGAATTTCAGAGCCATTAGCACGTACAATAAAGGTCAAAAGTTGCTTGCTGCAAGTAACTTGCGCCATCAATTTTTCAGTTTCAACCCACCTTAGGAGAAGCATTAGGGTCGGTGCAGAGTGTGGTAATACTTTCATATTATTGAAACAAATACTTCTACTGGCAGTTGTGGAAACATTTTAATGCTAGTTTATGTTTTTATAATCGTTCGACACTTGGTCGAATATTTTTTAACTCATAGTTATATCAAAATTGTTAAACTGTGATGCAGAAGGATATGATGGTTTTTATATGGGAGAAACTGGATGAATGTTTAGTGCGAGGACTAAAGAATATTTTATAACTTTTATCAATTGTGACAAAAAATCAATTTTTTCTAATAATTTATCAAATTTTAGTCCGATTTTAAAGCGGATGTTTTACATGTCTCTGACAAAGTTGGAAAGCTGGATTTTGTTGAGATACTTAAATCATGACACATGCCAAGTATTTTGCTACGAGTACGCTAAACGACCTGGTATCACTTCATAATTCTCCTCTACCTAGTATCTGTCCCCCTCCCAGATAGTCTTCTGTCACGTTGACCTTCATCCCGATGCTTCATCCTTAGCCTCCTTATCTTCGTCATCTAAACCGGTACTTCCTATAACTTCCATCACCTCTCTTATTCGAAAAGGATATTAATATGAACTCGCCACAAAAATATTTATATTGTCACTTGATAATAACACGCAAGTGTAGAAACCGCTCGGGGTTTCCCAATAAACAGTGTGGAAGTTACAAATTTTACTTAATTTTATTCGCGGATATGAATTCTAAAGTCCAGAAAGTCAGCTAGTGAACAATTGAATATATAAGCAAATGCAATTATATATGGCAGATATTGTGAGTATTTCAACGATTGTGCATATTTTAGACACACTCAAGAATGATTTGTGATATAGACTTCTCGGGTTTCCAGCTGGGTGATGTTGGTGAGTTGCCCTAACGTTTCGAAGTCGTACTCTGCCAACATCCTCAAGCAGATGACGATACCAGATCAGGCAGTGCGATGGCCAACGACGCCGACGAATCGTCGCGTACTCCGCCGCGTCGGTGCAACTCACCAGCATCACCCGGTGGGAAACCCGAGAAATCAACATCACTAGTGCTCACCGGAGAAGCCATAAATCTTACATTGAATGATTTGTCTCACGCCTCACGCTGAAATCGCCTTAACAACCGTTATATTTTTCTATTTTATAAAACGTCTTCCGGTAAGTGATAATTTTACATATTTCAATGATCGTGATAACATACGAACTATACACTTTAACATTTGACGCGATCTGTGCGTCAGAAATTACGTCTTTTTGAAATAATGTCTATGTGGGGCACACAACCTTCCAAATATCTTTGAAAACTGATTCTAAACTTATGCTAAATATCTTGACTAATTTTTCCCTATATGGTTTATATTTTGGTATCATTAGAAGTACGGGATCTTTTTCTTCATGGTGATGCCTAATTCAAATAATGTGATCGTAAATGGTAGATCCCTGAAACTACCATAACTTTATATCATGTATTCATTTCTTCGAGCCCTTGCTCCCACTTACGGCAACATTTTATTTGCGGCGTTTCCGAGCAATATATTTTTTTAGTTATAAAATGATACTTGAGTTCCTAGGATTCTTTTGCAAACTTGCATCTTTTTGTATTTATAAACTTGAAATTTAAAAACAATTTACATCAAGTGAAATAAAATGGTTCATGGAATTAGGTAATTCATGAGGCTGACGAGTAATACCTTGCGTGCGTAATCATTATGCTTCTTCCTATTTATTGGGTAGAAATTCTTAATCATATAATTATTTGAAATTACTTGAATTCGAGTTCAGACCATCCTTACGAAGTAATCTAAACCCAATGAGAATTTCTTACGGTGTTGCGGCTGGCTTGCACACTTGACCAGCAATTCGGTGATCTGCGTTTTAGGTGATCTATGGGCATTATTTTTCTCATGGCGAACTTTTACCCATTGATGTCACATCAAGCATTTTAATTGTATAACATTTTCACTGCTTCATTTCGCATATGAATTACTCTCATCGCTAATTAATCAAATTGTATATGAAGACATTATAATGAGGCTCAGTGATGCTGCTGGATTACTTGCCTCTCGGCGAATTAGGTTATTTGGGTTTGATTCTCGAAGTAGTCAAATTATCTTATGGTGAATTACCTTAGTCAGTTGTCAAGCCTGCTTCTATTTACAATTATTCTGATCATACTTTTAATTAAAGTAGAGTAACGAAAACATAGGAAAGCGGCTTTCACTCATCAAAAGTGAAAACAATTTGTCGCTGATTTTAATGAGACAAGCAATGAACTTAATCGGACCATGGGGAATTATTTATTTTGTGGTATTAAAACTAATGTTCAGGGTTTATGACCCCTATCATCTTCTGTCTCATTAAAGTTTGAATACATTATGGCTTATGCGAATGTTTCAATATTGCGCGGTAATTGACAGGCTATAACTCTTTTTTTGTTACTTGGAATGATAAATGTTTCTCCATGCTATAACATCCTATTTTAAACTCTTCAATTGAAATGGCGAAATGAGATATAGCTGTTCCTTTATGGCAAAACTCCAAAACACGTCAACCAGATGTCACCTTGACATTTAGATCCGTATTGAGAAAAATAGCTCCCCGACTTATTGATTGGACTACGGCTGACAAAATATGGGTGGTTTTGCGTGAGACTCCACGTTGATCGTAAGTATTGCGAGCAAGTCAAACAAGGTAGCCGAAAGAAATTGAACTGAGCCTTTAACAGGGTTTATCTGCTTTTATTCGAAGATATTGTTCGAAAAATCTACTCTGATTGACGTAATTGAAATTTCGCTTAATTTATTTTTCGTAGCTATTTTGTTCAAATATAGGGAGTATTTTTTGCTTTTGGTATGTTTTCTGCTTTTTCTATAATGTTCCGAAATTTAGCGTAACCGATAAATAAATGATCGAAAGCATGGCATGGCATTGATGGCATGTTCACACGTTGAATATAGTCCATGAGTCATTCCATGCCTTTTTTCCAAACTCAGTATACGCTGTAGAGAGGCTCACCCCAATGCAAAAGCAATGCCTGAAAACACATACTGCGAAATGACGTCACAGGTCTGAGATTATGGCTGCCTGGTGTTTCAGCGCAACATTTATTTTGAATATTTTAATTATTAATATCTCACTTAAAAAGTACCTCACTATTCTCAGACTCGGGATTTAGCCTAACTGAAGCTTAAATTTTTATAAGATCGCATCCCAAAAACGTGCAAATACTCTATTCCTTTTAGTTTTTTTGGAATTTAAATTCAACCGAAATAATCAAACATCTACGCAAACCAATGGACGCCGCAAATTTGCAACGCTATGCTTTCCCCCCTTTCTGGCGCTCACAGGCACACAGCTTTCACGTTTTGGGACCCAACGCTGCGGGGGTCAGGCCTTTCCCTCGGAATCCGGGAGCAGGTACCTGGGCACTTCCTCGTATTAGCACCCTCTTTGCCACAAGAGTCCTTGGTCATATGATTGTTTATTTTTCTGAATAAATATTTGTTGCTTTCGCAAAAAATATAAAACTAGAGTTGAACTTCTTGTTTTTTGGTGAGTGTTTACATTTTTTAAGCGTAATTCTACCATCAATATTAATTGGTCTCTTGATTTCAAGATACGAGTCAAGATGTTTTGCATTGGAATTGGTTTAAGAAATTAATCCGTTAATAATTATATGATGATTATTAATTAATGATAATAGAATTTCGTTTAAAATTTTGAAATGTACAGTATAAAACGGGTAATTAATTTCAAAGTCTACAATTTGAGAGCAAGCGACAAATATACATGTAGTAAAACCAATATATTGACAATTAGTTGACCGCGAACCCATGCCGCTGGGAAGGTTTTAAACCTGCGACGGATTGAGTATAACTGCCCCGGAGTCCGAGCTAATGGGTGCATTCAGGGGACGGAGCGCTCCGGGATCGCTCAGCCAAAATTCCAGGAATTCCCCCTGAATGCGACCGCTACGTAGCCGGGTCGGCCATTTTACGGAGCGGTCTTTTGGGCTGCTACCTGGGGTGCGTTCCGAATTACGCATGCTGCGCATCAAAGGGCTTCAGGTCGTTCCGAATCGCGCTTTAGAGCGCTTCAAAGCGGCCCCGGAACGAGCATTTCCGGCAAATTGAAGCGCGCATCAAGGCATCAGAAATTTCTGATGCAGTTGATGCGTAAACCCCGTAGGCCGCGAAAGTTGAAAGCATATTTGGTTGAAAGTGACCGGTGGTGGACGGCTATCCAATTTTTATTAATGCCCGAGGAAGCACAGACGGCAAGAACAGATTATTGCAGATTAATTTTATAATTAATAAATTAAACCATATACTCCACTAATAATACTTCACTGGATTTTTGCCACGCGTTCCATGCTTCTCTGAAATGGATAAACAACTATTAAATCTTCTACAAGTTGACATACTCTGCTTCTTCGTCAACAAATTACATTACAGCTTCCCGAGTAGTAAAAGAATATTGAAAAATTCTTTCAAAATTATTTCCAATAATTTTAAAATCAAAATGTCATAAGACGGCTAAACTCGTGACTTTTTCAAGATTTTTAAATAATGTATGAGGTAATGTTCTTTTAAAGTTCCGTTTCCTGTCATCTTTTTTGTTGATTTAATCAATGAGTCATATCAAAGTGTTAAAATATACCAGTATAATAATTCTCGGAGCTTCAAATAGTGTGAGGTGACCGACAGCTGTAATTTTGCATAAAATAACCGATAAAATCGGAATTGAATTTATTTTTCCAGTGAATTATATTTTGCGTATTTTTAAAATACCGGGAAGGCATATCGGTGTGACAACTGATATATCGGGAAAAACGCTCCAAAGCGATAAAATAATTTAGTTGATAATAATGAAGTTATTCAGTTTCGGTTCACAACCGGTATCGGTATACTAGCCGGTATATCGGCAGCGAGACTCGATATTTAGAAGTTTGGTTGCAATAAAGCTTTCCTAAATCGTGAAACATATTACGCGGAAAATGTTTCTAGTAGAGATCCGGCTTCAGAATAAGCTAATTACAAAAATGTAACGATTTCTCCTGGAGTAAAGTACGAGTAAAATTACAATTGGAGAAAAGTAACGATTAGTAGTAAAAGTAAATCAAATGTAATCGTTACCATTACTCGGATACTTGAAATCAATTACTTCCCATCACTGTCCATTATCGTACAGCTATGGGTGAAATTTACACGGAATTAAAATCAGCCTTCCAAACCACTTGTTAGTAGGTACAAAGGAAATTATTTTTTATATGTGGTTCATAACAAAGTTTCATTATTATAATTTCCAACGAATTTTAATAAGTATGTACCCGGTATGTTTCGCCCGTGGTTTATCCTTAGCTCGAAATGTTGGCAAAAATGGGAAACTTGCAAATGAATCGGAGAGACTTAATTAGTTCAGCCAATAAACACTTCACTGAGAGCTTTGCGTAATTAATTTTCGTTATACATATATTAATTCTGTGTTTATTGGTACAGCATTTTCTGCTTTCGACATTTTCGCAAGTCAGTTACTACGTCTTGATTGCAACGTGAGGGAATTGGAAAAAAAATCTTGTTTATTCTCAGTAACATTGCAGTTGCATTGCAGGAATGTCAGTGGAGAGGGCAAGGGAGTTTCAGGAGTGGACTAGGAAATTTCAGATTTTTACCTGAGATTTGTAAGTTGTTTGAATTTCATAATTATAATCCGGAAAGATTTTTAATAATAAAAACATCAACGTATGCAACGTTCTTGCATGTGAAGCATATTAGTTGTACATGTACACACGTTCTTTTACACACATAGATACTAATATTTTCCGTTTTATCGTGATGTCAATATGTATCTACGCTTTTAAAAATTCACCAGAGAGATATTTTAATCAAGGGCACGGATAATCGCATGCTATACTGCAGATCAGTCAGTCCTACACCCGCTTCTACCTCACTCACATTTGAAAATGACTATTTTGGCGCAATCTTCGCTTCAAGACCGTTCCGATTCGCGCACACGCATCAAGCGCTTCAAAGCTCGTCAGTAATTCGGAACGGCAGCTGCAGCGCTCCAACTTGATGCGCAGCATGCGTGATTCGGAACGCACCCCTGCTGTACTGAGCGCTCGGTGACCGGGCGCGATTTTTCGAATGCTTGTTCTACTACTCGGCGTGGTGTCTTCACGTGAATTATCATTACATGCTTGTGTGGTCTGGTGCATGAAAATATGTATTCAATGAATTATCTTCTTGAATGTGGATTAACATTTATCTTCAAATACGATTAATATAATGCACTTTCGATGCGGTTGACTTATAGTTACTTTCCGTCTTTCATTCATCGCAAAAGTTGGCTAGAATTAGTGTAGAACTCTTCTTAATTCTCAAGGCATTATTGAGATGTTTGTCACAAATAAAATAAACGAGACAAATGTCCCTTGCCAACGTTTTGTGTGCTATTTACACTTATTATAGGACTGGGAAAATAATTCACAAGGATCAGCGAACGTAACAATTTCTTAACGTCTCGACAGTGATGTATATTGTATGCCCATAAATGTGTGTCTATCGTTGACGGTGTACGATTATGAAAGAAAAATATTAATGTGAATTGTTTGCGAGAGAATAATAAGAATACTTCACAGTTCGTTCTCTAAGATCATGTATGTCTTGTGGGCTGAGTTTGCTGGGCTATGGGCTAAGGTAACGATCGATAATTTAACAAGTTTTGAGAGAGCATACGCTTATGGAACAAGCATATCGGGCATTATTAATAAACGTAATATGTAATAATACTTTGCTCAAGAGCGCAAATAATTAACGGAGAGCTTTCTAGAAATGAAAACCTCGAACACATCCACATTTTCCATGACGAGGGATTGGAACCACAGAGGGATCTTGTCTTGTAATGCAGCATGCATAAAAGGTATAATATCACCGTAGTGCACAAAACATGTGGCCTGTGAAACACCATCACATGTTTGCACATCCCCAAGGAAATTATTGAAGTACATAACCTTTGAACAGATTCATTTATAATATATTAATAGCAGCGTTAACTTGCAATCGATGCTCGGAAGTTCACACAACAGCAAGAGCAGCACAGCAAAAAATTAACCGTCTTCGTGTCTTCCCTCGGTGAAGTATCTACGAGAATGGAATGAGCTCACCAAGTGTAGTTGTCCATCCAAGTGTGGTTTATTGTTAATTTATTCAACTCCTTCCGTCGCTTCTTTTCATGGAAAGGATAAACTAAAGAACATGCTCTGTGAGGAAAATTTTCCATCCTTTTTGGAAATGAGAAATATTCTAGACGATGATAGCGCGGATTAACACATCTACAATTGTGCTTACTAATCATAAGAAGGTAATTTCGAGCTTTATTAAAGTACTATGAGTCCTTTCCATCAATTATCTCCGATAAGAAATCTGCGGACGGAGAGAGACTACGATTCAAAAGTTCCACCGTAGCGCTCAGTCTTTTTTCCATTTAGGGGAGCTGAGCACAGGCTAGGTAGCGGTCCCCTCCACCGATCCCGCAGGGCTCCGTCCCCTGAATGCGCCCAATGGCTACGTCCCCGCTAAGAGGGGTCGAAAAAGGTAGGAGCTGAATGTGAGTGTATACCTGTGACAAATTTCTCCGCGGATGCCGTAAAAAAACGGTCGGTAGAGTGAGGAAGGAAGAGTCTCTCGGTACTCAGATCAGTAGACATTCATAGGAGAGAATTCCGCCGTCTCGTACGGGTAAATTACTGGTACTAATTGCTTTTAATGATGACGTATCTAATGTGTATCACATTACATAATTTAAGTTAGGCAGTCATGAGTGGAAGGGTTAAGTAAATTCGAATGCATTACCAATTAGTAATCAGAGAAATTTGTTTTGACTATTTTCATAAATTTTAGTGTCCCTCACTTGAAGCATTGCATTCAAATACAGTTAAAAACAGTCAAGGTATTATTAACTTTAAACAATAACTGCCTCGGGGTATTTTCTATGACATCAACTTCATGCCCATCAAAATTTACCAATCTTTCGAATCACGGTATATTATTTGAAATAATACCAAAATTTTTCAGCGAGACAAAGCAAATGTAAAGGAGAACTTTCTCGGGTTTCACACCAGGTCAATTCTTCCATTTCATCCGACGTTTCGCTGGGCGTCTCGCTCATCATCATCATCAGGGCTATGATAATGCTTAGTTAAAAGAGACCGCATTTCATACCATCATGGAAGTCGCACCACACGGAAGACCATTCCGTGGGAGATCAAAAAAGTGCTTGAAAATCAGCAGGAGATGATGGCAACAATTGACCAATCAGCGAGTTCCCCGGAGGGAATATTAGACGGTCAATTTTCACTGAAAATTATCATATTCCTGATGACGATGATGAGTGAGACGCCCATCGAAACGTTGGATGATATGCAAGGACTGACGTGGTTGGACTGATCGGAGAAGAGTTGACAATCAGTATTTGTCGGGAAAGAATTAGTTCTTACATAGGGAAATTGTTTGAAAGTTTGTGCACATGATTAAAATTAATTTGGTTTTTATTTTCAGTTAAAATTATTTAACAATTAATTGATAAAGACGTTTAATTAGAATATCATTCATTTTCATCATTTCCAAAAAAGAATCAGGAAGAGAGATCGTTATGTTTCATAGTTACGTTTTTCCGTCACACCTTGGACGAGGAAATCAACTCATAACTTTTACCTGAACTCACCTCACTAATCATCGATTTTTTTCCTTATTCATTTCATGTATACCTACTCATCTTTTTTGTGGCTGATGTCCTAAAATCCCATGCCTCAAGTCCTCGAAGGGACTCCCGGGATAGCATTTAGTCCATAAAAGTGGCAAAAACAAACAAACAAAAGTTTAGCAAGTCCATAAAAGTGGCAAACACAGCTTTGATACTTCTATGCACGCCATAAATCTGTAGACCAGACAAAATGGACGAATTGCAGGAACTATGGAACGAAAAATTCATGAGGCCTTCTATATTTCACGCTATGAACCACCACAACTCATAACATAAGGAAGCTGTCGCTCGTGAACGAGCGCTCGTGAATTTAGGAAATGTTGAAATCGCCATGATATATTTTAGCAAATCCCTTAGGAGAAACGCTTTAAGTCATTACCGTGTGGTCTGTGAATTTTGACGATTTGTATGTTTAAAAATCGTGCAAAAAAAGAAATATGGGAAAATTGTTCGTTCTCACATAACTAAAATACAAAGATCTTTGGTCAGGAAAATGAGTTAATTCCGAGGTTAAGAAAATGCTAGAAAATCAGCTAACCAAATGAATGTTGAAGGTTACGCATAATTTTATTACTTTTTTCTTGTATACATGAGGGAAATAGTAAGGAAATGTCTAAAAACTAATTCATCAGTTCATACCAAAGCAACTATTCAAACACCCATGCGCATTGCTTTTTCCTTGCTTGAAATTTTACTGGAGTCCTTCATTTTTGGATTAGATTTAAAATCATTATTTTTTTTATTTGAAAATATTTCCCAGTACTGTTCCACCACTACTTAACTATCAAATGGCCGAGATTGAACGGGCAAAGAACGTTTCGTGTTGCGCAAATCATTATTGTGGCTACTAACACTTGTGGCATCCCAGTATGTTTTCAGTGATTTCACTATAATTATGGTAATCGCCATTTTAGCGGTGTTGAGCTATCTCTTCTCATCCGGTCTGTTGATATTTAACGTCGCACGAAGGTTGATTATTTTTTATTCTAAGGCCGAAGTTTTTGAATGTATTTATGCAGAATGAACTTCGTTCATATCGGTTAATCGCCCGGACCTTTATCTATTCAGCGACGCAATTGAGGCTGTCTAGATAACCCTCGATGGATGTCCCCATGAATCAACATCCCAGTGATTTATACTGGCGCATAAGAATTCGCCTTCATTTTGGACCCACGTTTGAGGTGCACGACGTTTATAAATTACCAACTTCTCTATTCAACATGCTATAGTCAATGGCCTTTTTTATAGTTTTGAAGTATGAATACAAATTGACAATCTTTGCACAACAATAACATTTTTATGGAGAGGAGAATTATATTATTTTATCCTTTGATGGAGGGAGACGACGCGACGAATTTTCATGAGTCATATTTTTTACATTGAAATTCGTTTTTTTAATGACACATTGAGTGCATATAACATATTTTCGTAATATCCCAGTTCCTAAAAATTTCAATGCAGCTATTTAAATAACTAATTGTCGTCACCCATACTATGAGACACCCGCCAGCCGTTTGTGCAGCTGGCGTGACTTGTAAGTGACACCGGCACTCAACGTTTTAAATCTTTCTCAATTTTTGTAGCAATGGCTAAAGTGTAATTCTAAATTCAACTTTAATAGTTTAAATTTTATGTTAAAACTGCAAAAGCTTCATATTTTACAGCAAGCATGGAAGGAGAGTAGACGATAATTAGGCAATTCGAGAGCTTTTGAAAAGAATTAGGTATTATAGAGTACGATGAGTGCGGTATTATTTAAGCAAGTCAATATTGCACTAGTAAATTGGTAAATTAGAAAAATGTGAGCCTTACATTCGGCGGGTGACTTGAATGTTAGAAGTGTAGTCATTCAATGAGGCGATATAGATGTCGCACGAAAATAGGTGCAGCCTCATGCCACGGATGAATACGCGGATGACAGTGAAATGACACGGCGTTGTCGCAATCGATTTTCAGAGTATGTCAAGGGTATTTAATGGAGAGCGCAAGATGGAAACCCTATGTTATCCGTTGATGTGACGCAGGTTTCAGGTTCATTCTGCAACCCAACAATTAATTCAATTAATATTTACATGAAGTAAAAAGCACTATATATACCCAAATATACATGATACCAAAAGCATACTTGTTGCAGAAGTCCAGCATGTTTTCCAACCAAATGGTAAAGGATATTCAATTTTCACAAAGCGAGATCATAGTAATTTCTTTTCAAGGTTTCCTTTTCCATTTAGATTTTAAAACTGATGATATGTATCTTTTGTATACTACGACAACGTTTCAATTATGAATGATGATTGGAATTTACAGGAACTTCAACAGAAAGTTTAATGTTTATCATTGTTCTGCTGGCCTAATTAGCTGAATAATCTAACGACTACAGTTGCTTACCAGAATGGATGGCTCTAATTCGGCGTTTTATGTACACTAGTCTTGAAATAACCACGTGCGTTCATTATCTGCACATTTCGCTGGATTTCCAAAGCTTACAACCGTTTATTTTTGGTGTTGATAAGAGGGCTAACAATACAGGCTCTTTTCCGTGCTGAATATGTTTTTGTCATTCAGTACGTGTTGTTCATCCATGCCGGTACATTCTTTTGTCTTGCTTAGCTTGTAATGATTTCGTGGAATAAAATGAAGTTTAAAAATACAGTCTGCCTAGTGTTACCAGGAATTCTCTCTTCCCTAACAATAGAAAATTTACACAAAAACTCGCGCTGTATTCGTGGAAAATACGAGTATTGTGACTTCCTTTAAATCACCTTGTATGTTTTGAAGTAGCTTTTAATTCACTGCATATAGAAATCCCTCTATAACTGAACTATTTCACTCAATCCATTTCCATTAACCTACAATGGAATACAAGGTTTTGCTTGCTAATAATATATGGTACTCCAGGCATAAGCACATGCTGAGTATTCTACAAAATCCTTGATAAATATTCATAATTACATGAAATATTCCGCTCTCATGGTTTAACCTTTCCTTTAAACCTAATTTTATTCCAGGTGTCATGACATAGAGCTTTCTCCATTTCCATAAAATCGTTTCATAAAATAAACATATTTATTAAAATCTCTCACTTAAATGGAAGGATTCTACCTTTTTTCCTGCAGCCTCTTGTTTACCGTCCAGTAATATATTGAAACGTGGCCTCAAGGATAATATGTTAGGGAATAGGACGTTTCCTTGATATAAGAGGAATTTTATTTGGTAAATAAAACGATTTGTCTGCTCATATTTTCGTCGTGGAAATACTGTATTTCTTTATATTTTTGAACTGTTTAGAGAGCCTTGATGTTTGGAGCCTTAGTAATTTGATAATTCCTGCAAAGAAATATATATTCATGAATAATGTTACCTATCGATAAATTAGGTTTAAATGAAAGGGAATAAAAATTCTCGAAAAATTTTATTGGTTTATACTATATAATTTCCTTCAACATCTCAGCAAATACCCTACCTCTCTACATTCCGTCCATAAATATCTTCCTTCCCCTTCCTCGCCTACTCAACATCCTTCCCTTTTTCACTTCCTACAACGTCTATTCATTCCTCATTACCATGCTCCAACAACCCACTCTATCTCCTCCTACGGCAGTTTTCTCCCCTTATTTATCATACCAATCACTTTCTCGTTTGTTTTCCTTGCTTCCTATCGGACTTTATCCATTCTTATCCACACTCAGATCTCACACGGCTACAAAGTCCATGTTACAAGCATCAAACAGCGCTTCCCATCTTCAGCGTAAGCTCTTCGCCAGCCTCTTTATTTGCATCCTTACACAAGGTTACCGATATCAGCTCACTCCAATCGATGAACGCTAAAACTGAGGTGTATAAGTTATATATTTGTATTTAGTCGTATCTTTCTCATTAGAGAGAATTTAATGGCCGTTGACTACCAACAAGTGAATAATGGCTTTTAGTATCTACATTACACAGAACCCTGCAAGCCACTCCTATGGTGTGCGGCAGTGTAGTGAATTTTAATCAAAACATGCACTGCATCATATAATACGAAAAAGTCATGACTTAAATGCGTTAAGTGAATATCCATATGAATCATGAATACGATTTCGAGATCTACTGTTAGTTTTCGTTATAAAGCAGTTCACCTATATTGGCTCCGTGTTAAAAAATCTTCTTATCCAATTATAATGTCAAGTAATACAATATCGGATGGTTTATGGAATTGATATATTTTAAACCCAGTCCGTTTAGAAGTCAAAATTCCCTAATTTTACGTTATAATGATAGAGGAGGATAGTGGATTCCATTGTGTCGGAGCTCGCCTCATGTTTTGACGACGTTAATGTTGTCAGAAAAAAATATTGACTTCAAATATAGCTTTGATTTTAACCATCTGTCAGATAGTGATTCGAGTTCTTCGTTGTTGTTGTGTCATTCTTGTGTTGTGAACAGCGTTGTCATGACTATCTTATTTCAATCTAATTTCCAAGTGTCTCAAATATGTGGTTGAGTCAGCTATTTTTACCTGTTGTGATGAGTATTAGGTTTTCCCAGAAATTACTTTCCCAGAAAATTAGGTTTGCTGTTAACCGGTGTCAAAGTATGAACTTGCTCGGTGAGTACAACGGTTTGCATCGTTTACACACTTGTATTACCGGGGTAGGAAGTAATCATGGAGAACTTAGTTAATAGCATTTATTCACCCGTTCAAGGAGCGAGGGCTGTGAATATGAATTAGTATATTTAGACCGGGCGCTCCCGTATCCACTGAGGTTCGTGGAGTTGTGCCAACAAAGCTGGGGAACATACAAATGGCACTCGGATGTGAAGAAATACGATTGTGAGTTTAATGAATGCGATGAAGTCCCTTCATGAAGCTCAAATACGTTTGAATCTAGTTACCATCCCACTTCTATGGTGCTTAACGTTCGCGGGGAAGACACATAATCAGACTATTTCGTACTGAGGAAGAGCAATAACTCGGAGTACATACCTAGAACAATGTTTTTTTTAATTCGATTTAATTACAATTTCTTCATCATGTTCTAATAAATGCCAGTGGCCGGAGAAGAGGGGGAGATGCTAATGGTAGAGAAAACTGCAGAACCGATGAAGTTGTTATTGGTGTCATTTTTTTGTTTGGCATCACATATATCTGGAAAAACCCCCTAATTTCCATTTTAGAATCAGATAAATTATAAATTAAAAAAATAAACACGAATTTACTGAAATTCATATGCTCCATGTTAAAATTCCGTAGTAACCACGTATCTTCCGTCAAAAACGGTGCACTTTGGCAGAGATGGTTAAATTTGGTTAACATTAGACATCTCTTTATTGAATTAATTAACGAGTTAAAATTACTCACTGTCATTTTTTATTTAATAAAATTGAAACTTTCTAGTTTCAGTCACATTTTAAATAAATTATTACTGAAGCATACAAATATTAATTACTCCAGAATATATTTATATTGCATGAAAGGCATGAAATTTTGGAATATACCTTCATATTTCCTAAATAATAACCAACGAGATCGAGGCAAAGACACTTAACCTTACAAAATTTGATGAAGTAGCTCTTTGTTTTTTGCTTTTGACTTTCAAAAAAGCACCTGCAATGCTTACCCTTTTACTCCTACATAGCTTACCCAATTTTTGAGTGAATAAATACCAAAAATATATTTTAAAAGCCCTTTTAAACCCCGTTATCTTAAACGAAACCGCCTATGACCCTTATTTCCCTGCTTAAGGATTCAGATTGTGTTATATTGCATTGCACATATGCGATCCTAAAATCGTTTCCTTTTACCCTGGCAGGCCTAGACTTATTTGCAACTGTCTTTAATTTTTATTGGCTTCTTCTCTCACTTTGTGAACTCTAATACATAGCATTAGGATACTATTCCTGTATTCTTTACTTTAGTATCCGTTCATTTATTTTGTCACACCTGTCTCTCCATAATATTATGCAAAGAAACCATAACGTTCATTATCGTATACTCTCGGCATTCTATCTTGGTAGTATGATTTTCATAGAGTTGCTCTTTACCAAAACTCCGAAATATCAGCGTATTTGTTTTCTCTTTTCTGCCTCTACACTCATTTTCATCAACCTACTAAAGAAGGGAAATACTGTAGTTTTTTTCGGAATTCATTTTCCCATAGTTATTGCGTGATTAACTGCTCTCAGTCGTACTCTGTTAAACCATCTATTCACCTATTTTTTTCTTCATTAAAAGCAAAAACACTGCTACAGGAAAAGTATTCTCTTCGATGGTTCTCATTTTTGTCAATTTGTATGATATCTATAAATATCTACCGTAGAGGATTACGCGCCATCCGATTTCTGCTCAGCTAATTCTAGAAGTTATATTCGTCTTCGTGTCTCTTTTAGATTGCCGTCTGGCTTCCGGTCATAAAACTTGGGTTTGCCTCCTCCCTGCTCTTCATTCGCGTTCTCCATTCAACGTCAGATTTCTCGATTTTTTTGTTCTCCAACAGTCTGATGAAGTGGAACGGTCGTCTTGTGTTTGCGTGGAGAGTGTCCAAACAAACCGTGTGAAGCTTATGGCAAGTGGGGGAGTAAAGGAAATCATTTCGAGCCAAGTTTCTCGGCACTTTAGACACACACTCACTCGCAGGCTGCAGACACCTAACACCGCAAGAAGATTAAGCGGCGATTCGCTCCTGCAATGAGTGCCCCATCTTAATTCTCTCCTCATCGTTGATTCTGGGCCCATTATGACCTGGATTCTCGCCGCAGTCATTTCGGGCAGTAGACGGAATTTTGGGGCCAACTGTGCCGTCAAGTGTAAATTGGTAGGGTGGTAGAGGAAGAAGTATTATGATGAATTGTTAAAGGTTGGAGAAAAAACCGGTGTCGCAATTCCTATACATAGGGCCGGAATTATGGTCGACGTTACCTGACGTGACGGAATCAGACTGTGGTGTTCACGAAGGTTGGTGATTATGATTACGTAGGAACATATTACGACGGCCGAACGTTGACGGCGCGGTCAACGGACGATGGGCGAACCATTTCAGGGTGTGATTACGGCCATACCTGACGTGACGGAATCGGATGGTGACGTTCACGAAGATTGGTAATAGTGATTATATAGGAACCTATTACGATGGCCGGATGCTGACGACGCCATCAACGGACGATGAGAAAACCTTGCCGTAGTCTTAACTTTTCCGTTACGCTACTTCAACGGCAGACAATCAGGGGGGAGGTCTTTTTCTCAATTATTTCAAAATTCCTCTTCAAGATTTCTCACCTCGATTTTTTCACTATACAATTATGCATCGTTAACCTTTTTGAACCAATACTTTTCAGCTTTTTACGAATTATTTACATTTTCATTGTAATATAAAACATGTGAAATTTAAACAAATTCTTAGAACTGTTTAGAATTGCATTTGCAAAAATGGTCAACAATTGGCGATGATACACTCGTCAATCGTAACACACTCTTCCTCGATGGGATGACGAAGGAGAAATGAATGCCACCGGCCGTTTTCCTCACTTCCAGCGGTTTTATTATCTCTGGTAGTATATTTTATCGCTATGAAAACCGACTTTAGAAAATCCTTCCATCGAAAGCGCTCAAGTCAACGAACCTACAATCTGATGTAATACATGTAAAACCACATCTCTTAGTTGACATAAAGTTAACGAAAAGGTTACGCTGTCTTGAATTGCGTCATAACGCTAATCCAAAATTATGACTCGGGCAATTAATTGATCTCCACGTAGCACTTTAGTAAGGACCGGAAGGGTCAAATTGAAAAATAAATCTCCTCCCCAAATAATTTTCCTATTTTTCATATGGGTAGCCATTACTCATGATTTTGTTGCCATCCTTCTTAAAAAAAACTCCGTGCACTAATCGAATTATTCCGGGTTTCAGAATATCATGGGGAGCAATGGAATGCATAGGTGATAATAGGCGAGAAACCCAGAATCAGCAGATATTTGCCAATGCCTGATGTGCGTGAAACAGTAAATATGTGTTCTTGTTAGTGATATCTATTTATAAAAGTAAAAATATTTCATTTTACCGATTTGGGTTTTGGTTGATCATTGCTATAATTATTAACCTGTATCCTTATGGCACATTAGATACATTTCCTAATAATTCGATTACAGAGGTATATATTTTCCTAAGCGCGAAATAATACGTTTCATAATATTTTAATGGCTGCAAACAAATCATTCAATTCAAAAATTTATCAATGCAAAAATGTAAAATAAAATTTTTGTATCATTTTCATTACTGCATGTTTGACGAGTTCCACCGCATAAACCATTGTACCAAAATGACATGTGGTCCAAGAATTATTTTCGACTTACTTGATAAAATATTAAAATTTGCACTCATTGGCCCACATTTGCTTCTCAAGACACCTAATAGTCCCATCTGACGGACGAAACACTACAATTATTCTTTCCGCAGAGTAACCAAGTAGGGATCGGGTTCTATTAAAAAATGTACTTCAACGTTATTGCCATTGCATCGAATCGAATCCGGGATATTACGAATACTCTTTCAAAGATAGCTTTATAGCCGTCAACCGGATTCCCCGCTGTAATTCGCATTTGCAGCGAAATTTTAAGGTTTCAACGTGAACGGTAGCTTTTCAGGCCCCTGCATCACCCTTGCAGTCGTAAGTTACCGTAGAGATTGAGCACGCGAATTTTACAACTGAAGTAATTAAGAATTAAAAAAGTATTTAGTGTTGAAAATGAACATTCCATGTAATCGATCTATTTCTCCTTACTCTCTTGCGAGTTGCAGCGAAGGCCTGTGGCAGGGGGATGTTAGGACAGCAGCCATGAAAAAGATAGGTGAAGGTATTCTAGTGGATGGAAGAGATTATTATGATAATGGAGTATTTTAGTGCCTCGCTCTGCTTTTTTTATTTTCTCAAATGATGCGAGTGAATAGTTTCTATCCCTATCATTAATTCGGTGTTTGTTGTCTTACTTGTAGAGATATGGTCCGGGGTTTAGTATTACCTTCCACGTTGCACTGAAGCTCTCTTAATCAGAATTTTTTAGTTAACTCAGCCTAGCTTCTCCGAGCCTTTAGAGGCTCTCAAGCGAGAATTTTTAACTGCTCCATTACATACTCAGTTCAACCGTATTAGTTTTTTTAAGGAAGGGTTTGGCTTTCCAATGTATTTTGTTTCGTTGATTAAATATTTTTATGGAGGTAGGGCAGGATAAAGGACGCTGTTTGATCTCATGTTAGAATTTTCTGTGTTTAACCGTATTGTGGGAGTAAGGGATAAGAGAAGCCTGTCTCCTAGTCCGTAGTCCATTTTGATACGAGGTGACCCATCTGCGATCAAGGTGAATCATTTTCCCGTGGTTGGTTCTGGGTTCATTATCGCTGAGTTTTCGTCTATGTCATTCTCATGCAGTGGCGGACCGTTACGACATTGTTTTTCACTGTTACTGGTGCTCTCTGGTCTGTCAGAGAAGTTTATCGTTGCAGTGAGAAGTCGAGTTTTACGGGTGGGAAAATGATTCTCCCCGTTTTGGTGGCTCGAGTGTGGCACTGTGCTGAAATCTGTGTTACTAGTGGTAGTCAAGATCGAAATTGGTCCTGACTTCCAGCTGAGACCTTTTTGCGTCATTTAGCATGTGTGGGTAAATAGGAAATGTGAAAAGTAATTGTTTATGGAAAATTATATGGTAGATTAATTATCTAATGAAAGCGCTTTCTTTATTTACGATTGAATGTAGCACATCGGAATACTTACTTTAAAAAAACTCATTTCCTCAAAGTCCCTTGTGTATGAAGGGCGACTATATCGTCATTCTCCGAATCAGAATAAAAAAACGATTCGATCGAAATTGAATTGGATTTAGAAAATAAAGTTGGAAAAATCTAATAAGTTGACCATAGCTGACTTGACTTGGAGTTACATGTTCCTTGTCAGAACGTGTTTTGGTAATTTTTGTGATTTTTCGATCGGAAAGGCTCTGCCATTTTTTATCGTTTAACTACCAATGTATTAACTGGAATCTCATATTATAATTTTGTTTAATTCATGTATTTATTTAAGATTTATTTACCTTTGAGGCCAGGAATACCTAGTTGCGCTACCATTTTAAAAGTCTTTAAATTGTGATGGTAGGCTAACCTTGAAGTCAAGTAATTGGTTTTGTGCCCGTAAACATTTTTTGCGTCTCCTAATATGGCCTACGAAATAAAATAATCTATTAAAGAAGGCTGAGAAGAAGTTGCCATTTAGTATTTTATCAAGATTTGTTATTAATTATTGCATGTCGTAGCTACATTTCCATAGTGAATGGTAATTATGTATATTTTCAGCAATGTAATTCAACGTGCAAAATATATGCAGAATGTGGTTATTTTACACATAAATTAACTTTTAGGTATGCAATTAGGACAGACGTCTGCAACACGACCAATGATATGAAATATTCTCCGTCCCTTGAAGCGTGTTTTAATCATAACTCCAGCGTCACAGAAACAGGGCACAGACCGGGTCCTTAAGCATTGTTATCATCGGGCTCCTTTCAATAAAACATGTCTAAGGAGAATTGCATTGTGAGTTGTTCGTCTTGTGATGCAGTTGGTGTGCACCTTCCCTTAGCCCTTTCAATGGTGTTGTAATTATCCCAAATTGGCGTTAGCTTCCTCTGCTCCCTGAAACAAGCAGTAAATATCATTGCGCTCAGCGAGGGAGTTGGTTGCATGTGTTTGTCTTCATGATATATAGTTAATTAGGCGTGTTGGTCTTACTATGACGTACGCAACTTGCAGATATAGGCTGTATATGTGGTTTAAATCTCTTAATTGTAACTTAAATTGTTCGGTAGCGATATTTACGTAAAAATAATTATAATAAGGGGGATTCATTAAATACTTTTGTCACTTTTTCCCGGCGATTAAATGCAATATTAGTGTGTATTTGACTTTTCTTTCTGAAAAAAACATCATGGCAGAAATCCAGCCCTCATCCTCAAGGTTAGCATGCAAGGACTTTATCTCGCTGTGAATGAACCAGGTTTTAGAGCTAGATGCAAGGTTAGGACTAATATCATAGTATTTTCCTACCGACTACAATCTCTTTAATTTGAAACAATATACTTTAAATAATTACTTGTATGAATGATCATACCGAAGAAGAATGAATGTGACCAGTTGATCCCAGAAAATTTTCAAATGATAGATTAATTTCTTCTCTTTATTCGTTTGTATGACAATGCGATAGGATTCATTATTTATGTAATTTTTTTAATTCCTACAAACATTTCTGATTATCCTCAGTTAGCTTATGCGGTTTTGCACGTTGTCGAGGATCTCATTAATTCTTTGGATGGTTTCGTCCGCGGCTACCACCCACTCGCTCCTTCTCAAAGCATTAAGCCCTAAGTGGTCAATCTAAAAGAGCTCTGAGGACCGAATTGACTAGATCCTTTTCATGTCCACTTCTTACCATGCAAAATTTATTCCAAAAATTCCCCTTCGGCAGCGCGTCAGAATACTTTACCACGGGTGGAACCTCTTTATATTTTATTTTTTTGCGGAGCCAAGCAAATGAGAAATATATACATGCATCGCAGTTGATTCCGTCTTTCATCGCAATACAGGGGCACATGGCGGGGGAAAAACAGAGCTTCAACCGATTAAGTAAGATATTTTTTTGTTTTTAGATTTACCCTTGAAGTACGGTCTTTAGATTTACCCTTGAAGTCATTGGTACACGCAGCTCACGAACTCGGGAACAATAATCCGAAATAATCTGTCTGAAGGGAGGTGGTGGTAGTTTGGGGAGATTTTACTCCTTTGCTCTCCGGGATTCGCATCAAAGGGAACTTCTCTATTTTTCTCCCTCTTTATCTTGGGGATTAATAAGCGCGCCATGGCCACGCGATCGCCAACCGTTTCCCCTCAAGCGGCTCAGATGTCTCCACTCCATCTCTCGCCGTGTTTTTGGTGGTAAACGTGCTTCATATCCCCCACGGTTATAATCCCCACCCATTCTTTCTCTGTATCTCTCCAGAACTCCTCACCACTCCCTCATACGGTATGACCAACCTTCATGTGAGCACATATTTACACATCTAATTTATTCGTGCCTATTCATATTTGTCTATGTATGTGTTCATGTATATTACTACATCCATGTACGAGAACGTTATTATGAGAATATTTGAAGAAAAATCGACCCTGGGTGGTAAAATATCATGGATTTAGATTACTTTACCCGCTTGGATCGGCCCTACATGTATGTGAACATTTGCGTCGAATATGTATAGTAAATACACAACTCACCAGCGGCAAACTTGAAATGTAAAATCCAATAACTGAAAACACTTACTGCTAACATATTCATACAAAACCATCGCATTCTCCCCAAGCAAAATAATAATAGGGAATCAAATTCCTTACAGTACAATATACTACGGATAAAAGTATCCGGCCCTTCCCGCTTGCATCGAAAAAGCGTACGAACTATGCATACATAAAATGCATAATAAATACGCAGATAGAGGACTAGAGTTGTTGATACCAATAAAAAAGAACACTCAGAAGAAATACATAGGTATATTTTTATATTGCGTAAAAAACCACCAATCCCTCGCCAAGCGAAGTTTAATTTTGGCTGATGGGCATCCAATTCCTCGAATTGCAATATAATATGGATATAGGTATACAGGCTTTCACGCTTGCAACTGAAATACATACATACACATGTGTGCATAGGATATGTTTAATAAATACACAGCGAACTTGAGATATAGTAACCAGTAACAAAGGACACTCTGAAGAAATACATAGGTACCTATATATTGCATACAAAACCACAGCATTCTCTCCCATACTGCCCTCCTTCCTGCCTCATTCTCTATTCCCCATCTCTTGGGGTATCTCACTCCCTCTCTCCTATTCCCTCCTCAAAGCATCGGGCTCCGACCCAAGGAGATGAGGCTGTTTCCATACTGTCGCGCGAGAGCGTGGTGTTTGCCAGGGATTGGAGCGGGGCAGGGGTAAAGTTATGTGGAGTGGGAATGTGGGGTGTATCCGGGGGAAGGGTGAGGCAGTTTTGACCGAGAAATGGTGGAGAAAGAGAGGGAGGAACAAGGGAGGGGGGAATAGGATAAAGGGGTCGGGGTAGGAAGTTTTTTTTCCTCGGGGTTTTGGGCCGTTTTTAGGGTTCGGTGGAATGAGAAATGAGAGGGGAAGACTAGGGAAGGGGGAAAGGTTTCGTATACTTGGGGTGGAAGAAGTCCGTACGGCATCCTGTGTTCGTTGCCAGACGACCAGTGGACATCATTCTGAGATGCTCTATATTTACCTTCCACTCTGGTGCTCACTAGTCTACCCTCAGAGTTCGTCGCGGCAGCGTGTCGGTGCGTGAATCAAACTCGGCGGAGGACTTCGGCATTCCTTCTCGTCTTTTTCTTATTCTGCTACCGCTACTTATTTAAGCCCGCCGCGTTTGAGAACTTACTGCGGTGGTTCTCAGCGTGTATATCTCTCCAGTATTCCAACACCGCTATATGTGAGATATTTTCACATCGCTCGTCAAACATCAAACTTCCTCTTCTGGTACCACCATAGAGTGAGAACTTTTTCTAGTGGCATTTTTGAACATCTCCACAGAAGTCAGAGACCCATCCCATTTGGTCAAAATACTTTTTCATCGCGATCCTGTTGAAGTGCTTGTTTCCCCTGGTGAGGTAGTGAAAGTGCTGTGGCAAAGTCTTCCGTTCTAATGAGCCATCCTTTTCGTGGAGTGCCATACCGCTTTTGGTAGCGTTTTATACGGCCGGATCCCGGGTCCCTTTCTCCGGGAAGGTCACCCTGGTGTATTTATTGTTTTCAAGATTTCGTGAGTGCCCTCCTGAGAGTGTAAGAGTGTGTTACGTTCAAGGATTTTACTAAAAAGATGTATCTGACAGATGCATAATGTGCCCTACTGCGACCCTTGCTTTGAGTCATGTCCTTTCGGGATGAAGAGAATTCCTCTGTGGGTGAAATGTGTATATCACCATGGGCATCAACTCTGGCTCCAGAAAGATTTGGCGCAGTCAACGATGAGATAAGCTTCTCCTTTCATTGTTCGAGTGTGGTTTAATGTTTGTGGTGTGTTAGCTTAGATAAATACGTTGGATTTACTTCAAAGAAGAAAAATATTATAATTTCTTAATGAGTGGAATTAGTCGTCTTCAGAAGTCAAGCGTCTCAAGCACCAACTCTGGCTTCAGGAAAATTCAGCCATGACTTCGCTGAGCTTTGTTCCTTTTCGATTAATCCAGTGTGATTTGGTTTTATTGTTCCGTAAGCTCTGGTGAACTAACTAGGTTTTTATCGAATGATAATTGGTCTTTTACATTCTCAATTTGTGGAATCGGACGTCTTTAGAAGCCAAGCATCACGCTGTCTCAACCAAGTCCGGCACCAGGAAAAGTCAGTCCAGGGGCTTTGTTCTTCTTTGTCTTCTCTAATGTGCGTGAGGGTGAATTAACTGCCTGAATATTCATAAAAGTTTGCATAGTCGCTTTCAATTCCTTCTCAATGAGTGGAATCAAGTACCCTTAGAAGACTTAAGTAGGAAGACCACGGATGTGGGTGTGAGTGGCCGTTTGCGATGGACCTCGAGGTGATGCTCGGCCGCATGGCCCTCGGCGGAACATGCGGATTCAAGTCCCGAGGTTCCCCGGACAATTCCCCGTGAATGAGGCGATACTCGATCAAGTTCCTCGACAATCTGCGGGCAAGACTGCCGTCGGTTAGCTCAGCTAGAGATTTCCTTGCCTTCGAATGCCAAGATCGGGACAAAATGGTAATTCGACTTTTTTAAAATCACATATCCCCCTTACGTTATGAGAGAGGATGATTGAATTTTCATTAGTCTATTATCGCTCATTGCGAGATGCATTACACCGACCTCGAATTAGAGTAGAGGTCCTAAAAGTGTTCGTTTTAGACCTGCAGAGGTCAACAATATGACTTTGAGAGGGGTCATTTTTGGGCTCGGAAGTCGATATAAAATAGTAAATGAAAAATCATCAACGAAATAAATAACTAATTAATAATAAGAATACTTAGTAATTCCACAGTTTGATTGAAAAAAATAACAACCAGTTTCATAACTGAGTTACATCTTTAGATGTTACCCCTGACCTGACCTGTTACGAAGCCGGTCCTTTTTTTTAATAAAACTGTGGAATTGCAAAATATTTTTTCAGCATTAAAGTATGAAATAGATCTATGAAGCAAAGTCTGATACCCATTTTAGACGATACACTAGACACCCTCAGGTAAGTAATAATTACTGTCAAATTAGCGGCCTAAAATCATATCAGCGTCTTTTTTGATAGTCATAGTATAGTTTCGTAACAGTAAAGATGAGGGGGTTGATCAAAAGTTGATGAAGTCTTGAAGGGGATCAAATGTCAAAAACGTTTGGGGAAATCTGACTTCTAGAGGAACTTCATAAAAAATAACCAAACATGAATTTATAACTTTGTGAGTTCCAATTACAGTCGCAGTCATACCAGCTACTATTCATTACATGACGTATTGAATCGTTGAAACCCTGTTCTCCGCTATATCATTCCGTTTGTCCTTAGACCTAATCCTTCGGCGCACATAACATCCACACCAAAAGAGGGATACGAACCCACAGCCTTTGGTTTGCTCTGTCTGTTACCTTCTTGGCTATCGCGGCCGGCTAGGGCCCCTGGGCTAAATTCTCTGTTTCAGAAAACGAACCCGGGCCCTCGGGATTGCAAGCCATTACTCTAGGCGTCATACCAACCTGAACTTCGGGTACTTTTCCGTGTAGTCTTAAATGGGCCTGTTGTTTGAGAGTGTGGAGAAGCAATGATATCTATTAAGAGCCGTATTTGATTTATCTCGTCATCTCGCCATAGCATCTTATTATTACAATGGTAATATACCCTTTTATTAGGGTTAAGGTAGGTTTACATTGAAGAGAGTAGAATTCCTCTAGATTTTAACAGTCGCAGGCCCCTTCCCCCTCACACAATTTTTTTCTTCATCTCAGTGTAAGTCCTTCCATTCTTAATCCCGTCCATAAAACCTATTCCATTTCTTTCTCTTCTCCCGCTCACCCAACCTTCTCCCCTCTATCACGGCTTTCAGCCCTTGCCTCTCATTGTTTTTTCCAGCCACCTACTCTTCCTCATCTTAATCTCCTACCCAATTATTCTCTCCTCACCCACCTTACCAAACACTTCATTACTCGTCTTCGTTTCCATCCACCGCTTCTTCTTCAATCTGCTCCACACCCAGATCTCAAACACTTGCAGCCTATTCTTGTCCTCTTTTCCAATAGTTAAAATTTATGCACCACACAACGTTATGCTCCACCTCATTTTCCTCGGTAACCTTTTCTTTTCATTTTTATTTCAATTTCCCATTTATTAAGCCAGCATCCTCTTATTCCTGAGTGCCTCATTTTCTAGCGCAATTCTCATTTTAATGCCACCTCCATATCGTATCGTAACTAAATTTTCGTTGAGCGTTTTCCGTATGATGTTCGGGGGGCATTTAATTTTAATTTCTCCACACTCAACAGACTTCATCTCTATTTACTACCTCAAAATTTCTCAACTTGGACGGAAATGAATGATGGATCCCTTCACACATTTATTTTGTTTTGAAATGAAAATCGTCGCTCAGTTATGAAGCTTGGGAATCGTTGGAGGAAATTGAAACAGAAAGTTGAAAATAATGTTTGAAAGTTCGATTGTCTGACTGTACTTTCGCTGTGGAAGGAAGATTTAGGAAGTTCGCGTAGCTTAGTGGAAATAGTTAACCTTCATGCTTATGAAAAAATATTATGGCTAAAATATTTAAACTTTAAACGACTTATAAATAATTTAATGAGCCATAGTCAAAATAGTAATGTTGTATAGTCGTAATTAAATGATTCACCATACAATCGTTCCTGAATATTTTTCCTCAAAGCTACGAGTGAATGTATACGAGTACCTGCTCGTCATTTTCTGGCTTTATCGTTTATTTGTTTGCGTATTCTGAAATTGTAAGATATAAAATAAGTTTCCTGATAATTTAAGACTTGCGCAACTTAATTTCATGGCGCTATCCCAACGACTAATGGCAAAGCTTGGGGTAATGATAGTATAGAACTCGTAAATTTTGAGCTAAGTGGAGCATTGTGCCTGGCTCTTTCATCTGAATTGCTGGATCGAGTACAGCATGTCTGAGTGTATGGTCATACTGCCATACCTTGCTAGCGTAAGGCAGAAATAATGTTGATCTAGAACCAACATATACGGGCTTATTTCATAATCACGAGCATGCGAAGCAAATCACGGTAAACTTTGCCATACAGGCTGGATGAGTCTTCACTATTGCGTTTTTTGCGTATCCAAAATTTGGATGAGTTGTTTGTGCTGAAATAGAGAATATTTTAAATGGTGAGTTGGATGTATTTAATATGGAGCGTTTCATATCGCTTCTGTTACGAAGTAAGCTAGAAACTGTGGGAGCTGGTATAAACTGTGAGAATATATTATTAATGTAGTGTAAAATACCTGTTTTAACAAATAATTACCGCATTTATTGAAGAGAAAACGGTTAAAAAGAGGTCGAGTTATTGCAGGAAATAAAAACTTTACAGTTGTGTGATGAGGGAATATGATAGTTTACTATGAGAAATACTGATTATTACATTCATAAACTTTCGTTAAAATCTACCTCATTCGTCAGATGTGTCCTATTTTTGCTCTCTCATGGAGGAGAGGGCACTGAAAGTTTTTCATCCGTTAATGGGTGCCAAGAATTAGTGATTCAATATTTGTACAGTTTACAAGTCATATGCATATTTATTTAAATTTTAAACTAACTGTGCCAACTCAGAACACAAGTTTAAAGTTTTCATAGTAATAATATCTAATTTTTAACGTTTTAATTTATTATTTATTAAAAATTTTAACTTTTCTACTTATACAGACATGAAAAAAATGCCAGTACCTTTACTATTATGATTAACTGTAGCCCAGATTGAAAAGTTGGTTTCATAGCTCTGGGATTTCACTCCGGGAAAAACTTATGAACGCAGTGCTACCGATCGGTGGGACCGAAGTAGATTAAAGAATAATATTCAAGTACTCGTGGCAACTACCTCTGCAAAACATCCAAATAACTCATATTTAACTACCTTACGTAAAATCTCTTTCCGGCAAAAAGTTTAACGACTGTTTAAGAACATATTCCCCTTTTTCTACCAATCAAATTGAATTCCTTCCTACTTAAATATTAGGGGTGATCGTTAAAAAATGATTTTTCGAATTTCAGGGAGCTTGGGGTCAGAAAAGTGGTCTTTGGGACTTAATATAACGATTGATTTTTTTCAGTTTTTTTTGTCAAACGTCCTGAGCTTTCGCCAAGCGTTTAAAGTTTAATATTTTAGGCCATTTTGGTAAAAATTTGAAATGAGGGGAAGATCGTGCCCTCCCAACATTTTTTCATGAAAAACACTTACAAACTGTCAGAAGGTAAGTAGAAAAGGGTTTAGCAGCAGCTACATGAGCGCAAAACAGCAATAAAAATGAAAAATTATATATATATAATTAAGGAAAGGCAACCCGGCAAACACGACTTACACAACACTTTCAGTGCCCGCGTAGCTCTTCACTTGTTACCGTTTCCAGTAACAACCCAAAACTCACCGCGAGGAGCTGGCTACGCATTGTGTTCCACCTGCGCCTAATTCAGCCTCCCGGCCAAAATGGGCACTCAGTATTTAGTTTGAATCATGTACTTTGTACTGACTTTTATGACGGAATTCAGGCATATTTTCTCGGCAATTATAGGTTTTTATGAACTTGTCTCTGTTCTCTCTTTCATAGACTGTTTTAGAGGCATCCTTCACAAGACGAATATTTCTCACATCACTTGGTGTGGAGAGGAACTTTAAGGAATTATGGCAATTCCGATCCTATGAAGTTGGTCGCAATTTTTATTATGTCCTTCTAAGTTAAACTGTGGAAAAGTTGGGGTTCAGTCACGGCCATTTTTTTCCATGGTATCAAATGATGATAGGTCTTTGCTTTCCATAATAGTTTAGGTACTTCAAATTTTCTCACTGTGTTGTTTTTGTCGATCGAGCTTGAAGTATTTATTTTGTTGCTTGCTCGCGCAATCTCTTATTTTTGTCAGTTATCATTCAGATGAGCATATTTTCAGGATGGCACCAGAAAGCGCCACGTTGTATAATTGGATCAACAACTTTCAGCAGGTGTTCTTTTAAATACTTAGTGGACAATACCTTAAATACCTCTCAAACAGTTTCTTAAGATCGTTGTTAAGCTCAATTGTTTCTTCTCAAATGGGTGGATCTATCAGGTTTATAAGCTTTTATCATTTTCATATACGTGGCATGGTGGCTATTATCAGATGTATAGCTCTTCTCTTTGATCACAGTAGGGAGGCTTGCTGCTTGCCATTATAAAGGAAATTTCTCAGCGACTTACTTTAAAATATGAGGTAATGAAGGTTCCTTACCATTCATTTCAGCTATTTTGGCATTCCGAACGCTGTTGTAAAACCTGATGGCATCCTCAACAGTAGGAAGCTGTCATCCATCTATAGCTTGACCAAATATTGGACACTTAAAATCTTCTCTTGTTTTCTTCTTTTTTATAAGTCATATTTCCGAAAACAAACTCACTGCCTCTAGAAATTGGACTCTCAGAATAAATTACGAGTGAGAGAATGCGCCACTCTTTCCAAGCGGGATTGTTTGAGCCAGACTAGTAGGGAAGAACATTGTAAAAATAAAACACTTGGTAATTTTTAAAGTGTCTAAATATTTTTCAAAACATTCTGATGGTCCACTGTAACTATCTTGGTTTTCACCAGACGGGCTTTGACGTGCTCACTGATGATTGCGACAATATTCCGAAGAAATTCATTGAGGAAAGTTGCATTGTCTGCAGAAAATTAAAGTGTTTCATTCACAAGATGAGTATCTCTATATTTGACCACGTAAAGCCTGATGGAATCAATTACCCCTTTTCCCTATGGCCACGTGGCAAACTACTAAAATTTGTTACCGCAATCATACGGGCATCGAATTCCACGGAAATATGAAACGACGTGTTTGCCGGGTGTCCTATCCTATATTTTGTTTATAATTTTTCCCTTGTTTCTTGCGGTTTTGCACTATATATAGCTGCTGCTAAACCCTTTTATACGTACTTTCTGACAGCGTGTAAGCATTTTTCATGAAAAATATGGTAGGGCACGATCTTTCGATCATTTCAAAGTTTTACGAAAATGGCCAAAAATATTTAAACTTCAAAAGCCTGGCGAAAGCTCATGACGCTTGAAAAAAAATCTGAGAAAAAGCCATCGTTATATTAAGTCCTAAAGACAACTTTTCTGATCCAAAGCTCCCTGAAATTCAAAAAAAAAAGATTTTGACGATCACCCCTATTAAATATGCATTTACAGTGTCCAATGATTGTTCTTGAGTTAGTGCATTACTTTAGAGTTAGTGAAAATTAGAAACGCAACAGCTAGAATATAATGGTATGCAAGGTGATCGATTTTATGCTGGAAAGCAGAAGTTCTTTATTGAGGCGAGACTGGGTTGGTAGGTTAATTGAGTTGTCGTTCCGAAACAACGTAAACAACTGAAATACTGCCAAGCGCCTCTTGACTAAAAAAATCTGGTCATTAAGAACGGAAGATGAGCGCCGATGGAGAGTATAAAATTGGTAGTGAGGGGATAAACTGTGAAAATAAGCTGAATGAAGGCGTTGAATTGAGCGAAGGAGCGTTTGTTATGGCAGGGATCGAGTGAATTCGATTAATTAGAATACATGAAGGATACATTGAGAGATAGTGGTACGTTGAATGCTGTTAAATGCGGGTGAGTGTTCCTCTATCGCATAAACTGGGGACAATGATGATCACCTCGTGCTAAAATTTGGGAGGCACGAAAATATAGAAGAACTGAAATTAAAAAAACGCTAGATGAGTTTATGTTTTTCATGCTTTCCTCGTTAGTTGTCGTAGTTATTTAACAGTTTCTATGTGATTGCCTCAACGGGGAAGTAAATGCTGGAATCAATGAAACAGGTGGTACTCTTCTAGTATCTGTGTATTATTGTATTTTTGTTTAACGTGCTTCCACGGCTAAGGTCATTTCGCACTTACTGTCTGCCACGCGCAGACAGGGGCAACAGCACTCGGGCGAATCGGAGGATCACCCCTACAAACTCGAGATGAGTCCAACGATGCTTAACTTCGGTGACTGATCTGGAACCGGTGTTTCCATCGTGGCAGGCTGTTGCTCTATGCATTAATTTTGAATGGTATCGGTTGAGTGTTATGGACATAAATGCAATATTGCAGTGGCCAAGGAAACATTTACTAGCCTATAAGAAGAAAAAGGAATTGGCGAGAGGGGCTCTTAATAAATGCATATAGATAAGCTTAGTTGAATATCTAATAATTGAGGAGATCAGGTTGTTATGGTGAATGGAGTTTTTTTTTTCCATCCCCAGCCTGACCAGAGATTTTGGATTGGGATTCATTAGAATCCCGATTCTTGTGGAGGGCACTTATAATGTAGTGGTCTGCTTATCAGGCGAGAATTTACACTTTGGTCCATTAGACTTACTTCATTAGGAGTAGGCAAATGCCGACGCTAGGTTTTCCTCCTCCCTACCTCGGCTCCCTAAATAACCCTTGAATTACCAACCCACCTCCATGGCTCAAATGATCATAGTTGTCGGTTTCTCCCCAATTAACCAACCGACATGACAGTTCCAATAATGCAGCAGAGAGTTACACGTTACAGAGCAAGGTGGTATCGCAGGGTTAGTTCAGAGTGGAGATTTTTGAGATGTGGGTCTGGAGAATGATGGAGAGTTTGGTCGGTAGCATGAAAGGTAAATGAGACATTGTTGAGTGCGGTATGAGGGGAATGGAAGTTGGTAGTGGAGATTCGCAAGAGGTAGTAAATGTGGGTGTAGAAAGTACTGAGATGGTAGGGCATGTTGAAGAGGGTGATAAAGGGGAGAATGTTGGGCTATAGCCAAATATGAATGGGAATTTTGAACGCCATAAAGGGTGGCCGGAAGTACGAGGTGCTGGAAAATAAACGTAGTTTGGAGAAGTAAGCGCCATAAAGGATGGTTAGAGATGAACCCACGATTAGCGCAGATATTGATGTAGCTGGTACGAAAACCTGCCGATTAATCGGTATAGCACCAATTTGTATGAAAGCCTGCTTTTGCTATATTAGGTATATCACAGGTACTTGAGTAGTGGGTGTTTGAAAATGAATTAAAGAGGCTTGGTTTTTTGAGATAAAGACAATGGAATAAAGTACTTCACAGAGTAAGGGAAAACAGCTGATGGAAGGACTACGGGTAGGGAGCTGCTAGAAACTCGAGAGGCTACACACTTGCCGTATGTGATTTAAAAATTCAGATGATTGGAGTTTCAGAACCAGGAGTAGGCATATTATTTTGGTCCGCACTGTACCTATAGAACTGACAGAAGCGAAAAAAGTTAGAAATATACACTTCCTAACTGATAGGTATAAAATTGCTTCTTTCCACGCACTATTAGTGATGATAATATAAACATGTACCTCCTGAATCCCAATAGTTTTCGTTCAGATTATTTAACGATAGTGTGTGTTATTCTATTCAAATATTTTTGCATTGCAAAAAAACAGAAAAGCGTTATAAATTTCACCTACGTATTCTTTTAGTAACGACCGATTTTATCAAACAGTGGACATCATCAGGTACGTTGTGTAAACGTTCTCTCTTATATATGAATAGTCGAGGTTAAAAGAGGAGGAGGGGGGTTTGGCTTGAGAAAAGGAGTAAGAAGAAGACCGCCTTCCCGAAACGAAAACCCCACCACTTCTAAACTTGACTGATTATGTGTAGAAGAGAAGAGGTATGTAGAAGTGCCTGTTGATGTCCCCTGTCCGATGAAACCGGTCGATATTAAATGAACCTGTGGAATTTTACAAGTGTGTACCTTTTGTGCAACGATGAGATTTCACAAACTTGAGCCTAAATTTATCGAATCCGTCATTTTATATGTTTGGGTGAAGAGATAAAAATGAAAAAAATGTGGATTTTGTCTTAGCGGCAAAGCACTATTACAGAAGCGTGGAGATGTTTATACAGTCAATTGTGCTCGAGAGGGGAGACATTGATGGGGTTTATTGCATAAGTCATTCGTGGGTTCTCGGTTCTTGCCATTTACATGCTTCCTCGTAGCCGCACATCATTCCCGTTTTTTGCCCCAATAAAAATCGTTCTCCCCCTTAATTGCCTCCACTTCCCCATTTTTTGTGTCTCATCCTTTTGGTCTCGCCTCCATCCGCCCACTTAAAACTTCTCGCCCCCCCCCCTGAGAAGACCAGCGCAGCGGTGCCCTCGTCGCTGTGAACCGCTTACTAGTCCAGTGTCTCCGCGATAGCCCAGTGCCGCTGTTCGGATCCTCTCCACAACGCATACAGAGACTGCTTACCTTATTCGCATGGTTACAGGACCAAGGTGACATCGCAGGATGATTGAAGAGGTAGAGATTTGCTAAGTTATTATGTGTTCGTATTCTATAAACGCTTAACGGATGTGTAATTAGAATTTTTTTCTCCCTGGCCAGCCGGAACTCGTTGACTTTTATAAACGATAGCTAGAAATGTTGCTGGCTCACGTTTTAGCCAAATTTATAGTTTCATGTGAGCCGCTAGGTCAAGATAACACTCTCTTGTAAATCTGGAAATAATATTCACGTCTTTTGTATGTTCTCTGTAAAAATCTATCATTAAATTGAGTGGCCGCATTTGATCTGCCTATCTTTAATATTGCACATACTTGTAATGCATCAGGTTGTGAGGCAAAATAGAGATTGTCAGATTTATTTCGGAGGTGCTCTCATGGTTTTGTTCTATACGTGTTGATTGCTAAGTTAAAATTCATGCACCTTGATCTATATAGAGTCGCATGCCATCATTGAATATGATGCTGCAGAAGTTTCAATTTTTTTTTAATCAGCTCCTTGCCACTTTTTGTGGTATTGGTTGTCTACTTTTTTAGGATCGAGTTCCAATATAAGTAGATGGTGGTTTTCTCCATGTCTATTTTAGGCGATCAATGAAAAGTATGTTGATTTTTTAACAGTCCGCTGCCTGTTTTGTTGATCAGTCGATGATACATACAGTCAATTGACTCTTCACCTTCAACGTTCAACCTTGTAGCTAGCGGGAAATTGAAAATGAGCTTGCGGCTCACATATAGAGCATGCTGCAGTTTAACTTTTATCATTACTGGAGACACGGCTCCTTGCTTCCAATCCTGTTTGAATCTTCACTTTTAACGACGACTTCGTGGAACCTCCTCAACCTAGATTTCACATGGCATGGACAAATGCGGTTGTCTCACTGTTATGTTCAAAGATATGGCTCGTCCTTGAAGGGCCTTAAAAAATTTCTTGGCTGAACAAGGAGAAAGGAGGGAGAGTTGTTTGACCTCGTGTCCAGGTATATACTAATCTTCATCGCTTCTCTCACTTTTTTTCGGTGTTTTCCTCAATTGGTTGCTACACTAGGTATACCGTTTACATAATCTGTAAATACGGTTGTGCCATTTTATTTTTCTTGGAAATGAATATTCCCAGCCGGCTTCAGCAACCATTTTTTGAGCTCTAGAATGCGTAAGGAGGAAGATGAGATCGCGTTGGTATGGTCGTCGGACTTCTGGTTTTCCGTGCATGGGTGCGAAACCCGGCCATGTCATCTTACCCATATCATATCAACCAGCTCATCTTTTCTCAATTACGCAAATTATCTCAACTGCCGGTCATCTCAGCTATTTATTAGTGAAAAATACTTCCAGGAATTAAGCTATTCAGCGCTAAAACAACGCCATCAATAACTGTTCCTAAAAAGCATCGTACGTATTTCTTCCGAACTACAATAGCCTATAATAGACTTGATCTTACTTAACTTAGGTAGTTTGAGCGGATTTTTTATAGTCATTATACATCTTATTTTTATTTTATTTAAAAATTTGAGTGTTTGTTCAACGCATGATGTAAATATTAAAGGCGCATAAATATTCATTTTATGACTGACATTCTCGGAGAAATTCTCGGCAGTTAACTTAATGTACATATTTGAGGATCTTTAATGTCCATTCTTGACTAACTTTAACTTTTCTGCAGCCGTACGCTGAAATAGCCTTTAGAAAATAAGTTTTTTACGATTTTATAACGAGTATTACGGTGAGAAATTAAGTATTTTTTAGAAATAATTGGGAGAACTCGCGAACCGCTCACCGTTATATTTTAGATGATATACTATAATGACTGAACTTCATCATCTTTTTAAGATAACGTATCTCTTGATTACCCAAGCATTACGTAATCCCAATGAAAACTGCTTATGTTTAAGACTCGTACTTATCTCGAAAAGGAAGGCAAACAGTGGCTGATATTATGGTGTAATTATAAATATGAAACCTTTTCTATTTTATGAGGCTGAGATCAACTCAGCTTTTGTTTTTCGATGGGAGATTTCCATCCACGGTGTTGAAGAATACGCAAATCGGATCACAATCGCGCACTTCAGCGCTTGCGGACGAATGTGAATGAGACTATGTGTTCTGGGTAAATGTTGAGAAACCTGCCCGTAGGTGACATTCTGTGCGTGTATTGCATAAAGTTCTAGATTAGAAAAGTACGGACAACATTTTTCTACGACCAATACCGACATCCAAGACAATTGGGGAAGATTTGTGGCATTAAAACCTTGAAGAATCGTATAAAACTTCACAATTGATGGTATCACCTGACTCAAACTTGCTTGAATGCTTGGTAATTTTATCCCATAGAAACATGTTTACTCACTATCTTCCCATGTACTGGATAGGTCTGTTTTGGTAGCGCTGTCCGTATGTTCCCTATTTAGAGATTTAGTATTACACTTACTGTCGAATATTTTGTGAAATAGTACACAAAGGCATTCAAATTACTTACATAAAGAGTAATATTTTTACCTTGTAGCATTTGAAAACTTAAAATCATCCATGTTTGACGCTTTTACTGAAAAAAAATGAAAATGAAAACAATCGCGCATGCGATTATCAACGTTATTTGGTTGTTTTAGCGTACATCAACTCAGCTCCCGATCTGATTTGAAATTCGCTGCCTAGTGCGCAGGGTCTGAAACGAATGGAAAGCAAGTGTTCCGTTGTGTAGCAAAGTAAATTAGCACACCAGAGTTTAGGGCTAGCACCGCACAAATACAATGCATCGCACAAACTACCTTCATGATGAATCCTGTTAAATTCAACTTGGTGGAAAGCCAGATGCTAACATTTAGACCTAATGGAATCCCCACTTCGCTTATTATAAAAACTTGCATTGGATTCGGCGATGACGATAAAACGAAAACGGCCGACAAATGTTCCTACATTTTCAGGTGTACACCGCGTAGGTTGTTATCATTGACAACGGTTTCGCCCAAATTCCAACGGTCGTCATAAGTTGGAAGTTTCCTTCAAAACTGTTGTCTACGAAATCAATCTACGCAGCGAACTCTCGAAAATGCGGGAACGTTTTCTTAGATGTCACTGAAGGTTACCATTGATTGGTATATTTCTGCGTCGAAACGTAGTAATTTCTCTTGATGTAGTTATTTTTATAGCAAAAGTTTACCATATCCCATTGAAAATGGCTTCTGTTTTTCAGCAATTATCTCGCAAATTAGTTCGATCATTGGTTGACATTTTTTAGATTAATTAGAGATAAGAGGTGTTTTTGTATTTACCTATAATGAGGCTAAAATTCAATAATTTTTTGTGGAGTAAATTATCTTGTTAATACATCCTGTAAAATATAATTCGAGGCGAAGCTGGTTACTAACACTTAGGCCCAATAGAGCGGACATGACGCATATTATATATTTACATGTTTCAGGACTATTAAGCGAAAATGGCTGACTCATGTTCTAGAACTTTCGGGTTTTCAGCGCATACTTGGTTTTGATATAAAAAACTGTTTTTTACACTGTGAAACACCCGTATTTCAACGGCCGTCTTCAGGTCGAAGTAGTTTACGAAAACAGACGCAGCAAACTCCCGAAAATGCACATGCACAAAAAAGTGACGTTTGCTTCAACGCCGCTAAGGTGCACGATTAAATGGCTTACTCATTGCTTCATCCGGAGACATGGATCGTCCTTGAACGAAGCCATCATTTGTAGAACTCTTGAATACGGGAGAAGGAGGAGAGAGAGAGAGAGAGAGAGAGTTGAATTGGCACGGCATTTCTTTTTTCCCCATTTGTCTCCCGTTCATTTTTCACTTCGCGTGAAGGTACTCATCTTTTTCTTACCGTTTCTCTTCTTCTTCTTCTCCTCCTTGCAGCTGCGGAAGCCCGTGTCGACGCTGTCTATCCCGGCGGCCATGAAGGGAGCCTCCGGGACGAAAGACACTGCCAGCGAGGAGGCCGGCATCGCCCTGGTGGGTGTGCACTCCGAGTACCCCAAGTACACGGAGGAGCGAGGCGGGAAGGGCGGCAGTTCGTCGGCGGCCGCGGCAGCCGCGGCGGCGGCGGCCGCCAAGCACAACAAGCCGAACGTGGGCTACCGGCTTGGGAGGCGGAAGGCGCTGTTTGAGAAGCGCAAGAGGATTAGCGACTACGCGCTCGTCATGGGCATGTTCGGAATCATCGTGATGGTCATCGAGAACGAGCTGTCCAGTGCCGGAATCTACGACAAGGTAAGAGAATAACAGTCATGCACATATCTTCCTACTTGAGTTCTTTTCCTTCTAAGTCCCGTTCGAGAGCTCTTCGGTTTACTCGTTTTATTACCTATTGAAAATTAAGGGAACTGGAAAGTAGTGCGGTAATTTATTAGGTTTCATCATTCTTAATCCATTGTGACAATGTTTAGAGGAATATTTCCGGGCATTACAGTTTGTCTTAAGTGCATTGTAGAAATTATAATTTGGGAGTAGGTCATATGCTCATGAATTTATCGCAATGCTTTTAAGATTTTTAAGGGAAAATTACTCAGATATATCCTACAAAATGATGGTATTTGCGTGATGAAAACAATTTCTGGCTTCCAAATGATTTTCAAACAGGCCTCAAAGAAGGAATTTTGAGTAATAATTAAACTTCAATCCGGGACACAGATGGCAAGAAACGACGGATAAACTAGCAGACACATTAATTTCGACGATTTGGCTCGCAAGATGGATAGTGATTACGTTATGAAAGTTATTCTGCGTGTACAATTAACATACATGATGATCGGAAAACTTAGTTCTTTGCGTTACTTTAATGCCTGCGTGCATTGGTACGCACTGGTATAAACCATGTGTGGATATTGTGGTGAATAATTTGCTAATTGTAGAAGTTATAAGAGAAATTGTATTGGGTTATTGAGTTGAATTTATGAATGTTTACTAGCGTAATAATTAACGTTTAACATTGAATATCATCGAATAAATGTAAATCTAAAAATATTCATTGAAAGTCGCGTCGGCTGTTACTCAGCTATGATGGGTCACCGAAAGGCCTTTGCTGGTCTTACATTTGTATGTTTAATTGCGCTATAACCGTGGGTGAGCTCTAGATCTTTTCCATCGAAACAAAAATATAAGTATAGAAAAACTTGGTGACTTACGTTATCGTTATTAGTTTGAGGTAAGGGTGGGCAAATCAAGCTTAGCACTACATCTGCATAATACACTGCAAGCCACCTCAAGCCATGCAAGAGTGTGGGGTACATGTGTGAGTTATCACCAACATTCTCTGGAATATACCTTAATAAAGTTAATGAAACTACGCCTATAATACATTAGCAAAAACCTGCAAATACCAGTCAGGAAGTATACTTTCACAATCACGCAGTACACTATGGTATAGAAATTATATGTCTTAATGTATTTTGCAACTACATAAATTTACAGATATACGGGAAATATTCAATATGTGATGTTAGTACTACGTATCAGATTAATATACAAATATTAGGGAGGAAATTTACTAATTTGCTGCTCTTCGCCACCAAAAACCTTATTAAAAGTCTCAATGGCTGCTATTACTGTATCTTATTCTCCGAGGAAAAAATTGCATTTATGACCTATCTTTTCTGCTTTCTATTTTTCATGATTTTGATCTCATGATCTAATCTACCGTAGTTTATTGGGTTTGGTAAAATTGTATTGATATGGTCAGAAAAGACATTGGCTTGGAACATAAATATAACATTCAGTACTGATACAGTACAACAATAGCTGATGAGTTGTCAGAGGAACCGAATTACTCCCGAGGTCATCTTGGAGGAACTCTTTGTCCAATATTTCTCGCGTACTTTTACTCTCTCTGATTTCGTGCTCTTATTTCGGTATACCAAGTTTTGCTACTCCTATAACCGACGTATGGCATTGAAGGAAATTGCAGTTATGTGGGAGACTGCCTACTTTGGGCTGTCCTCTCCTTTTCACCCCTAACCCGACGTTTTCCATACGAGCCTTCCCCTGCTTGATGTCTCACTTCGCGTGTTCGTCTGCCACCAAGTTTCGCTGCTACTATACCAACGGTGGGGGTAATAAACGCGGCCGCTTGGGTCCAGGGTTGTGCCTGCGCTACAATTATGTCTATGCTACTTAACTATCACAATGTTAACTTGCCAATGATCTCGTTCTTCATTTTGTCCAACACAAGCGAGCTGATGTTTATTCATGTTTCGTTCAACGCTTGCGGTCACGTGGTGCGTTACGTTGTCGTTCCACACGTCAATTATAGTGTTCACATAATATTTACACATCGTAAATTAATTATCGGCACTCTTGCTGTCAATACATTTTTACCATTTCTGAGGTCTTGAATGATTATCCACTGGTTTGGCCAGTGATTTAAAATGATAGCTGTCTACGGAAGTACATTTTACAAATAATAGAAAATGACTAATTACTGATATTGTACAGTCCGCTTTATTAAATTCGCTAAACACGTGTTTCAACTGTCACGTGGCAGCGATCAGGAACAATCTGCGACACTCTTACATAAGGTACAGGCTGCGTGACAGCTGAAACACGTGTTGTACGAAGTTAATAAAATGGACTGTACAATATCTGTCCTAAGTCATTAAAATTATATTCCACCATACCTCGCCTGACATCGTTGAATAATAGAAAAGTTTAAATATGCAAAAGACTGTGCCATATGTGACTGGACCATGAAATATAATTGTCACACACACTTCAATATCTTCCACAGAGAAGAACCCTATGGATTGGGTTCTCTCAGAGGCATAATTGACTTGTGAAAAATACGATTGAAGGAAAAATAAAGGGAAAAGTCCCGAGAGGAAGGTCAAGGGATAGAAATACCTACAATTCCTACGTACACAAAATAAAGAAATAAGTACTTGCATTAGAATAACTACCATGGAGTAAGGGAACATTGCATAGGGAAGAATGAAGGGTTGCAGTAAAACAATCTTAGGAATGAACGAACAATGATGACTTCAATGTTATTACTACTTCCTTTAAACGCAAGCTTTCTTGGTGCTTTCTTCGGACAATGGATCTGGCCGCAGAAAATGAAGGGGTTTTAATTGATAGGCATAGTAGTATACGTGTTAAGTTTTCAACGTCGGAAGCGACGTCTGCTCTAGATATTAGTGGGTTAAAAATACGCGTCTGCCCCAGTGTTTTCGCCCTGCTGGACCAATCACGCGACATGAGTCTGTTATGAATGTCGCCTCGCGCGCCAAAAACATCAAGATGAGTTAGATGATTATCGATGTTGGTATTAACGGAAGAGTAATTTTGGATCTATGACTATAATAGTCCAATGCTCGCTTTGAATAACGTGATGATGTTTTCATTCATATTAGATCAAACGAAGGCAAGGAATACATACGTGCATGAGATAATGATTCAGGCGTCACTAGGTGGAATCGTCTTGAGTCACATATGATAAATAAGAAGACTAGGATATTTTGCATATCCGACCTTGGTTTTGGCACTAGGTACCATTTTCATATTGCGTAGTTACGAATCCATGGTCGGATATGAGAGATTAAATGTTATGAATATAACCTAGTAACAATGTCTCCATAAAATACATACTATTAGGTACTATAGATGTGTGTTTTTTGTCAGCAAAAAAAAAATTTCATAATATCTCTAATGCCATATTGCTAGACTTGTAAGCTCAATTTTTAACGAAGTATCTAAAAAATAGTATGGTTCACGACTGAGCAAGAAAAGGCGGAATTTGAAGATGGGTGAAACAAAAGAAAAACAATGTTAGAGACCTGAAAATCACCAGAATTCATAGAATTGTGGTTCTGAAGATAGTTGTTCGTGTTAATATTCATTTAATTTTACTCCGAGTGCATCATTTAAGTGTGAATATATAATTCTTCTCCAGTGCTTAGCCTTTGTAGCTATCCAGGTTCAAAGTTGCAACATTTACTAGCTCGTTATCAGGTGGTTGCCCGCGGTCTTTATTTGATTCTAGTGGCTCATAGCTGTGAATAAAGAAACTTGAGAGCAACGTTAGAGCAGAAAAAAGTATTGTGAATGAATTTTGGTACCCAATAAATCTATATTTGCTATCAATAAGTTTGATAAGATTACGCTCCTGAGTCTGGTGGAAATATAGCTCTTAGAATATTTCCCACAAATTTTATGTAGGTACGTTTACGTTTGTTTACATTTGCTCATTTGTTAATTCTTACTGGGCATAATGTTTTCCCATTATCTCTCTGCATTAAATTTCCTCAGTGAAAAATGGTTATTTTTTTATCGCAGGGAACCGGATATTTGAAATTTAAAGCCAATATAAGGTTATTAGAATCACAGGAAAGCGCAGTTATCGATAAATGGTTCACTGATATTTTTCATCACTATTAAGTTGCATATCTAGGAAAAATCGATTTTTACCCCCAGAAACAGCAGTTTTCTTAGCCCCGTAGCTATTGACCGAGTTTGATTAAATATGGATATCAATGAATTGTGAAGTAAATGTGTTGAAAGGTATCCGCGACGTCGTTTCTCTAAGGTGAACGATAAAATTACTATAATTAACTCTGATGTATTAGGACGACATTTAGCTGCTGTTTTTTTGTCTTCGGAAATATAAATAATTTTATATAAATTACTTAGTAAGAATCTGTGCATATTATTTTTTCAGAAACTCGTTGTGCGTTGCATAAGTGTTTAGATGCGATCTTCATCGACTGACGAAATAATATGAGTTTTTTAAAAATTGAGGATATGATGTTAGTTCCATTTTCTGTTTCTATATTAAAGTACATTTATAATTTTCTGATGCTTATCTAGCCTCACATAGTCCGTTGATATTGATTGATATCGAAAGATGAATAATAAAATCATTTGTTTTCCTGGTACCTACTTACTATTCGTTGGCTTATCTTGTCTTATCTGATAAACTTATCTCTGGAAGTAATGTTCTGTTCGTTTATTGAAATCCATCCATCCGTTAATTACAACGAAAAATTAAATTTTTAATGATGAAAAAATATTTTTCCCGCCACTATATATTAAGCTCTGGTGCTAAGGAACTCCATATTATTGATTTTGGTGTGCATTATGGTTTTTTGTTATCCTATGTGCCATCACGTCTGGTATTGAAAAAAAGGCGTAAGAACTTCTGCGTTTCAGATTGAGACAATCAATGCACCAATTTTAAGTGTGTATTTCAGAGACTTAAGAATAGAATATTATAGGTCGAATAGAAAAACTGTTTTTCTACTGTATCATTCACGTCTGTTTGACTGCTCAGTGATTAGCACTACAGCTAAGTTATAGGAAGTGGGAGAGATTGGAATGAGACATCTACTGCAGTGACATAGCGGAAAACGTCTGTTTATTGCAGCATATAACATATTATATTATATATATTATACAAGACTTCGACAGGTATCCTGGTGTTATAATATCCTATCTATTACGCGGTATAATTATTATTATATATTATATAACATATTATATTATATATATTATACAAGACTTCGACAGGTATCCTGGTATTATAATATCCTATCTATTACGCGGTCTTCCAAACATAGTTTTGCGTGTTGCACGCACCTGACATTTGCGGGAAAACATGCGAGTGGTACACGCGTAAATATGATAATGACCTTCTTTATTACCATCACCCTCCGTTTCCTTTCAGCATATATTCTTAACTTTCAACTTAACATTCATTCTTTGTCTTTAACATGCAATGGTGCACCGATGATTGCCAATACTTAGTCATAATCGCTCGATAACTCTTACATATTTAATTTGGTCATTCAAGACGGCATTCCTACCTCTTGTGTGGTTTGAGAATGAGGATTTAAGTTTTTACCAAACTTTGTAGCATAATAGCGTTGGTGAATTTGACAACAATTGACCTTTATGTACTGCATCAGAAAATAAACCAAACGTTTATTGATTAGGTGGGAAAATATGTAAGTTTTTTGTGTTTTATGGCATGAATTATATAGTTGTATTTAAAACACATTGATATTTTAGTATATGTCCTACGAATAGTAGCCTAATTGTTCCATGCAATTAATAAAACGTATTTAAATTAGCCCAAATACGACGTTGTTTTGCATACATGATTCCTATTTCAATTCTAAAAACCCTTGTCTAATACACGCATGATGAGGAATCGAAAAAAGGGTATCTCTTGTTATTTTTTGAACTTTTTCTGTTATATATCGTAATTACAATGACTAAAATGGTCCTCTTTGTCGTCTTGGAATGATTCAGGCTTCTTGCATTGGCTATGGTAAAGTCATCATCACTGAGGACTTGCTTTATCGGCTGAAACATTCAGCCTTTAATGCCAAATAATTGTACTAAAAGACTGCCTTACTCACTTAAAAGTCGGAGGGAATCAGACGCAATTAAGTTCCAAACGCGTTTGCCAAAACAGTTGCCGATTGAGCATCCTGCTGAGGTAAAGGGATCACCCGGCTCCAGAGGATATTGTCTCCCAACAGTGGAAGAAGAGATCAAAAGAATGGATGCCAGAGACTTTAAAACTTTTTAGCATACGACAGACATAGCTCTGCGGCGTCTTGTTAATCCTACTGCCTTAACTGAGGCTCGTCCCAGGCTTCGATACTTCTAAGAAGGCTTCGGGAGAAGCGGATGGTAGTGCCTTACGTTTAATCTTATTCTATGAATTGCCGAGGTGGAATTAATAAGATTTGGTTGGTGGGGACTCCAGCTTGGTTTTAATGAGAGCATGCAGCCTGCTCTCGTCGGTATTGGAGTACCTTACTCCCGCCGCGGCGCGCCGTCGTTGTTGCCTAGCTGTTGAGGGTATACCAGTGTAAAATGTTTCATCATCTCGCAGCGAGACTTCTCCGGTGAACCGTTGTTCATTTCGCATCTGCATAATCCTGGGGATGCCGCTTATTAAAGCCTCCGCATCCGTCACCCTTTTCCTGTCACACCCTTAACAGTTCATTATTACACGGAACCACTGCGCTTTATTTCCTGGTCGGAGGAAGATGGAATTTTCATCATGGAATTTTAGGTCACCCAGACTTTCCATTTGTGCCACATTATTCCGGTTGAGTGCATAAATGCAAACATTTCGGCATTATTTTGATTGTGCAAATTCACCCCAGTTTTCGAGCGTGCATTTTTTTATGTGGAAAATAATTTCGAGTTTAAGAACTTAAAAACTTAATGAATTGCGTTTGACGGGCATAGTTGATGGTGTGTTGCTCTTCAGCCAAAGGTAATGAATACCTCCACAAATAGTATTTCATTATTTAAAAATTATGTACATAATAGAGAACTTACAAATTTTTGTGTGCATTTTTCGTCAAATACGAGGGAATTTCCGCAAATGTTGAAGAATATTTTAGCCTTTGGCGCTTATTTACTGAGTATGGGCCAAAACTACTTGACTATGCCAGTCCCTGTCATGTTCAGCAGATATAAATACGAGGGAGACTTGCAGAGGCCTTTAATACTAAAATTATAGCAATATGTATACTTACTGAATTGCCAGATAAAATTCAAAGTCCTAAATCTCAAATTATAATTATATACAAACAATTATATGATTTATGAATCACTTTAATCATGATAACAGGAAATAGATCATGCGAATAGTAGTTATACTGACTGGAATTCAGGAGTTCTATTGTTCCTTTTACAAACAATTGGTTAATAACACGTGCTTTGAAAATGGGAAAAAAATTGTGATTGAAGAGGCAAAAAGCCTTATAAAAGAGAGGATTTCTCCTCCACTTTCTTATAAAAATGGCGTGTGAATTTAATAGCAACTTGACTAGGTTAAAAGAAGAACTCAGCGTCATGATCCTTTGAATAAATGAGCCATGCGGAAGGGAAGATGCTAAAAAAGATGAGGCATTTTGACGTAGGCTTACGTCTTAAACTTAACTCTACAGGGGCTAGATAAATATAGGACGACCGAATATTCAAACGAAGCATCTAATTGGAGCCCCCGAACTATCACATAGGTACTGTCATCACTAAATATATTGCTAAAAGAGAAATATTTTGTGATCAGAAGAGAATTCAGAAACATTGCATGTAATTGCACATCAATGAATTTTAGAATAGGGAACATTTGCATTTTACGTACAAGGGCGTATGTCAGGTGGTGTTTAGGAGACAAGCTATTAAAACAGAGGGAAGGAAATGGTGTAAAAGTGAAACGTTTTGACGCATTGTTGTTTTTTTTCATGTGCCACTATTGTAAATGGTGATGCAGATTTAAATATTATCTATCTGTGCCTAAAATGTGTTAAGTGTAATTGTGCCACTCCCTCCATTAGTAATAGTAAGGATATGCATCAATACACAATTGTATTTCTATTCTGGAATGAAAGGCTAAAATTCATGACGTAGCATTGGGTTGGGTTGATTTAGTGAAATAACCTTGGTTTAGCTTTATTCCTATACTTCAAAACTGTTTCTAAAGTGAATTCATGTTATTAACTGGATTGATTAGCTAGTTTTCCTGTAATATATGATACCGATATTTTTTGTTGATGCTCCGATGCTGGTCATGCCTAAAACTTGGTTTTTCGCCTGTGTTATGACTTTTTACATATTTGCCTATTTTTTATCTTTATAATTAATAATATTTTACTTCCCTATATATTATTTACAGCTGTACTATATGTTGAATATATCTTAAAATCTTCTCAACTCAATACATCTCTCAAGTACTATTTTTATTGCAATTTTGTCACCATATGAAGTTTCAACTCTGTTGCGCTGTATGTACCCAACCAAGCCCTTCCTTTATCTCCTAAATTTATATTTGAAATTTCTCATTTGTGAAATTGTTTTATCTCGTAAAATTGACGATCAATTACTTCTTGACATTTAGGATCGGCCGAGTCCTCAAATAATCTAGACAAATCTCAGTTTGTGTCCTATTCTTCTTCCAATTCCTTACCCCCAATCCCTACCGTCTTCATGCCTGGTGTCCCAAAGGCTCATTCCACCCAAAATTGTGACGGCTCACTCGTTTCGGTTTATTTTATTCAGTTTTCAATTTAAATATTTCTGTGATGGATCTCAAATGCTCAAAAATAATAGAGAAGCAACAGTATAAACTTTCTTATTCCTATTGTTGGACCATATTTATTAACTGTACGCTATTTTCATAATGAATTAATTGTTCGAGCCATGAGTTCCATTGATCCAATTTGCAAAAGTTCGTCCATATTTCCTACTTGAAGAAATTAGAAGGTGTAGATGTTTGCAACAGATATTGAGAATCGATGGGAAGCCGAAGGCCGTGAAAGAAGGGAGGATGTTGGGTAAACAGGAAAAGGGAAGGAGGGGAATAAACTTTATGGGTGGGATGTAGAGAGGTACTGAGGTGAAGGAAGAAATCGTGCAAGGAGATGTGGGAATGCGCATATAAACGTCTTGGGGATTCTTAATCTCTTTTATCGAAACCTTCCTCAACCTGTAGATTTCCGTAATTATAATAAATACATAAATACTAGCATAAAAACTAAAGCCATTTAATCTCGAAAGGTTCTTGGCTACCCATGTATATACATTTTGATTCCATACGTGCGAGCCATGCCACGAATGCGCGTATAAAAATCTAGATCAGTTTTAATCTATTCCATTGAAGCCTTCCTTAACCGGTAGATTACTCTAATAAAAACTGATTTGAAAGTTATGGTTGGGTGCTCTATCAAAAGGAAAACCCCTAATGTTTCTCATTCGGGAGAAGAATGAACCGGTGGAGGTTTGCTTCGACTTGATCATGGAAGCTGTGGTGGCATAAGGGTCATCTGGCAAACCGATGCTGCCTTCCGACATATTTAGCCGGAGCGACAGGAAGGGGAGTGGCCAGTGGCCAGATGGATCGGTGCGGGGGAAGGGGAATGGGGACGGGAGGGACGCCGTGCCAGGGCCTTTGACACATTAGACTGGCTGGAGGACGACGTTCCCCGGCGATGAGTGTCGTGCACCTGAATCCTTGGGGGCGACATGCATCAATCGTCTACCTATCCCAACGGGCCTTCGATCCCCTCCCCTCCCTCACCTATGCGGTTCTCCAATTTCTCCCTCAGCTCCCTTGAGATAGAGCCCTGCTCAACACTATGACGCTCATTACACTCTCAGCTCTACGCGTCCTAGCTCTTACGTCAATATCACGTGCACGTGTTAGAGGAATAATGATCACGTAGCGTCGGTTTTAATGAAGATGGAACTCAGCCACTTCAATGAAACTTATGTATTTAACACAAGAATAGCATAATTGCCGGGCCACACGTTACCTGCGTCAATGCGGGGCAACGTCTGCTTGAGCGATATTGCAAGAAAGTTATCGTATATAAATAAACAGGCATCAAGTAATTCTTCACAATTATACGTCCCAATCGGACGAACATATAGATGATCGGATAGGTATCTCTCGGCTGAAAGCCAAAGATGGAATTCCATTCAGCCCCGAGCTCATGACTCAACGGGCCTGATTTAGTGTGGGATAGTATATGATTTGATTTGCCTCACTTCACCGCGTGAGTTCATGATCAAATTAAGACATTATGTGGTATCTCTTGAATTGTGTAGATTACTTAATGAACTCTCCTTCCAATAAAATCATAAGGAATCTACAGTAGTGATCGATCATTTCTATGAAATTCCCACTCTCGGTTGTTAGACTAGACTCTATACTTGTATCAATATCTTATGATTATTACAACAAATCACCAGGTTTGAAATGCCCAGCGTGAATTTATTTTCTGCCTAAATTAGTTTCTCACAGCCTCCATTAATTAATAGTACACGTAATATTAATAATTAGAAGTATCTTAACCCGTGTATTACATGTAGCATATTCGTAAACGTGGCACGATCTTAGTTGCTGCCTTAGCAGTACTTCGTTCTCATGACTACTTTTTGGTCCGCATATAGCGGCCAGGGGAGCATCCTGGGTTCAACCCTGAAATGGGACGAGTGTATTACATGCCTGGTGAGGAAACATCCCGTTCCTCTAACCCTGAAGGTGGTTTTCAAAATACTTCGTACAGTTAGGAGAGAACGTAGGAGTACAGTTACATTAAATTTCGCCTCTAAAAACGTTTTTTTTGTGTTTGAGAAATAAATAACATATGCAATGACTCAAACTCTTCAATCGTCTTATCTTATTTAACATCTCCAAGCTACAATGCTCGTTAACTCAGGTCTCTGCTACTGATAAAAACAACAAGTTGTTCTGCTTAATTGTTTTATTTTCTACAGTGTGTTTCGACGCCAAAGCGCAAACTGTTTGAACCTGAAGATGACGACTAGTAGTTAAAACGTACGGTAGAAAATAAAACAAGTGGGCAGTTTCCCTTTGGTGTTTCATCGATATAAGATGCTGTTTCACCACGCCTGGCCTAGTAAAGTTGAGCTAAGGTCACTGCGTCATGTCTTGCTCCTAGTTAGTCAACCAACATTTACTTGAAATGGATTGGATACATTTTTGGATAATTTATTGATGCTTTGGAAGAATATAAGTTAAGTGAGGAAGAGAAATAATAATGATGAAGATTCTAGGTCTGAGGGCTGGTAGAATATTTTAATAGTTGATAAGAAGAATAACTTGTGTCAAAATAACTTAAATGTCTTTTGGGGAAAATTCTGTGAATGCCTGCACAATAACTGCACTGGTTTATTCAACCTAAGTGATGCCCAAGGTTAAACACGCGATGTTTCTAGGGTTTCTGTATCAGGGTAAATATATTTCTTATATCATATTCCTTATAATGACAGTAAAAAGATTATATTCATCTTTGCCGAATAACTTCGATTAAATAAGTAAAAATTTCCTCGGTTAAAAAAACGACCTCTATAAGGGATTTCACCGTGAATTGTTGGCTTGTCAGGTCAAGCGAGCGGTTTAGAGGACACCTATGCTACTCCGGCTTCTTTCCCTATCTGTATGGTTTTTTTCTGTTGGAAATTTCTAGGTATATTATCTCTCTAATGCCCTTGATTCTCTACCATTTTTTTCGAAAAACGCAGGACAAGTAAGCCTACTTATGTAAGTGCATTAAGTAAGTAAATATTATTCTTTAGTCAGCCATACCTTTTTTCTGGGGAAAAGCGCATCGATATTTTGAAAAGATTCGCTCATCCTAGTGAATCGTAGTTCTAGCTCGTATCTGGGTGACAAGAGAACTAATGCAGTGAACTAGGTGGATCTGGGATCGTTAGGTGGAGCAGAGGGTCGAGAGCGTTATTGCGCCTATAAAATCCCCTGACATTTGAATGAAGCCTCACGCATTCTCTCCTCCTACCCCATTGTTTGAAGGTGAGTCTCTGGCGTTCCTCCCGTGATCTCGCCCACCTGACAGGTATAGATAGATGGGCGGATCTTTCGATCGGTGGCTCTTAAACGTGGGAGAGGAGTGAGAGACCAAACCATTGCCATGGTGTCGAAACGACCGGCCAAGGCGCGCGCTTTCACCCCACGAGGCTGATGAATGGGGTAGTCAGTCTTAACCCCATCGCTTGAGCCGGCGTCAAACGGGACGTTTTTCTTTTCTCCGCGTTTTCATGCGTGTGTTGGAGCCGGGGTGGTCTCAAAGCGTTGATAAAATGAAGATAGTATTCAGCCAGGGGAAATTTGCCTTCAAACAGAAGATAGCGAAAGCGCCTGATCACACGTTCCCCGTGCCAATACCAGCCAACGTCTCCCGTCACGATATCCCAAGTGGAGATAAATAAATAAATAAATAAATAAATATATTTATAAATATATACACAAAACGAAAATTTCGCCAATAGGCCACAACAATAAAAACACTTGACAGGGGGTGTGGAAAGAAAAGTAAAAAGAGAGAAGACTTACTGTACGTTTCGGGCATGTAGGCCCTTCTTCAGCTATAGGAAAAGTGACTTTTCCTATAGCTGAAGAAGGGTCTACATGCCCGAAACGTACAGTAAGTCTTCTCTCTTTTTACTTTTCTTTCCCCACCCCCTGTCAAGTGTTTTTACTATATATATATATAAATAACTAAGGTGTCAGGCGTGACAAGCTAAAAAATATAGGCACACACAAAAAAGGAAACTCATACGTTTGATATTTAGGCAGCTCGACTGCCATCTTCTGAATTATTATTCTATATAATTCAGAAGATGGCAGTCGTGCTGCCGAAATATCAAACGTGTGAGTTTCCTTTTTTGTGTGTGCCTATATTTTTTTGCTTGTCACGCCTGTGACACCTTAGTTATTAAATGTTTTCACCACGTGTGATTTTTCATACACACACAGGAGCAAGCATCAAATAGTCCTTTACAATTAGACGTGCCAGGTGGACGAGCGCAGCAGCTGACGATCGGATAGGTATCCAACAGCTCGATGTAAATTATGGAATTGCATTCAACTTTTAAGATCTGCAGCTAACCTGTGCTACCCAGCGTTTTGGCAACGCTTGATCCGTGCTGCGTTCCGCGTAGCGTAAATTTCGTCAAGCTGTATTGACCGCAAGGGGGAGCAAAGGTGGTGGCCCACGGCATATTTTTTCGTAAATTAATTCATGAATAATTCATACAAACTCTCAGAAACAGACTGCGGAAGCACGTGCCAATATTCTGTGAATTTCTGTGATTCGTCCAATTCATGAATGTTTCCTAATAGTGTGACTTCGAGCCGTTTACGTTGATGAATTTTGTTTCATGAATATGGAGCTCATGAATAAATTTACGAAAGAAAAGTTACCGTGGGACCAAGGGCTAAGGGCAGTTTTCGCGTTTGACTACCTTGGTTCCTAAAGTCGTTATCCTTCCTCGTCGATCTTCTTGTCGAGTCAAGTTTCTACCACTCCCTATATTTTAATAATATTGGGCTTGCCCTATGAGTTGCGAACACTAGGCGAGTTCAATTCTTTCGTTTTGGATCGTAAAGATAAGGATCTTTCCATTCGCTCTAGTACGCTAACCACTTGGCCGCAGAAATTCACACTTCTCTTCTATTCGTTACAGATCCTCCGAACTAGGAGGTGTACGTAAAAACTTATCGGAAGCATAGTTGATTTTCGCTAAGATACCAAAGAACGCATCGGCTATTGTATTTTGTGCTGATTTTCCATAAAGGTGCCAATCAAGGATATTGCGAAGTTTTTAATTACTATTACTTTATGGTAAACATTCTACGTTTTTAAATACTTCTTTAGAAAGATTTTAAAGTATCAGGCGAAAGTTTGTGGAAAATTGTCACAGATTGCATTGTAACAGAAAACACTTTGTAAATATTTCCACACTAACTTTTATTCTACCTTGATAATGGCAATGTTTGCCGAAACGTAGGTCGGTAGAATAAAAGTTAGTGTGGAAATATTTACAAAGTTTTTTCTGTTACAATGTAATTTAGAAGGGATTCCATCACTATACAAAAAACATTCCGCCATGGCTTTACCCCTACACTGCCTGGTTATTTTTGTCTCTGCTTGAATATATATATATGTATATACATGCATGAATAAAACAGTGATACACTTAACAAACACGCTTCTGTGTTCGTTTAGTGTATCACTGTTTTATTTATGCATGTGCATCGTCGCCGAGAGCGATTTTCTACCAAGACATTATATATATATATATTATTTTTTGCCTGACATGTTCTACTTATTGCAGGAAAAATAGCTTTTAAAATTTTGATAAAAAGTATTAATCTTATGTGTAGATTTTTATCTTATTTTAAAATCAATTTAAACAAAACCAAAATAAATTGGCAGTGCCAATATGTGGCTCATCACGAAGTTTAGGAGCACCCACAAAATGCCAACTATTGACAGATTACCGGACGTTTCGGCAGCTCACATCGTTGCACTCACCGTCGTTCACATGCGCTGAAGTGCACTGACGTGTTCCGTCATCAGCACTAACTTGAACACCTTGATTTGAATGCTCCCAAAGTCGCGAGACGCGCTGCTGACAATTACCGGCCTCTCAAGTTAATGTGGCTGGAGCGGTAATCGTGAGTCATTGAGTGCACATTTTAATAACTTTTCAAGTAAGTCGAAAAAAATCTTTGACAATATTTCACTTAAGTACATATGCTGACACGGTGGAAATCACCATGCTTGCTGTAGTGTAAATGATGCAAGAATTATATATTAAAATTTTCGCCTTTATTAAAGCATTTTAATGACTTGGATTTTCGGCGCGGAACTCGAAATTCAAGCGAAGTACGTTTACCGTATGTAGAATTTATTTTTTCTAAGTTTTAACATAGTTTTTTTTCACTCGGATTGCTTGATGTTTTTAGCAACCACTGCAATTATATGAAATGTATTATTTCGCGTTTGAAGTAAATCTGTTAATAAATTATTGAATTAATTTGAAGTATATGTATTATTCCATGAGGCTACGTGTTAAATTAGCATTGAATTTCCAAGAAACCATATCGGTAACATGTTATTTTCTTCACTTTTATCTATAGATATTACTAATATCGACAATAACGGAAAGTTTCACACTTATCTGCACACAAACGGAAATCGCTCCGAGCACCTTATATGCAGTTATGCTGGTTGCGTTTCCAAGTATTTATTGTCCTCTCCGCTCTTGTGCCCACCCGTTTCCCAGGAAGCTTTCCCTTCTAAACGTCTAGATTTCCGTAGGCGGGTGCCGACACGTTTTGCTACCATTCTATAATTACCTCCCAAAGTCTCCTCATTTCTTCCTATTTGCAACCTGTGAAGGTATATCAAACATACGAAAAATAAATTGAATTTTTTACGTGTCCTATTTTTTTCTCTTCTTCTCGAGCTATATTTTGTTTAAATTTCAAAGTGATTTAGCTAATCTTTTTGTAATCTCTCAGTGTGTATGCAAGTTCAAGCAAGAAAAATAACAGAATTAAAATGTGATTATTTTTTCACTTACAAACGGTATTCGGCTATTTCTAACTGTTGGCAATTAATTCAAGTTTGCGTAAATTGCCTAAATTAATATTAATTTACTCGATTTTGTGCATATTTTACCATTAAAATTATGGAAAGGCAAAATTGTTCGATACAGAATATTTTTTTATCTGGAAGAAATATTTAATCATGTCCAAATCAAACGTATAGTTGAATTCAACTCATTTTTACTTTTATGGTTTAGAAAAATTTCACAATTTTTTTATATGATGACACAAATAGTATATCTTGCGCACGGGCCAAACCGCGTGTTCCTACATTTTTTTCCCAGCCATTCTGTAAATACGAGATATTAGCCCATAATATTTCTGTAATTGCGAGATTTTCATAACCCCATACATCCATGTCTTAATTTGCCCGGAATCAGGGATATTAACTTTTTTATGACACACGAACAATGATCGTTCTCCGCACAATTTTGTGGAAATGAGGTTGAAATGCTGCAGGAAAGGAAAAATAATTTTAGCTCTCATTCGAAATAAATTTTATATTTGGATCTAAGTTGCTAAAAATTTCCCAAAATGAAAAAGAGTCGCTAGTGACGTAAATTATCCGGGCTTTTATGAAAGTTTTAATGAGTTTTGGAAGTAATTATTTTTGAGACCTCATGTTAAATATTTTTATGTGGCCAAGGTCCGTTAAGTGAAACTCGGGGTTAATTATCAGATTCATAGTATTTTTCTTTTCGTGCTCCTGCTTTTAATGGCATGGCCTTCACAGCATTAACCTATCATAAGCTCTACATTAGTGTCATAAAAAAAGAATTCGGCTCCATTTACCGAAATTTCATAAAAATAGCTAAGAAAAAAACTTAAAAGTTTAAATAGATTTATTGTTATACGATAGATTTCATCAAATAGACCTAATGGTTCCCACTATTTAATGACGCCAGTATTTTAAAAATATGTCTTATTAAATTTCTATTATTCTTTGCTATCAGTATGAAAACTCTTTGAATTAATAATTTGTGGTCTTCAGCTTTAAATTCAGAGCATTAAATGTGATATGAACCGAAATGAGTTTCAAAAAGAATCTCTTGTTATAGGAAATGCAAAAGATTCTAGATTTGAATACTCAAAATATATACCTATTCAGCAAAAGTAGCGGAATTGCCTAAAATACCTTAGAATCATGATATTTTGCTGATCTCTTTTGTATTTACAAAATTAGTGATGGTATTAACAAATAAAGAAAGAAAAACCTTTTACACATAAGTCAAGTACATTTTTGTTCGTATTATATTTTTCATATGCGGAAAGTGTCAGTTCTGCGGATGAACTCTGGAAACTAATTGGATAAATCAATGAAAATGTTGGCTCGAATGATGCCAATGTAACCGGAAACGATGAAAAAATAACGATCATAATAGTCGACATAAGATGGGTCAAAATTTTTCCGGTGAAAGAAATGTAGTGGGTGTAACAAAAAGTGTTCTTTGGAGTGAATGCAAGCAATTGTAACGGTGATGTTAATCCAGATATCGTTTGGTTATAACAAGTTAGCCAGATGATCTTCATGGGATTAAAAAAAGAGCTTTCAACTAAGTCTAGCCATTTCATGTGTAATGTTGAAACATTCGAGTGGACGCTGGACCAAAAAAAAATTCCTTTACCACTCTTTTTCAAAGCTATGACATCATTTTTAATTGGCCAATGTCTGCTTGGCTCATATACCGGTTAAATAAACAAGTTTTGTGTACAATCGCGAAGCAGCTCCTATGACCGTTGCAAGAAAATTACAAAACTTTCCGCAACTGAACGCAAACATTGTTTGTTAACCAAAATGTTTTACAGCATATTAAGTGTTAAGAGCCGGCAGAGACTGAGGCTACACGCTATGCTTGGATTACTTGAAATGTTCCGATCAATTCATCCTCCGTGTCGTATTGACACTCAGTCAATACGACACGGAGGATATTGTATTGACACCGCGCTATATATCAAGAAATGATAGAAGTTTCAATATGAGTGATGTACTGCCAAAATGATTTGTGAAAGATTCCTATTTTCCACACTTAATTAGAGACTATTGAAAAAATAAGGTGCCAATAACAAAAAAAAACTTTTGCTTAACGTACAATTTACATTTTTATTCTCCCTCCTCCTTTTCCCTATTCTCTCTCCCCTTTACATTAGGGTGCGTCATATTTTTCGAAATTCGGAAAAGCTATAAGTACCACCCTTCAAAAAATTCATTTTAATGAGAAAACACATACGTGAAATTTTTGTTGAGTTGCGATATCGTTAACACATCGCATGAGGCCTGAAATACCCCATTCAAAAAATGGAAACCTCGCATCTTAATAACTGCCTTTATAGTAAATCTATGATTTTACGACCCTATAGACTAAAATTTTATTATTTTTTACCTATCTTTAGCCGTTTAGGAGATGCAGGAGGGGGAAGCGAGATCGAAATGCTAATTAAGGGGCGCCGGCGCGGACGAGTTCGCCTGTCCGTAGACCCCCCCCCCCCCCCCCCCCCTGTTAGCGGCCCACGACGACACCGCAACTGCTACGTTGTCTCGTGGCAATTGCATAGTTCTGAAGCACTCATTCACTGGTTATGGCGAAGAACATGGTGTTTTAGTAAATATTTAAATTTATTATTACCTCGGTCATAAAAATTTACCAAATCTGTCATCTTCATTTTAAAGAAATCTGTATAACTTGCAAAATCAAACTGGCAATATGAAGGGCAGTGCACTAATAAAAAGGAAAAATACAAGGAGTTTCAGATACCAATACTTATCTATAAGTTTTTATTTAAGTTGTCTTCCTTACATCTGGCACCCTTCTATGTTCTTGAACAAGTAACAATTCGAGGTATTTATTCTCGTATTTGGTCAAAGTACTGCAAAAATCTTTCAAAAATTTATTTCCTCCCTTGGCATGGTCATTAACTACTTGCAATGACTTGACTACTCTCTCTCCATGGAGGTAACTTGAATTCCTCGCCTGACTACTGACTGGTTTATCAAATAAATCGCAGTTAATTTCCAAAATTTGAAAAATATTAGCCGTTATTTTCGTGGCTAAATTGGCGATATTTCATTTCTGGTGCATCATCTAAATGAATGTGTCTCCTCCTGGACCATTCTTCCTGTGCTCCTCGAGATTGGATACCTTCCACTAGCCTCGCTCTTTCTTTATCGCTAAGACTGAAATCGAATACTCAGAGACCCACCAGCTCCTCACTCAGGTACCAAAGGTGTTCCATGATTTTTTTCTGTGCAACTTTGACGACAGTAATATTAGTGCTCTCATATTCAATGAGCTTCTTTAAAAAAATAAGTCATTTCTAGGTGCTGATGTGGCTAACGGGGAAACATACCAGGCATGGATATAAACTTTTACAATAAATATGCAAACATCAAATAGCCCCTTGGCATCAACATCGGTAATTAGCACTTGCTCACGAAAAACCCAAATTTCAAGTGCGTAAATGGCTTTGCACATCCACCTCGCACAATGTATTGGCCCTGGCTGTAAAAACATAACACCTTTGGCCGTATCGTAAGTTAGTGTTGACATTAAAAATAACGATGGATTGATTATTGGGGATGATTAGAGATTTCAACCTAAAATGTAAGCAGTTGAGTTTTAGTGACATTAAAGTGTACTTTTGAAGGACCCAACATTTAAGTTAATAGTGCTATAAATGAACTATTTGGAAGCGCTTTAGGAGCTTTTCAACGCCATGTATTCCTATACTTTGTCTTTGATATTAGAATATTTTCCCAATCCACTTTTATTTGGTACTGTGTTTAGTTAATGAAATTATTGTTAGAATTCTATTCTGCTTTTTCCAAGAGCTACGGGAAGTTCAATGAATGAATGAATAAAAATCATTCGGCCTATTTTCGAAAACAGCTAGGTTTCGATGGTAGTGTAACTTGCAGCTAATAAGTATTTTTCAAATATTTTTAGAGTTTTAGTTATTTTTGCGACTCTAATGGTAAGTCTTTAGTTTTGAGAGGTTGCGAGATTGAAGAGTATAGAGTTTTTTTCTTATTGCTTCAATATTTCACCCTGTAGTATCATCAGAATCAGATGAAAATAGGAATGCAGAATTAGAAATAATTCTTTCATTAGGGATGATCCTAGCTAATAAAATGGGTATTATTATTTTTATGAGCTATGATTACCGGTCCATTGTCAATTTTTGACAACCAGAGGATGGTTTATTTGGATAGCTGCTGTTTCTATAATAAGAGATACCTGGATTTAGGATATATTACTAAGTCCTACTCCAAGAGAGGATTTGAGATGAAAAAACGTTGATATATTCCCCAATTCTGCGAGGTTAACTAAATTTTAGCCTAACACTAGAGTGATTACGCTATAAAATATTCCTAGAGTGCCCGCGCGGAGCACATGTGCCACCCAGTACTATATTAATTTTTGTAACAAAATTTAGCTATATCAAAGAAAACAAGTTTTAATATTACGAATAAACTTTATTTCCCTTATAATACTCAAACATAACTGAATTTTTTTTAATTTATGAAAAATATGAACAAAATATAAAGTTAAAAAAAATGACATTTTGAATTCTTTGGGATCAAACAAATTTTAATTCTTACTAACATAGAGTTTTAACAATTGAATCATCTTATTATAAAGTACATGAATATATTGTAACTATTCAATCACATTACCATCACAGTTAGAGCACACGATGACTTGGTAGTCTGAACAAACACGCCTCTTGCACTTGTCACATTGTTTCCGTGTACTCCGGTCTCGGGCTCGACTGCAGAAGTCACATCGTCTTTTACCACCCCACATCGGCAAACTTTGTGCTTGTGAATATTTTGATAGCCGCAACAGAAGCCTAGCTTTGAATTTTATTGCCCTGAGTATATTTACTTTTGAAATACTTCGAGTAATACGAGGTTTTCCGAGTTCAAACCCATCCTCCAGCAAATATTTTCGGCGAATATATTTTATTTCTAGATTATTCAATTGGTATATAATAGGACCAACGCCATACTTGGTGTGATTGCAAAACGTAATAATCTCGGGCTTCTTAGATTCTCCACTTTCAGTGTCAAGTTTATCATCATTGTGCATAGTGGACAGCAGTAAAACGACCTTCTTTCTCTTCGGGATATAGTTGACTAGAGTACAATTAGGTTAGAACCCAAATATGGAGTAATTTATTTATCTGGTCTGACTGGTCTTGAATTTCTGAGGTATCTCTGGATTGTTTTTTTTTTAGTATTCCAACTACGGATTCGTTTTTTCATTAACTGTTTGCTTCTTTGAGGTTTCTGCGTCCAGCTCTACAAACTTCAATTACTAACACAAAGCCGAGAAACGCCTTTATTTCTACCAAAAACGTTGTCGCGGTATCACTTTCTCTCTTGTATCTTTGTTTAAATATTCGTGTATTCGACTAGAATGTTCAAAATGTCAGAGTCAAAAAACAACAAAATCATTGGAGACTAGTTTCAGCATCTCTAGCAATACCTTTTGCACCTGGAGGTCGTGTTATAATGTTGTGAGCTCTAGTCCTAGATGTAGCTGGTGGAAATTTACACCACTTTGTTCCATTGCGAGACTCATATGCGGCCAACTGTGACAAAAGCATACTGTCGTCATCAGATTCATCAATTTCTTGGTCCGTGTCAGAAACCTGAGGTGAACCTAGAGTGACACTTAGCTCCTCTGAACCACTATCCTTCACTGCTATCTGATGCACTGCCACTTGAGAGGTCTTCTACTAACCACCTAATTATTATCTCATCGTTCAAATTTGATGTCACTATAACCTAAAAAAATCACGAAGGATTGTAATTTCACTTCGAGAGGTACGATAAAATAAAATGATTTGGTATAAAACAGTAAATCACTAATAAAATAAGTAAAACAAGTAAATATTTAATTAATTGCGATAAGATATGTACGCGTTCCTACTTAGGATATTTAGATTTCAAAAACTTCCTCGAGTGGTCACGTGTGTAAACCACGAATTTTAAACATGCACTACTCAAACGTCAATGCACCGTGTAGACTAACGCGCTACTGACGGGAAGGATGGATAATACTCGCGGAATACCTGAGAAGGCAACACTGTAGCGCTTTGCGTTTATAAACTGTATTACATTTTTACATCCTAGGTTACAAATGTCACCCACGCGAGCACTCTAGAGTTAAGCGCACAGTAGATTTAACTTTCTCCGGTCAAAAACTGGCAAGAATAACGACTGTCCGCGCTTAAGAAGAATTATGAGTATTGCTTTAACAGTAGTGCCGGACGAATTTCCTTGGACATACCTGGGACCTGATTCGATGAAATTATAAATTCAGACGTAAGAGGATACGGTTTACCAGAAAATGTTTTTTAGAATGATACAATCATGGAATGTGGTTCATCATATAATATATAACGACATCTTGTATAAAGATTTCATATTATAAAGAAGATGCCAAAGCATTTCTGCTCATTATTCGCTTCCGAATCTTCGTGGGAACCGGGTTAGTATGTTTACTGGAAGATTGGCCTCCTATCCCGTTCGAATTCCAAAATTTGGGGAGAATTTTCAGCGTAATCTTAATATCTACTAACAATTAGATGCCATGCTGAGAACTCTTCAAGGGCAGTAGTTTTCTTTCAGAAGAGACGTTGAAATGAGTACCCCCTAGCGTCTTTCGCTAAGACTGCATCTACATCTACATAATACCCTGCAAGGCATCTCAAAGGCTTGTGGCAGGGGTTGAACTATCACCAACATGTACAAGAATATAATTTTATAATGTTAATGCAACTACGACTGTTATTGCATTATGAAAATCCTGCAAATATTTGCCAGGAGGTGAAATTCCACAAACATGCACTAAACTATAAGTAGGTATGCTACCAATGCCACAGAAAATATTGGTGTTAATATATTTTGCAACCATGTGTATACATGCATAAATATACAAGTAGTAAGGAAACTAATTCTGTTTTTCTCCACCCTCCCTTCGTTTCCAAAATAACGATCCACCTATATGATGTTTAAATAATGTAATATTTAATGGGAGATGGATGGTGGTGTTTGGATGGTGAATGGATGTTAAATGGTGGAATTAATCTCAGTTGCTGGTTGCCTCCCCAAGATAGCCAATTAACCGAACCCATAATTCTTTGTGTTTGGAATTTGTTTATGCCTCTTTTTTATTTTTATGGAGTTATGTTATTTACTAATACTGAATTAGGTCCGTTACCGAAATATCTACCCACGATGCGATGATGATGATTCAAAATACCCACCCAACCGACGTGGGAGTATCGGTTTTACGAAATACTCATACCGTGTGGCGGGAAAAATTATCTTTCACGTCGAAGTTTTGGGTATTACCAATTTCGCGAAAACACCAAATAAAATGTCAACCGCGGATGGTATGTACCTACGCTCAATGCTTGTCGTGGAGACACGCTCAGCTGTACCGACAGGAACACTGTGGCTTTTTTATATCTATCCAAATGGAGTTCCATTTCTGCCATTGACAGATTCCTTTGTGTGGACGTAACATTTGTATAAACTGACAAATCACGGAAAATGTTCATTTTGTATGTTTTTTTTACCACGCTCATCCACAGCATTTGTCGGGATACCTGCGTTACTTAAACGTCTATTTTTTTAATTCCGCTGAATAAAGACAAACATGTGACGGGTTCTCAGCCAAAGAAAATTTCCAACTGCTTGGTGCGTTCACGGGTGGGCGACTCCATTCAACCGCTTGCTACGTTCACGAAACAAAAGAGAGTAGGCTGTAAGGAGGGTGGAAAGAGGAGAAGGCTTGAGGAAGAAAGACGGAAAGAAAGCCAATTTCCCCTCTCACTCTCTTTATCTCTTTTCATCTCTGACTCCATTGTTTGCCTCATCCCCGTCCCATCTTCTCTCACTTGTCCCTTTAACGCAATCTGTTGCCTCTCTCTGACTTCCATCCCTCGCATTTCTCTCTCTTTTCTCCCTCCACTTCCTGTGACATCATTTTTCGCTTACTTTTAGTCTCCATCTTTCTTCCTTTTCCGCTCTCATGTCATTCTTGTCCAGGCGCAGGCCGGATATAGAACTTTCTAACGGGGAGGACGTGCAGATAGCAACGAAACAGGAAAAAAATATTTTATTTCGAATATTTCCAGCAATTAGTTAACCGTTATTCATTTTGTGTCCATAAAAACGAACATCAGAACGTAATTTCGTAAAAAAAATTTGGTCAGCTCCAGTTTTTAAGAAACTTTTTCTGTGTGTTGTCACACAATTAAAAAACACTGTAAATCCATAGCTAAAGCTCCCATTTTTATACATAATACGTTTTTATTTACAATACTATGTACCATAATGCCTTTTTTCCAACCCTGCCTTACTTCCGTGTGGCGACTGGCTGGGTCAGTTCCGTATTATCCATTTGGATCTTTAATCTCTGTACCCAAGACAAATGAAAATTTTATGGTATGGGAAATTAGAAATTGAGAAACTATATTTTATCGGAATTAAAAAAATTAATTTTACTAGTCTAATTTAATGTATACACACTTTCTATATCTTTGCGTGAAAAATCTTTCCACAACTAAGAATTATAATATATTTAATTTTGTATTGAAATTATAGATAACCTGTTTATTTTTTTTAAACAAATTAGATCTTTACTGATTTTTAATACGATTTAAATTTGGTAAAAGGCCGTTCTTTATCCGAAATTGATCGTAAAATTGACACGCACATCGTAAGGGCATTAGGAAAAATGGTAACTAAATTCTCTTCAAAATAAAAGATGATATTATGTATTCTATATGGTACTTACACTTTAGCTATAGAAATCATAGTATTTATCTTATCTCTATTAAAACGCTTAAAATTATTTAGAAGGTACTTACAAATTTTAACTTGAGAGCATTGATGCCGGCCTCTTTGTCAGCCAGTTGAAGTCCTTTCCTGTCAAACCGAAGGCCGTTGGTCCGCATGGTTGTGTATTAGTCCATTTTTGCTTATTAAAGGCCTGCTGTAAAAGGGGCTTGAGGCTGTTTTCAGGAAAATGTTAAATAATTAAATAGTTGTAATTAAAAAATTAAAGTTTCCAGGGCCTGCGGAAAGCTTATACGGCTCTTTGAGGGGTACACTGTAGACTTAAATGTTTCACGTCACTTGTGTTATCCGTGTTTTCTCGCTCCCTTTTAAAGTTGCATCCCCTGGCGACAGGGGGTTTTCCTTCCTTTTCATTTTCCCCTCCTGCGTCTCCCCATTCCACGCCAACCCTTGCCTGAATCCCCCACCCTTTCCCTTACCCTCCCTCGGCCGCAATTAGTTCACCCGCATAACGAAGTTAAGCGAACTGGTATATCAACCGATACGAACTTCCCATGCCCCTCAACCCTCCACCCCCCTCCTCCATCCGCCGTCATATTTCTCTTCCCCAGCGGGCAATTTCCCCTTTGCTCCCCCCCCTCCTGGCTCGAGCACCCCTGTACCCCCCCGGTGACTGGGGGTGTCCGCGGTCTTTTTTTCCATGCCAACTGAAATAATAATGGGCGCCTCTAAATAAATGCCGGCGATTTTTTTGTGCCGCGATATTCTCACATGACAGCAACCAGAGAATAGCATTTGCGTGGGACTCGTCCTCGCTGCTCCTGCGAGGAGCTCATGCATCTACGCCTAGGTAGTACCGTGAGAGCCACCTTCAAGGTGTGTGGAACGGGGTGATTTCACACCAAGCATCTAATTTACTCCTGCCAGTTAAATTTCGAACCCCCGCATGCTCCCCTCGCTGCTAGGTGCGGACCAAAAAGCAGTCAGTATAAAAATGCTCGGAGAAACTACTATCCAGAAGAGTGGTACGTTGACACACGTGCTTACATGCTGTACACGGTTAAAGATTTTCATAATGATTTGAATTGCTCCTACTACTAATTCACAGTTACCATGAGATACAAATCGACCAGAAAACCAATTCATGCGAGACATTGTGGTGAGGTTTAGGGCATGAGAATACTAATTAAACACAAGTACCAAATCCATTGCCAACTATCTAGCGGGAGTGGTGATTTATAAAAAAACTCCTTAGCTACTACAAGGATCCTTTATTGTCCGCAAAATAATTTAAATTTATCGACTCCTCGATCTATTTCATTTATCTTATGATTGTGATTGTATGTATCGTAATACGCTGGCTTAACACTAGAATGACCGGGGACGGTCAATTGACCGTTTGCGTTTTTCTTTCGCGTACCATTTCGTTATCTTTAGATTTATGAGGCTGAGTTTCTTTGACTTTTAATATTTTGGAAAAAATAATGCGACTAAGTGTTTCCATTTTTTCAGACCCTTATTATGAAATAGATGTTAAAACCAATTTTCAGTGACGTTTTACTAAATATGGCACGTTTGCGCGGCTGTGATGTACACTTTACCTGCCATTGCTACAGCCTTAGGTACCCGACATTTTACAGGAATCATCCTCTCTTCTGTATAATTCCTTCTTCTCTTGTTACCACTCATTATCTACTCTCTTTCCACTCCATTTTTAGCTTTCCCGGATACCTCCCTTCTATTATGTCCATCAATAGCCTATTGACTCTCACGAATTGGCCCTTCAAGTTATACAGCCTAATTTTCATCCAGTGTTATCCTTTACTCACCCTTCTACATCCAGCATCACCCGTTTATTTCTAATTTGTTTTCCGTTGCATCTTTCCCTCATCCACTTCTCAAAGTGCCTCCAATTTGCCCTTATCCTCTTTCCATTAGACAATAATTTCTGTGCCACCCAAGGCAACGATGCATGTAAGGTTTCACCGACCTTTTTTTAAAATACTTTTTTACTTTACTTTAAAAGTTCCAAGTCTTTGATAGTTTGGTGGTAGTGTAAACGTTTTCCTCCAGCTTCATGCTGATTTCCTAGTAGCAGCTCCTCAGAGACCAGGTTTCTACGCCACCCAACAACGCTCCATGCTAGTCTTCTGCAGTCTTACCCACGATATTCGGTCTTGTCTTACTTACTCTAAGACCCTTTCATTACTTCTTTCCACCCAAGATCTCTCCTCTTACCTCTTGTTTATTTGCGTTGCATGCAGTAGCTCCGTTTCCCATTTTCTTTCCATTTGTCTCTCTAAGTTTAAAAACGGAAACTTTATGCGTGTAGTCATAAATCTACCTCGCCACCACAAAAACATGCAGATCGTGTCTTAGTATCTGTGTCGAGGAGACTTAGTGTTTCATACATTACCTACTTTGCTTCACATTAGACTCAACACCAACCTTTTATTAACTATGTAGCCCGAGACCCTCGTCATTTGTTCCTTCCTGTTAGTGTTACCCTTTCTCCAAATCCTTTCTGATTTCATCCAGCAATAATTTATTAAGGTAGTGTACGGGAGATTTTTTCTATTCGTAATTGACACGGTATTTTAATTATATTTTAAAACTAAAAGCGTTACTTAAATATAGCTTGTACAATGGCAACAAAAACTATTTTATGACTTAACATCACAGCAGTTAATTAAACGTTCATCATTGAGGCATTAACTGGACATATTTGTTTTACCCCATATGCTAAAAATGCTTTCACAACCGAATATATTAGAACTTTTTCTAAAGAGTAGCACGGTGAGTAATACATTTTTAATTCAATATAATTGCGAAAATATACAAACAACACTCCGCTACATTCCTCACGCGATCTTGCGTCATAGTTTCCTAATTTTTGTTTATAATATCTCTATAGTTCGCACAGCCGAACTACATCCCATAGAAAACGGCATCATGAATCGATTTTTTCGGCAAATATCTTGAAAGGTAGTGCAATAAATGGCTGATATTTTGGTGATATCACTGTAAAGGGGAGGTTTTTTCTTTTTAATATAGTCGACTTTGATTGTTTGTATACATTGCGATATATCGCTCAAACTACCTTGATTACATAAGGCTTTCGCCTTCCCATTACTTCTCTCCTGCAAGTGAACGCCTCTTTCTTTCCACAGCTTCCTTCTGATTTCTCCCTCAACAAGATTCTAGCTCTCAACATTCATAGCGCTTATTCCTTTCTGCGGGAATTTATAATATTTCTCTAAATTCACAGAGGGAAATGTTTTTTTATGCACCGTCATAAATCGACCCGACTACCTCAAAGACTGCGAGCGGTTCGAGTCAGCTTTAGCTAGAGCTAGACCCGTGTCGAGCAGGACTTATATCTACGTTCTGAGGGGAAGTGGGAGCGGGGGAATTTCCACGCTCCAAGGACTTGGTGGTCGGAGGTGGCACTGGAGTGTGTTAGGAGCGTCTGGGAGGGGCTGGAAGGCAGGTGCGAGGCGAATGAGTCCTTTGGCAAAATCTCAAGCCCCCCCTAACCCAACCAATCCCCTCCAGACCCCTTAACACTTCCTTCCATAACCTCATTATGAGGATCGTTCTAGTTTCATTGCCGCTTCCACGTATAGTCTGCTGCTCTGGCAAGGCCTCATTCCTTTCCTTCCATTTCTCTTCTTCATCATCATCGTCTCCCGGTCCCTTCTCTATTTCCCCATCCCTTTTGACGCAATTACTTCTACATTGAACCTTGCAAACATCTCAAGGGTGTGTAGCAGGGGGTAATTCATCAGTGAAACTTCTTAGGTTTATTTCGCCATGACGGATCAGGTCCGTTTGCACGCACGGTTTTAAAGAGACACCTTATTTCCTCTTCTAGCTGAATTAATTTGCTGAAGAAATGCAAGTATATGCCATTTCGTCTGTAAGCATTGATATTGAAAGTGACTGTGGATTGATTATTGAGGATGAATAAAGGACTCACACTTAACACACAGTTACCAGAAATTCAGCCAATAAATATTATTTAACTATAAATGATCATTCAAGCTTGTATTGATTTAAATTAGTTACTTGGAAGTTTGTTATCGGTAGTGCTTTTGGTACATTCAAGGGAAGAAATATTGCTTTTCTGAATATGTATTTCTTTTACTTTTCGCGATTACCTATGTCTTTCAATTGATATTGTTGAAATCGGCTAAGGTGCTTTTTTTAATATTTAAAGAAATTATAGAACTGAAGTATATATCAAAGTTGGGACGTATATGGATTTAAGCCGTTTTTTCCCATCCTTATTCGTGATCAGACATACAACTTACGAAAAGGCACCTCATTCTCTTTAGAACAAGTTAATATGCTGAAGGAATTTTAATATATGCCATACCATCTGTATGCATTGATATCGGGAATATCTATGGATTGATTATTGTGGATGAATGTAGCATTAAGACTACGTTATAAGAGATTCCAACAGTAAAATTTACTTAAATATGACCGGGTAATGAAGTTTGTGGTTCAATAAAGCAATTATCTCGAACCGTAATCCGAGTTTAAAAACATCGGGTATCCGTGGACCTACTAAGTCTATTGGTTCATTGTAGAGGAATTTACATCCATTTCAGCTATAGGAGAAATGATCTTCCTTACGTACCAATTTATAATTCTCCGATAATATCCCCCTCTGATTCAGGTATTTTGATTGCTAGTTGTAACGTTTTGGTCCAATCGTGGCATTTCTCACTTACTTTTGCAGACGGGTACCATCACTCGGAACGAATAGGACGATCCCTGTCATGAAATATTCTTTACACTATGCCCGACGAAAGTTTTAGGTACTGCAAGTGTTAAAGCATTATGAGATGCATACAGATATGACGTTCATACGGGGAGCATGTGAGACGTGCTGCTGGTTTTGTTTTGGAACGTAGTAGAGAAGCATTATTTAGAAAAATGATTGATTCATTATATAACCAGTCGAAAAACCTTTTCAACTGGCCGAAAACTGACAGTACTGCAGTCGATTCTACGGATTTTATTTTCATGTTCTAATTCACTATAGAATGGTGGGGTTAGCAAAACGTTTTTGATGACAGGAAATCCATCGTCTTCGAACTTTCTTAAAAGTGTTAGTCTAAATTTAAATCAGTAATCTGTTTGTGGATCCCATACCAGTATTTAATGTAGGCATGTGATTATAATGTCATCATCTTATCGGCCTTATAACTATATTGCTCATGGAATGCGTGAATGATGGGGTCGGAGTTGTGGATGGAGTTTTAGCTTCCCATCCCGAGAGCCAGGGTTCGAATCCGGGAAATGGTGAATATTAATCAATGGAGCCGTGCATTGGGTTCAGTGTTGAGAGAATTTCAAGGGCAGCACGCGATGGAACTTAAAACGGTGGTCTCCTTGGCGCCGTTCGCTGTTATCAGGCTATTTCTGGCCAGTTTTCTGTCCATTTCTCACATAACCCTTCCCCTACCAGCCAATCCACCTATCTTGAACGGTGCAAATTATCTCATTTGTCAGTCGCTTCCCAAATAATCAGCTAACTGAATATTTATCCTCGGCTTCTGCTCGGCTTCTGCTTCTGTCAGACAATACGTGGCAATGGCTTCCTTTATACTTCACTTGGAGTAAGTATACAGCTAGGCTTCTTGGATTCGAAGTTGGATACACTGAATTCTGTAAGGAGCAGCTACATTTGTAAAACGTTGATTGTATTGACGGAGCAATGACAGAATCGTTTAATGACTTAGGGTTGGAATTGTTAGCAGATCGAATTGGAGGTTGAACCTAGAAGGTTGAATTTCATGCGTGAGTTTTAAGAATAATATTTTTGGGAATACGCTCAACGTATTTTGCTAAAGCCGCGGACAATAAGGGACCGTAATCGTTTCGTTAAATACTTTTGGTGTAATCACCGCTCTCGCTAGGTGTTTGGATATTAAATCGTTGTTTTGTTTAATTACTTATCGTTATTACTGACACCACATCCCTCATGGCATGTCCTGATTCATTAGGTTTTCTGACTGAATTTATATCTCATAGCGTCCATGAATTAATAGTGCTGGTAATACTGATCAATATCTTATCTCGTGCGTTAAATATAATTATGTTCGCTAATGAAGGACTTTCATAGTTACTTGTTTAGCAGTGATAGTTATCCTGGGTGCTTTTTCGTCCTTACCTAGTGGGCAGGGGAGCGTGCGGGGCCCGACCTTGAACTGGGACGAGTATTGCATTCCTGGAGTGGGATCACCGTGTTTCACGCAACCTGGACATTGCTTGCACTGTACTTTGTAGTTATAGGTGTAGTCATTATTCCTTTCTTCCACTTCTCCTCTTCATTCCCTCCATCCACTTCATCCATCTCCCTTCCCTTTCACCAAATCCTTCGGAATCAGCACGTTCCTCCCTTCTACCTTTCTCCCGGAGGTACTTCCCAGCAGACTCCACACATTCTTCAAATGAGGGCTTCTCGTTGCGTGGCTTTCTTTTATGTGGGGGCGCTAAACTGTTGGTCTTTGCATTCCTTTTGTTCTCTCCGCTGAGGCATTGGCTCGCTTGGGGGAGACACCGGCCTTGTGGTGGCATTGTGATCAGACTCGTGCTTGGGTGAAAGGTAAAGCAGGAAAAAGTTGGGAAGCATTTTCGATCGTCCATTCCATAGATTGAAGGAGGGAGTAGATGACGTCTTGGCGCCAAAATTAAAGTCTTGTTTTTTCGTGAGAAAATATCTACAAAATTACATTGTTGTCTTGCGCGATTTTTTCCTTAAATGTTATAAGCACATCAATCATGTATTCGATGATTTATAGGTGAGCTATGTTGAACAAGATACTCGACGATGACACCAATGCGTTGTAGCTTATGGAATCACAATACATTTTGGTGGAAGCATGCGTTGTTTTTTACTTCAGCAAATATTGCATTGTTTTTTGTCCATAGTTTTTATTTTTTACTTTTCTCTTTAAATCATTACGGTACCGTGACAGTTCCGCGGTACGGAACTAACATCCAATGTTTACGTTCTAATAACTGCGCAACTGATCAATTCAATATTGTCTACAGCGCATTTTAGCTGCTTCAATATTCTCCTGTGCTGTACAATTACACCTATTCTCTATAAATAATAATTTGTTTATTCAGTGCATCAGGTTTCCGCGAATAGCCGGTTGTAACAGAGGCACAATTTATGCTGCTCGCTGCAGAGTTATAGATTTCTACTTGAGGGATTCTTTCTTTATTGAAGAATATACTGAGTATCAAATTAATCTCCTTAAGGATAAGTACGGATTCTGATCATCTCAGCTCTCTGTGGTTGGCCGAAGAAAATGTTTGAGGTGAGAACTAAATGCCTTTCAAATAGTATTCATTGCGAAATTTACACGGATGATATTAAATCGAAGACACAGGAAATGGATTCCAGAGGTTAAAGAGAGAATGCAAAAATCTCCAAGCAGGAATTAGATGGTTGACCCACGATATGAGTGGTATGGATCCTATATAGAGGAAACATCATTTAGTTCGTTGGTTTTACCTGTCAAATGTTTTGATTATTCATATTTTAAGCCTTTTCTCGCTCATTAGATGGTCACTCAAGTCTGGCTATATTTGCACGTCCCATTCTTAAGAGCTTTCTCCTTTTCCATATTTTTTTAATTTCGCTGGCTTTCAATTGACTCTTTCAAATTAGCTACCATTCGATCCTGATAGTTTAATGGATTCACTGCCTCGAGAAATACTCAATACCATAGGGGGGGAAGTAAGTTTTAAGAGAACGGATGAGTTTCCTCGGAAAAATGGTGTTGGGTTCCAGGCTTGAGTATTTGGTGTACGTATCCCATCCAATTTCATTACTTAAATTCTGCGCGGAAGTCGACTCACTAATAAGAGCATATTCGACTCACTCATAGCTTTGAAGGTTAATACATTGTAAAAATGACTTCAGTGGGTTCCCAGTAAACATATTTATTGGCATTGTGGCTAGATTGGTCACAAAATGGTCTGGGAGCCCAAAGGTGAAATACCACCTGTGGAGTAGATGCTTTGCTTTCCTCAGGTATTAAGTCTTAGGTTACACGTTGCAATATATCCTTGGAAGTTCAGCCTTCAAGTACTCAATTCTACTTCTATCACGAGAAAGAACTGTGATTTGAAAATTCTCTATTTAAACAAAGTTGATTTAAATTTTTATTTTTTCAATTGGTGTAGGGGTTGGTAATGTGAAAGGAAATCCTAGTAAATTACGATTTAGTGCATTATTTTAGATTATTTTGGTAATAGTGTTTATTTCTAGAAATATAGTAAAGAAAACTTGGTTATTGTAACATTAATTGATATTTCACCATGGTTTCGATGTTATGAATCATCATCTTCTGACAGTAGGTACTTAATAAAAAGCTCCTTACATACGTATGTTGAAAGGGAACTAGGAAAAATTAAACTAATTAACCTTCGCATATAGGTACGGATTGTCTAATAATTTAGAATCAGCTGGTGACGATCGCAGTAATAAATCCATGGACGTGTTGGAATAAATATTCTTGCGGAATGGCAATGTTTCCTTTTTCCTCATTATGAAGAAATTCCACCAAGTTAAGGTAGTTTGGGAGATTTTTTGTTTACTTACAAATTTACGTGAAACTTTTCGTGCGTGTTTATTACTTATATCTATAAATCTAGGTGAAAAAAATGCATCACACCGTTTTGGTTTATGGCAATTCAATGTTATTATAACACGTAGCCTCACAGCCCATGAGATACATTTCGTAGTAATTCGATTTCACACGTACAGATTTTCTTCAAAAGCCAATTAACATAACTATTTTTAATATAACTGTTGCTAGGAAATATCAATATGTCACGCCGAGTCCAATGTTAAAAAAAACATATTTCAATACAATTTCCTCTTAATTTCGAATACAGCGCCGGAAAATCTAGTCAGAATTTGTTTTAATTGAGCGAAAACAATTTAAATATAATTCTCGTATCGTTACCATTACTGCCTGTATAGTGAGTTTCAGCGCATAAACATAATTGAATTGTGGTCCAAGAAGTTTTTTAGTTACTTTTACGACTTACTTAAAAAAATACTAAAATGTGCACTAAATGACTCACGATTACCGCTGTAAACACCTTACGCCCGAGTGTGTCGCTTACCTCTAATCACTTTACTTTTAACCCAGATTCTAACATGGATTACAGGCTTAGATAACTGTTCTGTTTTGTCATGCTCGCGTGAAATGTCTTGAAGCCGTCGAGAGACGTTTTGACTTCTCCTTTGTCGCCTCTCCTGTCGCCGTGTTGGAATTAATGGGCTTTAATGGGACAGGAATGGTTTTTTTAGCGCCCGTTTCTCGTTCTTTAGAACTAATGCCCTATTACACACCCAAAGCGTCTTGAACCGTCGCCACCAAACAGCTATAGGTGCGGCATAGTACCAAAGGAGCTGACATTCGGCTGCGGTGGCATTGTCGCGGCGGCTTACTTCGAGGTGGAGCCTTTCGAAAATGATGACTGCTCGTAAGAAGGCAAAGACACAAGGAGGCACTTAAGAGAGGCGCTTGCGCGGCAATCTCTCTGGCGATTAGGATCTTCGCCATCCGAGCGTGTGAGAAGGAAGAAGCAGTTGAAAATTGGCATCTATTCCTCCGGGTACTCTCCCATTTATTTTTATTAGTTTTTATCTTCGTGAAATATGACCGTGTGTTACATTTTATGAGTACAGCTTAGTATTAGTTTTGCCTACTTTGTTGCCCCCAGACGGTCTTTGAAATCAAATCGGTAGAATGCCAGCCTTTCAATCTAATGGCTGTGGATTGCACTCTGCTTCGGGAATGTATGTTACACTTTGACATGTGCCAGGTCTTCTTGGGTTGGATACATGTTTTGGCTTGATTCTAGGATCAAGGTCTTTGGTTAGACAGTGCTAAATAGCTCCTACGTTAGAGAACCTAGCAGCATATTCTTATACTGCTATTCTCTCTGCCTTTTGAAACAAATTCACGGCGAAGCAAGACTAACCAATATATCTACATCTTCATCATCTACAAGCCACTCCATTAGCAGGTGGCAAGGATGAGTTTTCACCAATATACACTTCACTATACTCTACAAAGGTAATTGAAATCACTACTCTTTGCATTAGTAAAAAACTGCAAATACCGGTCACAGGAGGTAAAATTTCACCACCATACTCTACATAATTTGCTACTAATTATATATAAACTATGATAGTTAAATTACTTTCCATCTGCATACATTCATAGAGGTACATGGGCTACGAATAACGCAATATTACGTAGTTGGTTAATCTGCTACGCAGTTAGTACTACGTAGCAGAAAATAAGATTAAGAAAGAAACGTTACAGGGACAATCATATAATTAGCTACAATACCTATCGACAGACCCCATTATAAAATGTCTATGTTCTCTTGTCATTCACTGGGAAAATGACTCTTTAAACTTGTGCGTCCTATGGTTCATTACCCAATTTTTCCTCATTCCCTATATAAAATATCACTTTATCTTGTCCTCATCAAGTTTCTAAGTCCACTCATCGCCGTTCCTTTTTTTAGTTCCTTTTATGATTATTGTCTTAAAAGTTAACTAGTTTCCAATTTCGTATAGTATGTTTGTTTTGCACTTTATTCGTCTATTTATTCATATTTGTCTTATTTATTGCCCAAAACTGGATAGAGAGAATCACCTCCAAGCTAATAAGTATAAACATTACTTATTTTCACGCAAGATCGGTAGCTAAAACAAAGCAGGAAGAGACGCTCACACGCAAAGTAATAACACAATTTATTTTGTTAATTTCTCTCTTCCAATACCTTCTCCCTATTTCTCCATATTTTCATACCTTGTGTTCTAATACCTCCTGCCACACATCCCTGTGGGAGGTGCCTCTCTCGGTAGTGTATATATGGTAATTTATTTCTCCGTCCATCCAAAAAGTCCAGGTAAGTCGAGATGTGAATTGATTCAGAAGTAAGAACGTGCAGATTTGTGCAATATTACTAATGCTGATCAATTTGAATTATAAACGCTGTAACAAAGTCGGCTACTGTAGCCGCCAAATATAATTACCATCAAGATATGCATTCATTTAATCGCCATGAAATAGACTTTGCTTTCCCGACTTATTACGTTATGTATCGCATATCAATTCTAGAGTTACAAAACTTTTAGGATGATTCTTGAGTTATTTAGAAGCAACTGTAGTACTCGAATTGGTGAATTGAGCATATTCCATCATTTCCCGGTGTTAAAAAAATTATAGATGGGTAATAAGGTGTATAAAATGGGAAATGCCGTAGAAACTCAAGGTATTTTTCCAATTACGCATCTGCCCTGACATTTTTTTAAATGTGTTTGGCGCAGTTCAAGTTCCATTCGCGTTTGCGACGTCCGTTATCGGCGCCAAGCAGATTTACACAAATTCTCCATAGTTCTACTGCGTTATCGTGTGCGCTAGCAGAGGAAACTGGTGATGGCTGGGAATTATGTAGCAGTAGAAACAGGGATACTTTAATTTCTAAGGTAATTGTGATGATTACGTATTTTAAAAATTAATTATAACTCAAAGTTATAACTTTCCAGATATGAATGTGACCACTCTTCTGTAGTAGTTACTCGCCATTATGTAAACATCTCAGCGAAGAAGGTTTGGGTCGTCGACTTTAAAATACTCTCGTGCGTTCCCATCTGTCACGACGGAAAAAACTCACTAAAGCTCCTGGCGCTACGAAATGGACGATTTTGGAACATGGCTTACGGAACTGGTGGAGGAAGGCTATTCAGTGTGGAGGATCAGAAATCCTTTCTAATTGCTACCAACACAAGCGCTTCGTGAAGTGGGATGACTCTCCACTACCTGTCGTTCCATTTCGACTTACTACTCAATGAGACCTCAAGATAGGGTCCCTTATTAAGTCATTGTGATGAGTGAATTTAACCACTTGCCTTGCGTGTGTGTGTGTGCTTCGCGTGTTTTTCGCGAAGTACTTTGGTACCCCTGCCTCATTCTCTCTCGTAGCCTACCTCTCTTACCCTCCGTCCTTTCCCTTCTCCCTTCCATTTCTGCCTCCTCTACTTGAGGCAGAGGTCTGCGTCAGGAACGTTTGCGTGAGCTATATGCTTATCTTAGCAAGGCATTTAAAAACACATTTAAACCTTAACGCCGGCCGTCCTCATTTAAGGAAGTTTTCTTTACTGTTGTGTTGGCACAGGGGTCACAAAGTCATTTTATTGTGAAGTAATTGAGTGTCGCAGGCCTTACTATGCGTCCTGGTGTGCCCGAAACTTTCTTTGTTTGAAGAGCTTTTTCCGATACCCCGCTCGGTTGGAAAATTTGTCCCATTTTACCCTAAACTGCACCAGAATGTCTCCGTTATGCCCTCTTGTCAACTTCTCGGAGGATGCCGCAGTGACAAATGAATGTCATGAAATGCGCGTAACGAAAACATTTTATTGAATTTTATCACACATCATCGAAGACTCTTGACTGAATATTGAGCGCTTATCACATAGTTGAAGAGAAGAACCTCAATGATAAAAGCCGAACTGGACACAATAAGCTTTAATTTTAGAAAATTAATCCCTATTTTGTCCCGGTTTTGTCTCGTCAAAACTTGATATTTTACCGATTTTTGGAAATAAACATGTGGTAAGTAAACCTATTCTAAAATGGATTAGTGAGCACAGTTTTGCACGAATAATTGTTGAATCCTTTTTTGAGGGATTCGAGTGTTTTGCAAGTTCCACCAGTCCCTTCCTGCTTCGCTGTTGAATGGCCGTTTGCCTCTTGGTTTGTTTACTACGGAGCTCAACGCGCGGATACTCAATTTAAAACTGGGACGGGATACGCCCTTGTCCATTTCTTTATTTCTCTTCTTTCTCCCCTTGCTTTAAAAATAAAGGACCCGCTCCACTTATAGGACGTCCACTTCCTGCTCTGCCCATTCGGCACTCTTATCCCTCTGTCTTTTTCTACAGCCACTAAACCCTGAGCACACGGAAACATTTATTGCGCCAGAATTGACCTGCAACCCTGCGCCCGGCCATGTATGATGGATTTAAGACAACCGATGGTGAGACACATTTCACTGCTCTGTGCACATGAAGCCACAGGCGTTGGCCAAGTCGCGAAACATCTAAGCGTAGGTGACCACTTTGCGTAAGAAATGGATGACTTTCATCATTGGCATTTTTAAGTTATAGTGCACATCAAAAATAAAAAAAATTGCTCACTGATTTGTCATATCAGATGTTGAAATTTATAATTCAAAATCTTCCTCTTCATACAATTTTATGTCTCTATTCTTAAACAAATGAATGCGAAATGTGCCTAAGTTTGCTGCGAGGTTGCTACAAGAACTGAGCGTATTCTAACCTTAACCAGAGTAAGTTGTTCTATTATATGCCATCGGCATGAGGGCACTCAACGGGGACCGCAGAAAATTTTTATCCTCATGACGAACCCCCCGCGAGCGCTAACCCTCATTTCTACGGGCCTCGGCCTTTGACTCACGGACCCTCTTTCGCCTTCGCTGAACCCTTCCCAGCCAGGTCAGGTGGGTGACCACTGAAGCCACGCACCAGCTTAGTGTATAAATTTGTAAGTTAACAACCAATGATGATACAGAGCAGCTCTTCGTTTCGCATTTGACGAGCTGATGAAAATATTCGTTCGTCATGAGGTCCGAGCAGGTAAAATGTTATGTTATCCCCGTTGAGTGCCCTTAAGCCTATGGCATCTCTTGACTTGCAATTTGGTTGCTCAACCGGGGAAATTTATCATTACGCTCTTCCTGCGCCAGCTCTGGTGCCAAGATTGCCGCTGTGTGTGCAGTGGGTTAATTACATGCTTTAATTTAGGGTGGTTTAATTACATGATTTTTTCACTTATTTTCGTATTTTTAATTGTCTGAGGGTGATTGAAATGTTGTCTTTTAGGGTATTGGTTAATCAAGCCACATGGGTTGCGATTGACTATGGAACATTTTCCGAAAATCCAGCGTAATTCGAAAATATTCTTCGGTAAAACTCCGAGTAAAAATATCTCACAGCAGAGGAAATATAACGATAACAGTTATAATTAAAGTATGAATATTTTACTTGATGCGCAAAATGCCCGCCTCCACCGAGCATCAGAAAGTTTAACAAATTAGGCACGTATGCAACCCGCTCGACACTCCGGAGCTGCATTCGGGACTGCAAAATAATGTCATTCAAATTACGATTCTGAAGTTTCATGATTCAAACCATACCGTTCCTTCTCATTGTCCTTTCTTTTCATATTTAATTGACGTAAAGCTGTACCGGGTTCAACATCTTTTCTGTGCTGTGGGAGCCTCCCAACGTCTTACGGCCTATTCCTTCCCCCATTTCCCGCCTTAGTACTCCCCTATCTATGTGAGTTTTTGGCCGACTGTCACCTTCGATTCGTTTGGCCGCTGGCCACGGGAAAGGGACCTCGAAAAAGAAACGCCAGGAGCTAAGTGGCAGCTACGTGGACTGGCAGATATGGATGGGTTGTTAGAAGTTATGGAGGGTGCAATTGGTTGAGAATTGGCTGGGGGAGCGAAAGTGATCGGCTGGTGTAGAAAGAAGAAATATGATCTGGATTGAGATTACACGCAAATGTCAGGGAAGGCTGAGAGTATCAACTGTCATAAATCCAGCGACAGACGTATGTTTCTTGAGGGTATTTTTTTTGTCCTGAGTTCAGACCCTCCTGTTTGTTTTATTTCAGTCAGTTTTCAGAATATTTTCCAAGAAAATCAGTTGAGTGGCAAATCTGACCAACTTGAGAAACTTAAGGAAACAAATCTATTAATGCACGTTTATTGAACCTGATAGGAAAAAAAGTACGCAATTATAATCGTGTGAAATACCTTACCATCTGGATAGGATCCATTCTTGAAAAAAAGTAGGAACCTATTTGATGGAAAAAGAACAAACTTTGCTAATTTCACTTGTAAGTTTTTATTCACGACCCGAGTATTGGCAGTTTATATCAGTTTCATGTGCAAGATGCACTGTAAATTAGCAAAGTTTGTTCTTTTTCCTTCATGGAGAAATTTCACACAGTTACCTCTGACATTGTTCATTTTGTGAAGAGTACCTATTTGCTAGAAGGAAAATGTTTGGGTCAGCTAACTCTAATCACCTCTATTGATAATCTCTATGCATACAATATTCCTTCCAGCATTGTACTTGGTACTTGCATCGTATTTCATCGACTTCCAATGCCGTATCACATATTTCTGGCATATGAAATCTCGGCTATGGTAGGTAGGTGTATGATTGGACCTAGGCTCAAACAGGTGTCTCTTGAACCGGAGTAATTGGTTCCCATGGCAATTTAAGAAAGTTTTGTGGAGTACGATTATAGTGGTAGCAAATCATGGTGACAGCCACTCAGAAAGAACTTTTGAAAGGAATAGTCCATTCCCTACGAACTTGCTCCGCATGGGGGAGTAAGGTTGTATCCGCATTTGACTACCAAGGGATCCCAAGGTCCAAAAAAAATCATTGCATACTTCAAACTGCTCAATTCGTATAGGTATGCAATGACTTTCCAGCTCTCTAAGGTACTTTATAAAATTACTTAAAATGACCTCTCCAATGCGTTGCGAACAATATTAGCGTATTTTTAATGCAGCTTTGCTTTTATCGTAAACAGTGTATTTGAACGAGCTGATGACACTCCTCTGTCCTTTCAATTTAAATGCATTTTTATTCAGAAAGTTACCAACCATGAGCTGTTCTCTCCTCTCCGCTCATTAGCTGAACCATTTTACAAAATCATTCCTCTCCTTGACGTTTTGCTTTGCGATGGCAAATGCCACCATGTTTTCCTACCACTGCACGTAGTTAAAAATTTATTTAATTATTCTGATGAATTTATTGAATCTGAATTGGTCCCCGGAGATAACTTCTTCTAATTATACTGCAATATCCATTAGTGTCTTAATTTATGGAGAAATAATCGAGAAAAATAGTCATTGAATTCGTAGTGTGTCCTCTAGCAGAAGAGCAAAGAGACCTGGGAGCAGTATTTTTTTATAGAAGTAAAGCGATACTGTTCCTAATACTCATCCATGCAGTAGTTTGATGATTAAAGTCCAGGCGTTAGTTATAACTCAACCTACTCCAGTTAATGGTAATCGTGATAAATATAATCCAAAACCCTTTTACACCAATTGACTCACTAATTTTGCGTGAAACTAAGATATCTGGTGGCATTTTCGTTAAGAATCAATTCACTATATGAATGCTGGGGAATTTCAATTAGTTAATCCTAGTAGAAAAAGTGAGATTAGGTACATTTTGCTATCACAAATGCTCGTAAATTTCACTATGAAAAGAATGATCTAGAGTAAAAAATTGATGTATGTCTTATAAAGGCAAGGCTTGACAAGGCTGCTGTACGGAAGAATGGATCCTAATGATAGCATTTGGGTGCTGAAATTCCCTCAAAAGTATAGTGTAATATGTCTTTTTTATTTTTTTTCCTATTATCGATGATTTTGAAGGGGCATTTGGTCAAATGGTTAACATAAACAAGTGAAATTTGCTTAATATTTAAGGTACTAGCAAACTTCAGTGGTGATGCATTCATTTTCATTTCGGTTTTGGTATATTAAACTTGAATTGAAACCTTGACTGGTTTTCATAAGATGATCTGAAATCATTTATTGCTCTTTAAGTGTTTTAATGCCACAGTGTGTCACCGCGGAAAGTTCGTGGATCGATTCCCTATTTAGAGAACTCACGGTCTGTGTTTCTCTATAAATTTCCTAAGATTGTCGTTCCGTCGAGTAAATGCCTTTAAAAATATAACATTTTGCTGCTTTTGCGTTCCATTGCGAAGTTAATGTTTTCATGTTACTGAGAATTTGTTTGATTACATGTAAATCTTTATTCAGTTGAGTACTTCCGTGTTCGTGGAGGCATATACATTCGAAACGTCTTTATTGCCATGGGAGTTTCAGTAGCTCGCTGTGATATTTTTACGACGCTGTTTTCGACTCTTTATGTTTGCGTCGCGACTCTATTTTGACGGCGCCTTGTTGACTAAATATTTTTGTGGAGCCAAATGTGAATTTTAATTTATGGGAGCCCTTGAGTGAAATCTGTAAACCCCTTTTGTGTGGGTTTCTTTTAATACTCTAACTTCTTATTTGAAACCTAAATAAATTCATTAGTTAATAATGTAATTAAAATAACATCTAATGATATAGAAAGGGGGTTACGGGTAGGAAAAGAGGGAGTTTTCTTGAACATTGGATACAATTTACGTGAAAAGGAACCCAAGGAGAGACATTAGGTACTGGGGGAGGGATAACGCTAGAATTAGGGAGACGAGGAAGTGTTTTGGTCAAGATCGATGCCAAATTATCCTGATTCCCTCCCTTGTCAGTCAATAATGTGGTAGACCATAGGGTGCAAACGATACATTTGGCTGATTCCATTTTAAGGATTGTTTTTATAGGGAGAAGACATTACAACACATTTCAAGATTTTACTTCCTTACGGTAAAAATTGTGCATGGAATGGTTCTTTGCAATTACCCTTAACCCAGGTTCACGTGCCCGGGAATCAATTTCGTTTCTGCGTTTGACAGTCTCAGTTTAACACAGGGTATCAATGCATGTAAAACCCTATTGCGACTGCCGGGACCAGCATTATTTTCCGGTTAAGACAGGTTTCCTTTAACTCAGGTTCCGCCGCACGTCCACCGATAGACTGTCTCTTGCTGGTCGTGGCTTAATGCAGATTTCATTTCACTATAGTCTCCACTGAGGAATTAATGAACGAATGAAACTTTATTTATGCCCTGGGGTAACCCAATAGAGCAAGTAAACTGTGCAATTTGTATGTTCTGCTAAAAAAAAACATAATACACACGTAAGAAAAGGAAAAGTTAACTTACATTACGCTGAATATTACATTATTATTTATAGTTAGACTTAAAGTAAATTTTCACATGTTTATTTATGAGTTTCTAATAACAAAATAATTTGACTTTAAACTGTTAAAGAGATGAAGAAGATTTGGCATAGGAGGGTAACGGATTCCAAAATTTGGAAGCAGTGGTGAGGAAGGAATTGAAGTAGACATTGGTACCGGCTTGGGGAATGCGAAGGAAGGTTGGGTCAGTTCAGGTTGATGTTTGGGAAAGTCTTTATCTGGGGGTACGTAGATCTTAGAGGTAGGCAGGATTCCGATTATGGAAGAGGGTGAAAATAGAAGACCCCAAAAAGTATTTCCTACGGAAACTGAGAGGTAACCAATTTAGGTCAGCATAAAATTTTGACACATGCTCAACTTTGCGTAAGTCAAATATAAATCTAAGACAAAGTTTATAAGTCGCTGGAGACGCTTATCTAGAACATCAGTTCAATCGTTGTAAACCAATACACTATAATCCAAAACTGAAAACATAATACCTGTAACAAGTATAACTTTAGAGGAGATGGAAAGAATGTTCCTTTGCAGCTTCAGAAGATAAAAAGCCTTATATCGTCCGAGAAAGCAAAAAAAATAAATCTGAATAGCATTATACATCCTGAGGGGTTGGTCGACTGAAAAAACCTCAAAAAATGTTTAAAACTTAACAAGTTTTATTTCTGCGTTTCGGGAAAGTACAGAGTTAGCGGTCGTATCGGCTCGGCAGGTAGACAAGTTGTCGTTGGCGTGGTTGAGGCGAGACTAATGTCATGACGCTGCCCTGGTGGTAGCGTGGGTCACCGACTCTGCCATCCGCCGATCGCGTCGGGTAACAACAATTGCCGGTCACTTTGCGCACGGCTGGCTGGCGCGGATTTAAATATGGCGTCGCCACAATCCTTTCTCGGAGTAGCTGTTATGAATGGTACAGTGTCTTTTGTGGTGATAAACTCGAGCTTAGTTATTTTTTTCTTATCTACGTTGAATAAGCATGGCAGAAATATTTTATTTTTATTTTTGCATAGCAAATTTTTCTTCATGCATAACAGAGTAGGTACCTGTTTTTCCTCTCAGTAATGCATTCCATCAGTAGCGATCTTTATCGTTTTATTTGTGAAAGTGAGCCTCCATACTACACTCGGGCAAAGCAAATACAATTTTTAAATTTTTAACTCTAGCCTAGTTAATTAGGTGATATCGTGGCTGAATACCTGAAGTACGCTTAAATATCAATAATTAGAGTCAACTACTCTGAAATCCTGGTAATGAACCAAATAACGGTTAAGATGATTGTGGTACTTATTTCATTGATATCATGGGTGTGAGCCCCAGTCAAATACCTGCGAGATGCTGATATTATTTTCTTTGCATTTGCGCTTATATTAAAAGAATTTCTTTTCAAATTAAAGAATTTACATATGTATTTAACGGGGGAATCACAACAAAATTTTGTAGCTCTACTCACAACATGGGTCGAATTCGACCCGATGGGGAGGTCGAAATTTTTTTTCTTTCAAAATACCTTAATGGTTGTTAAATAAATGAAATTGTTTAATTGAGCATTTGCTGGAACGATGTTTTGTAGTGGTCTACGGCCCGCCCGGATTAACTTTGGAACGAAAGACACACGTACAATATAAAAAAGAAAAAAAAAGTCCTCGCGAACCTCTCCCGCACGAGATCCGCGGGGCAAACCTGCGTCACCTAATACAACATGAACAATCAGCAGCCTCTTTAAGAGAGGATAAACGGGTTTACCGACCTTGTTTAATTTAACATGCCACCGTGGCAGGGAGAAGATGGGTTGTAGGTTTTAGGTTTTGGTTCATTCGGCTCGCCAAAGTAGGAAGATTGAACAGAAAGTATCGTTCACACTTCATATAAAAATCATATATTCTACGATAATAGACACAAATCGTTACAAAAAAAATTACCCTCATAATGACTAATGACTGGATGAATGAATAAGTGATAGATGAAACATCAAAAGCATGAAAATGGACCCTTCTTGATATGACTGAGTGAAATGAAATGAATAATGATGATCAAGACACGTAACGTAATGCTCTTCTATGAGCCACACATAACAAAAGAATAGAAAGCTTATTATCGCGCACAGGCGATTCAGTTGAATATCCCCAGTAACACACAAATTTAGGGAGAGGGAGGTAATTATCAGTCCTTCCCTTTTATTGGCAAACTACTTTCAAAAGAAGTATTGGTTTTTATGGCGCTAATCGCTCTCGCTGGCGAAGTACACTTTTGAAAACGTGGGAGTGGGGGAGCTACCGTTGGCTAGATAGCTAGGAGGCTGAAAATAGGGGAAGTCTTGGCGGGTCGGTACGACGACGCTGGATTTGTGGCACGGGACGGCTGCAGGGCTAGGCACTCGGTCGAACCAGTCCGGATTCTTCGATCTCTGCTGTGGACACCAGGCTCAAACATGCCGCTCGTGGTCTCCGTGGTATGAAAAATATCTTGATGGGGAAATTGTGATCCACACAATAAACAAGGTACTTTACTCTCGGTACCTTTCGCCTCCAATCACCCACGCTCTCGCACAGCGCTTCCGCTCCGTGATTTGTTTAGTGCCTTCTCTCTTTTTTTCTCTCGCGATCGCCCTTATATACCATTTTCAATGGCAGGAGAGGGGGCGTTGCGGAAGGGGGAGAAACTGATGGAGGGGGAACACAAAGGGAATTTCACATTTCACTCGATGGACAAAATCAAACACTCCCTATGATTTACTCTTACCGGTCATTCCACTCCATTCACCCGACCTTCCATCGGCATTGCTACCCTCACACGCACACATTCATCCGAATCTTCACATCCACACCTCCTCCCACCTTAACAAGCCGATAAAAAAGGAAAAGGCAAAAAAAGTGGGGGAGGAAGGAGTGCTTCGGGCGGAAAACACAAGGTGTAACGCTTGAACCGTTACAGGTTTGAAAAAAAATAAAAATATATTTGAATAATGGGAAATTGCATTAAAAATATTGACATTGACTTTCTTAAAAATTGAAATGATTGCGATTCGGTATTCCCCGTGAACTCTGATTTTCACACTTATTGCATGTGGTATTTTACTTTCGATCATTTTCCTTGTAATAGTGTTGACATCTTACTGGTCGAGCAGAACATGTGGAAGGTTGTTGTTAATATGACAACATGGGTCGGATCCGACCCAATGTTGTGGTTCCCTGGTTAAGGATAATACATTTCCTATGAAGTATTGTGACTGCCATAGTTTGGACTACCGAAGTTCTATCAGCACTTTCGATCCACTTGTATTCAAAATATCACGGAAGGTAAACAACATTATTCTCAGCGTGAATTCGGAGGAGTGATCTTCCTTTTCATCCGAGTATTGTTGCCCCTGTTGGCAAGTGGCTGGAAGTGCCTAAATATGAAATGCCCTTTGCAGGCTATGGCTTTTTATTGAAATACCTCGGCTACTGCCGTTGAAAAAAATGCAACGGATTTTAATGTACTAATTGATCTCTGTGTATCACTGTTCTACTTTCTCGTAATTCTTAGAATTATTTACATGCATGCATGCATAGGCGGATTTAGGGGGGGGGCACGGGGGCACGTGCCCCCCCCAGACGCTTAAATAATGGACAGGACTGGAACTCTTCAGCAGGAAACATATTAGAAAACTGCCGTTATTATATATGTAACTAATTAATATTTTCATATTAGTTATCTCTATATTAAAATAAAAAATATATTTCGTACATTAATTGTTGTATGTTGTTTTTTAATCCCTAATATGAGAAGACCGTTTGCCCATCAGACCCTTGTGCCCCCCCCAAAGAAATATCCTGGATCCGCCCCTGCATGCATGCATACATACATACATACAAACCCATCACATCTTTACCTTTCGGGGTAGGCATAGTCAAAGGAGCTTGGTTCTTGGCGATATACTTGGAAAACTCTTTTCGATTTCATTCACTCCATACGTCCCTATCCTTGCAAATCTACTTTTATTTAGCTACATTAATGCATTGCTTCGTATATGTTCTCTCTTGTTTATAATATATCCGTTATTCCTCATTTTTAGTCTTTTCCACCACACACATTCATTAAATTTCGGTCTACATCTTCCTCTCATGCCATTGTACTTATTTATGGTTAATAATGTAAGTAAAGTTAATTATAAACCGTTTCATTGATGTGTGTACAAATCCAATTGATTTATTTTACACATCTTGGAGAATTCATTCTGGTATGGACACAAATAGTTGGGCAGACAATTTCTTAACTATACAAGTATGACTTCAAGGCCAGACAATAGACATTGGGAGCGATATGGGCCGGCCGCACACCAGCTCTTCTGAACACACTAATTTTTAAAATACCGTTTCAAGAACCATTGAACATGGTGGAATTAGACGAGAGTTTGTAAATTTCAAATCTTTGTCCGGGTCAAAGTTCCCACCAAAAGGAAAAAAAATAATACTTCCTTTGCAATGGAACCCATGTGAAAAGTGGGTATCTGTATCATACAGTGAGTTATAGCCACTATTTTACGCCTCTAACTCGTTTTTTTACCAAGAACAACGCCATGGACCGAAATAGGAAGATATGACTCAGTTATAAAAAGTTGTCAGAGCGATAAAATTTCGAAAATGCCACGCAAGTCTGAGCTAGTGGACTCAAGGACAATTAAACTCATAAGGGTACGAAAAAAATGTTGCAAGGAAAAAGTGATGCACGGCAAGGAGAATATCCGTGGAAAAGAAAAAAATGGACGTTATGAATTGAATTTGACACCAGGGTGGAATCCTTGGGTATAAGAGTATTTTTAACATTTCATTGGAGAAATTTATTCATGAAGCCTAAGGCCTACCCCTTATAATTCGGTTCTCTATGACAGTACCATACGACGGTACTGTATGACTGTTCGTACATTTAAAATAACCCCTTTTCGATTGAATTTCGCTTACTATGTTTGTGAAACTTCCTGCAACCAGCATTCGTATTCCATGAGCTCGAATCCTTTTCGGGGATATCACAGTGGCTGCAGATCAAAGCAAATTTGCATGTGAGACAAAATTTTTATTTGGGCACCCCTAAAAAATAACTCATTTACAGACTGTGATTTCTTAAACCCCGCGTTAATTTGAGGGATACTCTTGTGTTTCAAAACGATCCTCTCAACATATTAGTTTCAATTTCCGCCAGGCACTCAGAGTTATTAATCTCTAATGTTTTATTAAACCTTGGAGTTTTACGAGGATAAGGGTTCATAAGGATCATTTACATCATACATACTTTTTAAAGATAGGTGTAATTTCAACCATATATTGTAGCGCAATTTCAGCCACAAGCCACAGCGGGTCTCCAGGTTTCATGTGCTTCTTGCTGAAGTTAGTTATTACTGGCAGTCCCTTTTAAGTTAAATGAAAGGTCTTTTTGGATGGAAACGCGTGCTGGAAGTTAGAAACATCACCCGTTTGTTATTACTTCAGTCCACCTATCACATACATTTATGAATCGCAGACTAGCTTCCCCATTATCCGCCCACCCTTGGATGTAACCCGTAATGGATTGAACCTGATTACAATACTTAATGAGTTTTTACTCTTAAGCCCTGAAAATTATCGCGTTTTTGGAATCATGTTCTTTGATTTGGTGAAAGAATACCAGTTGTAGGATGCAATTAAACCTCTTGGTATGAGAATAATCTATGAATTCAATGGTGCAAGAATATTGAGACTCAGTGATGGGATGAGATGAGAATACAAACAAGGCCCTTTATCAAACCAGGAAACACATAATATGTAGACTCATTAACATATAGCAGGCACCTCTTTAACTTTTGCATGCACATGGCATCTGCTCATATATTATTACACAGCTCCAGGATCACCACCGGCTTATTCCACTGCCGGCATCCTATTTCGTGCTGAATTCTGTTATAATCCTGGCAATGTCCCGATTGCGCATACGAAACATTGCATCCACATTCTTAAATAAATCGTCTATTTTTCTGAAGTCAATTCCATACCGATTCCTTTTTTAATAATTTATTTTTTATTAATTTCTTTCGTCGTTGAAGTTTGAGTACTATGTCGTCGGACAATGGAAACCTGACTGTCTGTCTAACGAACATAACATTTTTGTTACACCTCTCGATTAGCCTCTTCGTTTATTCTTAGAACCTAACATTCATTTCTCTCATCAAATGTTATGCAATCTTACTTTTCCCCGTTGCTATCCTCGGATCTTTTTTCGTACTATTTTTGTTTTTGCTGTAATCACATCTAAAATCCAACTCATACCATGATTGATTATTTTTCCTGTGTGAGGAGTTTAAAAATACGATCAAAGATTTTATGTAAATTTTTTGTGATATCTCGGTAACATTTATGTGTTTTAGCTTACCTAACCTATTTACCTAACTCATTTTCATTACTGAATCGATGGCGACACAAATGACGGCGGTCGATTTTTTATTTAATTATTTACAACACAAATGTCACCGTAAAAAATTTAACCCAACTTACATAATATGTATATTGAATGTATTATGATGACTTATTCGTTGCCTTTACCAGCTTGAAATATACTAATACAATGGCTAGCTATTCCGGATTAACTGCCTGTGGATTTGTGTACCTATGATTCTTTATGGTGGATAAGTAAAAATTGCAATCCATATAGCCAAATATATGCTCAGACATCTACATCTACATACTACCCCGCAAGCCGCCTCAATAGGCGTGTGGCGGGGGGTGTTAGGACACCAGCCGTTTAAAGATAAAAAGGAAACGCTCTAATGAAAATACGCCTAGCATTTATTATAGTCCCTTATTGTTCGGGGGAAAAACGAATTCCCATACCTATCCGTTCGGCAAAATATCTCTCTTAATATATCGTTTCTGTCGGACCTGGAAATATTGTGGGGTTCTAATATGATGTTCTCCGTGTCGCTCTGAAAGATATCTATTCTCAATTGTTCAAGCAATCTAAGCCTAGCGCGCAGCCTCCGAGTCTCTAGCGGCTCCCAGCCTAATTCGTTTAACATCTGTGTAACGCTGTCTGTACGCCCGTAGCAGTTTTTGACGAATCACGCAGCTTTCCTTTGTATTTTATTAAGTTCCCGGACTAAGTCTTTCTGCACCGGATCCCATATGCTTGCTGCATATTCATGGTGTGGCCGGACGAGTGCGAAATAGCACCTCTCTTTTACTTTTTCATCTGAGAATCTTCCCACAATACGCTTGAAGAAATCCTAGCTTCTTCAGAGCTCTGCCACAAATATTTCTTATATGTGTTCCCCACGATAGGTCCGAAGTTATCGTAACTCACAGATACTTAACTTCATCTGTCGCCTTTATCTTATCGCCATCCACAGCATATGCACGGGGATAGTTGGACGACCTCCGCAAGAAATGTACCGCCGTGCATTTGATCAGATTAAGTTCGAGTCCCCACTCTTGGCTTCACACATGAACGTTGTTTAAATCCGATGATAGAATTTGAAAGTCAGAGTGATCATTAATTTCGCGATAGATGACAGCGTCGTCAGCAAATAAACGTATTTTACTGCCAATTCGAGAGCATAGGTCATTTATGTATATATTGAACAAAAGGGGGCCGATTACGCTTCCTTGTGGGACACCTGATGTCACTTTAACTACATCAGAGCTAATTCCGTCAAGAACTTCTTTTTGCTTACGATCACTCAGAAAGTCGCGTATCCAGTTTACTACTGTTTCGTTCAGCCCGCATGACTGTAATTTGTATAAAAGTTTAAGACATCCGTAAATCTAAAACTGGTACAACCATGAATGTATAAATACTTATTCATCTCATGGAGCTTCATTTAGGCCGACATTTATGGAATATGAAGAGCATATGAAATTCAAGTGCGAACGCGCGATGGCATGCAGTAGCAGGTGGTGGAAATCCCACGTGAAGGTTTTCATTGTTGAAATATGCTCTCTGGAGACAAGGATATTTGAGCATTTCACGCCACAGCGCAAAACCTGGTGCGGCGCAGTCATCTCATTACCAAGCATTTAATTCGCACTTGCGTCATGATCATTGGGTAGTGTCTAAATACTCTGCAGGATGATAGGAATCCGACTAAAAAGTTTACGAACGGTTTGAATTGAACTAGTATAACGTTTTAATCAGTCTTCTAGCGGGAAACATTGGTGCTCTGCTGGATTTTCTATTTCTGCAGAGGGCGAAGATCCAATAAACGGAAGAAAGACGAGATGTAATTGAATTATTTGTAACAAAAAAGGATCATTTAGGTCGCGAAATTCATAATGGGTCACATTGAAAGCAAATGTATTTCAAATAATATGTCAAAAGCAGTAGTATCACTAGAGCAGTGGTCAAAACAAAGTGGGCGCTACCGCCGGCCCTTGGGGGCAAAAAGAAACGAGGGGTCGGCAGGAGGGCGCTGGAGGCAGGGTGCCGACCAAACGGTGATCATCGGTGACGGTCATTTTGCAGCCATCCTTTCAAGCTTCATGAAGGCCATCCATAGCATTAAAAAGTTATTAGATGAGAAAATATCTCTGATATAATTCTAAAACTCTTGCGAAACTATAATCAATATTCACTCAATTTGTTAACCTTATTCAAATAAAACATTTATTGGTTATTCTTACTCCGCAAATGGCAAATAGTCTACTATGATCTAATAAAATACCTATAAGTGAAAAAAGTGAAATTTAAGCTGTTCAAATTTATTTCTTAAAATAATATGTTTTGAAAATTTACGTTTTGTATTTTTCATTATCGAACGTGAGTTTCCTTTCGGGTTCATTTGAGCCCTAATTTGTTCTTTACATGTTCATGTAATTCCTGGGATGGATACTTAAACTATGCATCTATCATGCATTTGAAATAAACGTCAAATTTAATTGTTTAGTTTTATTCTTATAATTTTCCAGATTTTGTCATGTAGTCTGTAATTCTGATTATAAATTTTTAATGCTTGATTATAAAGATAACAATTTGAGTTGTTGGTTATAGGTTTTTGGAACCCAAGATTGTTGGCTCAAAAAAGGTTTGGGAGAAATTGCATTAGCGCAACGTCGTCATGTCATGATAATTGATATATTCATGCGTGTATTGAAATTAATTCATATTTAAATTGCATTTTATTCAAAATTACTGTCAAATTTTCTTGTGATAGCTCGATGTTTAATATTTTTTCGCAAAAAAACAGGGTTCAACTTCGCTCCAAGGTATCTTGTATCATAAACCCATATACTTTTACATTGCGAATACATCTTCACTGGTTCAGGGAAGCTAGCTGAATTTGGATTAAATCAGAAGCTCTCCATGTTTTTTTTCAAGTTCGTATTCATCTTAACTGAGTCTCTTTCTTCGCATTAAATGCGTGCCATATCACGATTTTTTAGCTATTATAATTTTATAGTTTCAAGTATTGTAGAACTTAACGAAACATGCATATACTTGGTATTTTTCCAATTAATCAGTCCATAATAAACATTCTGGACGGAATTTACTCTTTTTCCCTTTTCATTTTAAAATTTGTAGGATTTACAAAACAATTATGCAGTATTCTCATCAGGATGAAGCTACTTTTTTATAATGTACTGCAACATTTCTACTATCTTGCGCGATAAATAAAGTTTTGGTTATATATGCTTAAAATGTGGCCTACAATGCTGTAATGAGCAATGGAAGACATGTGATAAGAGCATGGAATCTGTTTCTGAAACAATAGTTTTTTGGGGAGGTGGAATAAAAAGTGGGGGTGGGTGGGCATGATAAAGGTTGGGCAACGGGGCGAGGGGGGGGGGGTCAAGTACACGCTAGGGAATGTAGAAAGAGGGCAAAAGAGAAGGGTGTCTCTACAAGTATGTGTGTATTTGTGTGTGTGCGTGTGCTTGAACCTTTCCCTCCCAGCTAAATCATGTTCTTCGCTCTCCCACCCAAACGCTAAACCTCTTCCTCCTTTCTCTCATTCTCTGCTTCCCCGTAACACTTCTGTGCGCGCAATCCCGCCGCGGCGCGTCGGCACTCCTGGGTAGCTTGGGAACTAATGAACTTTGGGCTGAGGGACGGGGAAAAGAGTGAAATTGCGGATGAGGAAAAAAATAAGAATTCCAGGCCGCGAGGACCTGGTTTGTGAGGGTGTGTGGGGGAGGGAGCCGGAGGATGAAAAGGTGACCGGCCATATTATTTGGTGGCAGCCTCAGCCGACCGCCATGCTGTGTTTCTTTTTTTTACACCGTAAGAGGGAGGCATGTTCTCAAATCAGGGGAACCATGAGGAGCATATTAAGGAGTTAACACTCTCGGTTGCGCGTGGTGAAACAAATGAGAAGTCCATTTTTTTCTTTGGGCCAATAAAAAATGATGCTTCCTCTAATGACTTCTTGGATAGAAAAAATTTAAAAGTACAGACATACTCACCACTTTCACAGTGTCCTTTTGGAATAGCCGTAGCCAAAAAAGTAGAAATCTCGGTTTAAGGCCTATGAATCGGATTGTGCTTTAATAGTTTTTTTCAGACTCCTCCTACCTTGCATACCTCCTTCGCTTCAGTTACACTATTATTCCTTCTCGTTAGAATATCATCCACAATATTCACTCATGGCTTTCTCGGTCTACCACTTCCTCTCACAAAGTTTACTCCTGTGTCATATATACCTGTGTCGTTATTCGACTCTCTTCCATTCTCTCGACATGGCCAAACCGACGAAGCGTTCTCTTGCCATATAAGTGAACTAATTGAACATTCAAATCATATTCTTTCATGATACACTCATTCCTTACCTACCTCATCAGTTTTACCGCAAAAACTTCTGATACGCCATTTCCACTGTTTTTAGCTTTGTCTTTTTCTTATTTCGGCATACCCAAGTTTTGGCACCATACGATCAAGTGGGAAGAAGTACACTTCTGCACTCCGCAATTTAGCCCCTTAAATAAACGTTCATTCCTTTAAATACTGCATATACTACCTACGAATTTCCCTCCGGCGTTTGGGAGACTTTTTATTCATTCATATTGCCCTTCATTACCTCTTCCAACTACCTACTACTCCTCGCCCTAATTGCCTCTCCGTATCGTCTATGCGTAGCTCCTCCCATTCTACAAAAAGCTATGTTATTTGGGGAGTATTTCGAATGAAAATCGATATTTTACGAAATGTATTAGAAGGAGAATTGTACTCAATTAAGAGTGGTACAATAATAGAAGATAGTGTATTGCAAGATCCCGGAGTACAGACGTTAAGAAAGGTTTATTGAGGAGCTTGATCTGGAGCGTGGCGCTGTATAATAGTGAAACCTAGCGAGAGATCTGACCCCAGAGAGAGAGAGAGAACAGCAATAAACTGGAGGCCTTCGAAATGTGAGTGCGAAGAATAATGGAAAAAGTACGCTGGGCGAAAATAAAAACAAACGAAAAGGTCCTTGGGGTGATGGGAGAGTAGATAAAGGGAGCCTTGTATTTAATTTGCTGAAGTAAGCGCTGATTGGAACAGTATAGTGCACTTCTACGCACACTAAGGATAATAGATGCAACTATTTGCTCCGACGAAAGGTTTGGCAACCGACAAAGAGGTACACAATTATATAGGTTAAATCTTAGAATTAGCTCGAAGCCGACACAAACGAACATTCAACATATTGTGCTAGGGCCGACGCATTACGGTAGGAACGATCGCAAGCATAAGATAAAAGAAATAGTTTGCAGAAATGATAGAGTTAAAATGTAATTTTTTCAGAAGACAACAAGGGGCAACAAGCTGAGGAAAGGGGCGACAGAAGTTGCGATACGTCATTTATATGTAAATTCCTCCCTCGCTAGGATAGGCATTGTACTTTTGTTTAATACATTATATCATTATTACTTACATCTCATACCGTAGAAATGGCCCGCGTGAATTAGTATCTCGTAGTATTCATGAATAAATAATATAAGTAATGCTAACCAGGCAAATTATGAAGGAATTCTTAAGTGAATAAATATGTAGGACAGAAACGGATGGGTGGTTGGATAGTGGAGTGGAGAGCTACGGTACACTAGCAGCTTTATATTGGTGACGATTGATGATGATGAGCTTGTCGATCCAGAGGGGCCAACTGCTGTGTCAATGTTATTGAACATTTTTCAAACACATTTTTCCAACAAAGATTGCAGCTATTTTCATGAAATCCGTCAAAGAAGCATTGTGATGCCCGATTTATCGTTATTTCAGTTTTTCTTGAGCGTTGCATTTTTCTTCATCGACCATTGTCTTCTTTTCCTTATGTATTCTTTTCGTGTGTTATCTTCAGCGTTGGACCATTTTTTACGCCCTATATCGTAAAATCGATTTTTTACGAGGTTCTTGTGTGGTTTAATCTTCGCTTTTCTTCGGCACCCTGTCATTCTTTACATTTTCTTGTTCACTTTTATTGAACCCATAAAATATGGATAGAAAATTTCTAACCATAAAGCATAAAAATAGGGTATTTTGCAGCCATGCTCAGCACACGATGTTTTAACCTCCTATGGTCAAAATCTGAGCTCATACATCTTATTTGTTCTTTGCCATTTAGTAGGGAAAAAGATAGAGCTGAACCATTTTGGGGACAGGTTGGATGATTATTCATAGAAGAAATTTAGAGGCTGTGGTATGTTTTGGGGCGTGATGGAAGGACTTATAATGGTTTCTAAAAAGGAAAGGATAGGGGCCGTATCAAGGTAGCTTGAGAGAAATTCTTTCCTAATCGCAATATAGACTATGTTTTTAAACGCCGACAGTTGAAGGAACCCTAGCGTAAATTTATAGATTTATTCAAAACGCAAAGACAGTTGAAATTTCTGAAGATTTCGGTATCTACTTCGTCGTTTATTTTTGATCTCGTTGTTTACTAACCATTGCAGGCAGCATCTTCAGTCATTTAAACTTTTATACAATTACGGAGGTTCAAAAAAAATCAAAGACGCAGTAGAACTCATAAGCTATTTCAAAATGCTTAAAATGCTGCGAAAGCCTAAATTTCAACGCGAATATTTTGTTTCAAATAACTAAACTTTTCATTACTGAACTAAATGTAAATACTTTAGGTTTTTACTTGTCATGTACCTATCATTCTGGGCGTTCGCTTGATACACCTTAAAAACAGAAGATTTTTATGCAATTTATTTAAATTAGTTCTCAACTAAAATTAGCGTGAGCTATACATTTAATTGAGCTAAAAATAAATTGAGAAAACATACTACGTACACACCGTTACATTTATGAAGCGATCGGTGCGTTAGAAATTTACCCAATTTTTATCATAGCACCGCCCAGCCGTACCATATGTGAGGTCGGCCCCGGTGGCGGCAAGGTTATGTCCTCGCATGTTAATTATGAGGGTCGTGGGATCGATTCCCACCTGGAAGGTATTTTCACCACCAAGGACGAAGTTACGTGTTTGTATTCGTCAAAAAAGTAAATTTAAGTGAGGAATGACTAGACCTTAATTTGCAGATATTAAAGACAAATTATTATTCTTATTCCATGGAAAATAACTTCTAGAGAGAGTGAAGCTGATAGAGATTGATATTTTGGTGTCATTAGAAATATGAGGTCATTTTGTTCATAGTTACGCCGCATTTGATGCTTTTAATGTAATGTTTAATATTGCTCAAACTACTTTAATTAAGATGAAGTGGTGTAAAATGCTTGCGGAATTGAAGAATAAAATTGTAAGCGGAGAAACGTGCTTGAAGACATGAAGCAGTGCTATATAAATCCCACCAAAAGAAAATTTGGAATTATGGAATACTGCTCAGAATCACCGTCAAAAAAGGGAGTTCTTCATGAAACTCCTCTAAGAACGTTGTAGTTATGTACTTAAGCCAGTTCCTTCTCATCTAGAGGTAAATACGGATTGCATTTTCTCGATTAAGCCTTAAACTAGTTCAGTAAGATTTTTTCGTATTTCTAGCTGATAACTTATTAGGAAAACGTTTTTACAAAAAGATGCAAAGAGATATATGTGTAGAGTTTTCACAGGTGAAAATGAAAATTTACAATGAAAATCATATTTATTTACCCACATACCACCCGCGACATTCCATTTGTGGGTCAAGTGTTGTAGCTAGTCTAACCTTCGAGCCATCTTGTTTCAATGTGAATTAAATAATGGGGTTTTCGGTATACAAATGCACATAGAACCTTTAAGTAAGGTTAAAAGCCCCGGTTTTCGCGATGAACCAACGGGGGAGATGCAGTTATATTTCGTATCCCTCAAAATAATATTTGACTAGTCTGAAATTCGAACCGGGATCTGCCATTTACCGGAAAGGTGTTTTAGCCGGTTACACCACTAAATAACTTTCTATAAAAGCGTATTTCCAAATTGTGTTCGCGCAAAGTAGGAGAACGAAACCACGTCGAGCGAGGTTGACTGTCATAGTCTGCTGGACGACGGACTGGAAAGGTGGATTAGCGTTTGGTCATCATTGTTCGTTCAACCCTAAGATTGGTTGACTGCAGCCCTCCACCATTCCCTGTCTGATGCTAGTCTCCGTGCTCCCTGGTAGCTCTTCATATGCACTTTTCTTTTAAATTAGTATATGTATTATCCCCTGTCCTTCCTTGTGGGACATTTCCCTCTATTTTTCCCTTAATCTTATTCTTCACGTAAGCTGTATGACCCAGTGTTTGCCCAATTCCATCTAGTTCTTATTTTTGGTTTAGTGTCCCATATGGTCCTTTCCTCTTCTATACATTCTTATAATTCTTCATTTCTTTTTATATACTTGGTGTTTGGTGACTTAAAAAATAAGAAATAAATCATTTAGCTGGACCTGAATTTGAACAAGAATGTCACTTTTCAGTCAGGTTTGGTAGCCAGTTTAACCATTCTAGCCATCTTGTTTCAAAAGGGAACTTCCAAGTGGGGTTTGCCTGACCTTGGGATATTGGACGCATTTTTTAAAGCGATGTTGGCTGTCCTGGCTTGCGGTATGATGGGGACAAGGGGAGTGAGTGGCTTTTTGTTGCCCCGTGCGAGTCGGGGATTGGTCCGTGCCCGACCATTCGAAATGGCCAGTCGTTCTCCGCAGTGGCGTGCTTTTAATATCGCATTCAATCAACACCTCCCTCCTTTCCACCCATTCTCCGAGTCGGTAACGAGTAGGTAGTCGGGAGTGTAGGGTTTTGGAGTCCCTCTTGCTCCATGGCTTTTCTGATTCACAGCCTCCCCCAACTCCCTTACATATCAATGCTCTCCTTCCTCTCTCCCCGCCCTATCCTTTTGTCTCCGGACTGCTGGGTCCATTCCTAATGTCGCGAATCAATCTAGCTTCCGGTGGCCAAGAGGCGTCGCCCGGAAACCCCAAGACCAAGAGTTAATTGACTCTGGGTGGTGGAGCCTCATTATTTTCTTTAATTTCTTCCTAGAGGAAAGATTTTCCCTTAATTAATCCGCTATATGCCATTCTTCGTCAGGAATGGTGGTTGGCGTGGTGGATAGAGTTTTGACTCTCATTCTTTTGCTCCGATATTGAGTCTTAATTGAGGGTTAAATTTGCTAAATTATTGTAATATGTAAACATTTACGTGTCTCTAAAAATGAAGTGTGGGGGGTATAGCCTAGTGGTTGAGACTCCGACTCTGGAAGTGAGGTTCAAATACCGGTGAGGGTTAATATTTTTCAGCTTTTGGAATAAATCATTAGAGGCGCGGATCAAGGAACACCGTCGCCACCTTCGATTGGGACAATCAGATAAATATGTCATTTTGGAACACTGGATCACCTGCAGTAAAAAGCCGCGTCCAAATTCGTTAGGATTCAAGGACTCAAGGATAGGCGGTAAAGCGAGGTGTCAAGGTGTCTCCTCGAGGATGTACGAGTTCGGACGTCCTTGTGCATAGTGCTGCCATCAATGAGACAAAAATATCGAAGAGAAAAAATTGAATACTACAAAGTAACTGAATTAGATTTTCTGCAGCATCCCGCTTAACCCAAATTAATCGTATTATTTAACTATTTAGCCGTGCTAATTGTAGGTTTTGTTGCATTCAGAAGTTTATTTATTTCTCATAACAGAGTGCCGTATGCATTTCGGTGTATAATTTCTTGTGTTATTCATTTTCAAAGTTATATTTGCGTTATCTTTTTCTTAAGGTTGTTTGTTTATGATAATAAGCCTTGAATTTGTCGTATAATTATCTTTCCACCTTGAAATGTCTCCCATAACAGTTATTTGGATTTACTTTTTATTCAATCCTCTATATTTTCTTACCATTTCATTCGTGGTAGGAGTTTGTATGAAGTTTAAGAAATTTGAAGTAAGCACTTTTAGTTATATACCGATTTAGAAAATTTTAACTCCCCAATAGAAACTGCACCGGAGAAACCAACGCTTAAATACGTAAAATAAAAGTAAACGATAGGTGTTATGTTTGCGAAGGTTTATTAAAAGAACTATAACTAAACACACCTACAGTAGATATCTACCACATAATCTAGTTATATTGACAGTCTTGTTTGGTAGATATTTCTTAATTAACCTTCACATGTGTTATGCTTGTCATTAATTTTATCTAATTTAAAGTTTTTCCAGTGAAACTTATTTTGGAAATTTTAGTTTATCAATTTAGTTGTCTCTTTATTTAGGTCGTTGCTTTTCGTTCTTAAGACATGGTACACTACTACGTGAAATTGCAATGAGGTAAACAAGATATTCATTCGTATTATGTTAATATTCGAAAGAATTATGCCGGAGATAAATTTTAAAAATCACTGTATAGACTATGAATTCGAGGTTAATTTTTTTATTTACTTCTCATTCATAGAGATAACTTTAACCAACAAAACCGTTGCCACTTTAATAAAGAGCACAATTAGAAGCAGAGGGCAACAATATTATCACCGATATTTCCTAACTTCTTGAGTAAATTACACATTACGCAAATTCTGTGATATGTTCTAAATTCTCTCAAAAGTGACATAGGAAACAAATGCAAAGCGTTCTGCGCGTCCCCCGGATGTATTCCCAAGGTTCAACATTCCAAAATGGCGGCCCGAGGACGGGTCTAAGTGTGCACCCAATGTATCCTCGATGGAAGCGTCCTCGCACGGATCCTTGCGAGGAGCCTCAACCAATTCGGACATCCTTCAAGATGGTCGCCATCCTCGGAAGGACGTATATCCGCACTTGGAAGGATCCTTACGGCGAATTCGGATGCGGCTAAAGGCATTAACTTCAACAAAGCGATGTTACTTTACCGTTCCTCAATCTATTGGGACAAATTATCCAAGGAAGTCATTGATATCCGGATGGAGAAAAACGATTTCAATAGGAATTAAAAGATGGAAACCTGTTTTGAATAGCGCTCAGGAAACGGAGGAAAAAAGGCTCCGCAGTGTTAAACAATAATCAAACACCTGAACCTGGGCTTTATAGTGCAGCGATATCTATGGCGATAGCATCGAATTCCCTGATGACGAAAAACGGAGATAATGGAACCTCTCAGTCCAGTGCTGTCCCTAGGGTAGTGCGAAAGGTGCCGCTGCACTGGGCCCCGCGTCTTTGAGGGCCCCGCACGGGCTTGCCTTTTTCAGACGGAGCATTGAAACCCGCCCATTTCCCGAAATTGCTTCATACTTATCTGTCATGCATCTTTGAACCTCCAGTTCTGTTGACGCTGACGTCTGAATGTTTATGACAGGGTTTTCCTCATGGCTATGGCTACATCACGGTTATAATGCCTTTCTTTAATGTCTTGAGTAACGATTATATGCGGTGAATCGAAATGCATAAATGGGTTAGCCTTGGAACTTTTTGATATAGTAATTACGCTTGGAACTTTTGAGACTAGTATATTGTCTGCATGAGATATTAATCAGTTACCTATTTTTCCACATTAGTCATTTATTTAGGGATTTAACTTAAAGTAAAGAGGGGGTGTTTCGTGTTTTGAAGGATAACAATAAATTAATTACGATGAAGTAGAGAGTAATTTCACATAAACTCACTTGCATTGTAATAGACTGTCTTCACTATATGATATATCTGTGTTTATGTTTAATATATCTTATTAAATGTAACAAATGTTCATTTTTTAAATTAGGTGTTTGATGTACTAAATAGTTACCTGAAGAAGATTTAATTGCTTTCGTTAAAATTTTGGAATATTTGGTATCTAACTAGTAGGCCTTATCCTGAAATTAATCGTTTTACATATTAAAGTTCTAGTATTTAATTATTACTGAGAAGAGATACTGTTATAATCTTCAGTACATAATAATAGTAAATTGATGATTTATGTATTAGATTAACGATTATGTATCCCTGTTGAAATTAATTAATTAATTTATTTGTTGGTATTCACCATATTCAATCTATATGTAAGTCTGCATTGCTACTAGATAGCTAATATGCACTATAGATTCCATACTTGTCAGTCTTTATCGAATTTTCCCTTTTAGTTAGTACATTTTCATACTTATACGAAGAAAGTTTCTTCATTAGAAAGGGTTGATGCCCAAAGATTTCATTGACCTGTGTTGCTACATGTGGAAACGGCCTTAAGAAGCAAAAAGTGATACACGTGTTAAAACGGAGTATTTACGGCTTAAAAATAGTACCTCTTGGGATCAACAACGGCAGCGTGTATTTTTAGGCTTTTTTCCACCCCAACAATTTTGTCAAGCGGCCAAGGGTTCGAAAACGGTGGAGCCGCTGAAGTGAAATGCCGTGAGTGCTCTGTGTTTTTCCTCGAGGACGAAATCGGGGATATCCTATGAAATGTATGGGTGGTAAAGGCAGAGATTTTTAACAGTGATTTTTCTCTTTCAATTCTATGAACGACTTCATTATAGTTAGCTTCAATTAAACTGAATCCATCTCTCTCTCTCTAATGGACTCTAGCACTTGTACGAAAACACCACTTTCTTTCATTCAATCCCTCTCATTTTAGATTTTTCGTATTCCCATCCACTACGTATTTGGGAATCTTTCCTCCACATATATTTTGGAATACCATTGGTTGCTAGTGAAAACCATCATATATGTTGTTTTCTACGTGAAGAGGTAGTGAATCATGGTGGCATTTGTGCAGAAGACACTTTCCAGTGAAATAATCATCTCCTTACGAACTAGCTCCGCATGGGGTAGTTAAGTAGTCTCCGCGTTTGAAAACTATGGTTGCCAAGGTCTAAAAACTTACGTGGCAGCTTCAAATGTTTAATTTGTTTTATCGATGATGCACTGCATCGAAACCATGGTCGTAATAAACCTTATCTAGTAGAAAATTGCCATTTCTGTTATTCATTATCATCTTTCAATCTCTTAATGATTCTTAATTATGTACATATATAGCATAAGAGTACAGAACAAAACTAAATAATCTCAACACAAGAGGAAGCTTTTTTGTTATTCCTAAAATAAATAATAAATATAGTGAACGTGGTATGCAGTATATCCTACCAAAACTACTCAATAAATATTCTAGAGAATTGGAGAAAGAAACAGAAAAAAATGTATATAGTTTTGAAAATTGTCGTTAAAAATATACTACAGAGACAAATTTTATTGGAACTGTAATATTATGGTTTAAACTACATCAAGGTGAATTTCCTATTTTATGAAATGTAATGTAACGAGCCTGAGCTGCTATAATATATATTTGTAGATTTATGTTCCGTTAACAGGCATTCGCCTGACGGAGCATTCATGTGAATTTGTTTAAAATTTAAAAATATTAAAAAAATAAAAGCTTTTTTGATGGGTTGTGATCGATATCAGCGTAGTTTTCTCTAGGTGTGTTTGGGCCGTAAATATTGTTGTGGTATTTTCCCTCCCTTTCAAGTCAAACGTAGTTATGTTGGTAGCGTTGCCTAACACGTTCTGTAATCTGCCGTCCACTCCGTAGCCAACTCCTTCCTCAAGAGGCTTCCCCTACTCAGCGTCACTCTTAGGGTTGGTGGCAACCACCAAGTATCGCTACCCCTATACCTGCTATGGCAAGGCCATTCTAGAGACTAAAAACTGCGATACACCGCTTATAGTTCACAATTTGATGACCCATCGTGCATTCAAGTCAGTAAAATATTTATTGGAATATGAATCAGGAAGTGTGGCGTTACATCATAATGATTTGTCAACTTTCTTTAGACATGTGTACATTGCTTGAAGTTTTAATACCGGGTCAAGTCCATAAAAAGCATCACCAGTACATTCAAATAATACATTCAGAGTCGCTTCTCTGTTTTTGATCTCTCAACGATGATTTCGCATTGCAAAAACCAATCAGTCAATGAAAATTGTGGTCAGATCGCATATTTTCAACATTTTCTACACATGCAACGTAAAATGGTAAATATGCCATGTATCACTTCAAAATATATTTAGAGTTCCTATAGCGTATTTATTCCACAGGCATAAAAAACCTGTAGGTAAACTACGATTGGTTTCGGACAATAATTGGGATGATGCATGTAGAGTATATAGACCCATTGGCTTTACGTCTTTGAGACTTGACTTATATTTTGATTTATTTACGTCTTATTTGCCATGCCGCTCGACAAACAATTCTAAATCAAAGGTTTCTTGCGATTTTATAAAAAATATTCCGGTAATTAATTGATTTATTTTTAAATAACTGATAATACCGACGACACCTTATATTCAGTTAAAACCTGACACGATGTGTGTCAGAATTTCCTTGTTTTATAACGTCTCTTTGGAGCTCACAGCCCTACCATACCCCATGGAAAGCGGCTTCGATTTATTTAGTTAACATCTCGGACAGTAGTGCAGAGAACCTAAGTGCCAGATATTTTTGATCTCCTCTTCTTCTCCCATTTGGTTTTGATGCCAATACTTCCGTGGGATTTCGAAGTCGAACCATGTCATTGACGTTTCCATACCACCTGAATTGATCTTATTTTTTTGCTATTAAAAAAGGGTCTTGCGGGAGTTTTTATCAGATTTTTTGTTTTTTTCCACATCTCTTTTCGTTTTATTTCCTATTATTCACAATAAATTCATATCCGAAACTTTTTTCTTTCCGTTCCAGTTGTAATTTTCAATGTTGCGATTTACAATGGCACCAAATTCATTGAATTTTGTGCGACAAGATATTTCGCTCAAACCACCTAAAAATGGCCTGTTTGCCCGTCGCGTCGCTTCCACCCCAAAAACCCAACCAACCGCAGTGGAACAGATAAGTCTCTCCAACTGCCGTGGTTTTTTTCTCTCTGCGGACCATCTGCTGAAGGATCGACTTCAATGGGTCCCGTACAGTGCGGGCGGAAAGGATGGAGAAATCAATCTCTTTTTCCGGAGATCTTTTGACGCTCGCTAGCTCGCGAGTTGAAATTTTTTCTCTTTTATCTCATTTCCTTTTTCTTATTTCTGGGTGAGACGTCGAGTCGGAGGCGGGTAGGTTTGGGGGGGGGGGTCTAGGCTCGGATCAAATCGTCCAGGATAATTGAGGGAACCGTCGCAGCGTTGTCTTTCCCCAGGGTCTCCACATCAATAACTGTTACCCCACACCTCCTACCCCCCGAAAAAATAAAGAAGGGGTGGCTTGACAGCGACTGAACTCTACACAGTATTCTTCCCCATCCCACCCTTACCCTCTCCCACCATTGTTTGAACGACCTTGTGGGTTAAGGACGACGGATGGGCGGGGGGGGGGGGGAAGAAGGTCACAAAAGGATGCTGGGGCTTTAGGGGAAATAAGGGTAAGAGGAGGAAGGATTTGTATGGTTTGGGTTGGGAAATTCGATTTCAGAGAATCGATTTTCGACGTGTAAGCTGTGCGTGGCATCAGCCTGAAAACGCGGGATGCGCGCGATAATCAATTAAAAAATTCGAAGCCGCAGCTTAGAGATTTCATGACATTTTTACAGTCGATTGAGTCTTGTCGAATTTTAGAGTGCGCTTGGCGACACAAGTTTGAAACAACTACGTTAGGGGTAAACACACCATTGTTTCATACAAAATAACAATATTTTGATCACCGTTGAGTATTCTCGTAGCTAATCGGTAGGTCTTTGGACATTTTTACCTAACTTCTCTATTTTTGGGACATATTTTATTTTCCTGCTTATTTCAATATATTGATTGATTGCCATCTGATGTCCAGCTCCTCATACCCTCTGCCTCTACTTATATTCGCCAAATTCTAATTCTCTTCCCCAGCGTTCTCTCCTTCATATCACCCTCTTCAAAACAACCTCATTTCTCAATACGATCTCCATCCACCTTTTCTACCCTCTCCAAATCTCCCATACCAGCTTCTTATTCTTTTCCACCATTGCCAACACCTCCTCGTACATCTTCCTTGCCACCCAGCTATCACTTTTCAATGTCATCCAAACCTCACATATCAAATTCCACAGAGAGTAAGATTTATTAGAAATCTTAAGAAAAGCAGATCGTACATGATGCATTGCATAATTGCAGTTGAAGCAAAAGAAGTACCTCTGCAAGGAAAGGGCAGCATGAAAGAAGACATTTAACGGAATCAGTCATACCGGCGTATCACCAAGGGTTTAACTTAATTGACTGTGCCTACCTAGAAAGTGAACAGTATAATGAGTTATATATGTATTTATGCTTTTTACCTGCCTAGATTTAACAAAATTTACATTGCTAATAATTTCTCTATTCACTAAAAAATGTTTAATGCTTGAAATCCGGAACCATCGTAATTTGCGACGTTATGTGATTCGAAAACATAAAATGATTTGGTTCAGACATTCGATAAAATATATGGTTGCGCGATATTTCCTCTGGTTTGAGACTGGAAGTGTCGGCCATTCCCCACAAGTAACCAAACAGTCTGCCAACTCAGTCGTCCTCTAAAGAGAATGGTTGAAGGTGTCCCATTTCACATCAACCCCACATATTCCGTATCACCGTGCGTGATTTTACCAGCCCACCATTACTACTGCAATTGATTGCAGCTAAGTGGACTTTTTCGGTTGGCTGTCCTGGTTATTCTCGAATTTTTCCGATCAGATCCGACGATGCGACCTCCCTCGTAATGGTCATTTCCAATCATCGATTCCTCGAATTTCTTGACGTAGATATTCTCCCCTATCTTCTTTTCTGATAACCTCATTATCTGTTCGCATTTCTTTGCTCTCTCTTTTTTGGATCTTCTGTTTTGTGACGATCTTAGTGCACCAGTTGCTTCCACGTAGTAAAAATTGAATCCCGGCTTGATGCGGAGACCATCTATAAACAACGTTAGGGCATCGGAAGAAAATCGGAGAATTTACAGCTTGTGTTGTTGAGAGGTCGATGATGAACCAGAGGGAGGATTAACAATAGGAACTTTTAGAAAATAGAATAAAACTGATTGTTTTATTCTTAACTAAGCAAGGTCCTTGGTATCCTGAAGGTCTGGAACCCAGGGACTCTCATTCACTGCTGCCCAGGCTTGAACTGGGTATTTATGATCTCAGTGGAAGGTTTTATTAACTCATAAATTTCAATCTCAAGAAAGGTGTTAAGTTATAATATAATTCATTGTCCTTTTTTTCGCACCTCTTCCCACAAGCCTCCATTATTGATTTTCTTTTCATCCGTTTGTATTCCTCCTATCTCTTGTATTTTGTGTCCACTCCCCCCCCCCCCCCAACCTCCATCGTAAAAACTCGTGGGAGATGCGATCAAAGTGATTTCTAACAGAAAGCGACTATTTCCTGAAAACAGGTTTCTGAGGGTAAATGGTTACAAGCTGTATGATTATGTTTACCTTACCTTTGACTGCACTGAGAGCAAATCTTAAATTATTCGCTATTCTTTATCGGAAGGAAAAAAAACTAGGGTCAATTGACATAATATTTAATTCCCTATAAAATCCGCGGTTGGAGTAAAAAGAATGAGGTATTTTGACGTTGATTTATTCTATTGAAGTTGTGAAAGCATTGCATCAAGACCTTTTGACGACTTGTTACGAGTCACCCTAAATGGAGATATTAATTTATTTGTGTGTGCTATAAGTGAAAAAAATGTCCAATGCTGATGGTTAAAATGTTTGGGATGCATGCCACTGGAAAAACTCAGGGCTTTTCTCTTATGAACTCTCGGAATCGATGAGTAAGAAGTTTGATTAGCTATCCAGGCATCTCTGGGTTGAGCCTACTAGTTATCGTGAGTTTAACGTGGTACTCAATCTCCAAATCAATTGATCACCTGGCGCCTTGTCCAACTTACAAACCATCCAACTCGTGAAACTGCAGCATGTAACTTAGAAATTTATTCTCTCCGGAGCTGTACTTCGGAATAGTTTTCAGACATGCCGCGCCACCTGAGAGTGGGGAGTTGTGACTTCCCAGCTTTACGGAGCCTGCGTTACGGATTCCGCTTGCCATGTGGGTGCGTTAGGAACGAAACTACTCTGATAGTGCTTTTTCCGGCATCCCTGGGCTAAATCAAACCTCGAGGAAGGGTGGGAGAAAGTGGGCGTAAACACAAACCGCTTCGAGCAAATTTACCCTCGTACGAAACCAGATTGAGTGAGTGCATTAACAGTTGTATAAGAGTGAATCATTGTCATCACCAGTCTTCAACTCAAAGAGTGGTTTTATACTGCTCTTTCTTTAGTTCTTCTTTCAGAAAACTGATTTATTAAGGCATCATTTCTTATTTTAACCTCTCTGCTTCATTATCATCTTGGTATATTCCAACTTGATCGTTTAAGGTCATTAAGTTAAAAAACATTCATTATAGTTTTTTTCGGGTGACTTTTGTGTTTCAGTGTATTTACAATAAGTTTTGGACTCATTTTTGAAATGCAGTGTCTTTATAGAAATAATATTTGAAGCAGCAATGAATGGGACGAATTTTAAAGGAATACCTAGGATTCATTACGTCCGGAAAATTATGATGAACGTTTAACTGTAAACATATGAATGAGCAAAATAGCTAGCTGTTTGGAATCGAGCAAAACACTGCAGCTGAACATTATTTAGACTGGTAACTTATAATTTTGAACTTTAAGTCTACATCTTGTCTTCGAGTTTACATTTTTACATGGCTGTGTTTGCTTGAGGCATCGTTGTGCTTCAGGTTTTCGTTGAGTTTATTTATTAACGATTGTCTTTTTATATTCATCGGTCCATCTTCGATAACACCGCTTTTTCATCACTTCTATACTTATTTGTTCCGATATTGCTATCACCCAAGTCTCGCTGATGTGTAGCAAGTTATTCCAAACTTATTTAAAAATGGAATGACTTGATAGCCATCTTTACATTTAGCTTATTGGCCTTCAATAATCGATTATAAATCGACCGATTGTACTGTACAGTATTGTAGTAAAAGTACTGATGTAAAGTACGTATATTTTACCGGGGGAAAAAGTCACATTGACTGTGTAACAAACCACAGACTTTTGACATATTGAACCATATTCTTAGTATCATGTCATTTTTATAGCCATGAGAAGAAAAAATCATTAAACTTAAAATGTTTTATGTTTGCAACCATTGATAGTTAAATTGTTTTAAGATTCTCCGACCGGCCACGGTATCTTGATCGGTAAAATAATACCTAGATATTGCAGCTTATAGGTTGCAGTTACCATCCTACCAAGGGAATATATATTATTATCCACCGGGTTAATATCCTCGATTTGACGGTGCGATAAAACTTGGCAGTCGGAAGTCAAAACGCTGGTCTACGCCTACAAGATTTCCCTTTTAACGCTCTCGGTAAATAGGCTTCATCTTGATTGTGGCTTAATCTCTAGCAGTTGAGACACGGCGTAAGTGACAAGTCACTTACGGCAAGCGCCAGGCCTTCTCTAGATGTCTCTCCGATAACACCGTCTGTGCTTCCACCGAGATGGAAAGCAATAACTCGTTGGAGGAAAATAAAATTGCTAGACCTTTTCTTATATGATGAACGAAAATAATTCTGACGTGTTTGGATCAAGTGTCAATAAAAGTGTATCTAGATATTTACTAAGAAGTTTTACATAATAAACATGAGCTAGTTTATTCATAATTAGTATGATTTACAATACATCATACATATTGATGTGCGTTCTAAAGAGAAATAATTAAACGAAACATAGATAATCACACTGCAGTTGTAGTTTTCACTGAACTTAGCATTAATTTCCGTTTGAGTGTTTATCGTTATTAAGGCGTAGTCACCAGGGTATTTAGTAGAACACTAATGATTCGTTCTTATAAAATAACTGACTTTTGGTGTCAATTCAATTAACGTTAAAAATGAATCTTAGTATGATAGAGTTAACTTCCGGGTGCTCCACGATAATCTCGAGGGGAAAAACATAATGAATTTATTTGTTCCGATATTGCTATTTATATCTTGCAGAGTGAGAATAATTTTAGCTTAGTGGCTGGAATGTGAATTATCTTGAATGAAATCGTAATTTGTTAATTATATCCATGCTGTTTGTGGGTTAAAATAAAACATGTGGTGTCACTGCCTTTGTTTCCTCTACTTCCAATAATATTTTATCCCTTATTGTGCGAAATTTTCTTGACTCTAGTGAGCAAAAATAGCAAACAATGACTTTCTTTTGTGCAGCACAAGTGGTGCGGGAATGGTCCAAAGCTGACAAATTCATGGCCTCATTTTGTGTACGAAGCCAAGGGGGCAAAACCTCCAGTAAGCTATCCAATGCAGTAAATACCAGTCGAAGAGCAGTAATGATTTTCAATTGCTTCTTTTTAAATTCATCTTTCTTACTCCTTTCTACTTGTGTATCAATAGTAGAGTAGTCTTATGTTTCAATTGATTGATGAAAAACAGTGATGATCTTGATATTTCACATACTTAAAAGGCTGAACATGTGGTTTTATTGCCTTGATTTATCCTTTTTACAGAGGAATTTCCGAGTAGGAAATGAATGAAAAGTTAATGTTTTTCAGGAAGGATATCGTAGGCTTCTTCATGAATTTGCGTGGCGCGGAGGACTCCGGAGATACCTGCAGCAGATGTACTTCTCTGCTTGACCCCTTTTCAAAGTGACCCGACGAAGGTTCATTTGTTGAGACACCATGCAGGATGGACCAGCACGAGAGTATTTTGGGAGCAGGGGGGGAAGTCAGGGAGAAATAAAGTCTGACTGTATTCTGCCCTGTCTCTTTCTCTGTGTAAAACAAAGTTGACTTAAAAGGCGCCGGGGGTTTGATAAGGGAAAGAGAGGAGATATGGAATGTAAGGGAAAAAGAACAATGAAAATGTTAATCCCTCGCTGAAAAAAGACAAACATTTTCTGAATGGAAGGTCGTCCCAGAGGCGGTAGCAGAGGAACTTTTTTATGTAGCTTCAAAAAGCGATGTTTGAACGGGAACTCGCGGATCCGCGGGACGTTAAAAATTTCTGTTTTTTAATTTTTTTTGTTTCAGCGAAAGGAATCTCAAGAGGAAAAATGTGGGAAATAAATCTGAAGCGAGGATTCTAATTACTTATTCTGCGCATGGGCGCGGTCCGGTCCAGGTTGTAGGGCCTAAACGACGTCACAATATATCGTAAAACTATAAGATTTCACAATGGATGCAGTCAATAACCATTATTTACAAATAAGGGATGTATTACATACCAATACATCCCAGTGACCATTCTTTTATGTCCAGTCTTGTTAACCTGAAAGGTAATAAGGTATTCAAGGAGGAAAAGGATAGGAGTCGTTAAAAAAGGATTTACGAAAGGAAAATTTGATCGTCAAAGGATTTGAATAGTTGAAAGTTTTGGTATTATACTGATGATTTCATCATCAAAATGTTATAATTACACACCCCAAGCATGGAAAATTTATGCGTAGGAATATCCGTAAACCTACCAATAATTAAAAAAAGAACAATTATGATGCTGATACCTCCTTATTTTCAATGTAAATATATTACGTTACATGCGGTTCATAGCGCGATTTATCATAGCTTATGAATATCGAAATTTATCTATAGTAGTAGAGCCTGAATTCACCCTGTCATTGTATGGAGGTTAAGGTATTCTGAATCACGGCCGTTCACTCGTTGGTCCTAATATTTAATGCTCCATATGATGTTCAGGGTTTTATTCCTACGTAACTACCAACGTTGACGCAGGCGCTAAAATATATGCATGTAAAAAATCCGGAGATAAACGCCGAGTGGATTTTTGCGCAAGGGCATTAAAAATGACGAAGTGGAGGGAGAGTGGAGATAAGAGAATTGTTGGCTCGTGTTTTCGTGGGATAGTAGTGTACATGGAGGGGCCAACTTAAGGAACGAAGGGGAACTTTTTTTTTATTTTTTCGGGAAGCAGAGGGTGAAAGGACCGTTTTCAAGCCTTTTGGGGAGGTTGGGAAGGAAGTGACGTCAAACGTGTGAATCAAGGGGAAAAACATGCCAAACATTTTATGAACCACAATTGTTATTAACGAGAAAGACTTATATTCCAATACTGGAGGAAATCATGAAATGAAGGGCATGGTGTGAAAGTCAGTGGTAACACATACCCAACTATAGGTTTGAGAAACGTAGGTTATCACTAGGGTACACGAGAAGAAGTTATATGTGGCTGAATGATATGGATATGTGGATTGACTACATCAAAAGAGTGGTAAAGGGGGAAACTGTCTGTAAAAAGTCCAAAATAAAGTAGGCTCAAATGGCTTGAACACATAGAGAAGATAATATTCTCGAACTCAGAGAGAGGAGAAACGAGGAACAAGTTGGGAGCGTACAGAATTAAAGGTGACAGGGAATATTAGAAGGCCTAGGCTCTAGACTCTTAATAAACCTTTTCCAACTTTGGATACATTTCTAACGGTGATAATCCGTTCAACGAAGAATTTTACGACAACACGTTATTATATTTTATCCATTTCAATGTAGCATAGACGGCTCGTATAATTAATTTTATAAAGTCGTGCGAAAAAAAATATGTAAAAGTTCAACTTTAAACTTCAGGTACATTGTTTTGACTTTTTTTTACCAACATAACAAAAAAATACTTGAAAATGCCAACTTTTTGCTAAGCCTGATAATTTTTGACCTTGTTCTCATTTTTGTTGTTCGTTGACCCACTTCGATGGATAGTTTCCCAATCGCTAAGCCTGAAACAGCTAATTTCTTCCCTTTTAGCAAATTTCTTCCACACCGCCGTACATTAGCGGATATAGAACATACATAGTTCTGTCTTTGTTCATCTCCTTCTTCTTCCTATTTTTCAAAAGCCCAATATTGGTCTTTGCCTCATGTAATGAACTTCTCCAAGTCCATTGAAGGCTTTCTTTTGCTATCCTCGTTTCTATTTTTTTCCATTTCCGATTTAATTTTCTTCTCTGCATTAGTCCATCTATTGTTAAGTTTTCCTATGTATCTCGTGGCTACAAATAAAGTGCAGAAAAAAATTACTTGGAAAGTATATAGTTTCAGTCCACTGAAACCGTTACGTTAGGCATCATTCATTTACAGGAATTATAAATGGATATTAAGAAAATGACATCCGTAGTTATTGAGAAATTACTTTGAACTAAACCAGGCATTTTAATTAATTTATTAGAGCAAATAGTTCCTCACAGTAAACCTACAAAAATTCAAGGTAATAGAGTGAATCATAGGTTGTTCTCTTAGTTGTTTCTTTCAGTAACTCTTCTTCGGTGCATTATTCTTAGATTCTATGAGCATGATTTCCTTTTCAGAGTCAATCTTATAATTTATGTAATTTTTGCTAGGATAAAGATAGTTAGTTGTCATGCTCAAAGTTTTATCGAGAATAAATTACAATACAGAAGAATCTTCAACGTGATATTTACGCACGAAGTAAATACTATTTAATCGATTACCAAATCACTGTTGAAAATACAAATGAAAATTTACACAGTCACGCGTACGGGTGTATACCAAAGGGATGAAAATCGCCATGACAAAACCATTTGTCTTGATCAAAAACTGAACCCGTATCTCCCATTGCCGGTTAGGTGTGTGTTAGATCAAGGGTAACTTCAGTGGGGTGTGTACGAACTAGGTGCTATCGTATCTAATTAACATTGTAGCTTAGTAGACGTGATTTCACTTCTTGTATGTCAATTTTATATTAATCCAAATTAACTATAAAAGCAATGGAATTTGACTGACATGCAAGCATTTCGATCATCCAAGTGACCATCAGCAGGGATAAAATTAATCGATTGTGGCTATACTTGGTGGAAATTATTGATAGAATTCATGATAAGACAAAAATACAATACAAATTCCACTATTTTTAATTTCTGTCGACCGGTTTCGACGTCTAAAGCGTCATTATCAATACAAACAGACTGTTTGTCTTGACAATGACGCTATAGACGTCGAAACCGGTTGACAGAAATTAAAAATAGTGGAATATGTACTGTGTTTTTTCTCATCATGAATTATATCAACAGGGATGGTTTAAATGTCTACATCACGTCCATTATTACATGCTCCTGCTCTCTGCTTGACTTACACCTCCTATGGATTTATTATTAAAGGGTATGATTTCATTCCCACAAACTTTCGTGAGAGGTTTTTTAAAACATCCATGAATATGAACATGTATCCATGGATGGAAAATTGGATCCTATAAGGACGAAATTCTACAAATTGTTCTTTAGGAATACCTAAAATTAATAACTTTTCACTTTTTAGAATTTATTCACAAAATCTTCAACAACAATAATTATATACACTTTTCTACACTGTGGCATTTTTAGATAATTTCCCGAAGATGCTACAGTGTAAAAAAAACTTAAGTGATAGGTGACAGTCTCAGGCTTAAACATATTGGAATCTTTTATCTTAGGAATGAAAGTTGAATTTATAACACTGCAGTCTCCACAATTCATTTTATTTATCAAGACATTTATTTCGTTGCATAACTACATCATCAGGTCTTCGTCATGACCTGATAATGTTGTTTTGCGACGAATCTTTGGTCTTGATCAATGAAACACATTTTGGAAACTGTGATGCAATAAATTTACCTTCTATTCCTACGAAAACTAGTTGAAATAATAAATATATTTTGAAGATTACTAAGTATTTCATTGAAAGTTTTCTTGCGACGTCTCACAAGTTAATTTTTAAACTAAACTACACCAAGCTTCGGCCTCGATCGTCGTTCAAATATCCCTTTCCTCTTTTTCCCAACCATGGTCTTGATCAATGAAGTACACTGTGAAAATTGTGATGCAATAAGTTCACCTTCCATTTTTACGAAAACAAGTAGAAACAATAAATATATTTTGAAGATTACAACGTCTTTAATTGTAAGTTTTCTCGCAATGCCTCACAAGTTAATTTGCAATAAAACTCCACCATGCTTAGGCCTAATCCTTCGCACAAAAGGTCCCTTTCCCTTTTTCCCCAACCAACCACTCCTTTAAACGGTGGAAACCAACCTTTCCAAATACTAATGGACCCGTGAGAAGGAACAGTGATGGGGGGGGGAAATGATAAGGGGAGGTGGAGAAAGTCGGTATTTTAGCGGGGAGGGAGTGGGAGTAAATATTGACAAGAATAAGGCTGAGGGGAGAAGGGAAAGTTAATGCAGACGGATGGGACGGGGAGTGAGTGAGGAAGGACGGGCAGGGTTCAAGGGGTGGGGCAAGACCGTGGAGAGAGTTTGGGGAGAATGGAGGAGCTGGTGGAGTGAAAAGTGGCGGGGGGGGGGGGGGGCTGGACGAAGGATGAAGTGGGGGTGTGGGGCGCAGGAGCAGAGAGGCATTGATCAGAGCCAGACGTGCCGCAGCGGCCTTTTCGCGCGGAACTCTGGGCTCTTGTGAGCGATAGAGAGACGGGAGTTTGGGTGAAGTGGGGAAGAGGGAGGGATGCAGGGTAGGGATGGGAGCTGTGGAGTGGGATGGGAGTGGCAACTTGAGAAGAAAGAAGAGTGTTTCAGAATGGGAGGGAAAGCTCTATATAGAGTTCAATAGCTACTCATCATGGCGGGTGAGCGAAACAGCAAAATAAAAATATTTATGTTAAATGCTCTAGGTAGCTTTTAAACAATACGTTGCATTGAAATAATACATTTTTTATTCTTTATTGTTTATGGTAATAACAATATTTTTTTAAAGTGTCAGATTTAGGTAGCTTTAATTGTAAGACCTGCATGAAATTGCCATCGTACATATATACACAGAGAATTAACGACAAAAACTACAAACTAATGCTATCTAAACCATTAATATAAATTAAAAATGCGTTCATTAGAAAAAAATGAAATCCTATGCAAAACATTTGAAGGAATAAGTAATTAATAAATACAATCATAAGCCAAAACAAGAATAACATTGGTTTAAAATACATTCCAAACCCTGTTTGTGCAAAAGCATTCTAAATAGTTCTTAAATAGCCTTGGGATGTTTACTTGATTTAAGACCCCGTTTGGTAGGTGGTGTCATATTTTTGGCCCAGCGTATAGAAAACTCCAGCGTTTAGAAGAAATGAATAAATGAAATTTTTACCCTAGATAAAGTGTATAACATTCTTATCTTAGTAGGGCACATTTTCTGTGTGACACTCAGCGTGATTGAAATTCAAACTAAAATGCAGTACTCAACCTAGATATTACAATGACGATAGCAAAAATAGAGCTATAGTGTTTAAAAGAATGAAAAATTGTTAGATTTCCCTTTCGGATTGTGGAAAAAGTTTACTGTAAGTTCACCGACATAATCATTTGAACTGGTGAATAAATGCATTGTAATAAGAATTATCATTGAAATATCCCATTGCATAAATCATTAGTGATAGATTGTATGTAAGATTTTGTTCATAGGTGCATTTTAAAGCGTCTTCGTGATTTTTTAACTCTTTTATAATTGCCAACATTTTCAATGATCATTTCGTTTAAAAGTGAAATTCACAGTGGAAAAAATCATTTTCCCGCCCTGGGATTCAAACCCAGTGAAATCCACAGTGAAAAAAATATTTTTCTGGACTGAGATTCGAACCCAGATCAGGAGAATGATGTTTTCACTTTGAATTTCACTCTATCGTGTGGCCATCCGCGGGTTAAAGTTGTTTCGCGCCCAGTTTCGCATTTCTTAGAATTTTTCGCAAGAAGAAGAATCATTTCGCAAGTCCTGAGGTTCATTACATGGTAATAGTTTGTGCAAATAAGAATAATTGTTATTTTCTTCAATCATTTGAGTAAACCTAAACTTGGACCTTAAATAGCATTACACATGTTATACTTCAGTAAAATACGAAGTATTAAGTCTAGGTATTCGCATTGTCCTCGTGTAAAAAATATGTGGAAAATCAACTGTTATTGTTTTTGCAATGCTTAGGAGACATAAGTAGTATGTGTAACCTTTGTGTTCTATTTAAGTGTTAATGGAGAGTTTAATGTTTTATATATTGCATGGCTTTCTACTTCTGTATCACATGGGCAACGGCCTGTCACGATGGAAACATCGCTTACCACTCAATCACCAAAGTGAAGCATTGTTGTGCCTGACCCGAATTCGGATCATCCTGTTCGAATTGACTGTCTGCCGTTTGCTTGGAAGCATCCTGAACGGAAGTACTACAAGCGCTACTTTCTTATTCCTAGAGCCACCCAACGGTGCGCTCCGCGTTAAAAATGTAGTCAAATATTTTCTTAATGTCTTTTCGTTGAGTCCAACTCACGCAAGCCCCTTCAGCACGTCATGGTCGTAAGCCATAGGTAAGGAGGTGAAGCTTATGGACGAAGCTTAATATTTAAGTGATCATTTCGTTTGATGATCACCTATAATGACACTGTAAAACTATAGAAATTCATTTCTAATTGACATATCTTGAGAATGCATAAAATATTTTTTAACAAAGCCATTGCGTGAACAATTGCGACCGAATTGCGTATAGAGATGTCAATACGGAAAGGGGCGAAGATTATCTCTGCCCAGTGGCCGAGGAAAGGGTCCGGACCTAAGTTGAAGAAACATACCTGAGCTATTCCTCGCTGCTCGATGGCTCCTCGTATGGGGAGTGCAACGAAATTTTAGCGGCATTCGTGAGGGGAGAGGCTTTTTTCAACGTGAGATGCCGACGCGAAGAGGGTTAAGGTCGGGCTTAGCTCATCCATAAGGAAGAGAAGTGTGATGAGATGAGAAAAATAAAGAATGCCTGCAGGGAGATGAAAAGAAAAGTTTTTTCGACTCGGTTTGTTTGAGGGCGAAGGACAATCCGACGCGGCGTGAGAACCCACATTTCGTACGAGAAGGGGGGAGAGTTCCAGAATGATGCTACGCTAAAGCAGAATTAAGGACGACGAGGGAGACTGAGTGAGAGAGAGAGCCGAAAGAGAATGAAGATATACTGTCGTGGAAGTGGATGAGTTGGTTGGAGTGTTCTGTAGGGTTATATTGGGCAATTGAGATAATGTAGGTACCAAAATAAAAAAAACAACTCGAAAATCAACGAACGAAGTTCATCGCGGCATGTTCTCTTCAAAATTAGCTCTCATGCCGGCTTTGAAAAAAATATAAAATAATAAAATGTGACGAATACGTGATGAGAACAGCTCTTTATGAGCTTCGTTTGAAGAGGAAGGATGGTCGTGTGACTTTTTAGTGTATCTGTATTGGAAAGCATAGCAGCCAATGTGTGTGAATTATGATCCATTTGGCGTATTTTTTATTTTTTTTTAGATTATAGGCTGGTGTAGTGAGGGAATGATTATTGTCGTCGAAATGACCTACCAGGGTTTTATGTGTCCATGCTCATTTTGAAGAGGTGACGAAATCATGTCTTTGTCAAATCAGGTTTCAAGGGATAATCAGTGTGTGTGTGTATGAATTATGGTTCATTCGATATAGTCTCTTTTAGTGAGGGAGAGTAGATATGTCTCGTTTTGATTATAACATGAGAGGAAGATTATTACCGTGTCCTTTCATGTTACAGTGACGCTAGATGGTTGAAAAAATGAGCACTGAAAACATATTTTTGTAAATTTTTAATACGCAAGCAAACATTGAGAATTGGATTGGTGTGGTGGTAAGGTGGCTACCTAATACGAGGGCTCAGGTTCGGATACCGTTGGTGGTGTAAATGTAACTTTTGAATTCCAATTTTTATTTTGTGAATCTGTGTAGATAAATTCTAGTGCATCTCTCCACCCGTCTTATCGGACGTTAAACTGCGGTTAAAAGTGGAGAACATGCAAAAAAATAATTCCTCAAACCTGAGTTGTACATAATAGAAAATGTACCTACAAACTCAAATATATAGCCCATCTATGTATGTACATGCGTCAACCGCAGGAATTAATTCTAGCCTTTAAAAATTACATGAAATTAAAAAAAAGGCGACGTGATTCATACAACGGCATTTAAATGGTCGGTCGTCACAGAACGGTATCGTATTTCTCCAATGTTTATGTTTTGACTGGAAGGATCAAATCATACTAACTTCTTATCTTCCGTAAAGGGAAGAAAAAATATTATTTTCGTCCCTTATATGAACTTCGATGAATAGAAACGTGTCGGATTGCTGGAAGCAAAACGTGACATCATGCGCCGTATAACCGTCTGCGTTGTTATTTAACGCCGGAAAGTGGTCGCTATTTTCAACAATAAATATTTTCATAAAATAACGCTGTTTTAAAATAAATATTTTAAATTTTAATTAAATATTTTAATTTTATGTATAAAAAATATTTAAATATGTACTTTCAATTATTTATAAATGTTCAAAAAATTTGGTCTAAATTCTGGTAACTTTAATAAATAATGGAAATTTCACATTCCCGGGATGTGGTTAAACTCCCCTTTTACTGGTGAAGACTGTATATCTACTCCGTTATCGTACATCCGTCGTCAATTTTGCAATTTTAATGTTTATTTTTTTTGTACGTTAAATAAAAATATATTATTCTTACATGCTCCTTTCTTTTCCAGGTAAGTGCCATAATTACTTCGACTTTTTCTCCACTGCCGTCCAAAGCTGTTTGAAAGGTAATTCTTATTTTTTTTAAGGATATAAGACTCAAGTTATCCTAATTGAAAACAGTTCAGAAAACGCAAGCATAAAAAATTGTGTACAAGCCCTTTTTATTTTTTTAAATTTAGTAGTAAGTAATTTAAAGGGATATTTTGTCCATCACTTCTCTTTAGACTTTCAGTGCTACCTTGCACGCTCAATATGTCCATAAGATGCTTACTCAGGTCACCCCGAAACACTCATGGTACCCAAATATCGGATCATTAAAAAATTCTTTCTTTATTTAACTTTGTTTTATAAGAATTTGAATACCACCTTATATCGTGTCATTTATTATTTTGATGAGCATCTAAAAAATTCAGCATAGTTATTAGGTAAAACATTAGACTCTCCAAACATGCTTTAGCCACGAGTTAATTCTAAGAGTGAAGGCGGAAAATGAATAACCGGCCATAGGGTTAGATATTTTATTTAGAATCGTATCTTTCAAGTGTTAGAACCATGATTAATTGCAAGTAGGGTATTTTATACGGCGCTGAGTACAGAGCGGTCTCTTTTCTACTGCTAGTGGAAGATTATTTCCATCGTCATTTCGTCTAGGCTTATCTTCCAGACTTGTATCCCATATAGCATGAATGAAAGGATTGTTAAATTTTTTCCATGCATACTTCAAATATCTCCTTATCGTCTTCAGAAAGCTAGTTCACATATTCTTGTCCCCTCCTATATATTGGAGTGACTATTTCAATAGCGTCTCCTGAACGTTTTCTTTAAATAATTCCCAGGAATATCAAGTTATTTCTTAACAACTGATGAATATTTTATTACGTTATCTAAAATTAATTCTGAAAATGACGAGAAAAATCCTTTTATTCAGAATGTTTTAGGGACTAAAAAGGAAACTCGTGCCTTTTCTGCAATATAATGTCATAAATCAACAAAAAGATCATAGTCACGTATTCAATGTGACTAAATGCAGTTATAAAATTTAAATATACTTGCACGCATGATTGGACTTATTTTTATATATTTGAATTTTTATTATGAAAGTGGCCATACACAAGAGTAAGAAATGACCTTTAGATACCATGAGGAATATTTGCTGGGATGCTTGCTTTGCTTGCTTTGCTTGCTTGCTTTGCTTGCTAAATGCTGGGAAACAGAAGGAGATCTGGAGTTGATTATATCACTTTCACACACGGGTTTAGAAGCAGTGTAAAACAACTCGTAGACTGGACCTGAGTAGGTGGTTGAAACGGATATCGAGGGGCAAAGGGATGCTCAAGATCGTGATAGATTAGTTGATGTTGGGGTGGGCATGAAAGGGGAAGAAGAGAATTATGCTTTATAGGTATATGCTAAGATCAAGAAAGAAATCGTGTAAGGATACTGGGAGCTCCTGTAAGAGTTAAAGGACATTTTTTAGAGAATTCTCTTCCATATGACCTAAATTACCCGAATAATAATAATGCGGTGGACTTAAAAGCTGTGCATATATTATTTTCTCATTTATGACTTGTTTCGAACATTTAAAATATTTAATTTTGTGGAGACATTTCCTTAGCATATGTGAAACGCTTTACGTGAGTAGTTCATTATTATTTTCAAACACCTTATCGATGTTTAAAATGTCTTTTTAATGTAAGACCAAGCGTCGATAGTTTGTGGATACTCAGTGATGTGTTGTTTGAAAGCCTGTATCCGTCGAACTCTCAAAAAACTTCAATACATCCGAAGGAACTCTGGAGGAAATCGAAGGCAGAAAAGATTTATGACACTATTCCCTTGTCCATGAAAAATATTTTATAGCTGTCGTATATATTTGGACGTAAAATTGTTTTTTGTACGCTCTTTCATGTCCAAGGCACGGTTTTGTGAAGTGGAAGGTTGACGAAAACATACTCGTAAGATGTCGGAGTTAAAATTATTCCTTTTTTTACCTTACATGAGGATGAAGAGCATTCCCATCGATTTTTTTCGTCGATGTATCATCCATGCTTCTCTATGCTTTCATCCAACACGTCAAGAATAATATAATATCATAAAGTATTCATCAAATATTTTCGGTATCGACTTCGTCTACACAACATAGACGTCTCCAGAAATTTTCAGCACTGGTTCTTGAAGCCTCCAAAGTATTGGAGTGTCTTCTCTTTTAATCTCCCCCGAAGGTTTTCTGAGGATAATTTCCATACCTATGAAGTTTTTTCTTAAAAAGTGAATAATGATTTCAATGATTTGCCTAAAATAAATTCCAATTATTTATTCAACGTTTTCATTCATTCATTTCTTTTATAGGGATTTCCGAAAGAGCATTTACTCTGATTTGTTAAAAATATTTTTACTTTCCGATTCAGACTTCTGTCACCCGAGTTTGAAGCGTGATATCTCAAAAACGGGAGTGTATACAGTGAATTGCACGGAAAATTGAAGCTTATTGTTTATTCCGTTGATTGATAGCAAACACTTTTGTTTAATATTTATTTAGTTTCGCATTATTATGATATGGATGGCAATTCTACCCATTTTACGGGCACAAAAAAATGCAGCATTTTTAGTTCTTCATTGTGACGAAACCAGTAAAGTGGGAAAAATGTCCTGTGTACATTTTTTAGCTTTACTTTTGATAGCACTCATATAAAACTACACACCAATAACTGTTGAACCGTTTTCTAGGACTTGGCGTAATATTATAAATTAGTAATGTCGATAAGATTGCGATCACGAAGATTAGATTAAAAATCGTATTTGAAGTAATCTTCCCCTTGGTAGAGTATAATTTGCTGATTTCTGGAAATTCTGCTTACCACCTGCCGATGGTTATATGATGAAAACTCCTTTTTACTTCTACCCGTTGAACAAAAAAATTGAAGTAATAATTTCTAAGTAGATAAATATATTTTAAAATTGTAACTTTTGGTATTATTTTTAATTTGAAGATCTTTAAATTGATATAAATCTGGTGCAAACAAACTGTATGTTAGGGTGGGTCGAAAAAAATAAATATTTTTTTTTCGGAACGCTTTAGTGCGTAAAAGTTGTGTATTGTAAAAAGAAGAAAAACGGCATACAAAAAGTTAAAATCGGTTATCTTCTTCCGTTCGCGCATCGTCTTAAAATTAATGAAAAATGGCGAAAATTTAGATATTTTTGTAATGTTTTTTCTTTTAGGTATCTAAAATTTTTAAATGAACACGATTTAGTTTTTGTGATTTTTATGGTTAAAATATCCTAAATAAATTAAATTATGATCCATAATACATTATTTTCCGTTCGCGCAACGTCTTAGAAAAAACAGAAATTTACCAATTTTTTGTAATTTTCACTGTGCAACTCTTGTCTCGTTTTGCTAGAACAAAACGACCCAGAACTGGAAGTGGTTGCACGTGGTGGAGTTCCACTCACCCCGTTCCTAACCAACCATCTAGTAAACACCTTCTAAAATTGTTAATTGTACAATCTACAATTGTTGGGTGTGGTTTTTACAATATTTACAACTATTTTCAAAGATTTGCCATAGAGTAGAATTCTTTGGCTTACTGTGTTTTTTTACTTTTTCTTTTTTATATCTACTGCACATTTAAAGTCTGATTTTTGGAGAAATGATGCATAACCGATCTAAACTTCAGTGTTGCTCGGATATACACAAACACATATATTTTATTCGAGTCCTCTTTCACAAGTTTGAAGCCCCTCTCCACAGCTTGGGTGTGACAGGGAAACTTTTGCATTTCTCTGATGGGCGTAGTGACAGAATTGATGAGTGATTTAATAACATCTTCACTTAGGTCTCCAAACATTGGTGTGTGAATCATACACCACATAAAAATTCCAATTAATGTAATTGGAAGCTTGAGGAATCTTTGGTGGTACGAAATTTCTAACAGTCTTCTTCTTTGGGACGGTTTGTCTTGCTTTTAAGATCCTTCTGCAACCGAGCTCCAAAATTTGTTCTCTTTTATCCACAAGCATTGCATCAGAAGAACAAAAAGAACATTTTCTGGGTACGCAAAGAACGCATTTCGTTGTATTGCTGGATTGACAACTCGCAACTCAAGAAGTAATTCGTCGTATAAATACCGTGATGTTTGGGTTGCTTTAAAGACATGTTTTGATCCGTCAGTAAAATATTTGCTATTTTTTATGGCAGACCACACAATAATGAATGATTTTAAGATAAAGCCAGCTATTTCTATCAAGTTTCCGGATAGATCTGATGAATTTATATACAACCTAAGGACTTGGTTGGCCGGAGTTAGCCACCTGGAATGGGATAAAGGACCAGGGTCCCGATTTGCCAAGTCTTCTGGACAATGCCCCTAGTTAATTGCATTTGAAATGTCCAACAGATACTGTTGGTCTTTGTTGAACAAATTTCTTTGCTGTCTATATCAGGAATCGAACCCGAGTACTCTCCTATTTCAGGAACTTCTTTGCCAATCATTGCTCGCTGAAGATCGTTGCTTTCCGCTCGGCCTTCACATCTAACTTCTTTGTTACTGTCCTGTCAATAGATCCGATTTTCCCCAAATTGTAATTCCTTTGAAGAAACATGAACCTCAACTCGAGGACAGGAATTTTCTTTATTTTTTCATATTATCATTTAATTGTAATTGCACTTTGACATACATCTGGTGTTTTTTGGCATGTACAGTTCACCGTCATCGTGCATATACAAGCAGCAACGTCAAACACTGTTCTAGCTTTAAGTTTAAAGTCTTCTAACCTAGATTTAAATTAAGGTTTATCTTTATCACGTTTATGTAACTTCCTTATCTTAATATAGGAATTGTGATACATATTAATAGGCTTTGCAAATCGGGAGTCAGACAATGAAGGAATGGATGCTTTATCATACAAACATTTGATTTGTTCCGCTACCGTAGAGGCTAATTTAGAGATAAAATTTTGTTATTTATCACGAGTGACAAACTGTATCTCTCTTAAAGAAGCAGCATCTAAGAACACATTCATATGTTGGCAGTTTATTTTGGAGGAAACTTCGTGGTTCACCAAATATAGGGCAATAAAACTCCTGTCTAGAGTCGGCAATCACAATCCTAGTGAATATAGTTTGTGGATCATTCATCATTAGCTAATGTTGTTAGAATAAATATTAGATAAACATAACACAAAACAATGCCAAATATTCCACAGTGCACAGCACAGGTTCACAGCACACACGTCACACAAAGCACTAAAAGCGTGTAAGTGCGTCAAGTGAACCACTTGTAACAAACAGCGAAAGACTGAAGTGGCGATTAGACGCCCGAGTTGGTAGGGGAAGAGGGGTACGGTAGAGTAGAGAGGAACCACACCACGGTTTAATCCAGTTCAAACTATTTCAAACCAGTTCAATCAATTTCAAGTGAGATCTGGTTCGTTTTCTTATAGCAAAACGAACGAAGAGTTGCATAGTGATATGTATTTGCGAAAATTTGGTAAATTTCTGTTTTTCTAAGACGTTACACGAACGGAAAATATTAGATTATTAATCAGAATTTAATTTATTTATGTTATTTAAACCATAAAACTAGCACAAAAACGTGTTTATTTCAAAAGTTTTATATAACAGAAAAAAATTACAAAAATATCGTAATTTTCGCAATTGTTCATAAACTTGAAAGTTCGATGCACGAACGGAAGATGTTTACCGATTTTAATTTTTAGTACGCCGTTTTTCTTCTTTTTACAATACACAACTTTTACAATCTAAAGCTTTCCGAAAAAAATATATTTATTTTTTTGACCCGCCTTTCTGTATCAAAGACGGTATCAAAATAAGTCGCTACTTGAAGCGTAATTGCGGATTTTCAAAGTTCTCAGTAGTTATCCGTTTAATGCATAACCAGTCTTTCTTTTAAGCAAAGCCTAGATTTTAAACCTTGTAAGATGGAAAATTCTCCTTTCCTCTTTGTCCTGCAGGGTGACAGAAGTTCCTTAAATTAATAAATACAATATAATTAAGCATTGAAAGTTTTGGGAAACTTTGTGTTCTGTACGAAATGGCTCTTGGGGAATGGAGAGGAGATTGAAGTGGATAGGAGGGGGAGTTTTCCGTGGCGGAATTTCCTGTTTCGTTAAAAAGTTTTTGAAACCCGTCGTTCTCTGCGGTGGTGAAAATAATGTTGGAGTCTAGGCTTAAGCGCTGTTAAAGTGCAAAAATAACGCTGGTAGTGTGTGGAAAGGAAATGCAATTTGGGAAAAATCTCAAAGTTTGTTTTGCCCTTTTCTCTATTTTATCTCTTTGTTACTGGAGAAGTTTACTGCGATGTAAGTTTATTAATACTCAGTAAGACGTTGCACGCACTTATTCATACACAATCACGTGCTTTTCATTTAAAAATTCGTACATCATGTAATGGACTATTTTTGACCTTATGATCTTTCACAGCATTTTGTATAAATTTTGTTATTTGAGTGGTTATGATGATTTATTTTACTCATTTACGTAGTTATGAGGAATACATCTAGTTATTGGTACTCTCTTGTGAAATGAAAATGAATCACTAATAGAAATAATAGATCTTCGAAAGATTTTACTTAAAGTTCACTTAGCCTTTAAATTTTAAGGCAGGTTTTGTGCTTCATATTTTATGGGTTAGCAGTTGCATAACAGTATGAATTTCTTCAAATTTTATATACATTTATTTCGCTATAAACTGCAAATTTAATGGAAACTTTATTCTATCAAGTTGTGCCTAGGCTGTCACTCAATCTGGTTATGAGTTTCATATGGTCAAGATTGATATGCTGTTGTTAATGCAGCCTGATAGCCAGGAACATGGCTCTGTGACTCAAATTAGGCATTATCATTAATTAATGTGGTTACGATATTTAATTATATGACTCCCATGGGGTTTGTAATTCAAAAGCCCTCGCGTAATTTAACGGCAGTATCCGTTCAGTGTTCAGTTAGTTCAGTGCACTTACCTTTACTTTTGTTGAATAATGCTTAAATAACTAACGGTAAATATAGTAGATTTCAATTGGTATATTGGTGGACACTCAAATCATAGGTCAATTTACTTCTTGTTGTGATTATCTTGAACTTAATTCTTATTGTGCAATTATTCTGCCTCAACTACTATTATACGATCGAACAAGGTGACGTCATCACAAACACTCGTTCACGCACGAATACAGTGGAATGTGGTGTCAGCTTTCTGATAGCACGCATCAATCAGCCCTTGTTGGCTGTGATGATAAGTGCGTATGTGTTGACAGATGGCCTAGGCCCATATCTTGTCAACAGGTCTCTCCTTCCCGCAGTCATTCCATCAGAATACACATTTAAAAATGTTTTACTAATGAGTTAACGTGTTCGAAGTTGATGAGGTCTATCTATTTTTCTCTCTTGTTAGGGAAATTTTACATATTATGCCCTAGGAATGCTTTTTCTTATGGAAATTTAGGAATCTTAATTTACATTTAAAAACTTTGGGCATCGATGTTTGGAAATTTGGGATGCTGTTGGCTATTGGTATTGGGTATAAGACGTAATTTGCTGTTTCTGGCTCAAATCTATGAAAATTCGTGGTCCAAATACATAAATTATGTATATTTTCACTGATTAATGCAATGCACAGCCGGATTCAGAGCATACGTATCGTAAACCTTGGTGGGATAATGGTTGCAACCAGGAATGACTTTTATCGAAAGGTAGCCATATACTAAATGCCTAAAATATCTTTTTACCTTATGGTGTCACCTCTGTGACGAAATTTGTCACGCATTAAATTAATCACTGAAAATTTACGTTTATTTATTAGTGGATTTTAACATTCAGTATCGTGTAAAATGTCCAATCCGTCGTGAGTTTTACTTTAGAAAGCTTTCTTTGACATCTTCAGCCGCAGGTTTCGATTATATGCTAATTATTGGAAATTAGACATTCTTTCATGAGAAAGTTCATTCCGGCAATGTACAAGGAAACTTCTTGGCAGTGCGTGGGAAAAGAATTTTATCTGCTGAATTAGACCGCTGCCTATTCCTGAAGCCATTGTGGCCTTAGTCGATCAACATTGCTATAATCACTAAGCTCATAGTCTAAGGCGAATGTGGGGAGACGGTTCTGCTGAATTCTTCTTAAATGATTGCATCGTTTGGCTCATTTTTCTGTTATTATTTTCTACAAAACTAAAATAATTTATATTTTCACTCATGATTTTGTTTCTTATCCTATATTTTCAGGCGCAATATTCTAATTTGCTTAGGAATTTCATTCGGTGAGGCATTCCTTCTGTTTCTCTGAGAGAGAACCCTCGTCTTGCTGATGTTTCAATTATAGGATGTAAAATTAATCACCAATGATACATCAATATCTCGAAAGTAAGCCAGATAAATTCAAATGTGCAAAATGTGAAACTTAATGTCTGGGGGGCATGTGAATGCTTTTTAAAAATTATTTTCAAACAAATCGACGCTATGCCGCTGGGAATTTTCCTTTTGAAACCTACAAGATATTTTTCTTCCTCTCCACTGGATGATAAACATGAGTAAAATATGCCTTTTCTCTTCTCGTTGACGTTGTCTGGTTCAAAATGAGTCTCGGCGGCGTAGGGCACGTTATCGCGGGCGTCGACGCTTCTGAGCCGCAGGTGTTTGAGGCAAGCTCCTAGGGGAACACGAAATTGGACTCATCTCAACATCCACATCTCCACAGCTGAAGAAAACGAAGGAGAAGGAAATGGGCAAGGAGAAGGAGGGGAAAGGGCACTGAATGGAGAGAGGGGGAATCGGTTTTCTGCGTTCGTTTAAGTCCTGGATTCCCGTCCCGTGGGTACAGGTTTGAATCTCGTAAACGACAGAGATATCGTCATTGCTTATAATTACTAATTGGATTTACTTGGTGCGATATCAAGAAATGCTTACTAAACAAGTTTAACTATACATTTATGGAGATAAAATTTGTTCTTTCATCGGTTACAATAACTCCTTTAAATTTAACCCTGTTTGGTAAGGCCTCGGAATTTCTGAGCCTCTAGAGTGAGGAAATTTTATGCTTCTCTGCCTGGGAAAATTTCAAATCGGGCCATTCAAAAGATGTGACTTGCCGAGGACTGTGACACCACAGCCACTGATTTTCCGAGGTCCAACCGTGTGGAGTCCTTTCTGAACGAGGACTCAGGTCGATTTTCTGCACTGAAGTTAGCATCGTGAAAAACAGTATTTTCTGTGGAAAGGCTCGGCCTTGACTAATCTCAACTTCTAAATGGCGGTGTTTGAAATTTTCAAGGTTTCGAGTTGATATGCCGTCATTGTCAAAGCTCTAAAATTCCGAGGCCTTCCTTAAAAAAAGGGAACCAGTTCTTATTTCCGAAACACTGCGAATTCACCGCAGGAGATTGAACTTTATCAATCCTATATCCCACCACCATACTGCCCATAGATGCGCAGATGAACTCAGCTGTCGGCTGCGTATCCTATTTACCCTGCGGCCGATGAGGCCAGAGTAAAGAACGAGGTTTACGTGTCGAATAAAATGGCGCCTTTCCTCCCACCCCCCCTCTCTCTCTCTCAACGCAAAGGCGCTCGTAGAGGGAGGTAAGTGAGTCCACTTCCCCTCCTTTTCCCCTCCCTCCATTGCTATTTCATCTCGTGAAGGGTTTGGCGGTCGGTTAGTGGAGAGAGGGGGTGAGGGGTAGCCATTGATGTTACCGTGATATCGACGGTATTCATGGGAACGGTATCGAAACAGTCGCGAACACCGCTGCGGCCCTTGTTGCAGAAACCGCGCGAAACCGGCATTGGAAGACATTCTTTCTTCTTGAGGGTCAGGAGGGAATTCTTACAGCATAGGGATGGCGCGGGCAGAAATCAGCTTTAAAAAAATTCGGCAGCCGATTACCTGACCGGGTGAATTAAGACATGAAGAGTTCACTAAAATCATACTTGCATGTATACTACATTATGCATAATCATCACGCCATTCCATTTCAGGGTACGCAAATTCAAAGAAAGAAGATATTCATGACCAGCGCTAAAACGGCGATGAAATACGTAACCAAAAGGCAAACCAAAGTTAAATGTTTCGCTTCTCGGTCCAGGCCGAATTTTTTCATGGCAATTTCTACGAAAGTCTAAGAACTTAGTAATTTCTGTTAGGCCTAGAAAGCTGGCTTTCTTTCATTAATTTTATCTGTAAAGTCCTATATTTTAATACTTCTTTCGCTTCTCTTACACTCATGCATTGCTTCGTACACGCTCTCATTTTCTTTAGACTCGTAACATTCCTCCTCTTTTGATTCTCTTCCACCACAATACCCCATGACTTTCTTCACCTTCCTCTCACACCGTCCACTCTACTATCATGTTTCTGTGTCTTCATTCGACTCTCTTCCATCCTCTCGAGATGGCGGAACCAGCAAAGCCCGCTCCTTTTACACATCTCTATTATCGGATCATCCATTTCATATTCTTTTATTACCCAATTTTTCCTAACCTTACACCTTCTGCTTTTACCTCAAGCACTTCTCAGGCATCCAATTGCGCATTGCATTTAGTTTACTCTGGTGCTTATCCTGGCATACCCAAGTTTTGATACCATTAAAAAAAGTGAGGAGTACACTTTATGCATTTTTTATGAGTAATTTTTGCTTCCTTAGACTAACATTAATTCCTCCATACACTCCATTTACGACCTACCTTCCTACTAGAAATTGCTCTTTCTTTTTTACTCTATCCTCCCATCTTTCACTAGCATTCGGTCTAAGTAAACACAATCATCCACTTGCTGACTTGTTTCACCATTCACCATCATGATACAAAGATTCTTCCCGTTCTCTTAGTCAAAGAACTGGTCTAAAACCTAACAATATTAGTAGAAAAATAAATTACTAGGGAATTAAATGTAGTTAAATAATAACTCACGCCCTTGATTTTTAACGTGTACTCGAAGGGAATGGCTCAGAATAATTTTATGAGTTGGAAGTAGGGATGAAAGTAGGAAGGTAGCTGATTAAATCAGCCAGTTTATTCATCGATCGGACATAGTAAGCAAGTCAGCCAAGTGGCTACATTCAATTATGGGCTTATGAAAATCGCGTGTTTGTGAAAGATATGAAAGGTTTGCTATACCAAGTAGTGTAATTGGCCTGTAGTTCTCACACAGTTTTTAGCAATATTAAAGCTTCAAGACTCGAACCTTTCATTGAAAAAAAAAATTGGAGATTATCAATGTGGTTTTCGGAAGAATCGTACAACAACTGATCAGATTTTTATTATGAGACAAATATACGAGAAGTGTTATGAACACAATGTAGAAGTACATTGCCTATTTATAGATTACAAACAGGCTTTTGATTCTGTCAAAAGAATTGCACCATATGACGTCATGAAAGAATTTCACATCCCCTCTAAATTAATAAATCTCATTAAAATGATACTAGACAATACTAAAAGCAAAGTTAAAAATGAATGGAGAACTACAAGGTGTGATCAAAAAAAGACCGGACTGATTTTATAACTTGTTTATTTCGACGGATTCAGCTTAATTCGCGTTTCAAATAGTGCTCCTAGCGCTTTAGTGGTCGTTTCGAGAACTACTCGTGTAGGGGCATGCGCCTGGCAGATCCGGGTGGTTTACGAAGGCAGATTGCACCAGCGGGAATTGAAGCGCTTATAACGCGGTTATTTTGGTCATAGCTCGATCAAGTTGATCCCAACAGTTATGGATCCTGGATGTTACGTACGGCATAAGCCTTAAAGGAATCACGAAAAACACAATTGTTGCGTTCCTCAATGCCCGGTGTATAAAAATCCGTCCATCCATATGCATGGAGTGCCCTCAGACCCAGAACGAAGGAAGCAATGATCCCTTGCTATAAAAACTGGGAAAGAATTGACGCAATAAATGCTCGTGTGTGGTAATCACTTTCTCAAGGATGATTACCTTCCAACACGTACGTTTTTTTGTGTGAGAATTACCCTGGCTGGTTGCACTTGTTGTACCACTATCAGGTTATTTTTCACTTTATCTACTTTCTACTTTTCTCAACACAGGAAAGGATACACATCCAAAATTTTGCAATGTTGTGCTCCCTCCGGTTTGATTGCGAAGATCAGCCAAGCTTTCGGTGGAAGAGCCTCCGATACATTTATTTCAGCCAACTCAGGACTGTATGAATTGTGTGATTACAATGATGGCATAATGGTTGACAAAGGATTTGCCATTGAGGATGAATGCCATAGACATTTGCTAGCAATGATTCGCACACCATTTTTGAGGAAACGAGCCAAATTTACCAGAGCAGAAGCAGTGCAGTGTGCAAGAATTGCCAGAGCAAGAGTTCATGTGGAAAGGGTCATACAAAGAATTAGAGAGTATAGTCTCCTGAAAAATAGAATGCCGTGGAGACTAGTACCATACTTGGATGATGTGGTCCACATTGTATATGGTTTAGTGAATCTTTTTTTGATTTCTTGCGTTACGTCATTCATTGGACGGCGGTACACAGCTGTAGGTTGAGGGACATGGAAAAACTCTAAAAGAGGACCTGGATCAAACCTGCTCATGGCGGCTTCCTTCACACTGTCCCAAGCTTGCCCCAGTCCCAGAGGTCTGAGCCTGCCATTATGCAAGCTCAGACCTCTGGGACTCAGGCCGCTGGTACGGCCCTTCACCATGTCTGAGAAGTCAGCCCCGCCTCCCCGTGGTGCAGAATGGGTGCCGTTCGCGGTAGCTGAAGGGGCAATGACGACCAAGGGTGGTCCGGGCCCTGGACGAACGGATGCAACTCCGTCGTTTCCTCATTAATAGGACTCGGTGTAGCAAACACCCTAGAAGAAATGCTGTTTCGCGTTCCGTCTTTTGCACCTTAGCCTAATAATGACTCTGGGGTCGGAAGCTGTCCTTTTCCCATACCCTTTTTTCCTATCCTTGTCTTCCTTCCTATTCCCGCAGCCCTTCCATGCCTTCGGTCATCAGCGAGAGCTCGCATACCGAGGGGAGGGGTGGTGCCCTGCGCGGAGGAACCGCTTATTCACTTTCCCAAGCTTGCCTTGTATCTGTGCAGGTGAGCTTCTCAATCTGTGACTCATCCTTCCCACAACGCAAGTGGAGAAACATAACTTAAAGCATGATATGAAATCGTATAAAGCACTAAAAAATTGAGAATAAGCCCATCAATCTCAGCTTTCCAAAAATATGATGACTGTCATCGCATGCTTGCAGCAGTGCATCTTGCAAGCTCCTGCTGGGCATGAACAGCTTAAATCCTTTATTCTGCGGTCCACTACAGCTTTTTTTACACCTAACTGTTATATTTACAGTAACCGGTTCTGTAGAAATATTTGTACTACGGTCGACCGTCGCTTCAATATCCACTTCGTTCCCAACCAGGCTCTTCACACATATGCTCGCAATGTTATCCACAGCAAGCCTCCCTTATTGCAAAGTTTGAAGGAAGCCCTGCTGCGCGTCAAATATGTGCTCAAGCTCAAGGACAGGAGCCATTTCATACGTGAAACTGGCTTCTCAACAACGATAACACAAAAAGTCTAATCGCTACGCACGAGAAATACTCCAGCTACTGAGCCTTACAATCTCACTGGCCCCTACACCAGAGCTTCCTACAGCGGCCACTCGAGCGTTAGCGTCGTCTGTTTGAAACGCGAATCGAACTTGTCACCCTTAAAGTACATGCCTTGGCTGACGACACACCTTTGCCAACATTTCTTCCAGCTCTCGAACCCTGCCTGGTAAGCCGCCTTAGGGATCCTTGTCAGGTCCGCCGTACAGTTAGTTTTCATGTTCGCAATAGAGTCGAATCGGCGCCCTTTCAAGGTTGATTTTAACTTTGGAAACAAAAAAAAGTCTGATGGAGCCACGTCTGGAGAGTAGGATGGCTGCGGGATCACGGAAGTTCAGGTTTTGGCGAAAAACTCTGTCACGATCAGCGCCGTGTGAGCTGGCGCGTTATTGTGGTGGAAACGCCATGCATTGTTTCTTCACATGTCCGGCCTCTTTCGGCTCACTGCGACCCTCATCCTCTTCATAACCTCTAAATAGAAATATTTGTTGACGGTTGGACCTTTGAGGGACGTATTCGTAATGAATCAGCCCTTGCCAATCGAAGAAACACACCAGCATGATCTTCACATTGGACTGGGACATGCAAGCTTTCTTTGGTCGCGGAGAATGATGACCCTTCCACTGAGAAGACTGGGCCTTTGTCTTAACATCATAACCGTAAACCCAGGTTTCGTCATCGGTTACGATGGTTTTAAGAAACTCTGTGTCGGCTTGTTGAATCATTCCAAATGTCTCCGCAGCACTTTTGCCAAGTTTGAAACAAAATTTCACGCACACACGCTGTTCCTCTACCTCCTTCATTGCTGCCATGCCGTTGCACGGGGCGACGAACAGGTTAAGATACGTACCGCTGTTGCTGCGTAACGACTCGACGTAAACAAACGCAACACCTCTCGTTTTAGTCGTAAGATGTGTATCTAGATGGAGCACTGTGTCTCGTTTCGATCCGTTGAACGGTTTGCGCGGAATAAAATCAGTCCGGTCTTTTTTTGATCACACCTTGTATCATCTCAGTTTGAAGTCAAAAGAGGAGTCAAACAAGGAGATACATTATCATCGATGTTTTTCATATTGGCTTTGGAGAAAGCAATGAGACAGCTCCCAATAAATCCTGGAGGAACAATAATGAACCGACAGACCCAATGTGTTGCCTATGCTGATGAATTGGCCGTAGTCTCAAGAAACAAACAAACATTCAATGTAAGAGATTTTTATCTACATTGAAACCGCATCTAAAACTCTGGCATTTAAAATTACTGAAGATAGCACTAAATACTTGAAAATGGAAATAAATCAAGGAAAAACTAGAGAACCAATAATAAAAATAAACAATAAACATTTTCAATGAGTGAAGAGCTTCAGATATCATGGATCCTTGATAAGAGCAAAAAATCCTATTTCCCTTGAAATTCAAGACAAGTTACACATAGGTAATAAATGCTAAAATGCACTGCACTCTTCAGGTCAAGAAATATTTCAAGAAGCACCAAATTAATCATATACAAGACCGTGCTAAGACCTGTGGTCCTCTATGCCTCAGAAACATGGGCACTAATAGTAACACAAGAAGAAATAATCAGAAGATGGGAAAGAAAGATTTTCAAATAGATATACGGTGACGTGATAGATGCAGGAATATGGAGAATAAGAACAAATGCTGATGTCAATGACCTATATGGAGAACCAGGCATAATAACAGTTATAAGGCAAGAAAGACTTCTTTGGGCTGGTCATGTACAACGCATGGAGGAAAGCAGTTCAGTCAAAAGCAGGAGGAGAAGCAGAGGAAGACCACTAAAACGGTGGCTTAATGACGTTGAGACGGACTTGAGAAGACTGGAAGTCAGAAGGTGGAGACGAGTTGCGGAAGATAGAGAAGAATGGGGAAAGATTGTTCTGGAGGCCAGAGCCCTACATGGGCTGTAGCACCAATGATGATGATGATGTGAAAGGTTTAATATGTGCACAACCATAGTTCAATAGACAGCCAACAGGTAGCTCTGAGCTCAGGGTGAATGCCATGGTTTAGTCAATGACATCAACGTGAACTTCCTCTCGTGGGTTCAGTGGTGGGGTGAAGTTTACACCGCTGTAAGAGCCTATTTGGTGAAGAGATAAGGGATGGAGAAGGAAGATAAGTAAAAACCAACGGTGGAAGAAAAGGGATAGTTGTGTGGAGAAGGGCAATCTCCATTCTAATTCCAGGGTCGGGAAATAAGTGTCACACTGAGGAGAGGTGGAATTTGTGATTTATCAGAAGGTGAGTCGAGATTGGGGAAAGGGAATATTGGGGAGAAGTAGGGGTAATGGTCGGAGATGGATAAGTTTTTATATGGGAATTTCGAATGAAGGGCTAGTAGGGTGGAGAATAAGTCAGGTGGGAGGTGGAGAATATAGTTCTGCAGAGGCGTATGAGGCAGGAGGGTGGTCGAATGAAAGAACAAGGACCGGGAGGAGATATGGAGGGAAAGGAGGGTTAGAAAAGGCTTTAATAAGTGCGGCCTGTTAAGGGTGGATATCTTTTTGAAAGGCTCCAGGTGTAATTCCCACCATAACGTCGAAGTCAATACGATGATGATGATCGAGCATTCAACCTCTTGGACTGCTCTCTTTTTTCATAATCTTTGTCGAAAGTCCACGGTCAGGTATGTGTATCGACTTTTTGTATCAGACCGATATATATCTGTAAATATATTTATTTTCTCGACTACCAAGGTCGTCGCCGTCGCAGAGTAATTTCTGTGTATTTTTGTATTGGATTAAGGAGATTTTACCACGACTCTGTGAGTCAAAACAAATACTAGATAGCATTTGTCTGTTTGTATCACTTTAAATTTATTTTTTTACCTCAGCTATTCTAGTAAACAAAATTGATTTAAAATTAAGCGGATAAGTCGATTATCTTATTTTTAACTAAGATTTTCAAGCCATGGTATCCAATTGCAGCACCGTTTCCAAAGAATATAAGCGTTCTGATTTCATTTACAGCCGTAGTAACTTAAAACTTATGGTGGTCAGGGGTCAGGTGTCCACATTTTAATGCCATTCAATTCCATGGAAGTATTTGCTTCAAATAAGTGCTTTCGTATTTCGATATTGGCTTTTACACTAGAAATATAGCATTTTCAGCCATTATCGCATTGTAACACCTAGTAATTTCAAGTTTAATTTGCGAATAAAAAGGTATGATTTTGTGATTATGTCAAGCAGCAGACTAGCGTTTCTATGAATAGCTAGAATCTGAATAAAACAACATTCAAACCATTTGCGGTGGAAACATTGCGGTACAATTACACTCTGCCATATTATTGTTATTATTGACATTATATCATCTTCTAAATTTGGTAAACTCACTCAAGCGATGGTCATTTGGCCTAAAAATTTGCGTGATGATCTCATCAATATAAATTAGTTAAACGGTTGCCTTGCTTTTGATTAGCCTGATATTGGTTGGTAATATCTTATATTTTGCTCAAAGCTTATATTTTCACTTGCTTGTTGTGGATTAACAGTTTCATACTATTCCCATTAATTTTTATAAAATTCTATTTCAATGTATTCAGGACTATCGATATGTAGTATAGGTTCGTGGAACATTGTCATTTTTTGAAGTCTAATTTTAAACTTATTATTTCGCAACATTGTTAGTTTAACCAAATATCACTCTCGGCTCCAATTCCTTGACTTATTGTACTTATACCAATCCTGATTTACTAGAATGTCTCTTAAGCACAGTGTAATGAACGAGGATAAAGTATTCTCTTAAATGGGTTTAATTCGTTAATTAGTTTTAGTATTGTTGTTAAAGGCATGTCGTTTGCCAAGGCCACATCATCCTTATAGTATGCCATGTTAAAGCGGGTAAAACAGCTAGTGGAACGAATTGTGCCATTGCCCATCCAAATTTAAACCCAGCGATAGAGCGATCAGCGGGAATCTATGTTTCCATTTCGGAAATCCGTTGTTGTTATAGGCATGACCTTTCTATTATTAATTTCACTAAATAGTTTTAAATGAGAATAATAACTTTGTAGTTCCACATAAATGTACATAAATATACGTTAAATTTTCGACGTTGCTCGTCATTCACCAGGTATTCAGGTTTCACCTGATGATTACATACGACGTCGTAACTTAGTCGTTTTTTTAATATAATACAGGATAAAACTACATTTAGAAGAGTGATACAAAACTTCTAAGGGTGTCTGGGAGAAGGAGAAGAAGAAAAGAAGTAACGAGTAAACGGAAGAGAGTAGATGATTTGATACGGAAATGAAGGAATTTTAGAAAGAAACAAAGCTTCGGCATTAGCCTTCTCTCGAAGAAAGGCGCCAAGGGGACCACAGTTTAACGTCCTATACGACGGTCGGAGTACCTAATGCAGGTGGATTGCCCTCCGCAAAGCGCGCAAGTAGGGATTTGGATTCAAGATAAAAAGGTCTCATCACTGGTACTCGGGATTCGAAACCGGGTCCTTGGGATGGGAAGACAGCACATAAACCACCACGCAAACCCGATATCAGTGTGGGCTTACCGTGGTGTAGGTGTATTGCTTTCAAAGATATTGCATCTCAAAACCGGGACGACGCGTAAAAAGGTAACTTATGGATGAGGAAGTACGTAAATCTCTTTCCAATAGTGGAAGAGGTCCCGGCCGGTTGTTTGAGAGCAACCTGCCACATTTTACAGCTCATCCGAGGACCAGTAAATCTGCCTCCCTAACCCATCGTTCCCGTTCGATGTGATGCTCGAACATAAATCGCCCGAGGTTCTGCTAAATTTCTTCTCCCTCCTTCGCCACTTAAAGAGAAGCATAAATTTAGCTTTTATGTACACCTCGGTGCTCTCATTCTCGCGATGGATGCCAAAAGGTCAAACGTCATTTCTCCGACCTTGGTGTAGATGGCGTCTCCGTGAGAGGAGGACAGCGTGGGCTTTCGCACGCTCCGCAGTGATCGATTGCCAGCGTTGCGTTTTGCGCGGTGATTGAATTAAAGCGTTCGTCCGGCTGGGACACGGGGGAGACCGACCCGTGCAAGAAGACTAAATTGTCTTCAATGTCTCATGTGGTAGACAGTCGAGATCAAGTTGTTTTTTGCCTTGTTCAGGAAATTCTTTTTCCCTTGTGTAGACAAAATTACAAACAAAATAGACAAACAAGCATTCAAAAAAGGTGAGGAAGTTGGCTCAAATCGGGACACACTAGCGCACACGAACGGCGAAACGTTTGGTAACCTGCCGGTAGATAGCATTCAATAGGTTTAAAATAGCCAAGATACAGTTTTTTTTAAAGTGGAAGACTTCTTATGGATTGTGGAACGGGTTTCTTTTGGTTTAAAAGTGGTATACTATATGGGGGGTAAATTGGAGCAATTCTTATAGATGGGGGGGGGGGGTAATCTCGCGAAAGCCTAGCGTCACACAATACCCAACTCCCAGACGTATAGAAAGACGAAGAGCGATTGAGGAGACTAAAGATTGCCTGTTTGTGTGTGCTTGCGCGCGCTATGCTATGTATAGTTACCTAAACCTATAGCTAAGGTGAGGAAAGGAAACTTGCGGATGAGATTAGGAAGAGGCAAGGCAGGTAGTTGGAGGGGATAATGAGGGGCGAATGGTTACTCAAGGATGTGATAGAGGGGAGGATGTCAGGAAAGCGGGGAAGGAAAAGAAAGAGAATAGGTTTCTTGGACGGGATGGAGAAGATTAGGAAGTATGGTGAGATGAACAAAGAAATATTGGTAGACAGGGCCCTGCACATGTACAAATCTAGAGGAAATTTACCCACTTACCACAATGTAAACTTATCTTAACCGTTAGATTACCTAATAATAATAGAAACAGTTTTAAGTTTCAAATGTACAATCATTGGTGAGCTTGGGGTGGTTTGACGGTTTCATTAGTTTTAAACCATTTTTATTTCCATTTTCAGTAGAAATGATGTTATAGACTTTAAAATCGATCTCTTTATTGGGCGAGTGTAAAATTTTGCAGAGAGTCTCTGTAATGCTTAATTAAAAATTGTAATTTTTCACAAAAAATGGACGTGATGCGATTTAACAATAGACTTTTCACGTAAAAATTATTTTTTATTCTCTCAGTCCATCCAGCGAATCGGCCCATAGCGTTCTTCCTGAGATGAAATCTTCTCTCCTAGAGCGCGCTGTAGCCGTGCCAATGGCAAATCAAACGGCCTTTTCGGAAACCCTGAACGTATATTTCTCTCCCCCTTGCGTGATTGGCACATTGGAGGCATTTCTTCTCCCGGTCCCTCTGGGCCCATAATTTTAATTTCCGTGAAAGCCTGCGGAGTTCGGAATTGGAGTCTTGAGCGGAGAAAGTGTTGCCTCTTTCCGGGAAGGATACGAGGGTCTGGCACGGCCTAATAAAGCCGTCCTTTCCAAAAACTCCTCTCGTGTTTTTTCCCTCTGTCTTCCTCCCCTTCCTCTCACATTCCCAACGTCACGTGAACCTGAATGAAACTGCTTCTGCCAAGCCGAATCCTCGAGTGGATGGATGGGGTGAATGGTAGTGGGCCATTGAAAAGAAGAGGATGGTTCAGTGTGTCTATGTTGAGAGATGGAAGTTTTAGTGTGCACTATATTTATTTATTTAGATATTTACACATACCACAAGCCTCTGCGCCGGCGCAGAGGCTTGTGGTAGGGGGTGCTTGGAACCCAGCCAAAGAAGGGGAAGGAATAAGGAATAGGAGGGGGGAGAGGAAATATTTGAATTGTAAGTTAACCATGTGTTTTATGCTAGTGTCTCACTGTTATTGTTATACTCACTATTGGTATGCGAAAAGAAGGAATTTTTGTACCTATCAGTTCGTAGTCAAAATTATAACTGCCCCTTTCACCGTGAGAAACTTTGAACGTAATATTCTCTTCTTGTGGGATTCTTCTGACATGAATAAGTACATATCTGCAATGGGCGTCCGGATTAGACCGGTTTTGGTAGTACATACTAAATAATAACACCGGAAGTCACGAGGTTTTCCTATGTTAGTCATATTTCATTGCGAGTGATCATTATTCAAAGTCACATCCAATGGTACAAGTTATAGTGTCCGATTATTGAATTTCACAATTATTAACTCTTGAATTGATACATCTGCATACTACCTCACGAGCCACCGCAGGGCCGTGTGGCAGGGGGAGCTAGAACACCAGCTATGTAAAGGAGAGGGAATATGAAAAAAGGAGGGGAGAGAGGACAGATGTGAATTTTTTGTTAACAATGCGTCTTATGTCAGTGTCATGCTCCTTTTTTGTTATAATCACTAATTGGTGCGTGGTATGGAGGAATTTGTATACCTATTAGATCAGCAGTGTATCTCTCAATTATTTTGTCGCCCTGTTCAGTCGTAGAAATACAGCGTTGGACGAAAATAATATCCTATGTGTCGTACAGGAACATGCCTGATCTGAAATTTTCAAGTAATTTAAACCTAGCGTGTTGCTTCCGTCTCTGTAAACGCTCTACGTAACCCTTCCATCATCGGTGTAATACTTTCTGTTCGCTCTGAGCAGTTTGTAATAAAGCGTTTTGGATTTCCTCTCTATTTTATTAACATCTCGAATTATATCTTTACGTGCAGGGTTCAAAACGCTTGCGTCTTATTTGAGTTGTAGTATAACCAGAGCAAATGTACATCTCCCTTTCACTTTTTGATGGGAGAACCTTCCTACTATCCGTTTGATAAATCCTCGTATATTAGATGCAGCAACGCATGTGTTTCGTATGTGTTACCCACACGTTCTTTCTTAATTAAGGGTGATTCCCACGAGCCACTGCTGTATACAGTGAACGAGGATTTTGAATAATAGTATGAGAATATCAAACTTAGGCAAATGCACCGGCTAAAGAATGGAAAAAAGCAATTGCATGCAGAACGTTAACCAGCATATCTATACATGGATAAAATAGTAGCTGATTTATTTCACCGTACGGTGACTTAGTTTTGCATAGACCCATAAACGGGTCATTCATTCATCCCTGAGGATGATGTACAACTCATTCATCGATACGTCGTCGGTGAAGGAGGAACTGACGCGGTGGAGTACCCGGGCCACCTATTTAACTATAAACGAGACGGTTACAGGGGAGGATAAGTTTCGTTAAGTCGTATTCCATTTCTTGAAATTCTCCTTATTTTTCTCGGTATTTAGCCTGTTTTCCGTATAATTCCTTATCCACGCCCCCGGGCTATACTCCTCATATATTTATTTATGCAAGTACATAAATTGTCCAAAACCAACCTCGTCACCTTCATGACTACAAGTGAGATAAAACTAGTACTTTACGCTGATAATATTTTTGTTGGTAATATATTTTTTCAAAATAACGGAAGATCAGGAAGCAGAATTTCAGAGAAATATCGATGAATATGAAGTGCACTACCTTATTTTTAAAATTAAACTTAATTTGTTTCTCTAGCCATCACGATTTAATTATTAAACGCTACCTTTATTGGTGGGATACATATAGTTTCGCCAGTTAGAAAGTATTCCCAACTTCTGTTTCAATATTTGGATGGACATACTTTGTACCCCTTCTCATTCCTCAAAAACCACCTGTATTTTTCTATATTTTCGAGATTTTTTCGCTGTTCACTTTCATCGCAGGCTACAATTGACTTTTTATTCTGTGTTTTCACTTTCATAAGTTCCATCCAACAAACTCTTTTCATTTCTGCCATGTCTAAAAACTTCTGCGTTGGATTTATTTTTTCATATTGTAGCCATTCATCTCAATGCACCAGCATTAAAAGCTTTATTTTCTATTCACATCCTTTGCCCACCATGTTTCATAGTAAAAAAAGCTATGCTATTCGTCAGAGTCATCATTTGTATTTCAATTTCATATTTCCTTAGGATCTCTGCCTTCTCTTACACTTTTATTTATCACTTCTCCTACAAATGCCGACTTTATGGTGAATCCTTTATCTTAACTCTTGGTATTTTTCGGATGGCACTTGTTATACTCCTTTAGCCGAATTGGATACTCAGTTGCTATTCATCTTTGCCTTAAGTTGAGAGTAATTTTATATTAGCGTTAGGTCTGTATTCAATCTTCTCACATAGCCGATAATTATTTCTTTCCCCAATTCACCATTATGTCCATTACGTTGTGAATGGCTTCTGTCGTCAAGAGCCTCTTTTATTACCAAAAAAAAACAGCCTAGCCAGAAAGCTACCTTCTGTTTACTCTCTTATCTATGAAGTGCAAAGTTATGTAAGCCTATACGTTCATTTATGCTTTAATTGAATTGCATTAATGCTATTAAATGGCACGTATATTTTGTCACCTTTAGCTCTCAATCTAGTTCAAGAGTGACATAAAATGCGTCTTCCCCAATTATATCCCAAATTTTCTAATGCATATTTTAAAGTGTCCTTTATTATCGGTCATAGCATAAAGAAGGTTTTATAGTGTTCGCGATAGGCGGCTACGAGTCCATCTAGAGCTCTGTTATTTATTCTTGGGATGTTAAAGGCTATCTATCGTGGAGACTCGTAGACTGCGATTCTTCGGCAACTTTTCAACGGCTTCTGGATTTCGGCCGGTCGGAGAATGGTTTTACGTTCTCCTAATTGCAGATAATTCTCTGCATAACATCTTATCTATTGGATTATGTGAATGGACTCCTAAGGCTTCTTTGGCCAAAATATTTCTCCACCCATTCTGTACGAAGTCTCACGATATTGTCTGTGTCCGTATTCGAGGATTTTCATTAAAATACTGATTTTGTTTATCTTTTTTTAACCAATATATATTTCATTATTTCCTAATTAAGCTCGCACGGGTGATGTTTTTATCCAAACTCATCGCTTGAAAATTGGCATATCGAGTATAAAGCATATATATATTGGCATGGAAAGAATATATCAAGACTAAGGGGAGGTTTTGCGGAGCAGATTTAATAATGAACGAGTAAATTAATAGGCTGGTGGTATAAATTTGCAGGAGAAATTAAATTAAAGAAAGTATCATAGCGTCATGAGAATCAAAATACCAGTAACGATATTTGGTAGTCGAAGTGTAAGAATGGGGAAACACATGTGTTCGGACAACCCTAGGTAAAGTTGTAGTTATATTGATGCCTATAGGATGTTATATTGAGGCGTTACCTATTTCTCAATATGTTTATAAATAATCATGATGCGTGCTACGTGCAATTGCATGTTGTTAACTGCTCGGACAAAACCCCTTTGATTTCTGATATATAACCTAAAGTTATATTAGAATATAGAAAGTGGTTCACAAGATGTGAAGGATTTGTTGGAATATAGCTAGTTGTTTAGGTATAATTTATCAAACTAAGCACTTTATTTCATTGCTATAATAATTTTAAAACTTAAAATAGGAGAGCACTTGTCTCTTCAGAATTACGCTCTGCCGTCTGATTTTTTTATTTATGGGTAATTTTCCTAATTTTTTCAGCATTGTCTTCCTAGGGATACAGAGTACTATTCTTGTATGCCTTATAAATAAAAAAGAAATGTGCTCCTTAGAATGACATATTTAGGCACCAATCGAGATGGTTGGTTGTATATTTTAACTGTATTTTTTTATAGTTAATGCATAGGCACTAGTCATGATACAACCAACTGGTGACCATATGTAGCAGGAGTTTGGTTTTGCCTCACAGAAGGCGTTATTTCGTTGGTCGGAATGCGAGCGTAGGTTTTATTTCTTCCTGTAGTGCCTCTAAGGAGTGGTAAAGCCTCCACTTTCACTATCACCTGCCTATGACTTGTACCTATCCACCGAGTTCTTAAATCTGGCTGAAATTACCTGAGTGAGCGAATTTTAGGAAAGAAAATACTTCAATATTATGGCATCTTTCCGTGAGATTATTATCTTTTAAATTGAACGACTTTTCAGAAATATTTAAACACTTATTAGAATACCCTCATAAACAGTCGTTCTGAACATTTTTCTTGGCCCATACCCTCTTTCTCCAGAGTTCATAATATCATTCCCAATTCTTAAGATAGTCTCACTCTAAAGATAATTATTTCCAAATAATATGCGCATATTAATTTAGAATCGGTTATAATCAATGGTGTTCAATATACTATATTAAACACCACAGGATACATTCAGTGAAGCAACTATTTTAAATATTTTACTTTGCCTAGTGAACATCACATTTTGCTGACTAGTGGTTCCAATTATCCTCTTTAATCCCCTTTATTTCCTCAGTGGGGGAAAATCCCCACTGTTTGAGAACCCCTGCTTTTAAGGTACTGGCAAATTTCACATTATTATCAGCTAGCCTAAATAATTTTTGTTAGCGGCATTTCGGTTAATTAATGGCTTGTCCATGATGAGAAAACCACCTTTGTTATTTACACAATAATTGTGGAAATAACAAAGGTGGTTTTCTCATCATGGATATCCATAATTTCCACGAGGTCAGACCTGATATCAACAGTTTTAATGGCTTGTATTTTTCAGCCCACCTATTTACGCGTCGCAGAGTATTATTTTCCGCTTTCCCAGTAATTCCGAGAGATTTTAAATCTTTAGAATTGACATATTCTTCAACCAGTAGATCGCACGCTGTTTTCATTTTGGAGTATCAACCCATTCCGGAAATCAGAACCTTTCTCCCCCTTCCACAGATTTATCTCAGAGATTTTTATTGTCTCCTCCGCTCGCTTGTGGAGCAGCGAGACAAAATGACGCTTCCTTACGGACGAATAGCCACTGGGTTGGCCGGGTGTGGTTTAGAGTACGAGAATGAACGAACGAAAAAAAAAGATGAAGGTCTGACGGCGAAGTGTTCCGGCGTGAAACTGAATCGCGTGATACGGGGGTCGATAGGCACAGAGAGAGAATAAGATGGTGGAAGAGGAGCAGAAGAGATGAGAGAGGGAGGGGCTCGTCGAAATTGCGAGAGGCCCCGTTGTTTGCGCTCTGTTGGGTCCAGAAGAGAAGGACGAAGGGAAGTGATAGGGGGAAAGGGGGCGAAAGAGTAAAGACGGGTTGCGGTGGGAAACGCCGGACTATATTGGCTATGAACCCCCCCTCCTTCACCCGCACTCTCTTCTTCCCCACACACGTTAATTCACCCCCGGAGGCTGCAAAGCGCCACATAATTTCCCTCCAGATATGAGACGACGCGACGGTCGTACGCAGACGGTGACCACGGAAACCTTGCACCCGACCGCATATTGACGCCTTGGTTTTCGCGATGATTAAAGATGTAGTTAACCATGCATCGAAAAGGATTTTTGCAGTTGTCAGTCCGTCGAAATTTGACGGTAAGGATTCATTGGGGAGGCAGTTGCTGGTGACAGTCCCGAGAAAAAGATTAGATACGGGGAATGCTTACATTTGGAGAAAAATGGAAGCAATGGTCAATCGAAATACTAGTTTTTTTACACAATAGGAAGATTTGTTGGATTTCAAAATAGCCTCAGGTTTGTAAGTTAGCAATGGCACGAGAGAATTTATGTAATCGAGTTTATTGCTTAGTCCTTCATCTCTCGTCAAATGGATGAAACTCATTTCTGCATGTTGGTCAGTACTTTCATTTTCAAAGCCTAGTTAATTAATTTTACGTTCATCTATCCAATTTCTCATAAACATATCAAGAAAAAAATAATCCGAGAGGGCATTAATGGCAAAAGCATATTGTATATACCTACCTCTGGCGAAGATGGATTAGTAAAAGCATGACATATGATTCTCCTTCTTGTTTGTCTTGTAAATGACTCTTTAGAAGTCGAAACCGGTCGACAGAATTAAAATAAATAGTGGAATTTTGTACTGTGTTTTTTGTCACAATTCCACCGTCTTGGTGTTTGATAGAACATGGTATTTAATCGATCTTCTTACTCATGAAATATACTTCCCGAGATATATTGAGAGTTGTGCTCAAAGTTTATTCCCAAATCATGTGCAAACACAATTGGAATCATTCTACTTTGAGGATGTAGTCTTTCCAGATCCTATCGCTATTTGGTCCATTTTTCATTCTTCATAATGTTGCTCCATTGAATAGTCGGAGGAGAATATTTTGGCTTAATTAAGTTAACTAGGGGAAAATAGTGTTTCAATCACTACAAATGCTGCCTTAAATGAATGCACAGGACTTGGTGCGTGAGAACATTGGGGAATTCAAAGGGAAAATGTTGATATTTTATTCTCGCCCCGAAGGTAAGTGAAACATAGACGAGAGAAGAGGTAGAATGAGGGAAAAAGTTAGGGAAGCCTACTCGTAGAAGTGAAGAGCAAATAGGTCCGAAAAAAGGGAGAAGAACGAAGGGCAAAAAAGATGAAAGCGTTCGAAAAATTTAGAGACGACGGGGTGAGGACGACATTGAGAGAAATTAAAAAAAACTTAGCGATTCTACTTAATGTATTTTTTTTATTTTGAGCTAGTTTTACTGCACTGTAGCATCTTCAGGTTGTTTCATTAAGATGGTTTAGTGTGGAAAGAAGTAACAAAATCTGAGGTTTCAGGCGTGATGGAGTAGAACCGGAACGGAACAGATTTTGTTCGTAATGCTATCATGGCAGAACAGGCGAAACTCTATATCAAAGTGTGTGCTAAGTGTCGTATTGCCTCTCTCAACATTACCTTCAATAGCAAGTCCTTTTCCTTTGTCCTCCCCTTCTTCCGTCACCCTGTCTTACCACCCCCCTTCCCGCCTCCCTATATAATCTTGAGCACACTTGATATATGTACCTGAAGAGGCTGTAAAAAGCGAAACTGGTCGTGCAATAAATGTCATACATGTGGAAATTGCTCTTGTTTCATTAACTGCAGTGGAAAGAAGTAGTTAAAATAGCAAAAATATATTCAGTTAGAGTCGCTATGTTTTCCGCAGTGAAGTCGCAATGCTACTACTTCCGGCCTCATCCATTGCTCACGTCAAAGGGTTCGGGTGGGGAGTCTGGATGGAAGGATACGTAATATTATGTATGTATGGGGAAGCATAGGAACGTATCCACTGTTGGCTTTACCTAGAATAAAATTGGTGAAAATGTTCCCGAACTGACCGGTAAAGCAACTTAACCGTTTGCAGAGAAATCGTGTTGTTGTGTTGTGCGTGGATACTGCGAAGGCTGGTAATTTTTCATTTTCTATTCCATCTTACTGCTAATAGTAAAAAAATATTCAAGAATAAAGGAGTATTGAAGTATTTATTTAGGCTGAGTTAGCTTCACGGGCCCATCTCCAAGAATTAAACTTTTTTGACCGTGCCAGCCCAAAAAGGGTCAGTTTCAATATCACCTCCGTTAGATAAAGACAGAAGATTTTGCGTTTGAGAATGTGAAGGAAGGAAAGAGAAAAGGGTGATATTTTATTCACGCCCGGAAGGAATGTAAAACAAGCAAGAGAGAGATGGGGAGGATGAAGGGGAGAAAAAGTGAGGGAAGGATATGCAGAGAGGCAAAAGAGGAAAGGAAATAAAATGAGAAAAAAGAGGAAGAACGAAAGAGGCGCTTGGTGGGCATTCGCCAAGATTTAGGGACAACTGGGTAAGGACGGCGAAGTCGTGCATCGGGGGACTCTTAAAGATGTGAAATTTTGTTCCAAGGGTACACCAGGGTTTGGAAGTAAGGAGAGAGGAAGAGAGGGGGAGAGAGAGACTGCGATTGAGGGTTGAGGATGGTAGAGAAAATAGGGTGAGAGGAGAAAGGTTTTCGGTGAATTTTCTGCGAGGAGGATTTAAAATATACGGCAAGGAATTGTTTCCCAGACACCATTTCCTTCTTTGCTGGGAGGCAGAGATTGCGGCAAGAGATAGGGTGTGTGTTACGCGGAGTTTCGCGAGATGCGTTGAACGGCAAGGGAGAGGAGGAGATAGATGGGAAACCAGGCTTAAAAAGACTAGCATGGGCTCACCACTCAAATGATCTGTAAGTTAACATTATTTTAAATATTGCAGAATTAATGCGCTTAAATTGCGAAATATTCGACGTCTTTCAATTTTTGAAGTGAGCAATTTTATGGCTGGGTGTAATCACGCGAAAGCCTAGCGTCACCGGACACTTGACTCCCGGAGTTATCGACTCGTTGAGTGGCTGCTTGTATACAAGCTCTTCGAATTATTTTACACTACTATCACTAGAGGAATATAGTGTAATTTCATTTGAATATTTTAATGCTACGTTTAGTTCATGTAATTATCATTAATGTGCCAATAAATATAATTTTCATTTAAATATTTTCACAAATATTAATTTAATTATTTACGTTTATTTTGTAGGTATATAGTAGGTATTGTGTACTCCTTCCTGCCAGTCAAATCAGTACTCAATGTTCTGTTTTCGTCAGCCGTCCTACAACTGCTTCACCTTTTTTTTCTAGCTCCAGCAATTTATACTTTGGAAGAGGTGTGTTTCTTTGGTTTTATCATGCTAATAGAATGGATTTGAGTCAATTAGCGAAACAGATATATGATAGCGGAGTGAATGGTGAGAGAGGAGGTGGCAGACCAGGAAAGTCATGGATGAATGTAAAGGAAGGCTCTTCTAAGAGGAGGAACATTACAAGTCACTAGAATTGGGAAGCGTGTTTCAAGCTATGCGTCAATGTAACGGAAGCAAAAGAGGAATGCAAAGGTAGGTCAGTATGGAAGATATTATGAAAACAAAGTCAAAATTACAGGCAATAAGTTAAAGCATGTTCTGTAAAAGTACCCAGATACCTATGTGAATAGTTACATGGCATTACTTTGAGATAACCTCGTCTAGGTACTATTTCAGGTATTAGATCTGACTCTCTAGGTAAATATAGTTTGGCAAATAGCGGTGATAATGAGAGCATCACTGTCGGTGTCAAGTTTTTTTACTTTTCTTGTAACTTTGAAGTGAAAGTACTTTCAGGTTAGCAGCGTAACGTTGGGAAGATAGGTTTTAATTGCGGTCGATCGCCTTTCATTTTCTTGCGAAAGCTTGCTCATCTCACAAACGCTACGTGGAATACGAAGTCAGAGGAAATTTGGGAAGGAGTTGGGAGATAGGTAAGTGAAAGTTGGTTGGGAAATGCATAAATGATGAGACAACTAGATGTGTAGAACCAAGATGTGATTAAGAGTGATTCATTGCCCAGTAAGAGATGGCTCGGGAGAGATATCCGACTAATTAAGGCATGGAGATATTACAGAGATGAATAACAAAGGAAGAGTAGGAAATTATCCCCTCATCCCTAATTGGATGGCGGAGCTTTGCCCAATCTAAAAAAAAGAAGTTTTAAACCATATTGCTCCGCGAATGTGGTCAAAAGGGATGGCACGTATGAAATTCTGAAAAGTTTTTCTTTTTACATTGAATAGGTTGTTCCTTCTATGAACAAAAGTATTCGATTTATGAATGTATGCCTTATATTTTGCATATTAGTGAACTGTTATTTGAAGACTTGCGAAGCACAGGAGCTATTTAAGGGACATATTAAACAATAATGTGCTCTAGAAGTGCAGTAGTATTTATTCAGACTATGAAATAATATTAAGTTTTAATATAAATGGAAATTGCTGCTGTAAATGCATGGAGAGGCATTACTTTTCCAGCCTTCATCGCATGTGGCACATTGGCCATCATTATTCAGCACATTCTCATAATTATAATGCAATGCAAAACGTTGCACTATCTATTCAAATATAGTTTCATAAATTACATTTATTGGAAGAAACTAAGGAAAATGACGGTTCCTTGGTATAAACTCGGTGAAAGTCTGCGTATTGCCACAGGCTATCACGCTTGCTATTTCCTCAAATATAGATAGGTGTTTTGCTAAAACACGTCTCCGAATATTAAGTTCGACAATCCCTCTCAAAATTCCAACAGAAACCATTGTATTAGCTTATGTATGCCATTATTTTAATTTATTAGGCCTGTATATTTCGATTTAAAGTATAATTTAATTTTCATTAGTAACTTTTATGCCTGCTTTTGTGTTAAATAGGTGTTTGAATTGTAATACCATGAGTTTAAATCGCTTTTCTTTTGAAATTGTATGCGTTGAACACTTAGGAATCCGAAAATGACCTGGAACGGCCCCTGAAGTAGATCAAGAGAGAATTTGAGGTTAACATAAAAATAGTTGTGAGCCTTCAGAGAACAAATTGTAGTCTTATTGCGTAGCAGTGTCAACCGCAGAGTGTTGGAATGATGTATTTGACATTCTCATGCAGGGTGCTACATTACTCCGCGGAATATAAAGTCAAAAGCTAGGAAATGATGAGGATACTTATAACATTACGCGAGTTTCTTTCGAGAGTAGCTTGCTGTCAGAATAGCTCCCAGTGACGATGTGGTTAAGTATATCCTTTTTGCTCGTAGATTTTTCTCTTTTGGCATTCCAAAGTGAGCATTTTTATCCCATTCCTCCAACGTCCCTACCCGCTTTCGTCTTTATCCATCCATTCTATATTTACACAAGCGTTTTGCGCATTGTTATCACATCAGTAGTAGGTACTTTCATATATGCATGGCGTGTCAAGATTTAAAGAAATTTTCCTGAGATCTTGATTTCCCAGATCTTGCGCATAAGTCTTCAGCTATGATTGAAGTTGTCCCACTTTTTCTTTTATGACGAATTCGTATATTTTAGTCTCAAGAGGCTTATATGTAGATGGGTTGAATATCTTTGCAGAATTATCGTATAGCATTGATGGAACTAGATTTCAGTCTCGAAAGTGACTGACTGAGTTATATTGTACTGCACGCTACCGCCGTTTTCACATTTTGACCATAAGGAGCTGTGGATAATGCATTACGATTAGGTCGCATGAAATGAAAATTCATCATTTTTCCGCTTTTCTTCCCAAATGCCTCATTATAAATGATTCTTTATTCAGATTGGCTGAAGTCAATACTGGATGGTTGGTAACGGATACCTCCCTTATGAGCTCAAGGACTGTATTAAGGTTTTATAAGCGCAGTACGTACGTATCTATCAGTGTGCAAAATTCTACGTAGTAAGCGATATACTACTCATACCGATGAGCCTTAATTATAAGAATTAATGTGAAAGAATGAATGTTTTACTGTCGAAAAATCACATTTTTACATGATATAAGACACGTCGAGATGATGTATTCACAATCAAATACAAAGGCATTGAAAAACCAAACAAAAAATTGACTAAGAAGTTTGTGACAATGAGCACAATGCAGGTATACATAACAGGTTGATTAGTCATGTAAATATTCATTTACGGAGTAAAACACTTTCTCCTGAAGGAAAATTTGAACATTAAGCTTAAAATCAAACATTAATTAATGTTTTTTATCCGATTGGGTAATATATTAAATAGTTTGATACCCAATTCTTTAGGACCGGAGAAGGATGCACTAGTCCTAACACTACCTTGATGGAAATATTTCGATCTTCTAGTCTCATACAAATGGAAATCCGCATTCATGGGGAATTTGAACAGGTTTTTTTGAACATATATCACTGAAAACATTATGTAAACGCTAGGGAAAGGAAGAATGTTTAATTTTGCAAAAATGGGTCTGGATGGGGAACAATATGTCTTTTTTGTAATAATCATGACTATTTTTTTCTATAATTTGAAAATATTTATTCCATGCGTGGAAGAACCCCAAAGTATTATGTAATATTTCATGCGTGAGTAAAAGATATATGGTAAAAGAAGAATGGACGTGCTAAGTGCAGCCAAAAATGCCAAGGCCGTTCAGCACAGGTTGGGGTACTAATTATCCCACTTGAAATCCCACTGAAATTTGCTAATATTAGTTATTTAATTTAATGTAACTCATCTGTGGCCCGGGAGAAATTTTCTGTTCATAGCCTTTGCTCAGGTTGCCAAGGAAATATGATTTTGTTGAAGTTGGAGAAAAATTTATAATTATGGAATGGAAACCGTAATAAATAAAAAAAACTACAGTAATTGTACTGTCCACTTAAATTTTAATGTAAATAATACACAACACGTGTTTCAACGTTCCTTAGGGCGTCATCATCAGGTCTGCACACGTTATGCCTCCAAAAGCAATATTTATACAAAGGAGCAAAGGAAAGAGGGGGGGATACTTGACAAAACAAGGAGGTAGTCATAAGGAAGGGGAGGGGGACGGTTGAAGGTGAATAACAGGGGAGGGGGTGTTGTCAAATGTCATATGACCTTCCCGAGGATTCGGGAGTGTGGCCTATTGGGGGGGAGGGAGGGGGCAAGAAAATATCCGTCGTAAAGCCTTCCCAGCAGATCTCCTTACCAAGGTGATACGAGCATCCTCAATAATGACATCTAATATCGACACCATAATCTGTGAGAATAAAAAAATGTGGAGTGTGCATGTGAAAACATGTACAAAGTAGTACATCATTAAATTTGGTGTATTTGCACAAAATAAAGTCTGAAGCTTTAACTTGGTGATTGAAAGATGTAAATTGAGTCGGGGGAGTGTAAACTGTCATTGAAGGTAGAATTCAGAAAAAGGGTAAAGGTGTTGATGCTTAGGTGTTTTAGAAAAATTAATGAGAGTTGGGAAGTGACGCAGGGAGGAAAAGCATAAAAATGAGGCGTGTTTAAGGTATATTAGTGGGATATGTACTGTTCGTAAATACCTACTGTTAAGAGTATTTAAATTGAAAATGGCGTTTTCAAGGTAAAAAATGTTTTAGTTTAGTTTGACTTCACAGTGCACCTAGAACCTAGGAAACTGTGATCACTCCTTCAAACACTCGTAGATATCTGCTTTGCTGGATTTCGCGGGTTTGTTTCTCCATTACATTCGGCAAAAGAATATGTGGTGAATTGTATAAGCAAAACTTCATATTCACTGAATTCATTTTATATTTTGCAAAACTTCCATGCAAATGGCTTCTATATACTTTCAAATGTCTCCAAATGTCTGTTTTTATCGGCCTAGGTGGCCTGGTAACGTCCTCACCTGCTAACTCAAAGGTCGCGGGTTCGAATCCCGCCTGGAGATGATTTTTCACTTCCCAGGACATGGTTGTTTGTGGTTGTCCACTGTTGATTGTTACTACCCCGATGTAAAGGCCAACATAAGTGCTGTTGTCGGTGGTAATTAAATAATAATAATAATATGTTGCTTATATTTTAATATCATTTAAAATATGAGATTTCTTCATATTAATATGTGACAATATTAATAAAATTTATTGTTAAGTGATGTCTCTATCAAATCTCCTCAATCACGCGGAACATTCTTAAAAAATTTAGCCCTCATCTAGGTCCGTATCTCTACTTCAGCAAAATCTTGAAGGGGTAAAACCAAATATTCGCTTTGTTGCGGTTTTCAAAGTTCCCTAGCCCAGCCGTCATCCCTTCTCCCAAACCCCCTCTCACCCTGAACCGTAGCAAATTTTCTTGTCGGGTTGACTTTACGGGTGAGAGGTGAGTGGTTTTTTTTTGGGGGTGGGGTGTTCGGAAATGGGCGTGGGAGTGGTTAAGTGGGGAGATCCCTCCTAGTCTCTCGTTTGAGTGGCCTCCAGGTGAAATTGATGGGAGGCCAGCCCGGGCCGACAAGGGTCCTCGAAACCGGCGAGAGCACGAGCCTCGACCGGCCATTCCGTACTCCCAGCCCCGGGCCAACGGTGGCGGGAAATTTGTGTGCAACGGGGGTGGAGAAGTGGTGGTTTGCCGCCCTGGGGTTGGGGGAATGGGGAACTAATTTTGTTTGTTGCCATCTGGGGCGAAGAAGAGAATCATTGGTAATGGCCGAAGGAAGGTGGGGTTGAATCAATAAGACCCATTGTTTGTCCGCTACCACCGAATACGTTTCTCCGTTCTCTTTATTGGCTGGTCCGGGATAGGTCTTTTGAATTGGCTCGTAAGTGTCTGAATCGTCAATTACTAAAAGTGAAGAGGTGTTACAGCTGAGGATAACGGGTATGGTGTAGAATGGAGAGAGAGAGTTGAGGATTTGAAAAAAAACTCATGGCCATGTTATGTGACGATATAGTCTCTACCTGGCTAGGTGAGGACGACGTGAAAATGTTATATGATAAAAAAAATTGTTTAAAATAGTGACCGAAATTCTTTCATTATAACTTTAATCTTAGTTATTTTTATTTATGTTTTTTCCTAGTCATGCATAGATTTTTAAATGTGAGTTTATCTTGGTTCTCAATTATCTCGAATCTTATCATGTAACGTAAGACGAAAAGTTTCCTGCTATTTAAATGCAGTTGTAGTTGAATAGCGATGAGCTTAAAGATATGAGATTTTTTTAAATATCTCGTCATGACTTTTTATTTTAAAATAATTTTCCTTCAAAATGTAAATGAGTGATTTATAATGGGCTCCGTATTTTCCTAATATATGTGAAGTGCACTTCGTCTGTAATGTTGATTTTCATATTAAGTTGGCACTTCATTGAGCGACGTGGTGAGTGAGGAATTTTATTGGATTCCATCTTTCTTGTGGTACTTTGAAACGCTCGCCAACTTTGAATGATTAGGACCTATTACAAGTAAATTGTTAACTTATGTAATGCCCCATTTACTGACCCCAAAAACTCAAGTTGAAATTACCAATTACGTTCTCTTTTCATAGTTTTCCCTTTAATCTCACTTAATTGCTTGTCTAGTATGTGATATTCAAAGTTGAAACTATCTTATTTCTTAAATTTGAATTTACTTTAATCTTCCAACTTTTTTTGCGCACAAGTTAGACGTATGAAATCCGACTACCTACAGTTAACTTCCTTCCAGAAATGTAGGTTCATCTGTTCTGCAGACAACGGAAGGTGCAAAATTCATTTAATTCTGCATCTGCTTTTCGTGGATCTACCACTACAACTGTAGTTTCCTGAAAAAATGCGTTAGTCTTCTTTTTATTTCCCTCGAGGTCTCACAAGGGCTCCCTGTCTCGGCCCTGCTTCGTTCGCATCAATCACCCTGCTTTTCTCCTTAGGCCTCCTAAAAAATTCAGTCCCTTGTAACTCGTGAAAGATATATGTGTTCTCCGTTGCAATTATTTTTTTATTTAGTTTCAGGGTGGAGGAATATTGACCGTTCGCTTCACTCTTTTCAATCTATAGCTACATGAGGAAAGGTCAGAAAATCAATTTCATTAATACCGTTGAAATGCCGTTCATTTATTTTTGTCTACATTTTATGAACATTAGTTCCTTTTTTTAGCCCTTGTAATTTACGGAATTTAAATTTTTTAAATCTTAAAATAAGTACAATCATCGAGATGTTCTTTGCAGTAGCTGCTATGAAATTATTAAAAAATATTTTCTATGAAACTAAGCAGTACTTATGCATATTCTATTTATAGTGCATACGTTCCGTTTGAATGCGTTTTGACTTTAGGACACTGTTTTTAAGGTGCAATATTTTATCTTATTGGTCCCTCAAAGATAAATGTTAACCCAGTCATCATAACTGTAGATTAAATCTAATTACTTAAACATTACTTAATTAGTATCATGGGAGAGATTTACCTTTTGCACTGCTTTATACGACATTAAATCTAGCCATATCGTCGAGTCATCAATCTATGATCTCAACAATGAACATTTACTTCAAAATCGTCTTTTACTAGCTTAAAAGTTATTTTTCAGCGCTGGCCTACGTGAAGTGATTAATTAAATAATCATCGCAGGAGCCGTTATATTCTGCAGAATCGATCACCTAATCAGTCTTGAAGTGTTATTGCAGTGCTTGCTGCCGGTGTCCCACGGTAAATATTTTCGTAAATAATTCCATGAATAATTCATGAAAACTCTCAAAATCGTTCCGCGCATGCGCGTGTATTTACTCTGGGAATTTATGTATACATATTTGGTAAACCTGTAAATTCATTGTGAAACACGAACAATTATTGGTTTTTCTTCACGCATGCGCTTCTTCCATACACTTGCCAGAGACTATTTCCACTACTTGAGGTGAAAACTTCATTGAAGTACGCCATCTTTACTAACAGTTGAAATAAGGTAAAGAGATTCGTATTTTGCATACTGTGATATTTGAGCGAATTGTTGATATTATTTCATTAAATGGCAGAAGCAGAATTATATTGTAAAAAGGGCTGTTTATAAATCACCTTTTGTAATTTGGACATTATTTTTTAAACTGAAAGGTAGGTATGTCAATGAGCATTATCGTGCGAGAGTGTGTTCATTCGTTCATTGAGTTGATATTTTGGCTAACATTTTTTCCTTGTAGTTACTGTACTTATACTCGCAGACTCTTTAAAAAAAACCCTTCGCTATTTGTTCTTAACATACCGATGTTGCTCTGTAGATATCTTCACTACAAAAAATTGTCTTTCAGACCGTCAGCCGATCAGCACTAAATTCATGAATTTGTCTTCCTCAGGTGACATGGAGACATTCACGTTCATGGAACTGGTTTTGTGATTTTCGATTCCATGAATACATTTACCGTGGGACAAGGGCTTTCGAGTAATTAAGTCGCTGTGATCTGTAATGCATAAGATCTGTCAAATGAGGCCTGCATTAAAAAAATTATATTGAGAGGATTAAGAGGAAAATTATAAATTAGAACTTGTGCGATAACGGCGTTGTGTGGATAAGGAACAGACCGTAATAATGATGGGTCATTGCGTTTTGAAAGAATTAAAAAAGAAATGCTATTGTGGATTCTTAGAAATAACACATCATAAATGAAGACAACCATGGATGCAAACGAAAAGAAAAATATATGCCAAGTTGGAGTTATTTGGAAATATTAATGCAAACACAAATCTCGAGCGTAGAGGGATAACTAGCGTATATAACTAACGTATAGCGTAACTAAATAAGAGCGTAGAGGGAGGGAGCGTAGATGGTAACTAAGTTGTTGCGGAGAGAGGATGTACGTAGATAGTATCAAGTACAAACTGTCCGTTGCTATACTTATCGTGTAAAGATGACTGCCACAGCGATCGGCAGACGAAAGATTAAAGGGATAGATGAATAGATTATAAGGCATGCGAAAGCCGAAAGGAAAGTCGTTAGTAGCATGTGGAGCATATTTAGTAATGAGAGTTCATGTCTAGGGAAGCAAAAATTAAGCCAGCTAAATAAGATATGTTACCTTGATAATGGCACTAATGTTGTGTGTTATAACCCTGGTCGACAAATACAATTATGTTTAAATATGTGAAAATAGTACAAATCATAATTATTCATCATGAACGTTACTAATTTTGATAAAGGGACGCCAACAACTCTTTTATGTGCTCCTGAATCTTTATATGTGTTAGGAAATTGGGCGTTCCTTTATAAATTAGTTTGTGAAATTTTCATTTTTACACAGAGAAACAATACCATACTACAGACCCTGAGACGGCGTATTAGGAACAACAGTATTAAGTAATGTACGATAAAGCATGGGAAAAGAAGTATATACCCAGTATGTTTATGTAGAGAGATAAAGATTTTGAGCGGGTAGAAAAGATCAAGGGTAGGGTGACTGCCAGCGAGGGCATTCATTGGTGAAGATATTATGTGGAATAGATTTGATTGGGATGGGGATAGATTCTTCAATTTTTTCTACTTTTATAAGTTTTATATTTGGGTACACAATGTCCTTTTTATCCGGTAAACGCTATTGACACCTATTAGCACCTGTCCCCGCCATGTCTACCCAACGCCCGCAGCTGTGGTAATCCAGTGTTTAAAGAGAAGCGAGGGGAGGTCTGGGGCGTCGTAGTAACACGGGGAGCCGTGCGAACGCCACCCGGCGCAGCTCGTCATAATGAATCAGCCTGATGAATACAATGAGAGTAGAAACGACGAGTTCTTTCTACCCCCCTCCCCCGGTTCCCCTATTCTACTTTCCCTTCTCCTCCCCTCAAAACGAAACCCCTCTTTCTCGACTTGCATTCACTTTCCTGGTTCCCACGGCCTGCGCCCGAGCGCGCCGCGGCAGATGAAGTCCTTGAAATATTCATTTCCGCTTCATTTAAAACCATGCCCTCTTCTCTCCCCCCCCCCTTCCCCGACCAAACTTCCATCGCTATATCTCTCTCCCTCTCCAAGAACCTCAACTCCGCCCACTCCCTGACCCCTGCTTGTCCCATAATCTGCCACGTCCGTCATCCCTTCCTCCGCATGATACTCTAAACTTCCAAGACAGACATTTTCGACACTTTTATACCACGAGTTAAAGATGTCCAAAACTGCAACGGTGTGAGTCAAAGCAAATAATAAATTCCACCTTTAGGTTTGTATTGTTAAACAAAATGCTGCTTTCTCTGGTGACATCCCTATATTGTTGATAAAAAATTCTGATTACGCTGGATGCATCGCTTTATATTTTTAAAAATTGCTGCTTTTGTTGAAGATATCCCTTCATTGCTAACAAAAAGCCTGCTTTCTCTGATGACGTGTCTTTTATGTAAAAATAATACTGCTTTCGCTGAAGATAATCCTTTTGTTAGCAGAAAATGCTTTTTTCGCTGAAGACATCCCATAACTATCAGAATACTGAAATCAAGGTACAAAAAGTACAGATTATTCGACGATTATCCTTCTACTTTTAAATAACCAATTTTAATTCAATTGTTGCAGTAATCTATTAATAACTAATAATATATGTTGGTGGGTGCTTTAACGTTCTAACAATTCAATTTCCTGGGAGAACTCACTTGTTACAAACAATTTTTCAAGAAATCGGCATTCTTATTTGGTTTAAAAATACTAATTTGCCACGTTTTATCCATTCTCGCAATTGATTTTCAATTTGTTAAATAAATAGTGCGGATTTTGTTTTTCATGTCAAGGAGAGGACACGTTTTTATATATATAAGAAGTCAGGGTTCAAATAAAATTAAATGTAACTCGTTTTTTGCTAGTGGAACTGCCTTGAACATGAACAACCTTCTCCTAGGAAAGACGCTCAGCGGACTTCAGGCCCTTTTTACCATTACGCTTAATTCTAAATTAATTACTGCTTAAGAGAAACTACGATTGTCTTCACATTCTGCTCTGTGCTCCTTATCCGCTATCGACCCCGAGGTTTACAGATAAAGCACCACCCATGATAGAAGTCAAGTCAATTTTAGCATAGAAAGCTATTTTTCCTTGTACTGAATTAGCTATGTTGTGACTCATACACTACTTTATTATTGACCAAAACAAGTTAGGTCGGACTAGAACCGAAAGCTAGTTCATATATTCTCTTAACATCAATTTTTGCACCTTGCTATAAGGGAAGAAAAATAAAATAATATGAAACAGGGATTTGGTCATCCCTTCGATGCCATTTTACGGGGTCTTTTTGGGCTTTTTCGGCTGACTTTCCGTGGGGACGCTGGAAGTCGGAGAAATGTGAGGGAAAATACCATATCTACGCATGTTCTTTTTCCCCCTGGAAAATACCATATGAATCAAGTACAAGGATAGGTTGTTTTACTATTTGAAAATCCTGCTGAAACAGGCTTAAATATTGGCTTAATCGCCAAAAAGTAATGAATTAAGTAAATAATCAAGCACAAATGAATATGATAATGTTTTTGTGAATGATCCGAGTCCATAACGAAAAAATAATAAAAATATAACATCATTAAAAATGCATTAGTGTAAGTTAGTGGATAGTGTTTATGGCAGCTTGCTTGCAATCTATTGGCACATATCTGAATCACTATGCCGAGCAACTAAATCATAGGCACCTTCGCGTAGGCTTTTATATAGTAGATAGGCTCTGCGAGCGGCCTGTCTCTCAGGCAGAGATAAAGGTCAATGCTGTGTACTGTGTCATGCGTAAAAGAGAAGAATAGGGTCACTAGTTTCACTAGGTCAATTACGTTGACAAGAACACTTTTCTGTAGAAACTTTGAACGGAAAATAAAATGAGTGTGAAAATAGTACATATTTGTAATTGTTCATCATGAATTTATGGGGAGAGTTTTGTCCAAATCCTTTCTATCGTCAAATTCATACATTCTTACCTAGATCTGAAGATTTAAGCGTTTAAGTGATGGAGAAAATGGAAATTATTTTTGGAAAGAGGATTAATGTCAGCACCAGTTTATAAACAAAATTGTATCCTAGAAGTTTCAGGATTATTTTTTCTTCCGAAGGGGCATTCTACGTATCTATCCATCATAGCGTTAACTCCGTAATGAAGATTTCTACCTCCGGCCCGTCTCAAATCCTATTATCCCTCTTAACACCCTTCCCACCCAGAATGGAAATTGTAATTCTTGATCTCTTACTTGTCTCCTGGTTTCTCAGGATATTAGCGGCTTTTCTCCATTTCCTATTCTCAAATCCTTTATTTTTTCTTCTCCTGTCCTTCTTCTTTTACCTCAGTTTGGGACCGAAATCGTAATGAGTTTGTTCGCCAAATTTTTGTTGCCGATTTCAGGGACTTGTTCAGGAAGGATGTGGAATTTCAGAGCCTCGACTATAATAAAATTGTGACGTTGCAGTCGTGAAATCTTGCTATAATGTCTTAATACAAATTGAAAGAATATGGATTGAAAATGATCCAGTAATGAACATTTATCAAGGAGTGTTCTCTGTTCTCGAGTTTCGCCTTGTAGGGGAATAGAAGAGAGTCGAATAACGAAACAGATGTAAGGTTATATATAGTGAAGTGAATGTAGAATAGTAGAGTGTAGCAGTAGTGGCATATTAGGGAGTTGGATGTAGGGCAAAGTAAGGGTTAGGAAGTAGAATAGTAGAGTGTAGAATAGTAGAATGTAGAATAGTAGACTGTATAATAGTAGAGTGAATGGTGTCATGGGTATGTAAGTTTGTAACATTGAGAATTGTGGAGGCGTTGAAGTTTAGTCTACGACTCGAGGAAAAACATTCTTCTACCATACGTGAGAAGGGACACTGATTGTTGGAAAAATAATATTAATTTTAGAGAAAAATATATGTGGAATCTAGTGTGGATTCATATTAAAAATTAACTGATAAACCAAAGGGAAAGTAAATTGTATCATCGGAAGTTGACATTCGCAAGTCTTGGTATTTGTGACTAGGTTTAAAGCCTGCTGAAACAGGCTAAAATATTGGAGATATAGCCGAAAATTAATTAATTGAGCGAATAAATAATAAGAAATAAATTTTTTTAGTGAAAAAAATTATGTAAATATGATACTCATTATGTACTATTTTAATGTCAGAGAGAGTGCATTACTACGCCTAGCCAATGAATCATAAGTACGCTCGCGTAGCCTTTGATATATTAGATATTGTGGAACCAAGTACTATGGCCAGGCTAAAACGGCACCTTCAGCAAGCAGTGAGTGAACATCATCGGCAGCCAATCAGTAGGAAGATTTTTATCATAATTTACAAAATGTCATTTCATGTTTCTCCGTCTTACTTTTTTTAGCTTTACTGTGAACCATAATGGACCTTGCTTTTTCAATTTTTTGTCAGTATATTTGCGGATAGTTTATATTTTTACTTTATAATATTATATGTTATTATATAATACTTGTAAATTGCTATATTTTTACTGTAAATTATTAAAATAAAAACTACTACTTCGCAACCGTTTATAATCGGTCAACTATTGGCACTAACACACCACGTCAATCGTAAGGGTGGGTTTACCCTGGCATGCTACTCTCCGCAAGCGTCTTCTGCTTGAGCTTGTGGGGAATTTTTCTGTGACAAATAATGTTTCACAAGTTAGAGGAGAGACAGATTGGTTGATGGTTAATTTCGCAACAATGCAAGGAACTTGCCAAAATGTTTAAAAAGTCTGCCAGCAGACTTTCAGAGCCATTTACAAGTGCAATTTAGGTCAAAAGTCGCTTATACGATCCTCAATGACAGCAAGACGATGGAAAACTGAAAGCCACCGTCCGTTTCAGTCACCTCCGATAACTTCAATCGTAATCCCGTCATAAGTGACAAAAATTCTTCTAATATCTTCCTTTTGTCTCCTCATTTGAAGTTTTTCGCGATTTTCTCGTTTATTTTTCTCTTTCTCGTTCGTTCGTTCGAGATCGTTCTCGATTATCTCTCCGTCTTTCTTCTCCATGTGTGTCGCAAGTTCCCCTGTAATCTCCGTTCTCGCGGTCCCGTCGATATATCCGCTGGTCGTTCTTCCCTTTCCATCCGCTCGTTTCATTTCCCTACTAACGGCGGCGCCAGATCTCGGCGCATTCGTCGCTTCATGGTCGCGCCAGAATTGGATGGCTTTGCTACGAAACGATGATGCCATGGAAGCCGTGTGGTGGAAGGCGTTTTGAGAAATGGCTTTCTGGGGCTCCAATGCTTAAGTGTCACTCGGAGACAGTTGACCCTTTATTGTCACACTCCTCTGTAGTGAAGAGTTCTGTGAACGAATTAGTTTGACGGCGATCTTTACTTAAAATGGGAAATAGTAGTTTGTCCTTTCGTAAAAAAATATGAGTCGTGGATGTCATTGATATGATGCCGCCGATTGGCACTAATAAAATATGCTCTATGCATTTCAAAATATGCATTGCCAAGAGATCTTGGATTTGATTATGATAAAAATCTAAAGACCGAGATAACTGATCATTCTGCGGAAGTTATCCCTCACGAAGGAAATGAAAATAAATTTTGAACTCTGCTAATATTTTTATAAGTATTTAATTTCATTCATACATTTCTAAACCCGTATTTTTAGTAGAAATCAATATTGGATTTGATAATTCACTTTAAATAACCCAGCGAATATCTCAAAGCTCAATATTCTACTTAAGAAAATAACTAAATCCAAATAAAATAGCGTTGTTTCTTTAAAATGAGCTATATGCTTTATGCCAAAATGAACATGAAGGCGGGATTCACAGCGAAAGAAATCCTGTGTAGGAGAGACTTTAGATCGAATTTCATCGTAGTTAATATGCAAATGCAATTCTACCGTTTTTGTGCCTAAATGCTTCAATAATAGCAAATTATCTCAATAGGTATAAGAATTCATTTAGAATCCATTTAAAAAGAGTTAATACATCTGAATTTGTAGTCAGGAAAGTGTATGACGATGAATTCTCTCTTATGATCACTTAAGAGTTCACGGCCAAAATATTATCATGTTTCCTTAGTTAAAAACGGCGAAATCAAATTATTTGGATTTAAAAAGTTAATAAAGGTAAAATGTACGACATATAAAGAAACTTTAATTTAAAAGAATGCCTATCTTATTTAGAGGTCCATTGTTAATTAAAGCCTTAATTCCACCATTTGTTGCCAGAGTTCTCATTTTCAATCATCGAAGATTTTAGGGGTGTTTAATAGCTGGTGGAACATAAAAATTGCTTCACGCCTATAGGAATTTTACGAAGAATATGCAACCTAGAACCATTTCAGGTTTTGAGAAGCGAAAATAAAAAAAATGCGTGTTTCTGACTAAAGTGACAAATTTCACAAACTGCACTTTTCGGAGTGAGATCAAATGGGTTAGGTTTTATATGCCCAGTTTGGACGACAACTGTCGTTTATGAAACATAATGTGATTTTTTTTAGTTTTTATCTTTAGTATAAAGTTTCAAAAAGATAATATTTCACTAAACTGTAGGAAATGTAATATATTTTTTATTAAACAATTGCGAGTTCAAAATATTCTGGGAAAGTTTAAGCCCTTTGATGGACAATGAAGGTAGTATCATGTCGTCTTATGAGTGGATTTGCGTGAGTGTGTACGCAAGATAGGACTGGAATGAATTTTGACCCGGGCCGAGTTTCAAATCTCGAGAGATCCGATGAAAAATCAAGAGCGCTGGTATCTTCCAATGACTTTTAACCCGTTAAACCTTTATCTCCTCGCTCTCTGGCCCTTCTCTTTTTTTTTAAAATTCCTCTCACACTTATACCGATGGGTCCTCCGTACCCTATTCCCCCACCTTCCTCTCCCTACTTAATCCCACCTCTCTGAACTATCCTACTCTTCTTCCTTCCTGCCTGGGATTTGATTAACTTGGATTAAATAAATGTACCTTTCTTCTAGCAGTTTCCTTACGGTTAGAATCCCCTCAGGGATTTCTGGGCCAACTTCCATGGAAGGAAATTAAACAGTTGGAAACAATCTTGAATTCGTTGCTGACAGATGAAGTTTAGAGTACTGCCTGATAAAACGTTCGCAATTTCATCAAAACTGATTTTTCCGCGGTGTATAAATTTTGGCTTCGCTGTTGGAGCTGAGTAGGAGCGTAGTGTATCTATCTCATCTCGGTTGAAAACTTCCTCCAGGATTTCACATGATTCCAAACTTAATGAAATTTTATAAAAATATTTATTTTAAATTTTACTCTCCAGAAAAAAGTTTAGGAAAACGTTCATTGCTTCTTTACGTTGCATGGAAGGAGGTGATAATGCTGGTATTTTCGGAGTAATTATTTTAAGAAATGAAGGCGTTTATGGTGAAATTGGCAGCCAGATAAAATTAAAATAGTTTATGTTTCTTCTCTTTTTAATTCTGGTAAATCGTGGAATTGGGTAACGAGATGGAAATGCTTGCCTAATAAATGAATTTGAGAGATAATTATTGAAACAAATCTATTTTTGCAGAAAAAATATATCCTCTAAAATTAACTTTTGTTATAATTTGAAGGGTAATGTTCCTTGCGACGACTCAGAATGATGCATGTCACACATTGAGACCTACTATAAGGTTATATCAGTATCTACGTAATGGTGTTCCGATATCAATGCCTAAACACAACCTAAATTTTGGTTCAAAGAAACTGCCTTAGTTATTAAGAAATGTTCTGGCTAGTTAGTCCGATGTTGTGAGCTGGAACGATAATGGGATTTATTTTGTTCAACCCAGCTCTTGTTTTCTCGCCTAAAGTCAGTGCATGTGGTGGGCTCAGTGCTAAAGAGGGACAATGCCAAAGTGGGTTTTTGAGGAAACGCGATTATAGTTCCTTATGTTTCTCCCTCACTTTCATTTAAACTTACCTTTACTTGTAGAATGCTAGTAATACTGACGGAATGGTAGTATAGATTATAATAATAACTAACCAGATTGGCTCTGTGCTCTAGATAATTACGACCGTGAAGAGGCAAATATTTGAACTTTTGACTTAGTTATGTATTGCACTAAAGTTTACGATACACGAATCTAACCATCCTATACAATTGTTTGCTAAGAAGTGAAAAAATGAACTTTGCCCTCTTTAACACTGAGCCCTCCATTTGCTAATTCTTGCTCTGCCTACTTACGTTGATTTGTACTTACTTGATTTCAAGCTGTCATTCATACCGAACATTCTACAGAGCATAGAGGCATGTATCTCGTTAATAAATTTTTCCTTCAAAGACTTCTGTCGTCGACTTGAATGTTTTCAGGGCGCTCCCTTGATAATCTATATTTGTCGCTGTAATGGTTTCAGACATTCCAGGCTGCATCCGCTTCGCATTTGAAGATTGCAACTGCATTGACCGAAGACACTGTCGGCCAGTGAGATGAATCATAGCAGGCCCGACCTCAATAGTCAGGATTCATCTTGAAACTGCCGATGAACCCTCTGCGGCGCACTGTTTTTCCAAACCCTTGCGAGACTGCTTTTATTTATTTCCTTCAGCCAACCTTGTTTCCCCTATTATCTTCCACGCACATGTATCGACAGTTTCAGAAAAGTAAAAAAAGTGGATCAAGGACATATTTCGAGTTGAGGGCATATTGAATGGGCGTCAGGTAATGTTGAATAGACTGAATGTTTTTTGACCGTGGTAGAGGAAGGAAGAGAACCGGTATATTATACAACATAAAGAGAGTCAGAAGGTAAAGAGATTTGACGGTGGGCAAGTAAACTTATGTTTGAGGAAGTTAAAAGAGTGTTAGATTCGGTGAATGGATACCAGCTTCTGGGTTAAATAAAATCACTTGTTGTGCAAACAATAAATGTATTCAAAGAATGATAAAACCCGTATCACACGATATTTTAAATCTAGCACAAGTTCAAGGATGCTCGCTAGTATGATAGCTTTCCTGTATCTTATGATACTAGATCAACATGCAGACTAACAAGCATTATCGCTATCATACCTACACATTGATATCATTATAAATGTGGCACTAGTTTCCTGCTCACTTCCATCGGGATCTAGTTACTGTCAACCAATCGCTATTAGCTATTACGTTCTCTAGGCGATTTTCTCAATTTGAAATCATCGCCACCTACACAACATTGCGGCTGTTCATTAATTTTAAAGAGGTAAAATGATCAATTGAAAAACATATCCCCGCAGCCATTTTGGTCGTCTGATTTCATGTATTGCTTTAGTAAAATTTATAGTAGAAATGTACTGTGATTTCAATGAACAAACCGCTTCCTCGCCAGTACAAGTCCAATTATCGAGTGAAACCTTATAGGATATCTCAAATAATGCTAGCTTTTGAACTCCCATCTATCAACTACCATACCAGGTCTTAGTTATATCAAGTTTCGTGCAATAAGGTTTTAAGACTCGGAAGGTGGCATTGGTAGAAAATGAAAACCACTTTACGTCATGCAGACGCGACGATATTCTAGAGCCCTAAAATACAGGATAAACTGTACCCTCCACCAGGCCAGGCCACGCATATGACTAAATCTCGACTCCTGATAAAGCAGCATGAAACTGCTACTCGTGCTAGCTCATGGCATGCTTTTTCCAGCTCAAACACTCTTGTGTAGCTCCAGAATTGCCAGCTATATCCTTCCGACGGCATTTCAGTAGGTGCTTAATTCAGCATTGCTCCTAGCTTAAGATCCCGAATGGAATATGCTTAAATGAGAATCAAAATAACTTTCGGCCAGCTATTAGAACACCTAATTATGCCAACTGTAGAAATAATTCATATTTCTTATTTTCATCATAATTGAATTTAATCATCGCTTATGCGTTAGCCTTCCATTCTCCCCAAATATTTTATTATTCTAGGCGGCCACATTCCACACTACCTCGAATGAGTGTTAGTTTATTACATCTATAAAATTACGCTTTTTCTTTCATAATTTTAATAAGTTACAATTGTAAATCACTGACATCTGACGATTGTTTTAGTATAATTTTAAAACTGGTATTTTTTGATGTGGTAAATTACTTAGGCTCCGTCTTAAAACTGCCTTTACTTGACTAAAAGTACTTCGTAAACTAGATACTTTTTCACTGATATAATTTCTTAAGGGTTTTTGTTTTATATTTTCATTTGCCGGACCGGATAATTACCTAATAATACCTTGTTTATCGTAGCAATATAATCTTTAAAGTTTGATTTGGTTATTTTTTACAGTACCCACTGTGGAACCACTAAATAAAAACGTTTTGTGTTTTACATGAATCTAAATTGTGCATATATATATAGCTTAGGTATATGTATCGGAAAACCTGGATTCTTCGGGACCGAGCTATAAATTTCTCTCTTTTCATTCTTCCATTACCTCCATTCCACACATCATCCTGCATTTTTTTCGGATATCTCCTCATTTCTCTCAGGAGGAAAGATACTTGTGTGAAGGAAAAGTTGGAGAAAATCCCTGTTTCCCCGAGGTAGCGCAGATCATCGGCAGGGTTGTCCATGGAACTACGATTTATTTTTTGAACCTCTATGATGAGGACTTCGTTGGTGCTGGTTAATTTGTCCAGAACTCTTGAAAGATACTGCAAAATGTGTGAATGAATGTAGGTACTGTTGAGGATCGGTTGTTGACCTAGGTAATTAAAAGTGAAAGATGAAATTGTATTCGCGCAAACATTTGGTCAGAGAATCTTTTCCCTCTTCCTTGTTTACCATTACTTCTTTTGGAATTAATTTTTCACCTCAACTTGACAACAAACACTAGTAATTGCTTCTTTAATATTAGTTTATTCATGTAATTTCATTTTTGAGTTTGTATTATGCCTTCAGAGCTATCTTTTAATACAAAATTTTGATTTTTTAAAACTGTGAATTGAAGAACTTGCTTGGTAATTTTGTGAGATAAAAAATTATTCTTGCGTTCCAAAAGGGTAACTTTCGGAGAATAAAATTTCTAAATTTTAATTGATTCAGAAGTGGTAATCATAAAAAAATAATGTTATACTCTAAACTCCTAAAAAATCAACATGTTTCGTTAATTGGAATAATGTTGGTGATTCTATGGAGGTTTTAGGTATGGTGTACCAGTTATACATTGGCTTGATCGGCTTCATTGATAGTGGTTATCTAATGGTCAATTATCAGTGTATTTTTTATATGCGATCCGTTGTATAGGTAGTAAAAACACAGCAAATCATCCAGTTAAACTCTCACCCAGCGTTACTACGAGCGAAGCCGCTAAGAATATCCTCGGAGGAACGTCAACATCTTTTTTGTGTTGTATTTTTATGTGAATCCGAAGGTTATATTGGTATGCTATGATTTATGTGCCAAGGGATTTGAGTGCCACGGATTTATAAATTACTTTTGTTTTCCTATTTTCTCCATCCCGTCTTATTCCATCTTTTTTCCTTACCATTCCACCGGATTTTTCTCTCCCCTTACCACCCTTTCCCTTGGGAGAATGAAAGGTATACCTCCCCTCCTCCGCTCTCACATCCCTCCCCATCTTTCCTGGCCCATCTTCAACCCCTTCCGTAACCTCCGCCGACCCTTAAAAACGGAGGGGAAGAAAGGCATCCAGTGTCCCATCGGCCCACTAGCCGCCTCCTCAAAGATCTCCCTACCCTACCACCCCCTTCTTTTGAGTTTTTATTTCCTTTTTTCCTTTTACGACACCGTGGGGGCAATGGTGTGAGTTTTAGTGCCTATGGCGTAGTGAATCGAGAGCAAGAGGGAAAGGGAATCCTTGGAAGGAAAATGGGAAAGAAAGAGGCGACGGTGATGAATTGGGGTTGGATTGAGTTAGGCGGTAGAGAATAGGAGCGAAAGGTTTTGGACTTGCAGTGTCTCGGTGAAGGCCCATTGAGCACAGGAGCATATCTTAATAACATAACGGAGCTCGACCTCTGACTATCTGATATCATTTATGGGGTAGGAGGATGACCAGGCAGCTTAATTGATTAAAATACTCTGTGTGATATCGAGGGTTCATGTCTCGGTCAAGGCGAATGATTTCTCCGTGGTGGAATTTCGCACCCTGGCTATTTTACTCCAGCCGTATTTATATGTAGTGTTCTGCAGTTAGTTGATAGTTTTGGCGTCATGTGAAGTACTCTTGTCAAACCTAGGATCTGTTTACTCACCTCTACGTCACGTAGACAACGATTGCCCACACCACGCTAAATTCAATTGTTTCTTATGGGAACAATATTTTCATATTGGAAAACTCCTAGGCGATCAGATAGTATGCTTATTTCCTTCTACTTTCCTAATGTTAATTACGTGCTACTATTGGCAACATCGCATCTCCGACTACGTAGTTTTGCTCCAGAAACGAGTACCTGTGTGACCCATACTGTCAACTAAATGTGGAACGTCCTATTGTATAGAAAAACTTGGTTAGTAAACTCTTACGCATAACTGCCTCATGTAAACTATAATGAAAGAAGCAGCTAATTAGGGAAAGACAAAGGATGGAATGCACTGAGCTTATCGCGATGATTTTCATAAGATACGCTGATGAACTGAGGTTGGATTGAGTAAGAAGGAGAATGAGAACGAATGCTTTTGTACTGGTAGGGATCATTTAAAGGGCACAATAAACACAAAGGTTGAGCACAGGAGCCTTTTTAACTTAATGTAAATCAACCCCTGTCCCTTTTTTTACCAGTATTACTAATAATACTTATTTCTGTGGATAGCGCTCCACATTTATTTAGGAATTATGGGGAACGCTGTTGGTTAACTTACGCTTTGGTTGCCCACCTCTATGCCTCGAAGGTTCAACTATTTCCAACACTTCGGCCAAGCAAGTAACTTTCCTTAAGGAATAATATTTACATATTGGAAGACTTCTAGATGTTCAGTTAGCACACTTAATAATTTCCAGCCTGCTTCCATGACCATTTATACTCAAGATCGTATTTGGTCTGCCAACAGTCATCCTTCATTTCTCCCTGTCTTCAGCATCTTCCTTACTGACCCACATATTTCCAATTTGTAATTTCACTTGGTCTCTCCTAAGTTTTCTAAATCTTTTCAGGTCTTTCTAGGTTTTCCATCCAGACCGGCCTTATCGCGCTGTTTTCATTATTTTTGATTATGTTGTTCGCACTTTTCATCCTTCTACTTCTTACTTCTGCTACTGTTACTTGTGTTCTAGACTGATCCTTATGCTTCTACGTAATATCTTTTTCAAGACTTGCCTAATAGGTGTAGCATACATTTACACAGGTAATTACTGTAACTACATAACTGTACTACGCATAAATATGCTACATTTACTGATGCTATTGGTAACAATGCACCCTGGAAATACTAAACTCAATTCTATCAACTCAATTTGGAACGCCTTACAGTGGAGACAAACATATTCGGCATCATATTACGCGTACCAAGTGGCATCCTGAAAACGATTTTGAAAGGATCAGCCGATACAAAGAGATAAATGCCAAGAAAGGCCAAGGATTTGATACATCAAGAGAATCATGAATAATTCCTGAATATAAATTTTTTTCATATTTCTATGGTTCTTAACGCAATGAATACTGGTTGTATATATTTTTTCCTTTATTTAGCCATTGGACCTAATTGATATATATATTTCTTCTTTTCTTTGTACTATTTTATGTGTAATTTTCTGTCCAAGTTTATGGTTCTTAATGCAAGGAAGGTTGGCTTTTAATACTTTTTCGTTATATTCATTGTTAAATCAAAGTTATATGCATCATAATAACCATTTTTACTATTGATACCTATCCGTATAAAGATAATTTTCATTGCATTATATCACTATATCGTCATTTCTAAATCCTTTTCCTTAAGATAGGTCTACTTTTAGGGTTAGAGATTAACAAGAGTCATCTTTCGCGTTATATTCTGCGATTTACATTACGAACCTTCTCAAACTAATTCGTTGGAGTGAAATTACTTTTTAGTGGTGTTATCAAGTTATGTTTCTTAATGTTTACCCTTATTTTCAATGTGAACTTGCCTTTAAGGAAGTTGCCTTGCGTCTGCGCCCGTCAAATTAAATTAAACGTTGGCGGGAGGCGTTGTGAACGCTTATTTGCTAAAATTTAAGTTACGTCAGCACGCTACATACGTGCGGTACGTTCTTGCGTTACGTTATTAGGTAAAGTTTTACGTTACGGTCTATAGTTGTATGTGAGCCTGTCTCATTGAGTACGTCTTGAAACGAGCCCTTGGATGGTGAGTGGCGAAGAGAATGGGATCGTAAAAGATATGAAGAGAATAAGATTTGGGTGATTTTTATCCTTGCCTCCCCTTCACTAGTATCCTCCTCCTCGTCTTAATCCTGGTTCACGTCTTAACTTCCTTCGCACCCCTCTGCCCTTTCCACTTCCGAGATAGGACCGGCGTCCTCTTGCGCTCCGGGTTGTAAAAAGTTTAACGTCATTATGCACACGAGTTTTGAGAAATTTCTTCGAGTTTTTATTTGCGAGAGCTCCGTAGTCATTTCTCGGCTGAGGATGTTGGTACGAGCTTCTTACTTCCATCCTGTCATTAAGGTCTTGCGGAAATTTCAACCCTCTTTTAGCGGAAATTTCAACGGTGGCTCTTGAATAATTATGAGTCCTCTCATCATTTTATTCCCTGTCTCACGTTTATATGTGTCGTAATATGCATATCTAGATTCATCTTAGCTTTTGCTTTCTCTTCGAAGAAGTCCCTATCTCCATAGTTTACTCCTCAGCAATTCGTGCTTTGAGAAAATTTCCCTCGCAAATGAGTCCTATCCCTTTCAAATCGGTAGACATGTACTTTTCGTTAATTTTTTTGGTCAACCATGACTGCCGTAAAACTTGTCAAACGTTTGTTTTGGAGTAAGTGAGACTTATTTCTTCGATCTATTGCTCTTAAACTCTTCAGTTCAAATTATAACTTTACGCGTCAGTTTTATGAATCCCATTATAAAATCTTACTTTCTATATCTTGTGTCTGTCTGTATCTGTCTCTAAATTAAGTGTGGTTGTTCTTTTGGTGTTTTGGTATAATTTAAACGGTGATTATTCAAGGATGAGCTCCTAGCATCAGCCTAAACTGATTTCAAACTTTTGCTTCAATCAGGATCAAGGTCCGTTTGTAATGAGCCTCATGTCCATGACCGAAGAATTACCAAAAGAGCCATCGTTCACGTTTTAAGCGTTTTCCCTGATTAATATTTTCTCCTGATCCAGGCAGTATGAACTTAATGAACTTCATGCTAATTTAGGGATTAAAAAGTTATTACTCATAAGTTTTTCTTCTTTAAATCTCCTTCGTATGAATGTGATATAACTCTAATTTAAACTTTGGATTCGAATCTGCTGTATCACCGCAATTTATCCCTACCAAAGTTGCTCATCAATATAAAACGTCATGTAAGCAATAATATAAACAATAAGTTTTTAAATGATTTAAGATTTTCCCGCTGAATCTGATGCATAAACTTTTCTCGGGTTTCACACCTGGTTATCAGGGCTGCAAGTCGGTCATTATTACCATTATTGGTCATTATTTCTGATCTTGTTCATTAAAAGTCATTATTATGCTGAAAAGTCACTAAAAGTCATTATTATATCGTATTTACTTGCATATAGGACGAGATTTTTTGTCAATTTTATGCGCTTAAAAATCGGGGTCGTCGTCCTATGTACGCAAGCGAAGGATTCTTTGCTGTTTTTTTTTGGGTTAGTGTCAAGGTCGAAATCAAAGTCACCTTTGTTGGATGGTGCGATAATAACATTGTATGACGGGTAACTTTTCGCTATTTTTGACTCTGTGGTGGCAGACGATGCCACACTACATGTGCTTCGGAAGCGAACGTATAGATGAGCTCGGCGCAGCAGCCGTGTAATCTGATATCCAGGTGCAAATCAAAAATTTCTGTCTAGCATCTTTCACAACAATGTAGTGGAGTCGATCGTTGGAAGGAACCAATGTCTCCTGCATACAGCCTGCTTTGGTTGACCATGAAGGTAATATAGCCAGGCAGTCAGGCGACAGAAGAGTAGCATTGTTGTAGGGGTGAGATTACAGAATATACGAAAGTAACAAGCGAATGCTCCACCGCCACTACTAAATTTCATTCAGGAACGATACAATGTTACAATACGGACAAGAATCTTACGTAATATGGTTCCAGACCCCCAGACCCTCGTACGTAAGACAATGTAAGATAATCCCAACCCCCCACTGTCCCCAAAAACGTCTTCGTCATACTTACAGAATTTATACGTTATATTAATAAATGAGTAAGGAAGTCCAATTTTTTATTTTTTGCCTCTAATATCCTACCTCGATCTATATTCGAAGTCGTCCTACATGCGAGTAAATACGGCAATAGGAAGGGTCCAAAACGTGACAAACCTCACATCAGTACTATGAATGAAAAAGGGCTAGTGAGGCAAGTGTAGCGACTGCGATGATAGCAACCAACACAGGAGGGAGGGAGGGGGAGGAGAAGCGAAGTCTGCTGGCCGGCCGCTCGTTGTGAGCCGAGCGACTTGAGCGAGAGCTGAATGACGAACGTAGACTTTGAGCGAGAGCCGAACGCAGGCTTCTGTTGCCGAATAGTGCCCAAAGGAAACGAAGTGTCTTCTCCAACATAAGGCAGCTTTGTTAGTGGCCATCCCCTACTCTACGTTGGGTCCGGTTCCGGTGATGGCCGTATTGTTTTTGTTGCTTCCATCACAATAGGAGGTGAGTGATCCTTGTCATTGGTGTTCGATGAACTTCCCTGTCCCCTATGATCCAGTCACTATCCAAATTACTGAGCCTACCCTATGGGCCTTGAATATTCTCGATTTTAATCGGCATGCACTCGGTTTTAGTAGGGTTCCTGCTGAGAATGGGGAAGTGCCATTTCAAGCCGACTTGGCTAGAAAAGGACGCCAACGGTTATTTTATTAAGGAGTGGTGCCGTGCAGGAGATTCGGAGGAAAGGGCATTCTGCACTGTATGCATGAGTCAGATTGCTGTCACGACAGGTTTTCAAGCACTTAAACTACATTAGAAATCGGTCAAACGCAAAGATGGCTGTCGCGTCAAGCTATCAACTGGTCAGCATCGGCTTGAAATTGAGCGCCCTGGTTTAACCTCAGCAGGATAGGTGCCGACAACCAGTAGAGCTCCAGTTCGCATTACGTATCCAGCTGACAGTGGAAACGTTGCCGCTGTGTACTGACATTTGAAATGCTGTCTCTCCAACTTCCCTGCAAATTCGTGCGATGGGATCGAAGCTACTTTCCAAGCTATATTCCCAAAAGCTGTCAGTCACATGTTCACTTTTTAAGAATTGTGTTGTTGTGGTATTCTGCTTTTTAAATCTGCCACGAGTACCTATGCATCACGGGCCGCCACAGAGACTCATGTGAGGAGCCTTGCGGCTGCAGAGAAGGCAGTGAGATGCACACGGCAGATTTAAAAAGCTGGAATACAGTACGCATAAGGAATTCAGCATGCTCAGACGTTTATTGTCAATTGTCTTGTTCAGGTGCATGAGAGGGATCAATTAGAGTTCCCCAAAGAAGCCAGAGACCACTACGTCACTGTCTGCTCACACATCCTTAAGAAATCGGCGCTGAAGAGGAAAGCACTTGCGAAGCATTGCCGGTGTATTCACCCCAATGAAAGGACGTCCAAGCGAAGCAGTAGTGACATAGCGAAAATCGCTCGGGAGCTCCCTCTTTCAGATGAGGTAAAAATTGACGTCCTCTTGGATGAGCAGAGGATGCTTCAAATGGAAAAGGATGATCCAGGTAGTCAGGAAATGCGTATTGATGAGTATTGGGCACAATTTTTCCGTATCAAGAGATCCACTGGGGAACCAAAGTACCCTACAGTGGCCACAGTTGTGAAGTGTGTGTTGTGCCTTTCACATGGGAAGGCGGACATTGAACGGAAATCGCTGGTTATAGGCTCCATTTCCTTCTCCTCATCTGGCCGAACATTCACTTCCAATAGAGCCTCAATTTCTGAGCTGACACTTGACTCATACATGGTGGTGAAGGGTGTTATGAGGAAGTTAGGCAACAAACCGGAGAATGTTCTAATGACAAGGGCATTGCTAGTTTCTGCCCTTAGTGCTCACGCGAAGTATTTTGAGCACATGGAGAATGAGAAGAAGAAAAGGAAAGAGAAAAGTCGTATGGCTGAAGAGGAGTTGGCAAGAAGAGCAAAAGAACAGGAAAAATTAAAACAAACGGAAGAGGAGCGAGAGAAATTGTGTGATCAGTAGGAAAGGCTTAAAGCTATGAGGAAGACTGAAGAAGAGAAAAAAAGAGCGTCAGATAAGCTGGTTGAGGTAGCCACCAAAAGGCTTAAAACTGCTGTAGAAAAGAAAGCCATGGAGGGAGTTGCTTGAAGGAGCGGAGACAGTCCGAAAAGAAGCTTCAGAAAAGAGGAAGGGGGCTGAGAAAACTCAGCAAAAGGTGGAGCAGTGCACCTCTAAACTTATATCGGACTTCTTCTCCCGCAAGCCCATGGACACATAAATACGTATTTACTAATGCTTTGCATTTTTCCCCTCGTTTTGTTCTTCTAGTCTGGAAAATGTGTCTGATGTAATCACATTCATCACATCATATATCACTCAACGAAGTAAATATTTTATTTTACTATTTTGTTACCATTCGTTTCTAGTTAGGAAGTATGTGCAAATTATTTTTTGGGAAAGTAAGAGTTGTTTTTATTTTGCATTACTTTCATGTGAATAAAATTTTATTCACACATTTTTTAATACGTTGTTCAATTGTTTTCCCTCTTCAAAGGCACGATATGTACCAGGAAACATCAGAGCCCTGCATTCTCAGCCTACTCCCCAACTGGCGGCCGACTGGAAACTAAAAATCCCTTGCAATGCACGAATTGAAGACGCGCGAGTACAAGATATGTGTTCGAATCGCGCATTTTTCAGATTTTCTTTGCTTAGTCGGCCAGTTGGCTGCCAGTTTGCGAGTTGGCGGAGAATGTAGGACTCTAGGAAACATATACTCAAGTATGTTGGCCGATTTCAGTAAGGTTTTGGTTGTATTTGGTCAATTTTTGGTCATTTTTGGTCATTATTTGGTCATTATTTGGGCAAAAATAAGTCATTTTTCCATTAAAACCAACCGGTAGGACCGCTTGCAGCCCTGCCACATGCCACATGAGACAAAATTGGCCGTTTAAAGTTTTTGCTTATTGTTCCACTTATATTTGTTTACATCAGTTTACTGTGCTCTATTATATTTATAAAATAGCATATAATTTCCAATCACTGCCAAATGTACAAATGATTGGACACATAGTCACTCTACGGGTGCAAATTCGGGTGCAATGATGAAGTATCCTATCGAAGAGGGTGAAATTCGCCATTAAAAAATATTAATTTGACTAGAACGGGATGCGAACCCGGATCTCTCAATTGTTTGTCAGCTGTGATAGCCAATTACACCATCAATACGATCTTATTCCAAGGCCAATTTCCCCGCCGATATTAGCATAGGATGTAGATGGCTTGGTGATGTTAGTTGCTAACAAACCGGACTGACAACTGGTTCTGGTTGCGAATCCTGGTCTAGGCAAGTGTTTTTTTTCATGGCATATTTCACTCTCTTTTTGTATAAATAGCATATTACTTTAAGCATATAAGACAGCGATAAATTATGTTCTGTGCGGATGAAAATGCAAGCTTGGACTGATGTCTAATAATAATGGTTTGACTTATTACGCATTTTTCCTGATTAAGTTTCAACCGATGCCGAGCTTCCTCTACCGGAAAAATACCAAAATAGCAAAAATCCAGGCCAATTAAACTGTATTGTATAACGTTGGTCTTTATAATGTATTGTGGGGCCTGTTGTTTGTTGGGACGTTTGCGATATGAAAAGTGGTATTGCACAAGGGGTCGCACGCAGTCGATAATTAATTTTCTAAAGCAAGCTAGAGAAAAAATAGATAACGGGAAAAATAGGTATAGGAAGAGAAGGTCAGTTGTTATGTGTGTGTGGACTCAAGGTCACTCGATATGGCGGAAATAGGAAGTATCCCACAAGGCCTTTTTCCCATTCTTTTCTTTTTTTAATCGACTTGCGTCTTGTTTTTTTAATATAGCTTCGCCGCTTCCATTGGAGACCGGGCGGAACTCAATCCTGTAAGCGCTTTTCGATAACTAGCAGCTGACGTACACAAGTGTGATACACCCCATTATCTTCTAGTTTTGCACTCCATAACGTTGCAAATAGCCATTGGTCTAAATTTGAAACGGATGATTACACTTTCACTGCGAGTTGAGCGTGTCAACGTCGCCTTGTCTTCCACATCCTTTTTTGTGTCGTCAAGCTTTGGTTGGGGATGAATTATACTGGTATGGCGGATCGAAATCTTGATGAATTATGTTTGTCGCTGTGAACATCTCTCATTATCAAAACCATTGCTTCATAGATTACGCTGAAAGGCTTTATTCTCATGCTTTTCACTTAATCGAAGGGAAGAACCACAGAGATAGAAGCCCAATAGCACTCCATGAACTTACACTTTTTTTACAAGTCATTTCCCAATTATGTGGTGGGTCTCTTCAACTCTAGATGTGTCGCGGGTTTGGGAAATCTGAATATGGTAAACTATTCTTATCGATCATTGACAAATCCCGCCGATCTTAGTTGGTCGGTTATTTGGGGATATGACCGACAGCTACGGTCATTTGTGCCATTATGGTAAAGTAGGTAGGTTGGCGTGGAAAAGATTGTATGGGGAACGGAGGAAGGGTGGAGGAAAATTTGAAGTCGGCATTATCCTACTCTTCAGGAAAGGGGCCAAGGTATCCATTGTTTATCGTTCCAGCCGAAGGACGAGTACAATACGTGAAGTGCTCTCCACATAGCACCTTAGTAGGAATCGAGATTCCGTTTAAGAAAATCTCCGTCACCGCCAGGTGGTCTTTAGGACGGAAAGCCATTACTCAATCTATCAAACTTATTTAATCCCTCCGACGATCTTGTTGCTTCCTGACCGCGGAAAAAGCGTCTGGAACGTTGGAGAGATTTTTTAAATGCACAATTTTCGTGAAATTTTGCATACGTGTTATCTTTAGTGGTTTCTACAAATGAAAGAGAAAAAAATGTTTGGTTTTTTGGAAATTGATCGCTATTTTCACTCATAGCCTTTAGTACATGGCGTATATTTTGTAATACAGTAGGACCCCGCTAATTCGAACTCGGATGGTCCGACTCCTCGCTTAGTCCGACCGTGCTGTCACTTATCGGTGTTTGTTTACGGTGTTGTCTACACCAATGGACATTTTGTGGATACGGAATTGGAGAAACATCGCAGAAAAATCGAGATTGTAGTCTACTAAACAAAAGAACATTGCAGACTTTTTCAACCAGCGCAAGAACATTAAATGTACATTATAGTGTTTCATGACGTTCATAGTGTATCATAGTGAAACGATCATAGTGTTTATTGTGTTCTATGGTGTTTCATGACTCTACAATTTATGTTTCTCTTCATGCACTGTAAGTAATTTTATCGCAGTATACTTCTATTTATGGTTTACAGTAATATTACATCTGGAAAACCGTACATATAGCAATATTTTCTGTTTAAACTACAGTTGTATCACGTTTTTATTTAAATGAATGTGTTCCTCTGATAATATGACCTTTTTTGGGTTCCGGCCATGTTCTCAGTCCCACTGGTGACAGATTAGTGGGGTCCTACTGAAATTCGATATATTATGTAAAGCGTTTTCCTATAAACGAAATAATTCAATTATTATTTATAAAATTGTTGCTAACAAATATCAAGGTGTCACGCCGAATCCAATATTCGAAAAAAGAGTATTTTATTATAATTTCTTCTGAATTGCGATTACCGCGCCGAAAACTCCGGTCAATTACACAATCCGTTATACAATTAAAATGTGTTTAAATTATTTGATATTCTCCTGATTTTTACTTATGTAAATACGTGTTTTTCATAATTTTCGTTTGAACCTTTTCTTTTGGTTTATTTTATTTATTTATTGCCGACGAATTATAGTATTGAAGAAGGTTTAAAAATAAACCAAAACGTTTGGCTTAAGCAACTTTTTTCAATTTTACCTAACTCTTGAGCATTATCTACTAATAGATAATAAATAAAAATATAATACTTGCTTGATTTCCATTACTACATGTATGGTGGGTACCAGCGCATAAAATTATGCATTTAATGAAATGTGCTCCTAGAGTTTTTTGTAATTTTACTTTTTTAAAACTATTAAAATATGCACTCAATAACCCACGATTGCTGCTCCAGCCACTTTAATGGGCTGTAGTGTAAGAAAAGCGTTCATAGGTGCGCTGGCTCCGCACAGGGTAGGTTAGGTAGTCTCCTCATTTGACGACCAGGTTTCCTGAGGTCCCAAACCTTCATTGTCAACTTCAAAATGCTCAATCTAAATTTCACCCTAACTGTGTAGCTCTCTATGGCGCTTAATGCAACTTTTACATAGGCTTCACCGATAAGGTAGAATAATATCAGGTTATTTGGTTGCAGAATTGTTTGGATCGTAAACATTGCGTGAAACGCGCTTTTGACACTTCACCGACCTTTCACGTTAAATTCACTTATGTAGGCAGCGCTGCCTACATTGTGCTGTCCTCTCTCCTCCGCTTCTTAGCCGACCCCTTCGACACGAGCCTTCCTCTCCTCAAAATCAAGCTGCACGCAAGTGGATGCCTCCATGTTTCGCTACCACTATACGTGTCCTCTCTCTCAAATTACTATCCAGCCAATCCATCAGTATCCTCCCCTTTTGATTGCTCGTTTCGAGCACGTATTGGAAGATGGTTGGTTGACTACTCATATCGCTTTATTGATATATCATCATCTTCCTCCATGTTGACGACGGGTCGGGCCTCACGACCCGTGTACGAGGTGTGGGATGGGATTAGAGATGGGCGGAGAATGGAGTTTAAGGATTCGACGAGCCGGAATTCGATGCCTTTGCCGCGTAAATGGAAAGGGAAAACGTGATGGAATCTCGGGCAAGTCCCCCCATACTATCTTTTACTCTATCTCACGCATGAACCAAAATGGCGTCGCGCCATGTCAACGCACTCGGGGTTCCTTGGACGAGGGAGAAAAATTCGTGGCCCTCTGCGTGTCTAATGAATGACAACTGGGTTGGGCGTGAAAGTAAATTAAGGAACAAAGTAATGCTCTTATTAATTCGACAAAGGAAGCTCTTGATGCATGAGAGAGAAGAACAATGAAGGGAGTTCGTTGAATAAGAGGGCACGACCAGGAAAAAAATAGTTTAATTTTAGTAGTAGAAAACGGGAACACTTAATAGGATTTTTCACTGTAAAGGTCACAATCTGAATCATACCTGACTGTCATTGCACTCTCTTTGATGCCGTATCGCTCCCCCTTCAAGTGACAATGGACACTTCTGAAATATGTGGGGAAAGTAGGTCGAAGGAAGGTGTGTAAGAAGTAGGTCCAATCGGAGAAAAGTAGTTAATATAGTTGAAGGAGAAAATAAATGTTTCGGTGAATTTTCATATAAAATGGTTATGGATATGTGTCAGAATTGCAGACGTATACACTTTCTCTTAGTAGAACTCTGAAATTCTGGATGTAATGGGGATACTTCAACATCGATGATTTGATACCTGATGAACAAGAATGAATGGGGAGAAACTGTGAGAAAATATGTTGTGCCTGTTAGCTCATAGTTTCATTTAAGTGTTGGTAACGAATTATTGAAGTTAGTTGCGCCTTTAAGGTAGTTAGAGCAAACATTTCCCTTGTCATAATAGAGACCATTTGAAATTTTATTTTTTAACTTAATCAAGTATAAGAAGCGTGAAGTAAATATTGTAACATTATTAAGCAAAAACATTGTTTATGATTACCTAAAGTCTCAGAAGATTTATTAAAAATACAAATATTAGGATCTTGGCTATTTTTTCACGACGTACGTGAAAAATGCTTTGCAACTCAAAGATTGTTTTGCGATTCTGTGAAATAACTTTTATTGATTTATCGATAAATGTAAAAAAATAGTTTAGAAATCGTCAAACTTTGTGAATGAAAGAACAAGTTCAGTTAAGTGTATTAAAGCGTGATGTTGTTGAGGATTGATCATAAAGTATGCGTAAATGAGCATATTGTTTCAATCACTATACTCCCCTGCCTCTAATGATTAGATTGTCAAAGTATTACATCAGCTGTTTGTTATGCATGGTGGGCGAAGAGAAATACCTTATTGGGTTCCATATAGTAGAGGTATGCGTGTAACCGTTATTTCGTTGAGATTTTTCTTGAAATGCATGCGTAAATCTGCTTATTGTTTCAGGCACTATGCAAACCTGCCTCTTATGATTAAACTGACTGGCCATAAAATTTAGTCGGTCCCGAAAAAGGGCTGCTACATTTTATTTGCACTGGAGAGAAAAGAATGGTTAATTTATTCATTTATGGCTTTCTGTAATTATTCCTATAGTTTCCATTCTCACCCTCCCACCCACATTCTTCAGCACTCGGAAGAAATACTACTCCCGCGATTTCGAGAATAGCCTCAAGTAGTTTTTTTTATTTCTACATTTAACATTTTCACTACAGCGTGGAAGCTTGTGAAATAATTAATGCATCCATTAGGCTGAATGAAGAGATATAGGGAAAGAGGAAAAGGTGTGGTGAATAAAAAATATATAAGCACGAGAAAGAGGAGGGGTCGGGAACTGGGGAGGAGGAGTCGATAGCACTGACGCTCCCCAGCAGAGAGGCAAAAACGCTGTTCCCTTTGTCTCTTCATTAAAAAGCATGAGTACGGCGTGTGCATTCTTGTAGCTCCGTGAACGCCAGCCTCCTGCGGGATTCGGCGAGAAAAGGTGCAGATGAAACCGTGAGCGTTCGTCAACAAGGAAAATGAAAACCCCTATTTTTCGTCTGAAACTAAACTGAAAAATCAAAGTTAGCCATTGCTTATGTTTTCGATTGGCACTTGTGCGGTTCCTTTTTATTATTTTTTTCGAATTACTTTCGTGGGGATTTTCCGAATATTTGCCTTTTGTAGAATTAAATTGTACCTCAAGTGACTTTCATCTCATTATCTATACTATCTCACCGTTGTGATATTTTAATTTGTTTTACTAATAATGAGAATTTCCGGTGATGTATTATTTTGATGGCCCTCTACAGAATTTACTTATCACTATGTATTGCGAAAGCATTACCGGAGACTGTAAATTCAGAAAATTTCCAATTATTCACATTTTTGCCAATAAAGGAGTACCTGACGTGACTTACATTTTATTAACTTTTTATAGAAGCATTATTTAATGGGTTATTGTGGCAATGAGGTATTTTTTTGGCTTTTTGCGATGACTACTTATTCCTTTGAATTTGTAATGCATATAGGTGCGCAGTGTATGCATCAATTACGTCCCTCTTTCCCGACTCTTCGTCTCTTCTGCCTAATCTACTCACCCTTTTATATTTACATTATGCAGTTAACAGCGTTTGTCCATCCTCTCTAATCATTTCTTGAGTTGAAAACCACCTTTTGAAGGGAAATTAAGCTTTATTTTTAATAAATAAATAATAAATGCACCAAATGTTTTTATGTATGAAGGCACATGAAAATGAACTAGCTATTTTCCTTAGAAATATTGGCAGAGAGTTCATTTGCATAATGGTGATAGCAGAAAACTTTACAATCGCAAAATTACCACGGTAATCATGAAATTACCGACTGCTGCAATAAAAAATAATCCGTATTATTTTTTAAAGAACCAATATAAGAAGCGATGCCATTTCCAACTGCAAAAACAAATTTAACGAAAAATATCTTAAATGAAACAAACATTCTCTCGAAACTTCTCTTTTTTACCCTACATATTGAAGGTTTCATCATCTATTTAACTTAGCTGGCATGTTACTCAGAAAGATCTTCAGAACTACTAATACGCTTGGGCTGAGTCATCTTTCGCTCTTTCCTTGCTTTTCTTTTTCTCCGCCTCTGCTAGGAATTTGAACCAGGGCTTCGGAATGGAAAACCAGTACACTGTGGACGGAATGGGAAGCCGTCACTGGGAACGGTCGACCAGTGATATGTAGACACAAAATATTTAATTTCAAGCCGGACGCTTGCCAATCCAAAATAAGGGCACACCAGGTGGCTCGCGTGCCATAGTTCAACAATCTATGCTCTATACACGACACCAAACCATTTCCTCTATTTTGCTTCAATTTTGTACCTCCAAATCTGTTCCACTAAAGCATTCACTTCATTTTCATTCTTTTTCTGATAAATCCGAGTTTCCGCCCTCTGAATTTGACATCAATAGTTTTCAGAGTAGAATGGAATGTCGTTACATGACCTAATAATGGTTTTTTTATTTTAAAAGTATACAATTATGTGACATGTTTCTGGAACTTTAAATAAAGTTATTTTGCCTGATATTAGTGAAAACGGGCCATAATTAAGCTATTGATTATCGATACGCTGTTCTTATTCAAGTTTGTAATGCTAACTCTTTCTCTTCTCTTTTCAGGTAAATAATTTTCTTCGGTCTCAATAAAATGGTTTCTTCTACAATCAACGACGATCTATTAGTGGGCACTAATGTTCCCTCTTGTCATCCTACAGAAATTTGGCAAGTATCTATCTATATTTTTCTACATCAGATGTTTGTGTGTGGTTATAGGAAAGATGATTCGAGAGAACGTTAAGTTCAACGAAAGTAAAAGCAAGAAAAATGTTCATTCGTCCATGTCTTTGTATGACGTTTGGTACGCATGTTGTAGAATATTAAAAGTGAACTTTTTTGAATATCAAAAGATAATAATGCGGTATGTAGAACATATTGTTTGGCTTCATGTTGGACAAATGTTTTTTTACTATTGCCAGTATTGATAGAAACTAAGGACTTGCAGTATTCCAATAATGAAAGATGTATTTACGACTATTCTCCAAGTGTTTATACTATCTTCAAGTTGAAAGACGAGGACTTGAAGATGATGACATAACATGATAACTAGTCGGAATCAAATCCTATATTTGCCTGAAGCTTCAATAGTGTTGTATATGACATTCCCAAACGGTGCCATCACTCCAAACTTCTATATGTAATGCATACCGTCGGCATTATTTGAGACATTTCATCTAAGCCGTTCGTCGACTAGAATGTGGGAATTTAACTTTTGATGAAAGAATATTAAGAGAGCATAACACACCTTCGTCAGATATGAGGTACATACAAGATACAGATATGAGGCAAATACATTTTCCATTAGACAAAAAACAAGGTATTGGATATCCGTCACAATATCATATGAAAAAGTTCACCTCTCCGCATTTAAATGATTAAGGAAATAACGCATTTTACCTTGCTCTGCTGCGTCAGCACCTCTAAGAGTAGGGTTGTATCTTTCCTTATTTTCATTCATTAAGACAGGTCTCAGTGGAATAACCATTCATATCTAGTAATTAACTCTTGTGACAAGTAGTACGTAGTTTTGCGTTACATTTCATGATCAATAGAGGATTTAGTTTTCTAGGTACGACATAGATCAACTAGCTTTTCACTATGTGTAAGTCATGCGTCCGGTAATAATATTTTTAGGGTTAATATTTTTTTATTATTATTTTAAAACATAAATACATTATTGCCGTGAAATAAAAATGTCTGTTAGAGTGAATTGCTGGTGGTTGAAAGTTAAATACGCCGACGTTATCCAGAAACGTGAAATTAGTGGAAACTGCTACAAAAATATTATAACCCCATGACGGATTTTTTCACAACAATTTCAGGATCGTCTGCTTATGAGAATTCCAGGACTTAATGATGAATATCTGCCTAGATACATTGCTGTCTTTTTTAATTTTGGAGTTATCTGTGGCCTAGGTATGAATGAAGATAGTCATTCTCCATTTTTCATCTTTATCATCGTGTTCCCTATTGCGGAGGGTAATGTAACAGGACATAGAGCTGCAAATCCTATGTTCATTCATTTATTCACTGGAGAAGATTCACCATTATTCCTAAGTCAACAATGCCATTTTCCCGATCAACATCTCCTTTTTTGCGCTTACGAATGCAATACATCATGAAAGTACACATTATTTTTATTTTGATGCAGAATCGTTGAAATTTACCCATCGTTGCGATTCTTTGACGGTTGTTCATGAATGATACACACAGCTATTGTTTGTCGAAAATATTTTTCTACGTCACGAACTACCTTTTCCTTAACTCTTTCTTCCTCTACCCGAGTTAAATATACTAAAGAACTCCGCTTCAGATTCCCATTTTTCTTTCAGAATAAACGACTACTCGAGGTGACTTGCTATACGCTGAATATCCAGAATGATTTTGCTGCATTGTCTTTCTGTTTTTATTTATTTTAGATAGCAATTCACGCGAAGAACCTTACCAGCAGACCGCAACGTTGGAAAATAAATGCTTCTACTCTCCCAGGAGCTTTGGAACATTGTCTTATCATAGGAATGCATCTTAAATGTTTATCCTAGAACTTTTTTGTGTCATTTACAAGAAGTAAAAATAAAGATCAGGTAGTGATATTTTAATAAAAAAAGTTAAAGCGCCAATTAAAGAAAAATAAAAAGAGTATGGGTTGATATGGAGCGTGGTGCTATATTGTTCCATAGTACTGAGTTTCGAGAAAATAGAAGGCAAAGAACTAATGGACTATGCAAACATATGAGTTATTATATGTGCTGATAGAAGTACAAATAAGGATGATGATCCTCAAGTTTGCTGGAGTGTAAAAACTAGCTGTTGAAGGAAATTCTAAATTAGCTGAAAAATAACCTAAGTACGTAGAGATTGTCTCTCTAATGCTGAAACCCATGATAGTAGGATGAATCTTGCCAAATGCTATGGGGTAAATATGAGAATAGGAAAAGGAATTTGCAAGGCAATTTTTGTTTGGATGGCATAACGCAAGAAAGTAAGCTGGTCATCATAATGGAATTGTTTCAAGGCTAAATATCTTTTTTGAGGAAACAATAGTGCTTTGTGAATCTCACCTCCATCTGAAACCTGCCGTTAATCAGAGATCTAAATTACAATGGATTGGATCGTGTTGAGCCTCGTTGGAGGCATGACTTCGGTATTTTCAAGCCTCAACGATTGAAGGAAGGACAACTCTCAATGAGTCAACAGTGATGAAATTTCGGTGTCGCAGACTAATTAAAATGCTAGGCCTTGAATTAAAATTGTCGGCATCTGTCGCGGAATTGACGTAATAGCAATTATTTGGTCAAATTTGGACGATTCAATGACTTTGTCGAGCTTGGACGACATTTTAAAGATTGAGTTTTGATCACAACGTAGTCTTGGCATCAAAGCCTCAACAATTCTAGGTTGTTGTATTAAAAACATAGGAGTATATCAAGGATGTAACGTCAAAACGTTGATATTTTCAAGGTTCGATACGGGCTTGAAATTCTTCTGACCTCGAAAGTATCCAGGTCCACACATCCTTGGCAAAATGCAATATTTTAACGCAACAGTGGGGATTTTTTAAGGTAGTGACCTCAAAATTTCGACATTGTAAAACACTCCATATTGCGCCCTTCCTGAATAAGGTCCCCTGTGGATGGGTACCTACTCCTCTAATGGCAATAATCATCCTCATCCCCCAACACCATTCCCTTCTCTCTATATTTATCCCACCCCGTTCCTTAACGCGGAATCCCTTGAGTGCAGGGGGGAAATGGGGAAGGTTTGAGCGGGACGGGATGTGTGGGTTGAGAGAGAGGTAGAGGAAAAGAGACTACCGGGAGAAAACGAGCCAGCCCACGTCGGAGTGAGAGAGCTTCCGGGGAGAAGGACCCGGATAATGTGGGGATCGCATGTGGATGTGCCGCCCCCTAGTAGTTCCCGTTTATTCGCCGCCTCGTACTCACAAAACTCTCACAAGAGAGGCTCTCCTCATTCACTCCACGCATGCTCTCCCACCTCCGCCCCCCCCCCACCCAACCCCGCCCACACCTAAAGATATTGGCCGAGCTATTCCCTGGACGATGATTACATTCCATCTCCAGGTTGGGGAAAGTTCTGCTCTTTACGAAATAATAATTCGCGAGCACAGCCTGTTCGGTCATACTATGGCCGACAGTCAGTACCAGACTGCGCATGTTGGGCTAGTCCATCTCGAGAAATTAGAGGAGTACAGGTGGGAATAAATTACGGCGGGGAAAGTTCCTCTCCATTACGCAGTAATACTCTGGGAGTATAGTCTGTTCGGTCATACACTGTCCAAGGCTTACGAGGAGGTATAATTACCCAGTCTTCCGGTGGGGAAGGTTCCGCTCTATCACACAATAAAAACGTTCGTGTGTAGGATGTTCGGATATGTACTGGTCGACATTCAGAAGTCTACTGCGCAAGTTTTGCTACTCCATCCCAAGAAAGAGGATAAGTTAGATTTGAAAGGAGTTAACACGTTAGATATCGGACAGTCTGATGTAATATACAGAACCTGAAAACTCAGTTCAATTAAAGCACGGTAAGAATAAGGCTACATTATTTGGAATTTCAAGTTAACTAGAAACCGGGCCTCAGTAGCGAACTTTGCATGTTCGGTTAGTCCTTCACAAAAACCGGAGGAGTAACTCTCACCAGGAGAAATTAATTCCAAATACTCCCGGAAGTGAGTGTTCATTCTATAAAACTGATATACATTGTTGTTTATAGCCTATTCGAATTCGCACTAGCTGACATTCAGTAGCGAACTGTGCACGTTGGACTTATACATCTAGAAAATAAGGAGGAACGCTAGCAAGGAGAATGAAATTAATGAACCGCACGGTGGGGAAAGTTCCGCTCCATTATGCAATACATAACAATATGCGTGTATAGTCTGTTAGGATACATGCAAAATGAAATTCAGCAATGTACTGCGTATTTTGTATTATCCCATCATGGAAACTAAGAGAAGTAACGCTTACAAGGAGAAAGAGTTTAACGTATTCTCCCGGCAGTGTGTTCCTCTCTTTCCTCAGTGATAATGCTTGTGCTCAGTATGTTCGGATATACACTGGCTGACACTCGGCAGCTGCATGGTTTTCACCCTTCTTTGTCACCTTTTCGGATAAAACCATGGTTCTTGTTTATTGAGTAGAGTGAAAATTACAAGGCTAGGAATTAGTGGGTCATGAAGGCCATGGAATATTGCTCCAGTAAAGAACGCGCATGACTGAAGCAGACTTATGGTGGAGGAGTGAATTGTGTGAGAGGAGGAGTAGAATGCCATCGGTGATTTTTATGGAAGAGAATCTTGGTAGGAGGGAGGAGGAATATGAGGAGTCTTAAGTATAAGAGAGCGTGAAAATTAATGCGTAAATATAATAAAGGATAAAGAGATATCCCAGAATAGGGAATTTTGGAATAAATTATTTTAAGAGAATCAGTTTCCCAGGTCTAAAAGCAATAACTAAGTTCCTTCACTTTGACCACCTTAAAAGTGAATGGCGTTATGTGTATGTTTGTATTTCAAAGTCAATTGCAACTCGCCTAAATCCGACATCTAAATAACATAAATAATGGCTGTCACAATGTGGCATTACATGTATATCCTATATTTATCTTGCCTTTACCGCGTAGAGTACTAAAAAGTCAGTCTTCGATTCCGATGAGGTTTTCTTAAGATTTAAAAAGCCAAATTATGCGCTGCACCAATAATCTAGTGGAAACATGAATCCTGAACTGTGGTAGAGGCATTTTGCAGTTGTGAGATGGTCAAGGTAAAGGGTCAGCTACCTACAGTCTATTTAGAGTTTTAAGTTCTTCCCGCTGAATTTCAGAAGGTGCATCTACGAACGTGGAGTGTGGTGATCCCTTAGCAGTCATTGCAAGCTAATTGCAGCTGGGTGTATTCCTCCAAATACTTCTCATTCGTTAGTGCCGTCTAAATTAAAGTAAAAAAAAGTGTCGGATACCTGATTGCTTTTCAGGGATTTTCGTGCGTCATAGAGATGGGCAGTTACAACCCCGTGCTTACCATCAACCCGCGTGTATAGCCTGCTTCTTCTTCGAGCGCGTCATTGCCAGAGCGTGCGCAGGCGAATTAACTCTCCTCTTAACTGCTCCTAGCACAATGCCAATCCCTCGTATCCCCCGCGGCCCCAAGAAGTTAAGCAAAGACCGTTCCCTCGAGAAATAAACTCCTTAAACGAAGCGGAGCCGTTGAACTGTAGTAAACACGAGTAGCCCCTCCACCTCTCCACCGAGATAACTCTCCCTTTTCCGCGTTCTCTGTACCGCTCTCGTTTGCCGTGGAGTCAAGTCTTATCCTGCTCATCTTGAGGTCTTGTGTTTGAGGTCCTCCTTGGATGACCATTAAAGGTAATTGGCAAGTCCATAACTTTAAATATTAAAAATATTATATTTATTATGGACAAGCAGTTCTTTTCATACAAAATATTCCGTCATGTAGACAGTAAAACTTAAATTAAAAAACTTCGGTTTTACTTCAGATAAAAACAAAAATAATATTTAGGCATTTAAAAATTTAGATATGCATTCAAATAATGAAATTTGAAGGGATTTGAACTATCTGAAAATGAATCTTTTTTAAAACAGTGACTGCTGCCTGATTTCGTCATTTTATGTAATGGTGAATGAGAAAAATAGTTTGTACGAGCATAAAGCATGAAAGTTGATTTTTACTTTGAAGTTGCTAAACATGACTCGTTAAAATAAATCTTACTTGAATATTATCACAGTAAACCATATTTCCCAATGGGCAATACAATAACAGAAGAAATACATTTTCCCTTCTTACAGTAAGTGTAAGCATATTAGTCCTCTTGAAGATGTGATTGTAGTCCAATTTCATATTGCATATATTCATCTTGAGTGCTATTATTTTTAAGAATTTATGTCGTTCTGTTTCAATCTTAGATAAATAGATATCATAGTTAGTATACCACACCAGAACACAATATTCTAGAGAGAATATCACCTATGTTTAATATAAAAGTCTGAGATAATCTATATCATTAAAGTAATGCATCTTTTAATGCGCATCGCTCTAGTGCATCTTTTAATAAACCCAAGCTTTTTAGCGTTTTAATTTTTGTGTTCAATATTTATTATAAACTACATATTATTAACGAAATATTTGGGAAAATAAAGCAAGTAAAGTTTATTGCGTCAGAAACAAATAATAGTACTAGATACATTCATACTTGGGTGTCATACATGTGTAACGTAAGACGATTTTCGACTCTTTTTGACCCCCCCCCCCTTACCACTACGTAAGACAACGTAAGATTTCATGGACTCCACCCCTTCCCCTCCTAATATTACGTAAGCTACCATAGATATTTTGGCGAATTCTCATAGATTAACTTTTCGACGGACGTTGCTTTGCGTATATATTTGAAATTATGCACAATCGGGAGATATGCTAAGAATACGCGGGGTAATATTGTGCGATAGATACCTATTATTAATGCTCATCACGTAAAATATAAAAATGGATTTATTTGGCCTTTAAGAGGAGGGATATAAAACTCAAATCCCCAATTAGCAGGGAGTATTGATGCTATAGTTCAACATTGACTCTGTAACAATCGCAGCTTGTTTAACTTTTCACCGCTTGGACTAGAAAAAATATCAATCTTTGAGTAGCATTTCCCTGTGGGAAATTACGCATCGTTTGCAGCACTAAAAATTACGTATTTTCGTCTTATATTTGTAAAATAGTGATACAAATACGATCTCGCGAGAGAATAAAAATCTTGTATAAGATGATGTCGGACCCCAACACCACCCTCTGTAAGGCAATGTAAGAAGAGCCCAACTCCCCTTCCCCCATAAGGTATTACGTAATATTTATAGCCGCTTATAGTTAATTAATCTTGGAGATGTTGGATGCCAACGAAGGAAATGATCTCATCATAGCTATAAGGTAGTTTGACACCATTTTCATCTTTGGTACATACCTATTGAAACTTAATATGTTTTGTCTTTTTAAGTAGAAGAAAATCAATCATTTAGCAATATAGTAGATACCTCAAGGAATGAAAAAATACAAATGAACTTTTTTACTAAATAATCCACCACAGTTCTCAGTTTGACATTATATTATGATAGTGGCAACGTTTGAGCTTATAAAACGTTAAGATTATAGAAGATAGAGCTTAGATTAGTTGTAGGCCCGCGAAAGTTAAGCATGTACATTATGCTAAAAATTATCCACGAAACATTGCTGCCGACCTGGCTGACAATTCGACTACTAGTTATATGAATTATTCAGTGTTATTTTATATTATTTCTCTCTTACTCTTTCCTATATGAATCATTACGATACCATGACAATGCCACTATTAATACCATTATTTTCAGCGTACTCACTGCTAAAGAATATTTTCAATACAGCCGGTCGCCTGTTTTAATTGATTTAATATTATCCTGAACTATCCCATTGTATTTTTTATATCCTTGGTTAAAATTTTAGCCTGAAAGAGCCTTTTGGAAAAGATATGTGCCCTCTCCTCCTTTTAATCTTTTTAAACTCGCCCCCTTTCTTTTACTTACATTTTTGCTGACACTAAACGGGCGAGTTTCTCACGTGGAGCCAGTGAGAGTCAGTGAACGGGACAGCCGAGATATATGAACATGGGCACACTCAAGTGGAGCTTAATTGGCCTGGTCCATGAGCTGCGGAGATGCGGCGTAGCCGTTTGGAGCGGTTTACGTATGTGTGGGAGGGGGGGGTGATTTAAAGGAATGTCCTGCTCTTTTGAGGGAAGGAGTGAATGCAGGAGGAGAGAGAGAGGGATTAAGGTCCTAAAGGGGGTTTGGTGTTAAACTGCTCCGAATCTCTCTTCTTCTCTTTCATTCCTTCCTTTCAAACCTCCCCATGATGCACTTCGCCGAGTTTTAACAAGCCCGTCGTCGAATGTTTCTCCTCCCGTTTTCATGTCTCGGTTCATAGGTGTACGTTGCTGCCTTTACATATCTCTCCTTTTATCTCCTCCTGCCATTTTCGCCACCAGCTACTCCTTGCTTCTTCTCGGGAGTGCCTATATGTAGGAGCTTCTGTTTACAAGTTAATGCGACTGGTTTTCGTTCTGTTTTCATGACGAGAAAAACGTCGCCTCGGGGATAATCCAGGTACGATTTTCTTTCCCTGCCACGTTATACCTTTGCTTGGTTCTCCTATGCGATAATAATGATTAATTTTAAGTTTTTAGGGCAGTAACAGGAATCTCTCTTGCATTTTTCTCCTTTTGACTTTTAACATATCTCGAGTTTGCTGTATGATCGTTAACGACTCTCTAATTTCACGAATAATGAAGTGATTCAAGTAAATGTGGTCTCGTGGGATCAATCCTACGATTGTGGTAAGAGTATGATCTTGAGTTGGCGTCAAAAAAAATACCATTTGCCAAAATAGGCTATTTTATTTTCTGAATGTACGTTAATGCGAATGACAATTGTAGACTTTTCATTTATCTAGAAGCATTACTAATAAGTCAAAATGTTCTTTAAACTTCTCCTACTCACTTTTCTAAGTGCGTAGAAAATTGTTAAGAGATTTATTCCTGAATTGCCATCATCACATATGCATTTTTACTCCCTTTATATTAGCTCATACTGTCTGCCCACTTGTCTGCTTGTCTGTGTACGTACAAACTCATTTTCCCTCATCCAATCGATCTGATATTTGGTCCTTGTGACCAACGATTAATTTTAACAAACCCACACACACACACATAAATACACACTGACTAAGTTATATTAAAATGTATTTGTATGAAAATGAAAGAGCATTTAAAGCCCGTTACCATAAATCCTTATAAGTAACCGGTAGCCCTGGGGTAAGGTAGTGGACTGTGGTTCGGAAGGTGTGTTGTTCGATTCGCTGCTGGGGAATTTATTTTTTTTCTTTTTTCAGAGCCGTTTTCACTTACATCTTTAGAAATTTTGTTTTCACCATCGCATTACCCTCTAAACTTTTTTTGAAATATTTTACTCGCTAATTATTCATTACTGACGGCGATCAAAGCTAGCTCTTAGCCCCTTGGACGTTGTGGGAGATGGACCGTGGTGAGCCAACAACTGTGATTATCGCTATTGAATGTTAACCAATGAATATAAATGTCATATCGAATTACTAATGTTCCTAATGGTTGTCGAACGTCTGAATAATTTGACATATCAGTGAAGATAGAATGATTTCCTTTCACAAATTAAATTTATTAGCAATGTGATAATACAAAAAGTTTATGGAAAAGATACCATAAAACAATTTAAAAAATGTTAGAAAATGCACTGATAATATGTGACATTAAAACGTGACGTAATGCGTATAAAAATAAAGGGAGTATAATAAAAACTTTGTTTTTATGAGATTATTTTTTTATTTTTTTTTGTAAACGTAGTTGCCGGAAATTTTACTTGTCTACCTATCCTGATTATATGAATAGCATCATCACAATTCTTAGGTACAAATTAAATTCAATTCATGCTAGTAACATGTGTGACGTCTAGGTATAAATTTGAATTTCCTCATGAGGAAATATTCTAACGCTTGTCGCATTGCGCACATCTGCTTCTATCTTTCCTGAAAACATATTCATGTTTTCCCTGCACTGCGTGTGAATGCACGGAAAGAATTTTTCAGTACCCCTACGTCGCGTTCAGTAATTCATTTTTTTCTTGCTACGTATCAATCCAGTAAAAATTCAACTGAAAATGGTCCTTGTAAAAGGAGAAAAGACTTTAATAATGTTTTTATTATTATTATATATTTCAATAAACCTATCGTGTCATATTCTACAGTATGCTTAGATCGCATGCTTCTCTGATGCTGAAAATAAGACTGCGTTTATTATTTTACTTTGCCTTTTGACTGTTCTGTAATAGCCAATATAGATGCTCTTTTTGAGTAGTACATAGAAAACCGTTAATATTATTGTAAATCATGTAATTGAAAACACCTCTCAATTTATAACTCTTATTTGCTAAATAATATATTAATTCATGCTATATTATGTGAGCGCTTAATGAACACAAATAATAATCAGGAAATTAAAATCTGAGAATAATAATGAACATGAAATTAGTATAGCAGATTGGAATCCGTTATTATTTTAATGATAAATTATTCTATAATGATGTATAACTGATTATTCTATATATTTATTATCATATTATATCATCAATTAAAAACTATTTGTATTTTCCAATTAGAACCGTATTTCAAAATAATTTTCGGTTTGATTTACATTATTAATAGTTGACCGATTTTGTTAAATCCAAAGGCCGTTAGTGGTGCTTTTCAAGGTATTCCAACGTAAACTTTCGGGATGAGTAAAATTATTGGATGCATTGAATGTAGGGCAGTATTATTTCCAATAAATCGTATGGTTACTCAGCAGGTAATAGTTAACTAAATTATTGCAGTTATGCAGAGATTTTTTAATACTTAACCGTGTTTAAGTGTTTCTCCCAATACTTATCCGTATTCAGCCATGCCTTGCATCAGAAGCTAAGCCATGGAATGCTGTCTACTACTCTACATTCATACACCATGAGCAATTATCTTGCGTGATATCCGTTCAATAAAGAAGATTATGGTGTAAATATAGGAGGAGGTTTTATAAAGGAAAATAAGAGGACGATATAAATATTTTTTTGGAGAAAAGGAGGCAGACACGGTTGATGTAATTGGATGCAATAGGTTTTTCAAGATTGTTGTTGATGGTGCAATGCAGGAAAATTGGTTAAGGGTAGGGATAAGATGGATATGAAATACAAGATCAAAATAAGGAGGATGTATGGTGAGCTGGATGCAAAAATGATGTTAGGAATAATTATTTAAAGAGAAGAGAATAAATCGTTCATCGACACCGGAGGTAGAATGTAAATGCGTTGAGCAAAAGATATTGGTAGTTTGATAAATAAGATTGGTTCTGAAGATAGGTTACGAGAATATAAATGGTCCATCTCATCACCTATTTATACCGGTAGAATATTTTCAATAGAAAAAAGAGTTGCAGATAATTGTAGTGGCATTGCTAATTGAATCTTTCCGAAAATGATCCTCCTTAGCATAACCCATGCATGCAAAAGGTTGCGTCATTATGTTTACCTGAAGGAAGCCTCTTACATTTACTGTATTTTCTTTCCGGGCAAAAATATTTCAAACGAAGCATTTACTTCACAAATCTTTCATGTTTTCCCTACTTCAGCGCATTGTTATCATTTGTATATATTTATTGTTGGTAATTTAAGATTTTAACTGTGGACAAAAGAAGATAGTTTGATTGAAGGGTAAGAAGAAGAACAAAGAGGTTGTCCTAGTTATATTGGAGTAAAGAGTACTGATAAAGATGATATGTCATAAAAAGAAAATGGTCGCTAGCATCTATAATTGATGAATTAAGATGGGAATAGCAGGAAGAGGAAGGATAATGATAAGCAAGTTGGGTGGAATGTCAGGATGTAAGGAGAATATATGTTAAGGAGGGAAATAGCTCGAGAAAACCGACTTTCGAGATGAGTTTTTTGGGCATATGCGGCCCAGCAACCTATTGGAATACCAATTAATATTATTACGGTAACCAATCGGGTAGGTTTAAATGGAAGAGAGTGAAAATCCTTTTAGACTTTTAAACCTGCAGATCTGTTTGGACTCACACAATATTTTTTTTCACCTATGAAGATGTCTTACCTATCTTCATCCCATATGTGAAATCTATTCCCCTTCTTCTCCCTCCCCGCTTACCCGACATTTTCCTCTCTGTTTCATCACTTTTACAGCATTCAGCTATCCTTTGCCCTTACTTACTTCAACCACCACTTTGTACCCTCCAGAAGTTTCCTTTCCTTACCCACCATACCAAGGACATCCTCATTCTTGTTTTTCTTTCTCAGAGTCTACGTTTCTGCGCCATAAACAATTGCGCCATTTTAAAAAATCCTTCCACCACGTCTAGGTTGTAGTTCAAATGGAAATGGGAATTTCAATCCAAACATTTAACACTCTGATGAAACATTTGATGCTTTCCCGGAAAGTTCGTTATGAAATCTTCTTCGGTTTCTCACCGGATGGATTCTTCGCTGTGGCCGATGTTTCGATTGGAAAGTTTTTTTTAATCAAAAACTCGGCCATGATGAAGAATTTCACTCGGTGGGAAGCTCAAAAAGAATTCACAGAGTAGAATACCATTTTATAAACAAATCAAGTGTTAAATTATATAATAATTTTTATAGAGAAATAGCTTATAGATTCGCCCCGAAAGTTCTCCTCCGTTGCATGCATGCATGCATTCAAAATGTCTCCAATTTATCTCAAATAGCGAAGTGCACCTATCATATATTTTTTGCAATTTCTTGCCATGAATATAAACTCCAATTTTAGAATGGAAATTTTCCTCACCCTCCGTCTACATCTCTCCGAGAAATGACGGTGCCTCCATCCTCCGAGAGCCCTTGAATTTTAAACTCTCTCTCTCTTCCCCCTCTGCCTTTGCCTCGTCGTCTGCCTTTGGAAATCCTCATCCTCAGTTTCCCCGGACGTGTTACTGCCGCTGCGCAAGGCAAAACTTGTTAGCACCACCCTTCTCCCACTCCCTTTTGCTACTTCCTCCACCGTATATATGTTTCCTTCCATTACTCCCTTTCATTTTTCACTCTCATCCCATATCCCTTCCCCGCCTACTCTCTACCCCACTCTCCCCCTACTAGCTTACTGTCTCCGTCCTCAGCCCTGCGCTGTCTTCATCCGCGACGAAGCAGACATGTTAAGTACGTACATACTACAAGCGTGGCTTACAATTTTCCAACTCAAGCGCAGAATATTGAATTGGGGACTTGTAACTGGAAAAGAGGGCCTTATAGGGCATACACGCTTCAGAGGAAATGAAGTGACGAGGATGTTGGAGTTGTCTATCATTTTTGTGTGCCATGAATGTTGAAGGCACTCTAAACATCGACTTTATGCCAATGTAAACGACATTCAATATTTTAGTCCGTCAGGACTATGTCAAACTCCGTTAACTTGGGAGATATTACGATTGACTTATAGGTTTTTGGTACCGGCACTGCTCAATGCACTCTATTGCGGGGCTATTTCTAAACTACAACTTAAAAATCTTTTTTAATCTAAGTTTGTCATTGTTTCTTCTTCTCTTTGTATCGATAGGTTGCTCAGGGTTATATCAACAAAGGTTCACTTGGATTCCTGTCAACTGTTTTGTAGGTTTTTGGTCCGGACCTTGGACAATTTATCTCCACTGATCGACCATCTGTAAACTTTCTGTTCAAAACTAGTATGTCCTTGCATTACGTCTTTCTTAAACTTTTCATGCTTCATTCATCCCATTGTTTCTCAGGTTATAACATCATTGGTACACTCTGAGGCCTATCCAGTGTTTCATAGGTTTTTAGTCCGGAACAATGACATTTTAACTCGTTACTGAGCCATCTCTAAACCTATCTCCCGACGATAATGTGCGTTTACATGCGTTTAATCTCTCTCAAAATTGTCATAACCTCCCCTCCCTTTGTGTCGACAAGAATATATCTTCTCTTCTTTCCTATGCCAAATTCAACCAGTGCTATTCACTCTATCATCCTCTTCAAACGCTTTTTTCTTCTTCCATAAGTCCATCTTCAACTTTTGCTGCCTCCACCGAAAACCACAATCAGCAAAATTGTCAGAATGAAATTCGATGATCGTTAGTAGCTTTGTATGCCTCTTGTTAAAATTTCAATTGAGCGATTCCAAACTCAAACAAATGGCTATTTACTCATGGCTAGACATCTATTCTGAACGTTAAGATGATTTTATTTTTCTACTTTTTAATATAACTCCTAATTTTTTGAAATTCTTAATTATTCTAAACAAATACGACGCAGGACTACTTAGATTTCATAACATTTTATTTGCGGCAGACAAACACTGCACAATGGAGTAACGAAAACGGAAAGGCGAAATGTTTGCGACAATTGTTGCTTAAAAAAGCGATGTTGAAAACTCATTTTATGTTGAAAACTTACATTTAGGTTTAAATGTAAGTTTTATAATAGATAAAACCTTTTTCTTTCGAAAAAAAAAAATAAAATTGGTTGGTTATTTAGCCAAGCATACAAAAAAGAGGACAAATATAATGGCCTGCACGGTGCTCACGTATATTACAAAAACTGTCAACTTATCGATCAAGCTTGCTATATTGTGATGAAGGGTGTACACTGTACACTCGATCAGCTGATGTTCCTAATTTTGGGTGGTGTTTTATGCTGTTATTTTAATTTTTTACAGAATGGGTTTAAGTTTATTTCTATAATCATGAAGAGGATGGTGGTAGGACTAAAGGAAAGACGTGTGTAAAGAATCTGGGAAAAACTTGCCGCGCAATGAATTTGGATGAAATTTCCTGGAGCTGTGCAGCGGTGAATCACCAAAGAGAAGACGAGGAAGAATTCGTCCGCTTCGTGGTTTCGTTTGAGTCCTTCACGTTTTGAAGAGATGGATAAATGATCCTTGTTATGAAGGCGTTCCATTGCCTTGTAGAAGGCGGTGGCGTAGAGGGAATAGTAATTCAATATGCGGGAATGGATGTGAAAAACGTGCGTGGTGGTGTGAAAAAATGTTGTGAAAAGAAAGAAAAAATATGTGATACCATCCCCAAGCAGCTCCGAAAGCTTTCCATGTGTGTTTTAAGACATATATGAATGAAAGAGTAGATGTGACAAGTTCGTATAAAATGAAGAAAAAGTAGGCAGTAACACGATATTAATGGAAAAATTTTCTTACCTCATGATTGAAAAGATAAATTACGCAAATGTGTAAAAATAGGTAGTAGGTCAATTTTGGTTTTGGAAAAATTAACACGCATGAGATAAAATATAGTACTTCGATATTTATGGGAAACTGGAGAATTTTACTCATAACTCTAATAATTGTTATGTAACTGGTGGCCATTTTTTATGACTTAGTATTCAGGGTTGTATATACATCATTGCCGAGCATGTAATTAAGAAGTTGGATGTCCCGTTCCAACCTAAGTGAGGCTGCGTGTTAACATGCAGTTTCCTTTAAAATCAACAAGTGATAATTATGAATTCTAGGTATCATGATCGTCTGTGCATTGGCATGGGAAGCGAAAAGTAAGGCAGAAGGGTGGAGGAGGGAGCAGTATTCATGGGCTTATTTACGGGGGGGGACGAACGAGACCGTACACTCCCAAAAAGCAACTAGGTTAAGGGTACCAACATTAATATACAGCGAAATTAAATAAATATTTATACCAAAAAGGGCTATAAAATGCAGATTTGTTATTATAATTTTTAAAAAGTTTCCGGGGTAGGACCCCCAATATGGCTGGACTCAGACTCGCCTATAAAAATATTCCAGAACCCCCCCCCCCCCCAAGAGCCAAATTCTGGATACGCTACTAGCAGTATTTTCCAAGTATACCCCTCGGACGAAGACCCACCAACCTCACCAAACTAACCTCGTCACCACGTTATTCCCTGGAGCACACAGAATCAAAAACATGCGGAAAGACATGTATCCTATCATCAAAAACAATATCTCTTATTCCCTCCTCGTACCCTCATGTCCCAGTTTCCTATAAGCGTCCCTTAAACCTGCGAGACATTCAATTGCGGATGGTTAAACTTCGGTTCATGAATTGTGTCCGTTCCTGAAGGATGTTCATTATCCAAAATATAAGGAAAACCGAAACTACTATTGCCATGAGAATCCATGTAAAAATGATTAATCCGTTTCTGAGGCTCATATAGTTAATAATTTAAAATTTTACAACACTACCTTGCGCTGTACTCTTACACTTAACCACTGAAAGTCATCAAATGTTACAAAAAATGAAAACAAAGCAGCAGTTAAAATACAGACTAAACTTAACTTTTCCATGTCAGTACGGAGAAGAGTTATCGCTTGTAATGGAAATCCTCTTCCATTATAGCATCGGATAAATGTCTCTATATAGTTTCATTTTTCAAATTAATGCAGTTGCTTAGCAAAATCTGACTCTGCGGGAGAATCGCTGAGCATCTGTCTCTGAAAAACGTTTTTCCATGTGACTTGTTCTTGTCTAGGATTTTGTGTAAATTTCTCACGACTAATCAACCCGTTTCTGTAGTATGTACAAGTTATGGTAGTGGTAGTCTTTTTTTCAACTGCCACCTTCGGCAATTCTGTATTAATGTAAATAATATTATTTTCATAAAAATTAGTGATAACTTGTTATTGGGAATCAGATAACTCAGAACACACATGCCCAAGGTGGGATGTGAACCCCCAATGTGTGGGGTGCCAGATCGGTGCGGTACCAACGTGGCCACTACGGTTGGCTGTAACTTCTTCCTCGGCCCTTTCCATGCGTGTTCCTCTCGGATATTTTGTGGGAAAGAATGTTATTTACGTGTGTGTAGGGAAGGGCACGCATATAGGGCGTGGTTTCATGGGATTAAGTTGAAAAAATGAAGGGGATTTTTTTTGCCTTTGACCTCTCCCCCTCTCTGTATCTCTCTCTTCCTCCAGTGGAGGTCAATACTCCTCCGGAAGATTCCCGCAAAACCCCTTCACCCTGCTCCCCTCTCACACGCTCTGCCGCTTCTCCCTCACCCTCTTCCCTCCTATATCTCTTTCCCACCTCCCCCACAATCCTCCTTGCTCTTCCCTCACGAGGACGCCAATACGTGCGAAGTTGCACACCACCGGAGGAGGAGCCGACCAATGATGATGCTTCTTCCCTTGAGGCATCCCTAGTATACCGTAGTACAATCTCGATCATTCGAGTCCCGTTTTATCAAGGTTCCGCATTATCCCAGGCACAGATGTAGATGCTGTAGTAGTACCAAGCAAGTTCTGTTCAGCATATTGAGTAAGAGGAGACTCGATTAGTCCCAGTTTTTTTATTTCTAAACACCTACCATGGTTCCGGCACTCTTTACCATTTCTTAGGTAATTATAAATGCACTAAACCTATAATGCCATTGTACGAAAAATTATTTTCATATGGTCCAAAGTGTATAGTTTGTGACAATATGCTCAAATATATATAAATAGATCCTATGTACCTCTTTAAAAGATAGTGAAACGATTATTACAAACTTATGAAGTATGATGAAATACAAATATTTGAATTTTAAGAGAACATAAATAATATATAATAGTGAAGTAATAATAGTGAAATGCCAAATAATGGTTTAAATACCAAGGAATAAGTTTCCGCAGGTCAGAAACTCCCTAGTCACCACAGAATGAGGTGGGAATACAATTTAAACCAATTAGAGGATACCACCGAATTTGAACAGGCAGCATGTCCACAAGAAAGATTTATTTTAAGAGGTTCCCGAATTTAGCGTATTTTCTAGTGATTTAAAAAAATCGCGTAATTATAAGGCCTTTAGGTAGTATGGTGTATTTATGAAATACTAAAAAAGGGAAAATCGATACACTCTTTGGCAATCACCTCCTTAATCAGTGCTTGTTGATCCATCCCACACAATTCTCCTACCTACGCCTAGGCCGTCATTTCATGTTGTGCATTTGTCAGTTGTTGACAATATTGTTGCCTTTGTCCGCCGTTTGAGGATTCGATGAGCAATGAGGATTCTTGACTTTCGATGCAATGCATTCGAAAGCGATCTCTCAAGACATTTTTCTTTAGCCGAATAGGTGAGCACGTAGTTCCAATTTTCCGTATCCATCTTCCATCCATCTCTTTTCACCGCATACCATCGCATTTATTACTTTTTCTCGTCCTCATAATTTTCCGCGGCTTAATTTCACATCTCGGTCCTTTTTAGGTTGCACCGTTATTATGCATTTCCATTGATCTTATTTAGTTTATTTGCTTCCCCAAAAATTCAAATTAGTTTTCCAAAGGCATATGAGATCTAATGGACGGTTAGAGGATTCGTTTGATTTTCCCCAGTCAGTCATTTAAAAAAGGACGATGAATTTTCTGATAAGATGCATCTACCTGGAAAATTTGGAGGACGGTAATTACTTGGTGGAATCTCTTTTCTGATGGTTTACTGGAATTTTTTTTTGTTTTATCCTATTAAATCCGCTGAATTATATAAGGTATATTTTTATACTTTATAATGGAAGGAATATTTCTTATTATATATTTGTGATATTTAGTCGTGGAAATTCCAATTAGTTGATTTTCTTTCACTCGAGCACGTGCATATTGAAATAAAACCTTCGATTACGAGTCAAAATATACGTGGATATTTTATGATGCCAAGATGCACACGTTGCTGCGTATGAGAAAGTAAAGATCTTGCTCACCTCTACAGCGGTCGGTTAACATTATGAATTTTACGTCAATAAAGACTTTATTCAATTGATTTTCAGCGTGGCTACTACCAGACGCATTACAACGTCAACCAGGTAGTCATGGAATGATTACATAGTGTGTAATGTGAATTAAGTCCCGCAGAAGACAGGCAAAATTGATGATCACTGAAAGGCTGCAAGTAGGAGAGCGAAATGAAACAATACACGCACAACACTCTGCTGAAAAAAGTTAAAAACTCTATGAATACTAGGAAGAGAAATACATTTTCGACGGGTCCATTTTCTGAAACTAGAGAGCTGGAGTCTGGGGATTATATTAAAAGAATAATTGAGGCTTTGGGTCAGAGTTTAACGTTGTGTTACAGAAAGTTTTGCAAATACTGGACGCGAAGAAGATGAAAATACTTTGGAAGTACCTAAAATTTAAGTGCGAAGTATAATGCAGAATATGAAATGAACATTTATTAAAATCTTCGAGTTTTTGTAAAGGAAGTTCGTCGTAGGCTATTATCAGTGTGTGATTCTGATGTAGTATTTGTGGGGTAAATTCCACGGTAGTAAAGGAAAATGTAGGCGTCTTAGTTTAAAAAAAGAAGGAAGAGCATCGTCATAGAGAGTAGGGGAGAAGATAGAAGGAGCAAATTGAGAAGAAATTAAGTTCGACGAAGATGAAGGTCGTCATGAAATAAAAAAGAAACGGTAAAAATGCATAAAAAGAGGCATGCCATTTGTCATAGTTTAGAGTTAAATTTTGCAAGCTAATTGGCTATTACGGTAATTATTCAGTCTTTCGCTGTGGTTTTCTTAACCCATCTTAAATTTCGTATTATTGATAAAATATCAATTTTCAATGTCTCATTTGCTCCATCATTGGTCGGTTATTATTCATAAAAGGTTGAAAACTTTCGCGAAACAATTATATAGAAAATTATGCTGCATATACATTTGCGGGCACTGAAAATCTTAGGAGACAAGCTGTAACGTGAATGGTCACGTGGGGTGTCTAGCGCACCCCACGCTACAGAGCTTCAACGAAAGTGATTTTGCATAAAATCTTGCGGTGACTTGATTATAATTTTTTAATCAGTACTCTCCGCAAGTCTAGAAACTCAGATGGAGAAAAATATAGATTACTAAAATCAGAACTGCACGATAATAAGCGCGAATACAAGGCTGGGGTGTCTGAACCACCAAGCGAGATCATCGCCGGGTTAAGAATCCTCACGCCGTGTTTTATGCATTTTTAAAAGTTATTTTTCTCCCTTTTCAGTTTTTATTTAATTATTGCTACGATCAATTAAAATAGGCTGATTCCGAGTGGATTTTTAATACTATTAAGGATTGAAATGCAAAGCGAGTATGATTTATGTAAGAAAAGAAAAGGCTTTATCCTTTTAACAAATATTTATTGAGTAGCGTGGCATGGAAATGAAAAAGGTACCAAGATGTAATAGGTCTATGAAATCAAAATACTCATAAGATTCCACGGTCCTCTTTGAAATAACTTTATCGCTCTTCGGGAAAGAGCTAAAGATTTCTTCCGGTAGGGCCTTCTACTCTTCCAATGCCCTGCTGATGAGTTTTAACTCGGTATTGTCAGCTCAGCTGTGCAGTAACACTATAATATAAAATCATTTTTTCCCCATAGTTTTCGGCTTATGAATCTTGAATAAATAGTAGCTAACTCACTTTCGCTTACTTTTTTTCATTTTACCTTTGAGGAAAAATTTTCGTATGAGTTATCTGAAGTATTTGCGTTAAAAGAGGGTAAATGGGGTTAGGTTCAGTTGGGTGAAAAAAAAGTGAAATTGATGCTCCAAAAATGCCCTATCTAAAGCTACGTGAAAAGAGCGTGTTTCTTTGGTTTAGCCACTTTGAGAATGAATGAGATTCGAATAACTTCACTGGTATATGGCAGTGGAGTGAATGGTGTAAGAGGAAGGAGATGAACAAGAAAGTCATGAATTGTGAATCTTAAGTGGAGGAACATGAGGCGTTTTAATAATAGAAGAGTGGTAATGGAGCAGTTCGTGAATGTGGCGGAGGCATTAGTGTTTTGAAGGATAAGGTAGTATTGAAGACATTATTGAGATCGAAGGGACTTTTCTAGACCTAACTCCGAGGATTTGGCTTTTTATTAATGTTATAATGGGGACGTATGTGTTTAAATACAATCAGGCGGTAAAAGTACAGACATTTTCGAGTTTCGCGAATGATTTTGTCTATCAACAGGTTTGTTTTCCGCTGTTTATTGTTTAATATAGATCCGTGCCCCTGACGAAACATTTTGTCACCAAAATTTATCAAGTAAGGGAAAGAGGGTTGTGCGGCTGGAATTCTCTCCTGAGGCTGGGATAACCCATGCCAACGCACACACAGCTCCCCAAAGGCACCCTTGGGACTATTTTTTCTCACTGATATAGACCCAAGAGGCTGTGCCTCATGATATAAATGAGAGAGCCGACGGAATGCATAATGGAGACCGTGGTGGCACGTGAAAGGGGTCAATTGAATCGCCATTTCCGAAGTTAATGGAGGAAGGAAGAAGTCTGGGAAGCGTTTGAGGAAAAAGGAATCGCTCATTGGACCGGTCCGTGTGAGATGAGCGAGCTACCATATCATGGGGTCGGTTGGACAAGGATACGAGTTTGGGGGGTTGGGGTTTATGGGATTTTTGAGATGATTGAGGGTTTACCCGTGAAAAAAGGTGGGTGAGGGTTGGAATGGCTTGAGGAGATAAGGAAGTGGGAAGCATGGAATAAGGGTATGAGGATAGGGGGGAGAGCGATATCCTATGATGAATGCGAGGAGTGTGCCCGCTTGTCCGGCTGAGGGTGGGTGACCCTTGAGGCTGGTCAGGACTTATGGACGGGCTTTTTCCGTTATAACTTTTCCTTTTCCTCCGTGGAAAGTAAGAGAGGGTTGATCTTAACAGTGTGGTTATCCATGCCCTCTTAACCCCTCTTTAAAAGGACCTATCTATTGGGCTCTTTCCCGACCTCGCCGTGAGCTCTTGCAATAGGTTCATTCTGGTAATCGATTGCTTTTGATACAATCTGGTTCACCGGGAGGTGGTTTAATCAATTTTGATTACCTTCCTAGTTTAGATTATTGAGTAATTTTGTTAAGTTTTTCTTTTTATTGTTTCTAGTTTGCCCTTGTTTTCCTATTAGTAGCCGCTTCACATGTGACAAGTATCCACGTAACAGCTCGTGCGATAATGCTTTGAATACCGGTCAGAAGGCTGCTTTTCTAGTTTGTATGCCAAGTTAGGGTTGAGCATAGAACCAATCGCCGATTATAAATAACCGAGAAAATATATATATTTCCCGCCCCGATTTCCATTTCCTTCGATTCTTTCTAACAGTTTCCTTTAGCCTTTAAAAAATTCGGAGTAACACTCTAACATCAGGAATGCTCTGGAATAAAATGTAGGTATTAATATTTACACATAAAATTACATTCGGTTTGATGCTTAAATACTTGGATAAGATATGAGTTACACAATTATAACACTAAAAATTGATTGGAAGGGAAACTTTTTCTGACGAGAAAGAAGTTCTCATTACACTGGTCACTTTTTTACATAGGATTAGCATTATACAACACAATTTCAATGGAATTAAAGAGAATTTGAATTTTTTTTTGAAAGGAGGATAAAGTAATTGTTGAAGTTGCAAAGTACTAAAACTATGCATATTTATATTTAGTGTAATGTATGGGTGTATTAATAAGGATTTTTTAATAGTGAATGTCTCCCAGAAATGTGATTATGGGTATGTTGTAAATATTTCATGTTTTTGGGATGGAACATTAGAAATTATCTTTCCTTTTAGTTTAATCTTTGTTTCGGAATAGCATTACAATAAATTATCGCTATGATTTTAGTTGTTTCTTTGGTATATCTCTCCTATTTCCCTCTTAAATTTTCCATCTCTATGCAGTGGTAGCTTCTCCTCCACCATCCTATGCAATTATGCATACCATTGTAGATATTCCTGGGCTATCCTCTCTGTTATATCCCCTTTTTTGCATTCATTCTCCGTCTAATTTCTTCGTTTCATACTGTATCGGAAACAGCAAGACTACAGCGTCATCGCCAGAATATTATTTCTGCTACAGTTGAGTCCGAGTCCCAATATTCCGACGTTCCGTATTCACAAATGTGCGCATACTTATGTTGATATAACACGCCCAATAACCTTCTTCAAACAATCGCCAGAATTCGGCAGTGGATTTAATCATATAAATGAGAGGTAAGCTTATTTTTTATTACTATTAAGTTTTTCGTAATTCCGCGTTTTTCTTGAGAGCTCAGATGTATCGGTAAGGCATCACAATATTTTTGGCTATTGCATTGTACAGTATTATATTCTATACACCTGTTTTGTATAGGTCCTTTCTTATTTTCAGAATATTCCCGCGGATGATGGCCGGTTAGATGAATAAAGGCGCTATTCTATTCTCTATACGCAGAATTCACTTTCACTTTTCTATTCGCATTCTCACCTCCATCTCCTTGCATTACCGTCTGCGGCAAAACATTTTTTGTTTTCGTTTTGGCGTTTTGTAATGCAATTTTGTATGTTTTGGTGCAGGTAATTCACGTATATTGGGTGTATCGCGAAGATAAACTAGTCTTTATGCTGCATTTATTATTTTCCTGAAGACACTTCCTTTTCCCTTTGTTCCATAATATTCCATAGCCAGCAGTACGAATTTTGCTTGTTCCTTCTTCGCCTGCTTTTAATCGTTTACGTGCGTCTTTAGATCGTCATATATGTTTTTTTATTCGTCGTCAAACTTCTTTTGAGGTTATATCGGACGAATAGGTGTGATATCCGTCAAGGTTTATGACATATCCTCTCGGAATATGCTCCCTACCAAGATATACGTCAGGGGCTCGATATCAAGTGAGATTTAAGTCAAATATTTAGGAGATGACCCTCGAAAAATAATCAAGTAGGGTTAATTACCCTGAATAGGTCTCCAGTAAAGGAGGAGGGACGTTCGTTTGAAATTCAGACACCGGTAATCCCATAAGCGATACCGCTCATGACGAATATTAACCGCATAAGTAATACTTTAATGCTATGGAGTTTTAAAAAGAAGTGAAGTCATTTAACGGTGTAACACATTCTAAATTTATAAGTAGTAAATATTCACCAAAGTTTATCTAAACAGAGGAATGTGTGCATTATAACCTCGATACTCGTAGCATTTTTTAAACTCAATGACTTTCATTTCCTTGTCGTACGAGACAAGTGAAAAATTATGAAAAAACTGCTATTATGTGAGATAAGAGCGAGAGCTAGTGTGGGAAGTTAAATATAGCATATTTTTTCTCTATAAAACACGTATATAACTTTTATCCGATGCAAACATGCCTTACAAGAATGGTGGACAAAAACAAGGGAATCCCTTGGCTTGCGAGTTGGGCGTTGTTGAGACTGTGTTTAGTTCGTATTATTGGTAGGAGGTTTGTGGTATAGAACCTTTATCTGCCTGGTTTACACGTAGCATAAAGAAAATTACTTACCTTGTTCGTCAACAGCGCATACGTAATCGACTCTTTATTTTCTTTTTCGCGGGAAGAATTCATATCTTTGAAAAATACGCGATTAATATTTAAGTATACATATTTGAAAATAATTTCACTGAGAAACGGAAGAAAAATTATCTTCTTGGAAATTCCTTGCTGTCCCATTTCCTCTACCTCAGGGGGTTCTCAAATGGTGGAGACTGTCTTCCCTGGGGAATTCATGTGGTTAGGAGAGGAATTGGGACCACTTTTCAGCAAAATGTAATGTTTTTTAGATTTTGTAAACCTGTTAAATTGTAGTTTGTTTTATTTACGTTTAATCAAGTTTATGAAGTGCCACAGATAAAAAAATTGCTTTAATATGCATGTTGCTTCTATTTGGGGAGTTGCATTATTTCCTTTTTGCTCATTACTTAATAATTTATATTGGGAAGGGTGTATGATATTCTAAAATATAGTGAAAGGAGGGGATTTAGTAAAAATCATAAGCTATTCTTCTTCGGCAGCCATTTACAATCTCTGGGAGAAAGAACGCCAGGTTGAAAGATTAGTTGAAGAAAAAAATGACATTTAAGGGATAATAGACATTATATTCCCTCTTGCGAAGAGAAGAGGAAAGGAGACCTGCGATGTTACTGTGAAGGTAATACATTTAAATATTTAAATGCGTCTCGCTTGTTTTATTGCACTGAAATTTCGGAATCGTGCGGGAACTTATACGAGACGGGTATTTGGACAGGGGTTTTTTTTTCTAAAATTTACAAACATACGTTCCCATCTCGCCGTTGCCTTTCCGGGTAGTTAAAAAAAGTTTAACTCTCGTTGATCAGCCTAAATGTCTGATTCAACTTATGTGTTTTCCTTCATAATAACCTATTTTTGCCTCTTTTGTTTCATTACATAAGTTTATTGCTTCATACTTGCCCTTCTGTTCTTCAGACTCAGTATTAATTTCATGTCAGACTAAGAACACCCTATGGTTTAAGCTGTTTTGCAAGACAACTCCTATCTCGTCAAATGACCTTCTGAAACTCGGGAAACCTCGTTTCTGATCCTCCGCCACTCTTTCCCAATGTTCCATCGCAAGCCTTCCATGATTGAGGGAAGAAAAGGCACGGGAAGTTTGAGGTAGACTCGGAAGACTTGTATGGACTACTCACAAAAGAAGGAAAAAAGAAAAAGAGCATAAATATAACTGTTTCAGGCTGGATATGGAAGTTCTCGATGTTCATAATGAATAAAAACACTAGGTAATCTTCCACAGATTTATTTCTTTGGCACGACGCGTTTCACCACTCTGTGGCATAATGATAATGCCGCAGTGTGGTGAAACACGTCGTGCCAAAGAAAAAAATCTGTGGAAGATTACCAAGTGTTTTTATTCATTATGAAAAAGAGAGAAGCTATATTGGCCGTAGAAACTATTCCATTCCGTGCCTCTTCACTCTTTCAGTCCCGCTTCTTAATCCCAAGAAATAAATAAAACTCTCCCATTACGTGTCGCAGGGCTATCGACCGTTGTCCCGCGTCCTATTTCTTCACCCATCGTGACCAACGTCGGCTTTAAGGCCTGTTCACATCGGTTGTAGAAACACAACTTTTGGAATCAAAGCGGTAGCGAAACAAGGTGGGAGTTTCCCAGAAGACCCTGATAAACGGAGAGTTCGCGTTTTAGTAATTGCCGCAACACGGGGTGTGAGTCAGTCTCCGAGCGGATCTATCTGAAATAACTTTTTACTTCAACATTCCAATTTCTGGGCATGTTTACCTAGTTTTTTATATGGGAATTTTTTTCACTATAATGAGGCAAAGTTCATTGAATTTTACGTGAACTCATATCTCGCTCAATATCTTTAATTTGTGTTCCCATGATAATTTTCCGTTAAATTTATACTTTCTATATCTTTTTTTCTACTTATGTTCTTTTTATGTAGATCGGTAATTAGTTGTTTGCAATGTATTTTGTGATATTAAGAAGGCTATTTAGGTGAAAATGATAAAAAAGAACACTGTGCGCACCCCGAAAGGAATGAATTGATATGAATGTATGTATTACCTTAAGGCCTGGTTTCATGATGTCTGTTTATCGCTAACCGCTGGATAACGCTTTTTTGTTTACTTGATGGAAACTGAGAACTCAGGTTTTCTACATTGCGTCGGACTATTGGTCGTTAACATGAGTGTCATAAATGGGAGAACTTATTTATTTTGGTTTTCATACCGAGAAAATATTAAACCAGGGATTATAAAATCGAAACTTAATTATTGAATGAAAATGTATGTTTAGGGTGCTTATAAACAAAGTTGATTAACAGTTGAGTTTCATTTACATAATGCTCTAAATTTATGCTCTTACGTTCAAAATGAATCTGCCATTTTCGCTGCTATAAAGAGGGAGATGGAAGATTTCCATGGGGCTCCGTCGTCCTGGGTACGAAATTTGGAGGAGATTTGTATAGAGGAGGAGTAAGGGAAGTTGCGACAAACCCTGTAATCCTGTCCTCACTCCTTTCCTCCTTTGGCTGTATCGGAGGGGTCGTTTAAGGCCCCCGAAAGGACATGAAGGGCCTTTTTGTCCGGAGGTTCCAGAAAGGGAGAATTGGTATTATCCTGGAAAGGAGAAGGGGTGGGGGGTGATGCTGATTGATTAGAGCCATTATCGGAACCGTGTTTGGGCCAAAGAAGAGAGAGAGGTTTGTGAGGGAAAGGAAGGCAGGGAATGACGTCTTCCCAGAGCCCCTGAGGCACGCACGGGGTAGGCTATCTTCTATGTTGAAAGGGTTTTCGGAAGAATAAAATTCAAGAAAGACCTTACTCACCTCCCATGTCTCGTTAAGGCCGTGTCACGCTAAAGCAATTTTCGCACGTCGGGCCCCTCGATAAAGCGCCCAACTTTCCTCCCACACAACTTGTACCGTGCTTTGCCGCGGTACAAATAGGTGGTAAATCACAAATTTACATCTGAAAACTACCCAGTGAGGGGGTGTTACGGTGCATTGGATGATGGAAAGATTGAAAGTGAAGTATATGTTAATGGAGTGTTTTTTCCTTCAGTCAAAAGTGGTTCTCCAATGCTCCTTTCAAACTGCTCCTGTCATTCACTCCTTTTCGTTACTTGCAATTCTTTCCCATTCCATCTCTTCATGCACCTACTTTTACTTAGTCTTTTGAATATAATATCAAGTTTCATAAGAATTAAATTATGATTCTGAGCCATCATCCGTCACAGGAAAGCTGTTCGAGTTTTTGAAACTGTTCCTGAAGTGTTCCTATTCCCCGCCCTACCTATACTCCGCCATGATATAGTCTATTTAATATCTCCCTGTGTCCCCGGGAATTTTCCATTTGTACCCACTCCCGAAGGGATTTAAACTAAAGGTTTTTATTGCTAAATTATGTCTCCTGCAAATTTCAACTGGCTTCTCATCGTGGTCATATCTTGCTCCTAGCCCGTAGTGTCCCACTTCATAACCATTCCTCCCTTCCCCCTGCTGAATTCCAATCACTTATCACTATTAGGTTATTCTTTCCCTGGACTTCTATGATTACCTTTTCTAGTAGCTTGTACCCACTATCCTACTCTTCCTAATTACAATTACTTGAAGGTACGTGTGCTTGGACCACGATGACATTAGTTGAAAATACACTAGTTTTAATAAAATGGTGTATTACCAACCGTATAAAGTACATTTCTGCGATATCCCTCCACATACTATATCTAGGTGCTGCAAGATTACAGCTCTCGCAAAATATCCTGGTAGAGACCTGCGCGGCAAGAATGGAAGGTAGAAGTGGGGTGGGGGCGAAGGGAATGGACGTAGGGGAAAACGGAGACGCAACGAGAGCTGATGAGGCTGAGGAACCAAACTACTTCACGAAAAAGGCACGAGTCAAAACGGGACGGCGAGCAGTGGTAAGTCTTCCGACTTCTGGAAGCGCTCGTGTTATTGGCGCAACTGACCCTGCACACTAAACACCATCTTCCTACATTTTTCACAATATTGAAAATTCCGTAGCCCATGCTCTAAAATCATCCACTGCGCAGCGTAAGGAACGATTGCGAGAGCTATATCTTTAGAATATTGCAATATAGAACGCGTTATCAAACTTTCTAAAAGTAGCATATGCTAGGCATGGAATACTAAACAAGTATGTGCTTGAAGAAGAATGCGACATGATTAGTTGCCGACTGAATAAATACGTGAGTATTACCATTTAGATAACCAGAGAAGTTCGTTTTTCATCTTGCGAGAGCCACTGAATCTCCTTCCTTTTTTATGATTGGTAGTTACGCAAAACCTCACATGAATAAAGAGAGCTGACCTGAATATCGATCTTGAAGAAAAATGGGTTCTCGAAATCATGCAGTTCCACTGTCACACGATAAAATACTTAAAAAATGCCGGAGAGAAAGTTATAAAAATTTGTGCGACGAGCGGTTTTGGTGCGTATTCTTCGTCGTCATGTTCAACCTCGTGCGAAGGGAAGAAAAATAGTTCTCTGGTTTTTATCGTCCATCTTACCTCTTTTTTTTTAACCGTCACGGATGCATTATAGAGGATTAGCATTTGTAATGTCAAGGTCCGGGGAAGAATCCCGCTCTAAAACGCCCCGGGAAATACTGTTTACCGCTATTCTTACTCTATTTCGAACCTTCGCGTGGTATACCTACGGGCGGCAGGTCTTACCACTCGTGGGAATCGGCCGCAGTGCAGAGAAATAGGAGGGACGAACGTATCGCTTTGCAATTATCGGTTGCACGGAACTGCTTTCTCCGTCACAGTTGGTGCTATTCGTGTTTGGATATAGCTCGCGTCACGGTTTTCCAAACTCGATCCAGATCTGCGAGTAATGAAAGCCTCAATAATTCAAAGAAAGCTTTCTATATGAGATCAGGGGTGTTGTTTTTCTCGGTGTTAAGAATACGCCTGTGCATAATACATTTTTGGATCATTACTCGTTTTTGTTGAAAGAAAATAGACGATCCTATTCTTTTCTTCTTTGTAACGAAAAGGCAAGAGTAACATTTCAGCCAGGAAAAACATGTGTTTTTGATATCCAGTCCATCCTAAGTTTTGTAAGCGTGTTAAAGTTTAATTTTAGATTTTCTAGCCGGAATTTAAAATGCCCTTTGCCAAAATTGCCATTCTTCTGTTTTTTTAATATTGCGTAACGCCTTAAACATATAGCCATATCACAGCAACAAATAAGTAACCACATGGACAAATAAGTCCGCTACTTCGCCATCGCGGATACAACACACCCGGGCCCAATCACAATTTAATACAGTTTCACTGTTGTGGAATCATAAATATGGCAAAATTCTTGAGCATGCATAACTAAGCAAAAAATTCAAAAAGAAGACCAGCGTCATGAAAAAATTGATGTCCTTGATAAAAGAATTTTGGCAGGAGAGGGTTAAAGTTGTTGGTGAAATAATGACACAGTCAAACACTTCATCTTCAACACTTTATTCTTTTTCCATAATGGCTTCGAAGTATCCACTTTCGTATCGTTTTGTACGTATCGTACAAAGTATCGTTTCAAGGTGAGTGGTTTCAACATCTTATCCTGACGCATATCCACCATATTCTGTTTAATTCTGACATTATTCCAACAGCGATTACGATGTGGTTGCTTAGTTGTCTAGGGAAAAGTAATTTATTTTACTAGCAAGATTTTAGTGTCTCAGTGTCATCATCGATGATAACATGTGTATTGATTTGCAAATTATAAGAATGAGACGCGTTTTAAAATCTTGGATTCAGACGTCGAAAATGCGGATCGGACAATACGAGCCATCGTAGATGATAAAAACAGGAAAAAGCCAAAACTCTTGTATTTCGCATTATAAACAGAAGTTGGGGATGCGTTTGACGTACTATTTGAAGAAGAAAGAATTTTTTTATTATTATCCATCGAAAAAAATTCTGGAGGAGTTTCATCACAATCTTTTTGATGAATTAATATTTCTGACGAAAATGTTAATTCAAATAAGCTAATTCGCAATTTGAAATAACTGTACTGTTACGGTATATTGCTTTCTATAATAGTAATCAATTTACTGGGTAAGTTACACTTATATTTAATAACCGACTAAGATTTTCCCCCTATGTGTCATTGTCAAAGCCCTTAACCATGACCTTCTGCGTTGAAACGTTGGTCAGTTGAGAAATATGGAGCGGATATTTGTAGTGACTCGCTCTTTACAATAAATGTGATCATATCCTAAAAATATTACGCAAAATAATATTTCGTAAGTTCGTAACTCATTCTTGGTAATTGATTGGTTTATTTTGGTAGGAAGATTTTTTCTTTTTTTGTCCACCTGGGGCAGACGATAGAGCTCTCTTGAATACGTAAGCGAATATACTTATTCCTTTTCGTGCTCACTAGTTTTCCGTGAAACCAGTTGCATCAGTGGGAGTGTTGCCTCGGTTCCAATGACTTGCTCTCCGAAAAGAGAATAGAGAACGAGGCAGGAGATAAAAGGCAGCGATAAGGCACAGAGGAGCGTTAGGGGAACGTCACTGGCGTTGATACGATGCTTGTTTTTCTATCCTGTTAACCAACGGAAAGAGCTCCAATGACTTTGTCCTCACACTTCACTCGTGTGAGAAGACTACCGAGGCATCTGAATGGAAAAAGTCAACGGAACTTTTCTTTGATGTGTCGACGCGTCGATACCATGAGCCCTTCGGCCCTCACAATCAGCCAGGAGGTTTTAGGACTTTGGACCAAATATTAGATACATATTATTCCCCTTGCCTCTTTAAAGTCCATTGAGATTATAATTTCCAACACCTTTATTCCTTAATGCATACTTTCCTCTCTTACTAATAACTGTACATTGAAGTGCTTTTTTAAATTAAAAAATTTTAAATTAAAAAAAATTATAAAATATTGTTTTCCTCACAGGCAGTTCCTATTTTATTCGTTAAATTTTTATTCTTATTACTTTCGCTTGTAGAATCAAACATTTACATGTTCTGCTATTTTAAAAAGTTGCATTTTAATATTTTTTAAATATTAAATCGTAACTTATGCATTTTTTATCAATTAAGATATTTATTTATAATAAAATCTAGTTTTAGCTTAAGTTTCTGAATGTATATTTTATATATGTGGGGTTAAATAGAAAAAGGGACTGCAGTAGTCTCAATCTCGCCCTAATAAAGTCGTATTGTTATTATTATTATTTGTGATGTGGTCAGGATTCTAGAAATCGAGATTTTAATCGAATCCTTTTAAAAAATATTCGATAAATTCCAATCCTTGTTTTGCGGGTGGCGAGTGATAACGATCTTGCAACGTAATAATCTCATGAATGATGTAGTTTTACCGTCATAAGTGCTGATAATATGCGCAGAAATTCACAACGACAGGTATTAAATAAAATACTCTCATGAGAAAGGTCTGAATTCAAAGAAAAACGATCACTCCAGATTGCAGAATTTTTTAGCCCACATGGGCCCACATCCCATGGCCAAATAATGCGCCGGCGAAATAATTAATTGCGACTGAATATACACATTTATCTCTTCAATATGATTGGCCGTCTATCGCCGGCTATAACCGCCGGCTATCGCCGGCTATAACCGCAAATCAAAAGCACCCACTATATACCGCGATCACAACTCAATCACGTTGTTGCGCGATCGAGGTCGCGAACCTGTGGTCGAAGTGTACAATATGAAATACGACTCGATAGTGAAGAACAGACAGAAGAGTCGACAGCGTTGATAGGGATGTCTCGAAGGTGACAATTACACTGTAAAATGTTGCAACACAATGAAATATGGTATTACTTCAGGTAACAATAATTCTGATGACAAATTCGCGAGTTGTGATGTTTGTGGTTGCGCTATGTCCCGCGGTTGTGTTTCCAAAGCCACAGGTGCATTGTAGAAGCACATACAGGAACATCCATTATCTGCCCGTGAATTAGAGAAAGCCTGAAAATTTGCGCAAGAAGATAAACAGGAAGATGAAAATCCTGCATTTTATACCTTTGATACTACCAAGAGGTTCCAGTAATCAAGGCAGTGATTTAAAATTTCCAAGTGACGCAGATCCCAGATAAAACATTCGTAATTATTAGTAACAGTTGAAAAAAGTATGTGAATTTGTTTTAGACTTTGATACCCAAGAATTGATCGTTATACTCGTCTTCTGGAACAGAAACCTGCTCTATTTCTACTTAATGCGGGGATTAATTTACCAGCCGAACTTAGCAGTACTGAGTGGACTTACTGGCAAAATGTACAACATATTTTGAAGCCTTTTTATTAGGCTATACTATTACTCTAACACCACAATATCAGAAGTGATTTCATTAGTAAATAGTATTATAAAATTTATGGAAGAACCAGGTAATGTAGGATCCGTATTGCAAGATATGAAAAATGGTATCATTAATGAGATGAATCTCAGATTTTCTGACTTAGAAAAGAGCAGCTTTTATGCTGTTGCAAAAATATTGGCCCCTCATTTTAAAGACAAAATGTTTAGAAGCAAGAAATATTCTCAAGAGGCTAAGAAACTCGTAGTGCAAAACTACAACAGTATTTTCATAAAGAGCATTTAGTACTGCTGGAAATTTGGCAGACAAAAAAAGGAACAGATGAGATCCCGAAAAAGTGAGAATGTTGATTTTTTTAGGAAAAATTTATAACTTATGATTACATTGCACTTTGTTGAAGAACTAATAAAAATTAAGTAAAACTGAGACAGCTGTTCAAATTTGATTTTTTTGTTTAGCTAATGAATAAATATTGAAATTGAGGGCGCAGAAGTGTGGAAAAACGTCTTTGTTCAAAAAGGTACTGGAAAATATAAATGGATTTGAATTTATATTATAAATGCAATTGGTATTGAAAAGTACCTGGGATTCATATGTTTCAGAAGTAAAGATTAGGATTCGAGATTCAATGTATGAGATTCGATAATAAATGAGATTCGGATTTGGGATTTGGATTCGATAAATTTTGGATTCGACCCATTACTAATTATTATGTATACCATCCGGAGAAGACTCCAAATTAGGCTAGACAAAAAATGTTATAAGTATATTAACTACATAGGAAACATTACTCAATAATAGTTAGCAATTAATAGGGATTAATTTTCTGTAAACCCACGTGTTCAGAATCTATAAGAGAGTTTCAGTACAGTTTCGGCTGTACAGTGGTTTGGGATGGACGCTGAAAAGCGGCCTCGCCCGTGGATAAAACTTTCCCTGAGCTGACCCTAGATTTAAAAAATAGTTGATATTCACCTACAACCAGAAACACAAAATAAAAACAAATCATAATGTATGCGGTTAAATTCTAGTAATTGCTTAGAGGTCTATAAACATCCGCTTACGAGCAAGTACAGTTTATATCATGTAAAATATCACTGCAGGCAGGAAGTCAGTTGAGAAGGAGAAGTCTTACTGTTCGTTGCTCTGTTCCTGTTCTGTAAAAAAATGAAAATATTGTTTAAATTGTAAGGTGATATTAATAATGAATTTCTTTTTTTTCATTAACGCTTTTCATATTTCTTTACTCTAATGGATAATTTTTAATATGCATAGTGACTTCATTTTTGCTTTTTTATGTATTATTTACATAATTTTCCCGGAGGATGCTAATAGAAATTAGCAACTCGTTGGCAGAGAATGTATGACTTCTTCGAATCTGACTTAAACTCCATGCATATAAATATTCAAATTACTTTTATATTACCCTTTCTGTAACAAACGTTTTACTCCTGAGAATGGATTTAACCTCATTTTTTAATAATGGAGGATAACAAGAGAGGTTCAAATTATTTTCGTGTGTTAATAACTTTTTATTGCACCGAATGTGGTACGTTTAGCTTTGGTAAACCAGCTGTGATGATTCCAGAGGTATGCACCAGATTCGGCAAAAAAGATATTAAGGGGTTGCATAAAAAACTGCTCTCCTTATTGAGCATGACAAAACAAGAAATATCGCCTAAAGTCATTCGCTTGGTGATGCATCCAAGAACGTCGACCGACTCTACTTCAACCTCTTCTTCAGCGTCTTCTTTAGTTTATGGATTGTGTGCATACCAATCTTCTCAAGTAAAAACATAAAACATACCGGCAGGAATTGTTTATAAACACTTTGCGCGTAATTCAATACTTAACAAAATAAACGTTTTTAGACAAAAACATACACCAGAATGTTTTAAATAAAGTTTTATTTGTAATTTCATACTTTAAAAAATAAAAATGCGGGGTAATTCCCATCAGCAGTGGAGTAATTTTGATACGATGCATTTACTTCGGATTTCTTCCCTTGGCTCCTATCTATGCATCCCATGAAAACACGTTGTACTGGCCTTGCATCATATTTATTTCGTCGTCCAGCAATGGAATGAGTAAATATCAAGGGAAAAAAATAATTATATTGTGATAATTAGTCTACAATTTGTAATTTTTCCCTGCAACTTAGGACTATCAGCTTACAACCATGTTACTCATGTACCAATGACTCCACAAGTAATAACACTCTTTTTTCTTCATAAACACATGATCAGGGAACTAAGATCTCTAAGATAGTTGACTGACAAAATATGTTAACTAATAAATAAATAAAGATGAAAAAATATCCTAATAAATAAATAAACAAATGATTGAATTTTAAGTAAATTAGGAGAAGAATTAGTAAATGAATAATAGTGATTTGAGTTATTGATCCATGAACTGCCTGTTCACAAACTTGACTGGCAAAATTCAGTCGATGTTTCGTGCAGATTGGTTTCTACTTGATTAAGCTTCAGTACTTATTTGTTCGAGGAGCATGTCCCTTGAAATCGATCTTGCTTCCCTCTCATCGAGGCGTAAAGGCGATATCGTTCCTTGCCCATAAATTCTGGAGGCGCAATTGTTTATTTCATTCCTCAATCTCCCGGCGACGGTGGACGCAAGATAATCATGCGATAGGCTGCACTCAATCTTCCTCCCGCTAGAGCCAATCGGGTGAAGGAGAAAGGAGAATGGCCGGAACAGCGTACGGAAATGACTGACGCAGAAATAGGGGCAGCGTGGAAAAGGGTGGAAGGGTTAGTTTGTGTTTTGAATGCGGGGGATTGAAAAAAACGAACGCTTGCATCGTTTCCCCCAAAGGATCCCTTCGTGATATCCGAGGAAAACGGTCGTTCGCACGGGTGAAAAAAAACGAAGGTGTCATAGCGATGTCAAAAAAGGGTGCGGAGTTATGAATGAGATAGCGCGGGAAAGGAAATGGGTTATAGGCGTAGCGAAACTTGCTGTAACTCGCTTGTGAAGAGCATGACGCAAAAGAGAGGAAGGCATAGTAGAGATGTTAGAGAAAACTTCCGAGTCTTCTTCCAGAGGTCACTCCGGGAGTCTTTCGTTACTATTGAGCCCGCTCACCAACATATGATACACCCTCGGTGGCCTCGTAATTTTCCGCTGGTGAATGCCACCAAGTATCGCTGTATCTGCTGCCTGTTGTTAGGGTAGTTTTCCATAAAATGACTTAAATGTCATTTTATTCTTTATTTAGTTACCTATAGAAGGTGTTTTTTATATAGCTGACAAAATCCTACCTTTCCATACTTTATTTTTACGATTTGACTTTGAAATCACATTCTTCAAAATGCATGGACGGGTGGACATGGAGGAAAAAATGAATTTTTCCATCAAATATGAATGCAATTTTCGCTTAAATAGATGAAAAGGAGTGAATCCTCCCAGGAAATTGAATGATAATAAAACATATGCCCAGGAAATTGAATGATAATAAAACATATGCCCAAGTATTTCCAACGTATTCTTTGAGTTACATTATATTACTCAACATCAATTAGAAATGGAGCTAGTATCGACTCCTATGGCTGAACAAGTGTTCATTAAACATACAAACCTCGAGTAACCTGCATCTTTATTAACTTTATTCTCTTATTGATAATGGATTTTATTATTGAAAACAGTATTTTTGAATCAACATGATCAAAACGTGAAATTCAGTTTGTTTTTCTTCCTCACTCGCGATGGAACCTCGTTAAACAATCTCGTTTACTCGTTGAGAATTGATAGTGAAATTCGATAAACCGCGCTAAATTTGTTATTGCCTTTAATATTTGTGATATTTTCCGCAGCGATAATTAATTTTTTCGGATAAAATTTAACCAACAGTCTTAAGCGGTAACGTGTCGATGGAGAAAGGGATTACTATTTTCCACTTCATAAGAACTATCGCAAGATATCTGACGATGGTTATGTTCTCATAGTAAACAGAAATTCTTAAAAATAGTATTAGAAAGGGTTATGATTATATTTGAAATTGTCGAGAAATACCAAAACATCGTGGAGATTGTGACTTGCTAAAATGTCCCCATGTGTATTGTAGTCTCCATGTCCCCAGCGGCTCCCCGCCCAGTCTATCCATCGGTTGTGTTATAATATCATTTTCCTCGTATTTTTAAAACATATAGCTGCTTCCCTTTGAATTTTATATGTTTAGCGAATCAAGGGCCCAAAATATCGCGGGGTATTCCAGATAAGCCCAAATATTCTTTCTTTCATTTTTTCCTCCGAAGACCTTCTTAGTATTCGCTTGATTAACCCTAACTCATTTGGGGTAGCGAGATATATGTTTCGTATGCCTTCCTTTAAATCTAAATCTGACGGTGATTCCCAAGAACACCTTTATTTTTACCATTTCCAATTTATATGTAGACATGGCCTTGGTGTGAATTTTTTCTATGAAGTGTACTGTAGCGAATTTACAAAGATTAAGCGCCGAATCCTGCTCATGATACCATTTGTTGGCCTTGTTAAAATCAGGTGAGAGACCTCGTAAGTTCGCAAGTGTGGAAATTTCTCGGTACATGACCGGATTAATAGATGATTGTATTCTTGCTGAATGGCAGGTGTTTATGCTAGGCCACGGCTACCTCGCAAAAAAATGCGTTTGCGGAACGCCGGCATTTCCTCCACTACGATGGATTGCTTACAGATGTAAAAATACAGTTTTTTTACTTCGATGCAGTAAAGATACAGCTACGTCGCACGTTTTTTTTAAAGAAAACGTTGTTCCTGACATATTAAGTGTATAGAGCCTAAATCAACCAATTTTGTCGGCTCAGTACGTGGCAATGAGTGGCAATATGTGGGCCACAAAGGTCTTATTACATGGACTGACCCTTTTTCTTTGAGTTCCAAACTTTCTCATAAGAATATTTCCCATCCTATTTGCACAATCGGGGAAAGCGTGAAACACGTCACGTTGCGCTTGGTCGCGATGAAGGCACCGATGCCTGGGCCTCTTCCGGTCTGAGCCTCCAATTCAGCCAACTGTATACCTTTGGAGCTTCGTCCTTCAACCCTCTCCTCCCTAAACCGCCCGAAGAAACTTCTCGGCAGATGGAAATGAAATACCTTCTTGCCCCAGTGGTACCCCTATTTTTCTGTGCGATGAGATGCCTTTGGACATCGTTTGATTTAACATGAAATAACTTGTAATGAAATGACGTATTTCAATTTTAACAACATCATTAATTTAATTCAAAATTAATTTATTGAAATAAATTTTTCTTATTATTCCCTGTGTGAAATATCCTATTCCATTGCCTTTTCTTGGTGATATTGCAGAAAATACCCAAATTTGCTGGGAGGCAAATCACAGCTATTCCAACTTCCTCTCCTTTCCTTCCCCTCCCCCATCCCTACCTAACTTTATTCGTGTTCTCGTCGCGCTGATGGTTCTGTATCATTCAATGATAATCCTAGGCTGAGTTTTATTCCACTCTCCTTCGGAAGAAATTATCTTGCAAGCATCAGCTTATAACCGCTACTTTGTAGATCATAAATGAAAACTCACTCCTATTTCCATTCCGCTTCAAAATTAGATATTTAAGTTGGTTTGAGGGAAATTTTATCCCGAGTCATCATGGAGACCATATTCGAATTTAAGTTTCTTAAATATCATTAACAGTAACAAGTATGGAGTGAATATTATAAAACAAATGGCACCAAAGTATCGTTTTATATCACTGAAATTGTCAGTTATTAGCTACATATTCATGCATATTGCATAAGTCTTTATATTGTCTCATTTCTTCTACACCACACGGTGAAAATACCTTCAAAATCGAAGATCTTTCTTTTTTTGCAATCCCTTGAATATCATTGCGTTGAATAAGATTTCCAAAAATTGTCGATAATTATTACCTACATACCACGCACTAAAAGATCTGCTCGAAATCTGTGCGTTAGAAATTCCTTATATTTTAAGTGACTTCTCTGGAGTATAAACCCGTACCATTTCCCATGAAAAATGGCTGGTATTTTTTATCAAATAACTCGAAAATTATAGTCATTATATCTGATGTTTTGTAATAATTAAAAAGCTGATTTTGCTAATCGGAATTCTTTGAGATTAGACCAAATTCATTGAACTGTGTGTGAAATTATATCTCGTTCAAACTACCTACATCGATAACCAAGCATCTTAATTGAACTACTAGTAGTGAACGATCCAGATGAGAGCAATCTAGCGCATTCCCCTTGAAAGTCGAAGCGTAATTACAGCAGGGTAGTAGAAACTTGGGAAGTAGTGGAGGTGAAGCCAGTAATTAGGACTTCCCAAACTAACGATTCCACTTTAATTCTCTCTCTTGAGAAACTTTTGGTCTACATCCCTGGTGGAGTAAATAGTCCAAGGAACGTGAGTGCTCGGGACGATTCGCTTAAATTTACTTTTGAGTTTGCGGAAATAGATTGAAAAGGATGGGAACAATTAAGTTCTCAGATGTGCGTAAATACCACCCTCTTCTTTTAATGGAGAAAATGCACACTTTTCACCATTTTGTTGTTAAACCATTAACCCTCTTATTCGTCAGACATTTGGCTGAATTTATTCCTTATTTCAACTGAATACGTATTTCCATTACATGGCAGGAGTTGAAAAGTCCACTGCAAAGTTATTTATATGACAGAAATCATTACTAAATTGTGATTATCCTTGGTTGTATGAAATCTCACCAGGAAAATTGCAAAATGCATGCCTTTTACTTTTTATATTGGACATAATACTGTTAGTAATTGGAACGAAAATATAAGCAAAATGGCATGCAACAGACTCATGCGTATTGCAATAGATAATCTGCTCACAGGTAGAAGAAACGTTGGTTGGCCAAAAAGAAGATGGTGTGACAACTTAAAAATGGAACAAGTTATAAATCAAGACGAAACGATAACATGAGCCTGCTATGGAGGGAAAAGAAGAAAAATAAAACCAATACATTTGTAGAATTATGTTTGAACGAAGGTTTTAACCAATAATCAACCAGCGATACTGCAGTCTTCCCCACAACAACCAACGCTGTAGTGCACCCGGAAGATGAAGAAGTTCACATATGTAGAATGTTTTTTGAAAGGTTAATAGAAATTGTGTGTATGATAAGATTAGAAGCTAATGTTATTGCTCCTGGATATTAGACACCTTAGAATATAAATGAAAAGTTACATGTAATTCCCAAAAACATACTTTTGCTTTACATGTATGTTGCATAACTTTTAAATGCCGTAATACTGGTGGAAATGTGGATAGTCGCAAGTCAAAAATTCCATTCCAAGAGGAAATATTGATCGAATGATCAAATATAAATGAACGATATATTGTACACATCTCTAATGAGTACATATATGTCGTCTCTGCATCCGGCCATGTAAGAAATTTGCCTACCAGCATATAGCGGAGCGCCTATAAGATTCCGCTGGAAAAGGCACGCGGTGGTTGATCCATTTTAGTCGAGGGATAGAGAGTCCTCGTGAAAGCGACCATTCGTGCTTTGCCGTAGCCCGTGACTGCACGTATTTTACCGTGACGAGGTGACGTGATTCAAGGCATACTAACCGCCAACCGATGAACCGTGAGGTGGCTAAAGAGATTAAAATGGAATGGGGTAACTGGGGCTCATGTGTCATGAAAAGGACTCGGGTTAGCGATGATGATAAGGCGGACACAATAGAAGAGGCAGTGATAGGGCGTCGCTGTGGTGCTGGATTTCAGCGAATCTAAAGCGAATAGTGCAGTTGATCAAGCATCACAAGCTCCTTTCGTGTACGCTGAGAATTCCCGTCTTTGAAAGCCAATTTTAGGCGTCATATTTACCATATAAACATGCAACGTTTCATGAAATGTATATGCAGATCCCGCCTAACCTCGTTGTAGTAGAAAACATGGAGCTGAATAAATCGCATTATAAATTTAACCCTTTTTTTGGTAGCGTCGTTCTCCTTTTGATGTCCTTGGAACTGTATCATTATCTTACAACGCACTACCCAAGTAATTGAATTGCTTTACTTGCGCCAGTTTGTGTCCTCCTAATACTAATATGACCAGTCTTGCTTTCTTTTTTCCTTCAACATTTCCTAACTTCAGTTTTCTTTTGATCAATCTTCATTTCGTATTAATGCGTACATTTAAGTAAAATGTGAAGAAAAGTTTGACAAAAAGTTTAATATGGAGTTTAGATTCGGATGGTGCAAAAACTTGGACTCAGAAAAAGGTATACGAGATTTGGATTCACACGTTTTGAGATGTGGGTGTGGAGGAGAATGGAGAAAGTGCAGTAAACAGTAAGGAAGACGAGAAAGGATGTATTCGGTACCGTGGAAGAGGATACGAAGAGATTAGATGGAGGAAGATTAGTTGATTGGAACAGGCAATTAGAAGCGAAGAAACCATAAGGCCAAGGCCCAAAGGCCGTGATGAAGGGGAGGATGTTGGGTAAACGGAGAAGGAGAAGAGATAAAATTGGCTTAATGGATATTGTGTAGAGAAGTAGAACGTATGTTGATATGAAGGAAGTAGTTATGTGGAGTATAGATTATTTTTTTCCATTTAAACCTGCCTTTACCGGTATCTTGCCCAGGTAAAATAATCAATAATTACTTCTACGCAAGTTACCTGCTTAGAGGATACTCATTCATGAGCGTAATTTGGAATTGTCAGCTATAAATCGCTTGCACTGAGAGTCTCCCCTGCCACACACTCCTGAGGTGGCTTGCAGGGTATTTTGTAGATGTAGATGAACCCACATCCCTCACGCTGATAGTTTTGACCAAATTAGCTTTCCTGACGTCCTCATCCACCTTTAATCTTATAGATGCCTTATGAGAATTAGAATCTAAAATATTACACAATTTTCTCCTCCAGCACTCTCTTCAACCTCTCCTCGCTTCTTCGTCACGTATTCAACAATCAATAATCCCTCCAAACGTTTCTTCTGTATCTTTCGAATTTGTTCTACCAAGCTTTTCTCCTCCTTATCCATTAAATCCAACGTTTTATGGTCCGCCCTTTCTCTTAATTTAGCCCACCCTCTGTATCCTTTAAACCAAGTCTCAATAGCCTTCATTCTAGGCTCATCCTCGTTGATGAAGGACTTAAGTTTCGTAATCATGCAACGCCTACACTCCATGCAATAGTACTCACTAACGTTTTATTCAAGTTTTATGAGAGTAGGAGGTGTCTCATAGCATCCATTAGTTCTCAGCATTTTTATTGGTTAATTGGAGTGCAACTTTCTTGTTATTACAATGTTTTCATTCAGAACTTAATGCATCGTTATAGGCGTTATTGATTGATGAGTGAGCATTTTGTTAGTAAATAGGACAAGTTCACAAATATTTGAAAAAAAATGTTTTATCGAGTTACTCTTCTTTCGCCATTCGGGTGAAAAATACTTAAGCAGTTAGTGTAGTATCCATTGCTTAAAAAAGGGCATTTGGCTATTCATTATCACATCCACCAGCTTCATATTACTCATTAAATTCAAGTTTACCATGATTCGTACCTTTTAACTGTTGGTTATTATTTCATTAAAGTCCTATCTACCTGCTGTGATATATTATGTCCTCGCGTTCCAAGGGACACAATTTACACGCAAATGTCTATGTAGGTATTTTTTTGCTGACAACCCAATGGCCCAGATTTGTGCGTCACATAACGGTGGCGATTCATTTAGCCCATATGGCATACGACCGGCATACTCCTGAATTCACGAGTCTCGGACGAAATCAAAACAGATGGCGATGGACTCCCGTCCTTCGTTCCTTTAGAGGCCAACGATCTGGATCAACCCTATTTGAGGGAGTTCTTTCATATTGGGTCCTCCTGCATGGCCTGGCCAATCGATACGGCATCGTCCTTTGTTCCTCGAATTCATTTGGGCGTTGACCTCTTTAACAAGAGCGCAGTTCGTGGAGCAGCTGCGATCTTCAAAGGCTTCGGATGCTTGAGTTGTCTTGAGTGGCAGAGGGAGAAAGTTCGTGGCGAAGAATGAATAATCACTTGCTCAAAGGCATAGTTTTCGGGTGCCTAATCCCGACTCCTTCTAAAACCTAGTTTATTTTTACTTGTTTCAAGAATGCGGACCGGGTACTTCATCTCAAATGACGGAATATTGTATTACCTACGTCGTTTTTTTTCTTTATCAATACCTCTTTAGATTGCATTGATAGTGGTATTTTTTAAATTTTCATATAAAAATGTAAATTAAATGAGAATTTATTTTGTGTTTTGATTTTGTTTATTAACAAAAACTGCCAATTATACCGTATTTGTTTTTGTAATGGGTTTACCGTTTTCTGATTTTAGTGTACGACGATCTCTTTGCCGTTCGTTTTATCATTCTTATCGTGGTACAGCTGAAGTATGCTTGTAAATACTAATGTGAACACGTTGGTTATTGCAAGTAGTTGAATTTGTTAATTAAGGAGCGTATTATTTCATCTTGAACTCTTGACAACTTGGGCTTTACTTCCTTCCTACATGGTGGTCAACTTCCAAATCGAAATTACAGTGCACCCAACCTTGCAATACAAATTGTTTGCTTACATTATTTTTAGTCTATCTCAGCGTTTGTTACGCTAAAATGTACTTATTCCTAATTCTAATGGCTAAATGCTTTGCCGCACAACCTATGTCGTTACTTTGCATCGTTCAAAGGCCACATTTATTTTGAATAATCTTTTTCAAGTCACTTGCCGTTGCACTTTGCCTACTTCTTGCATGAAGAAAAAACGTATTTTGATAATCCTAAACGACAAATTAGCAGTTTTCGTGAAAATCACTTCACCTTAACGTAACTCAGCTCGTACATTTTCGGTCTGAATAGTTCTCCGTGGAAGTTAAGCTTGGTTGACCTAGGGCTGGTGATTTTTTTGTGGAGAAGAAATAGTGTTTTAGGTCACCTAAAGAGAACCACGCATTCGTTTATCATTTTAAGTGCCAGTAGAGGCCATTTCTGGGTGCTGTAAATGTTTTTCTTTTTGACGTGGATGTGATTGTCATATCCTTACTACTTCCCTTGAAACACACAGGTTTGGTAACGTCAAAGAAACTTTTCGCATTCATCTTCCGAAAATCGTTTTAGCTGAATAAGTTTGACATTGAGTTCTTGAAACCTCAGCTTCCTCAAGTTCCTGGCATTCTCGAATATCACGTGAAATTTAAAGCCTTTGCTGCTATGGAAATGCAAATATTCTGATTTTCTATGCTTAAATCGTAAAATTTTATGGTAGATAAACCTGGGTGTGTTAACATAAGCGTGAGAGTAGGCTAAACTGAGTGGGCATGGGGTACCTGAGAAGACTTGCTGGCAGAAGTTAAAGGGATAGGGTTTGGAGTAAATGGGCGTCCTAGTGTTAAACAAAATATGCGTTGCATACTCCAGTAATGGACGTACATTAAGGAATATTACAATATTTTTCGGGTTGCGTCCGCGTACGTTGTTTGGAATATCAACTGTTTCGCCAGCTATCCTGCTGGCGTCCTCATTCATCTGATCAACGCGGCGGAAACCTGAGAACAAACATTACAGAATTGTGCTTCGTTGGTTTGGCCATGTTAAGAAAATAGTTGAAGGCCGAATAACGAAACATATGCATGATATTGGAGTGAATGATGTGAAAGGATGGAATATACCGAGGAAGTCATGGGTGAATGTGGAAGAAGAGACTCTGAGAATAGAAGGAATATTAGGAGCCTTGATAATAGAAGACCGTGAATGAAGTAATGAATTAGTGTAAGATAAGTGAAGGAGACTTGCAAGGACAGGGCATCATGAATGAAATTACCAGTTACCACGGCCTAAATGCATTAATCGAGTTCTTTGACTTTTCCTCCCGGGATTTCCTACCGAATTCTATAAATCACACTATCCCTCTATTTACACTATTTGAATCACCAATCTCTGCTAAACTGCCCTAGATGACCTTTTTATGTTTGTAATAGGTCAGACACTGGTGAGCAACAAGGCATGATTTAGAAGTTCCAACCTAAGGGTCTCTCGCCCATTCTCTGTTGGATAAGGTGTATCGAATGAATTTGCCATACTCAGAAATTGAGCTAATCCCTTTGCAATGTTCCTCTAAAGATCTAGCTCTTTTTGAATTTCTTTCTTAGGGCAATTGTTTGCATATTTCATCGCCATTTTCTCAGGTATTTTAACATTACTGGTCTTTTTAGAAAAGACAATAAATCGTTTTTTTTAATTTTATAATTCACTACTTTCATGTGGTGCTAAAAAAATCTTTCGTATAGACAGTGGTAAAAAATGGTTATCGGTGCTCTTAATTAAAAACCTATTCAACTATTACTGGGGTTCTCAAGTAGTTGGGAATTTCCCCACTGTACAAGGGGGTGAAATAAAAAAAAGCTAGCCAAAATCAAAAGGTGATTTTTTTCAAGCCAGGAAGCTGAAACTTTGCATAAATATTTTCAAAAGACCTGTGAATGCGGTGACGTAAAGTATTTTCCTGAGTACTCTACAATAAACATTTTGTATGAGGTCAAAGTTGCACAAATTTCGCAAAAATGGTCTACACTCAATTTTCTTACAAAATCTTCAAAACCAAGCCTTTGCTAAGCCTTTATGGTAAAAGAATTGGAATAAAAAGGGAAGCAGTAAAATGAAACTGTTTTTCGTCTTTGTTATAATGTAAAATACTTACTTTTTATCATTATTTACTAAAGATATTAAACAAAATGGCGGACCCTCATTTTTGGTCATTTTTTTAATACATGTAGAAAAATAGTTATTCGCATCGCCGAGCATCGCGAAGTAACTTATATGGGGAAACTCTACAAAACTTTCAAGTGTGTGGAAAAGATTGTAGCCGCATCCACTCCGCTATGGAGATTTTTGAGATACAAACATTGAAAAGAGCCTCCATCTATTATATTTTGGAGAAATCGCGGAAATAATTACGCATTTTGTCACATAGGGTAAAGGTTTAGGAGGTACAAAAAGACTACTTTCTTAGGGTGCACCGCGGGCGGTTCTCTTTTTAGCAACTAAACATCTTTAACGGAGACAGCATGCATACCACACAGGATTATTGTATCTTCGAGGCCACCAACCCACAGCTGGTGTCGCACGGCTGTAACTCCCCCGCTCCCTGCACTGCGGTTGGGTAGACGGCGAAGGGTCGTTTATTGGCACAGCGGAACGTTTTCGGGGAATCTGCGGGGTTACGATCCCTATGCTTAAGTATTTTGTGTATTTTGAATGTCAGTGTCATTTTTCATTCAGTGCCAGGGAGAAATGCCGTGGAGGGCTAATTTGCTTGACCCTTTTACGTCATGATTACGTAAGTTTACTGTTTCTTAAAATGTATCAAAATATGCACTACAAAATTCGTTTTTTGCTTGTATTTCTACTGTTCACTATCTGAATATTCACTGTCATCACTGTCTGAATAAATCAGGTCTTTTTCTGTTTCATTCAATAAGAGTAGCTCTTTCACTTCCTTTCACAAGCCTGTGGATTTCTTAGGAAGAACTTGAGTGCAGCTGGAAATTAGAGCATCTCATGTGAGGAGGAGTCTCTAAAATAAATCCTGATTGGTGGCCACTCTGGGTGTTTTTCTGGAGAAATCCTCACAAAAATTTCTTATGTCTTTACTACACGCTTCTATCGCCTCTTCAGATAATTGCCCTAATGGTAGTTTACATTCCTTTGCGATATCGACCCGTGAATCAAAGTTTGTGTACCGTGGGTGGCATATGATACCACGGGTAAAATGGCACATATAATTCTTCAGTTTCCATGCAGTACCGCCTAAACTCGAACTCTTTAAGATGCAGGCACCTCGATATTGCCTTTAATATTGTTGAGAAACGCTTAATCAAGTTTATGTCGATTCCTTTTATGAAAATAGAAATTTGTTTGAAGAAATCAAAGGTGGTCTAAAGCAAATTAACTTCAATGTAGCGTCAGAAGGTGTTAATAAAGCATTCAGAAAATTATGTTTCCCTCACACATGTTATTTCTGAGGATATGGGAAGGTGCTGAGGGTGAGTTTTGCAATAAAATATTTTGGAATGAGAAAGTAATTTCTTCAGACGCCCAAAGGTGCCTAATAAGGTGTTGTAATGTAAGCACAAATTTAATTTAAAAAGATTCACTAAAATACTTCTTAATAATCTTTAATCATTCGAATATACTTACATGACGGCGTTGAAGAATCTGGCAAATTTTTCAGCAAATGTTCGGGAAAAACGGCATTTACCTTTAGCCATTCACCTCAACGCATCAAAAATCTCTCTTTATTCCGTGAGCTCTGTTCCCACGGTGACACATGTCCATTATGAAAGAACCTCTTGACATAATCACTTATCTCCTTTAAAACTTCATTATTCATTTCCAAATGCAAACTTTCGGCGAGACAATTTAACAAGTACTTTGTCTTTATACGAAAAACATTTTTCAATCCCATTAATATTTTACAATCCCAGGTACATTTGTAAACGTTTGAAACAGTCGAGGCATTTTCTTTAATTAACACAATCAATCCCTAAAAGTAAGCCGAAACTATAAGTTTAAAAGGAAATAGGCGAGTACAATTTTATGCACGTTCCAAAAGAAAAGAATATTCGAAAAGCGAATCGGCATGACATCAAGGATTCTACGATAATAGTGACGTATTACGATTCGAAGCAAATTAATATATAAATAACGCCAAAAACGTTATTACAAATGAACCATTAAGAAATACACATCAGGTTGTCCTAATACAGTATATACGTACCTTGAAAAAACGCTGATTCTTGAAGTGGTTAGCAACGTATCCACACCACTACGAGTAGTAGAGGGAATTTCGAGAGATCCAATGCTGACACCAATACGAGTGAAACCCGAGCTAAAGTTTCAAAAAACTACTGCTTCACCCCACTGAAAATGAAACTGAATGCTTTTGTGCATTTATGTGCAATATGTTATCTTCTGTAGATTACTTAAAATTGGTTGTTTTGATTAACTGGTTCTGTGGTGTTAAATATAGTTTATTGAATGCCACAGAAAAAAGTTGATTCTCTCACAATCTTAAGCAAGCATATTTTGAGTTTGACGGTCTTGGGAAGGGGTAGTTATATTCGGATCTGTGGTGAAAGAGGAGAATTAAGCGAAAAACTTTGAATATTACTGTATTATTTCCATTACTTCATCGTCATTATTCTATGTGGAAGCCTCTACGCCTTCAGTTTACGTAGCTAAAGAGGTTGGGAACAAGGAAATTGAAACATTTGCTACTTTTGCTGACTCGAGCGTGGAAATTTCAATTTCGGCGAAATAGTGAGAGTCGCTGCCTTTGGGGAATTGACGGTGCTGAAGTGCCGAGTGTGTATTCGGCGCGCTGGTCAGAGTAACACCGGGGCGAGTGGGGGAGGTGGTCATTAGAAAAAGAGGTCACCTACGGGGGGGGGGGGGAGTGGGAGACAGTTTGTGAAAGACTTTGTAGTCTAGGCATCGCGCTATGGTGCAGCATACATGTCTACACTTTTCACTCCTGTCTTTTCTTTCCCACAATGGTTGAGCGTATACATAAAATAAGATGATTCTTGTATCCAGCTACATGGGGCACAGGGGAATATTGAATCCATTGCAAAGCGCAGCTGGCTATGTTGAATGGATAAGCTGTGCATTATATACTCCGAAAAAAATCATATTGTTAGTAAATATATCACAGTACCATAAAAATTTATTTATAAAATGCAAATTGGAAATAATTTCTAAAATTATATGGAGAATATGTTATATGCTTAGAAGATGACTGCATATAATGCACCTGATGATGGTGAAACAGCCAAAACCGGTCGTTTGTAGGAAAATAAATTTGTGGAAAAAAACAAAGTTGTTTTCTTCTAATAAAATAAAAATATTTTAAAAAGCTTCAATATTAATAAAACTCTTGAGTAGTTAGCCATGTTGGGTGGATCATGTATTTGCAAAGACACAGGACTCGCATTCGTGCGTGAAGGCGCCTACTCTTTTCTTAAATCTATGGGTTCAGCGTGATGGGACCAGATGATGTTTTCCTTTCGGGGAATTGGGCTGATGTGGCACGTCGTATACAATCGTGGATGCGATTATCGAAGATATTTTATCGCTTAGCGTGACCCAACTCTGCTCCCGATCAGTTTTGACGTACGCCGGGAGAAAACAAGTGCGCAATTGTGTTGATGAGTGAATAAAGCAATAGAGCGAATGGAGAGCTTCCTTTTGTCTCTTTTTCTTCGAATTTTTATCATGCATCTATTTTCTCCAACTCTACGTTGGGCTTCTTTGCTGGTGATTCTATCTGTCCGTTTAATATTCATCATTCTTCGGTGCCATCACATGTCCAATATGTCCATACCAGTTTGCTCTTCAGCCATTAATGCCCAAGCTTTTTTATGCATAAGAACATTTTCCATGAATAAGTTGTAATGAAGTGCTCTCTTACTTCAAAGCTTGATGTCCCCGGCTGTTAGTAGGCTCTTCTTTTGTTAAGACCTATTGAGTAATTTAGATACGTACTGATTACAGGCATTTGAATTTAGTTGAGAAGTTTCGTGAAACGATCTAGTCGAATGTACTCATTTCATTCACTTTTATTTGGTCGAGTATGTTTCCCTACCCTTAGACTGCTGATCATCGGGGCAGGTCTGAGCCAAGTAATTCAGTCTAGGTCATAAGTAGCCAAAATTTTGCGTGGAAATTAAGATTTGACAATTCACTATTCTCCCGAATATTTAGATCATGAATCGATGTAGTACTTTAAAAGTGGTAATATGTTTCGTTTTTTCTTAAACTGCTTTGCGCGCATGAGTATCTCTCCGTTGAAGTTTAATTTTAACATTGTTCAAACGAGATAGTAAATTGATATTAAAATATCCTGAGTGTGTTTAAATATTACGCTGGGACTCCTATTTCTGGCTCTCTGAGAAGACTACAAAAAGCTCATAAAAAATCTCTTCTGCCAATTCTCTTTCTAACCTATAGTCTTTTTCTTACATCTGATATTTCTTCTTTCAATTCCTCGAATAAAATGTATCAAGATTTCTGACATTTTATTTATGACTACACGATTGAATGTCATGTATCCATATTGAATTCAAACGCTCTACTGTATTTACCACTCTAGTCCCAACAATTTTTAAGGCGGCTGAACTATTTAGTGATAAATACTAGACGCTACTTGAAAAGATTAGTATCTTTGTTTCATTTGATTGAGCTGTTCTCTTCACAGTATATTTTCTTGCTTTTTCCTGGCTTATGCGTTTTCCTTTTAATTTCTTTTCTTTGCAGGATAAGGGAAGGTAATTGGGGACGGGGTAAAAAAGAAAATAGGTTTAATGGACGGGATGACGAAGAGTAGGACGTATGTTTTGATTAAGAAAGAAAATGTGTACGTTGATACAACCCTGACCATGTAATAATCAATATGATTTTTTACTCACTTCTATTGAAACCTACCTTAACGGGTAGAACATGTACTTATATTAAAAAAATAACAGTTGAATGAGAGATAAATGTTTTTTCCAACTTTTTAAATGTAACTTATTTCACGATTCCTACCTCAAGTCACCCATTTATATATGCGACAGATGTATTATTCCAGGCGACTCGGCATGGTCAACGATTCCCGCCCCTGCATTGCATTACATTTTGTCGTATCCACCGTGGTGCTGCGTAGGACAAGATCACTTTCTCTCCCAATTTTTACCTTTACATTTGCGAATTTATCTCCTGGGCACGCTATTTTCAGGAAACCCAAACACCTTCCTCTGATGCGAATTAAAGGAATATTTTATACGAACGATACACTCGTTTTATATCAAATATTTTTTCCCGAATGTCTATTACAGTTTTAATTTATTACTACTTATTCGTGAATTTATCTCCTTGGCTAGCTATACTTGTGGAACCCAAATATCGAAAGAGAATTAAAAGTATATTTTTTTACGAACGATGTACTCGTTTTCTTAGCAATTTATTTTTTCAGTTTTAACTAATTGATACCCATTCGTGAGCTTACCCCTCCTGGCTAACTATACTTCTGAAACCCAAATATATTCCTCTGTAGAGAATTAAAGGTATATTTTATATGTACCGTGTAACATGTTTTTTAGAAAATGCTTTTTTCTCAAAAATATTTTTTTTAAGTTTTAATTAATGGCTACGTCTTCGTGAATTTATCCCCCTGGCTAGCCATACCTACTCATGAAACACAAATATTTTCTCTTTAGAGAATTAAAGGTATATTTTATTTGAACAATGCAATATATTTTTTAACAAACCCTTTTTTTCTTAAATATATCACACGGTTTTAATTTATAGTTACTTTTCCATTTTATTTGTAATGCCCTTTGATGAATATTCACGTCCGCCACGCGCCCGCGAATACGGTTCCCTCTCTGAGTGTCCGCCGCGTGCTTCTGGGGCGTCGGCGCCGTAGTCGGGGCTAGTCGTCGGCACGCCCCTTCTCTCATCGCGCGCGCCAAAGCCACGCCGATGCCCCGACTATCGATCCGACCGTGTGTGCGAGCTCCCGCGTCGCCTCGCGCGGCGCGGCGGGGCGGCATTGCTCCACGGGAAGGGTTGTGGGAGGTTCCGCGGAGAGGGAGGAGGAAGGAGGAGGGGGTGGAGACTATTAGGACCAGTCACGAGGAACACGTCTACGCTCTACCCTTCAGCGTGCTCTCGCATCACGGAGACGACAACGACAAACAAACCTTCCCTTTCCCTAGATGAAGGAAATTATGTACTCAAGGTTTATTCAATGACCTACTAACAGTGGCTGATATACCAACTTAATCGTCATAATCATCAGTAGTCGTCAATTCGAAGATTGGTTTGCAGCACAATTTAATGATAAAACAGAAAAATTAAATCATTGGATATCTATGCTATTCAGGCTTTTGGTTCAGCGATTATTTAATATTATGCAACAGTCTCGCTGTGCTATGTTGCTGGCTTCGTAGGGGTTTAAGAACAGCAATGGCTTTTTTTCAAAAAATAAATAAACAATTCCAGCACTTGATGATTTTGAGAAGTAAAAACTTAATTTCGAAGAAATCTCTTCCAGGTATAAGGGTGTTTATAACTGTCCTCTCTATTTATATTGTTTGGTCTTTTTTCTATTTCAATCGCCTCCCTTAAGAGCCGCGAAAAGTAACTGCTTTCTTTGTGTAGTAGCACGGCGAAACTGTTGCATAACATTAAATAATTAATCGCAAAACCAAAAGCCTGAATAGCGTACACAATGAGCTGCGAAAATCTACAAAAAAATCATTGGACTCTTTGTGGATATCTAATTGGCAAAACTTAATTTTTTACAGTAGGTAGCTAAAAAACACCCTTCGCTTTTTCTGGACGAGAGATATTTTATGCCTACCTATGTATTCATCAGTAACTAAAAACCTTGCATGATGTAAACTCGTAAACTACGGTAATATTGCTGAGTAATTGACAAAAATTACGTACTTAAAGGAAGAAGTGACAACCTATAGTTTAAAAAACTAAGAAATTAAGAGACACATTGGCAAGGCTAAAAGAGCATCAGATGCCATTAACGATAATATGAACTAGACAAATGAATACGTATATAAAAAACAAAAGTTGAAGTGTTCATAAAACTATAATTAGACCAATTATAGCTTAGGTATGTCATTGAAGTTAAATTGAAAATATCACACGCAGATTAATATTACTATAAACAACCGAAATGAAAACCCCAGAAAATATTTGCAAGACCAACAATAGATCAAATGAGCAATGAAAATACAAGAGAATACAAGATGCGAAATAACAACTATAAACACCTGGGCTAATGAACGGAGAATTATGTGGAAAGACCACATAAAATCATTGGAAGATAGCTGGGTTTCAAGGAATTCGAGAGATCAGTGACCAGAAGGAAAAAGGAATGCTTAACGACCCGTGAAGATATGTATAGAATCTAGGTCAGGATTAGTAATTGGCAAATAACTGGCTGAATGGCTAAGGGAAAAAGAGTATGGTCCATACACTTGAATGAACGAAGAGTTATCATCATTATTGATGCCTTCTTTAACAATTAAAAGGGGTTTGTATGGATAATAGAAACCTCTCCTTCACGTATGGCCAGTTGCAAAAACATTCCAAAACTTCCAGTATTGTAATGGTGGTTGTGTAATTTTCCGCTGACAAGCGTAATTAGTCGGTAAAAGAGTTTTATTACGACGAGTGATAAATTTATTTTTCACAACGACTTTTTATAGAGAGGAAAACTAAATTCATGCTAAGATAAACGTACATACATTTTTTCTAGCAGCACGGGAATTCATCGAACGATAGAAGCATTGAAGTAAACGCCCTATGATGAGATGAGTTTAGAAGTTGGTGATTCCTGCAATCCATGTTTAGTGATCTACATCTACAAAATACCCTGCAAGCCACCTCAGGGGTCTGTGGCAGGGGGTGAGTAATCACCAACATGCATTACACTATACCCTAAAGTTAGTGTAACTACGACTAATTATGCATTAGCATATCTCGATAATGCTTATCACGAGGTGAAGCCTCAAGGGCATGCACTGCACTACAAATATTATCACAATGGAGAGGGACCGTTAATATATATGTATTTTGAAACTACACAAATGAGACTCATGACTTATGTAGAAAACATGCACGGCGTGCTGTTAGTATTAGGTAACATAAGGATTCAAGTATTAGGGAGTACTACTACTACTAAGAGCTACACTATCTATTGAAAAACCTAGATAAAAGTCTCATTGGCAGTTGTTATGGTCCCATATCGTTCGTGGGAAAAATTACATTTTAAATCTGTGCGTTCTGCAGTCTAGTTCCCTAATTTTATTCTCATGATCTGATATAGCGTAGTATGTCGGATTTCGTAAAATATTATCAACGTCTTCAGAGAATAGACTGGTTTGGAACTTACATAATAGATTGAGTATAAATTTTAATCGACGCGTCGCGATGGTTAGAAAGCGTTTTCCATCCCAGTTGCTGCTCAGTAACACAAACGAGATTATCATAACGGCCTTTAACGTATCTTGCCGATCTTCGCTGAACGCGTTCTAACTCAGTTTCCAAGCCTATCTCATAAGGATCCCAAATACTGGCAGCATATTCCAAGTGGGGTCTAACGAGGGAGAAGTAGCTGATATCCCTAACTTTATCGTCGCACTTGCCAAGTACTTTTTAACAAATCCCAATTTACGATTAGCTTGACCGGTAATTTCTCGAATATGTTTGCTCCACGAGAGATCATTAGTCAGTTTAAATCCGAGGTATTTAACCGATTCCACGGTCTATAATTTGCTGTTGTTTAATGCAATAGCTGTTACGAGGACCGTTTTTCCGTTTCCAAAAATTCATTACAACGCATTTTTTCGGGTTTAATTCTAGCTGCCACGCATCACACCACTCCTGTATTGCCTCGAGGTTCTTAGTTAGCGCTTCGTTATCATTAAGGCTACGAATTTCTCAATACACCACTGCGTCGTCTGCAAATAATCTAATCTTACTGTCAACTGTTTCACCAATGTCGCTTATGTACAAAAGGAACAGAAGTGGGCCTATGACATTTTCCTGTGGGACACCTGATGCGACTTTTACTTCATTAGAGATAGCGCCATCTAATACAACCCTTTGCACGCGATTACTTAAGCATTCTTAAATCCAGGAAATTACGTTGTCAAGTAACCCGTAGGATTTTAATTTCATGAGTAGCTTACTGTGGGAAACTTTATCAAATGCCTTTTTAAATTCAAGAAAAATTGCATCAAATTAAACGTTATGGTCACCCGTGACTAAAATATCGTGGAAAAAAAGTGCTAATTGAGTTTCGCAAGATCTTCCCTTTCTGAATCCGTGTTTCATTTTGGTTTACAAGTTCTGCATATCGAAGTGTCTCATAACTGTACTTACAATTATGTGTTCAAGGACTTTGCAAGAGATACATGTGAGAGATATCGGTCTATAGTTCGATGGCTGTTCCTTATCACCACTTTTGAATATGGGAGTAACATTTGCAATTTTCCAGTCCGTGGTTACTTTGTGTTCGTTTATGGATTTACTAAACATATTCTGTAAGCTCTCTCATATTTCACAAGCTCTCTCTTTACACGCGGACAGAAATTTCTTCAGGACCTGGGGATTTATTTGGACTTGAATATTGTAGCAAGTTTTCTGTTCTGTGAGTGCAAATATCGATAGGCGGCATCTTTTGCTGGAAGTGATCATTTACCTTTACGGATGTAATCTGTGATGGCTTGGTGAACACACTCTGAAAGTAGGAATTTAATAAGTTAGCTTTTTCCGAGCTGCTTGTTAATAATTCGCCCTTTTCGTTTCGTAGTAGAATAACTGTTGACATATTGCCTTGAACTTCCCTTACGTATGACCAAAATACCTTTGGGTTATCCTGAAACTGTTTTACTAATGTTTTTCGTGTAAAATCCATGAATGCAATTCGTAATGCTTCCTTTGTAGTGGCTTTAGACATTTTGTATTTTTCATTTATTAAATTTTGATCACCAGTGGACAAACTTCTACGGAGTTTTTTTCATTTTGAATTGGCATACTCCTTACGTCTTTACAATTTTCTCACTTCTGCATTGTACCATCTTGGTTTGCTGCCCTCTTTTTTTAATTTATTTGGAATATGTGGTCTGATCCCCGAATGTAAGATCGAAAGAAAACCTTTCTGACTACCATCCGTGTCTAACTTTACTCTTGATGATTGGAAGTCGGGAAGAGAATTTTTAGAAGACTCTTAAACGCATTAAAATCGGCTTCTTTAAAATTATAGAACTTTCTCCTTTGTTTCAAACTTTTAATTATATTCAAAGAGAACTTTGCGGTAACCATTCTATGGTCACTAAGGCCCTCAACAGTGTTTACCTTAATTACTTTTGCGGTGTATTTGTTGCCAATAAATCAAGAATGTTGTCCCCTCTGTTAGGCATCGTAGTTATCTGATGTAGGGCATTTGATGAGAACGTGTACTGCAGGGACTCGCATATATCTTTGTCTCTTCCCCTTGATATCTAACTGTAGGTCCTCCAATCTATAGAGGGCGTATTGAAATCTCCACCTATGATTAAATTTCTTTCGGTGTCCCTGGATGTGATGTCCTTTATTTGTGTTTCGAGTTCTAAAATTGAGGTGACGTCGGTGTTAGATAGCCTGTAGCATGCGCACACGAATATTGTTTTTGATTTAGGGCTTCTAATAGAGCACCATACAGATTCTAGGCTGGTATCCGGGACGATTTCCGCTTGGCTGACAATGGTTTTCTCTTCAGCTATGAACACTCCGCTTCCGGTTCGGTTGGATCTATCTTTTCTGTAAACGTACAATGATTTAGGAAAAATTTCACTATCAGAAATATCGTCCGTCAGCCAAATGTCTGTGCCAATAATGAAATTACAATCCGTGCTATGAATAAGGTGGAGAAATTCTGGAATCTTATTTTTTAAACTACGGCAGTTAACTACTGCAACGACTACTGCTTCATGATTTTTGTTTTTAATGCGTTTCGGGGACATTTCCAGATTGCTGTCTTCAATTAAGCTATTCTTGGGCCCTATACTCAGAGTACTTTGATAATATACGACATTGATAATATTTTAAGAAACCCGACATACTACGGTAGATCAGATCATGAGAGTAAAATTAGGGAACTAGACTGCAGAACGGACGGATTTAAAATGTCATTTTTCCCACGAAAGATAAGGGACCATAACAGCTGCCAATGAGACTTTTGTCTAGGCTTGTCGTTAGGTAGTGTAGCTCTTAGTAGTAGTTGTACTCCTAATACTTGAATCATTATCTGTTACCTAGTACATACTAACAGCACGCCTAGCATGTTTTCTACATGGGTCTTGAGTCTCTGTCCACCTGTGTAGTTGTAGAATGCATGTATATTGACGGTCCCTCTCCATTGTGATGACATCTGTAGTGTAGTGGTGCATTCTTGTGAGGCTTCGCCTCGTGACAAGCATTAGCGATTTATGCTAATGCATAATTAGTCGTAGTTACACTAACTCTAGGGTATAGTGTAATGCATTTTGGTTATTTCTCACCCCCTGTCACACACCCCTGAGGTGGCTTGCAGGGTATTTTGTAGATGTAGATGTACTTTTAGCTACATTACTAACTGGCAACACATAATTAATCACCCCACTAATTGACCTGCCCTGTAGCCTACCGTCTATGTTATAATCGACCTGTGTACTCCAGTATCCTGCGCGCTACCTCTTGCGATGCTTCGTACGTTAAGTGGACACCCGAGCAATTTATAGGCACCCGACACGAATCCAGCACCGGCCTGAGGTCCAAGAAGTCCGCTCCCTCGCTCCCACAGACTTCACTGAGTCTCTGGTTCATCCCTTCCACTCGGCTTCTAACCATCGAACCCTGATCCGTCCTAGGTACCAAGCTGCATATGGTAAGCCTCAAATTGGTACCAGATTCTCCGCGAATACGGCGGAAATCGGAGCATACGTCTCTCACAGAGCATAAAATCTCATCTGATCCCATATTCACAGCATTATTGGTCCAAACATGGGCAACCACATGCAAGTTAGAGCAGTACGCGTCCCTGACCACCGACTTCATCGCCTTCGTCACCTGTGGAACCTTTCCTCCCGGTATACACAAGGAGGTGACCCGTGGTTCTCCTCCTTCCCGTCGGGCCTTTCCACGCAGCGGTACACTATACGCCGGACATTGAAGCTACCTATTACTATAATTCCCTCCCTTCCCTCTCCATTCCCACTCGACGACCCTCCTTCCAGCTCTAGTTCCGATGGCTCAGCCTCCGCCAGCACATCGAACCTATTGCTGACGGGGATTGACTCAGCCTCCGCCCCTGCCAATCCTCATTCCACCGCGACCTTCCAGGACCTGCCACCAACCACTCCACCAGGGCACGAAGCTCGTCCACCGTCTTCTCAAGCCCAGCGATCCGGCCCCTAAGGACTCGCAATCGGTTGAGCCCCTGGAGAGGTTAAGAGCAGTCCTAATGGGATTCATTCTAATCTCGAAAACCCTTTCACGAGTGCAAAGGCCTAACGACGTGGGCTAATGGGCTGACAGCGGGTGGTAACTGACTTTCACTCGTAGCGTGTTGTTGTTAGGGGGGCGTCGGAGGACAGATGACGCAAGTGAGCTGTGGAGGGGTTCTATGCACAGGTGTAAGAGGTGAACAATAGAAGCTTGTTTTTTCTTTGCGTGTGGAACGGTCTAGAGTTTAAAAACTTTTTAAATTCAGAAGGCTTTATTTAATTGATAGAGTGCATCCTTGGGAAAGTATCTTGCGAGCATTGCCCCTCTAGAGCGGTTTGAGTCTTGGACACCGATAACGATAACGAGAAATAGTAAACCGTGATCCCACCACATGTTACTAGCCTGATGAAGAACCCTTTTCCTTTATCCGGACTTGGGACCGGCAGTGGAACCCGTTAGGCTACATAATCTCACCAAAAACCATTCGCAGGCGGACAAAACAATTATCGAAATGTAGAGCGAGAGGCAGAAGTCCACGTAAGTGATGATAAGACCAAGACTGAAGAAGGTCGTAGCAAGATTAATGCCTTATTCTTGCAGAGAAAGGAAGAGCAGTTCGACAGGAGAAGGGTAATACTTGAAGCGCTCTCCACATAGGATTTGGATTTCATTGAAAAATCTCCGTTACCACACAGGATTCGAACGGGTGCTGGGATGGGAAGCCAGTACTCTACCCACAACGCTGACCCGATCCAACTTATTTTCCTCTCCGTTTTCCCGCGAATCTGTCCCTTTCAATGACTCCAGGACATTCTTATTATTTTCCTATTAAGGCCAAATTATCTCCCTCAAAACTTTGACCTCAATTTATTTCAGGGGTGAATAAAATGTGTTATATTTTTAATCTAACAACGCTTTTGTATTTAAAATGTATTCAAAACTATTTTTCGTAGCTGGAATTTATTTATTTATAGTTTTCCAGGTACTAGTGATTACGGGAAAATGAAAAGCTAGTGATTATTTACGCATATTCCTTATTCAAGGCTAGAGTGCTAATTTCTTATCTTCTACTTTCAGGTAAATAATTTCCTTCAGTCCCTATGGTATGGTTACTGCAATCAATGACATCAATGACTTTTGCCATGTAACAGGAATTTGGTAAGTGTCAATCTATAGTTCTCAACAGCATATTTTTTGGTGAAATCAAAGAAAAGAAGATAGGCTAATTACATATCGTCGGTATTAAGCCAGTGTCTCACGCCAATTTATTTCGTAAATTAGTTCATGAGAACTCTGAATCTGACTGTGCATGCGCGTGGCAATATTGTATGTAATTCTGTAAACACGGTAATTCTGTAGGTTCTTGGAGAAATGCGACCACTGATTGGTTTTTCTGCGCGCATGGGCTTCGGACATTCCTCTGCCTAGAGGCTACTTAGAATACTGTCGGAGAAAGTATGATGAAATGTCGCCATCTTTATCACCGGTTTCAATAAGATGAGGAGGAAAGTATTATTCACATCGTAGATTTGAGCGAGTCGGTAATACAGCTAAACCACCATGCCATCTTTAAAGCGAATTTCAGTGGGGGTTTATGCGAAGTAGGTGTTCTCGTATGAAGTCAATATGGTGGCATAGGAAACGTGGTCGTGCTTACTAAGCCTCTGTCGCGGGGGAATAACCCAATATTGTCGGTAAGAACGACTAACTTAACGATTTTCAAACCATTGGATTGAACAATTGATGTGGTCACGTCTCTTTTGCCACAATGTAGATTTCAGACGAAAACCCCAAGTTCACATAGACCCCCGAAACTTGCTTCAAATTAAGATGGCATGGTGTTGTAACTGGCCAAAACACGTTACCGGCAATTGGGAGATCTGGGTTCAAATCTCAGTCAAGTCGAATGATTTTTTCATTGCAAGTTTCTTACCCTTGGTTTATATCTTTTTATCCGTGTGCGTGACAGCGTTCCACATCATTTGTTCAATGCAATGATTGGAAAATTTTCTAATAATATCAATAAAGAGTTATTGCTGGAGAACTGCTGCATTGGTATAATTATGTGAATTATCGTGAACCAGTATGTTCTGTCATTGAATTTATTCTTTACATACATTATGCTCTAATTATTTTCTTGCAATTTAAGTCATTAAGACTCTGCATAAACCTCTTCGTAGATTGTTTTTTTGGACCGATTACTCTCTATAGATAGCACTACCAAATTCTCTATCATCCCCACTGCCGATCAGCGCTCAATTCAAGATTTTTTCCTGCTCGTGTGACATCGAGGCATGCTCGTTGATGAATCTTGTTTCATGAGTATGAATTTCATGAATGCGTAAATTTACGAATAAATTTATCGTAGGGCAAGGGCTTTAGCCTGCTTTTTACTACCCGCGCCAAGGGTTCACAATTTTGCGTCTTGACAATCCGATGGAAAGTTCCACACTTGAAGCGCTTTCCAAATTGTACCCAGGAAAGAACTGACTTATAAAAATTTCCACCACTTCTCGGATTCGAACCCAGGCCCTCTAAAAAGGAAAGCAGTACATAGCCACCTTCTGGGTATTTACACGGAGTGATTCATTGCCAGACCCGAAACACTCGTCTCCGTTCAAGCTGGAGACGCTCCCCTAGCCAATGGACGCGAACCAAGCAGCTTTTAATAAATAAATGTAATAATTTGATGGGATCTGGTTGGTTTGTTGGTTAGAACACTGGACTCTCAGATCTTAAGGTCCAAGTTTGAATCCCGGCATAGGCTGAGATATTTCTTTTCTGTGGAAGTCCGATCTTTAACTTGTAATTTTCAAATCCAGTAGTATGAATGTGTCTGCCCACCTAAAAGCACCGGTCTGCCGCTATGCAAGCGCCAGTTCCCCTTCTATCACCGAAGTTGAGTGGAGTTAGACTTGACTACCAATTCGTTCTGAGTGCTGTCACCCCTGTCTGTAAATGGGGAAAATAAGTGCGAAGTGATGTCACCCGTTGAAGCCCGTTAACCTGAAGTGGTATCGCAGTCCACGTAATACGCTGGAATATATGGTGTAGACTTCAAATGATACAATGTAGATATTCTTCAAATACGTTGTAGCAACTAATCCGTTCATACTCGGCTCAGTATAAAGTTATCATTAGGTGCAATGTATATAATTTTTCAATGGGACTAAAACCTGATGAATTTTTCCGGTCCAGAGCTGACGCAATAATGACCTCATTGCACTTCATCTTCTTTCCATCCTTAATTTAAATATTTGACTGCCCTGGGAATACAGCCGCACATGTTTTTCGTATAAACTATGTGTTGTTCAACGATCATCTGGCTTATCATCACCTTTTAGCGTACCATAAGTCCTACTTTCTTCTGCCGAATGCTTGTATGTTTAAATTCATTTTCATTCATTCTCGTTGCCATTTTAGCTTTCTATTTTGCTAGAAGTATAAGTTGCCATCGATAAGCTACGAGTAGGGAATATCTTCAGTCTGCCTTTATAATATTCGGTGGCACCTTTAATCTGCATTGAGTTTTCATTATATTTCATTTTTGTCTACAATCCTTCTATGGCTGCCCTTTTTTTCAAATTTGCTGTGCTTTATTTAAATTCCCTCCTCCATCCTCCGTTTTGCTACATTTTTTCCACCTCGTTAAATGCTGTATCTTAGACAAAAAGGATATTCTACTAGCTCCCTTAATAACGCTGTCTGCCACACATTCTTCTCCCAGCCATATAGGGTTTCAGTTCTCTTCCAATTTACCTTCTATCCTTCAATGGATTCTTTTTATACGATAAAGAATGGCTGTAGGTCCTCTGAATTATGGATATTGTCATCGCTAAGTTTAATAGTGTCTGCTAAACAAGGCATGCTAATTTATTCACTGATTTATTTCAATATATTGAAACCAACTTCTTTTTCCGGTTTTATTGCAGCACCCAGTATCGTATTTAATCTTTTCTCTCCCCACTACTACTCGTTTTATCGATCATTATTGGTGAATTAGGCTATTGATAGACACTCTTTAGCTAAAATTTTTAAGTTTTTAGAAAAAAAATAATTAGTTTAGTTTTTATGGATCGATATTTTTCATCCGTTTTTCATTTTCCGTCGTGTGCATTTACGCCGTTTTCATGGAGGGACGGATCCTTCCGGGCACATAACGGCGAAAGGTTTTAAATGATTGTTTATATTTTTCTTAAATTTATGCCATCTACTTTTATTAACCCTGCCTGCTTGTTACAGAAAGGACTTATTCATAATTCATTAGCGTCTCCCATGCTTTTTGGCCCTAACCGTTAACTATCTACATATGGTACCTGTGGAATAACGTTTGATGATGTAGAGTTAATCACTGGTTGTATCGTAAGTCTACGGATTTCTTATTACAAATTCACTTATTACGATCAGCATCACGTGCGAATTCAGACTTCTGGTAAAAGTTGCAAAGAAAACTTGTCCTAGCTAGTTAGAGCTATATAACTTACTCATATTTTCATTCAATTATTCATCAATGTTTTATTATTTATTACCGAGGACAAATAAAATACTAACTCCATGAATTATACTGCAGATATTCTCATCCATGGATTTATTATCATAAAATAATTAGGTTTTTCCTCGACCCTTATCTCGATTCCCCGAATTACAGGGACATTTTAAACATTTTCTATTCTTTAAAATCCGCATCTTTTAACCAGTCATTTATTAAAGAGAAGTTTTCCTGCAATATTTGAATTTCATTTTGTGAACTTTATATGCTTGACTTTAATTTTAAATTGAAATAAACAGGTCCCAAAGTGTCAGTCACTTTCCTGAGAGGTGAAATGTATTGATAAAACGTTTTTTTGTTTGAAAGTTTGGAAGTTTGCTTAGTTTGATTGCCAGTAAACTTAAAAGGAAATAATTTCATGGTGTATGGTGCGACTTCTCCTGGCGATAAATGCCTTGGGAAGTCGCGTAGAGTATCGAAAGTTCAATATTGAAGCGTTGGTGCACGAATCTTCTATTCGCTTCCCGTTCCCTCAGTTGACATTTGCCCCTACGCCATCCCTCGAGTCTCGTTTCACGGTCACAGTGCATGTATGCCGCCTGGTCGTTAAAACCAGTAGCCGCCGGTACGTGCTAACTTCGCCGTGAATTGTTTATGGTCACTTGTGTGGCTCCAGGAGTTGAGAGGATGATGGCGGATGAAGCAACTGAAGCCGACGGGCAGTAAACCTCCTCACGAAGCGTAACATCTTATGCATTTCTAGCCACTCCTCCTCCTCTCCGTGTACGAAGCCGATCCTGTCCGTATCCCTCATCCCTGTAAGCTATCCACTTTGGGTCTCCTGATAGCGAAGATGCTCGCCTCCCTGCAGGGTTTGGTGACCCTAAGGGTGAAGATTCAAGTTACCGGTAAAATGACTCTGGGCTCTTCTACTGGGTGATTCACGATGAAACTGCAAAAATTTAGGAGGTAGCAGTAGAAATGAATGTTTTCCCTTTGCACATGAGGATGAAACTTCGTTAGTTATCGAGTAGAAATATGAAGTAAGGCTTGCCATAATTGCACTTAATATTCGTATGTCTTTTCCTATTGAAACTTATGATACTTGCTTCCAATTTTGACGGTGAAAACGTAATTGAAAAAAAATATTTTATATTACTTTTTCTGAATACTTTAATTTTCAGGGGTACAAAAATCCTGGATAAAAAGTTTAAAAAATTAAATTTTCTTTCTACTTGTTGCAAAACTGATTTCCAATCCAAATTTTTTTGATACAAGTGCAGTTTTATTCAAGTGGAATGAATCCAAAGAAGAATGGTCAAACTAAATAACGATGTAAATAATTTCATCTTTTAAGCGCATCCCATGTGAAACCGTCGCTGTCTGGTTGTGTCCATATATGAAACATTTTCTTACTTTTTGGGGTGAATACTTCTAAGTTTCCTCAATTACGTATACGGCAATACATAATCCCACGCCGACAAAAAATGTTAGTGTCTCATGGATGGTAATTAAATCCTTTATTGTAGCTATCGCCGTAAAGATATTTTAATTGCCGTCGCCATTTATTGCGGTTCTCCTTTCTACCATTCATGTGCCCACCGTAAGATTGGCGTGACGTGACTGCGCAAAATTATCGGCGATGTCGTTTTATAGATAACGGAGGTGAAGCAGGCAATCGTTCACGCGATGTCGTAATCACTCCTGATGCTATCGGACAGATCACTCTCTTACCGCCGTCGACGTCCAGCCTTATCGTTGGAAATATAGGCACGATCTAGTCCCGGCGGAAATCGTGAAGGATGGGGAAAGAACCACGAAGTGAGAGACAGAGGAATAAACGACTGAAAGCGGAGGTTTAGTAGGACAAAAAGGGATGATATCCATATGTATCGAAGGAGAAAGAATTTCTTGGCAACAGAGATATTACGAGAGATGTTGAAGTTCGTGAAAGAAATAGGAATATAATTGTGTTAGGTGGAGAAGAGAGAGAAAAATAGGAATTTAAGCGCGCAACTCTACGGGGGAAAAACCTATCGCATTGATATGGACTTGAACCCGTTTCCCACTCTGTCTCGCCGTCTGCTTCTGCTGCGAGTGAAAAGCACACGGCAAGATATCGATGGGATTCCGAAGGTTTGAGTCCCGATCAAATCGAATGATTTTTTTCCTCTTATGGAATTCCGCACTTATGTGCTCTTTCGTGTGATTCCGCAAAGGTAATCCCGTGGCTAGTCCCGATATCCTCAATATATAGGTGGCACATTGGAAAAAGAATGGGTGTACAGCTTAGTAAAGAAAGCAAGTCTGGCCAAAAAGTTCGGGAGCACAAACTAGAGAGGGTGGAGCTTTCCAAATACTGAAGTAGTGGTTACGTTGGAAGAAATTGATCATTGTAGAAACGATAATGGAATAAAAATGGTGCTAGCAAAGGAGGCGATCACAAATGGGGAATAATTAATGAAGGGGGCCTGGTGTTAAAATGTAAAGAAAAGATTGGCAAAGTGTCTTATATGGAGTGTAGCGCTGCATGGTGTGGAAACTTGGATTCTGCGTAAGAGAATGAGAATAGGCGGCAGGCTTTTGAGTTGTGGGGGTGAAGGAGAATGGATAAAGTGCATTGAACGAAAAGGATTACGAACGAGGCAGTTCTTGGTATTGTGGGTGAGGAAAGGAAACTGTTAGAAGAGATTAGGAGAAGATAGTGTAGGTGGTTGGAAAAGGTTATGAGGGCGAAGTAATGCTGAAGATCGTAATAAAAGGAACGATGTTGGGGTAAGCTGGAAAGGGGAAGAAAAAAAATAAAAGCCTTTATGGACGGGATGAACAAGTGTATGACGCATGCTGATTTGAAGAAACATATTTTGTCTGGAGATAGGGGCCTGCGTCTGGAAAAACCTAGAGGATCTCAACTCTTTTCCATTTAAACCTATATTCATCTGTTTCTATAACATTCAACGCTACACTCGATATTTGAATTCATCGTCCACAATTTCTCTATATTCATTCTAAATTTCCTCGCCATCTGCTCCCTCCTATTGCTGAATTATTGGTCTGCTAGCTCGATTCTCCCTCCAATGCCCTTGCCAGTACGTCAATTTTCCTCTAGCGTACTGCCCAAGTAATTACCCTACTTGTTCCAGATTGTGCCTTCCTGCTTTAATGATCAGCCTCACTTTTATTGTCCTCGAAAATCTTATTACTTTTGTTTTCTTATGATTGAATATATGGATTTGAATACATGAATGAGTAATCAGTGGCATATCTGAATGGAGGCTTGAAAAAAATGAATGGTTTGAAAAAATGTTCAATTCCTTCCGATGTTGCGGCGATCGGAAATGCTTTCTTGTCCTTTGGGTAGACGTGTATGTTGGCTGTGAAAAAAGGGTTGAGGAGGAGAATAGGGGAGTGATATATAAACCCCTTCCCTCCCGGTAAAGATCCCCCCCATTGATTCCCACGAGTACCCCTTCGCCGATACCTCCTCCCCCTGCTTACCGACACCCCTCCCCAGGGTCACTCAGTCGCCTCTTCCTCAACCCATGGGTCTTGAATAATTGAGCGGCTCAGGGGCCGTCCCCCAGGTGGTCAGCGCTACGTTTCCGCTTGCAATCGGCGGCACTCTTGCGAAGAGCCTCGGTGGCGGGAGGTCGGCTGGATGAAGTGCTTGTGGGAAGGAGACAGTGCGCATAGAATGGCGGGAGAGGGTTTGTATTCAAGTTGAAAACGAGGGTGTTTCCTCGGAATTTACCCAAACCACGGCACTATCACATCGCTTGTTTCAAGGTTTAGCGGTTTGGCATGAGGACAGGTGATAGAGGATATTAAATTTCGATTATTGATTTGAAAAATCTCGAGCGTATTAACATATATAAATATCTCAACATACCTGAACTCGAGAATACACATATAGACGTATCGATCTGGTGATACTTATTTGGGCTTCTACCTATAATGAGATTATCCATAGAGTGCTTGAATATCGATCACTGTCGTAGATAGCCATCAGTATCACCATATTCTGGAAGAAATTATGCAGTATATCACCATAGTGGTATTAATCCGTGGTAGGGAAAGTACAGAAAGAAACGTACCCTCACAGATAACATAAATCCCAGGTATTAATTTGTCCAGAACATACGTCCGTTTAACGTTCCATGTGATCCGTAGATTGGAAACTAATTATTATTTTTAGGATAATCTACTAGTTATGGTAGGTTTAAAGGGAGGAGATGAAGTTTCTCCCATCATGCAGTTTTTTTTACCACCGCAGGACCCTATCTCCTAACTTGATTTTTATCTTCGTTTTAGCATATATTCTACGTCTTTTCACCCCATCCACAAAGCCTTTTCTTTCCACTCTGTCTCCCCCTTTCCCGTTCACCCAACGTTCTCCCATTTATCACGGCCTTCAGGATCCCTTAGCCCGTTATTATCTATACCATCCACCTACTTTGCCTCCTCCTAATTTTCTCCAGTAATTTTAAACCCATTTAACGGCGTAAAACATTTTACAAAAGACTGCACGTTCAAGACTTACACAAGACTGCAAGTAAGTACACGTTCTCGCCCGGGTTTTCAACGAATGGCCGTCATCATCAGATCATGATGGTCAGTCGTTGAAAGTGTCGTGTGTGTATATTTGGTGGCATTATGTCAAAGTTTTTAGCTCATGAAATCCGTTTGCTGATGGAATACCACCAATTGACTGAGGAGAGAGTGTTATTGATTCAAGTAATTTTCACTCCTCCGCCACCATACCGAGCACTTCCTCAAATGACTTCTTTCCCGTCCATTGCACTGTTCCCATTCTCCTCCACGCCCTATTCTCAAACGGCTAAAAGCCTATCCTCGTCCTATTTCTCAGAGATCCACGTTTCTGCGCCATACTATGCTAAGGGAGGTCTTTGTCGAATTTTAGTCGAAGCAGTCGCAAGGAGCGTGAAGCAAATATAATATTATTAATGACTTTTCACTCCGTACACTGAAAACGATTTATCCGCCGAAGGGTGTTTTTTGCCATTTTTTTGTTTTACCGTGATAAATAAACTTGTTTCAAATAACTGAGAACACCTACAAACTACTCATAGTCACATTTTTGTGATCATTGCCAAAGAAATTACCCCCGTTTTTAATGTGTCTCTCTGGAGCGTGCAACCATACTAATTCACATAGTAAACGGCTTCCACAATTTTTAAGAAAATATCTCAAAAAGAAGTGTAGTAAATGTGAGATATATCTGTATTATTATAATTACGAGATCTTTTTCGTTAAAACAAGGTCATACTCATTGACCTTTATTTGTTTTGGTACCCTTGTCAAACTACCTTAGGAGCACATTCGCATACAGTTTACGGTGTGCCTCATGAGATTCGCACCCGTAGCTTAAGTTCAAATAAGGAACATAGATTTTAACTGATCTTTCTTTCACGTTGTCATCATCGTTATCCAAAATGCAATCAGCTCTAATGGCTCTGCTCACACTAACTATATTAAAAGCCTTTCATTTGATAGCACAAGTCATTTAAAGCACCTGACAAACATTTTAAGAGAAGCGATCGAATAATATTAATCTTCATGTTAATTAAAATTCATCTATTAATCTTCATCATGTAGAAGCGATCGCGTTTTCGCTCTCATGAGCGCTGTTGAAAATTAACGAATACGTGAGTGCACGCTATGGAGAGCCATGATTTGATTTATAATGATCTCAATGAGCGTATCAATCACTCACATTGATTCTGGAAAGGAATCTGTACCTTGTCTTCCCTTATCCGTATTCCTTTCCGTGCAGTTCCTCTACTTCCTCCATCTACATCTATCGAGCTTTCTCACAATCCTCCTCTCCCCCATCTGCATACCCTCCACTTTTCCGCCCTATCCATTCCCGACCGTTTTCTGGCACCAAAAAGCCTTCTCCTTTTACCTGAAAAGAATACCCCAGGAGAAAGAGAGAGAGAAAAGTAGACCGTTCCAAGGTTCGCTTGAATTATTTAACAACCTTTCGTTTGAGTGAGCGGTAGGATGGGAGGAGAGGGAAGCCGGGGCTAGGGAAATGATATAGTTTGAAGGGAAAAGGAGGCCACCGATAAGGATTAAGGCGAGCATCTTCCTCTCCCGTTCTCACTCTCTTTCATCTTCGGGTGTGAGATGAAAGATCACCTTAGAGGAGGGTGCCGACGAAAGCGTTTGGTCTTTGGTAATGTGGGAGATCCTTCGCTCCTTGTGTGAACGGAGGTCCTGGAATTTTGAGTGGGAATTCTGTGAGGAGATTGATTTGTTTTCATTATGCCACGCGATGAGATATTGAAAGGTAATCGACATTTATGTTTTACTTCATCCTCGTCATTTAGGAGGGTTTACGTGTGCAAGGTAACTTTTTTAAAATAATTTTTGTTTGTTTTTATTGTTTATTCGTGCGATTCATTAAAAACATGTTTTACCACAAATTTTCATGATTTTTGGATTTTCTTTAATCGCTATTCATGTGTTTAAACTTTTAAGATAGCATAGTATGTCTCCTATTCCAGTTTTTGCTGTCCAAGTCTCTTGGTGGTTATATTTTCTTTGATTAATTTCACTACCCCAGTAACTCGTTTATAAAAAACCTATTGTACTTTACCATACATTTTTTTCCCATTATTTTACTCTTATTCGTTAATTTTCTTCAATGGAGTAGGTGGCAGTTATAAAATTATACGTCTAACGTATTTTATTTCGAGCTCAGGACGTAAACTTAGGTATTGGTGTAAGATTTCATTGAATTCAATACAGGAGTTGTCTATCTTTAATGTGACAGTGATTAAAGCCGACTGCAATGTTTGGCTAATTTGAAGGAACCTAGGTATCAACAGTAGATTTTTACTCTCAGAGGTATCCTACAGATTAAGACTTACATGGTAGTAAGAATGCTCCGACGACTCTTTGAAATAACCGGAGGAACCGACTTCCGTATTCCACTTCTTTCTTCCGCATTTCATGTCATTCAAAAAGCATATTGTCTTTCCTCCTTTCCCACATTTGCTTAACATCATCCCCTCTGTCTTGGCCTTCAGCAGTCACTCACCCCTCGTTAATCTACTCTTACTTTTCCTAATCTCCTCCAAGATTCCACTTTTTATAAAACTTCCCTCTGTCACGTATTTTCTTTCTTCAGCCTCTGTCTTTACTGGGATTTCCGTTTTATCTTTAATCTTAACATTGTTCCGGTGTGGTATTCAATCAATTGAAATAGAGTGTTAGAGGTCGTGGGGCCTCACAAATGACTATTTTTGGTGGATAGAAATTGTAAAACTTAATTTTTGTAGCATTTTGATGAATTCATGAAGGTTTTTGTATTTCAGTAAACCCAGTTACACACGAATTTCACGTATGGTATTGAATTACATTGTTTATCTCGTCGCCATATGTCCTGACATCGTATTAAATCGCGCGCGTCGGATTTCATCAAGTTACGTCATCTATCGAATTGGATTATATAAATGGTATTGCATTTTTTTTATCGCATATATCGCGTCCTATCGCGCATCAAATTGGATATTAATAATTGCATTATTGCATATCGCATTTTATAGCATATCACGTCATGCGTATCGCACTGCATCGTTTTGAGTCACATTTGTTGCTAGTTATTGCGACGCATAATATCGAATCCGATCGTATTAATCGTATTGTATCCCATAAATAAGGTCATCAGTTATAGAATTTCCCATAATTACATCGCGTATCGCACTGCGACATGTTGCACACCGTAGAATAGACTTTAGAAATAAGTGTAAGGGAACTTACTTGCGCTACACATCCTAGGCTGCACGTGCAGAGCTTGGTGGCTTCATTATGAAACTGTAGAGTAGTTGTGGGTCTTTTTCTTATTCTATCCGTTGTTCAGCCCAGCCGAGTTCTGAGCGAGCCGAGCCTTTATGAACTCCGAAACTTTGATAGGAAATACTCCTTCCAAAGTTTAGAAGTAAGACGTTTGCACCAAGTCTTCGAAGAAAGTCTCAGAGGAAAACGATGGTGAAGGCAGACGACGCAGTTTTTCACTTGCCAAGTGCCAGAGGCTGAGAACTAAGGAGTGAACTGTTCATTTAACCGTATCACTGGGGCTTTCTATTCTCCCTTCAAGCTTCAGCTAAATTGACTCTGCCGGTAACAGCCTTCAATATAAAATATCCCCATTTTACTTTGAATGAGGCCTATTAATAAGTGTAGTGATCTCACGTGTGTACGGTGATGCCAGATATCAGGATGTTTTTAATTAAGGAATTGCGTAAACATCGTTCCGAGAAAAAATTGTTCTCGGCCGGGAATCAAACCACGAAACTTTTGCTTCCAGGGCCAAAGCGCATACCACCACGCTACACAGGCTTTCTATTCGTAGCAGTGTCTGCGTATTTCATTGCTGTACTTTCGGCAGGAATTAATTTATTAAAATATATCACGGAAATGTATCGGTTAATGTAGGTTTACAGAGTAAAAGTCCTCTAGATTTTCACAGGCGTCGACTCTTTCTATCTTCACAATTGCCTCATTTATATCAACAAACGTATTACCCCTCTTCATCCCGATTGTAAAACCTATTATCTTTTTCACCGAAACTCTTCTCCCCTCATTACCTCTTCCAGTCACATACGCTGCTTCCTTCTAATCTACTCCAGAAGTGTCCTCTCCTCACCCAACATACCAAACGCTTCCTATTTTGTCTTCCTATCCGTCCACCGTAATTTGGTCCGTTCTCCTCTAAACCCACATCTCAGTCGCCTAAAGCCTGTTCACGTCTTCCTATATCAGAATCAACGATTTGTAGTGACCAATATGTATCGGTTTTTTCACTTACCTTTTTGCAGTATTTTTCTTTTGGGTTACACCGCGTCAAGGTTTAAAAGGTCCTACGTTTCGTCTCCGCTGCTGGAGACCCAAAAGAAGTACTCCAAAACTGCATATATCATAGACCGCGAAAGTTTTAACTAATTGGCTCACCTTTTTGTATTTTTTACTGGTATGGGTAGGTTTATTACATGGAAGTGAGGTTCTCAAGGATATAAATTGAAACGTTGTCTACGAAGCAGCAAAGCGCGGTGAAATCACACGATATTATAAGAATGACGTACACAGATAGGGTCCATGCCCATCCCCACCCTTCGAACTGATGAATGTATTTAATACAGGGCATAAAAGGAAAGGGATTAATTATTTTATCAAATCTTTTATTTCATTTACTATTAATTATGAACATCTTTTTCAAGCTATATGCTTCTTATTTTCAAGCAAGAAAACCTGAGCGTATTTAATGTATGCTTTCAGAAATGTCCACCGCAAAAATCTAAAAAAAAGACTAATAAACTGCAGCTGCAATTGCATCCTTGATAACCTAAATACAGTTTGGCTACTGATTTTCAAAATTTTCACCCTCCCACATTTTTCGAAAAGAAGTCGTGGCTACAACCTACCTAGAACCTACGCCAATCTTTCTCCAACATTTCCTTCACAATATCCTTATCACAATTTATCCAATATTGGCGAATTCCTATTTCGCTGACGCTATTTCCCTCCTAATATCCCTTCCAAAATGCCCATTATTCATTAATCTCCTCCACAAAAATCAACTATAAATCATCTTTATATTTCAAAAATCGTTGTTTCATATTTTATTCTGGTCCCAGTCCCAAGAGTCCAACCTCTGCGTCTGTGTGTAGCACTGCATTCAGTGAACCAGCCTCTATTGACAAAACATTATGATCATATTATTGAGCAGGACGATTATCCTTGATGCTCTTATCAACCTAATCGAAGATTTTTCCCATAGTTACGTCCCCTTAACTTCATTTTGCTTAATAATCCCAAGGGTGCTTGTGACAATTGACATTCACTGGGCTTTTGTTCCTTTAACATCGTGTTCTTTCATTTGAACTTCTGTGCCAGATTATAATATTATTGCTCTTTGAAACGCTGTCTACTCTGCGGTCATGTTTCGGTCTTTGTTCTTCGCATTTCGTAGCTGAACTCTTTTATATAAATCGGAGTTTCTCTCGTTCCGTTCCGTCATAACTCAAATGTACAAACTTTTCCATTCTCAGTGAAGACGAACGAAAGAATACGCCGCACAGTGATGCAGTCAAAGAGTCCGCTTTTACTTCGCCGTAGTAATTTAACTTAATGGCCTCATCAAATGAAACAAAATTTGAAATTTGCAAAGAAATATTAAATCTTCTACTACTTTGTTATTCAGTTGGACTTCGTACGCTTCGTTTGGGCTAAGTTCTTTATTTGAGTTTCTCCTCCTGTTTTACACTTAAAGGTTCTTTTTATCGTTCCACATATCATCTAGAAAAGGCGTATTTTATTTGTCTTAAAATTGTGGAGTAATGGCTGTACCCGCTATGCTAAGTGGATTCGAATGCTGGAATATTAGACCATTTTCCTCAGAAATATCGGAGATTTGAATTTTTATGATCGGTAAAAGCCTGTACCAAATTAGATAGACTGAGGAACACAGCCAGAAGATAAGAGCTATATACTCAATCCACTGCACAAAATAATTGAATAATACATAGCAAAATGGAAAGAGCATGTATTGCGGATGCCAAGAGATAGAATTTCATAGAAAGCTATAGAATATAAACCATCACGAAAGAGAATAATCGTAAGACCAAGGACCAGATGGTGAATGTGAGGCCGAAACAGGCATATTACCTAGTCTTGGAAGGAAATGAATAAGGATAAGGTTGGCAGGTTTTTTTTAGAGTTAAGAAAATTTATATTATCATATATGAATAAATTCTTTGGCCCCGTACTCCTAATGTGTTTCGGTACTTTGCATTTATGCACCCGGGAGTAATTCACTGAAGGCATTGGTCTGGGGTAGCATTGAAAATATGACTATATATACTCATTTAAGGGTGAAAACCTACTGAAATTCGAAACTCAGCCGTCAAAATACTATTTCATGCAGTAAACTAAGAAATCCTAAATCAATACCTCGATTACCGGTTTAAAAAATTCTCAATCTTACAAAAATTGAATGCAAAGGAGTAGGTACATGTTTTTATTAAATAATATTTATATTTAAGCTTTTTTCATATTATAATTTCAATATGCCTTCTAGTAACATGAAAAACTATTGCTTTTTTTGATGGAATAAAAGAGCCGAAACGTTTGAGGAGGGTGAAATGGGTTGATGGCATTTTTTGAAGAGATCAATGGGATTAGAAAGTTGAATGAAGACAACATTATGCAAATGAGGAGAGTGGTAGCAATTGATGAGGGAGAAACGGAATTGAAGTAAGGCTGAAGGAAAATTTCATGGGAACGAGATAGGAGAAGATTGGGGTAACTTGGAAAAAGGGATCTGGAAAGTCTCAATACGATCCTCATCGTTTTGAAATTTCCCAGTTTTATTCCTTAGGTCTAAGTTCATTGAATTGGAATACTTGTGAGAGCAATATAAATGACTTCATGTGCAAGGCTTTCTACATAGCCCACGGGTATTAGCTGTGCGTTTCCCTAAGCATAGCGTATTTACAATTTTTAGCTCGAATATAAGCCTTAGCGGAACTTTTACGATAGTGGAGGGAACATTGCCTAGTAGGTGGAAGATAAAATAAGAGGAAAAAGGCAGTTTCTTGATTGTGACTTCTTTTAGATACGCTCTTTACTTAACGCAGTTCTTTCTTAACTGCTGTCACCTCAGCTCGGTATTCCGTCATCAGGGTAAAGTTTCATGAATTTGTGTCGTTCTGTCTCAAAATTGGGGTTGGGAAAGGAAGTAGAGGGATAAAAGATGTTAAATTTTAACTGTGTTTCTCTGTTTTGAAGATGTATTCCACTCCATTCCACTAAGTGCTAATACTCTTTCATTTAGATTTTTTGTTTTAAAATTTGTAAGCAAAAAGCTACTTCGTAAGCGTTTCAAATTCTGTTTATAAAATTCAACAATAATTGGTACAGATACTCCCGTCAATCTTAATACATGATGAATCCCCCTTGACGGGAAGACGTCAGGATACTAAACGCCAACGTCAATTGCAGTCACGTCAAGGAACGTCGATCATAATCTGGCTCTTAGGTTGGAAATATGTTCATGAAAAATGTGTTTTCATCAGATAATATCGTGCGGTGGAATTTCACATTTACTTTCAAATGACACAGAATTTTTATGAATCAATAGCAGTTTATTTTAAAATGTATAAAAAAAATGGGTGAAAGGTGAACGTTTTCATTTGGTTTGACGCGAGAATTCCAATTCGTAAAAAAACTGGTTTCTTAAGGTGGCTGTTAAAGAAATTGCTACTCCCTTGACAGATTTTATTGTTTTAGTATTTTTTGTTGTGTTATATTGCCAACTGAAATATAATTCCGCTGTTGATAATGTGTTTAACTTCAGGAAAACGTGGCCATTCTTCTGTGGGAGGTTAGTAAATATTTTAAGCATCTCACCGAGATGGCTCGAGATTCTCGTTTATTTTGCCCTTTAACCTTCCTGAGATTACCTGATTGAGCATCGAGTTACCTGTAATAATTATCGTTCCACGTGGTCAGAGCAATCAAGATGAGTCCTTCAAGATGGAGCATTCCCTAGCTCAAAAACATAATTATCCCCGGTAGACCTGTGTAGTTAAAAGGGTAGGTATACGTATTTTAAATATACAAGGGTTCCCTTAGCTTTCATCGTGAAAGAAATTTCTTTCCTGGAGAATTTCCATCGTCTAAGCTCTCCGGCCGTCGCGGAATCAAATTAGCGTTTCATCTCTCAAACCCGGAGCCTTACTTAATTTTTCCTCCGTAGTCCGACTCGAGATCGCCCCTCTTTGCATAAAGAGGTTGAACTCTTGAGGTGTGTGTGTGTGTGGAGTCGGCGGTGGGTGTATAACCTTCTTCTTCCCGGATAAAAAAACCGCCGACATCACCTCCTCCCGCGGCCTGGCCTTCGCCCCCTACCTTGGTATGGGGCGTATGGGGGCAAGTGGTAGGCCACTCGGTTCCGTGAGACGGTTAAGGGATTTCCTAATGGACCGGGGGCGAGTGAGAGGTCCCACCAATTTTATCCCCCCCCCTTCCAACTTCCACTGCGTTCCCCCCTTTTCCGTCGTCTAGGCAACCCCTTTCCATGACCCTTAAACCTCGAAATTCAATTAAAGCCCCGTCGAACCACACTCTCCCCCAAAATTCTTTTCTCTTTTTTTATAACTTTTTTTGTTCTTTTGAGTCTTCCATGTCGATTACCGTCGCATTCCTCGCAATGGACTTCAATCATTTCCCGTCATCCTTCCCGATAACAGGTTTATATTTCCAAGTTCCCGACGCATATGGTACCTCCGGGAGTATTTCTGGGAAATCCCGAGAGTTCACGAAAATTCCTGCAGCCATCAAATTCATTTAGTGTTCATAAACAAAATAGGAAAAAACATCGGGAGGATGCTGGGTAAGCGATGAAAGGAAAGTAAAAGAATAGGTTTAATATATTGGATTAAGAGAGGTAGGAGGTTTGCTGGGTTGAAGAAAGTAATGGTGTAGGAAGATGGAGGTCTGTACCCGTAAAAGTGCAGTGCATTTTTTCTCTTCCACTTTCTCCGTACTTAACTATAGATAATTCTAAAAATAATCTAGCATATTTGAGGATCTTAACATATTTGGTAAGCTCATGGTTTACTGCGTGTTTTAATTACCTACGTTTGTAGGCCGAACAAGTTTGGGTAATTTTTATAATTAACCCATTTCTTCCCAACGTTGCGAAAACGCAACATTTTGTTTGCGAATTTTTTCACATCGGTTCTTATATTTTATGCTAAATTATTTTCATTGAAACACATACATAGATGTTATTACTTCTTATAATATTTTTTTGCATAATTTTTCCCTATTAGTAATTTTTTTATTTCCTTGGCAACTAGTTCTTTCCTGTGCGTTTTCCGAGGAGCGTTTTCAAAAATTTTTTTCTTCCAATTTTTTAGAATCGCTGAGGTGATTAAATAACACAACAATGTATCATCGAGGTTCAGTGACGACATGAAGTAATTATTTTTTATCTAAAACTATATTTTCTTACTTGCGCTTTAATGTTGCGAAAACGCAACGTTGGGCCTTAGGGTGTACAAATGTATTCGTTTCCCATAACAGTGAATTTTGGGACATAGCTACATAGGAATCTTCAATAGCTTTGCGGAGTGAGGATTTCAAATGAAAACGTAACTTTTATTAGGTTGATGTCAAGTACAGCAGCAAGCATTCATTCTCAGATGTTGATCATATACATTTAGTACTACATATGTGCTTGGAGACACGTTTTACGTTTCACTTTAGTAGGAACTTATTTACTATTTATCCTATCACTCTGAATGCCCATGTAAAACAAGCATCTGACATTTTATCGGTGCTCAAGGAACTAAGCTCAGATAATTTGGAAGGAGGAAGTTTTCGTGATGCTGTGATCATCCCACCAGCAGTATATCCCTTCACTCATGTAGAAGACATAGGCGACAACGAAATGGATCTAGATGACAGAGCCGGAGAGCTTCAGAGTGATGTAACGGGGACAATTGAACTGCACCACAGCATTGACTTAGTTCATAAAGAGACTCTGACATTCACAAAGAACGATTCGGTAGCTCCCATCTTGGAGAAAAAGCCTCCAAAGTGGGTTAGACGTATGCCTATATATGAATCATTCACTCAGAGCAACGAAGTAGAATCTCGAAAGAAGTTAAAATGTTCATTATGAAATTTGATCCCAATTGAATCCTTTCAGTTGTTTCTTTTATGACAAGGTGATGGATATGATAATATCCTATTCAATTAAATATTATTGGGATAAAACAACCATGATTTTTAAATTAACCACAACGATCTCAGAAAGTTTTTTGGCATTCTCCTTTTGACGGGGTATCATACGCTATATCAGTCCCGATTTTATTGAACCTGAGACCCTAATAGTGTCAAATTCGTCAGAGAAGCTTTATCCTGTAATAGATATCAAGAAATAAAGAAGTACCTTCATTTTTTCTACAATGACACCCTTGATTTGAATGATAAGTTTGCAAAGGTTCAGCCTCTATTTGAAAAAATCAATTAAAATTTCATCCAATTCGGAATCTTTTCACGTAACATCTCAATAGATGAGCAGGTAGTACCTTATTTTGGACGTCATTTATGTAAAATGATTATTCGTGATAAGCCTATTAGGTTTGGGTTTAAGATGTGGTGCTTGGCATATTCGTGTGGCTTTCTCTACCAGTTTCATCCATACTCTGGTGCAACTTTTGAACAAAATGACGGCCTTAATCTTGGAGAAATAGGGGTACCAAATTTTCTAAGCGTTGTTAAAAATCTAAAGGATCATAAAATCTATTTTGACAGTTTCTTTACTAGCCATGCACTACCGTCAATTCTTTCACACAAGGGTTTCTTTTGCCACTGGGACTGTACTGGAGAACCGGATTTCCGATTGTCCCTTGAAAGCAACTAGGGACGTGAGATTTGACAAAAAAGGTTTGTATGACTCAGCGCTTGATGATTCAAACAAGATATTCATGATACGATGGCATGACATTTCCGTGGTCAAAGCGGCAACTAATGTGGGAACGCTAAAGCCTTTAGTAAAAACAAAATGGTATAACCGTAAAAAGAAAAAAAATTGATTCAATACCCCTGCCAAATGTAATTAGTGACTACAGCAAAAGGATTGGAGGTGTAGACCTTCATGATAATGCATTATCGAATTATGGAATTAAAATCAAAGGAAAAAAGTGGTGGTGGCCCCTTTCTACAAGCACACTGGATAGCACAGTGGTTCATTCACGGAAAATTTACAAAATATGTACCGAATCTTACATTTCCCTGATGAGTTATAGATCAATTTTGGTACTTTATTTGTTTCAAAGTGAGAGAGGAAAACCTGCAATAACTGATAACGGAGATACGGAATTAGAAACAGAAAAATTCGAACAGCTGTTTGGGAAGACCATCACACGGAATTCTACCAATGTCTGTAATATTAGACAATATAGGACACATAATAGTGCATACTGATGAACATAAAAGGAAGAGGTGTAGAATACGTCATTCGCAAAGAGTATACCAGTGCAAAACCTGTGAGGTGCCTGAACACACAAATTGATTTGAAGATTTTCATAAAAATCAGTGATATAAAATGTAACAACATATTTTCCGACCGAAAAAGAAATAAGTTTAAACATTAAGTAGTTGTATTTCAAAATATGGTTATGTTAAATAAATATATACATTATTAAAGTGGTAAAAAAACTGAAAAAAATAATAAATTTGAAAAGCCTGCTGCACTCCATTTCTGATACCCCTAATTCCCAACGTTGCGAAAAAGCAACATTTTATATTGTTTAAATAGAAAATGTTAAAAAATTAAAAACAGATTTTTAACCATAATTGGGACTCATGCGATTGAATTCACCAAATATTTCAACGGAAAAGTAATTTTTTAGGGCTTGGGACTTAATGGGTTAAATGGTTTTTTCTTCCCTTGGTTTATTTTTTTGGGCGCATTGGAGAATATTTTTATGGCAACACCCATCAAAGAAACCTTCACAAATTATTTCTGTTAAAGCTCACGGTGTGTCAGTGTGTTTATTTTACGTATATGATAGCTTTCCTGGCAAGCTGTTGACGTTAGCACACATTGGGACACATCAGTGATTATTTGTGCACACGAATGACGATAATTGGAGTGTTGTGAGCCGGCGAAACGTTCAGTCATTTGCCGAAAGGTAGCATTTATTTGGTTTCTTTCTGTATGTCTTTGTAATTCATTCCAAATACGTAGTATTTAACGCAAACTTTCTTCCACAGAGTGATGGGAAACTTTTATTTTCCATGCCTGTTGTATTTACTGTAGATGAACACACATGATCAACAATCGCTGATGCGATTATCGAAGTTCTTTTGTTGTTAAGTGCACATCAACTATGATCCCAACCTGTTTTGAAGTGCGCTACCTAGCGCTTAGGTCTGTAATGAATGGAAGGCAAGTCACGGTTGTATCTTGAAATGAGAATCGTATTATAGAAAATGAAAATCTATAAGTTTATAAGTACTTATATAATAAGTAAAGTGCTATAACTTTAAAACATAAACACTGACTGTACCTGGAGCCTAGTGATTGTTGAATTTAAAGAGCTCTTGGCCATTAAGTGTTTAAACGTTGACAAAACGGAAGTTAATATTTGCAAAGAGTGATTTGCCGATTTCCCTACCAGCTAGAGAGAATGAAAAGCTATAAATGTACAAGTACGAAAAAAAAGGAAAGCGCTATATCTTTCATACATTAGCACTGACTGTAGCCGGACGTTAATTCTTGTCGAATTTAAAGAGTAGTGGGCCATTAATTGTTAAAATTTTGACAACATTAAAGTTAATGGATTCAAATAGTGATTTCCCGACCAACATTTCTCGGGGTCCGGGAACTGGGTTACCATAAAAATTCCAGGGAGCGTTCACGAAGAGATTCCTGTCCGGATTACACTGCTGCCGAATTTGATGGGTCCTTCCAGAAAGGGATTGCATTCCTCCTTGTCTCGCGGCCTTCCTTCTATCACTCCTTTCATGACCCTTAAGCAACGAGGAATCCAATACATTCCTCATCTATCCATCCCCTTCCTACATTCTCTTTTACAGCACCTTTCTACTGCAATTCCCCCAATTCCTTCAGGTTCTCCAATACACATCTCATCTACGTGCAATGACACCTTATTACTCGTGTAGAAATTGGGTTTAGATTATGCCTTGATTTAGGATCTTAAGTTCCCTGCACATGCTTTATTTGGATAATGACTCGTCACCGTTCTAGGGGAAAAATGCTATTTTCTACACTTCCGTAATATAAAGTTTTAAGATGAGTCGTGGGTCATTGAGTGCGCATTTAGAAAGTGAGTGGAAATAAACTCTAGAACCACATTTCATTTAAGTACATCTGCTTTGGTGATTTAACTCAACGTACATGCAGTAATTAAAATGATAAACATATTACATTTTGTTCCTTAAAGCTTGTTATGATTTGATTTTTTGGTGCGGTATTCGAAATTTAGGCCAACATTAATAGCTTAATATGAATATTGTGCTCGGAGGCACACCTTGATATTTGATTGCAACCATTATAATAAAATGTATTATTTCCCGTGTAGAATAAAATTTGACCAAATGCAATCGAGTTATTACGAAATTTACCTATCATATATGCCGTTTTGAGTTAAATATCTGAATTGGCCCTGCGTGAGAAAGTATATTGGAATTGAGTATATTTAGCTTTCCTAGTTTAACATGTGTATCTGTAAAACTGTTGGAATATTCAGAAAACTACGAAAGCCAATAGAATCCTAACGCTATGGAATTTCACAAAAAACACAATGGAGGCATTTGATTCGATATATTCCGTATTCCGTAGTCGTATTCCTAAAATCACGATGGTTAAATATTGCATTTGAATGTTTCACGTTCTTATATTTTGAATAAATGGCCTCGTTTTTGTCTATAAAAATTAAAAGCTATTAAAGAAATTTTCCGTCTTTTAAACATACGCGATTATTAAATATGGCAATTCTTTTTATTTGTTGAAGCTGTAAAACGCATAATTTTCTATCCACTTTTAGTTTTTTCCAATAAAGGTTTAAAAACGATTAATTTCACCTCGAAAATCAGCCGGTAGGCTCATGCAGCAAGATGGAAGTAACTGTCTAAATACTCAACTATGGGCTTTACCGGATACTCAAGAAATGATCCTTCGTAGTAAGGCTTCCTCTATATTTATGGGTAACAAAATAAATCTTTTATGATTTCCCATTAAAGACTACGCTGTGGTTTCATAGTAAATAAAAACGTCTATTGTTTCCGTGAAGGCTTCCGCGGAGTCTTTGACTTAGAGAGATTTGGTTTTTAGGTCTTCCTCCGCGTCTATCCATATTCTCTGGACAATATTTCGCCGGCGTTCCAGCTGGCTTCTTCTAGTCCGCTGAAGTTTCGATGCAGTCTTTCGTCCATTTGTTTATGCTCCTCCGTTTTTGCTACTGCTACATTCCGCAGAAGACTTGTTTCCATGAGCAAGCGAGAGTGTAGCCGTTTTCTCGGTTGAAGTTATTTGGCGTTTTCGCTATTTCAATCGCTTCCCGTATGATTCTAGGGAAGTAGCGGCCTTCTTTCGCCATTAACCTATCCTTGTTCACGTCAATGTTTTGTGTGGGCTCCTTCCACTGATACTCGACGGCCATCGACTGGCGGAGTTGTTTGAAAATGCCATTATTGAAAAAGTCCATAATAGTTGATTTTTGGGGCCATAAGTCAAAACTTTGGCCAAAGGATAGGGAAAACGAAATTGAAATTCAAGAATAAAAAAGTAATTATTTCAGGGATCCAAAACAAAAAACTTTAATACCATATTGTGTGTGCCAGTAATTTAAGAAAAAAAATTAATAAACCTCTGCACCAAATCCAATGTTTTTCTTGTGGAAGTAAAACTTAGGATGATGAAGGATTCATAATGGTGACCTTTGGGCCTTTCTAAAATAGCATGTTTATTCTTTTATATCCCAATGATCACGTATGATACATTTTGTTAGAATCTGTCCTAGGGGTTTGGATATCTATAGCGTTAAAAAAAATGAATTTCAAACTGATGAAGAGATTTTCTAAAAAATAAGTTACATAGCTACCTTAATTTTATTATCAATGTATTCCCTGGGAAACATTCTATTTTTACTATTATTCTTTCGTTAAATAGGATCTGTATTAGACAGAAAAGTATAATTTTTCATTTGCAATTCATTCTTTCATTCAACATCATGTGGTTTTCAGTTCATTTTGGAAAAAAAGGAGTTCAGAAAGGTATAACTATGTTGTTCATAACAGTTGCCATGTTTTTTATAAGAAGCCATAGTATATTCATGCTAGTAATTTTAACTTTCTGGAAATGTAAACAACATAAATATGGCACATGCTCTTCGAAAAGCTTTACTTTATGCATATTTACGTAAAATGGATAGTTTTTACTGCAGAATCCATTCACTTTAATAATCTAATGTAATTTAATGCGATACGTTCCGATTCGGGTTGCACGAACTACTCGCATTCCCACTGCAGGGCCGCAATCAATTTTTCAATCAAAGGAGGAAGCTCGAAAATTTTGGATTCTTGAGAAAATAAACGCTTCAAATGACCCCGTGACCCCGCTGGAGGAGGGGAGCGATGACTCCGTCTCCTCGAATAAATGAGGGCAACGCTCCCCGTCGCAAAAGGGGTCAAATAACCCCTTTTGCTCCCTTCTCTTTTCTTACTCATCTTCTTACACCTCTTTCATAATCCACAACTTCTTTTTTTTCTCAGTCCTACCCTCTTGTTCATTTTTCTTCTTCGCAACTTTCCTTCATAGGATTGTCCAATTTCAATATCCCTCTCTACTGCCACTGTTAAATTTGCATAGAGAAATACACGTTTTAACAGAACATGTAATATCGCATGTATAAATACATTCAATATCGCCTTTCCATACATCACGACATCACATTATACCCTATACAAAAACTATGCCAGTAAATATTTTTCGTTGCAAAATGCCCTACATTTTATTCAATTATATTTGTAGAAAATTGTTCATTATGTACCTATCACAACCTCTTGTTTGCTTGCTAAATATAGTAATTTTATCATGGTTAACTCCCTGATTGTAATGTGTAGTTTAATACGAGTTGATTTAAATGCATTGTTACGTAAACTGGTTGAAACTTCCTTAAAATGTTCAATGCTAAATGTAAATAGTTAGGATTGTTTTAAAACTTGCCAACTCATGTAAATTAAACAATGTTATTTACATGCCTGAAATGAATTTTTTTTTCATTTTCCACTTAGTTGGGATATTCTGTGTATTCTGTATTTTTTACTAGATGGCCTGACAAAGAACAATAAATAATCATTATTATATCGCCTACTTTGGATATAAAGACACATAGAATTTGATCGCGTTTGTTGTTTGTACCTCTTATCGCATATCATCGCATACATAGCCTCTCATATATATCGCTTTGAATTGTTTAGCATCACATTTGTCCCGTTATATCACAAATCGATTTGGATAGCATTCATTGCATTGCATATTATGCATCATGCATCGTACTGCATCGTATTAAACCGCATATATTTCATTCAATTGTGACGTATTATATCGCGCAATGAAACGTATCGTGTTACTCTTACTTCATCTCTTAGCGTATGTCATCAATTATTGCATTATATCGTAATGAATTTAATAAATCGTATTTCATCGCCTATTTCATCTTATCTTGTTGCGTAGAATTGAATCGCATCCCATAGGTTTAAGGTATGCATATACACTTGAGCTCTTTCGTTACTGATCGATTTATATCGAATATACTATTATTTCCGACTCCACTTAGAGGACCAATTGTTTCTACTCGTCCTTTTTGCTGCCAATCATGGTGAGTCGAGAAATTGTTGGAAGCTCCCCAGTGTCATCTTATGTTATCTAAAACGAAAAAAATTGGTACCAAAAATTAGAGAAAAAAGGATTACTTAAAATAAGAATACATAAAAATTTTCTAATAGATAGCATTAAAAATAAAAGCAAAGTAATTATAATGAATAAAAATAACTGGAACTAGTGAGCAGTACTTGAATACACAATGACAAAATTACGCAACACAGGAGGAAAACCTTCTATACATTTCTCATCGCATGATTTTCAACTCGCAAAACACTTTACTTCATATGGAACACCTTTAATATAATTACACCTTTACCTCCTTTATTTAAAATAACATCAGCTTGGAATGGCAAATATTTCATATACATACCTCTAAGCAAGGTACCTACTTAACTTCAGCCTGGGTAGGCAAACCATTCACATATCCGAGGAATTCGTGCTGGCCTTCATTTCAAATGTGCCATTTTCCTTTGCCGGAGATAAGGGTTAGTCAAAAGCTCAGAGACACGCTTCTACGACTGCGACGGCGGCTACTTAGTCCAAGTATTGAGCTTTGCCTCTATTGGTAGTGAATTTGTATAGAATTTGGTATGATACTAACCCAAGTTGACCTACTAGCGTTTAGATGACTACTCCAGTGTGTAATCACTGCGTTACATTGCATGTCGTATTGCGATATGCCTCACACTTTGATCGTCAATTATCGCAGTACAATATCTCCGGAATATCGCATATCTCTGTGGTTTCTTCGCAAAATCTCACATCCTCAATCCTTCCCCACTATCCCCTTTTCATTCGGCCGCGGACCCTTCTCCACCTCAAGATCCCTTAAGTGATTCCTTAAGATGTTTCTTTCAGAAGCACCCCTTTTCCCCTATTCTCTCATTTTCCTCTCCTATACTCCTCCTCGGCTACTTCATTCCGACATTGCGTCTTTCCTGCTGCGTGCAATCTCAGTCGTCCCGCGGAAGATGTGAGGTGGGGAGGAAGCTAATTGGTTCCAAGGTTGTTCGTGCGGGACCATATTGATGGCTCAGCTTCCTTCCCTTGTCTTTTATTCAATCCCTTTTCACATTTCTGTGTGCACGCTATTATCTTTCCCCTTCGCAAACATAGGATAAACATTATGCCAAGCTGGAAAGGATTGCTGGTATGGTTGCTAAGGTAAAATATGCTGAACAAGAAAACACTGCTCTTTCCATACTCTTAATTTTGTTAACAACCATACATGGTATCCGCACTATGTACAATTTTCAAGGTAGATGCTTTTCTAGGATTTTCTTACTCAACATTTTGAATGCTAAACATGTGACCTAGTGACGCCATAGGCATTCTCTAAAGATAGGTTTACTTTGGCAAGTTACTTCCTAAAGTTTTTCTGCAAGAGAATGCTGGGGATTTTAATAAGATGAAATATTTTCAGAAGTTTGGGTAAAGACGAATTTTTAACCGTTTACGATGGAAACAATATTCTTTAGTATCTCTCAATATGATCTTTAATTTAAAATTGGCACTACAAAACAACTGTTTTCCAGCTCCCACTTTTCAAGCACTTTTGGATAAATATCCTTTGCAAGAGTGGCTGCTGGGTAATTTATGAAATTCTCTCCACTCTGCTCTCTTAGTAGAAGTTCATATCTTAGAACATCGCGTGAGTTGGGAGTTCAAAAGACAGCATTTCTCGACCAGTTCCCATGAAGTTACTCATGTGAGTGGAAATTGCCAGTCTTGTCTTCCTTTTACTAGCAATGGTTCCGAATTTTCAGATTTTGCCAGTGGAGGAAAATATTCGTGCCTGGAAAAATAAAAACAGGAAAAGGCCACTATTTGTTTATTATTAATGAAAATTAAATAAATAAATCAAAAATTAATAAAAAGACACTCAGCTGCAAATGAGTATTGCTAGTTTAAAAACTTTTACAAGTGGCATAAAATATTTTTCAATGTTAAAGTATAGTATAAAAATATTCTTAACCTTATAGCAGAAGTATAGAGAGAAATAATGATAAGAAGGAACTTCTTGTGAGAAGATAGTTTGCTGTAAATTTTACATGAAACGTGAAAATATCACGAATTTGAAGTAGCTATCTACCTAGCAAACCAATGTAATTGTCAGTTCTTGTAAATATAATTGTGAATAGCTAACCAAAACACAACTTTTTGACCCTCCTCATTTTTGGAAAAAGAAAGTAAAAAAAATCGACCCGCTCTATTATTTCATAATCCAACCATTCCTTACTCTATTATTTCTGTTTTCAGCGCAAACTCTTCTTACAAACTTCGTACCCATGCATGTAACCCACTCCTGTGTTTATCCTGGCGTACCTAAGTTTCGCTACCATACTATACATTGGGAAGGAGTGAACTTTTATGCATATGCATTGCAGTTTTTACAAACATTCATTCATTGATATACTCCACGTACTACCTACGATTATCCTTTCAGCATTTGCTCGCCTTTCAATCTCCATTTATCATATCTATCTTGGCATTCAGAAAAGGGAAGCAAAATAATCTGCTTACTCAATTATCTCACCTTTGCAATGCAATCCTCATCATGCAATTATTATTTACATTATCGTAGTTGAACATCGCTAATAAGTCTTTGACGCATTTAATCTCGATTCCATCCTCTCTGTAGCTCCAAAAAGTTATCAAGAATCTTCTATAATCCATTTATGCTCTTTATTTATTTATTCAAATACTCACAACCACCGAATGCGGCTCATTTACCTTTTACACAGGACGGTTAAACAGTAGCAAAGGACGAACACACGCAACCGTACCGTACATGGTGAGTAATAGACCTAGCAGTAACTCGAACCTGCGTCACCAAGATTAGCAGGTGAGGAATGTACCTCACCGCCACCAAGATTGGTAATCGATGAACAAAGATATAAAATTGTATGAAGAAAGGAAGATAAAATTGTCACCTTTATTCTTCAGAAAGATGATCATCATTGCCTTAAGTTTACTCCCCTAGGTGGAGTCTTGACGAGTAAGTGATTTCCATTCTTTCACTTTCTGATTTCGCAAGTCTCTCTCCCTATTCGGTGCCTTTACCGAATTTCCGTGTTCAAATTCCGAAAGTGACTGATATATTAAGAGAAGTCGAAATTACTAGTAGTAGTAGTAGGGTAGTGGTTTAGAAGAAAATAGGTTAAGTATTTACAACACTGGGGGGTGAATTGCGCTAGCGAAAGAAGCGTCCAGTAAAAGAATGGAGCTGATAACAGGAATCTTGGATAAGAATATAAAGAAGAGACTGGTGGGTAGACTGATATGAAGAGTAGTATTGTATGGGTCAGAAAGGTGGAGTGTGAGAAAATATGACGAGGATAGGCTGCAGGAATTTGAGATTTAGGTGTGGTGGATAATAGGGAAGGTCAGGTGAACGGAAAGTAATACGAACATGGAAGTGCATGGAATGGTTGGTGAGGAAAGAAAACGTTTGGAGGAGATTAGGAGGAGGCGAAGTAGGTAAATGAATGAGGCAAAGGGTTGCTTATTGCTGTGACAGAAGAGAGAACGTTGAGTAAGGGGGAAAGGAGAAGGAAAATAATGGGTTTTTGGACGGGGTGACGATGGTTAAGCCGTATACTGAGGTGAAGAAAGATTAGAAGCAGATGTAGCGCTGCATATATAAAAATGTAGATGTTTTTTCTCTAATCCATTTAAACATACGTTAACCGGTAGGTCACGTGAATAATAATCATTATAGATATGTAAGGCAGCAAGCTTCGCTGTTCCGCGAAATAATATTTATTTGCGACTGGTTTCGATACGGCGTATTTTCTGGTCTGCTATATCAGAAACGGTAGCTATTAGGGTGCATTCTTTAGTCCGGCAAAGTTTTTTATTTCTTTCATTATGCAGGATTGTTACTTACTGACACCAAATCCCATTATATGATGATATATGTAGTAAAGTGGTGCCTCCATATTGAGGTATCCCCTTTATTCATTTAAATGGTTTTAGGAATAGTCGTTTTTGGTTGACCCAACCAAAGACCAAAAAGAAAATCGAACGGAAGAGGTCATTAAGATGCCGTAAAATCTCCATCTTCTCATATTCCCAAACCCCCTCCTCCCTCCTTCTGTCTTCATAAAAATGGAATAATGAAGCGCTGAGAACGTGGGCTGCTTACGAAAATTTGGGCGTATAATTTTAAAGGTATACGTTAGAGTGGGTTTACTGTATAAAGCATAACGTTTGGAGTTGAAAAGGCAAATAAAACCATTTCCAAGCTTTTTTGGGAAGCAGAGGCTACATTGGCCAGTCTCTTCTCAAAGAGAAAGAGTTCCTCTTTTGCATGTTCGTGGGAGACTCTTCAGTGATGTTTCTCATCAAAAACATTTCCTGCTTTCCATCAACTGTGCTACAAGGGATCTCCTTCGTCTTGCCGAAAATTTTGGGAATGTATTTTGAACGTTAATTACAGACCTTTTACCTCTATCATAAAATGGTGTTATCATTTTCTTTTATCTCCATGAAGGGAATGTTAACATACCGACATTGCTACGTAGTATCAAGGGTTAGACATAACCCAGAAGTCATTAATACTCCTAGAGAAAATATTAAAATTATAACCATGTAAAACAAGTTTCTCCAGAACATTGAGCTTACGAGAGTTGAGTGAGGGAATGCTTACATAAGGGAATGCCAGAGAACTGCAGATTAAAGTCTATGTCAGCAGTTCTCAATTGTGTTTCTAGGTTTCCCGGGAGGCATTTTAGGGCTACTTACAAAAATACAAAAATTCACTTAAAAAAGAAGTGTTAAGCAAAGCCAAGTGAGCAAAATTTTTGTTCCCTAAAAAAATATTTTTAAAGTTCACATCATTAAAAAAAGATCCTAAATCACTGGCCTTCAATGAAAGTTGATATAAAAGCATTATTTCGGAGTTTTTAATTAAGATGGAATGAGAAAATGGTTTAATATACACCTAGTTGACGAGGGACGAGTTGACCGGCAGTTAAGGGTATCATTGGTTCATGGTCTACATATAAACCAATGCAGTCAAAAAACCTTCTTCATTCGAGACACCACTGCTTCATGTTTTATCATGATGCATTTCTGGGAAGATTTTTTTCTAACACCATTGTATATTGAAGCTTAAATATTTTAAATGTAATCTTGTCATTTATTAAAGGACTCTTGAAAATAAGTGATTCAAATTTCCTTAGGTGCCAAGGTACTCTCTAGAATATTTATATCTTAAAACATTGAATGACAGCTGAGGAATACGCTTAATACAATATTAGAGTAAAATATTTAATCAATTTAAGTGTGTTTTGACCTAATGTATGCCCTCGGAGATCATTAGGTTATTTTTAAACAGTAAAATGATTCATCAATAGAAATAGATTCGTCCAAAAAATTTACATATTTGCCTTTAGTTATCGAAACTAATTTTTACGCAGCAGGAAATTATGAAATGCATATCTCTTTCTCTAGGTGCTTGACATATTTTTAGTGGGTGTCTCATTCATAGCGATACCATTTCAAGTCGAACAGTTTTGTCCAATAAGGTGCAAAAACAAACCAGTTAGCAATGTTACTATTTAATAAAAATATTGAACCTCTATAATGATATATTTTCGTCTGTTTTAATTTTTTACCCCCATTGACTTTTGGAAAGTAACAGAGGGAAAGTATATTAACTACTCAGGATTAGTGAGGTCACACTTCTTTGAGGGTCATTAGTCATTGTGGCATTGCGTGACATCCTAATATCCCTTCATCATAATGTGAAGTTAATCCATTTTGGTTCAACACAGTCGTTATGTGTCACATATCGTAGAACTTAATGGTGGTTTACGTCCCTTGTTTAAGCGTTCTCATTGGGAAAGATAATGATAGGAGGCCCTTGGGAAATTCACACTTTTGCACCACTCACTCACCGGCTGGGGGGGAAAAAAGTTCTCCGGGAATAATTCAATTTGATTCGGCCAATCGAGGACTCTAATCAGAGGGCGTCGCACCTCGTTTATCAGACTTCCAGCTCTTGGCACAGACATCTGACGGTTTGGCGAAGAGAACGAGGATGGGAATGCTATCGTCTCATGGGATTCGAAGGAGTAGGAGATATCGTTAGTCTTTTGTGGGCACGGGGAAGGACTGATGCAAGAGGTTTTATGTGTTGACAGGGATCCAGCGTTGAAAAATCTACGGGATAAATTAATTCGGCCCTTCTTTGCCAATTTCTTGACTGATTATGTGAGGATATCATACAATTCCATCCTCTCTTTGGACTGTCCAAATATTTACCACATAAGTGTTAGTCTACTTAGTTAGTCTCTACGCTTTAAGAAGATTTCTGTGGAAATGAAAGTCATTATCAGGAATAGTTGGCTGCTAGTGAAGTATTAGCGAGTTAATTTAATGCATTTCTTTCTTGTCTATTTGGAATCGAATACATTAAATTGCTTCATATTTGTTGCAAAATGAGGAACAAATATGTAATTAAAGCATTAGGCAGCCCATAATGTGTACCTATTGCGAGGTTACCTTTATTCTAACCATGTGTTTGCAATTAAAATTTGTCTTTGAAAACTTGTTAGAACAATGTTTGCCCTGAGAAAAGAAAACAAAGCATTCTTTTTTAATACTTATTCAGCTTTATTATTCATATTGAGTAGAAAATGATCATAATTACCTCATATTTATAATAAAAACACGTGTATACGTGTAAATACACAAACACCCATGTATGTGAAACATATTGCACACATGAATATATACGATATATACAATAGATTACATACCACTGCATTAATCTACAATATTAAATTAATAGAGAAATAATTTTCTAATGATATTAATTCAATTAATTTTCTTCCTTTATTATTCTTCCTATTCGTAATTCCTTCGATCATTGCTTTCAAGAGGATCTTATGTCATGGAATTTGTAAAGTAAGTTGTCTTCTCTGCTTTTCCGAGCTTTAAGTGAAAATTTGTTCTCCCTGCATCTTTTTGTCTTCATTAGAGATGCTATCAGTTCAATACATATTCGTTATTATATTAAAACGCCATTTTTACATTCTAATCTTCGTATATCAGCTGCCATAATCGTGCAAAACAAATTCCCATTGGTATCATATAACACCTTGGTACTTACTTAAGCTTTGTTGGAGTGATTCCGTACTTTTTCTTAGAGATGAAAAGACTTTGAGATTCAATGTCTTTTATACTTAGGCTCACCATATATTTTTTTGCTTCTGCCGTCATTATTGATTCCACTTCTGAAGTGGAAATATTGTTAAACTTTTTACAATTTTTACTTTCCAAGTTTTGCCTTTTGGTCTTATTTATTTTTTCTACCATTATTTTGCCCTTTTCTGCTTTGATGAACGGGTTGAAATTCCTAACATGAAGGTCAAAAGTTAGAGTGAGGGACTCCACAAAGACGTCCTGATAGTGAAGGTTTTCAAGGTTTTTCTACCGAGTTGATCCATGCCCTTCAACGACAGCATCTCCAGTATCCCAGCTAGCCTTCCAGGTCTTCAGACTAGGAGAACCTAATTCGTAAATTCCAGCATAACTTAATATAATATTAATTGATTAATTGATTAACTTAATATAATTGATTCATATCGGAATGAAGAACAATAACTTTGTGATTCTTCTAATAATATTTAAAAATAATAAATGCTTTGGTGGAATAAAAGTGTTACTCTTTTTCATTCCAATTGGAGAATATAGCAAGAAACTGTCACCAAAGGACATAGTAAACGCGGAAGGATACCTGAAAATCTTCACTGTAAGTTATAAAAATATCCGAACAACAGCATAAAATTAATTTATCACAGAGTATCCTCCTTTACTTCGGCATAAGTACATCCCTTTTCTCTTTGGAGAAGGGGTGATGTTGAATAAGCGGGGAAGGGTAAGAAAGAGAAATGGATTTATGTACGGTATGGAGAGGTAAGTCGAATGCTGAATTGAAGAAGGGAATTGCGCCGATAGATAGAGGTCTGCGCTCGTAAAAGTTCAGAGGATTTTTTCTCTTTACCATTCAAATCTAACTTAACTGGTGAAATGCACTAATAGAAATAATAGAAATATATATAATTCTCTTCGGGGATAACAATTAAACGGAGGAAAATGCTGTTGCAAGGAGCGGAGGAGACCGTAATGAGTTGAAAGGGAATCGCCGTTGAAAAATTGTCGGAATAAATTTGGCAGCCCCTCGAGTCCCTCGCTCGATAGTGAGGAAGATTTCGTTTCGAGTCCCTCGCTGAAGAAGGGCGGGGCGTTGATGGTAAAGAAGGGAGCGAGCACGTCTGTCGGGAGCACCTGCCAAATCGAGGAACTCACTTCCCCGGGAGAAATCGTGGGCCGATTTGTCTTCCGCGAAATCTTCTGCGTCTCTCCTCTCACCAAACCAAGAGCGCTTGTTGCAAGAAACAAAAAAAAAACTCGCTAAATGACGCACGAAATCACCGCGAGACTGGTGCTTCGCAGATTCGCTCCCTCAAAAGAGGCAATTTCGAAATCGGCAAAGCGTTCGGGTTGGTGTCCACTCATTGTTACCCTCCCGAGACGGATTTGTTCGTTCGACTCTCTGTCGGAATCAATAAGGAGGCACGAGGGTTCTCAAATTCATGAGTTAGCGATAAGAGCCTGGATCGTTTTTTTTTTTCGTGGAGAACGCTGTCGGTGTATATCGAGGGAGCTCCCGCACTTCGTCCAAATATTTGCTATTGGCGGTTGCATACCGATTTAAGATCAGTTTTTGTGGGCGTTGAAGTACTTCTACCTTGTCTTCGGTAGTAGCGAGAGCTCCATTCTTCTTACAATTTCCTTCTTTAGTTCGGTGTACTTAGAATGAAAGAGTGTTATTTTGTGATCGAACTAAAAATATTTATATCAACCCGACTAGGTCACAACGCACAACGTTAGCTTCTGGTGAAAACACTTACTGACATTCTAAGTTATAAATTAATAGTATTTGGGGGGGGGGAGGTTGTAAGGGGGAAGGTGCTCGGCAGGTGTCAGAGTTAGGCATTATTTGTTGGTGGGCCAGCGAGCTTTTGCGTGCTAAAAAGAGTTTTTAGTGTCATTGAAAAGTTACTGTTTTCCACTACAGTATGAATTGGTTCCTTTAAGTGGCGCCCTACTACTAATGAGGTGTATTTTCATTTTTCTTTATCCTATACGAAAAATCCAAACCTCTCCACATTTTTTCCTACGTCATCCAACATATTTTCCATTTCTGCCTGCCTTTTCCATGATCTCTCATCCTACATTATTTACTATTCCTTCGTACCTTTACCTGACTCTTCCTTTTCAAAATCTTTTTGAAAACTTATAACCTAGTATCAGTGTCTTTTAAAGCATATTCATAACGTTAAGCTATAAATTCGTTCATCCTGTCCTTCAGCCTCACATCACTCAATGTATACTTTACGGAAAGGAAGACAAACCAGGCAGTGCTTGTTATGGCAGATGAGGAGAGGAAACTTATATGAGGAGATTAAGAAGCAGAGCAGGTGGTTGGAAAATGTAATCAGAGGCGAAGGAATGCTGAAAGTCGTGATAGTGGGGACGATATTGGGTAGACGGGGAAGGAGAAGGGAGAGAATAGGCTTTATGACCGAGATGATGAGAGTAAAGACACATGCTAAAATGAAGAAAGATGCAGTTAAACTGCATGGTTCTAAATAACTTACATCGAGTTTGTATTGGATTTGCTCCGGCATATAGGGTATTGGATATCGGGCGATACATTTCCACGGACGGCGTACCGGGTTTGGAGAAAAAGAGAAGGCATTGACGGTGTCACGACCGATGAGAAGTGACATACAATTCCTTCTTATTGTCTCAGTCTGAGGGCTTCGTTGCTATTGTGCTCTGTGGCCCATTAAATAACAAGAAATTAAGAAAACATTCGTACCTAAAATGATAGGGGTTATCCGACCGGAAATACCGGCGTATGCTCCAAAATGATGAACTAAATCGCAGCGCATAGTCCGTCGCAGTTCTCAAGAAGTACCGATATACGGGCCAGGATATCGGTCCCCACAGCCAATATTCAGAAGCTTAAACGGAAGGAGACAGGGACCTACGCCTGTAAAAAGCCAGATTTTTACTCTTTTCCATTATCTTATTCCTTTATCGGCAGATTAATCTAATTATAGGTGCATTCTCCGACCAATTTGATTCCTTTGGATTGTCTCTGCCTACCTCCTTAAGTCACAATTTTTCCTTTGTCCTCCTGTCTGTGCATATTATCATCTCCTTTCTTCCCCATGACCACGTCTGTAGCACCAGAAATTATGTTTTTCCGAATTGTTCAGGTTACTGAAACATTAAATAAAAAACTCTGCGTGGGAATAATCAACAGCTCTTTTTTATCTGGTGCAAATTTCATGAGTTTATGTCAAATATTTTTTTTATTTTTAAACTTTTACCGACGTTTCGGATTTTTATTCATCCATATTCAGGGCTATAAACAATGATGTATGATGTTAAATGATTGACAGTTCTGTTTTGGTTACATAATTGTAAATTTACAGACAAATATATAAAAATACATAGACACAGACATTCAAGATTTTTACCTTAGTTTGGTGCTGTTTTTATTTATTTACAATTTTAATTTGGTTGCTTGGATCTATTTCTTTGTTTAAAAGTTATGTGTCATTTATTAAATTATGATAAATTTTGCTATGTGTCATTAATTGAAAATATGATAAAAGTAATTTCTGTTCTTTTATTGCAACTTTTTTTTATTTCTGGATATATGGTACATTTATATATTTACTTTTTATAGCTCTTTTTTATACATTTTATCATATTTTCTTTCAACAGTTATCTTCACGCATAAAGAAGGCTTTTTTTCTTTTCTAAATGTGTCCGCATCATACTTAATGGAAATGTATCATGAACCGTGTTTTGTGTCGGAACCGATTGAGAGTGTTATGAAAGGGATGATGTGGGAAGTCTAGCCGTCGCAACGTTTTCTGTTGACAGAGCTGTAGATATTTTAAGGGGTTGTGTTGCAATCCATTTGTCCGATGTATGCATCCAACATCTGGTGCTTGGGGCTGATGCTGAATATCAAATGGATGATTGAAATAAGAAATGAAGGACAATACAGAAGATTAATAGAGGAAAGGGCCATTTAGAACACAATACAGTAAGAAGAACCAGATGGATTATGGAACACCCTTAGGTACAACGGGTTTGTGAAGAAAATTTTAGAAATAAAAACAAGGAGCAATCACAAAAGGAAAGCTAAGGGATTAACGCATTGAATTAATGAAGAGAGAAAATAACATAAGAACTACCAGGGAGTAAGGGAACTAGTATTAGTTAGGGAAGGATAGAGGGCTTCCGTCAACCAATAATAGGATGATGTAAGAGATGTTGATGTGTTTGAAACCTTTCAAAGAAACTTCTATTGAGTAACTGTGGTTGGTTTACGATTCTCAATGGCCTTCTGAGGTACCATGGTAGATCCAAACTTCTGTAGACGCACTCATTGGTAAACCCGACGTTTGGTTTGAGAAGTGTGAATGGCCCTCACTTCGTACAATGCCGACGATATTCAAACATTCAGCGCGAGAGAGGAATCCCCTTCCTTGGGCCACCTGCTCTATCCCACACATTTCTGGTATCCGGAGAGGACGTTCCGGAAGAGAGGGTTCACCCAGGTTTTTGAGTCAGTGTTCCACCATTTCGTTACAGAAACGCCTTATCCATTGCTCTACTCTGTGGCTGCTAAAATCTTACTTACTGAATCATAATTAATATTATGTCATATAATATTAAAATATTACCGCCATTCGCGGTTAGATACGTTGAGACTGGGATTTTATAAGTTGCACAATATCCATGTTAATTTTCCAAATACACCTTGGCTATGAAAGTACCATGTAGTACTTGCAGAGAATTTGTATTTTATACTTATGGTATAGTGGGTTCTGAGCCAATGACTGTCATGACCACCTCCGAATTATTGTTTAAAAGTAAAAGTTTTTATGCGCTGTTAATGTTAACTTGTATTTCCCCGCTCCGTTTGTTGAACTTATTTGGCAATGTCACTAAGGAATAGAGTGGACCTTAACTTGGCTTTAACGAAATTTGCACAGCTTAATTTCAATTCCTTTATCTCATTGCTGGAAAAATAGTGTATTTTAATTCGTGTATAATAATGAGTTGATATTTTTCTGAGATTCATATTTTAAATGATTATTAATAGGAATCAGTTTGATGAGTCAAACGTATGCCAATAGTTTGCATTTTAGAAATAATAAACGCTTGTATACACTCAAAGCACTTGGCCGTGTTCACTCGATGCAAATGCCTTGAATACCTTGGAATACCTATCTACCTAGGTGAAAAAAAAATAATCTACCAATCAATATAGCAATTTCTGTCTTCATTATATTTCAGAGAATTCATCCACCATTACGTTGACCATCTATTTTACGATTGGCTGCAAATATTTCCTCTAATTTTTCCATTGTCTGGATATGGCATCATATTTCTCCTTTATCCGCTGTATTCCCCGCAATTTGTCGTACAATTTCATCTCCTACGACTTGTTAGAGCTTTAAAAACGGATGAAGGCATTTTATTTCTATACATACTTTCACACATAGAAAGTTCACAATTGTTCGCGTTTTTAACATGCATTCTGTGTATTCAGCGTAAGAAAACACATAACGGAATGAAAAATGACATGCACTCACCTGTTTTGTCATGTGATTTTAGTTACCATTGTTTTCGTTAAGCAGCAAGTTTATTAAAAGAAACATTTTTTTCGGATTTCAGGTCAGTTGGCTGATTTTTAAAATTTTTGGTATCTCTAAATGCTAAAGAGATTTATTTTTGAGGAATGAGATACACATTTACTTGATCCAAATTGAACTGCATTTCCATTTCCTTTTTAATTTTGTATAGCTATTAAATATTATGCTCACACATTAAATTTCGTGACCCATTAATTTCTCTAGAAAATTTAAAATTAAGTTTTTAACGTGCTCACATTAGGTGGAAACATGTTATACATTTGCTAATAATTATTATATCTCCACTAGGTCTAGATAATACTCCAGGTACGCAGTGTATTACTTTCTCCCAATCCTTTCTATTTTTTCTTTCGCTGCCTATGTTGGAATGAATTGAGGCTCCAGATGTATGTGGAATTCTATTAGGGAGAAATTACCGCTCAAAAAAGGCATCTATCCCAACAAGTTCTTTGCCTTTCTCTCACCCAACTGAAGGGCCCAAAAACAGATTGTAATATCTCTCAGAAGACATTGGTGATGGGCAGGGGTGATAAAATACCGTTGCCTCCCCGCTAATAACCGCCCGACTTGCTTGCAGCCCCTTTCTCTTCTGTCTCATCCTAACTCGGCCGAACCAATCTCCTCGTACTCGAATATCTCTCAGCCGCTGACATCTCCGCAGTTTTAACCTTTTTCCTTGTCTCGGCAGAGGAAAGGGAGAAGGAATCTCTCTTGCGTCTGTCTCACGCCCGTAAAACGGCCCCATTCAACCCGTCTCCAATCCATCATTGTCGGGTCCAGCAGACGCCATTATCCGCCATCCCCGGTTCGGCGGCGTGGGAAGATGGCGGCTTTGCAATGTAGGATGGGAACGTTTGTAAGTCGGGTCTAATGGGACCCTCGCATGCTTCCTTTTCGCCCATCTTCCTCGTCTTCTTCCATCCTATCGTAAGATATTTTGTCCATAACGCCATTTTCTTCATAGTTATTCTCTTCGCGTGAGGATTTTTATGGAACGTTTAACAGCCAATTTAATTTTATTTCGCTTCTTTTTCCTTCGGCAGTATTTCGGCATCATCTTTTGGGTTCCCATATTTGATTTCTATTTTCAATCCGGAGTTTGCGTAGAAGCAAGATGGATCGCGTGATATTTCATTTTTTTTATTTTCTTCAATAGGTCCCCAGGTAGTTTTCTTTGATGCGGTAACACTGTTTTACTACAATCGAAGGAGTATAATGGTTATTTATCGTTTGAAACTTTCTGGATGGAAGTTTTCTTTACCTGAACCCATTATTGTTGATGTCCAACGCAGTTTCCTGGCGTTTCTCTACGTCAGCATTCTTTATTCTGTATTTTCGTTCAATAGTTCCTCTATTCTCATTGTAGCCATTTTTAAAATGTTTTTTACACTCTTCGGCACTCTCTTCACCGTGCGTGTCTTCGTGCACGTTGCTCCAGAGGCATTAGGAGACGTATCCCCTTTCTCAGTGTGTTCTTATATTTCTTCATCTTTCTCTCGATTGCCTGTACGGTAAGCTCCTCAGTTACCAGGGAGACGCTTCGCAATATGCCAATCGAAAATGAATTGTGATCGAATTTCCTATTTCATGTGACTATTTATTTATGTATGGGTGTGCATATATAGGAAATTGTCCTTGAGCAATACGAAGAGCTGCATTTGTTGTGTAGTGTAGCGATCGAAAACCTATGGCATGCGCGTGATAAGGTGACATGTTAAAGGTTTTTTGGTGGCACTCCAAGGAAACGACGATTTAATGAAAATTTCTGATGTTTATGCTATAAACTAGGTGAACCCGCGAAATTTTTTCTCGTGTATTTTTTTAATAACAGTTTGAAGAGAGTGTAAGTATTTGAAATGTCATAAAAAAATTTTAACTCCTAATTTTAAGTATTTATTGTAAGCCGGAATATAATAAAAAATACATTTAATCGTTCAGAGCACATTACTGCAGTAATTTGATTCTGTTGTTACCACTTAATACTTGAATATTATTTAAAGTTTCCGTCGTCCTGAAACCATCCTTGTGCCTTGTTATAAGATGCATTGCGTTGCTGTTTCTTAAAATGCATGTGTAGATAAGGGACTGCGATGAAAAAACATACATTTTTGAAAGTGTTATTTTTAGGATTAGCAGCATGGTAGCCAAGATCAATATCCATTACATATCTCGGGGAATATTCATTTATCAATTTATCGATATATTTAAAACCCTAGATACAAACCAAGTGGAATATAAACATGGCAAATGCGCCGAAATTGACTGCCAAGCGCTGGTAAAGGGAATCGTGTCATATTTTGACGTACATGTAGTTTTTAAAAATGTGAAAAAAGTGGAATTTTTATGTTATTCCATTTAACGTTGAATTATGAACTGCGGCGTTAGGATTCAAACAATAAGAAAAGTGGGAATGAATGACGAACGTTCTAATGATTCGAAGGAATTATTTCACGCTCAGACCATTATGTATGGCTTCCAAGAGGGTTTTAATCCTTTTCTTTGCGCATGTTCTTCATCATTATCTCTAGATGCGTTACGCAAACGTAAAGCTCTTGAATTACTAGGGAGACGCTTAGCAACCGCAATATCGCAACTGAATATTATTTTTATTACCTTTTACAATTATATAATTTTATTTTAAATAGGAGCGCATCATTACGTAGCAGACTTTGGTAGTGTAAAGGGCTACATTTGTTGCATAGCAAATCATGAATGTTCACATTCCGTCATTGGTAGCATTTAAAAAAAAATAAAGAATTTGTGGTATGTCGAGTTACTGCGCCTATCGTTATTTGTTAATAGCGGCGTTGGAACTCATAAATAAAGAATGGTTGACACATATACTCCTATACATTATTAATTATGTTTGGAATTAATCATCTCCAACTCACACCTTAAGGTTGTTTGAGCGAGATAGTTCCCTAGTCATAATGGAGACGATATTCAAATTTTATTTTTTGATTTCAGCGTCTGTAAGAAGTATGAAATAAATATTGTAATATAAATGGCGCAAAGATATATTCAAAATTCGCAGTAATTAAATAAATAAAGCTACATAAGTCTCTATCTTGACTCATTTTTTCCCGCCGTACGGCTGAAAATCCTTCAAAACAGCAGGTTTATTTGCGATTCTGTCAAAATTACTGCGGTGAGTAATATATTATTTTTTATAAATAGTTGAGAAAACATGCAATCTACACATCGTTAGTTTTTTGACGAAAATAGGTGCTAGAAATTCCTAATTTGTTTAATATTCTCCCTCCGAAGCGCACAGCCATATTATATCCCGTGTAAAACTGTTTATACTTTCAGGCAAATAGCTCGAAAAGTAGTTCAGCAACGGGTTGATATTTTGATACCATTGGAAAGATGAGAGTTTTTTCTTTGAAATGAGGCCAATTTCATCAAATTCTAGGTGAAGTGCTTTGTCGCTCAAACCACCTTAACTGCGTAACTCCCAAGATGGTTTCAACCCTTCCTTTCTGTGCACCTGTAATTCATCATTTTGCTTATAAGGGTAAGTGAAAATTTTGAGAGAATTGTAATGACTAGATATAGGAGTAATGTAATGCCTTCAATGACAAGACCTTTTGGGGAGGTGCAGGGACAAATTTTGCTGAAGCTAGTGGGGCTGTTGTTAGTTCAGGCAATCGCACCATTTAAACCGTGCTAAGTGATCTAGGCTTACAGAAAACTCTCTCAAAACCCTAATATTACTATTTTCAAGCGTTTCCGTTACCTTGAAATCTTCCCTAAACTGAAGTCGTGTTCATTAGCCACTGGTTCAGGATGGACGCTTCGCGGAAAATGTCCTCTTATTTCCTCTCAACCGGTGATTAAAGGCCATTCAGAGCTGTGACTGCGCAGTCTATAATTTCGGACGTTTGTCCTTCGCTTGTCACACTACCGCAATCTCATATCACGTCCCAATGGTCACTGATTGCCCTCAGTTGTCGAATGGCAGATATTAAGCCATATCGTCTATCTAATGGTGCATCGCAATGTATACCTACTCGTTCACCTCGGATAAAAGAATATATGTTGCATATCGCGATAAAATCTCGTTTACATTTTTTCAGTGCTTACTTAGGATGGAGTTAATTGCTTCTGCACCTAGAAGATTTGACTAACTTTGACAACTATTCATTGTTTCTTGTTTTTGATGGTGCCTAATATGTAACAGTAGATATTATTGAATACACATTATAATGAAGAGATAGATTTTTCGCCATTTTCATTTCAAATATTCGCAGATCGTATTGGTCATGTCATTTCAGGTTTGTCATAGGGTGAGGGATTCGTTTTCTTACTCACGTTTAGCCTTTTTAAATCTTTATATTTGTGACGTTCGGATGTAGCCGAGTAAGTGTAGCCGTCTTATCCTCTAATACAATATTTTCCCTCTACCGCAGCGGAAGAGTTGCCGTAATATATGTGTGGTGGAATGGGCATGGAAGAGGGCCACCCATCCAACCCCCTCCCGGGCCCAACGTTGCTTAACTTCGGTGATCCGACGGGAACAACGTGGCTAGGCCCTTCCCCGGGGGTACGGAGTAAGGTTGAATAGAAACCTTGCGTTGGCATTTGCCAATACTTAACAAGAGGCGTCAAAGTATTCATTGATTTACTTAACAACTGATGAATGTAATACTGGACTTAAAATGCCCTCCACATCATAAGAAACCTTAATTCCGCAGAAAAATTGTATCAGTATAAGAATGCACTCTTAATGGAATTACAGTTTTACGAAGCACTAGGGATTACTGTTTTACTAAGCATCCAAGTGACTACGTAGTGTGCTTGAAATTTTCTTCACAGAAACAAGAATTGGGTTTCCACTAAAAAATCCGTAACCGATAGAAATTTAGACCCGAGATCTTTGGATAGGAAGCATGATTTCTTATCACTTCGCCACCCTTGTCTTATACCGAAACATTGGGGCATGGAACTATTGAACAAGTGAATAAAACAGTTTTAACGAGATATTAGTTTGGGATAGATATGTACGCGGAAGGACTACGTTGGAAGCCTTTAGAGACTCGGAGGCAACGCGCTAGGCTTAGATTATTTGAAAATTTTGATATTAATTACGATACGAAGGATATTATTTTGATCACCCGCTGATTTTTAAGAGATAGAAGAGAGATACTCTGCCGAGCTGATACGTACAAGCATTTCTCCTTTCCACGCACCATTAGCGATTATAAAAAAACATCGTGACACTGACATATGGCATATCGTTGAGATACAAAGCAACGCTGTTCTCTTTCTTCTTCTCTTGCCTATTTCCATCCCTTTCATAGCTGGTGTCCTAATATCCCCTGATACTCGTTTATTCGGTAGCTTGTAGAGTAGAAAGTAGGTAGATAGATGTATAACAGAATACCCCTCTCTCACCGTTTCGTCTTTCATGATTGGTCTCCACAAACAATGCCCCAAGGGCTATTCCTCCCTGCTTCACTTCACTTCGCTCCCTTCTCATCCATTATGCAAGGGATGCATGACGGGACGATGCTCAATCCTGGTCGCCAACAGTATAAAATAATAAATATATTTTCTTCCTTCTCTTCCAGCACTCCTCGAATAAATTATCCACGAAGTATTTATCCTTCATTCCCTCGCTTCCATTATCGTCTTTTTTTCTTTTTTAATACTCTGTCCTTTCCCCCCCTCATTTCATTGCAATTGTCAACGTGACGTAATTGTTAGGATCGGAAAAAATTAATAAAATTTGACGTCTTTTCCCGCCATTTTCTAAAAAAATACTTATAGCGGTCGTCGCGCGTCACTTGTTCTCGCTGGTGCTGCCCCTCATCTCATCAAGTGGTAATTGAAGAGCAGTCGACTCTTCACCCTGTGAGCATCGAAAATGGAGAGTTGTTTGCGCTCTTGAAATTTATTATTTCTCTGAATAGGCCGCAGTCTTGAATGACATTGGTAGAAGTAATAGCATGTACCATTTTTATTCATTTGTCACACGCATGTTTTTATTCCCGAAAACCACCCAAATTTCAGATGCGCTTCAAGCACAAGAATTCTTGTTTGAAGGCCGTTTTACACGAGGCTCTCTACTGCGCAGGCTGGTGTATGGATGAATTCGTAGTGGAAATTGTGTCGTGTAAAGAGGTGTACTGCGCGAACGTTTGCACTAATGTATGAATGACTACGAGGAAAATAGCCTATGCTCTAATTTGGTGCCAGCGTTCTAGAATTCCTTGAAGCACCTCGTATGTTATACTGTTATTTAATAAAAAAAATATTTTTGTTTATTGCTACAAATACACATGTAGACATTCTCTTACATTGTGCTTAAAGTTGAGAGAGATATTTGTAGGCTGTTAGAGGAAAATTATGGCAGAATGAAACAATTAAATATTTCTATCGATGAAAGAGAGATCGCTCACCGTCTCATTGCATTTTCTAAATAACTATCAATAGGGTATTTAGGCGTACAATGATGATTTATGCATTATAGTAAATTACTGAACCGTGATTGACATTTATTAAGCGGTAATTGTTCCCACAATAAAAATTTGATTTACAAAATCACCTACATTCTTCATGCGTGAAGGTAAAACCGGGACACCTCATCATAATTTACGATATCTGTGTAATTTCCTCCCAAGATATGGCCTAACTGGATGTATGGAAATAAATGTTTTGGGTATAAATAAATATAATATAATAATATAAAGAACAATGTGCGTCAAGAGCAACCGAAATCAGACGCGAGGTCATGCCATAATGAACTCGGTACAGACACTTGATGATATACAGTAGTCGCTAACGTAGGAGATTAGTATCATGACCGGGCAAAACCTCCCTAGATTTGTTATGTCTTGGTCTCGTACGTACAATTTTCAAACACAAAGATTAGAAATATTTTTAAAAAGAAGTGTCTACCTAAAAAATTAAATCTATCCATAATTACCGACTTTAATTCTAAGTAAAAAGTTTCTTGGCGACGCGTTAATAATCTTGTCTCCTCTATATACATGCTTTCCCTTACAAATTGATGTCAACAATAATGCGCTCACAACCTATTAACTGTCAAACAAAACACGTTTTTTTCGAAGGAATTTCACGAAGACTTTCGCAGTCGCATGTGTCGTGTAAAGATACCATATTGTGGAAAGCTCTCGTTCTCGCAGTGTAATTTGGCGCCTTCAAATGCGAAAGCTGAAGCTGCTTCATCCTGCGCAGCAAAAAGCCCCGTGATAAACGGCCTTAAGACCGTGCCTGTTCTGCCGGGTGAACAAATCCCTGCCACAATACTGGATAATGTATGAATAGCCTGTATATTTAAATGGTTCCTCTTTATGGCCTCTTATTTTATATATAATGATTTTCCTTTCTGGAGACATAGGTCCATTAATTGAAAAATTATTCGATTATTAAAAATTATATTATCAGATAGATTTCCTTCTGAATTTTATTGTACAATGATAGCTTTGTTGATATTGTACAAAACGATTAATCAACAACAACAGCAATAGCAGAAGAGTTATGATTATACAATAAGATTCAGAAGAAACTCATTCTGAGCCCTGAAGGAGCATGCGCATAAATGCGAAACGTCGACAAAAGAGAAAAGTTTCAATTAATGGAAAGACAATCCTTCATATTGTGATGAAAGGAATACTCTTTAACCACTGCAATTATCCACGTTTATGTACCTGTGTATCCATTCACATCCCTACACAATCAAAATACCCGGGATATTTTTCTTGCCATTTTTTCGTGGAAGTTTTGGCATTTGTCTTGCTCGGCGGTGCCTGGTAAAAAGGCAAACACGGTAAAAACGGTTATCCACCAGTTAAGGTAATTTGCGCTATTAAATGCAATTTGGTGGATTAATCGCAGTGTTGTTATTTTGAGAAAGAAGAAAGCGACCCGACCCTGGAATTAAGCTATTTTTAATATAGAGCCCGGGAAGGCCTTCACCTTGCATTCTGTCCGACAGAGGGAGTTCGTGTCTTAAGGCGGGATTACGAGCTACGTTTCCTGACGTGACGGAGACGGTCGGTGGCGTTAAATTTTTCCATCAGAGAAAAGGTTATTACGATTGACTGGAGCCTCAAAGACAATATTTGGCAGCTTTGAAAACTTGAGTTCTAAACGGTTGCGAAGTAGCTGTTTACACGTCAAATTATTGAAGATTTAGCCGTCCATGTTTTTAAAGAATTGTTCTTTTTGGATAGACCGCGTCAGAGTTTAAAAAACAAACAACTTTTCTTCTCCTTTGCCGGTGACCTCCTCAGGGCTGATGAATTTTGCCTCTACCTGCCTGATGAAGAAGTAACCTTTCAGCTTCGGACTTCTCCAATCCATCTATTCAAGATGAAAAAAATGTGATCATATCTTTTGATCCATTGCTTTCGTAACATAAGTCGTAGACACGATGCTGCTGGTAATTTTGGATTTATTGTGTGATAAGGTGAGGTAATATACGTAAATATTAAAAGTGGGATGATATATTTATTTTTATTTTTTTTTAAGAACCACCGAAAACAGCTCTTATTGGCCTTTACATCGGGGTATTAACAATTAACAATGGACGAGCACAAACAACCATGCCCTGGGAAGTTAAAAATCCTCCCCAGGCGGGATTCAAACCCACGACCTTTGGGTTATCAGGCGAGGACGTTACCCCGCCGCCACCGAGGCCATTATATATGGAATTAAACATGTATTCTTGAAACGATGTTAAGAGTATATGATTCCTACTCTGATAAGGCAAAAGACATATTTCATTGCTTGTTTTCGAGATAGTTATTTCATCATGTAAAAGAATATAACGAGCATTCTCAGTTATAAAATTTAATTTTCTCCTTGAAATCGAAATACGTATATCCATCTAGTTAGCCATCACCTTGGTAACTAAACTTTTCCCTGTTTTTAATCATATTTTTGTGATATTGTATTATTTACGCGTTTAATTAATATGATAATGAGGATTTAAATGACTCGTGCTGGTATATTGTAGTAATTTTGTCCCATTTTCATTTAGACATGTACATGATTATTGATTCGTTAATCCTATGATAAAGCAAGCATCATTATGTTCCCTCATCAGCAATGAACAAGTTTCTCCTCCGGAGTTACGGAAATTACTGATAAACAGCTAAACGGAGTTGAGTACTGTTATATTGAGGTAAGATTATGATGGTTCCTAAGGAGATATTTCAGTAATACAACATGAATTTTGATTAATATATATTGTTTTTTTTTGTAATTTCTTCATGGCAATGGAAATGTGTAGAAATGATTTCTTAAAATGCCTGACGGTATAGGGCCTAAAATAGTTCATATCCCGTCGAAATACGTATTTGAATAATTTAAATTAAAAAAATTCTTGAATAATTTTTATTTTTCCAATTCTTTCACCCGAGTTCTCAATGGTTATTCAATATTCGTCAAGCTTGCCTTACTCCGATGAAAAATGGAAGAAGATTCGATCACCAAATGCAGTGCACGGTTAATGAATGAGCTGTTTCGTTTGTCATTTATTCCTAAGCTTTCATTGTCCGGTTCGAATATAAATCAGAGCATTACTCTCCGTTTCCCGTTTCAACCAGCGATTGCGCCGCGTTCTGCATGAAAATTTCACGCGGCGCGACGCGCGCGCGGCGGAAAAACAAAAGAATGACGAAGCAGTTAACAATTCATTTCGCAGTACGGAAACCCTTGTCCTCTTTTCGCCCCCTCTCCCTCCCTTCTATTCTCTTTCCAGAAGAAAAATGAATATGTAGATATCGGCCGCCGGCCGTGTCTAATTTCGACACCTGTCACTTGTGATTTAATTCCGCGACGTCCCGATCCAGTCCCTCTCTCTTGGATTCCTGTCGAGATTCTCACTGGTTCTCGGCCTTTTGTGTCACGTGATCTCGGAACACACAAGCAAGACCCCTCTAACCCTCCTCCCACATTGCTCCCTTCAAACGGCTACTCCCCCTTCCCAACAAGTTCCTCCTACCTCATCGTCTATTTAATATTTTCGTTCCGCGAAGTTTTAGTTTTCCGCATCGCTCATTCCTCTGTACCGTGGATCCGGTTGGTTTATTGGCTTGCAGCGGTCATTATATGAAATAATTCCTATCCTACAACCTGAAAAGCAGCATCTGTAAATACTTATTTTTAAATTTCTCACCCTATGACTTCAATGTTTGTCTAATCATGATTCGATATCTTTTCTCCGCTTCGTGTGAGAAATAGAAATTATGGCGAAGAGTTCGTTTCTTTGTAAACATTTTAATTATTTGCGTGGATAATGCCCGCAAATTCTCTTCTCACCTGCTTACCATAGTAAACGTGAGTTAAAGTTATGTGTCAAGGGCACTGCTCTATGCGGCAGAATTCGAAGAAATATACTGTTTTGAGGTGCACTTTTCAATGCTAACTCTTTTGACAGCTTGTAATAATGAGTAATATTACCATTCCAACGCTATTACCAGTGAAAATAAGTGAAGTTCCTTAGCCATAAGTATTAAAGGTATTAGCCCTGTGAAAGTACGTACTTATATGTATATGAATATGATAGTTTCAATTGAAAAATGGAAGGATATGATAATTCAGAAAAATATGGATTGCAGAATTTCTCTCTTTTACTTAATAACTCTAAGATTTATGTGGAACATTATTTTGATTATTTTGCTGGGCACTCGTTCTATTGGCACTGCTGATGGCAGCCTGATATAGTTCCATTTTTCTCTATTCTGGAGATTCTGTCACCACATTTCAATTAACCTGAATTACTCATATCTCTAAATTATTAATATTCTGAGGTTACACTAAGGGGTTCGTGCCGGTGAACTTGCCCCCAATAGTATGGAGTATTTTTGACAATACCAAGCCAACGAAGCCAAGCTTGGCACAATAGCCAAGCTTGGCTTGGTATTGTCAAAAATACTCCATACTATTGGGGGCAAGTTCACCGGCACGAACCCCTTATTGTAACCTCAGAATATTAATAATTTAGAGATATGAGTAATTCAGGTTAATTGAAATGTGGTGACAGAATCTCCAGAATAACGTGTCCACAAGGCATCTACAAAAGCTAAGACTTCGGGGTTTTTCTCATTCCATAAATAGAGAATGCAATAACAGATAAATGAATAGACTCATTAAAGACTCACAGATCACCCTGGTTGAAACGATACAAATAAGGTCTCCAGAAACAGTGAATTCTAAATTTCCTTATTCTCCATACATGTTTGATAGTGTCTTTAAAACTAAGAAAAATAAACTTACTCTAACGAAGTTCATCTGCTATAAATCACGTCAACATTGGGAAAGAGAGGGGGAAAAACGTAAATTTTGCTTTGATAACTCAGGTTTCGGCTTGTGTAAAATATATTTTGTGCTGAGAAAATCAGGCACTTAATAAGAATCCATCGCTTGTATGTTTTTATAGTTACTTAAATGTAATTATGTAAGCATTGCGCTCACTGCTTCTCGGTGGTGTAGTTATGTTGTAGTCACCTTAGCTTTCGGTAACAAATTACATAAACACTTCTAGTCTGACTTATCAAAGCGATATGCATCACCATTATCCTCCTTCAAAAACATTAATTAATGATTTAAGTTACTGCTGTGCAACATGGGACCGCTTCGTACAATCACTTTATCTCCTTATTGTTAAAAATACTACTTAAAGTTTAATTTTAACCTAATATCTGATTGATCCGTAAGGATAAAAAATGTCTATAGCTCCTGTTCAGTGTTACAATATGCGTTGGAACATGAGCAAACAGGACACTGTGAACGAATGGGCTTTTAAGTTGCAGAGCGGGCTTTGCTGATGTTGAAAACTTTAACGCGTGGACTCTGCGGAGCGGGAACTCCCTCTGTCCGCAGCCCCCTAGCGAATCATATGCTGCCTACAAAGCTCTGCTGTTCAAAGTTCCCATACGCACTGCCTTCCGTACCAGTTGCATGGTGCCGTGCATCGGACTGCAAACATAACCGAGACCTGAGGACGGTACTTCAAAACACCGCGGCTTTAGAGAATGTACTCAAACATGTGGAATCAACCTTTTTCTAAAATGGGACATTTTTTTCGAAGATGTCATTGGAGGGGTTGCTAGAATACCTGCTTCCAATCCCGAGGACTCAGGTTCACATCCCGCCCAATATGTAGATTTTCAGTTAAATCACCATGCATACGTGTGATGAGCGCTTCCAACATGCAGGAACTATTTTAGTTTTAAGAACCAAATGATTGAAATTATGTAAGTATAATATATTAATAAATTCGATATGCTGATCACAGTTCAGATAGCCGTTGAACTGAAAATTGATTTATTACTCGGATAAACACTGCTGAAGTTGAGAATACATTAAAAAATACATGTATGAATATAGGTTAGTATTGTGAACGCTAGCTAATTGTTGAATATACAAAGTATGTATAAAGTGATTTGTCCCTTATACAACCATTATTTGCTTGTACTGATTCACCAATTTGAAAATCCCGAATGGCATTTGAAATCCAGCGGATATTGTTTAAAAATATTAAGTATGAAGTTGATTTGAAGACTTCTGTGGCGTTCTATGTGACAACGCGGTAGGGAAAATTGTTGTCGCCGAGGAACGCCCGAAAGCCGTAACTGCTCATATTAAGGCTGACATCAATTGCCAGACCTTATTCAGTTCACTAATTTAGAGCTGGTGTAAATTATGTAATCGAGATATAATGAGAAAGCATCTACGCCTAGAAAACAGGGGTTGAGCCCTTTTTCTATGTTATATCAATGGATTGATACCAAGTTGTTTTCCTCAACAGTGGCCTGTAAACCCCTAAATTGGATGATACGCTCCCAAGTTCAGCCTTAAAAATATACTGCACGACATTTTTTTGCAGTTTTGAAGAGCATAGTAGAGGCTCAATGAAGGGCTAATAGATACATCTGGTACCGTATTGTTTATACATGACGGGGTTAATTATGCCTGAACACGGTACGAATCCACTGGTTGAATACGTGATGACGACGATGATGAGCCATTCATGAAAAACCTCGTGGGATTTGCTTTATTCTACCCGCCGAATGGTGCTGACAGTATCAGATTTCATAATGAATAACTTAGTCTAAATGTCCAAGGAATAAGGAATTATTGAGTTTCAACAGACGGAGGATACACCGTAAAAACATTAAATAATTCATCCGGCTAACATTTCCGAAGACATTCATACTTCAGCAACGATCGAAGTTGATTGTCTTCTCCTCGAGTTGAAGAGCAATCTTCGTCAAAAACATGAAACTTTAATAAATAAATTAACACATGAGACATCCGGAAAATTACTCTTGAATCGATTTAGATGTTTCAAATGAGTTATTCATCAAATTCTTGCTATGGTCGTTATTTTTTCCAGGTCAGAAAATGCTCGTAAATATTACTATACCATTTGTGGAGAGAGGGAGATGGATAGCGAGAAAGACAAACGCGTAGGTGTTAAGGTCATTTTTTACGATTTTTCATCGGTGCTGATTATCGAACTTAAATCAATATGCTTAAAATGGTAGCGTTTAAACGTTGTCATTTTATCGGATCGAAATCGATTATTACGACTGAAAACAGAAATAAGTACCTATGATACATATTTCTGAGGATTTACAGTGACATTAATACCAGGAAAGTTCATTATATGCCCAGGCATTCTCGTTTAAAACATCTGCAAATCAAAGGGAATATTTTGCTAAAAGAAATGGTCTAAACTGGAATTGAAAGCATATCAAAAGCTTTTAGATTTTGTCAAATGAAACCCAAATAAATATTTACGCTCACTGTCAGTAGTAAAAATGCATACATAACATTTCAAATAACCGATAAATTGGCTATGAAACGCTGGTTGTATTTGATATAATATCAATAAATCTTCTGGCTGGCTGTCGCTACATTCATTCTGGTTTGCTATACATGTTACATTGGCTGCTGTTTGATCCTCTACGCTCTCCAAAATGTACTCCTTTAAGACTTAGCTGACCCTCAAATTATTGTAGTAAATATCCTTGATTTACATTAATTTCTTGCTGTATTTTCCATGACGTTGACTCCAAGCCAGTGCCCTGTAATGCAGTGAGCCTCTGAACCAATGAAGCGGAAGTATAATGCAGTGCCAACCATTTATTTGCGATTATTTACGCTGTTTACTTTGGAAATATACTCGTTTATTAATGCTGAGCAAGAATTCAGATATTCTCCAAATCAAGTTTTGAACTTGTGTGATTCATTTAGATACAATTAACTTATGTTCATAATAATGTTCACAGCATTTTGTTAACCCTTAAGAGGTCGCGCGGTGTATTGGGACGTAAGGGGTCGCGCACGGTCTAAATGACCGTGTTAACAAAAATTTGAAATATTTATATATTTATTGAAAATTAATGTATTTAAAAGTTAACACATACCAACAGTATATTAAATAAGCAGTAATAAATTTAATACATAATTATTTACGTATTTTATAGAAATTTGACATGATAAATACATTTTGACTCCACCGTAAATTCACTTTTAATTATATTGTAACCTGTGTTAAATTAAGAAATAGATTATTAAAGGTAAATGTGCAAAACTGTTTATGATTTTAATCACATTTGGATTTATTTATCATCGTCAGAGCTATGTTGTTACATCACATCTTTTTTATCCTTTCTATTTTCAACTTCCGCGCAACCGACGCAAGTAGTGTCCTCTTTACAAATACATTTTGAGCATATTGCACAGTGTTTGCTGCTTTTTTTATTCTATTTCTATGAGCAAAACGCACATCTTCCTGGGCCTACATCCCCATGCGGCGTTATTTTCTCATTGGGAATACCAAAGAGATTCCTATTTTTTACTTTTAGGCTGGTAGGTAGATTTTCTGAGGCAGCTCTAATTTTTAAGTAATCTATCAAAAGTTATTTACTTCATGTTTTCTGAAAATTTCTCCTGTTCATCTTCTTCCAGTGTAACTTTGAAATATAATATGTGTATCCATTTATTGCATATATGTTTACAAGCGAAAAAGATACAGTCAATGGCCAACGACAACTTTTCCTTGCTACTGAATACGTTCCATTCAGCTGATCAACGGTATCAAAGCCATTTTTGGTTGCAATATAAAATGTAAGTATTTACGACGTTGCTGAATTATTAGTATCTCTATCATTTATCATCGTCATGTATTGAAGACAATAACATAACTTCCTTGTTCTTTTCCGTAACGTAAGACGGAAGGGTACAAGTTTTTTTCAAATTCAAATAGGCTGCTATGCGGTTCACGGTGTTTGGTGTTTACAAACAGGTGCCGTATTTCTCGTTTGTTTTTTCTCAAATTTACAACAAGTTTCATCCTTTCAATTACAACTTGTTTTGCTAGTGGAACCGAGCAAAACCAATTGTCAAAAGTTAGATTGCGACGGGATTCTGAAATTGGACGTATCTATCTTTGCACAATTTTCAGCGGGCTGTTGTCTACCGCAAAATCTCCGTTAGGTTGCTCGCCAGCATAGGTTTCCATATTTAGAGTGGAAAATATGAGGTAATTTGCTAAAGAATAAATCTTGATTCCGTACCTTGCTGGTTTATTTTTCAAGTATTGTCTAAAACCACATCTGCCGCGAAAAGCTTCTGACATCTCATCTATGTTCGCGTATTTCCCAATTGTGTAATGCGCCATGCACCGGTTGACATAATGAGTGAAAACACATCGTATTGGCGCTAGTTTGTCACATTTTTTCCTGTCATTCCTATCATTTATATTATCAAACCGCAATACACGCATCAAAAACTTAAGTATTTTCAAAGACATTGCAACACAAAACTGCTCTATTCCTGTTTCTTATACTGCCCAGAGATCCTAAAGATTTTGATGTGATGCCCTCAAAACACCTGCCAAATATACAAGGCTTTAATTTCAATAATATTAGCGTAATTAGCATCACTCTCGCGAGAATAATTAGGCTAATTCTTAGCAATGCATGTATTAGTGTACATATTTGACAATTTTGTCAATGACCATGCCAGGGAAAAATAACGCCCACGACTCAATTGAGGATTTGGCTTTTCACCCAATCCCTTTTACTTCTGTGGAACCTGTCACTATATTTACTATACTGCTGCGCACTGATCGACTAGTGGGAAGAGCACTCCACTCACTTGTTCCGTCTTTTCCGGTGTAATGCACTGACTCAAATTGTTCCACATTGTCATTATCACACTCTTCAGCAGATTCTTTGCAAAGCGTATCATGGTCTCTTTCCTCTAGTATGTCCTCCTCATCTGTATCACTTGCAATTATTTCCTCTTCACCTGTCTCACTTTGCAGAAGAAACCTGATCCTTTACACTTCCTTGTCCTCTAAATTAGTCATGGCGAGTGTTTGGGGCTCGGAGAAAATAGTATACACAAAGCTTTTTGTACAATACACAAACAACGCAAATGTGGCGTCAATAAGTAAGATAATTAGCGATTTAAAATATTCGCACCTTCCATTTCTGCTGGAAAGATGAACGTATTTTGACGCTAGATTTCCATAAATCACAAGAGTAAAAAAAGACAAAATATTTTTGTGATTCATAAAAATCCAACTTACACACGCGATTGAATTGCCACCTAGAATGGATATACAAATATTTGAAATTAGTATGACTGTAAATTACGAAAATATGTACAATAATGAGACGCGCTGAATACTTCAGGCTACTACCATCAATTTATTCAAGGATAATAAGAATATGCGAAAGTAAACGTTTGCCCAGTACTTATAAAACGTAAAAACAGTAAATACAAAAAGTTCACTTCATAAGACTACTCTCAACCACGAGTAGAGACTGAATGGACAGGCATTTCACCAGTGTTTCATTATTCGTCAAAGCAAAGACAGCGAGGTGGGTCGGATCTGCGCCACGCGCTCGCAGAAATGCAGACACCACAATGTAAATACATGTAACGCTTGTGATGTGACATCATAAGAGCTAGTATGTATATATGTAATTATATGTAAGATAATGAATAAGGGTTAGGCAACGAGATGGATAGGCGGGCACAGCATCGGATTCACATTTCAGGCCGTAGGTGGGCTATCCCAGTCAAATATGGGTCGAAAGAAAACAGCATAATAAAAAATAGATGGTACAAATAGTCCTTGCACCTTATCATCTGAAACTATAGAGTTTATAGATGATGTTCTTTAAAGTTTTGGGGTGAAATACTTCTGAAATATATTCACGAAAATTGTTTCAGGCACCCGGTCTTTTAGACCGTGCGCGACCTCTCCCGTTCACATATCGAAATAAGTGGTGCACAATGGGGAAAAAGTAATTATAAAAAAATAGCTGTCGCACAGGGAGAACTCATACATTGTCTTTTGACGCAATATTGACTATTATGAAGGTACTCAAAAGGCCAGAGTTTACAATGAGATAATTATTTTTTAAATTGCAACTTTTAGAGCCACCCGGTCTTTTAGACCGTGCGCGACCTCTTAAGGGTTAATCTAAATGGTTATAGATTTTGGATGTTTTAATGCACACAACTGCTGCAAATGCACATTTTTTCAATCCTTAAAATTTCTTTTCAGGTAAAAACATCGTTTTATATGAAAAACTCTAAGAATAATATGCATTAAGACACTGAAGGGTGAAAGGTAGGCGTGTCAAATGTAATCCAAGCTCCAATTATCTAATAATATTTCGAGGAGAACAAATAAGCAAAATCTGCATTCTGACACCTAAGGGTGAGGGGTAGGCCTGCTCCTAGCTTCATTAAACTAATAACATTTCACTCATAAATGTAACTCAGAAAGTCGAAAGTATGATTTATATTCATAGAGGAGCAGTGTCAAACAGCCAGTGTGGCCCCTAGCAATCCAAAGTATGTGTCTCACGGAAAAACATAATGAAAGACAAAAAGATAAATATCAGTATGTGGTGAAATTAAAGACCTTACAATGAAAGACAATTAATGATTAACTTTTGTAGTGTATTCTTAGATTATTTATTTATTCCTAGTTTCCTTTCCGTTTGCGGCAACGGTTTTTTGGAGAACAACTGCTAGTATTAACGCTGAAAGATCCAAGTTTATTTAAAAAAATATTGATCCCTAATATTTTTTCATGGCACCCATGGTACAGTGTCTATGAAAAACATTTGCGTATCATCGTGGAAACTAGTAAAATATAATACGACAGATGTTGGGTGTAAGTGATTGAGGGAAAGTTTGGATATTTGCAATTGAAATAAGTTCAGGTCTTATTCAATTTCAGGAGCATTTTCTTCAAGAATGGCGTAGTTGCCTCGTTCAAGTACACCTTGCTTAACCTCTGAATCTCGACTTTCTGACGATCTATACTTTTGCATCTTGTGATTAATTTTTTACTAACCCAACCCGACCAGCCAACATTTATGAACACGTCGCATCAATTAGTTGACAAGGATTAAATAATATTCGTAGTATAAAAAAACAGCTTATGAAAGCCATCTGTCAAGAAATTGTGCCCCATTGATCCGCTTTTTAATCGGCTTCAAACCACCAGTTTGACGGGTGGAGAAACTTCATAATTTCTTAAAGCTTCCCTTGCGAATGGAAGCTCGCACAAACTTTTTACTATGGAATCACTTATGTTGTAAAATGGTTATAAGATCATTAACGCTATGTAAATCATTACAAATGTTGGGTTTCTGGAGTCGTTAATATCGATTCGTTAATATCTATTACTACAAGCACTTTCTTACCACTAGGCCTCCGATTCTTATCCATTTGTTAATTTACTTATGCATATTGCTAGTAGCCAGTATATAAAAATAAGCTAAATAATCGTTTAATAATAACTTCTCTATCAAGTTATTACGCCTTCGATCGGTTCATTCCATTCAACGGTTTCAAATCGTTCTTCTTTGTAACCTATGGAGCTTATAAGTTAACATCATCTGTTGATCTTTCTTATAATTCAAAAGTCAGCTTCTTTCTTTATTGACTCACTCCTGCTCATCTCTAGTAACAATCAATAATTGATCCAAGACCAATAAAAAACACACTAGTAAACCAACCTCACTAAATTAATACAAAACAAACTAAATATACTTCAATTATTAGCCATAATACATGTACGAAGCACAATGTATCGCAAAGATGTGTGAAATTTACTGTGAAATAATCATACACCTGGTCTAAGATCCCAGACCCCTCAGTATTGCTTCGTGTTCTCTTATCAGTTCAGATACCTAGTGACCTCGCGTCTGGTGATTAGCGTAGTTTCCATGGAACTATATAATATAACTAACGACACTGTATGCCGCTACACATGTGATGGAAGCTTTAACATGCTAGGTGCTCAGTGTGGGCGAATACTTTTTTCACGTTGAATTACACACATATGTGTGATCACTAGTCAGTTACTCGGTCCTGGTTACCTGGTACAGCGGTCGGTCTCGCTGCTCTGTTAACCATTTATCAGGTCCAATAAGTTGTTTAACAATCAGCAACGTACATTGAACGAATTATTTGACTTAGAGATATTTTCACTTTATTGTTTAAATATGTTTTTGTCCTCCAAATTTCCATTATAATGGCTTTGAAATATTAATCTACCCTTCTTCTGATAGGTTTACATTGCCTATATGCCAATATTTTATTCTTTTACTGTTTAAAACTTGACAATTGCAATGCATAAATATTAATCTGTCAATTATTTCCTTTTCCAAATAATGTTATTTTAGTTTTTCTCAGTTACATTTTTAATTGTCCCAGATTGTAAATATATGTGTTTTTCGTTGTTCCAAATGAATTATGATTACTATATGGGTCATATACATAGACTTGCTTAAAATTGGTTTAAAGTTGCTTTCTGGGAGTTGTTATCTTAAAACTGATTGTGCATCTTTTGGTCTAAAGAAAGGATTAAAAATCGTCTATAGATGGCATAAAATGATGCTTTTTCGTGAAATATGCAATTTAAAATTTCTTTGAAAGAGATTTCCACATGGATGCAGGCCTCCACGTCAAAACAACATACATATTCGTATATTTCTAGAATTCACAATGCCTCTAATTTAGCCAAACGTTTCACAGACAATTTTTACTGACGTTGATTGTGAGAGCTACAGCCCGTAATTGCGACGATGATAAATAAAAATAGCAGTTCAACATGCGAGTCACAGTTCTCACTTTGAATTTTATCAATATCTATTTGAGCAGGACCCTTAGGTTTTTTTCTGTTCGACCCCGACCCGTGTGCGCATTTTATTTTATTTTCCCTCTCGTATCTTTCGGCCGCTTGAGTGAGCCGGTCGATATTGACCTCTAAAATTCTTCGCGCTCCGCGTCTTCCACTCCCATGACCCCTCTCTCCCCCTTCCCCCCGTACTCCTACCCCTAACACAGGCGACCCTTCTTCTCCTGACCCCCCTTATCATCAACCCCCTCCCCTCCCTCAATCACCTCTTCTCCTCTTTCCCCATTTTTGGTCCAATTCTCTCCCCTTCGTTCTCATTTTCCTCGAAGCGTTAGAGCGGGGGAAGAAGGGGAATGGCAGATGTTGGCACGGAAATTTCGGCACAAGGCCATTTCGGCGCGGCCACTTCGGCACGAGACTATTTCGTCGCGGGCCCATTTTGGTTCCACCACCTCGGTGCTAATTTTGCCTCAATCTTAAATAAATAATGTGATAGTTCAAATGCATTTCCATCATTTTTTCACTGTGAATTCCACACAATTGTGTGACCATAAGTGGCTGACTCCGTTAAAATTACTGCGTGGCTAGTTCCGCAATTATTTGAAATTTATCAAGCATTCATTTATTTCTTCCCTTTTTCAAATTTGTGTTACTTTCATAAAGAAATGTTCCCTGCTTCTTTTGCATCAACACATTCCTCCTGCCTTTCCACTCAATTTTTCAGCATATTACATCGGCTCAAAGGCGAACTATAATTATTGTTTCTTCGACTAATGATTTCCAACTGAGATGTTTTAATGTTTATATCCTCCTTGGCCAGTTGCAATGGTTAGTCCACTGTTGATTTTTGTTGAAATGTATTAAACGTTTAATTCCTTTAGGTAGAGTGTTAATAATCTTCGGTCCCATATTAGTGAAGCATTGCTTGAAGACTGGCTTGAATTTTGGCCAAATTAAAATAAATAAAATAATGGTTTAAATGCAGTTACATAGTCAAATGAATGTTATTTGGCTCTTTTTTCATATTTGCGTCACTTGCGGAAAGAGGTGTCCACAACATGTCTGTATCTAAATAATAACCCTACATTTCCACACAATTCTTTAAAAAATTACGTCGGCTCAAAGGAAAAATAATTAATTTGTTAATTCAAGTAATAAATTTGTAATATACAATTTTTATAAAACAAAGTATAAAATAAAAAATAAAGTTTTTGTCCTACTTGGTCAGTCGACATGATTTGGTGAACAGTATTAAATGCTCACAATGTTTTATGTACATATTTAATTTCTTTGGGTAGCATGTTAAAAAGTATTTGGTACCATATTAAAAAGTATCGCTAGAGGGATGTTAATTTTGGCTTAAATAAAATGATTGATTAAATGCAGTTCTATCTTAAAATGAATTTATTCCATCCCTTTTGTCTTATTCCCGTTACTTGCGGAGAGAAATGTCCACAGTTTACTTTTATGTTTATGTCCACCTTGGACAGTAGCCACAATTTGGGTAGCATGCTTAGGATCTATGGTCACATTAACTTGTTATATATAAACTTTAGTGGTTGGTGGGCTGGATGTAACGCTTTTCAAAGGTGAAGGTTGGGGTAAGGATGGGCATTTGGGAGGGAGGAGAAGGGGTGGGTAAGCGAGGAATTGTACCCTTTCATTTTCCTCGCCATGGTTCATCGCTTCTCCGCCATTCGCCGCGGGGGTGCTTCTGATGGCAAAAAAATAAAAGACTCAATCTCATCCCCTCGCTCTCTTTCATCCTCCCGTCTCATAATTTATCTGCCAGGGTCCCATCCCCCTCCCCGCGGTGAAATCTCTTGGTGGCTTGGCGTGAGTAGATGGGGCGGGAGGGGGGTACAAATATTGATGCACCCTTAACGCGGGGTCATGATAGTGTTATGCTTTTAGAAAAAGAGGCCGGAGTCAGGGTTCAGTAATTCCGGACTCCCAAAAAAGGATTTTGCCCGTCTTAAGTTTTTTGACCCCAGTTGCTTTGATCGACAGAAACGTACTACCATTAGATAGGTAATCTCCTCAGCAGTGACGTAGCCAGTTGCTGGGAGTCCTTTGGCTCTGGACCCTAGCCTTGCAACATTTTGAATTAATTCAAATAAAAGGGACTAACGGAAAAAGTGTTTGTTTTTTGAACAAAAGATTTTGATTTTAATTCTTATTGATTATCATTTCATATCATATCGGATGATTATAATGTATCTCTATTTCTGATAACCCACGGAGAATATTCGCCTAAAAATTAAGAATAAGATACGTTTACGACTAAGTAAGATTTACATTTTGAGTTTTGTATAAGGATGCACCACTGACATATAAACATGGTACTTCCGTTTAGCGATATGAATGCATTCCACGAGGCTAAAGGTATTGAACGCATAATCAACCCGAAATAAGGAGATTCAGCAATTTATTCTTCTCACGGATTTTAGTCGGTTTTCGGTCCAAAAAGAAGACTTCGAGTGATACTCAAATCGGCTTACACTTAGGATATATGGTAGGACCTTTAACCATTTTCACACTTTAATTTTTATAATAATGCAACTGATCGAACATTGCATTGTCTTATTTCAATGGTTTCAGGCCCAACCTTGTTGGATGGATTAAAATTCTCTTGGGTGGATTATGTGACAAATGATGAAGTCTTTCACAGAATGGGTGTTCAACCCGAAATAATGAGGACGATTAGACGACGGAAATGACAGCATCATGGACATATAATGAGAGAAGAGGGTAAATATCAACTTCTTCAGTTAACTCTCCGAGGGAAGATTGCAGGACTACGAAGTCCTGATAGAACAAGTATTCCCTGCCTTTCCAATCTGAGAAAGTGGTATGGAGCAAAATTGGTGGAACTAATCCTAACTGCACCAAGCAAGTTAGGCGATAGCCAACGCCATGGCATTATAGCATGATGAAAGCCAACGTCTGGACCGTATAAATATAAGAAGAAGAAAAATATTTGGTGTTCTACCGCTTGGAGCAGGTATTTTTAACATGTTCTTGATGAAAGATGAGGAAGAGACAAATGCTATTTTTGGCCATCATTGATGAAGTTCCAATGACAAAGTGGATACGGAGTTTTGGCTTACCATAAGGAAGAATGCCACATGTTTTATGCACAGTCTTCTATTCAAGTTACATTATTTTTTGTAGCTGTTGGGCAGATCTTTCAATGAATGTCAGGCGTGAATTGTTTTCATTATTCTTTGTAGGATTAAAAAAGATAGCTAGTCATGTGACCGTGATAACTTCCACAGTAATGATTGCAAACGTTAATAAAAGGCGAAATAAATAACATTTGTAGTTGGACTGATTTTTTCTAATCTTATTACAGATATTAAAAGGAACATTAAGTAAGGCTGTGAGGTAAGATTTAAATACGCTTAAATAGCATTTTAGCCTTGTGTACATGAAAAGTCTTTTTAAGTACCTTTGTGTGTAATCGAAAGCAGTAATGAGAGGAGATTCTTCCTTGTATGATTCTCTATGTTTCAATGCCAATCTACTGTAGAGGTTATTTTGTATTGTATTTCTCCCACCTTAGACCTTAATACTTCCTACCTATCGCATTTCTCCTCATTATTATCATATGTTACTTCGCTCTCTTTGTCCTACATCTATAGTGCGCCGCTAGCCTTCGGGATCCTGTTAAGAAAGAGTTAATCATTGAAGTTATTATAATACAAAAAAGACTCACGCTTCGCTATAGACTGCGACCAACAAACAATGAGTGTAAAACGGTTAATGAATGGAATAGGTTTGAGGACACTACAGATCCCGAAGGTACTTTCTCAACACGGTCTATTCATTATTATTTTTACATACATTAGTACATCACTTTGACTTGAAGAAGCGGACTCATAAATTATTTTGCTGATGTACTGATAGGGATTAAAGGTCTTACACGGATCTTACCACGGATCAATTACAGCAAAAATAGTAAGAAACTGAGACGTTGTCGGCACACTTTTCCTCTTTTCCATCTTCCAATCCATTTTTCACATCTCTATAAATCACAACCTTGTCATCCTTAAGTGTAACGCCGGAGTTTCAAACAGCTTTATTGTGATTTACATCTACATAGCATCTACTCAAGGCTGTGTGGTAGGGTGTGGGTTTTCACCGAAATGCTCTACAATATATCCTGCACAAGTTAATAAAACCTACTTTTAGCGTCAAAATCTAAAAATGCCTGTCAAGAGATGGAATTACACCAAGGTATAATACTCATTATGCTAATGCTATAGAAACAAAGAGTATTCATGTGTTTTACGACTACATTAATTCACGAACATTATTCAGAAATCGAGCGAGAAGTGCTGTTAGATTTACGTAGCAAATTAATTCTAAACCATTAGGGAGTATATCAAACAATTAGATATACTAGCTTTCGAAATGTATTCGAAAAATGCCTTCGAAAATTCGTATGTATGAATGAAAGCGGTATGCCGTAGTATGTAAGTTGTGTAAACAGTATGTTCAGTGGATGAGTTTGCAGCGCTTCTGTGACACCTGGTGAGCATCTGTTAGCTTGACCTGATGGGTGCGACTAACTCGTAAATAATTTAGCAGAAAATAATTTGATCGGCTTTGCATTGCACCCATCTGGATGATAATATCTGCGTTCAGTAATTCCATGCATCTGGTGGTAACATCAGGGGTTTCATCAGTTTATGCAGCCTGCGGTCGCCTGGGTAGTGTTGGGGACACATAATGCCAAAAGCTGGTGTTATAACCTTGGTTTCCAGAGATATTGCTTATAGAGCCATAACCTCCGGCCAGCTGCTGGTACTCAAGAGTCCTTTGCAAAGCGGCTATTCAACGACTGGTCGCTGTGTTGAATGATTCCGCCTGTATTTGATAAGCAGAGTCATCCACACGCCGCCACAACAACTAATAATTGTTTTGGTGGCATGTTGATGACTTCACTCAATAAGTTTTCCGCTCTGCCATCTTTGATTACAAACCACAGCGCTCACAATGGTAACTTTATAATAGAGGCTAGATCTCATCTAGGAAAGATTTTAATCTTTTTACGTGTGCTAAAGGCATGTAGTTGACCTGCAGTCAACTCTGATAGGAGGACATGATATCAGAAAAGAATCGCTTAAAGTAGGCACCTATTTTTTCTTATTAGTACTCTCCCGGTTCTACATTGCCGAGTTTGGCTGCTGAGGAACACGAGAAACAGTGTGTATGCTCGGTAGACTTTTTCTACTTTCTTCTAAATTTCTTCATTCTTTCGCTGTGATTCCTCCTCCTTTCTTATGCCCTTTGTTTTTTTAGCCATTTTATTTTGATTTTTTTTCTACAAATGCTTAAATCGGTCAGCCTTCCTCCGAAATAGCTCTTCATTCCTGATGTCTTCAAGATGAATGCCAGGACTCTCGGCAAACCTTTTTTCTTTGCTCAGCTCATTTTATTAGTCATTTATTGGTTAAAATATCTGATTAATTTTTGTATTATAATTAACTTAAAGGGAGTGTAGGGTAGGAATAGGTTATTCATTGACTAATAATGGCCTATTTGGATTTCGCTGGTTTTTACTGCCAGGAAAAAATATATGTTTTAAATAAGGTGAAATTCAACTACATACTCCTGATAGTTTATTTTCAAATTCCTGTGTTTTATGTCAATGGTTCACTCATTGATATTGGCAAAAGTTCAATTAAATAGGTGCAGAAAGGCCTCGTGAAATATCTAAATCTCTGGGATTTTTTTGAAAATATTCGCTAGTGAATCCCAATCAGAATGACTAACCGCTTGTAAAAGTTTTAAGACGTATATAAAAAGCTTCTTGTTTATCTGTAGTCTGTGTAACAAATTAATTATAGGTTGTCAGTTACCCCTCAATTAGGAAACTGGAGTGAATATATTCCCATAGCTTTTCAAAATATCATCAGGCAAGCCACCTAGTCCTGGTTTTTTTTGTACTTAAGTCGCCTGTCCTCCTAAAATGGGATCTTTTAAGTTGCCCGAATGAAGACGCAATCTTACACGATTATTTAATTGTTTTTTGAGGCCAGCAGCACCAGCAATTACGGTAAACTAGGCTAGATTGTGCCGTAATTACCAAGTTGATAGGTTGCAAACCCCTCTGTGGAGGACGCTGTGTTATATGTGAATGTATTTACTCAAAGAATAAAGCAGCATTATGAACTAATAGTGTTTCTAAAATAATATTTCGAAAATAATGTTCTCAAAAACGATGAGACAGTACAGAATGCGTGTTCTGCATGCAGTTCATTACAATACGAGGTAGGTTATCAATTTTACCATTATGTCTTCAAGGTGGCCTTTTAACCGTGAATTACTTCAGAATTTCTCTAACCGAAGTAATCCGTGAATATCGATTGTTAACTTTTAATTCGGATATTTCTGGGTCCTCAGTTTGTTTTGTCAGATTTGAGGGGGTTCAAAAGTCAGTTTTACGTCGTCCTGGGAATTAGTCCTCGTGGTTGTCTATGAATGTAATACTATGTGCACTTTATAGTCATCAAATGTTGCTGTTGAATTTTCTTATCCATATTTCCAGCCGTATCCTTGAAGTACCTTCCAGAAAAAGCATAAATATTGAGAAAAAAACGCCAATATCGACGTTTTAAGTGAATGTCAGATGCGTTGAATTCACCGAAGAACTTACCTTTACGTTACTTTGATGATAAAAAATCCACTTTAAAAATGCAAATTATAAATTTGAATTATGAAATAATATTAATTAAATATTGAGACATGGAAAAATGATTTTTCTACCGCATATTTCCATTAAAAATAAATTATCAGGGTTTGCAAAAAAATATGATTTCGAATGAGTTTCATTTCACTCCAAAAAAGAGTGAAAATTGCAATTTCTGACCTTTATAACCCGTAAATAACCGAGAATTGGACTTTATTGAATAAGTGGCCACCCCAGCAATCACCTACTGATTATTTTGATCTTTAGAGGAATATCACGTAGTTCTTCTTTCGTTAGTTCTTTGATAGAATTATTATTTTTATTAACTATTGTTTTACATTAAGTGCCATATGTAGCTAAACAAATCAAATTTTAAAATTTAGTAACTACGAAAGTGAATTTTATTATACTAATTCGTAAATTCATCAAATCGAAAAAATTATCTAATAACATGTTGGTCTTTGTTTAGCTTCTGCGGCCTGGGCCATCAAACACATAAATTCACCCTTGCATGGAGGGTTGTCACTCTTGAAAGTACTTTCCTTGAGGAATCATGATTGGCCGACACGTAACTCTGATGCATGTTTCTCAGTTGCATCAAGTGGTTGGAAATGTCAGTTTTTATCCTTAATTAGTGATTCATACAAACACCCGTCTTGCCTCATCCTTCGTTTCAATGGCGCCAAGGTTCGGCGCACAAACTAAAAGAAACTTGAAAACGCTAGAGGGACTTCGATATAATTAGCTTGTTATCTTTTGAATTGCCATTTATAATTGCCACTTACAAATTTCTCAGAAGTCTTTTGTATACCTAGCGGTTTAATTAACTTTATGACGTGCCTTTCTATAGGTGGAAGGTGGCTTTTTCGAGTCATTTTGAGACCCTGGCTCTTGCGCTTGTATTAGTTATTTTTATGAGAAATAGTGATCCAACCTTAGCCGAGCATCATCATATCAGTAGGAGCATTATGAACTGAAATTGCCTCAAATGACTACAATTAGTAAAAATATAATAAAAATAAAATAAATAAAATTATAGCTATCATGTTTTACTCATTTTAATTCATAATGTTGCAGTAAGGAGCCACAATTCTATAAAATACTGCAGCATTCGTTAAGAGGATGACTTACATAAGCTATTTAATTCATTTTTAATTCTTGGAAAATCCATGAAGTGGAAATATATCGTTGAGAAACGCATGGCTATTTTTAAAATAATTTACAGAATGGTAAAGAATTACCACATCACGCTCGAGAAAATGTCATCATACTAGATATTCTATTTTTTCTGTTCTAAGTTGAATTTTCACTATCTCAGTTGTAAAAGTGGTGTATCAGGATTTAGCAGGCTACATGATATCAACTTAAGACGATAAGCTTAAAGAAAATAACTCTGTAAGGAAGAAGTCTTACTTTAAAACACCACTTAATAATAGTGATTTACGGGAAGGGAATTTAATTGCTACGTAGAGCATCCCTAATAAGGCTAATGAACAAATTCGATAATTTTGAGACTCCAAGCTGGAAGTAGATTTCATTTTGTGCCGAGTTCGATATATTATGTGAGATGTAGATGACTATTTTTTTCATGAGCTCTCCCGTTATTTATGAAAAAAATATTTTTTAATAAATCAATTACATGTGTAATTTGAGCAAGAATATCCAGAGCATGAAATTTTCTAAAGCTGAAGTGAAGTTTATGCTGAAATATAACTTTTTTACATATTAACTTGATTATTTTCTAAAACTTTTTCTCAGATATGGAGAAATGAATGATTTTAAATTAGCATTTTTCTTCAGTGCAACTATTAATGATATCTCTTACGTATTAAAGTATAAACGTAGGCAGATGGTGTAATATGTTTTTGTATTTTTTAAAACATTTATAATGAATTTACTTCTTTGCTAAAGTAGTGTTTCATTTGATTACATACTTTTAATATAACTTTTTAACCTTATTAAATTCATCAAAATTCACAAGAATGTGACATGATTTTTAAACTTTAAATCGATGCAGTATGCGTTATCAGATCACTTTTGGGGTTCCCCGGCTATAGGTGGAAAATATGCAGAAGAACTTCTGAATGAAAACGTCTGTATCAAAACCTTTTGGCGTATTTTAAAGACCTAATAGTGGATATCTAATCGTAAACGATAGAGTTGAGGTGTTTTATTTTAGTTTGAGAATAAAATGAGTCCAGTTCCGTTTTGTCATTAATATAGAGTAATTTTTGTGATAGTTGTACGTTATCTTATACCTTCCAATTAATCCGGCTCAAGGCTTAGAGCCTTCAAAATAATCTGGCTTCAAAAGAATTAGTTGAGTACGCAACTGTCCGTTTCAGTTAAACTATAAAACTATGAAACAGAATGATCGAAGAACTGCAGTTTCCTAAAAAAATACCCATCTTTAGTATCCGTTAAACTCAAAGGGCTGATATTGTTACACCTAATATTAGGTACATAGAATTTATTTGATATCATTTTTATTCAGGTGAGCATATTATCTCTTGTTAGTTGGACAGTTATCACTTTGGATAAAAAGAGAATATAATTGCGATTCGTAGTCTCTTGCGTCTCATCCTTTAATGACTGATCGAATCATGGTTATTTCATTTTTCAAAGGCCTTCATTAAATCGTATTTCCTGAAAAGTGTCATGCTCTTCACGTCATCGTTAGCCTAGACGTGATCAGACTTTTAAAATAATGTTTTCTGTATTAAATTGAACATTCACGTGGAGGTACAAAAATGGTTATAATCCGCATTCCATTTTTATGTTATTTAAAATTATGTTTCTATATTTCATTACTTTCTCTAATGAATACTTTGTTAGGATTAAATATTCCAATTCGTTATAAATCACCTTACCTCTGTCTGCATGAAAACATTCTTTAAGGAAATAGTAGACAGTAGCTTACATTTTGTAGTAGCAGTAGCTTCTCATTTTCTAAAGGCTTTTATTTAATGCCGTTTTACTTATTAAGCAGTTATTTTTAAGTTGAATTACAATCATTGAAAGTTTTTGAATACTTACCAGGATTTTCCTATAAAATCACCTTCTTTCTCAAGTTCTTTGTTTTACTAGTCATATAATTTGAGAAATCATAACTTTCGTAAACAGTATATTTTTGAGGAATTGAGTTTAAAGCTTCGCATTCCGAAGTTATAGTATCGTCGCCATAGTGATGAAAGAAAAAATAAAATGGCAATTTTTGCATTAATGCGAGGCGTAGAATGTGATTCGGGACAGTGAATACCAAAGGGAAAGCAGGTAATAATCACGTCGGCGTTTGACTTGAGTCACTCTGGAGCCTCTCCGTCCTTGGAAAAATTAGGATTTTTTTCGTGGGAGAAAATGAAATTGAGCGACTTCGTTCACAGGAGACGCAGAAATGGGGTGTTGGCGTCCTTGTCGGCGAGACTTGTGTACAACTGGAGCGTCGAGACAGAATCATTTCGTTACAGTTTTGTTTTCATTTCATTTTTTTTTGCATTATTTTATTTTGCTTTTTTACCCGACCCGACCTCCACATTTCGCATCGCGACCGAAATGCTGCAAACGCAGTACACTTCGCGGAGGAAGGAAACGTCTCCACATTTTATGGTCTCACGGATTTCGTTTCTTGATTGTTTTCTTTTTTTCGACGTCTTCAAAAAAGGCAAGGCTATTTACAACCGGGTTACCAAATTATAAACCGTAAAATTCCAGAGCAACCTTTCCGGAGGGAAAATCTGGGACACCGAAAGGGAGGAAAAAAATATACTTGAAGCCACGCTGCTTCCTTGCATTTTCCTATTTGCTTCTCAGCGTTTCCCATGGTGACTCGTGTGCACGAGAGGCTTGGGCTAGTAAACGGTTTAAGTTTCTCATCTCGGGAGATGCGTAAATTTACGCGGCTTCGGCCTCGTGGTGAAACAGCAGTTTTCCTAGGCGGACAATATAGGACGGCGGCGTAAAAATATAAATCTCCCCGGACTCGATTTTCGAAAAAGCACCTCAATCATACATTTTTAAACAATATCATTTTATGCCTCCGTCAAAAACAGAACCACTCAATTCTCTCATTTTATCCTCGCTATTGTAACAACGTCATACCAGAATACAATTTAGCATCATCTCATATATAATTCTTCTTCTTCTTCTTTGCAATTGGCCTACCGCGGACGACGTTGGTTCAACTGTTATCCAATTGTGTCCTTTCAAACTCTTTCAATATTTCTTCATTTTTTTAATGTGTTCTCATGTTCTATCTTCTGTATATTCCTGCGACTTCCGCAAAGTTTTACTTCCCAAAAGTCCGGGAACCTACTGCTACTCTCCTACGTCACGTTCCTTCGTTTACTCCCGAAATATTTTTCTATTTCTCGCAGGTCCTTTTCAGCATTCAGTCTTTTTATCTAAGAAGTTCTGTCATATACAACTGTTTAAATTCGTGTCTTCAATTCTCTTAATATACGCATAAAATGTATTTCTTCTTTTCCGCATGATTTTATTATATTCTGGTACAGCTCGTGATTGTGTCTTCTCTCATATAGTCCATTGTTTCTATTTGGGCGTGAAATAAAAAAAAGGCTCAGATCTTTTTGTGGTAATAATTATGATACGTTAATTTCTGAAAGAGTGGTGGGTCTAACTATGTAGAAGTTTCTAATATTAATCTTCAAAGATGGGAAAAAGAGAAAAAAACACTGATACACTTCAGCACTGTTATTTATCAACCTCCCATGCTTTCGGCTCGTTATGGCATCATAAGAGTAACATCTACAACTTGTCTTTTCCTTGTACTCATAAATTTAGGCGGTTGGGGGAGGGTTTGTTTTAGGAATGAGAAGGAAGTTCCCCCTGTAAGACACCCTTGAGGTGGCTTGCATGGTATTATGTAGATATAACCGTTCATCGTTAGTTGGCGTCAGTCATATATTTGAAAATTAACTGACGTCAGCACATACATTTGTGGATTAGTAAACGAAAGTGAACTGAGGTAGGGGAGTTGTATGGGTTTGACTAATTTGTGAGTGAGTTAGAAAGTGAGGTGGCAGGGCAGGAGAGAGGGTTCGGGCAGCTTGAGCTTAAGTAAAGGTGAATGGGTGAAGATTAGATCATAGGATAGTTGGGCTTTGTTGTTAACAATTTCAAATTGCTCTAAAAAGTCTAATTCATACCCCTTGTCCATACAATGTAGGGATTTCATTGAAATTATTGAATTGGCTTGAACATTCACAAATGCTTAGCAAAACATGATTTATCATTGTTATAAATATAATTCTGTATGCGCTCTTTCACTCTCTCCTTGACCAGTTTGGCCATTGTGCTGAATTCCGGATCTATCATAAACAAGTCTGTATACACCACTTTTGTATAAATTATTATATTTGTCTTTTGAATGAAAAACTAATTCGCCAATAGTCCATCCCTACCTCACCATCTGAAATTATATTTCGAATACTTATATGATACATTTCCAATAAATACTCACAGCCACCTAGAGTTTAGGTTTGACTTGGTCAACAGAAAGTGAAGAGTCCAAGATCAGTTGATGAGGACAGAATTAGTCTCTTAGCTCCCGGCAGCTATCGTATCCCATGTGTGTGCGGTGGAGTTTACGTCTGGGAGACGGGTTGCTACGAGACGAAAAGATTATTGACGCTACTTGGGACTCGAGTAAGAACAATAATCAGTCATTGTCAAGCACAGCAGTACCAACAACTACTTCATCCATTTCGAAGAAGCCAGGATGGTGGCTCGATCACCTGGTTATAGGGATCGCCTAGTAAAGGCAGCAACAGAAATCCAGCTGGAGGACCAAAACTGCAACCGTAACTCCGGTTTTCCTTTGAATAATGCCTAAAAACCAGTCCTAAGATATATTTTTAAAAATTGTGGTAAGTTTATATGAAGACTCCGGCCTCCCGAGGCACATAGCTTCTGGGAGAAACGTATATAAGGACGACCACAACCTCTGAGATGATACTCAACATCCCTGACGACGATGCACGAGTTGGGCATCAAAACGTCGGCCAGTATGGAGAAACTAACCTGGTGGAGAACCCGAGAAGAAGTTATGGAACCGATACTGTGAATATTTATTTCATTTTTAAATCCCTTTCATCTCTTCTTTCATTCTTATGATTGCTTCCTCAACAACTAAATTAAATAGTCAAGGGGATAGGGGCCAGCCTTGAGTCACACCTCGTGTTATTCATATCTACGGCAATTTATGTTTTGGTTTAGATTGTTTTGTAATCTCGTTATTTTGGTCCCCATATTGTGTTGTCAATTTAGTTTTCTTCTTCTGTTGCTTAGGACTTTTACTTAGGATTCTTCATCGTTTGCTTTCAAGATGTTTCCACTGTGGAGTCTCAATTAACCCTTTCAGCGAAATGCATTACCCGGAAGCAAGCGCGTAGTGGTCACCATAAAGAGCCGAGTTTGTCTTTGTCTCGCGTCCAATTCAAAGTTCCCCAAACGCGTGCTTGTCATTAGATGTTGGTACCAAGAAGTGCCACGGCTTTCCCTTCAAGTTGATAATTACCGCGAGGGCGACTCGTCTCGAGTGTGCCCTTTGCGTAGCTTTGTTATTTACGTGAGCACGAAATTGTCTGACATGAGTTCCTTGGGAAGATGTTTTGTGTCGGGTTGTGAGCTTAATTAATTAATTATTCGCTCAACTTTCCCAAACTTTGGCCAGGAACATATATATGTATTGCGCAAAATCCGACGTGACGTAACGGGGAAACGTTCGTTATTGCTAAAGGCATCGTACATGCAAAGCACATGAATGTGTCAAGTGAAGAGGGAAAAGTTAACACTTGTTTTTATTTAAATTTCGATAGCGGCATGTAGCTTAATATGACAGCCTCTTGGCTGAACAAGTAACTACTAGATTTTCAGCGGTGAAAAAAGTCGTTTTGAGCGATTTTGGTCGATGTACATTATTTTTTACCGATTTTGTTTTTAAGCATTTCAGTACTGTTTTAACACGTAGCCGTAGGGCACATCAAAAATATTTTGTAATATATTTTTCTTCTAAACGCTGATAATAAATTCCATATTAATCCAATGTTTCTTTAACAATATAGTAGTGCTGTGGCGACACCTCTTTTTCTAGTGTTGTAATTTAATGATTAATTATCTTTGTGTTTTGAATATTTATTGTTTTGGTACTTCTTTCTGTCTTTGCAAATTGACGATTAATTGTTTTTATATTTATTTAAAATGTATAAGGGCGTAAAGCAAGGGAATAAGTAACAAAAAGCGTCGTGACGACCAATGGGGAATATTGGTTTGTTTATAGATCAATAAATCGACCACCATGTTTGAAGCAACACGCGTTTTCTATTATGGGTGCAATTCCCGACACCACAACAATTAAAAGATGTCACGCCGAGTCAAATATTCGAAAAAGCATAGCATAAATATAATTTTCGCCTACACATCGAATACTGCCCGGGAAACTATCAATAGCTGAAGTCATAACATGCTTTTACCCTTGAATAGTTGAATGGGATTTTTAATACCCCACAACTACATTTATTCCGATGGTAAACTTGTGCGTACCTTTTTAAACTAAAGTAGGGAGAAGACGAAATTTCTCTTTTTCATTGTTTGTTTTCGCACGTGTTCTTCAACGAAGTTATTTTGTTTATGTAAATATTTTTTTTTCATTCTTTAAACTTACCTCGTCTAATCTGGTACTGAAATATTTTGCAAGTTGCAAAAGACACGTAGGTGTCATTGGACAGTGTCGTGCCAAGATAGGTTATGTTTTTAAGACGGATGTCACAAGTGAAATAAAAATGAGTTTACACATTTTGAATAAAATCTTGTATTTTTCCACACCTTTTCTTAAAACTGCTACCGAATCCATCTTAATAAGTCATCTTCTGGCATCCAGAAGATGCCTTATTACGGTGGAACCGGTCGCAGTTTTTAAATAAAGTGTGAAAAAGTACAAAGTTTTTATTCAAAATGGATATCAATCACTTCCACGAAGCCAAGCCCGAAACAATTTAAAAAAAATTAAAAATGAGGTTAGATACTCCCGCCTGAAAATTTTTTTGAAGACTTCCTGCAAGGAAAAATACGATCATTTTTCACAGTGTTATCGCCATTATCGATGTCCTATATATAATCCTTCTCCTGAGTATCCTGTGATTTTCCATCTTACAACCTAAGTGAGCTGTCCATTAGCTATTTGCCCATAAACCTCTCTCTCAAGTGATAAGATTTAAAAGTCTTCACCACGATCACCCACGAATTTCTCGATTAGACTTGCTATTTCTAATGCCACGCTAAAATAGGTTGTACGTATTCGTTATATGCATAAGATTTGTCTCAAATAGGTTGTGCTGGCCCCGGTGGTCGTGGGGTTTAGGCCTTGCCTGCCAAACCAAGGGTTGCTTTTTCACATCCCGCATGGGTAGTTCATTTGAAATTCCAGGGCATGGCTGTGTGAGTTCGTGCATAAAAAAGGAGTTGAATGTTAGAGAGGACTCAATATTACTAATTTTGCTCCCCAAGAAGACATTATTATGTCCGTAATTTTGATAATATGTAATTATTGTGGCTATTTTTCTATCTTGATATCATTTTTATTCAATGTATATCTTTTCCCTGGTGTCGTTTAAACCCGTTCTTATGGCCAATTAGTTAAACAACTTTTGTTTACGTATAAATGCAATAAAAACATACTCAGGTCGGAAATTTTAACGCAATTGGGAATGCTCACTAAGCATAAGAAATATTGGATAAAGGGTAGGCATTTTCGTGCACAATGTTAGGTTTTGTGCGTATTTTACTCATCGTATAGGGATGTTAGCTGAATAAATTTAGCTTTATTATAGAGAATTGTATTTTGGAAAGGCGTGTTTCTATAAAAAGAGTGAAGGATTCGTTTCCCTTTTTAAACGCGGGCCCAAAAATTAGCATTTTTGCGTGTATGTGTTTTGGCGTAGCACTCTCATAAATGGCGGTATACCCGTATTTATGTGATTTATTAAATATTTTAATTAATTACAAATTAACACACGTTTCACCCTAATTTTCTGGTTTTTTCGTAAAATTATATTATCTGTCCAAAAAGATACACAGACATTCTCGACATATATTTGTATGCTTTTGAATTCATTATTTCATCCTATTTTTACTGGAAAGAATTGTGATAAAATATTCACCTTTTATAGGAAACCAAAATATTTTTAGCAGCTCCATAAGGATCTATTGCCTCATGAAGGGGTTTCTGCCCAGAAAATTTAGTGTTCTCTAACAATAAGATAAGAGGAGTATTGAGGCCTAAAGGGTTGAGCAGCTTAACCTTTTGGCCCAGAAATTTTTATTGACTTGGAATGACTATGATGGTATTTTAAATTTACGTACCAGGTTTATTTTTATTGATTAATGTAATTTTTAAAATTTTTGTGGAAATTTCTTCATTGATGTCTGACGAGATGTTGTTTAACACCATGGTGAAATTAAGAAAATAAAATTTGGCAATGACCCATGAATTTGATTGTTTTAGGATTGACTTCATGGACGTGAAATATAAACATTTTGAGTAATAAAACATTTTACTTTTCCACAATTAAAATTGTGGAAAAGTGAAAAGTTTCATTATTCAAAATTGATAATTTCCGCCGATTAATTTAATTGTACTACGCGTTTTGATGCTAAGATGTAAGGAAATATTTTTTAGTCCTAAATTCCAATTTATTAGCTAATTATTCCAATTAACTAATTCGGCGTGCGATATTTATCGTGTCATCGGCACAAAATATCTGGTGTCGGTTATCGGAAGAATAAGACCATATTCTCAACCTTACCTGGTATCCATTTAAATATGTTTCAAGTTGAGAGGAGCTATGGGGAAGTGAAATATTTTTTAATGCAGTTATAGAACATTTATGTTTTCATGATAGATTTTAAGAGTTTTGAGATTTGAGTGCTGTTAATGATGAAGAAGAGTCTCTTTTCAGGGAATAAGACGACCGAAACGCCGCAAATGATGTGATTGAGAAAGCGAGGGAGGTGTCTGAGGATATTTGGAGAGGGCAGGAGAGCTAGTGGAAGGAGATATTCAGGGATAATGAGTAGTAGAAAATCGTGCTTGATGGGATCATATCGGAGAGAGGAAAATGGAACATAAAAATCGACACTTCAGGTAGCATTAGTGGAAGATTGGGGTGGAAACTATTGGAGAAGGTTCAGAAGCGTAAGTTATGTGCTGGAGAGCTCTATCAGCAGCATGCGACTTAGTAATAATGGTTTTCCGAGGTCCTGCTAACCTAGTTTAATCTTTTGACTTCGCGGTAGGTACTAATAGTAATAGTGGCAGTTTGCTCTCTCTGGTCTAGTTGATGTTAGGGATAGTGTTCGTGGTTTGGTAGGGAGGAGTCAACTGCTGCTCAGATATAAAACCATGGTGGATGTCTTCCCCACCATATCAGCCGGTTAGGTGACCGACCGTAATCATTATGTGAGCACAGCTGTGCGGGACATTCTGCGCCGTCGTCTCATCTCACCCAAACCCCACGCCATAGTCCACGGATGGCGCCCGTTGCTATGGCTCTTGGAACGGGCCTAGAACCCCACCAGCGGAACATACATCCTTTGATCGCATCTTCGGGGATCTAAGAGGCTCCTCTAAAGCCTACGTCACCGTACGGGAAGGATATGCGAGGACGCAGCGTTGGGGGAGGATATTGAGGGGAAGATCTTTTGATGCTGGGCGAACTCATCCCCAGACTCCCACTTGATGACACCGAAATCACCGACCCTCCCCCTGATCTTCTCCCTCTCCTCCCTCCATTACACCATCGCCTCTGGTTCGTTAAATCCTTCTCGCCCTTATCCGCCTCCTTTCGCCGTCCGCTCGTAAAAATCTTTCATTTTTATCTTTTTTTCTCTTCGTACCCAAGAGTCAGCGAGTAGGGATTCTGTTGAATTACTGCTTCACCCGCCCCCTAACCAAGCCCCTCTTACGCGCCTCACGAAAGGGCTGTTCTAGGGGGTTCTATCTGTGGAAATAGCCGTGACTAATTGATGCACGTTTGTATCATAGGAGGACGGATTGGGGAGGTAGCTAGAGTATTGGTTTCCCATCCTAAAGGTACGGTTTTGAATCCCAGTAGTTGTGGAAAATTTTCATTGGAATCCAAATGCCAATTCGGTTGTTGTGTGGTGATCACTAAAAGTGCTTAGCCTGTTGAATGGGACGTTAAACGATGAATCTTCGTTGAGAGTCGGCCAATGTCTACGCCTGGTTTCTCTCTATTTGCACCTCTATCCTTCTTCCATACATAGCGTATATCCTTCCTCCTTTCCCTTCCTTTCCATTCACCTTTCCCCATTATCCTCCACGCCCACATCTCAGAAGCCTGTTCTTATCCTCCTTTTTCAAGTTCCAAGATTTTTTCCCATTCAACACTACACATTAGTGGCATTGGAGTTGTTACAAAGCAATCTGCGCGACTAGCAGGCGGAAATGATTAGCGCTCTGGCACTTTAAAGAGTTTTCCAAGGATGAATGTGCCTTCACACACTCTTCTCACTCGAGTTTGGTTTTACTTCGTCTCACAGACGAGCACTCACAGGTAAGCGCTGGTTTACGAGTCTTCCACCCGCGGCGAAAGATTAAGCAACTTTCCATGAAGCGTGCCGAGACTCTTTGAATGGTTGCATCCGCCATAAAAAAAAACAGAAAAGGCAATAACCTTTTGCTGCCATCAACCTGAAAAGCTGGGAAAATAGGGTAGGTAATCTCTTCTTTTCATATTTTATGACGAAAATATGCTTCCAGTGCTTGAAAAAATTAAAATCCGTGACCTAGACTTTTTTCGAAGTCTACAAGGTTATGGAAAATAATTAGAAAAAATATTGTATTCTGCATGCAATTATTGTACCTAACAATAGTTTTCGCCCACAACGAATTGTTGATATTCAACGACGGAAACTTACTCCCGAAAGCCGCTTTCAACTTCTCACGACAGTACATGAGTATAACTTTAAGATCTGGACCGAAAAGACGAAAGTAATTACGTTTCTAAAGAAATGAGTTAGTCAGCTTGAAAATAATTTTAAATGATCAAGGTATTGAGCAAGTCGCATTCTTTAATTTTAGGAAAATTTTATCGTACTGCAATAAAATTGATGGGCACTAGAACATTACCAGATTCAAATACATTCACAATATAAAACAGTGAACCTTAAAAAATCAATTAAGAAAAGAAACCTTAACAAAATGTTGTGGAACTATGGCGATTTCTTGTGGAACGTACAATAGCGAGAACTGGACATTTAAACGGACAAAGTGAATGAACTTATATTACAAAAACCTGTAATGAAATTCTTGAAAGAAGCTGCTGTCCATTCACAAACGGGCAGAAAAATAAATTCGGACGTTAGGCAAGATCTGAGCGTACAGGACATCAACGAAACGTTACGAGAATACGCCAAGTAAATAGAGAGAAGTAGTAAAAAGGATGGATGAAGGAAAAATACTTAAACAAATATGGAAACGTAGAGCGACAGGCAGAATATCTCTGGAACGTCCATCCAACAAATAGAAATACCAAGACTGAAGAATGTCGTAACAGGCTTGATACTTGTTTAGAGAAGACAAACTGTATTTCTTAGCATTTCTTACCCTTTTAGTTTTTGGCTCATTTTCGATACAGATTTGTTGCCAAAACGGCATATGTAATATTTGCTACGGAGAGGTAAGAAAAGTAATGCATTATCTGAAGAACTAAGTTACATCTACGTACTTGCGCCTGGGAGTCTGTCATTCCTTTTGGTATGTGAAATGGGGTATGGTGATATTTGCATAGTTTACGCAGATATTTGTAACATATCGTTGGAGTGAAGAAATACTGATTCTTTGTAACATATCGTTGGGGTGAATAAATACTGATTCTTTGTAACATATCTTTGGGATGAAGATATACTGATTCTAAGGAGCGAGAATAAGGTGTTGGTGCTTGAGTTAGGGTGTGGAGGGTAATGTAGAATGGTCACTCGCCTCGAAACTCGCCGAAGAATTTAGGGAAATTTCCACTTTCTACGCTTCAAACGCCCAGATTCGGCAACATGGCTTCTGCGCTTATTTTGACAAATGAAGAGACAATACATAGCAGATGTAATGACTGTGAGAAAATGGCGAAAGGGATGGGAAAGTTGAGTACCTATAGGCTATAAGGATATCAATATTTGCTTTGCACACGCAAATACTTAATATTTTTGAATTCTTTATTCATTTGCCAACCATTTTTTAATTCTTTATTTCAACTGTTGTTATCATGTGCAGTGGTTCCGCACGACGACATCACCAGCGCTTGAATTTGAACGTTTCGCGCGTAAACTAAGCGCTGGATACGCTCGAAGACCCAGCATCTGATCCCGCCTTAAGGTGGTTGGAGTGTGGTAGTCGTGGGTCATTGAGGATACCTTTTCATAATTTTTTGAGTATGCTGAAAAAATTCTTTTACCTTATTTCACTTAAGTGGATCTGTTTATACATTTCAATACACCATACATGCAGTAATGGAAATGATGCAGGGGATTATATTTTTTTAAATTTGCTTTACTTAATGCATGTTAGGACTACAGTTTTCGGCATGGTATAAAAAATACATACGAAATTATTTTGAAACATGTATCTTTTAGTTTGAGACTCGGTAGGATACCTTTATTTTCGTGAACAACAATTACAATAATAATGATGAATTTGTTATTTCGCGTTTATAAGATAATCTGTACGTATTTAAACGAATGATTACGAAATACATGTTATGTGCCGTAAGTCTTTTATTTCCTAAGTCTATATGTTAAAACAGCATTGAATTGCCAAAAAATCAAATAGGTATGAAGACATTTTTTCACTTTTGCCTATGAATATCACTAATGAGATCACGTATGAAAAGTTATACGCAAGTATGTACATTTACTAGTATCGCTCCAACCATCTTAAGTTTAAAATTTCAACTCTCTAAGTGCTTTAGCCCTTCTTCTTTCGCACCCTCGACAACGCTTTGAGAGAGGCCGTGTAGGGACATCGCGGCATCCTAGGACGATGTGAAGATGGATTTACTGTTTGTTTAAAACCCAACTGGGGAGACGACCCTGTAACTACACGCCTGGGATCTTTGGAGAAGACGACTTGACTAATCTCTCCCAGTACAGTTCTTGCCGCGGGGGTCCCAATGCCCCACTTAAATTTGGAGCCCTCCTGCCCTTTCCTATGCGGGGTCGCAGTTGGGGGGTTAGTACCCTGGTGTGCTGAATTTTAAAGCTTCCAGTCCTCCCTTACGGGCACAGCTTACCTTTTAATTCTACTCGAGAGCTGGAAATCCGGGAAAACCTGGAAAAGCTATGGACGAAGAGGAATTAGCCTGAAAATTTTCTATTTCAAGTCAGAATTTGATTGTTTTCAAGAAGCCGGGAGTGCTATTTTCGGAAATGTTAGTACCTTGTCTAATAGAAACCGTAAAACTCTTGTAAATGAGGCTAAATAATTAATACATGAGCATCAGTAGTCATCAATCCGATGATTGGTTTGCAGCAGCTCTCCATTCCACTCTCTTCTCTTCCATCCGCTTCATTCCTACATAATTAATTATTTGCTTTTACGTCCTTCATGATTTGCTGAATGTATTCCATTCTTAGTCTTGCTCTAATTCTTCCCATTTATTTCTCCTTGCAATATTGTTTTCATTACGCTGTTGTGGCGCAAAATGAGTCCAATACGTTTGTCTCTCCTTTCCCTCCTTCTTCACTTCCTATGTTCTACCGCCGCTCATACCGAGGAATAAAAAATAATACTTTTTGTGATACCAGAAGAAATGAAGTTACAGTCGATAAAATTGATTTCTATATTGATTCCTATTTCACGTTGTCCCCATGCGTCTTTCAAAAATGGCATGTGTTGCTAACTTTTGGTTTTAACTAATGGTCAGTTATATATATATATATAATAAAGAATATACACTGGACATGGGGTGGGGAATGAAAAGTAAAAAGAGACTACTTACTGGGTAAGAACGTTTCGAGCCTGTAAGCTCTTCGTCAGCTGGAGAAAAAGTCACTCTTTTTACTTTTCTTTCCCCAACCCCTGCCCAGTGTATATTTTTTATTGTTGTGGCCAATTGGCGAAACTTTCCCTATGTGTGTATATATATATATATATATAATTTTAGGAAATTTTGGAATATTACTTGAAACACTGGCAATTACGAATCAAAAACAAAACTTAATGGTAAATAATGGTAAGTTAAATACAGGAAAACGTTTCTCAGAGGCTAAAACGTGGTTTTAAATATGTGCTATGTGAATTTTTATTTAAATAACCAAATTTGTTAGATAGGAATGTTTTTTGCCAGCAGACATTTTGCTTCCAATCGTGTATCAACCTTAGTTTTTTAAATATGGCAGAAATGGCATGATAAAAATAATGGTAGTTACATGACTGCTATATCTTAGGGACTCCCTTAATCATATTCACGTATTTATTCCTCAATTGTAAAATGTTTGAAGCGATTGAAATTATTATTATATATATATATTAATTTTGTAGCGTGTCAGTCAGTCAGACATTCTGTATCCATTTTGTTTATTTCTCTCTCAACTGTTGAGCTAGAGAAATGAGGTTTGGTGCATTACATGTGGATTCTCTGTCTGTATGATTTGGTAGTAGTTTTGGATTTTTAGCAGTTGGTGGTGCAAAGAAAAATTCAAAAAATCTTGGTTTTTGAGAGTTTAAATGTAGTTAGATTCCGGGGACCACAGTTTTTCGGGACTCCCGGGTTCACTTAAATTGGTTAGCATATGAAATGCATGTATTGTATGCAGAATTTAATGGTTAGCTATTAGGATCATAATCCGTAAAAACTGCTAAACAACGATTAATTTATTTAGGTTAGCAACGGTGAAGTAAACAAACAGTACTCATTAAATTAATCAGTTACAAACCGTATGGGCATATAAACGTTGCTAATTTATCTTTTTCGGGTAAATATTGATTGCACTACGATATCTGTAATACTTTATTATCATTTCTTTTATTTTCCTTGATATATATCTACTTTTACGTGAATGAAGGCGAAATTCGGCAATTAGTCGAGTTGAAAATGAAAGGTACAGTTAAGTGTGCCAATCGAAGTTAATTGGTGAACATATTTAGAAATTATCTGGGTCAATGTTTAAATGTATGCCACTCAAAAACAATATGGTTCATGTCAAATTTATGTAAACTCAACGTTAATATATTCAGTTAAGTGTTTTGATATTGCCGTTCCCTTGATTTGGTTTTATTGCATAAGATATACGATTAGCTAACGTAAGTGAAATGAACCTCAAGAGTTTTCCATGTATTAAAGTGTCTGGATAATATACCTATGTCGTAAACGTTTCAAAACATTTGCCTGTGCCACTATCTCAATATTGGTACTAACTTCACGTCGAAAGTTTAGAAGTACTACTAATACCATTACGAATGCTAAGTGAATGTGCGAGAAAGTGACCTCGAAGATAATTCATTACCAATATTAGTTAATGTATGTCAAATATTGCTCCCGTGTTTGCTGTTTTGGTGAAGTAAAATTGCCAGTGGGGCATATAAAACAATGCAATGTGCAAAAAATGCCTTGGCTCTCTGTGTGGTTCTCTGTGTGATAGAAGGCGGAACTTTTTCCCTCATCTTTTTAGCTATAACTAACAAATGGTCAGAGTGACTGTGTCTCAAAAATGGTACTCTCCTCAGTCAACTACAGTGAGCATTGTACAGAAAAATGAATATTATGAATTTTTTACTCCAAAATGTTTACTTATGTTTCAAAAACTTTTCTCAATGTTTTTCATTTAGAGAAACATATAAACTCATTTAGCCACATTTCCCACTGCTTTCACTTGAGTAGTGCAAAAAAAGGAAAAACTACAAGTTCACCTCAAGAGCACACCAGATAGAGACTGCCAGCAAAGCAGGCAGCAGGTCTGCTAGTCAAGTATTACTATGACAGTAGATTAGCTGTAGCTGATGGTAGCCCCATTACTAGTATATCCTAATGGCTACCTCGGGCTTCATTTTCCTATATATTCCTCAATAATAACATCTTAAAAGAATATGAAATTAAAACTGATGTTAACCCCATAACTGGTGTATCTTTAGGCCTACCTTAAGCTTCATTTGCGAATATATTCCTACGTTATAACACATTTGAAGAATTTGAATAAAGAATTGTCAAGTATTACCATGGCAGTAATGGCGCGATGAAACTGATGGCAGCCCCATGACTTGTATACCATTTAAGGTTACCGTAAGCCTCATTTACTTATTATCATAATAAATATTCCTCATTCTTAACACGTTTGAAGCGATTGAATTTATCAAGTGTTATCTTTATATCGAAATACGTGTGAGTGTCAATGCCCAATTTCAGATGGGAGTGCGCAACACGTTTAAGGTGTTTAAATTTTTGTCGTAATGGCGTCGACGCCGCGACCACCACTTATTTCCTCCCCCCAACTTCGCGTGCACACCGCGACGAATCGCATGCTCTCCGCTCACTTCTCAAACCTCCATCCGTCACACACTGCTCTCCGTTTTCCTTCCCCGTGGTGAGCCACTTAATCCCCCTCACCCACTGCCTCCCACCTGCTTTGTGACTCGTCACGTAGGACGCCGTCCTGAGCGATCGCTTTTCGCGCTAACGGGTAACGGGTTATTTTGTTCCACGACAAGTGAGTCCTGTGATGAACAGACACATATGTCATGGAGCTAATTATTTTGTAGGTCAAGTATTGATAATGCCTCGTGTCATTCAGACTTTAATCCCACAGCTTACAGACTGAAATTAAGTCGATGAGCAGATAATTACCGCGCGCAAAATATTTCATTGACTGGCAAAAGTCGGCGAATAAGAGTTAATTGAAATTTTTCGCTCCGCTTCAATAACGTATTTTTTTAAATTGAAGAGAAATATAGAATGCTGTTAACTCTGGGAATAAGAAAAGAGAAAATGGTGGGGCTCATTTTGAGGCACTATAGTCTTTTTAGTACTCTAAAAGAAGAGGAAATGAATGAGAAGAATTCCAGAGAAAGGCCTAGAACGGAATACGTTAGTCAAATTATGAATGGTGTCGATGTGAAGAATCATATAGGAATGAAGAGGTCAGCGGATAGATGAAGTCGGTATAGAGCTGCATCAAACCAATCTTCGGTTTGATGATTGCTGGTAATGAGTAAAAATTGATGCGTAATTATTGGGTATTTTCAGCTCTTATTCCAGCTGCTAGATCGTAAATATTCAGAAAATCGACCATCATTTTGTCTTAAGTCTTTCCTAAAAGAACTATTTGGAGATTTTTCGCCTCTATAGAAAGATAAAAATTAAATCTTCGGGGATCCAAGGATGTTTCTGTAGAATTAAGAGTAAAGTAAATGACTTCTGGAATACACCATTGCAAGTAATTGAAAGAGGAGGCCACGAGGTAAGCTGGAGATACAAAATAAACTCAGTGATATAAATTGGTGTTAGTTCCATGGGTAATCCAGATATTCGCCGTCGTTTGTGTCTTTGCCTCCGAATCTGCTATTATTCGAACTTTATGATTTCGTGTATCTCAAGTCTATTAACTCATTACCTGGGGATTTAACTTCTAGTTATTCACACTATGGCAATGCTGTATTTTTCTTTCATTCTTCAAAATGAAAGCGAACTACATATAACTCTTCCATAGCTTTTGATTTCGTTTTAATTTAAATTTAGTGCATTTCTACCTAAATTTGAACATGAAAACAATAATGTTTGGAGTCAGTCTTAATCAGAGAGGAAGATTTTTATTGAATTTACACAGAATATGAGTGAGCCCTGAATCAGATGATTTACTTTAAAGGTCACCAACCTTTTTTTAAAAAACATTTGATCGATGCCTCTTGGGCAAGGATTGTGCACTCCGACTCCGTTTGATACAAAAATGGAACTAGATATAATTCCTGCTGCCTATGTCTATGCTTGCTTTATGTCCACCAGTCTTTGCTGTAATAATATGTCCTGCATAATTTTTATCGGAGTAGGTACCGTTTTAAAACAGATAATAATGGTAAAAAATCAGTACTTACTTGAAATTATATTATTCAATATTCAATTAATTCTCGAGTAACTACTAATGGAACTATGAACTATGGGCTAAAATGTCCAAAACATTTTACCTCTATCCGGTTGACACCCTGTTACTTAATTATGCAACAGAAAAACGCTTTAAAGTGGAAACATTGAGTTCCTTGCACAGAAGTTTGATTTGAGTTTAATTGGTTGAAATTAATATACTATACTTCCTCAGCGTCTCTGTAACGCCCATATCATGATATGTCGTAAGAAAATTCACATTTTTGTAGTCTCTAGTTAAGTGTTCTTCGTCATCGACGCCATAGATATGTTGTCAATTAAATAAAAAGTCCTTAAATTTTTCCGTTCCTACATTTCCCTTCACTGGGTCTGTTCCAACTTTTCTTTTGCTATGATGACTATTAGTCACTGATGACGTCCTTACTATATAATTACCTATATAATTACCCATTAGGTACACAACTCTCTTTCGGGGTAAGCACAGCCAGAGAAGCTTCATTTACGGCTTGGTTCTGTCTGTACGATTTTCTCCATACTGCCCTATCCTTGCATATCTCTCTTACGTACCTTATATACATGCATTGCTTCGTACACACTGTACTCTTTTTTAAAATTTAATATTCTTCCTCTTAAGAAGGTTCCATTGCCACTGTCAAAACAAATACTACATTCCAACACTTGTTTAATTGGTTTTAAAAAAAACCCTGGGCTCCCTGATGACATGCACTAGTAATTGAAAACAAAAATTAAGGTACAGAATACTCAGGTTATTCTCCGAATATATTTTAAATGAGCACCATTTTCCAGCCATACGAACCGACTGCAGCGCCATTTCTATGGAATCACCGTATTTTGACTTCAAATATCGCAGTTATTGGCTAATAACTCACAAAATAAGGTGTTAAGATGCCAAAGTTGTATTTTTATTTCATTATTTGGGATTTCCCCTTCTTATAAATGTTTCTACTAACTAGGTATTTATATTATACGGAGAAATACCAATTTTCTCCGTGTTAATCCCATCCCACAGTTAAACATCATGTAATTTCTAGTTCTATTAAAAAAAACAGCTGTGACAGGTAACATTTTGTTGTCAATATCAGATAGAGGAAAGATTTTACTAAACTTAGACAAAATATGAATGAAATAACAAAAAAATTCATTTTACGGATGAACCGCTTTATTAGTGTCTTGCACCAAATTCACAAATGATTCTCCATCTACCCCTTCCAATCATGCGATTCACTCCTCTAAGCTTTATCTGTTTAGTTATTCGGCTCTCATCCATTCTCTCAACGTGGTGAGTCCTCTCTACTCCACTTTAATTCCTCTTCTTGACTTCACGTTTTAGGCTATAACCTGTCGCCGTACCCATCTCTAACGAGGCCTTCTGCTTTTTCTGCTTCGTGTGCATTTATAATTTACGGCTTGCCCTGGCACTGTTCTCAAAAGCTTTCAGTCTAGTCTTATCCGCTTTCTAAAACTACTACATTTATGGAACACTCAACGTTATGTCCGTATTTAAGTTTAAAATATTTGACTCCCCTGAATTTTGTACTTAGCTCTCTCCCTTTATTTGCGTCGAATTCTTTAGGCAGTTATTGTAGTGTTAGAAAAACTCTAACCTATTGAAAAATAGAAGCAGTGTTCGAATACTAGTATTGAATTCAGTCAGCTGTAAGAGTCGATAAATTGCTATAGTAATTTTAATGTCGAAAAAGCGTTTATTTTTACTCATTAACCTGACCCATAATTATCACGCTGTACATACGTTTAAAACAAATTCAGTACCGAGGATTTTTTACCATTTTATAAAAAGCATCACGGGGAATTATCTTTGCGTCAGAATTGCGTCTTATTCAATAATAATAATGAACCGGAAGCGTAATGCTGTACGCAATTCCCTGGAAAACTGAATTTTTACCAAAATATCGTGAAAACTAAGTGGTAACTTTGCTGTGGTTAGAAAGATCATATTTATTTCTCTGCATTAAAATCAAAGTCTTTGAATTACTTTGTAACCTGAAATCTCATTCAAACTACCTTCAGCTACATACATTTTAAATGCTGGTGAGCAATTTATAGATTGAAGTATTGCCAAGCATTAAATATCTGTAGCAACCCCTATTCAGGTTCATATTTTTACATCGTGAATATATCACTGCCGTCATTCTGCTCCTTACTGTATGATGCCGATTTTTATATACTCAGCCTATCCCGGTAGTATAATAGCTTACTCCACATATTTCCGCTAAATCATTTTTTTATTTGAAAAATTCTTTTTTATTTTGAGCTAGGTATATGGCGTTCCGCTTTAAGTTGAGACAATTGATCTTATGGAGATGACTGTTGCCAAACTAACACTCCATGTACTCCTAGGCCACTTAAGCAATAATTTCCTACTATGCGTTGATTTTAAGTAAGTTTTTGAGTGAATAGTATTTGCATATTGGAAGACTATTATTCTATATCTACAAAGAGTACCCTGCAAGCCACCTCAAGTGTGTGTGGCAGGGGATTAGTAGTCACCAACATGAATTTCAATAAACCCTAAAGTTAGTGTAACTACGACTATTGATGCATCAAAATAAATCCCTAATGCTTGTCACGAGGCGACGCCTCACAAGCATGCACAACACTATAGATATTCTACCAATGTTAAAGGTACCGTTATATCTTATGTAATTTGCAACTACATGTTCAGTTACTGTGTCGCGGCACTATGTTAATTTCCCTGCTGCTATTGGCAACATCACACCTACGGCCATATGGAGTTTTCTAGGAACCTCCTAAGAGCCTACACTGTCAACGAAATGCGGAACTCCCTATTGTACTTATTGTATGTTTATTTTCCTGCGCGGGAGCTAAGTTGAGAGATAATCTTTACTAACACATCAGTCTCTGAATCTCAAGTAATTTAGAGCTCGTGTAACCTTGACATCTCAGTCCCTCCCCCCCTTCATCACTGGCATAGTCTACTGCGGAAACGTCTGAGGAATTAAGAAGCATTAACCCAAAGTCGAGCCTTGAGTTGTCTCATAAAACTTCGCTGGCCACTTCTCGCTGTCCGCCCGCTGGGAGTGATTAACTTACTCCATTCGTTCCCGAAGGTGGCGCCGGAGTAAAATAGACTCTCCGCCGTAGAAGTAGCTGTGACTCTGTCGCCTTCACCGTGAGACGTCATTCATCTATATCTAGGGTGTGTAGCAGGATGATTTCGAATACTAGCCATTAAAGAGGAAAGGAAAAGGGAATTGAGGGAAGGCACCAAATATTTTCATGCTTATTGCTTCAAAACAAATTATTAATACAAGATACATTTATACATATACTTAATATGTCATGGAGCTGATTTAGTTGCCAACAAAAATGCCTGTTGCCAACGAAAGATGCCTGTATTGCGCAGATGTGTACTCAAGCATGTTTGGCCTTATTGAGTCTTATTTGTTTGAGAAATATGCAGGGTAAAAAAACGAACATTCGGTATGTTATTTGGTTTCATATGGTAATTTTGGGTTTTATAAAGTTCTTTTTAGTTACATCAGTGTTTTGGGGATGTTGGTAGGTTTTAATATTTCCAATTTCATTGGCGTTAGGTGCCTATTTTTATTATATTTTGGATATACATTTCTTAGATTCTTAAATGTTTATGCATTTGTACACATCATGTATGTTTTAATATGCTCGAAGCATTTTTGCATGATTTTTTTCGCTACAAGTAAAGTTAAAATTAAATAAAGATAACTCTCATTGAAAAAACACGAGGATGCACTTTTTTATGAAAAAAAGTTAATTTATAAATCCATGGAAATTAAGCATTGACTCCATCTTTTAGAAGCACACAATTCGTTACCTGGTGAAATAAATACCGTGTAAGCAATTTACATGTAGCTATAATATCATTTGGAAACAAGATTTACAATTTAGATAAAGCTACACAAATTTTTATTTATGCAATGAGATATTAGTTTGTGTACCTACAGCTTAAAAAATATTTTTACGCGTGTTTTTAATGTCACAAACAGTGAGGTGTTCTGATGGTTGTGTTTCCTTCTGTTTTTATTGTTATGATCAATGATGCGTAGGAAGAAATAATTCCTAAACTTATCCGTTCAAAGATGATTTTTTTGTTATCTTGCTACTTTTTGCAATCCCCCAGTTAGATAGTTTGGGGGTTAAATATCAACCACCGTGTTTATCTGGAACTTCTGAGATGCGAATATTTCTGGTTACGTTAGCCTGGAGTGTGTGAATCCTTCTCGGACCTCCCATCGTGTTAATGACCTCCATAACGGCCAATAATTCGATATTTTGACTTTCATATCACCTTCAGGGCTGTATGAAGTTATTCATTACTGCCGCAAAGACGGGAAATAATACCAGAATAATGCGCCAGTAGATACTCAAATATTTCTTCGTTAGTCTATAGTTTGGCACTCATTGGATCGGAAACATGGACCATTGCAAAAGCGGACCTGAAAATATTAAAGCATTCGTAACCTGGTGTTGAAGGACGATGCTGAAGATCAAATGGACGGGTATGAAAAGAAATGAAGAATTAGGTATACGGAAGAGTAGAAGAGGAAAATACCATATGAAACACTATGCAGTAAAGAAGAATCATAGATTGGGCCCACTCTGATGCACGATGTGTTTATGAGGAATATAATTGAAGGAAGAATAGAGGGAAGCCTAGGGATACATTTATAGACCAATTAAAGAGGAAAGTGCACGAAAAGCACTACCAGGGAGTAACGAACTAACATTAGATAGTGAAGAAAGAAGGGATGCGGTCAACCAATTTATAGTTGAATTACCATTGAATGAATGACCCTTAGGTGTATCCTTTAAATGTTTAGCGGCTCCCGACCAAGTTCTTATAACTTGTCAATAATAACTGTCATGATTGCTCATGGCAGTTTCATGAGCCATTTCTTTAGTATTTTATACATAGTGCCGCTAGAGAATTAGGAATAAAATTACCTTTTCAGCTCATGGCGCTGAATTTCATTATATTTTTTCTTGGCTGTGCGTCATTGCCGGACGCGGTCATTTTTCGACCTCTCATGTTGGCGCAACATTAAGAATCGCGGTCAGCTGAGAGCAGTTGCCGTCATGAAAAATTATCTCCAATTCTGGTGAATTCTGCGTACTTCACCTCAAGCATATTCACGTTAGCGGCCGATTCTTATCGTGTTGAATTTTGGAGGAAAGTTTACCAGCGCTTGCACCTCCCCTTGAAAACCGTCCCGTTTGGAAGTATGTATGCGCACGAAGTGGATTCGTAACGATTAGTGGTCAACTGAGAGCTGATGAGTCTCATAAAAGTTACCAAGTTTCTTACTTTTTTATTATTCAAATAAAACATACAAAATAAAAGCTGATTCTTATCTCGCCAAAACCTGCATACCCGTCACGCCGCTCCCTTTCGGTGCAGGCGTATTCAAAAGAGGAATTTTCTTGTGATGTGTGAGACGATTTTCGGCGTATGACCGAGAAAACTGGCTATGGTTTTAATAATTTCCTTCATATTTTTCTACCCCAACTAACCAACTTTCCGTATTTCTGAATGATATAATATATGGTCTCAATTTTCTTCGTAGGAATTCTCTTCTGTTTTCCTACAGGTTTGTAAAATGTGGATATGTATGAACTATTGGTATCCTTTGAACTCTTAAAAGCCGTTCACTTAGGTTTTGTATTGTTAAAAGCGGGTGAGCTGACTGTGACACTTGATTTCATTATGCTATTGAATTAAAATTATTGCTTGTTTTAACGTATAAACTATTACTATTTCATCCCAATTGTGTCTTTTTTTTATAATAGAAATACGAGAATGCCATTAATGTCTCTTTCGTGAAATCACCAATTAGCCAAAACTGCATACTCTGCTATAATGTTGCAAACAAGCATATGCTTGTGTGGTCATATTTCGAATTGAAAAATGAGTCTTTCGTTATGATTTATGATAATATTTAATGACAATATGTGTGTTTTGAGTTCTTTTTGTGGAAAGCACACACAATTGGATTCCTGGTGAAAGTTTGCTCTGCCGATAATTCGGATCTTTTGTTCGCACATCACTGTTGGTTCTGTAGTTTTGTTCGTACATCAGAGTGATAATGGTGTTAATTTTTTTATTTGCTTTGTGTCATACTCATAGGAGTTACTCAAAGGCTCTACCACATCTACCTTGATAGGTATTGTGCTCAGCAACTAGCTAGAAGATCATTATACTTCATTCCTCCTTGTCTTTTCAGACTCACTAATATTGTGCGGTGCTTTTTTGAGTTCTCTGCGCAAAATTGTCGTCGGTAAGGGAACTTTCCCTTTTCGGAATGGGAATGTTTCCCAAACTAGCCACGATGCTCCATTTACAGATTCACCTTTGTTTCATATCCGCTCATTATTTGTCAAACGTTTCATGAATTTCTCTGTGCGCGAGAATTAATTTGAAAGTGGAAATTTATGATACAAAGTAACTGTGCGTCTTCTTCCGTTACAGTCTCTGCAAGACTATTTTCATCTTCTCCATTGATGCCCACAAAAAGGGGACACAACGCAAAGTACATCACAAAAATAATTTTGGGGGAGACAAAAAATATTCCCTATGAGGGGGCTTTGTAGGGTGGCAACCCTGCTTTGAATGTGAATCTGTTAAGTTGGTAGCCCTGTGAGGCTTTAAGTTTGACGTGTCGCCTGGCTCATGGGCGGTCGACTGTAGTTCGGCTTGAGTATCGGAGAAATTACATTCTTGAAAGGAATTTCTGTGCAAATTCCAATAGAGGGATGAGTCATCGAGCCTGGGGGATTTCATCCTCTGATTTTCTCCTACCGTAACCCCTTTATCATTTCCCTCCTCCCCTACCGTTCTTCCTCTGAGATTTTTAACATCCTCTTCTCGTTTTCCCCCTTCTCTAACTTGGAGTGGGATCACGATTACTTCTTTCGCGTTTTCGTTATCGTCAACCGAAACGCAAACGGCTCTACAAGGGAAATCCTCTCAGTTACCGTCCTGATAATGCACTCCATTAATTGAAACTTGTGATTTAAAGTACTTGACAAAAAGTGACATAACGTGAATGCACGCGCTATGGAGATACATGATCGCACACATGCTCCAGTATCGTTTATTTGTCGCTGACCTCCGGCAAATTGATTAGTGTCCTCTAGTTCCTTAGTTTTCTCTTCCTTCAAAATTGATCCTTATCTCTGTCCAGTACATTCATAGTTCGACAAACTTCTGGTTCCCATCTTTCCTCTTGCCCTACCTGTTGTCTCCTACACCCTTCTGGTCACTCTGCCCATGTGCTTATTTATCACTTATCCAACGTTAACTGTGTCATAGCATTGTTCCAATTTTCGCTAAATTTAGTGCAGAAGGGGAGTGTCCTGTAAAGAGTGAAGCTTCCTGTTGGGGAGTTTCAGTCCTAATTATATTGCATAGCATTATGATGTAATTTTTAAAACTAAGTAGTACTGAAGATTTTGTGTGGTGATTAAAAATTCACAAACATTATGATTAATGTATTGTTCTCTTTTCTTTCAGGTAATTTCGCTGAAATACATTCTCTTCACATATTTTCTCCACTTTGACTCCGGTTCACGGAACTGTCGTGTGGTATGTGTCACCTTATATGATTAATTGAAATTACTGAATCTTTATGCATTATTATCTCGAGAGCTATGTTTTTTTGTGATAGTTGACGAAGTGTCGGTAGCGCTTTTGTATCCAGAAAGTGTAGGCTTTTATAACCGTTCTGAGACAGCCCTCGTAAGTCACGTAATTTATGAATTGTCGAGCTCTGTTAAACCCAACTAGCGTGAAAAATATGTGCCACGATATGCATAAACCTTAGTTGAGACCTTTTTTTAAAAACTTCGTGACTGTTTTGATGACAAAATTATTTTTCCACCGTATCTCTACCTCACGATATGAGTAACTCACCGAAGAAAAAAAAACATCCATTTTTTCTGGCTTTGCGTTTAGGACTAGTTCCTTATATTAAGGAGAATCAGGCAGAAATTGCTGAGTGCTTAAATACTGATTTGTGTTTGCTCCTTATTTAAATAAATGGACTCTCCCCTGATGATTTATGACCATTTTTATTTTAGCATGAAGGGAAAACACCGATTCATTATATCTGTTATGATGAATGCAATATGTTTGTCTGATGTAATATACAGTACAGAAGTTCGTTAAAATTATATACTGGAAAAGTATTTTCCGGGTCAAGGCCGCGTTGGTCCATTTGGGCGGACGACAGTTTCGGGCGCATTCCAGCTCCCGTCTTCAGGTCCAACTGTGAATCATGAATGTGAATGTTTGGTAGATCGCTCCTAGAATAACATTTATAAATGAAAAGTCAGATAAATATCATGTTACCCCGGAAATTCGAGCGAAGTATAGCGGTAGGAGATTTAAATGCCTCCCAGTAGTTGGGAGAAACTACAGCTGTGAGCACTGAGATAGGGGCGGATGAATGTTCCAGTCTCTACTAGACATGTTTACATTGAGATCCTTTCGTCAAAAAGATTCATCATCTCTACCAGAGGACAGTATAATAGATTTACTGTTGACTTAATTGTTTTGACAATATTCTAAGTGGGAAAAGGAATGTCTACCTTAGTTTTACGAATCAAAAATGTACTCACCCGAAAGTCATTTGACGGATTCTTTCATTGAATTAAAAAAATAAATTATATATCCAGTGTATTACGTTAAGTCATTAAAATATAGGTACCGTAATATTCGATCCCCCTGCAACACCAAATGACGTACGTTGTACATACACTTCGCATTTACCTCTAGTTGGTACCCTGCAAGTCCCCTCAATTATTTGTGGTAGGCGGTGAATTTTTGCCAAAGCTTTCACTAAAAAAAATGATACGCAAGGTTTTGTGGAAACATATGATTGCGCTCATGGGTAAATGCATGGAGATGAATTGAACATCGACAATAAGCATGTGCTGTATGTATTGAACAATATATTAATTAAATCACCTTGGAGCAAGTCGACTCATTAGACTACCTGCCGAGCAATCTGGAATGTATGCAGTATTTATGGCAACAATTATCGTACAATCTCTATAATAGTTCTCGGATATAATGGAGCCTTAAACTCTTCTGTTTAGCATTATAACGCATTTAAGTTTCCAGTGTGTGTTTATTAATGCGAATGAAGAAAACATAGGCCCAGTTTTATAATCTCCGGTTAAATATATTCTCTATTTGAAAACTGACGTTAGCCCATCCAAGAAGCAGAGGTCAAATAACCAAAAACGTCTTAAGTAGTACCTACCTATACAAAAGGTGAACTCTCCGTTGGCAGCAGGTTAGCGTAAAGGCTACGTCATCTTGCGTTGAACGTTAACCATTTATTACCAAACCGGGCCAAAGTCTACTTTTTTCATTGTGAATATTTACAACTATTACGAAATAGAGCCCGATTCAATTTTTTTTGGGATTTAGTTACTTACAGATGTACCACCACTACTGCGTGATTCCCAACAAATAACGATTTAAACTTTTGCATTGTATTGTTTAAAAATTGATGCTTCCACTGATGTCTTTGCTGTAATACAAGTACAACATAAATTATTTTAATAAGTTTGTGAATATATTTTAAAAGGCTTTTTTCAATGATTGCAGTGCCATTTCTATTGAATTATCTCATTTTGACTGATTTTAGCTATTTGCTGACTGCTCAAAACCTAAGATGGAATTATGTCTTGATTGTATCCAGTTCAAACATTCCTGAGAGATTTTGCTTCCTGTTAAACAGTTTTTCGCGAAAATGACAATAATATTAGATAGAAAAATACTATATTTCCCCATGTTTTACCCATTCTCGCATTTGAAACCGTGTAAATTAAATGCGATTCGCGCAAAGATATAGCGTTGAAGGACATTTAAGCCATTTTGCGGACAAACCACCGTATGGGAGGAGGGACTATCCTTATTACATCATTTCGAACCGGCTCAGAGACATTATGTGTTCTTCCACGCCCTGAAGCGCCCTCTACCAGATCTCTTGCTTTTGTTTCACATCCCTAAAGCCGTTAGCCAGTCCCTGCCTTAATGTATGGGAGAGGTCCCGTAGACTCATCTGTTGCCACACTAGACGTCCTCATTCCCGCCGGGGTCCCTTATATATTGTTGTCCTTTTCTAGCCTGGCGACGGAGCTAGATAAAGATCGGGGGATATAGAGGTGACGGCAGCGGCACCCTTTCTTTGAGCATATATGCACGCGGTGCCATGCGATGCTAGACGGGGTGTTGGCAAGGCAATATCGCCCACGATCTCCACGCAAGCTGGACACTCACACAAGTCCCCTCTTGGGGCTGACCCATTCCCACAATGGCCTACTTTGCCATCACGATCGGCTAGGTTTTGTGTGTGTGTAGGTACATATACACATGTGTATTCATGGAGGTCTTCTGGAATTATTTTTCTCGGGAGTATGAGGATATTTACGGCCTTGGTTTCGTCGCAAGAGTCCTGTGAGGGTGAGCTTCTTTGTCCTGTTCGCCTCATAATGTTTCAATTGGGAATCATTCTGGCCGAGGTGGTCATTATATGCACGTCCTGTCACAAGCTCAGTGCAGACGTCTTCATTTTCTCTGTGCACTGAATACAGTATTTTGTGAATCCACGGCTTCATAAAAGGTACCTCTCACTCTACTGACATACTTTAAAACCAAATTATTATGATTTTAATAAACTATGCTCCAAGTGTTAGTGGTTTATAATAAAAATTCTTAATTTTTTGCCAAGGAATATATATTTAGGCATGTCCCTGTAGCATATTAATTGTAACAAATGGACATAGAAAAAAAAAATAAACGAAAACCATTGACAACCATTATTACAATAGTGATAACTTTTTTGATAATTGCTTGGGTAGTAAATTATCGGAAATAGAAGAAGGCATGGTTTCATGGACGCATGTTTTGCATAATTTCTGAATTCATATGTATATATTTCATTAGAAGAGAAATTTTGAAATTAATTATAATGATAAATAGGAATGATATATGTATTATTTTGCCACGTCAAAAGGTTTCTCATATGTTCCAAAAACTTGCCTATTATCCAGGAAAAAATGAAAGTAATAATTCATTTACTTCAAATTCTTCGTCTTTCAGACTTTTGAACCCTTTTTAATATCAATAGAAACTCAAATTACAATCATTTGTTATTATGGCGTGGATTTTAATAATCAAAGACAATCGGATGAATCGTATAAGCGAACAGCCATGGAATATCCACGCACATCGCACTTAATGGCAATAACTTTTTTTGTGGGCGTCCCCGCGTGTCGCTCCCAAAGATTTAAACCCAATGGCACATTACAAAAATGCACAAATAGTAATGCTTATCTTCATAAACAATAGTGAGAAATAACACTTTTTTGCCATTCTTCCTGTTGGCCAATTTTTGCGATCATTGCATATTTGATGAAATCAAGAGCAAAGCAATTTGAAGGAAAATTCTTCTCAAGGAGAGAAAGCAATGTAGAATCAACGGAGAGAGTGCATTATTTTCAAAGACTATTATTTTGAGAAGTAAACGCTCCTAAGTAAGCAGGATATGAATATTAACGGAAAACAACTTTTTTAGCGAAACAAAAATTCCTCTTAAAAATACGCGCGCTCGACGGCCTGTAAACCCTTTCGTCATCGGGAACTCTACGGATGACGTCACAGAACGGTTCCGCTGCCAATGATGCGACGTATAAACATGTAAAGATCGGCTGGATTTTCGTAATTCGATGAAAGTTATCTTTTTTAATACCTGTGTGAAGGAAGGTTTCGAGAACAGTCTTTCATTTGAGTTTCATTAACATATAATAAGTCATCATTCATCACTGTTGGTCATTCAATCCTAAGATTGGTTGACTCCAACCCTCCATCTTTCCCTATCTAATGCCCCCTACTCCCGGGTAGTTCTTCTTGTGTACTTTCACTATATGTGGTCTATGTATTTTTTCCTTGTCGTCCCTCTATTTTCCCTTCAATTAGTCTCCTCATAACCCAACCGTGCGTCAGAGTGTGCCCAATCTATCTGGTTCTTCTTTTCTGTATAGTGTTACATATGATTCTTTCCTCTTCTACTCTTGTTTTTACCTACGTCCTTATTTCTTTTCTTATTCGTCCATTTGATCTTCAGCATCCGACTTCAGCACCAGTTAGAATACATAAACAGCACATGAACGATACCGTGCAGTAACGTCATACCTTTTAGATGCCGTTTTGGGTAACGTAAATTAAAAATTGTTATTCAATATTAAAAGTCATTCACTAATGATTACGATGGACGCATTTAAAAATGTATTACGTAATTGAATTTGTTCGGAAAATTGATGTCGTGTACGCTGCTTAGATATGTGAAGTGAGTTTTATGCACGTTTCCCATTCTTCAACGCATAACCAGTAAAATTAAAAAAAGCAATAATTCCTATGTATTTATTCATCCTGTCGTTGTCCACTATCTTTAATTTTGCCTTAAGAGATGAATTGTGACTGGAGCTAGAGCATGTTCATATGAGAAGCCGCAGTTGAAGGATTTTATTGAGTAAACTTCAAATTTCAATCCCATTAAACGAGGTGGAATAGCTTTGAATACTGAGTTACGGGTTAATGGGTTCCTAGTCCCCGGGGAAATCACTGGTGGTCGGTGGGTAATCCAGATGATAAAGAGAGTGAATGGGGTGGATGAAATGATATGAAGCTGCCTGAACTAGAGGCAGAAGTAATTACACTGGACGTACTCCCGGAATTCGCTCTTAATCCAAATTCGAATATACTGGAGCTAAAAATTCTCATACTATGGAATATCTATATTTTCAGTGTAGTCTTATTTTTCTATACCATTTTCCTAACACCATTTTCTCTCTATGGCATGGGGCTTTCAACCGTCTTCTTCGATAGAACTATAGGTATATTTTAGTTTTAAGAAGTAGTCTGGCGTCACCACATAACATGCAGCAACCAGCTGGGAAATATATGCTTGATAATCTCGGCTCCTGATACCAGGAAAAAATCTAGAATCTACAGAAAAACTATGACAAACACAGCGAAGACAAGGCCAGGTACACAAACCAAGGAAAGAAGACTTTTTATACTACTGATTTAAAAATACCTTGAAAGATTGCTGGCAAAACCCTGTTGTACAATTGAAGAATTTAAATTAATAGGAATTCGCGTTTAACAGAAAATATAAATGGCTGGGTATATACATGAAAACTAGAATGGAACGAATATATAAACAGAATGAAAAGCGACTGATTGTTAAGTATCGCAAGAGATAGAATGGCCACTGGTAGAAGGAGCGTCCGTCAGCAAAAAAAATAGGTGGCACGACGAATTTAACCAGAGAAGACTTTAATTGATTCAGAACTAGGTCACACGAGTCTAATGTAAAGGAATGATTAGGAGAGAATATCGGGTGAATGACAGTTATGAGCAAATTTTGTAGTGTCCAGTAGCTGTTAACCATAATTATTAGTTTTTATTAAATGATAGATCCCTTCCCAAACAGAACCGGCTTCATCACATCTCAGTATTCACAGATTAACTAATTCAGAGTTCCGTCCTTGAAAATTAATTACTGTCAATTTAAAGCCATTTTATTATTCTAAACCTCCCTGTTTTTCTCCCTTCATAAGCATTTATTCTACATAAACGTATTTATCTGTGACTGTTGTCACTTGGGAGCTGTTACACAATTCTTCCTTTCAATTATATTCGAGGGAGTTCACTTTCATCGGTATCTTTCCTTTACCTGTGACCTGCATGCGCTTTCCCATGGCTCAGCATGCCCCCTTTATCATTTCCTTACCTGAACGAATCAGATGCAAACAAGGACGTGGATTGATGGCCCGCGTATGTTGGTATATCCCTTCCAGACAAATTCGTATTCCAATTTGCATTACACCCTTGGTTATATTTCGTTCAAGACTCGCTGATTTGATTTCCGATTCCTGGTTAGGTTTCCATCATTATACTACTTTTTATTTCGATTCCTGAAAAGTACAAATATTACTGATATATATCTCGCTAAATTTAATGAAAACAGCTCGAGACACTTACCCTGCGCCTATCACTACAGTCTTACTGGCAAGGCATCCACGATGATTATCTCGGGATTGTAGCCAGTTCGTCAACTCAAGAGCAACTGTGCTTTCAACTTGTCTGTCGTGGCACTAAGAAATGAGAATTTTGTATAAGCAATGCAGGGCGTTCCTGTGCTTTGTTCTTGTGCACCGCGTATACTTCCTAGTGATATGTCACGTTCAATAGAGTGAAGTGTACAAATAAAATGATGAAATTTCTTAATTTTCCTTATATACCTATTTATTATTTCTCGCGACATCATCTGCATCCTGATGATGTCGTGAAGTGACGAAACCCAGGTCGTGTGGAATAATAAATATATGTAGAAAACTAAGTAACTTCATCATTTCTTTATGAAGGAATTCTACCAATTTACTGCCGATTGCATTATTTTTATTCTGTGTATAAAGTTAGGGCTTTCAGATGGGATCCTAGCTCGAGTGGAATAGTGGAATCGAACCTTGGGTATCATAATTGCTACATATATAATTGCTATCTTTGTATGTATTGTTGTATGCTCTTTTAACTGGTTGCTTAAATGGTTTATCTCATGGGCTAGTTTTTTTCTAAAGGGCGATGAGGATTTATATAACGAAATATATTCAGGTAGTTTCAGGCGTTACTTGGTGGAACTTCTTCATTGTATAAATGAAAAACGTAAACTTTTTGGTTCCACAAATTATTATTGTGGAACCACAAAGTTTAAGTTCTTCATTTATATAATATGAAATATATTCTATTTGGAGGTGGTTAATGCCGGTCTTCTTTTGCCATAATGGCCAATAGTAGAAGGATATGAACGACTGGTGGTGAAACTAAACAATTATTTGGACTATAAGCAATAAAAATTACGAAATAAATATAAACTTTCATTCCTGGGAGAGCGTGGCCCTGCTCTTCCTTGCTGCATTTTTAAAATATCTAATCTCTTTTATTTTCATAATTTGGGATAGCCATCATACAGGTTTCCTCTCTATGATCCAATAGATGCTATATTGTGATATCTTGTTCACGTGTTTCCACTCACATAATAATCCAAAATGAATGTCCTTCAATGTCTCGATTTCTTAATATACTCCCGAAAGCTCAAAGGGTTTTATATTGATCACGCGAGTGTCCGGTGGCTTCCATTCTTCATTGTCCTTTCCTTGCGGTTGTTTCATCTGTATTTCGAATTCACTCACATATTAACTCACCCGTCACGTAAGAAATAAATGGCTAACCCTTAACGTGCGAGAAATACAACAAGTGTAGATTAAAGTTGGTGTTTGTTTTTAGCACGCTTTTATACAGAAAATGAATACCTACAAAAAGTAGATAAACCATATTGAAAGTACAATACTTTTGTGCCAAAATTATTCCTAGGCAGTCGGCGTAATGCTCGGCGCGATTGGTGAATATAGAATGCTGATGGAGGAAATTGGGAGGAGGTAGAGTGGGAGGATGTGGCGGATAATTATGGGTGATGGTTAGTTGAAGGTCGTGATGGCAGAGAGAGTGTTGAGTAAGCGGGGTAGGGGAAGAAGGATGAAAGGCTAGATGTTGGGATTGAAGACAGGTAGAACCAGTGCCGTGCTGAAGAATGAGGAAATAAAGTGCCTTTGGTTTTAAAACATAGGTAGAGGCTGTTTAATTTCCATTTCTCTTACCAAAATCGGTTAACCGCCTCTAAATATTAAAATCTCGGTAACGTATTATTATTCAAACTTTTACGCAAACTACAGATTTGGTGTGGTTAAAAGTTTAAAACTGTGGTTTGTGTAGAAGCTTGAATAAAAATTTGCTATCATGATGTACCACAAAGTTTCCTCTGGGCAGGATTTAAATCTCGGGAGTCGTAATGCATTCGCGAGGGTATGTTTTTTTTGCTGTTCTACCGGGTTTTGTCAATGAAACACTCACTGTCCCTTCAAGTCTCGCCTAACACAATTGTATTCTTCATTTGTAACTTCTTTCTTAATCCTCTCCTATTCTAATTAAATGGAAGTAACATGTATTCCCTTTCAAAACTTGTTTAAACTATTTGGAACCTTTTCTTCCCATTCCTACTTTTTTACAGAGAGTCATGCCATGAGGTCCCTTTTTTATTTGCGTTATGTGCAACCTTTAATATACGTATGATAATTGCGTGTCTTAAACACGTGCGCTTCAAAGTTCATTCCACTCCTTTCGTTATTCATTGTGGCTTGACCTCAAACACGGCTGCACAGTGACTTCGAAAACTTATCTATCCCTTTTTAAAAAATGGGAGGAGGGAATGAAAATTCTTTTGGCATATTTTTACTGCGAATATGCTAGTTCTAAAAGGATTTTCGTGCTGCAGATGTGAACTTGTTAATAGCTGATAAAATCAAATGAGCGGGTAGCGCATACATGCTCCGGTTTGCGTTGAAACAATGACGTTGTAAATTTTCCGAGTGCGCTCGGCCCTTTGTTGTCGGACAAACGCAATCACAGTTGTCCCCATTATGTTAATTTCTGCTGCTTATCTCGGGGAGCCATAAACTAAAAGGGGGCTAGTGGCTGAAAAATGCACGCACCCAGTGCCGGATCAACATACTCCGGAGCCTGTACGCAGTAAAAGCAACGGGGCCCACGTTTATAAACAAGTCGCAAGAGAAGTAAGGGGAAAAAATTCTCGGAGTCCCTCCGGGGCCCATAGGCAACTTTCTACTTTGCCTTATTGGTAATATGGCATTGCACGCACCATTAGTGATTATAACAAAAACGGCCACACTAACATAACACATGTCGTTAACATATAATTCACTTTTGTCGTCTCCACCCTCCATTTCTCTCTTATCTTCCCTACCGAGGCTGGGGTCCTAACAACTCCTGCCACAAGTCTCGGGGACGACTCGCTGGTTAGCATGTAGATGTACAGATGTTTAGTAACTAGCCACACAACATTGAGGTGGCTTGATGCGCACAATGCAGGTTTGTATATGCAGATTTATGCCTCCGTCTCACTCTTTATATATGACTCACCTTCACTATCTCTCAAATCCCAGCACCAGAAGCAAACCGTACAAGGCCGACCGAATGACGTCACACGCACCCCACTGTTATGGGGATTTAGCCCTCTGGTGGGGGGGGGGAGGTGAAAATCGAGAATTGGGCAATTCTCTCGTCTAGCGGGGAGAGAGAGCAAATCTTTGTTCCGTTTATGTGGACCAGGTGCGGCCGACCCGTCGGGTTCAAACAACCCGTCCGGTGGCAGGCACGGAATTATCGTTCCCCCGCCCTTCCTGCTTCCCCAACGCTGAATACAAACCGTTCCGCAAGTCGACCCTCGAACCACCGGACGTCGTTTGTCGTCTGAAAACCAGCAAACTCTCTCTCTATCTCTCTCCCTGCGTACGCGCAAGGTGGGCGAGGGGCGATTAGTTGGGGAGTGGGGTTGAGGGGTCATTGTGTCTCCGCTTGACCGGCGCAGGCAGGGGAGCCCATGGATGGCCTTAATCGCTACGTGCGTGCCTGCGTATTTGGACTGCGTCACGTCGGTTGGTAGGTATTTGTATGGCTTCTCACAATTGTGTGTGGCCTGGCGGGTATGAGATGGGAGGTGGAGAGAAGTGCGTCGATGGACGTGGCACACCCTTTCGCAAAAGGGTGAGAGTGGCGTCACTCTGCTTTTGATCGCTGTATGGGGGAATTCCTGAAGGGCAGGGGTCTATCCCTTTTTTCTTCTCTATTGGGTGGTACTGAGTAATAAACGGGAGTCATGTACTTCATAAATTCAAAATTGAACCCAGGTCAAAAAAGTATGATCAAAGTTCAAAAATTATTACCTATTAATGATTCATTCCCTAGGCCTTGGCAATGACTTTTGAGTCGAAATTATGGTGATCAGAAAACTGACTCTCCTTTAATAATTTCCTCCGTATAGTTCTATCCTTTGTATCTTTCGTATTTTCAAAATTGAATCTAGGCTATAAAGATATTGCCGAACAAAGGAAAATTAACTTGGTTTTCTTTCACAGATTTATTTTCCTGATACAACATGTTTCGACACAGCGATGTCATAATCAGGTACCAAATGTCCAAAATTCCCAAGAGGTATATACATACTCTTAAGGGACTTGGTGGAAGGTTGGAGAGGGGAGAAAAGGAGTGTTGAGGAGGGGAAAATACAGGGGGGAGAGGTAAGGGGTGGCGTAAGAATCTAGAAAACCTGTGAAGGACACGTAGGTGTGTGGGGGAGGGGGGAGTTGGGTGGTGGGGGGAGGGGTGGTGGGTTTCTTAGGGGTAGTTCTTCCTCGAGGGTTAGGGATTAAGGAAGTGGTGTGTTATCAGCAGGTTGGGAGTGTGGTGGGAGGTTCAGGGGTTTTTTTCCGTGAGAGATAGAGAGACTTCTAGGAGGGGGAATAATTTTCAAATAGGATGACGTTGAGTAAAAGACATTTCTTCCTTCTTATTTATAGCTCTTCCCTTTTGCCCATCTTCCTTCCTTTTTTTCTCTCGGTGTAATATCTCCGGTATGCAATCGCTGTTGTGGTTTTCTTTCCATAGATTCCTGGCGAAGTGGGACCGCGATAGGTTACATTTCCGGAAACATCTCTTGTGTTCTTCTATTCTTGTCTGTAAAGTGCGTCCTGTCTGTCCAACATATACAGCACTGCAATCGTTGCACTTAAATTAATATATTCCACTATTTTTTAATGGTTGAACTTTGTCTTTTGTGTTACTCAGGAATTTTTTAAGGTTTTCATTGTTATAAAATGCTACTCTAAACCGGTGTTTTGGGAAGAGGTGCCTATTTTTTTATGAAATCATCCCGTAAAATGGAAATTTACACCACCTAATTTTTTCTCTTTTTTTTTCGTTTTCCCTGGTGTGAAGTGTAGTTGCAGAGCCCTGAATGAGCTTTTTTAAAGGGGCATTTTGTCAATAATGCTCTTGTTGTAACCACTTGAGATGGCTATTGATTTAATAGTTTCTAATTCCTGGTTAAAAGATTTTTTAGAGAGGGGAATATCCATTAGTCTGTTAAAAAGAAAGTAAAAACGGACAGATTTTGCGATATGTGATGGTGGGAGTCAGAGGGGATGATGTGGTCCGTGGTGATAGCTTTGCGGAAATTAGCAAAATCAAATTTCTTATCCATTTTTGACACTGGCACATCCAGGAAATTCAGTTTACCCTCTTTTTCTTTCTCACTAGTAAACTGTATGCTTTTGTGCTGGGTATTCAGAATTGTCATAAAATTGTCCAATTGTATATTCGTACCAGTCCATACTACAAACACATCATCAACGTAGCGGAACCAGTAATAAATATTCTATGTGCACACAGAGCTACAACTGAACAATTTTTCCTTAAAGCTGTCCATAAACAGTTCAGCTAAGAGTGGCGCCAGAGTGGAACCCATTGCCAACCCTTCACTTTGTTTGAAACATTCACCATTGAATTTAAAATAATTCTGTTCCACTCACACTTTTAATAAAGACACAGAGTCCCTGATGGCGGTTGCTTCTGTTCCAGCGTTTTCCAAAAACCTTTCCGCTACATTCACTGCACCCAGTGCCGTGATACTTGTAAACAGATTTTCCACATCTACTAGTAGGACACTAGTAGGTATTTGGAGGAGGATGGAATAGGATTTTTGAAACTTTGTACCTGATGATGGCACCGCTGTGTCGAAACATGTTGTACCAGGAAAATAAATCTGTGGAAGAAAACCATGTTACTTTTTCATTTCTGAAATTCAACTTCCAAATAGTTGAGCCTGAAACCATGGAACGTATTGCCGAAGTTCAAAAACCTCGAATCAAAAAATATGTTTTCATTTCTGTGTTCGTTAGTTTGCGTAGTCCCTCTTCATTGATTGCTGAATATAGTGTTGAATGTTATTTTCCATAGTTTTTGCTCATTTCCAACGTCTTATATGTTGAACTAATTCCGCGAAAATCGTCAGCCTCCAATTTTATCTCAAAGCTCTCTCTAGATTCAGTATATTGTAGAACCTCTGGCATTGTAATATAATGCGTATAAAATTAATTTTGTTTAAAAAACCGCTTATTGACTTTTAATTAGTATGACTAAATTGAGTTTAGAAATATACTGTCATCCATTGTATAATAAAGTGGGGGACTTTGAAATCAGTTAATAATTTTTAGGTGGTGAAATAGTTTATTTTGCACCGATATATGACGCTTAATTCATACACAATATTCAACAATGCTTTAAAACTGAGAATAAAAAGAAATCATTTTAGTCAGTTTTATTCGCCATAAATATAAGCGAACTTTCGATCGTGGGGCGTAGTCCGGTTCCGACTGCCAAGCCGGCAGCTGGGCCTACGGCGAAGCGACAAATGCACTGATACGCTACTGTATCATAATTATCGTGCTCAGTGAAAACTGGGTTTGAAAAATTCTTTCGTTTTTTTTATGTATCGGGATGGAATCCTCATGCTAATGAAGGCACCTTTTTACAAAGTAAGTCATTTAACATGCATGAGATATATATTGATAAATAACGAGTCTTGGTCATATTATCATGCTGTTTATAACATTATTATAAAAATATAATGGTGCGTTTCAGTAAGTTTTGGATTATTCAATATTTAATGAACATTTCCCTCTCATTTTCCGTGGTAGGTGCTTTCGTCTTTACGGGCCTTATTATCGTGAGCTGAGGAAAGTCCTCTTTTTTGTTAGTAGAATATATTTCTTTCGCCATGTCACTTATGACATAAGTGCCACTCACATCCTTTGATATGGCCATTTGATATAAGAAGATATATATCTTCGGAAGTAGTCTTCGTTTTTAGCCACTCAGTTGATTATGCTCATGAAACGCTCACAAAACCTTCTCGTGCCCATGTGTATGAACTCAAATACCTTTTCCGATAAAAGTACTAGCTGAAGTATATCCTTCTATTCAGTTCCGGTTTCATTTTAGCCATACACCTCTTTTTACTATCTCTTATATTCTTTTTTAAGGATTCATATCCTTCGTCAATGCCCATTGGCTGATAGCACCCATAAATAGTACTTTTTCCTCAAAATATGATGCTTATGAAAGCGAAAACGCCACCGTCTTAGTATATTTTTTGCAAGAGTTCTGATAAAGTGAAGTTTATGTTAATAATTACATTATTTTTGGCTAAGATACTTATAAATGAAGTGATCATTTTTCAGGCTTGTGCTACTTTAATTAATATAATTCAATTTTATTAATTATTATTAAATATTATTGTACTATTTATTAAATAATTATTCAATTGTCAAAACGATACTTTAATTCTCAAAAACCGGTCGTTTTAAAGGGAGAGAACACCATCGTCTATGTTAATTATCTGTAATAATTCTTATTACGTATTCATTCACTATTAAAACAATATTTTTCGCTGGTGAAGTTTATTTTTATAAATGTACTATTTTTCCCTTGAATGTTCATTATTTCTATGAAAAACTATTTTTTCAGTCTCGTGTTACTTTAAATTTTTTACAGCATTCGATATATGCAGGTTTCCTTCGATAAAGGAACGCTTATAAAGGAGAAAACGACACTTTCCATTTAGTTTTTGTAAGAATAATTGTTAATCATACATTTGCTATAAAAACAAATTTTTATTTTCACAAATGTTATGAAATAATTCATTTATGGCTAGTGCTACTTTTAATATTTACTTTTGAATGAACCATTTTAGATCCATCAATGTATACCTACACTTTTCTTGAAAACGTAGAGTTTGTAAAGGGAGAGAACACCACTGTTCACGTAAACGTTTTGTAAGAATAATTATAAAGTGTAGATTTGATGTAAAAACTATATTTTTGGCTGCTATATTCACAAATGTTCTGAGAGACAGTTTGTTACGGCCTTTTGTTACTTGTATTTTCGTGTGACCTGTCTCGTGGCAGGATGCTCCTCGTGAGTGTCTTCCGGTAAACCCCCCTTCTCCCTGCCTAAACCACCTTTCCCAACCATCCCCCACCCAGTAAAGGGTGGGGGAGTGGCGTTCTCATTACTTCGAATCCCTTTATCCCCACATTGGCTCCGGGTCGATGCCATCCTCCTGCCTCGCTCATCCCCTCCACACAAGCGAACACACGTTCTCCATAATTCACTCTCTCGTTCCTTCCTCTCCTCCCCCCCCCCCGACCCCACCTTCAACCCAAAACCGCTTTCCGTCAGAATTCATTGGGTCGTCCGCGTCTTCATCTCCGCCGCTCTTAGTAGTGGGCTTCGATATATAGTACCCCACTTGTGGAGCTAAACCCCCCCTCCGTAACAGCTTAGAATATTTAAGGAGAAACCTCATCGACGTTACAATAAGACAATGATTAGCGCTGAAGTATAGGTGGCAGGAGCGATTTTTCTATATGCGTACAGATTTGCAATTAACTTTGCATTGCCAAGTGTTCCCATTAGTGATATATATAGATGAATGTCAGAAAAATTTAATCATACTTATTTACTTTTTGGCAATTGAATGTTCTCTAAACGCGTTTCGTTATATAACATATATTCCGTAATAACTCAATTACATATGTACACTATAGAGGCTATTTTCTAAATGCGAAAAAATTCATTTCTTATTATTTTAATCGTTGCTTACAAATATCAAAGTGTCACGCTTTCTTTAATAATTAAAAACAACATATTTCAATATAATTTCGTCTTAATTTCGAATACCGCGAGGATAAATCTAGTCATAACGTTCGCTCCTTAAGGAAAATAATTTCTATTATATTTTTTGTATAATTTTCATCGCTATGTATGGTGAGACCCAACGTCTAGCCAGATACATTTGAGTGAGATATGGTCCATCAATTTTTTTCGAGTAATTTATTAATATATAATATTAAATATATCATATATAATTAAATATTAAAATGAGCACTAAATGACCCACGATTACCGCTGCAGCCACCTTAATTAAAACAGATTATTTTGTAACATACTGCATACGGCTGCAAGGGCGTGTTTCAGGGGGTGTGAGGTCACCGACCATGCGAAGAAAAATGAAGGTGAAGAGGACAAAGGTGAATTGAATGTTAAATATGTGTCTCATCTCATTAACACTTTGTTAAAAAATATTTTTGGAATTATATAGATATTCTTTTATATGGAACTGAAACCAGAATAACAGCTCCGGAGCAGATGATATTGGAATCAATGGAGATGTGGTGTCACTGAAGTATGATGGAAATCGAATGGGCGGAGAGAATCGGGAACGGAGAAGTCTTACAAAGAGGGAGGAGAGAAAAGAAGTGTAATGAAAACTCTAAAGTAAAGAAGAGACAAACTTATTGGACACATTTTGCGACTCAAAATCCTCTTGAAAAAAATGGGTGAGGATATCAAATGGATGAATTACAGGGAAACATCAATAATTCATTTCTTTTGGCAAATATATTAAGGACGCCTAAGTGAATAATTATGTAGGAATGAAGAGGGTGGTTGGGAGGAGAGTGGATTGGAGAGCTGCATCAAGCTTAACTTCGGATCAATGAGAGCTAAGGACGATGTGGCAAGGTGTTAGTAGGTTCTTTTTTTGATGTTTTAAAATGTTCGAGTGTTTTAGAGAAGCGCATTATATTGTAAGTTAAAGGTTTATTTTATATTATTTGCGTTTTTATTATCACTAATGGTGCGTGAAAAGATGAAATTTTGTATCTATCATTTCTCTGATTGCTCTATATCTCTTATTATGTTAATTATATCTGTTAAGAGAGATATAGTGAGGGGTTAAAATAATCTCATACCTCTCCTCGTTACGTCTCGCTGGTAGAATTGCAGGAATTTTCCACTAGGACAGGTATGACCGCCGGGTCAGGGCTGCCGACGGTTTTGTAGGTAACTCTGCCGTCATTATTGCTATCAGTCAATGGAAACCTGATGGAAATTCCGTTAAGACTTTACTTAAATCCTATGCCGGGAACTAAACAAAATTTTTCAAAATCGAAAATTCCTTTACATTTTTCTATTTCATGCATGGAAACTTTTTGTCGTTTTTGTAAGATGCAAAGATCTTTTGTAGTGGAATCAGTCATTCTGTGAAAATTTATCAGGTAGCCAATGTATTCACGACTGCCGCTCTTAGTAGTGGGCTTCGATAAATAGTACCCTACTTGCGGATCTATAAATGGCCCCCTCCATAACAGCGTATATATAAATAGATCGACGTAAGATTCAGCCACGAGGAAGGGTCTGGGAGGCTGCTGGTACGAAACTAAAGGAAACGCAGTAGCATCAATGCACCTGTTTAAAATAAAATTTTAGCTATGATTTTCAACTCATATCCCTGAATTCCCTTCTTACATATACTTACAAGTGCATATATTACATATATTATACAAATCCTACATATTCTTCTATGCTATTTTAAATGTGGATATGCATGAATAATAGCTGCTAAGAGAAAAAGGGAAATGTTGATCAAAGAATGATGCACGAAGTAGCATTATCTTCCTTGTGAAACATTTTTTTTATTTTACAACGAAGGAATTTCTTATAGCTGTCAGGTATGCATGTTTGCTTTTCAGCGTTATTTTGAGTCTGCTTGTAATTTCAGTTATTTTTAATGTTTTTTTATGGTTTGTGGCATTGCTACAGGGAAGTTAATTCATTGAAATTTAATGAAATTGCATGGAGGAAGAGGAGGATAATTTACAATTCAATAAATCAGAACGAAAATGTACCGTGATCCTCGTGGCGTTGAAAAAACCAGCGAAGATGGTTTAATTTCATCTCATTTCACAAGAATAAAATTTATTTATATTAAATTCGAATTGTTTAACCAACTTCCGTTTTTGCATATTGTATGTGATTCCATAATGCTCAATGTATTATTAGAAGGCATAGCCTCCACGATGGAGAAAGATCAGTGGATAACATTTTTTTTATGATGGACAGCATAATACCTTTGGTTGCACTACATCCATCATTCACGTCACTTCAAGGAAGACGTAGGAAATAATGGTGGAAAATGGATAATATTCAATTAAGTTTTTCTTGCGTTGCTTATGCAATGAAAGTTTAAGTACTCAAAGGTCGGTGTGGTTAGTTTATGCTTGCCAATAATATAGGATCATTAATTTTTCCTGAGAGTAATTATGTCAGAAAACATGTTCGGTTAATTTTATTTCAGTTAGCCATGATTGACTGCAGAAACGGCAACTTTATCTCATTCCGCAACTAATATCATTCATTTTCCCTCAATGATCTTTTAACAATGAGCTATTTTAAAAAAAAGTTTCTTAAAATTAATAAACTTCACGTACGGTAGAGGTTTATTTTAAATGACGGCACTCACCCTTCTTTCACTTTAATATCCTTGAGAATCACTCTTGTATAAGACCCATGCATCGATTCTAAGAGGATTATTCCTCTTCATACGTGACTTCTGAGGGGAGTGATTGATATTGGTCGGAAGTCACGAGAGCATTATGTCGGAAAAGGTTCTGTGATTCCGCATCCCTTTATGAGATTTCTCTTTAGGTACCAGGAAGCCAAAGACTGAATTATTCCTCCCGGATGTTACTTACATAGGGTCTTAGACCAAAATCATGATATCAGAGTAGCCGGATTTCCGAATGTAATGTCGGACTTAATATCCGAACTCCCGGATATACGTGTCCATTGATTTTAATCCATTGATACTACACTGTGGCATCCGGGTATTAGGGCTGTATTGTATTTTTATTTGTATCCTCCACTTAACTTGCAATGAATGAACTGAATTTATAATCTGCTAAATCTGGTTCTCACATTGATTTTCAACACTTCAGTGCCCAAAATTAGGGCACATTTTTAGCAAATTCCATAGAATTATCACACGCAATCTTCCCAATTTTATCAAAATCTATTCCCTTCTCTTTCATTTCAAAGCGCTATTATTAGGTGATTATGAAGCCGTAAAACCTTATTAAAGGCACTTATCTATTGCTTATCTAACCTGAACCAGTTTTTTTTACGAGAAATAATTTTTTTCTTGGGAGGGGGGACAGTTAGGAATTAGTTTGGCAAAGATGAGATTCAACTGTAAGGGTTTTACATTCATAGATACGTTTACCAGGGAAGCTTAAGTTCAAAGTTCCAATCCTCGGTTCAGATGTACTATTTATGTGCCAATGTTCAATATAAATGAGGTCCTATTTTCATTTTTAAGTTTTCATGTTACCTACTCACGAGTCGCATCGCCTCGACGCGCATGGGTTAGGTAGCGTAGTTCTTATGTCAAGGCTTGCAGTTAGAGCCGTAATGTGTTAACATTTGACATAATTCTTCAAAATACTAATAACATCGAGTTTAGCGATACTTCTGCCTTAGTATTTGTTTTAATTCGTTACGGCACAGAATTTCGATGCAAATCCCGCTAGCATATTTGATTTTCGAATGAAATACACAAGTGGTGGAAATGTTGAGAATTGTAAATAGGTATGTGATAGATTAGGTTCTATATTCATTTTATGCTGACGCAACTTTTGTTAAAACGAAAAGCGTATTTTGAATTCAGAATTCGCTAAATCTGAAATGAGTTGGTATCTCACGTATGCCACTGATTTTGTGGGAACCCCATTTATTTTTATGATGGAAACACGTGCATTGAAAGCAATGTTGCAAGTTTTATTTTCATCAATTTTTAATTAAGATACTGATTTATTTAGCGAAACATTTGACTTTTTATTCACTCAGAAATGCATTTCATTTGCATATGATCATTTCTGAACTTATCCTATTATTGGGGCCACCGAGTTCTAAACTGCGTATGGGATATTTTTTCGGTCTTTCTGTGAATACTAAATGAATTATTTCACGTCAAAGTAAAAATATTTTCAAACATTCAGCTTCTGAATCAAGGATTCATTTCGAGTAGATTCTTCCTCAATAAACCTTTGAAATATATTTCATTCATGAAAGCGTAACCTTTTCTACCTCACCTTGTCCATGAAAATAGTAAATGGTGTTCTAATTTTGAATGATTACAACGAACTCAAGTAAATTTTAAGATAGCAGTACTATTAAAAAATAAGGCCATTAGGAAATGTTGGAATTAAAAAAAATAGTTCTTGCTTTGTATAAGCCTGATTTGGCCTGCTTATATGAATGAGAGACGTTTTTGTAACGTATTCGGCCAAGTGGCAGAGCTGATTATTCGCAAAAATTTTAAAGGTAGGGAAAAACTCCTATACCCGCGGTATTTCTCCCTCCTTTCTTCAAACGACCGGAAACGTCGTACAGCCGGAGTTTCTTTCTCTCCGGGCTGATATATAAAACATTTGAGCTCTTGGGAGCTCAAACTTGGTGTTCAGAGAGGGCGAGGATTACTTTTTTGAGGGAGGGGTAGTTTTTCGCACGGCGGCGGTCCTCTTTCTCTCTCTCTCTCTCTCTGGTGGGATCAATCAACTGCGTCAGAAATAACGATAGGGCCTGAAATCGTTTTCTTGTATGCCCTTGGGAATGGCTTCCATTGTTCCCGATTTCCCCACGACTCTCCCTCTCTCTATCTTCTTCACTCTTTCCCTCACATGGCCGCCTTAACCTCCTTTCCTACTTTACCGTTTCCTTTCTTTCTGTCTCCATATCCTTGCCCTATTCTTTCTCCGTTTCAAGGCGACCTTGCGCCTTGGTTTTTTTTTTCCCCCGTTTTTAGGAAGGGGTTTGACTTCTTTCGCAACCAGCGTCCATTGTCTTGTGGGTGGAAATGAAGAGGTTCCCTATTTTTTTAATGGCAGGTGCACGGACATTCAAAAATGAAATCAATAATTATGATATCCATGACGTTGCATTCGTAGATTATCTCAAAAATCTTATTGCTTCGTTTGTTTGGTTCAATAACTTACCACTGGCTAATATTTATGTACTTAAATATTAAGTTATATTGCATAAGTAGTCATTCGCCTGAATTATTTCCGTTTACCTCATTGCCTCTGTCTATTGTTTCAGTTTTAAGTCCATTCCCAACAGAAACTTAATGGAAACACTGATTTAAATATACTTGTAAGTTTCTCGACTATTTTGGATACATTGGAACATTTTTATTAGCCTTAGAGCTGAGAAAGGGGAAGCAATGGCATAATATATTATTTATTGCCACTTAAGCTGATAAGGGGTGCATTGAAAGGCCTCAGATTAATTCAAGAGTTCAAACATTTGTCCTTACTATCACGAGTTATATTGGAAAACTGGAAAAATATACTTCGTACCGGAAATGTGGCAATTGCTGAAATAAGCAGCTCAAAACTATAATGGGAAACGCTCTAAATATAATATTTCACGAAATTGAATCTTGACCTCAAAGCTCAATTTATGCTTTCCATCGAATTTTTTTCGACTTCGAAGAAGTTTATTGTAGTAATCACGTCAGCTCTTCTCATTCGCTCCACATTGATATGGACGGTTTATCCAACAGACGTAAAATAATTCAAGAAAATTTCAATTGAAATTATTACATTTATATCCAGCGTTAAATTCCTTTACGTTTGATCTTTTTGCGAAAAGAATCATTGCTTAGTGTAAAAGACCTCAGTTCAGTGAAAATAGTCCATATTGTGGTACATAAGAGTTCATCCGAATATGTTACCATTACTAATATTGCTATGGCTGCCCTTCATAAACACAAAACTAGAAATAGTCGTTTCTTGAGAAATCTCGCTACTCATAAAACATGTGGAACTGAGAATAACAGCGTTTTGTGTATAAATCCAAAATCCTAGGATTAAGGTCCGCTTCATAGTCATTTGAAATTCAAAATTTCTAAACTCATAATAATTTTTGGGTTGAATGTGCTTTTAGAGTATTGTATATGCATGGTATTCATTCCGTTCATAAATTCCCACGTTTTAATTCTTAAAAACATGTATTTATTCTTTAAATTTTCCTACTCATTGGCCGCACATGGGGTTGACCCCTTGGGGTCATGACGCCAAGTGGGTAATAAAAATAATTTGGAGGGAAGAGAGGGGATTAAAAATAATGTATGAGGGGAGGGGATGGATAATTTAGTCAGATGGGTTGTACGTCCTGCTCAATTTAGTGACAGCGCAAGTGGCTAAAAATCCTCTATTGGCACTAAAAAATGCAAAAGAATAGATTTTATTTTTAAAATTTGAAGGTTAAATATAATGCCTGATCTCACCTTCAAAAATGTGTGGAGCATACTTTTACGAGCATCAAGTTACGGCACATATCCAGGCAGCCATTTACATTGATCGCAATTGGAGACAGCGGGGAGATCATGACTGGAGAGAATTGCTGTAGGTAGCATTTTTTAACGTGCTTCGGCGGGTAAGGTCATTTCGCACATACTGTCTGCCACGTGCAGACAGGGGCAGCAGCACTCGTAGGAATTGGAAGTTCACCCCTCCAAACTCGAGCTGAGCCCAACGACGCTTAACTTCGGTGACTGATCGGGAACCGGTGTATTCCTCGAGGGAGGTCACTGCCCAATTGATGTAGGTATTTTGTAAAAACTATGCAAATGATGTTACCGATTATCATTAAGGAGAAAAGGCTATAATGATCGACCCATGTGATCAGAGGAGCTAGGGGCTAAGAAGACGCTACAGGATGTTCTACCCTTGTAGAAGAATTCCATTCTCATATTGAATCATGTGAATTAAATCTACTTACTGCTAATTTAAAATTATATGCTTTAGATAGATATGGCTCCATAAAAAATATTATTTTACTCAAAAAGCCATTTTTTACATTGCAGTGTTATTATTTCTATTGTTTTCACTGCAAGTGGTTTAGGATTTTTATTCGGATTGCAATGTACTTTACTATTTTGAGTATTTTAAAATATATTCTCATTCATTTTGTATTTAAAATACACCCTGCAAAGGAATTTCATATTTTGTATTTCGAATACAATTTTTTAAGTATTTTGCGTAGCCCTGACCACACTCATACTCTATTTCCAACCATGATTTCAGTAACTTATTTATTAACAATGCAATTAGTTGCTGAAAATGGTACCTTGAAAATGGCAGTTTTTTATGCTGAAACCATGGCCAGAATTATAGTACAAGTGTGGATATGTACTAATCTCTTGTTTTCAATGAAACTTTTTCTATTTAAAAATTCATCTTCATTTCCATACTTTTTACAGAATGTATTGCTAGGCAAAATATTCGTCCCCTAGAGAATTTAATTGTAAATCAGTTCCATGCGCCTTGGTTTGGAGGATACGGACAGTTGTTCGTTAGTGAATATTAGGATGTGGAGATTCGTGAATTGAAAAAGAATTCCGGAACTCAGTCATAACTTGGAGTTTGGTCGATTGGTGAACACTTTTCTTGTTATCTTTGCTCCCATGATTCGCCGTTGCTTGAAATACTACCGGACACGAAAGGATTGGAAAATTTTATACCCAAATGCAACTTCAAGTTTCTGCAGAAAAACTCGGAGTCGTATCAAGTTCTCGGTTGAGGAAGACATTTTTAAGACTCTCTATTCAAGTCCCTCAAGAACGAACCCAAGCAAGCCGACGGCGTGGAATTGTCTCGCTTGTTTGGAAGTCGCCGTATTTTTCACGGTATTCCACCGAGGAAGGAGTACGTTTTTCAAAAGATACCAAAAATGGAGAGAGAGATAGCGGGAGGAATTGTGTCGCCTTCAAAGACTGTTCAGGATTCCGAGGTGGTTTTCTAGGGTGGCCGATGGAGGATGAAATTCACCGGAGCGTCTATTGAGGCCTGAGCCTAATTCTGGTTCTCTCGTATAGTGCGATACTGAGCGCGAACGACAGTTCTAACTATGATTGCGTTACTCGGAATTCTCTTCGTGACAGGGACAGCATTAGCGTTCGTGATAGTTTTAGCGTTAGGGCTTGTCCAATCACAGTGGTTCTCGGTATTCTCTTACGACTTATCAGGAAAGTGAACGCGCGTTGCGATGAAGAAGTTATCACGGCATGCGAGGCCGTGCTATGTCGATGGAATTGTATTATGGAGAAAATAAGAAGCTTAGAATAACTTATTTTGTTACTATTTGTTATTATACATAAATATGGCAACAGTGTGTCACTTAGCTTCCTCAAGTTCCAGCGAGAAATGCGTGTTTGTTTGTGCTGGCGAGGGGTTTTATCAGTGAACAATTTGTTGCTGTCTGTATATTTAATCTTGAGATACCAATTAACACTATTCAGGAGGAATAAAGCAATAATATTGACGTACATCATGCTAAACTTTCATTAACTTAAGTTCGTTTATTCATGAGATTCCATTTTTGTAAGCAAATTTTCTGGTGGTTATTTATTTTAATTATCAACATGGAATTATGTTTTCAGTGTGCATCGAAGTAATTTCATCGACAATATTACTCATTTTCGTGATGTGTCATATCCGCCACCGATTGGATATGCATGACATTTCATGAAATAGTATATTGCAACTTCTTTGATGAAATGGACCTATTGTTGTGTTGTATTACATCTGAGGCTATGTGTGGATAGATATGTTGGTAAACGAAGTACAAATACTCTTTAATATGCTGTATAGTGTGTCTTTGCTATTATTCGGCTGTAATTTGAAATACCGAATGATCGTTCTTCGTAAACAGCTGTTAAGCGAAACTGGTGAAACCTAGTTACATGGAGCTCTTAAGTAAGTTACGATGAAATACAGGATCCGTAGTGGATGTCTTGGTGAATGTTCATGCATTGAATAGTGAATGTAATGGGAAATACCAATCGATCATTCTATGTTAACAGCTGCTGTTAATTGAAACCTTACATGTTGCATTTAATTTAGTTTAGATGAAATTTACATGATCCGTAAATGGACGGCTTGGAGATTGTTTATGCTGTGGATGTAGGATGTGAGAAAAGTGAGATTGAGAGGACTCGGTGGGAATAAATCCAATAGACATCATTTTTCAGTCATTAATTAAGGAATTCAAGAGTGGAATTTAGTGATTTCTGTTTTGTTGGCACTTTTATATTTTAAATAAAGGTCAATTCTGGACTAAATATGCTCTCTAAACATCTTCCTTATTTCATCTCGTATTTGAAATACGCCCATGCCAAACAAGGCTTAATAAATTAAATTACTAATATTCTCAATTTTAACTAAGCTCTTATCGTCAAGATCTATCTCTTTGCCTAGGATTCAAACAAATTTAATTGGTGACTCTGAAATGAAATTCTTTGATATGACAATATCATATTAAGCCATTGTCGTCAATTCGCTATTCATATTGCTGTGTTTTCCTCTCCAAAATTGGCATTTTACGTATTTGCTGTTAGGTACCTGTGTAATTAGATCTATTTGTGTCGGACAGTGTCCATCGTCTAGATACTCTCCTCCGAGATATAGAGATCAGAATGAAAAAGCGCATGTAATTTTTTTGCTATACATAGAGTATAGATGGAGAGGGATGAAAGAGCAAGCCATACCTACATTCAGAGGTGGATTTATGTATCGATTCTTGTCTGTTCTCTCCATTTTTTTTATTTTCTACTTTCACGAGGGTTGCTGAAACAAATCCGCGCCGAAACCACACCAGTTGATTGTGCAGAGAAGATTATCTCTTTTTTCGCGAATATTTTTATGATTTTCACCTTTGCTCACTCTTATCTTCCTCCGTTGTAGCTATTTCTGGGTCTAACTTTGGCAGGAACGAATGCGGTCGTGATTCACCAAATTACGGTAGTGATTACACCCCCTACCTCCCATATTTCAATATTCTATCCTTTCAAATGTCTTAATAAGACATCACGCCGTAGTCATTATCAAAACGTTATGATAATATTTAATGTTGTAGATTTTAACTTGGATACTTTTTATGTTTCTCTTTTGCCTTTTTGTCAACGAAAACCTCATCAAATAAATTCACAGTTACCTATAAGATTCCGATATTAGTGTTCTTTAAAATGTTCTGCCATTTAGGAGGTTTTTGTACTAACAATATTTTCAGACATGGTTCTTCAATTGATAGTCTTTCCGGTCCTTTAAAAAAATCACCCTAATTATGCAGAGGCTAAGTTGCAGGGTGAAGTAACTGAAAATCATATTTATAAAGAATGAGGTAAAATATGTAAAATATTTCAAAACCTCCAATTATTTTATCTCAGCCGTTAACCCGTTAAATATTTCCTCTGCTCTTGCTAGTTCGCAGTTGTTTAAACGTGGGATAACGCTTACGTGAGACACTTAACATGAGCTGCTGTTCCCTGAGTTATTCATATTCCCTCTATTTAGTCTGGAGTTTCTTTATTTTCTTATTTAGTCCCGTCTAAAATGGCAATCTGCCTCCCCCTTTAAATATATCATCTCCTTTACTGTCTGACTTTTTTAAATCTCAACGTTTAAGTCTTTGGACTCTCATATATACATTTTGCTAGCTTGGAAATGCTTCCTTTGTGACGAAAACAACGCATGATTTTCTCTGCGTAAGGCTGCGTGTATCTATTTTGATATTCCGCGACGTTATATGCGAACAAAAATTTTTGACAGTATTATTCGACTAGATTGTGCCGCTCCCTTGACCTTATCCTTTCGTCTTGCATGAAAAATTTCCTCCCTAGAGTTTTACGCGTCAGCGCTCGAGTTCTTCCCGAATGGAACGGCTTATATTTTCTCGTGTGTTGTGATAGGATGGGGTAAAATGACGAGATGCAGTTTTTCTTCCATGGTGGCTGTGATGCAATCAAGTTTTTGACGCCCTAACGTAAAACAAATACTTTTTTCGTTGGATGACCTTGATTTCAAAATTTCCTCTCCCTTGATTCAAAAATGACATTTTGTATTCTACCGAAATAATTGTGCATATTCTTGTCTTGTGGTCTGATTCAGTTATTTGTTATCAGTGAAAATGTTGAATTTTACTTATAACCGGAATAATGGTGGGATAATGTTACATAATTTCGATCTACATCCCGTTTACATTTAAGGACAAATTCTGAAGAATCTAACGACATTTTGCGGAATGTGACCATCATGCATGGATAACATTAGTGCAAATTTTCTACGATAAACAACAATGGAGTTACGAGCAATGTTTCAATGTTCTGACATCATCATCAAGTAGCATTCAATGTCATTACGCCATTATACAACTGGTTATGATGTTATAACGTTTAAAATTATGCCGTAATTTTTAGTTTTATAAATCAGTATAAAATTTCTTAACCTTAATCCATATAAATATTTTTATGATTATGTACCGAATCACTACAAATCATGAAAAGTAAAATGGGGCGATATTTGATCACCTCTTCTTTGGGTGCACCAACTATTCATTATGCTCTGATTAATCTCATTTCTCTTTCTTTTACTTGGATCAAAGTCTCTTTTATTGAAAAATCATTAATGAAATATTTTATACAGAGCCAAATATATCAACATGTATAGTTACTAAGTCAAGAGTAATGTAAAATGTAAAACCTCATCGGAATAATGTGCTGGAAAATCACCATATTCTTCATTAAAAAGGAAATTTGTAAAAGTAAAGTCTTAACCTAAGGAAATTACTACATCGATTTAATGTTATGTAATCCCTATGGAAACGCCCTATGGAAACGCTCTCTCTGTGCAGGAGTGCTTGCTGGTGGGCTCGGCAGAGCACCAGGTTTAAATTACGATGGGTCCGTACATGAATCCCAGCAGTGGCAGAGATTTGCAGCGAAATCTCATCCCGCCTTTGCGTGTCAGTATGGAAGCAAAATTACTTTTGAAACAACTAATTTACGGCATCAATTACTAATACTGTAATTTTTTTCCCAATTTTAAATGAAGAGTCACATTATATAGCTCGTAGGTGCTAAAAAAATGTATTATGAAACCTATACGAAGTAAGATTAACAATCAAGAATATCACAATCAACCGTTTTCAGATTGCATGGTTCATTTTAATGCGGTAAACATTCATCTTGATAGTTTTTGCCACGATTAGTCTGTTAGCCATCGGAACATTTTACTACCTACATTTGAAGACAAATGAAACAGTGATGATATCTATTAATTTAAAAAATTCGTTCCCGGTTGCGGAGGGGAAATGTCCTCGCCGGCCACCCCAGGATCGTGGGCTCGAGTCCCCCATGGATAGATTATTTTTTTCCCCTAGTACATGGTTTAGTGATTTAATTTCCTTACCATTTTCCCCGCGAAGTAATAATTCTCGATGCTGAAGGCCTTATCGGCAGTTTTCGGGGAAACTGAAGAAAAATATACCTCTTATCAAGCACTACCGTTATATTTTTAACTTCTTATGGTGAACTGATACTTTCATGGTCATAAAAAACACGATGCGGAACAGGCAAAAAAAATACGCTACGCTGGACCTGGGCGACTTATCTGACCGCATCTCCCAACGCGTGTTAGAAATGATGGTAATCTCTGATTTCAGCTTTCGAACAGGTGCTTTTATTAGCGCTAAAGCACATGTTTAGACGTGAGCAGCTCAACACTGAGTCTCGTGTGTCGTAGTGACATCTCTTGTATATACAAAGACGGTGGTGACGTCGCACCTTCTTTTGGCGGCACCACTTCAGGCAACACCACCATTTGACGATGCAGGCGAAGGGATTCTCAATCTAACACGGCCATGACTGACGCTTCGACTCGTCCTTGAGGCGGCTGTTGGTGTTCCGCAGGCGAAGCATTTAACCAACTCTGTAAATAAATTCATAACATGAGTCCTTTCATTCAAAAACCACTGAAACTGAGCACGGAGATAACAGAGTCGGAATATGTCGATTCCGACAATTCTTTGGCAGGTATCAGTAGAGAATTATCCTTAGCGTGAGTAGTCATACTTGGACCCATTGTCCATACATAAATTCCAACAATTGTGAAGTTGGATTTCACTAGCCTTGAAGTATAAAACAGTAATCAGTCATGTGGCTCAAGTTCAGGGACTCTGTTTGTTTTGCTCCACCGGGCGAACTCGGGGACCTCGTTTAACTTCCCATATGAAAATCATTTAGTCAACAGTCATGTGGCTCAAGTTCAGGGACTCAGTTTGTTTCTCTCCACCTGGCGCCTTCAGGGACCTCGTTTGACTTGCCACCCTTACAGAATACCAGTGGACGAACCCTCGGGTCCCACATACCAAAACACCAGACGATGAAATTGATATTAAAAACCGAAACATCAGCGTTCCAACGGCATGTGAAACCTCTAGGGAAACCCCTTGCCCCACAATATCAGACGGGATAAATATCTTCAAGAATAATAAAAGAATACCGTCCTCGGAACTCACCTTCCACCGTGTCATCATCATAATCATCCTCGTATGGGTCGAAAAGCAACCCCAAGTCTTTCGGTGACCATTCCTTTGACCAAACACGCAAATGCTCCCTGGCAAACGTGTAGGATCGGGATGAGTCCCCGACTACTCGATTGCAATCACCTGGAAAGACTTCAGTTACCTTAATCTTCCCAACTTAATACTTTTCCAAGCGTGGCTTTCGTCGAGTATCGTTGAATGCCAGGACATACATCCCACACGTAGTTGGGTGGAGTTCCTTCGATTCTTGTCGAAAGTCTTCTTTTGTTCCGTAGTACTCTCTCTTAGGAAAACGCGAGCAGTCTCCCACTCACGCTCCCTGTCACTGGAGAACACATGATTCTGAAAAGAAGAACTCAAAAGGGCTCACACCAGTGGAATAGTGCCATCGATACCCAGAAGGAGTTTCAATGGAGCATAGCCCATAGACTTTTGACGTGTGTTATTCAGTGCTAGCTGAATCTTCCAGACACCGCTCGCTTATTCTGGCTTGCAGTCGCTTTCAATCGAGTTAGGCTCAATAGGAATTTGAGGAAAACCCCATGCCATCTAATAGTGGTGGTTAAATAATTACTTTTTTACTCGGAGCATTTATTTGATCATTGATCTAAGGTAGTGAATACCGATCCTTCACCGTGATACGGTTTAATGCACGAAACTATTCGCCCATTCGGTCAGACCCATCCTTTTTCTTTACGCAAATCACTGGGCTGGCGTACGGGGAAGATTAAATAAGTAATATCTTCTGTAGTGCTAAGCTCTTCCATTTTCCTGTCGTAATTTCTTTGTCGTTGGGAATAGATTTAGTAGTATTTAATCCCCTCGTAGTAATTTTTATTTTGTGTAGATAAGCATTGATATCACAGAGCATTCTATTAAATAGCAGTAACACCTAAATATATAAGCTCTATGTGATTAAATAACAAATAGTGGAACTTTTAACAATATAAAATTTACCAACGACCCTGGTTTCAATGTTAGTACATCATCTTTAGTTTTGCCGTGCCAATTGCACAGTTTTTTTTATTTTTTCGTGTATAATTTTCACTCAGTTTTGTAAGAAACTTCGGATTTTATATGATTCTGTAAGACACTGTATGGATTTTTTGTTTTCAAAATTGTAAAGTTCTTACAAAAACGCCCCGTATTTCGTCTATACTTCTTTTGATTTCTAAACCATCGACGGAGGCAAGTATCCACTTGCTCTGAATCAGTGTGTGTCGTCCGTTTCCCGCCTCTTAGCGATCCGATTGCACGGGATTTTTTTTACTTTACCTCTTGGTGAAGTTTGGGTCGAAATTCAAGAGTTTTATACACTCATTTTCATCCTCTCCCCAAAAAACTTTTTGCACCCCAACCGTGACCTGATTTTTTCATTTGTCGTCCGATACTGTCGGCCTGGTTAAATAAGTAAACGGCGTTGGTTGCGGAGTGCAATCCGGGCGAAACCAATCGAATTTGACGACGAGTCTGCTCGGTCAACCATTTGATGTATTCTTCGGGAAGCGGGGTGCTATGCGAATTCCGCGAAACGTAGTGGGTAGCTTGGGTGGCATTCGAAATAATTTAATACTCGGCATTGCATTTACGAGAGTGAATTTTATTAATAACAGCTGTCGCCGCCTCTGTACTATAACGAATGTTTTGCATTTCCTGTAACGACTTACAGCAAAGAATGCCGTACTTTTTTTCTGGAATATCTGCTTATGTTATTAAATAATATCGGGAGGTCGATATTTTATTGTATTTTAATTTTAAATAACGAGTATTCTTGGAGAAAGGCACTTGCTGAGTAAATACATATAAAATGGAGAATCAAGTTGTCCCAAGCCGACAAATCGCTCACTTCTCTTAATCGTAAATAAACCCGGTATCACATAACCTCGAATGCAGAAATGGCCATAATGGAGATAATAAACACTGAAGTGGTGAGTTTGGCATAAATTATCTTAATTTAGAAAAGCAAATAAAAATGGGATGCTATAAAAATAAAGTTTCAGCTTACTGATGCAATGAAGCCTGATTTTCAATGTGTTAAGTGTGTTTGATCATATTTAGAGGTAGTAACATAAAAAACTCGACTATCAATTCTCCATTGATACCATGGTTATCATCGTTTTCCCCGGATATCTTTTTTGGATCAAACCGATTGTCTTAACAAATTTTCACGAAACAAAAGACTGTACTTGTTAATTTTTCAATCAAATCTAACCCAATGGATATCTCGTGTCTAAAACCCCACATGTATGTATGATCGAAATTTTTTATGTCGCACATCGAGATAAATTTTAAATAAATGCATACATAAAATTAACACTCCTTTAGGAGTATATATATATTTCATAGTGTAACAATAATTGATGCAAAAAATTCGATTTATGGCCGACATAAATCAAGTATTGAAAATAACTAATTATGAAAGATATCAAAATTAGGAATTTTTCTGTTAACTGAAAGGAGGAGGGAGTGGAGATGTGAAGCAAAACAATATTCAGAAGTATGATTCTTGTTTATGATGATTTTGTGAATATTTTATCATGATGTAATCGTAGGAACTAAAGGCACTGCAACTTCCACTGTAATGTTTTATCACGTACGTGGTTTTTGCAAAATAATGTCATCAGGTGGTGCAAAGCAGCGTCCTCACCTCCTGATTGTGTCGTATCAGTGTCAGTTGCATGCTTTTTGTTCTTAAGATGAAAGATTCCGTCATAATTCAGCCGGAGACTGTCAACTATACTTTATGTTACTTAAGTGTAGTTAAGAGAGGTCTGTGGGTGTACTGACTCTGTAAGTACTGGCTTCCAACTCTGTTGTGAATTCTGTATCGAATACCAATGGAGACCGATATTTACTGCTTATCCGATGCCATCCTATGAGTTACGAATGTAGTAATTCTAAGACAGAAGCAACAACGGAATGGAGAATTCAAAAAATAATTATTATTTTCAGATAAATCCTTTTTACGCGTGATTTTCATCCTTATTGAGCGGTATAAGGTTGGTTATTCAGGCGCTGAAAAGGCAGGTCTGCCCTTCTGCCATTGGTCATCCAACGGGTAGCCTTTTAATATTTCCCTATCTGCTCGTAGGCCGAGACTTAACCACTCATAGACAAGATCCATCGATGCTAGCTTAATGCAGAATATGGACTAATGAGGGACTAAGAACTGAAGCCGTCATAATTCCCCTAAAACCTATAGGTCAAGCGCTGGATTTTAGCTGAGCCAGTTATGGGGTTGAGTGGCCTCTCCAGCTCATGATCTGAGGGAGAGTTTTATCAAACGATGAACACCTCGGTGAACGACTTGCCTATGTCTCGCGGACTTACAATTAGACACCGTTCAGTGTCACTACCTTCTCCCTCGTAAAAGCCAAAATTTCACATCGTGGCTCATTGACCGTGAGTGGGAGTGGATTTCTGTGGATTTCTCGTCTATCAATCCAGGTGGCATATGATTCATGAATCATGTCAAATCCAGTGGCTCTCTTAGATATAGAATTAGAGTATAAATCCCTCTAGCTTCGTGGAACTTTCTTCGACGGCTAACGTCATTTCACAGCCCTAGCTTCGTCCTCATGGCGTTTGTTTGGCATTTTTGTTTGAACAAATGGCAAATGAAGTAAAAAATAATGCAGATGCAGAGCCACCATTTAGATATTTAAACTCCAGGTGCAAATAATATTCGAGGTCGATGTAAATAAATAATGAATGATTAAACATAATCTTAAGAAGTTTTTTGATGAATAAATAGAACAAATACAGCATTTATTTTTATCTAAAGAGTGATACATTGCAGTTGATACGCATAACAGATTTTTGCTGTAGCGGCGATAGTTTGCATTCATCATCGCGAAATGTGTTTTGTGGTGAAATGTTTTCTGTGAAAATTGTTTTTGGTAAATCTGTCACTCTGGGTGCATATTTTTACAATGAGAAAATTTAAAATATCTTTGTACTAATTGCGATAGCAAATTTAAAAACTGATTAATGAGTTAATTGACAGCATATATAAAAAAGCTCTATGCGAGGCCCTCATTAACGCTAAGCTCAAGGCATAGCGGCCGATTGTCCGACCATAGGAGCCTTACTCCGCAGAATTCTGAAACAATACTATCAAGGAGTGCCTTATATCTTTAACTTTGTGCAATATAAGTACTTCCGATTGTTTAATTTATGGCATGGAAATCAAGATGTTACGTAAATAAGGGTAGAAACGTTGATGAATTAATGAACATTTGAACGTGGCCATCCAGAGATAAATATTTAAATTGTTAATAGAAAGAATGGGGATTCCGACCTCCTAAACGGAGATGAGAAATAGTAATAGTTTAAGAATAAAATAAAGTGCAAGGCAAAGGAGTAAAGAAAACGTTTCCAGCGTAACTTAGAGGGAAGTTTGGATAATCATATTGAAAAAATCACTTGGTAAAAAATCCACACTTTAATAATTAAAAACACCGACCCAGGTTTCGGCAACGCCGTTAATATTTTAAGGTATCTGATCGAGTGGTGGCCGAGTATATACACGTTTAAGGTTGGAAGGGGGTGAGGTAAAAGGAGTGGGAAGTGGATGGAATGGCAAGGCCGGGAGTTAGGGGGGAGTGGGAAGGGTAATCCTGGGAAATTTAAAGGAGAGAAGCGGGAGGGTTGAATCAATCTGGGGTTCTTTTTGTGGAGGAGTAAGAACATCAAGATGAGGGACGATTGTTGGTGACTACGAGGGCAGGAGGTTGTGGGAAGGGGGGGCGCTGATTTTTTGGAGAGGAGAATGGGTGGAGAACATATGGTCATAACATAAAATACTTTGGAAGTTAACAATTTCAAATTGCTCTAAAAAATCCAGATTTTAGCATTTGTCAACTCTAGGTAAAATTTCATGGTAAAAATTGTGAAAATGGTTGTTTAAACACAAATGTTCTGCGAAGTTTGAATCACCATTCCCATTTATAAAACAGTTTCTGAGTTCTTCGGTCATTGAATATGCGTCCAGTTTGACCAATATAATATATTTTACAATCGTTGCACTTCAGTTTATACACTCCACTTTTGTCTGGTCTCACATATTTGTCATTGGAGTTAAAAAGCATTTTCTCCACAGTACCTGAGTTGTGAAATGATACTCCATGTTTTTCGTCCGATATAAGTTACTCTAGTTTATAATCCGTACCTTGGATAAATGGCAGTGAGTGCCACTTTTTTAAGTTGTTATCAGGGGGATGAACAGTGAACAATTTTATAGCTTTGGATTTTTCTACATGTTTTATCAAGTTGTCAACACAAGCCTGGGTATAACCATTTCTGGTGGCGATCATGTTAAGTATGGACCGTTCTTTGTTGTAATTACACTGAGACATAGGTATATTTACCAGTCTATGAGCCATTGCCCTCAAAAAAGCTTTCTTGTGCCTAAGGTGATGATGAGAATCACTTGAAATTACCACATCAGTAAAGCTGGGCTTAAGATATATAGAAAATTCGTGGTAGCCATTTGTAACATTAATGGTTAAGTCTAAAAAGTTGGTGTCACTACCACCAAATTCCATGGTAAAATTAATATTTTTACGTAAAAAATACAACCAAAAAAGCGTTTAACTGTCGTTTCGTGCCCGTCCACGTACAAATAATATCATCCACGTATCTAAACCAATAATTTACGTTTTTAGTCAGAGGATGTGAGGATTTAAACAGTTGCAATTCTAAATAGTTCATAAAGATTTTAGCCATGATTGGCGATATCGGTGACCCCATAGTGAGGCCCGTCGAATGCTGGTAAAAACGCCCGTTAAAAAGAAAATAATTTTGGCTTAAACATAAATCTAAAAGGGCTTTGATGTCATTGGTAATTTTCGGGTCATTGGTGGTCTTATTAACCAATTCAAGGGCAATGTTGGAAGCCTCAGCAGGAGGGGCAGAGGTGAAGAAATTCGTTACGTCAAAAGATACCAGTTTTCCTTTGAGTGGGGGTTTAATAACAGACAGTTTATCAGCCAGTTCTACTAATTTTCTCACTGAGTATTTGGCGGAGAGTTCAGAATATTTCCTCACCAACATATTCACTTTTACCCCACGTTTTGGCTAGCAGGACCCAGGTTTTGGCACTGAGTTGCCGAAATCTGGGTCAATTTTTTCATTATTTAAGTGTGGATTTTTTAACAAGTGATTTTTCAATATGCAAAGGAGTAAAATTAGGAAAGTTTCGGGTGAATCCTTATAAGTTCTTTAGGCTCTAATTCTTTGCTCGCCTTCTATGGACAGACAGTAGATAAGCCATTGCCATTCTGGTAGTTTAGTTACTTGAGGTGGCAACCGACAACTGAGGTCATTTCCGCCATGGTGGATTGGTTGATGAGGAACAAGTTATTAAGGGATCGGATGATGGGTGAAACCCGGCATCGGCACTATCCTGATCTTAACCAAAAGCGCAAAAGGGACCACAGCTTAACATCATATCCGACAGAAAGACTACTGTACTTGTTTGTCCTCCATAAGTTGGGATCGGGATTCCAATGAAAAAATCTCTGCCACTGCTGATGTTGCCATTCTTCGCCACTGATTTTAGTCATTTTAGTAATAGAAGTTTACCTATCTGTTAAGGTAGGTTTTTTTTGGATTAAGAATATGCATTTATGGCATATATACATTCTTGGTCCTTCTAAGTCACATGGCTTGTCAGAAGGTTCCATAATATTCATACTTCGCGGCATGTTACAAATATATATGATGCATTGGAGTAGAATAATTACATTTCAGTTCACGTAATTTTAAGTAAATTACAAACAAACAATATAATGACACTGAAAAATTACCAAAACTGTGAAACGAATGTAAGGAAAAAAATCTATTTGCCATAGGTTTAAATGAAAGTTAGTGAAAAACCCTCTATATTTTTATAGGTGCATGGATTAATCTATGTACCATTTATATTTCTTTCTTCGTCTCATCGTTTGTCATAACCTTCATCCCGTCCGTAAAACCTGTTCTCTTCCAACCTCTTCCACACTACCCAACATCCTCCCCTCTAAAACATTCCTAAGCAGCTTTTTCCACCTTATTACCTCCTCCAACCACCTACTTTGCCTCCTACTAATCTCATACTGAAGTTTCCTTACCTCTCCCATCATACCAAGCACATTTGGTGACGTAAACATTAAATGCATTTAGTAGTGTTACACTTCTTATAGTTCTTGCTGCTCTTTTCGCCATTACTTGCACGCTCCACAGCTGAAGAATAACGGTTCAAAAATTGAAAGTGACATGCAAGAATCTTGAACCAGGGATAGAGAGAATTTACATTTTGGCTCAATCGCCAGAATGCAACTGAGTGATTTTTTTCTCTGGGCCCGCCCTCAGAACACCGAGGGCATCTTATCACCCCCACCATTATGAAGCATAGGGTCCTCAGAGCCTCGCTCATTTGGAAAATGTCTACTTCATTCTTTAATGGATTCACATGTGGCTCCCCCATGGGGTTATCAGTTATAGAAACGATAGTGGAATGGGAGTCTCAAACGCGGTCGTAGCTTCCAAGACTGGGCTCCGGTCCAATGTGCCTCTCTTATCCGATTTTTATCATTAACGTTCTTTCGCTTGGAGAACCCATGGGTGAGATGCCAAGACTATCCAATGAGACCTACTTCCTATAAGAGCTTGGAATTTTTGGGTGATAGACATCGTTTTAAAGGTTTCATTCGATTATAATTGACAATACCCTGCCACTAAGTCGTAACTTTTACTATTACATGGCATGCAACATTTGAGAGCCCCTTATAGAAATAAAGTATTTGACCAAAAAAGGTCTTCTTAAAAATTACTGAAATAATTTCCTCAAGTGACGACGTTAACGAGAAAATAACACTGCCTATATGAAATCATATCCTGAAAATCCTAAGTAGAATATGATTTTTTTCCCATGCTGCTTTCCCGAAATTTCCTAGGGAAAGTTGAAGTTTAGTCAAACGGTGTTAATAGCTTATACAAAAAACCGGGTGCCTTTTAGTTCCAATTAGATCTGAGCATGTCATATTCTTCTCGTCCACGGTGTTGTAAATAAATAAAGATACTTTTGAGGGGTTTTGATATTTAAATTCTAACAGTATGAATGGTTTTGTGATCACAGTATTTTTCCTTCAACTCAATGTTACTGAGATATAGCTGAATATAAGAGATAGAAACCTAGTAATACTCTGCCTAAACAGTTGTTCTAATTTATAAATTAATTGAGTGCTACCTGTCTCATTTTATAAAATACGTTGACATTTTCAGTTATCAAAGCTACACGTGCGGGACACGTCAATGTTAGTAACTATTGAATTACGTATAACAATTCTTTTCGTGCCTTAATATGTCTGCGTTGTAGAATAATATTTTAATACCCACGGCCGTTCGTGTGATTTCATGGGAGTATCATATGATTTCCACGGCAACTTTGGTTAGTTTTACAAATAAAGGGGTAATGGAAAAAACATAACGTTAAAATAAGTATGCGTTTTCTGTAATTATTTTAATGATAAGTTTAATTGCAATTTCAATTTGGTATTTTTTTACTTTCACATATTTATTTACTAAAAAGCACTCACATTTCATTAACAGGTCTCGCTATGCGGTAACTACGCCCAACCCCTATGCGCAGTACTTAGGAGAGGCGTGTCTTAAAATTAAAAAAAAATTCTTTTTACTATTCCCTTAGTAAGTAAAAAAACGGCACTTTTCATTACTTTAGTTCACTTTATACGATGCAACAAATAATAACTTCCTAGTTTCAATTAAATGAAAATTAAACCTAACGTCTTTGGTAGGTGCATTAAACAGTGTAAATATAAGAAACCTATAAATATAAGTTTCGGACGTAACTATGTATAAGGCCGGGTTCACACGGGGCAACTCAGCAGCGCTTTTTAGTGATTGGTTGGCAGTGCTTTCACAGTGGCACTACCGAACGTCGAACCGGCGTTTTCAGAAACGCGCTCGCGCGTGCGTGGTAAAGTTAACGGGCGTGAGAAGCGCTTCTAACTAGCGTGGACTTGCAACCTTTGCTTAACTTGAAATCCGAACGTTCGTTAGCAGCCCTTTTGCAGGACCACGAACAGTGGCGTTGCAGCCGCGCCGTGAGAACACCGACATATAGCTAAGGCTAAACTCACTAGAAGCGCCACTTTTCTACGCTAGCGTCTGCGGCCGAGGGAGCCCCTGAAACCGTGTGTAGCGCTACCAGCCGGTGGCTATGGCCCTGTGTGTACACTTCCATTCTACCCCATTATTAGCCAACGGCAGCGCTGCTGAGAAGCGCTGCTGAGTGGCTCCGTGTGAACGGGCTCTATGTCTTTCCTAGTAGGAAATAAATATGAATTTTCAGCCCAGCTTCTTCCACATGTAATTTTATTTCTCACGACCATGGTTACGTTACAGAGTAACGTCATCAGGAATATGTTACTCTGTAACGAAAACATGGTCGTGAAAAATAAACTACTAGTGGAAAAAGCTGTGCTGAAAAATTATGTAACTTTTCCACAGTGTAAACAGTGGAATTTGGTAGTAAACGATTAAATGAAAGCAAAATTTTACATTACCTCTTAATAAATATAACATTCGACCCGGGTTCCGACGCTTTAGCGTCATCACGAAGTGATGTAGGCAGCTCTCAAACCCATAGAAGGAAGTTAATAGAAGTAAGGGGAAGTAGGATAAGAGGTGAGTAGAGTGGTGTGGGTGGAAGATCAGGGGGATAAATGTAGGAAGAGGGATGTTCGATGGAGGGATGAAGGCTAAGCGGGAGACGGTTGTGAGGGTGGGGGAGGAGGCAGGGTACAAATATTCATTTAAATCGGTCACATCAGGGTCAAGTTGCACAACGTCAAGTTGCTGAAGTTAGTCAAGGTCCAATCATTTGTATGACATAATTAAGTGGTATTGTAAAAGTCTACTCCAATTAAATCCTTTTCATTATAGAGTACCACCAAGTAGTGATGGGTAAATAGTTATTTTCCGTTACTTTTGTTTTCGTTACTCATCCAAATTCGAAGTGACAAATACTGATTTTTATATCTATTCGTTATTCACTACAATTCGTTACAGTACTCTTAACTGGATTTTGGAAGGTACTCGTTGATCTAACATTCGGATCCATTCAATGACTCGCTCAAGTAACTATTCGTTGGATTCGTTTGTGTAGTTGGATTCGAATTAGTATCGTTTGAGCAGTTGGATTCGAATTAGAATATTTTGGGTAGTTGAAAATGAATAAGTAATCGGAATATTTTGGGTAGTTTGATTCGAATAAGTAATCGGAATCGTTTGGGATGTTAAATTCGAATTAGTAATCGGATCAATTAAACAGTGATACGCCGAGAGAGATCGTTTATAATCTTGAGTTTTCACAATTAGAATGTTCTTAGAAGGTTCTATACACATCTTTGGATGTGCTATACTTGCGAAATGGATGATGAAATAAAACTCGTAGGCTGTCCCAAAATTAGTTTTCGAATGGTTTTATCTCTGAAAGTACAGGTTTCACAGGAAAGATTCTAACATTTCCTTAATGCGCAGTTCTTCCTGTATAATATGGGGTAATTTCCATAGGTTTCATGGATTTCCGTAGAAAAAAGGTTGAGAAAGCGAAAAAAAGCGCACATTTACCCATATGCTCCATATATTTTAGTGCACATAGGTATTACCATTTCCTCTGACTATAATTGAGTATTTGCGCCAACAACGTTCTGATTGAAGATATTTTCATATAATGGTTAAATGGATGCGCATGATCAGTGTGTATTTATCATCTATTGATCTAGATTGTAACAAGTCTCATTCCAAACCAATATTGGGTTTTGAGAGGACATACGACATAAAATTTGTATTAATGTTACGCCCTCGCAGGTTTAAGAATACACGGATATAGCTTAAATAATGGTGTATTTAAGGTTTGAATAGCATTAAAATATTTTTAATTATCTTTTCTCAATATTAGAGGCGCCAACGACTTTCTATAATTGGGTTAGGAAATCAAGGGGTACGATACGATTAATGGAGCGGGATGAAATATTTTGGATATCTTCGACGATTTTCTTATGTTTGTATTCGCATTAGAAATGATATATTGGAAGGAATTTTCAATCAATACAAGTTAAGATACAATTGTTTCTGTAAAACGTATTATCCTGTTCTGAGGAAATTAAATCAATTCGCTTACCTAGCTACACGACAAGGAGCAGAGTAACACCCTCCGGCCTACCCCAATGTTTACACTTTAGCCGTGCTTTTTATGAATGATTCGGTGTTTTCCCGGTAAACAATGATGATGAAATTTTATGAGGTTTCCTGAGAAAACATAACATCGTTTTGTAACTTCCCGGTTAACTTCAACATCAACAATCAAGAATATACATATTTATATCCATTTCAACAACATTTGGATTCCATGTTCGTCATTGAAAGGAACGTAAGAGTAATGAATAACTAATAATTACTCCAACACAAATATGTACCTATATTCAGTGATAAATAGTACCGAATACTCCAAATTACCGAAGGAACCCACCACAACCACCAGGTCACTGGTTAGTGGAATATATTAGTCCTATTACAAGCACGAAATATTTGCATATAATAATAACGTAGGAAAAATCTGGTTCACATCTCATTCTTACACACTATACTACCAGTTAGAACATTCAAGTAGATACAATATATTCACTCTTATAAAAATTCGATCCAATATCAATGGAAAAATTCCTAAAATATTATCGTTATCGCCGTACAGAAAAATAACTTCACATTCACGTGTAACCTCTGCACCACAATCCCCTGCCCAGAAGAAAAGGAACTTGATCACCATACTTGAAAGTGAAAGAGAATAGATTAAAGGTATTTGGAAGACGAAGGGACGAAGAGTGCAGTGTGTGTAGGTTTGTTAACTGTGCCTCTATCTATTGTTTGTTTTAGACGTGAACATTATTTCGGAGGTAAGGAATTCTTAAATTTAGTCCCTGTACGAAAGTGTATCTTTCGTATCATCCTTTTATTTCGATCTTATGGTACAGTATGTTATTATAGAGGTAGTGAAACATGGTTCCAGATGCGTAAAAAAGACTTTTATGGAAGGGTACGTAAAAAGTAGTACGGGTAAGGTAGTATCCGCATTTGACGACCTGGGCTGCCGAAATCGCAAGCCTTCGTTGCCTTCGTCAAAATGTTCAATCTGCTATTTACGCTAACTTTATAGCTTCCAATGGGTCAATCTAATTTGGCTTCTCCTTTGGGTTACGAGTAAAGCGTATTTTGGTGCAGCTTCGTTTGTGATCGTAAGTATCGTGGAACACGCTGCTGAAAATTTCCCACCCTCTAAAGTTAAATACAGTCATAGTGGCAGTTTCCTACCAATTTCTGCCCTCTCCCCTCCACTCCTTTGCTGACCCCATCAACGTAAGCCTCTTCCTCCTTGACGTCACTTTGCGTACCGGTGATTTCCACCATGTTTCACTACCTTCTATATTATAGCATTCTTTGCGTTTAGCTGAAACTTGTTTGATCTCAATTTTACTAGTAACTGTAGTCATTTATATTCATGAGGGTCCCGATTGAATGGAGTCATATGTATCCCTATTTGCTTTTATAGTAGAAAATTTCCTTCAGTATATTGGATCTTTGACTCAGAAGTAAATAGAAATTTTGGTAGGAAGAATAAGGTTGCAGGACTATTGAAATTCAGAAAAAAGATCCAATCGATTCCAGAATTCCAATGCTTCCGAGTTTTTCTCCCTCACTTCCGTCCATTCACTTGAGCTTCCGTCATGAGTTATTCGTATTGGATACGTCGTCTGAAAAACCAAAAAAATGGAAATCATAGGCGTGAGCTCTCAAGAGACACCAAGATCTCGGTTATTGTGATACTTGGATGCAAAAATCTTTATGTTCTTAGCCTGCTTCGAATTTTTCCGTTCGTGCATTGCTTCTCTATTCACTCTCCTATTCTTAAAAATTCTCATATTCTTCCTCATAAGGTGGCTGGTGCGATAATTGTGGGTCATGAGTACACAATTCAATATTTTTTTAAGTACGTCGAAAATGAATTCTTGTACCAAATTTTATTTGAGTAGTTCTGTTTATACGTTGGAAAGCTTAACACTGCCAGAAATAAAAATGATACAAGAATAACATTTAAATTTTTTTCCTTTATTAAAACATTTTTTGACTCGAGTTCACGGCGCCGTATTCGAAATTTAGAGGAAATTATCCTTGAATACGTTATTTTTGGGTAATGGATTTAGTGTCACCCCTTGATATTTGTCAACTACAATTTTAATAATTAGAGATGTATTATTTTGCGTTTTTAAGAAAATGTGTACGTCTATGATCAAATTACAATGAAATATACTCATGTCATTTTCCATAAGGCTGCTTGTTAAAATAGCATTGAATTACCAAAATTCCAAATCGGTTTGATGCACTTTTATCTAATATCTATAGAAATAAGAAACGAGAACAAGTATGCAAAGCTTCACGCCAATATATGCAGAAACTAAAATTGTTCCAACCACCTTAAGAATTTCTACCAACACATTCACCTCATGACTGTCTCGGTCTACCGCTTTCTCTCACGCTATTCACTCCACTATCGACTCTCATCCATTCTATGAAAATGGCCAAACTAAAGAAGTACACTCTTTTCATGCAAATCCACGACCGGAGTATCCGTTGTTTCATCACTCACTTATTCCTAACCTTATCTCGCCTACTTTTGCCGCAAACATTTCACTGGTTTTTCACAGTGCATATCATACTGTTATTATAACTCGAATTATGATGAGGTAAACATTGAAACCGGTATTGAAACATTGAAACCGGTAAATTGTGTAGGCCAGGTGTTAATTCTTTAATAGCATGTCGACTTTCCACAGAGACTGCGTTATTACGTTTTCCTCGGGTGTGAGAAATGAAGGAAAGAACGACGCGGGCCATGTGGCGCTATCCGCAGCAATATTCGGGGGATGCTCGTTTTCGGAGAGAATGGCGGTGGCAGTATGGCCTGGAGGCTGTCAGGTTTTTCTCTCTTGCGGAATCCATGGCGCCCTGGGGAGTTGAAAAGAAAGGTGGTAGTGGGGAGTTGTAACTAAGCAGAAAGAGGAGTGAGATAGTCCATTGTTGCTCACCGCGCGGGCTTTTCCCGAAGTTCCCTTCACCCTTTTTCTTCGCTCAGATTAAAAAAAAAACAATTATTTCTGAAACGACTGCGTCAGCTTTAGACTTATGGCTTACATAGAGGTTCGTGGAGGTTTACGGAAATTGTTAAGGAAAAAAATAATTAAGTCGTATCCATATATTCTTCCTCTTCTTTTTTTAGGTCGTCATTCAGGTCAATTTATTTTTAGGTTTTTAGATAACCCGTGCCTTGGATTGTTCTATAGGTCGGTGATGTCTTAATTTGTATCAAAATGTATTTGTCAGGCAATAATTTCCTATTACAGTCTCTAACTATGCCTTAGTGGAAAGTCATAGGCAATGTGGAAATATTTTATTCGTATGAATGAGTGAAAGAATAGTTAGTTAATAACTTTAAATTTATCCACAATCTCTTTCATTGTCCACGACCCTGGTTTCGTTGTAAAGGAACATCCTGATGATGCTGCTACTGCTTGTATCCTGCTGAAAGCAACAGCGTCTGATAATTCGCCTTTCACTTTAAATTTCTTCACTTAATGCCGCCACTTAATGCCCCTCGCCTCTAGGAGTCTATTCTGAAATATTAGTTCATGTGTTCTTCGGTGTATCTTCTACTCTACTTTCCTCAACCTCACACATCTGCGTGGTGATTCGATGTATCATTGTATGCGCATTGCCTTGTGAGGAGTGTTCAACTCATTTCACTCTTTAATAACTCCGGTATTTGGTGTTCCTCATAAGCTGTTTCTTTGCGAGTACTCATTGCTTCCATTTTTAATGCTGATACTCCAGGGCATGCTGTTCTCTTGAGGTGTCATCGGAAATGTGTGTAGATAAGATGGTTGGGTGCTTTAGCCTGGCATACCAAATCTCTCGACTCTTATCTCTCATGGAATTTGTCTGGCGTCCCTCCCTGGGTATATCACAAAACATGATCATTTTGTGCTATACTTATAGATGAGATAGTTATTTGTGTAGTCCCTACCTTAAATTCACCGTTTTATGGTAATCTATAAGCCTCCCTTGTCTTCTTTTCCCAAAATTATCTTATTTAAGCTCTAATGATATACCATAATGAAAAAATTGTCATATAGCTTAATAACTGGGTAAATCTATAAACTAAAAGAACTAAAATATTTGGGTGGATCGCATATTATCATTATTTGCTTTTATACGCGTAGATAAGGTAGTTATTTGGATTGAATCTACATTAAATTAGTCGTTTGGGGTAATTTTTAGGCAATCCTAGTCTTCTTTTCTTAATTTGTAATATCTTCATTGCAACGCATCATGAATAAAAAGTGCGGCATGGATAATTGTTAAGACCACCTAGGCTTTTAGCTTAGTGTTTTACTGCTGATGTATTTAAAAAAGTGACAAAGCGAATTTATATCGTATATGATGTGGAATAAGTCCTCAAATTCAAGTTGTACGGTAAAATGCATTAATACACTACATGCGGAACAATGTCCTTTCAGTGTCTTTCTCCTCTCATCACCTCCTGAATTATTGTATTCTGCCATTTACTAATAATTGTCTTATTCCATTCTGCTGACTCTTTGCCTCCCATGCCATATTTATTTTGCCTCATTCTTAGTTTGCATTCTACTTTTCCTTTGCCGGAAAGCGACAAGGACCTGTTTAGAATTATGTTTACCAGGTCTTTTTTTGTCAGTAGAATGCCCATAGTAATAATTTTTCATCAGAAGAGGCTGGCTTTTTAGGGTGTTTATCGTTGGATATAAGATAGCTTCTGCTAATCTTTTATAGCCATACGCGTCTTATTTCCTTAGGCGATTTCTTTCTTCGGCTCGCCATACGTCCTACCTCTCTTCGTTCCATCCGTAGAGCTATATTCTCTTTCTTCCCCTTCTCCACTTAGCCAATGTCCTCCCCTCCGTCATGTATATCAGCATCCCGTCTCTTCTCATTACCTTTTCCTACCACCTGCTCTGACCCCACCAAATCTCCTTCGGTAGTTTCCACACCTATCATTTTAAAAACCATCGTCATTTGCCTGTCCTGCAATATAATCGTCAGTAGTCATCGATCCGATGGTTGGTTTGCAGCAGCTCTCCACGTCATTCTCCTCTCTGCCGACCGCTTCATTCCTTCGTAGTTCTTCACTATGATGTATTTCATGATTTTCCTGATGTTTTTCATTCTTGGTCTTCCTCTACCATTCTTCCCATCTATTTGTCCTTTAATTATTGTTTTAAATCGGCTGTGGAGTCGCAAAATGTCTCAAATAAGTGTATCTCCTTCTTTGCTGAGTGTCCATTATATCATACTTCCTACCCAACTCTTCGCATTCCTTCATCGTTAGTGATTCCCTCCATTCATTTATTCTTCGTCATTCGTAGGTAACACTACAACCCTAATGCTTCCAATTCCATTTTCTTTGCTGCTATTTTTGTCCATAATTCACAGCCAGATAAGAGCATGCTCCATATATGTTTTAGTAAAGGGCTTTCAAACTTCCAAACTTGTGTTAGCTGTCAGCAGACATCTCTTCTGGTAGAATGACTTATTCGCTTGGCCTTGTGAACATTGTGGTAGCCGGTTCAACAGAATTGTGGTATTGATAAACTGAAAACGGTGCAATGGTTTTCATACCCCCCAATTCCTCTGTCCTTATCAGTTTCATTCCCTTCCGCTAGGAATTATTCCCAACGGTTTTGAAAGCACTTTCCGCTTCCATCCCCAGCCACTGCCTCCACTCGCTTTCATCGCAAAAGCACGATTCAATAAGTCAATCCCGTTCTCGTCCCCGGCATGCACTCCGCGGACCAATACGTCCAATTCCATTCCCTCGCTTCGTTACCAGTATTTAAACGGAAATGTACAATCGTTCACTCGAACGGCCGTCTGGGGAAAAGGACTCTTTTTGTGTGTGAGTGAGCCAACTGAGGGAGGTGCTCGAATCCATTCGGCACCGAATTCTGTCGTGCCCGGCGAGGGAAATATGGAGAACGAACGAAAGAGAATGCTTACTCTATGCCAGTGAAAGGTTGGAACCCTCAGCTATGTTTCACAGTTTCAATCGCCATCGCTGGTCCCTCAGTGAATGGTCATATGAAGGGCACTTTCGATCCCTTTTGTTCGCGTGCGCTGCCGGATTTTGTATCTGAGGTCGTCCGCATTGTTAATGCATAACGCAGGCATTATTTTTTCTTGGGTAAATAACACGATGAATGCATTTCTGAACTCACATTGACTATCGAAAATGGCATATATTTCGTCTCAGTACGGCAGCTATAATTGCATTGGTTCACTGAAGGGCCACCGCATTTATTTTACATAGGCCTATTGTAATTCAGTCGTAATATATTAGGTAATTAGGGTGTGTTATCTTCCATTGCTTCATATAAATTGCGAAAAGCAATAAAAACAATTAATGAAATGTGCGCTGCCATTCTTTTTAATTGAATAGTTGATTTGATAAAAACAGAACACTATTTTTATCAGTTAAATGGGGGCAGGTGAAGCTTTATGATAGAATCAAAGCCTTGGAAGTTACCCTTAAGCAGTGGCTCAAACTTTATGGAATGCTTTCTGATTGTATAAAATAATATGTGTTGCAAATCAGAAAATCGGAAAGGGTTATTTGTTGCCTGTTAAAGGCGGTAATTGCAAGTATTTTTTCATTGAGTCAGTCACATTGTTGACTCCTTAGTATGTTTTGGTTTCCATATGAGTAAGTATTCCCAGAATCCGTGTCTCTACGGAGGTCTGTATTATTACTTTGTTTCTGAAGTTTATTTTTTGTGGCTTAAAACGCGATGAATGTTTCTGAAATTCCATGAATTCCATGACAAATGGTTATGCACTCCAGAGAGTTATTATTTAAAAAATCTGGAATTTATCACGCATAGATCTCATCATAAATTTCAGTGCGTAGATTGTATTAATTTTTAAAAATAAATCAATTACTCACTTAAGTAATTTTGACAGGACGGCAAAAAAGTCTCAGGTTGTGAAGGCGCTTTCATTGTACGGCGTGCAAAAATGAGTTGATTAAAAAGACTATGTATGCGTAAGTAGTTAATTACTGAAAATTTCAGTCGTATAAAAAACACTTTTGCGTCATTAACAATAAAATATATACTTCATGCTTCTTACAGATGCTGAAATTAAAAAACACCAAATTTAAATATGGTATTTACTGTGACTAGGGAAAATTCTTGCACAAACCACCTTCCTTTCTTAATTTTTCTGCATTTTATTTCTTGAGCTACTAGCTTCCCCTTGAGCCATTTTAAGTCGGTGTGCGAAAAATGATTTCAATGTACGTCCGTCTTGAATTTTACTGCTGGAACATGGAGGATGCATGTAATGCATTTTGCACATCATCTCTACAATAGTCTGTTCCACATTTAGTCCACAGTATGGACCTTGTGAAAAAAGCTGTTGCCAAAACAATTCCCCGTGTGCTCACCCCTAGGCCACCTAGTCAACCATTTATAACTCCATCCTCTACTTAAGTAAGTAACTTTACGAAATAATATGCCCATATATTAACATATTTCATGTCTGATGTCTGATTCTCTTATTATGAGATTCAGGTGTCTAAGGTTTAATTTACCTCTTTCCCATAACCTATACCTTTCCAACCTTTCAATGATGAAGGATTTGAACATAGTTTCTTAAACTACGGTGCATGAGTGTAATAGAAGCAAAGGAAGTATGCAAGGATAGGGCACTGTGCTGGAAATAATTAAAGGAGAGCTAGTTCTCTATGCCTAACAACAATGACTAAATTGTTTGGCTTTGCCTACCCCGAAAGGGAATGGCGTGTTGGGTATGTATGTGAAACAGTTAAATGTCATATCAGTTTTGTCCACAAAGTTCACTACCCTCATAAGTTCACTGATTTTATTGTCTGCATGGAGTGCTATGATAGGATTGGACCCCCCTTCCACATAGCTGTCCGGTGCATATATAGTTTTCCGGTTTCTATGGTAGCAGCTATTATGTGTAGCAATGTCTTGCACATTTGCAAGTTGTACTGCATCCTTCGTATATCTGGCGTTTCCGATGTCGATATTTAATCAGCGTTGCGTCACTGTGTGCCTCATCTTCTCCCGCACCTCGGGAGAATGTTATTAGTCGCAACTCGTTCCGGATGTCCTCCTTCATCCCCCAGAATCGAAGTATCAACCGACTTCGGGGCAGAACTGGATATCCCGGATGTTGCTTGCATTCATGAAGGGGAAGTGGTCCGTATCAGGTATTAGGGGAGTAGGGTAGTGTGGGGAAAAGCTTGAATATAAATGCACGCTGGAGATTGTACGCAATATTTCAGTTTATACGTCATGGATGTGAATCCTGATGGTTAACAAATCGCGGCATTTACATTTGAAGGCTGGACTCCTTATGGAATATGTGAAAAAAACATCTTCTTATTTGATAAATCGTGAATATGAAGGTATACTCAGGGTATTTTAACATAGACTATAGCATATTTTAGCATATAAAATTTATTATAATTACTGACGGAATATATAACAGTGTATTCTTTTATCAACGGGTTATTTTGGTTCGATACAATTATCGTTTGTGATACGGCAGACAACACACCGATAATCTATTTCTCGCCAAATAGCGGTGAGTAGATCAGACGTCACGTCTGCAACTTCTGTTTAAATTCTATTCCTCTTAGCAGTGAGATCGGCAGGTAAAGGTGGAACTAACGCTTAGTCTTTGAGAAATCTCTACATAGATAATTGAGAGAGGGATCAAATCTTGGGAGGGAGGAATGTAATTTGTAAAATCCTTATGAAAGCGCTGTTATTTTTAATATGTTTCTTTATTGCTCAGTATTTAGTAGATAAGGAAGAATAAAGGGTCGCTGTTTCAATTGTCTGTGTTTTTTTTAAGAGCGCAAAGGATGTTTCAGTAATATTATCTTCTTTTTATTCAGATCGAAATGAAATTCCAGGGGTATAAATCATATTTTAAGTTACGAAAACTCTTTAACATTGGCATTTCGGGCCCTACCATGTCTGACTTCATATCTGGGGGATGCTTTGGTAATGATCTCTGCGTTGAAGACGTCTCTAGGCAGTCGATTGTTCCAGGGCCAGCTTCCTTATGCTAACGGGGAATATTTTTTCACTGGATTTAGCTTAGCTGTAATTTCATGGGAAGGCAAATTAATCTTCATCATTCTCAACTATACTTTTAGGAGTGAGTTGCCTACAGTACGTCAAGGTATCACTGCCAGCTGGTCAACCATCCGATGGTGAAAGCAGCGATGTATCTAGGCATGTATTTCACCAACTGTATTCACATTTAGTACATTATATTAGTGCAGTCTACTTGTTTTACATTATATTTTCTCATCTTGTCCTTTGGCTAATTGTGACGAGGATAAGACATACGTGGCAATCTTTCAAACATTTTTATTTTTTTCTGTTCTGACCGGTTGCAATGAATTCACAACATTGTCAAAGGTTTGACCTAGCTATGATAATAATTTGAAGCCATAGAAAAATGATCAAGAATAAAACATTATACAGTATTATTCATCCTCAAAAAAAGTGAAAAGTATTCCTATTCAACAAATTTACGCTTCCAAGAGCTGATTCCATTCGTTGTAGTGCTCTCGGTGTTCTGACCGGGTGATGGTGTTGAACTGCGTTGACGTTTCAGCGACGTAGTCGGCCATCCTCTTCAGGGTAAGAAACTATTTTTTCATGATTCACCCCGAAAACGATGGCAGATCAAGTCGTCAAAACGTCGCGTCGGTGCAGTTGAGCATACTCACCTGGGGGGGAAACCCGAGAGCTCTCTATATATGAAGTATTTGCCAGGAAATACCACAAATATTGCATCAACTCTATCCGGCTACTTCTGTTTCAATGCGATACAACGTCTACGAATGCGTCTTATGAAATGCTACAAAAGTATACGATTGGGCCGGGGAAAAAAAGCAGAAATAGATGGTGTGGTGTTTTTTGGGGGGAGAAATCCCGTTTCGTCGCTGGAGTGTGAAAGAAGCGCGCGGGAGTGAAATGAAGCAAAGTTGTCGTGTGCCGTGGGAGGGAAGGAATTCTCCGAAATCGGTTTTTCCGGGCGGGTGGGCCACATCTGGGCCGTTTTAGGGGAGGTTGGTGTGGTTCGGCGGGGGGGGGGAAGGGGGAGGGGAAGGGCGGAGTGGTGTGGAGCTGGGGGAAAACTCAGGTACTTCTACTTCTCATCCCGACCACTTGGCCACCCCTTAATCCCTGCCCGGCGTCTTCCCCCTTCCCCGATCCCTTCCTTTTCCATTTTATTTCCTTGTTCCCTTCGCTAGTTGGGTTAAGATTGGGGAATGGAACTTGGAAGGACGAGGTGGATATTTGCACGGTTGGTAGGAGGGGGTAGGGAGTGCCGAATAACGACACGGTTACGCTCCGTTCTCTGTTGTTTAGAGTGATCCTCCCGAGGATTAACACGACGACAGGGCAAGTCTACTTTAGACCATGTAGAAAGATCTCGATGAAAACCTCGGTGCCTTGCTTTCTTTTGCGGTTTTATCACAAAATGGACTTAAATTGTAGCATTATCTATTAAAAAGATGGATCTATACTAGCAAAAGCCAATGTCCGCGAAGCGATGCTAATAATGTAGTAAACGGCTTAACCGTGTAAGTTGGTGTTGGTGTCATTCCTTTTCGTATTGCAACACAATGTCTGTAAAAATACTGGAATTTCTATTTTTGACTCAGATCAATTGCAAATTGAAAAATTGAACACGCCTTACCTCAAACTTTTCCCTCTCTGATAAATTTCCTTAGCAACCATGAGATACCATCAGCAACATAGCACTTTAAGTACAAATGTTAATATTTTGTTACCATTAGTATCGGCCTCCGGATGTTAGACTATTAACCGTGATATAACCTACACAAAACATCTGTAATCAAAATCTACTGGCTTATTTCTAAACTAAAATTGCGTGACTTTTGACGGGTTTATACTATCACATTTATTATACATGCCCTTCGGTTTTTTTTCAAGATTTTTAACTTTTATGCTCGGAAATAATGGTCAAAATTGTCGCCTTCTTTTAAGATATTTTCTTAAGAATTAAATTAGAGAGAAAAGTGTTCTCTTTAATATTTAAAACGATACTGATATGCGTTAGATGCATTTATGGTAGATATACAACCGTATTGGACGGGACTTGGATTATTGGGGAAAAAGCAAAAATAGCCTTACGAATCTTTAGGACGATTCCCAACAATACAGCGAGAGTGGACTTGCGTTCTGACCTCCATATTTAAAGCCCTCTCCACTCTATACTACCACTTCCAAACGTACGCCCAAAGCGCTGCCTGATGGATGGAATATGAAGCGTTCGGAATTAATCATTTTTTTGTCTCTTCTCTTCGGTCTCTATGGCCGCGGAATCCTCGGTCTGTTTCGTTCGTTTTAGTCGCCATGTCCCATTAAAAGTAACCACTCTACCTTGAAATCCTTGATAACTGAGAGAACTACTAGGAGTCACAAACTTATCAAATCCCGAATTAAAGGTGTGTTTTTTATGCTTCAACAATTTTAATTCAAATATGAAATACTGATATATTGAATGAGTTTTGCGGATTTTCTGAGTTTTTGCTTATCTTTCGACGTTTTTCGTTCTCTGGTCGCTTTGACATGTTTACATTACGACATTATTCATGGCGAAGCTCCTAGTAGAGGCGTGAAACATTGAATTGTTATAAAATTGAACACAAAGACCCCGAATAAATTTTTCAAAGTATTAATGAGAAGTCATTTTAAAATCATAACAGAAAAAAAACTAATGACAACCAGATATAACATTTGAAAGGCATAGCTAGCTACTAAATGTTTTTTTTGTGTTAGTGGTTTTGTCCATAATTTGCTAACTTCTCCACTCAGCTGTTTTAATTCCCTCCCGTCCGTTATAGGCGTAATCCGTCTTAAATGTTGGAATATAAAGGCAAAATCAGTCATTTCTCTGGAGGTTTGTTACTGTCATTCAAATGGTAAAGGATTTTTTATAGTTTGTTTGTGGTTCACTCGTTAGTCTAATTGCAAGCAGAATTATTTCTGCAAGAAAAGTCGTCCTTAGCATATTCCGTTCGGTGGGGTCATGGATTTGCCGTGAAATCCTAGCAAAATAAAATAGGAGTCTAGTAGTCGTAGTGTAAATATACACGATGGGAATGAGCTTCGGGAGATATTATGAGGTAAAGAAGAGAACTCGAAGCCGTTTAGCCATCCGACAGTCTCCATTTGTTATTCTTCTCGGGAATTCCTTCATTAGCGTCTGTTTACCACCGTAAGTTATTAATGGGGCTTTCGTGTTTTTTTACCACGGAAAATGAAAGGGATTCTTTTCAGATTGTGCGTTTTTCCTGCCAATCTTTCTCATCCTCTCCTTCCCACGCCTGGCTCACCTTGCGCAAAATTTATGCCACAGTTTCGAGTGACGAAAACCGAATGAACGCCGAAAGATCTGAAGTGTTTATGGAAAGTGTCCCTTTTGGGATATGGTTTGTCCTTTTTGCCTGAAACGAATTAGTTGTGAAAGTATATGTTTCAATAACTCTCTAATATTTGAGACGAAATTGGAGAGCCTTACATCAGTTGGTTGGTTGATTATTCCTTATGGTGACCGAAAATGGAGGTCATTTGCGCCGCTGAGGTAGGGAAGTTGGTTAGATAAGAAAAACTCCAGGAGTGGAGGAAGAGTTGATAGAAACCCATCTTCGGCAATGGCTTTCTCTCAAAGAAAGATTCTCAAGAGTTGGCAGGTTAATGCTCAATGGGAAGGATGGAACTTAGTACCTTGAGTGCATCCAACATGTCATCCAAAAAGGGATCGAGGTTCCGCTAAAAAAACCTCCTGCCGTCGAATTAACCGAATTACGTAAGCCTTAACTGAAAATATTTATCCTTTAGAATTACCAGATTTTCTGGTGAATGATGTGAATGAATTTTCTGCAGGTTTCACCCTCGACGGCTTGGTTGATCGAGAGCTTTTCGATAGGTGACATCTATCGAAAGTTTGGGACCCTGCACAGAAAGATTTAACTCATATAGTTAATGAAATGCAAAGGAAAACAGCACGGTTCGTCAAAAACTGCTACGAGCAAAACTAGTTCTACGCAGCTAATGGAAGGATCAGGTTGGGAGCCGTTAGAGACCAGGAGACTACACGCTGCGCTTAAATTAGGTACTTAAAAAATGTTGATCAGGCGATGTTCAGTACGACTCGGAGGATATTATTTTCATCCCGCGCTTTATTTCTAGAACAGAGGGAAGCCAAAAAATAAGATGGACACAATGGCAAACTGGTCGGTACAAAGATTTCATCTTTACACACCATTACTGATTTTAACGGATACCCCGTGAAACCTATAAATTCACATCATTCAAATTCATTAGCCCTCTGTTCCCTCCCCTCTCCTTTTTTCTATTCCCTGCGACCCCCCCCCCCCCGACCGCATGGCTGTTGCTTTAACACTCAATGCCACATTCCTCTGCGGTGGCTCGCTCGGTAGTATGTAGATGTCGATGTAATCTTTTTGGAAGCTGTTGCCAGAGTGAGCTCTTGGCACGTTGGTTTTCTGTTTAACTCACTGGTGATGAACACTTTAGGCAACACATCTTAAATTGTCAGGTGATTATAATCGCCTTGTGCTTACTCATCCAATCGCCTAGAGTCCTCTGCCGCCATCTACTGTCTTCAATTCCAAAACATGGTTTCGTAGAGTCAAGGGTTTTGAAGTATAGAAGTGGTCTTATTTGCTAGGTTTGACTTGATTCACCTATCACTATCATGTGGAACAACACTTAGTCTTACGGTATCCACTCTAGAGTATATCGTATGCCGAGAGGTTCAGTCCTTTTTCAAGTCTATGTGATTATACTCCAAAATTAGGTGTTAAAATTAAAAGTGGATCTGAAATCCAATTCATTAACGGTAGTATCAACAAAATTTTATTTTGTGTCCTTTTTTTCCATTATAAGCAGATGATTGCTAAAACTTTGGCATCTGCATGCCTCGATTTCTAACTCTTTTGAGGGTCACTTTGCTTTGATATACGAATCTATACATGCCTTATCATCATTATGTTATTATTATAGCATATATTTGCAGTACACAAAACATTTATTTGGTGTTATTAGAGTTACTGTTTCATCAAGTTGATCATTATCAAGTTTATTTATATTATCCCTGCAGGAATCTTAGATTAAATCATTAATTATTTGTCTAACTTATTGAAGTTATTCAGTAACCAGGAAGGCTGTTTTCTGTTTAAGCACAATTAAAACGTAGTAATTTCTTAATTTCTTGATAACTTCGAATTATCTGTGGACGATATAGTCGGTTGCTCATTAGAATTTGTATACAGTCATTGCAAACTCAAGGTTCATATTTTATAAAATTATTCCAAGTGTTTCTGCGAAAAGGCTAACGAGTTCTTTGGAGGGCATTAAAAGATAATGCTTTCCTATCTTGAGAAGGAGAGAGTGAGAACCCTTATTCATATCATATTCATGAACGAAATTTTTCATGCGTGTGTCATTTGCATAATTTGACTGTCATAATAGAACCTTCTAATCTAATCTGTTGCTATACATCGCATACCCAAAGCCGAAAGCTTACTATTCTCCCTTTTCACTTTAAAAGGTCCCTCTGAAATTCTACGGTAAGAAATTCCTGGACGGAGCGTGTCTCTTTTCTCATTCTTCTCCTGCAAATGTTTCACCAGAAAAAAATATTGCGAGAGCACTGCGATTATCCCAAGATAAATGGGAAGTGTTTGTTTTGGAGGAAATTCATCTTTTCCGCTATAGAAAAGGGTCTCTCCAAGAGGAAACAATGGCTCTTCCTCAGTCCTTACGCTTGAATTATTCTCTGTGGATCAATGAATGCTGGAGATAAATATGCTCAGTATTATTTATGAGAACTCTACTGATCACCCTTGAAATAATTGTTTTCGTTTCGTTACAGGTCTTATGTTTGTTTTGAAGCTACTCATTTCCCTTCGCTTTTAATGCTTCCGGCTGGTTCTTTTTTTCACCTGAGTGGGTGGGTGAATCAGATAGGCAATTCCACTCTAAGGATAGAATCTCATTGAAATTGGTTGTTATTCTGAATTTTATGTCGAAAAATTTTGTTTTGGTATCGGTAATTTAAAAAATAACGCCGCGAGACCATACAACAATTCATTTTCTGTGATTCCAAGATTATGTTTATATCACTCTTTTTCCGCCCAACTCTTGTCTGAGTTAGAGGGTAAAGATGTATTGTAACATGTTATATTTCAAAAAGAGCATACAGATTCAAATATTTCATCTAGCGTTCATACAAGATCGAAACTCAAATCTGGCAAAAATGTTTTCAACTCAACCAATATTATTTCCTTCTGCTGCAGCTAACTTACGCCTTTTTCCCAATGAAAAATTTAGGCGTACATTTTTAACGCGATTTATCTTGAGATAGCAAGCGTGTAATTCTTAATGCTTTTATGTGAGCATCTAACTTTTTATCTATCAAATCTCGATGAATAATGGCAGCTTATTGTCGACAGTGAGTGTTACAACTAATTATGAGAAAAACCTCTTAAAAAGTTCACCATATGACTTGTCTGTAACTTGTAACTGTATGCTCGAATATAATACACATGCTTATTGGTTGAAGAACCGAAACATGGGGTTCTTAAGGTCAATTAAGTGATCCTCTGGTCTTTTATTTACTCAATCATGTAATGTCGTCATTTAATTCAAGAATTTACGTTTTCCCGAATTAGATTCATGGAAACTATGGAAATGTTCCTGAACTATTGGTGGTTCTTCGGGTTTCCGACCGCATCGAACTCTCCATTTCTGCCAACGTTTCGATGAACGAGTCGTTCATCATCCTCAGGTCACGAGGATGCCCTGAGGATGACTCGTTCATCAAAACGTCGGCAGAAATGGAGAGTTCGACCTGGTCGGAAACCCAAAGAACCACCAATATCGCTACACGCCGGGAAAGCCTTAGATCTTCCATCTTTCCTGCACTTTTATCCATCTGATTTATTGCTAGTGCTCTAAATTCCCTGTACCAAGTTCCTTGTTAAATGATTGTGTATGAACGCATGCGATAGTAATATTTCTTTAAATGAGGCACAATGCATAATGAATTCAATAAAAAATTAATGTCTTAAGTTCAATATCGTGAGGATTTTCAACAAAACTGAAATTTGCTGGAAATCAGCTTGAAATGGTGGAATATCATCCTAAGTATGGATTATAATATAAATAGGTACTGTCTTATTAGTTTCTAGTACAAATAAGCAGATCATAAATTGAATGAATTTTAGTTTTCTGGTGCAACCGGAAACAAAAAAATGTGTCTGTCCGGACAGTGAGTTAAACTATCGTGATATTAGGTCCAAAAAATCTAATATTAACTAATGTCATTAGGTTTCGTTTTTCAGACTACTTGTGCAATATTCGCCTTCTTTTTGTGAATAGGTTCAACGCTCACAATAATACAGAAATGAAAAATAATGCAATACAAAATAATAAAACAGAGTAACACAAAACTAAACCAAGAGGCAAGTTTATTTTTGAAGAATATAGTCATAATTTGCATGATAAACTGAAAGATATATGATTAGTTAAAAAATGATATTTTTTACCAGTGATGTTTGTTTTTAGGGAATCAAAAATTGCAGTTTCCCTCTAATAATGGTATTCTAATAGACCTCGCTATATATCTTAAGGGCCGCGTTGGGGAAAGTAAAGATTTGAGTAAATGAAGTGAATGATTCTCCTGCGTAAATGAGGTGATTTAAGTACAGTAGTTCACTTCTCGGCAACCGAGAGTATTTTCAAAACTTCGGTCCATTCACTTTCTTCGAGGATGCGGGCTTTCATTCCGTTCTCTTCCCATATCCTCTGTCCTCCTTTCAACGTCTCATTACATTCCTTCAACCCCGGATACTTTCATCGTCCCACTCAAAGCTATATTCCCCCTCGCTATTTGCACCTATCCCTTCCCGTTCCTGCAAAAAAGATAATACACTAATGTGCTTTTTATATGAATAGCTGTTATAGTGCTGGTCCGATACTAGTTTCTGTTATCCCGTCCGATAACGATGACATGTTTGTTTATTCTCTCCGTCTGTTATTCTGATTTCATCAATCTGATGCTTATGAGGAGCAAAATTAAATTTTTCAGCCGTGGAGATTTTTTAAAAATCAAATATTAAAATGAAATAATAGTAATTCAATGTACGCAATAAAAGCAGATGTAATTGGAATCTCTGGAATTTTAATTTTTCTTAGAGTAAGTTCCAGTAGAATTCACACGAACTGAGCGATATAACGTTTGGAATGTCGTCTTAAACTGGTCGCAAGTCCACCTATCGCTCCCTTCTCCGGCTACTGCATGTTTCATTCCTTCTCGTTAATAAGCGAACTACAAAAACTGCTATCCATTGGTGTAAATCTTAAAAAGAAAGATCAAAACAGTTTGTTCTCAGTCAATTGTCTTAATTCATAGACCCAGCAAGTCAAAATAAACGCTATAAAAGTTGAAGATGGTCTCATTGGCGTAAGTATATTTTAAAATATTCGAAAGTCGTAAAATAAATTTCTCTGACTTGAAGTCTGCATTGATTCCTCATGAATTGACCCGTAAATCCTTTTCTTTAAATCAAATTCGGTCCTTCGATGGCTTTTCCCGGAGATCACATGAAGCCCAATGAATTTTGTAGTGCCCAAAATTCTTAATATGTGGTATCTCATCAAATTCGATATATCCGTTTTCGAGATAGGTTTTTGATAAATAAATAATACATACAATCAGTCATTACTCTTAAGATTTACCTCAAAAACGCCTTCCTCGATTTTCATGAGCCTACACATCTTAATTTTGATGATACTTTTTATCTGAGGGTGTTGAGGTACAGGAAATTAAATGGGCTAGGTTTAATGGGGGAAATTACATAACGGACCGAGTTTGAGCCCAGGTAAGATTTCCGGGCCAAATCAGGAAAAACAGGGAAATCAATGGGAGCCAAGGTCAAGGTATAGTATGCCTTTTCACGACTTTAAAATATGACAAAATTCACTCAAGACAAAGACTTTTGGGCGAAATTTCGCTAGGAAGTTTGAATTTTACTTTGCAAGCGTTTGATTTGGACTCACTGTTCCATAAATTATGACCCTAGCGATCACGTGTGTAGATAAAGTTTCTATATCAGCTTGTTTTCGGTGATGTTCAGATAAACTCAAAGGAGGATGGCTTTTGTAAAAATTGTTTAACTTTGAGCCCTCTATATTTTAATTGTGCGCGAACAAACACATGGCATGTGTACATATAGGTATGTAGAGAATGGCAATGAGAATCTCCCTCTTCTGGATAGAAAAATTACACGTAGAATTTGGCTAGTTTTTTTTTCAATTTTAACCCATTGTGCTGCGTGATGGATATTTTTCTCTGATTTACAAATTATCTATTTCCAAAATATTCTTAAATAATTTCCATAAGTGTCGGTCACCATCACAAATTGCCAATCAACCGTACAGATATATCGAGTCGGTCGAGACGTTGAATCATCAGCGATATCAAATAGACCAATATATATCGGCCGGGACCTAAGTTTACTTTTAAATTTATTCCGTGACGAAATGGGTTATTCCATTTTCTTTTTCCTTCCTCACCACACTCCAATCACTCTATCTTTTCAACAGGCTCTCTACTTTCTCCCAAACGAAAGCCTCCGCATCATTAGGGTCCTCCTAGTGAGTAATCTAGCCTCCATCGCAGTCATCAGCGTTGGCAACGCTCCACAGAGTCCCTCGTTTCCCTCATCCCGTCGGAGTTCATTTCCCTCATTCCTCCTATATCTGCCCTCTCTCGTGGAAGGGAGATGAGCTTGAGGCCGAGGCCTAAGTGATGGGGGCTGGGAGTGAGGGATGTTGTGTGGTTTTTTGTTGGGAGAGGGTGGAATAAATGCCCAAATTAATGCAAATATCCCCAAACCTTAACCTCTCCACTGTACATGCCCCTACCCCCCCTACCCGTTTTCATCCTAAACTCCCTTCATTGCTTCCTCTTCCCTTTTCCTTTCTTATATTTCCATTTTTTTACCATAGTCCTTCGTGGTTGATGTTATTCTTGTGCCTGTTGCTTGGCTTCTCCCTCTCTGGGTTTTTATTGTACTTGGTGTAAAGCTCCAATGGTAATTTTGCATCTCGTATTTCTAGCATTGATTTACTCTCCAGAAACCCACATTTTTTCTCCAATTTATTATGAACTTTGTAGCATAATTCCTTCATATCATAATCAGTGGTCATCAGTTCGAATATTGCTTAGCTGCTGGTCTCTATTATGCTCTCCAGTGAGAAAGCCGTTTGATTCTCCTCAAGCAATGTCATTTTCACGTTTTCAAACACTTTACTGATGTATTTAACTCATAGTTTTCTTGTTTATTCATTGATCTACCTTCACCTTTGAACAATTAATCCCTTATCCCTGCTTACCGAGAATTCTTAATATTAATGGCCTTTCAGATCAGTATATACTCCTTCCGTCTAGGCATATATGTATAGGTTTTTCAAGCTTTCTATCGCTTTAATGCCTAGCATTTGTTAGAATAAGTTGTGTTTTATACCAATGTTATCCAAAGTAGTGTGTAGCTTAAAATTTGTTTTATTTTTTGTTGATCACAATTTTTCTTTATTTTACGCATATTACCTTCCCATACGCGATGAGTCTATTAGTGATATTAACTACTTTCTCTTACCCGAAGGTCGAAAAGACGGGGGTGGTGTGGTCAAAAGGGCGGGTTTCGGATCCTGAGTGCGGCAGAGCATTTTCAACGATCCTTGATCTCTAATTTGGTGTTTTGTGGGGATAATTTCAAGGCTAGAGCTTCGTCCGTCGGTTGGGACGTTAAAACTTGCTTTCCATAAGCTAATGTGGTTGTAAATCAGCGTTTAACTTACCGGAAAATAAGGCGGAGGATTAAAATTCACTTCTTAGTTACTCGGTTACTCAGAATAAAATTCCAGAACTTTCCGAAAATCCCACGTCTGAAAAAAACGGGATACCATGTATGACGACTCCACAAGGCAGCATCGCGTCTGTGTTTGTTTATGTTGCTAACACCGGAACTCCCGGGACATGCACACTCGCGCAAAAGGCGAATAATTTCCGTAAACTTTTAAGTTATACGTTTAAGAAAAGTGAAACGTGGCTTGGAAAAGATCATTAAATTCATAATCCGAAATTATATGTATGGCAAGAGAGTTTCTACAAAAAAGGTGAAATATTGAACTTTCTCAAAATGAGAGGTGTAAAGGAAACTTTTAAGTGATATGGTTAGCTAATTCTACGAAAATGTAAGCATACGGAATGTTAATGCATGGTTTAAGGTAGTGTGTTTACAGTCAAGTGACGGCGGTATCAAAGCAAACATGATGACTTGTCTTTTTCAGTGTAGCGTCAAAATATGCCCTATTAAAATGATTTATTACATACTTGGTGTTTTGAATTTAACTAACGATACAAAGGGAATACACAAGCGATTAAATAGATTTTCATGACATCCTTTTCCACATTTTAGTAGTGAATCCGGTTAGTTTGGGTAGCATGCAGGGGATAGTTTATTATCAATGTCTTATTCCAGATTTTCAGAGACTGTTCCATTTAAATATTGTTTTCAAAATCTGAAAAAAATTGTCTGTCACGAACCTGCGAGTCGATCACGCTACCCCCGAGCCACGCCTTGTTTAGCATTCCTATGATATAAATGTGTGCGGATAGTCCCCATTGTTCCAACGTATTTTACTTTTCATTTTGATACTTGAACATATCTCTTCCTTTCATGGGAATCTATTCCTTTTTCATTGTCATAGTTTTTTTTCCTTTTTACTCTCACCCATCCCAGCCGTGCTCGTGGAGATGGCGTGATATTAATGATCATCTGCCCACGGGTCCTCCTCCTCCCTCAGAGATCTCGAAATGCGCCATCTTCAACTCAACTTTTCCTCTCACTTTCTTCATTACTCTGAGGGGAAAAAACCCCAACGAGATGTTTCGTCCCAAGGTTTGACCGCACGCCCGCGATGTCTCTCCACAGATGAAGAGAAGGGTTTTATTCAGCTGCGCAATTTCGTCTCAACTCTACTCTCAGTCTGCCGAGAATTCTTAATTTATTTCTTCTTCGTTTTATTCCCTCGCGTGGCGTCGAGATGGAGACACGTTCTCGCACCAGGGCTGGCTCCGCCGTAAAAAAGGACTCAGTGGGCAGCCGGCCGCCCTTTAACAGAGTGTGAGCCCCTATTCGCCATTGGTTGGGCCAGCGTCATCTGAATACGAAGGACTTTTATGGGCGGCGGTGTTCCACCTCTCTTCTGGCCGGTAAGCTCTTACAATCTGGCCCCCGATAAGGCCCCCGGCGAACACGTACCTGTGTACTATGTAAAAACCTTATCCCTCGAGTCCCGCATGGAATCCGTGAGACTGAGACTGGTTGAACGCCAAAAGGACAAAAGGTATGCTATGTTCTACCAGGTGCATTAAAATATGACTTTCTCCGTGATATCGGGTGATAATCTGTGTATTCTCCACCAATGAATAAGCGTTCCTGATAATGAGATCGAAGTGGTGTAGTTACTGGAGTGCTAGCTTCCTCGTCCCTCTTCCCCGGAGCTGAATCCCTGCATTGGTAGAAAATGCATAATTTCGCCCCAAATAGTTTTTCAAAATTGAAGAAATTAAATTATTTACCTGGTCATGTTTGCATGTTGCTTATCATTTTTTTTACTCGAGGTGTTTAGATTAAGACAATTCGACCAAATGATCGACTAATCATGAGATACTTCCACTTACGTCAAGCTGCAATCAGTGTATTTGAAAAATTAACGAAAGGCGAACAACTGGTGTAAACGTAACCGTGAGTTAGTGTTTCGTCAATTTCTAATTATCGAGGGTGGTCTGTGATAAGTCTCGATGATCAAAAAAATACGCAGCGTACTGGACTCATTGCTCATTTGGACGTGTTTCTTCTTCATCGCATTCATTTATCTGCCTTGGGACCGATTTAAACCGCCTCCATTAAGCAGAATGGATAGCTCTCACTCAGTGTTGCTCCTCTGGTTCCCTAGCATGCTAGCCGAAGCTAGCCCTTATCTACCGGTCATCCAACGCTTTTACTCCCCTCACCGTAAACCTCCACAACCTTACAGCCAAGTCTTCCCTGACCACCCCATGCCTCGTTCACACTGAGGGCGCCCCCTTCTCCACGCTTCCCCGCGGTTTCCGAGCCCCGCACCCCCTCACCCAATCCCATAAGCCCTTCTCTTGCCACAATTCTAAACCGTCGCCTTCTACCCACGTCCCTCTCGTACTTAGGGTATCTTCTCCCAGGCTACGCGTCTAGATGCAAAGAAGAATTTCTGAAAATGCATGCTAATGTGTTTTTTATAGGTTCTTCGCTCAGCAACTGTGCTGTAAGTCTGAAAACTATCATTAGTTTTTTATATGTTATCATCTACATTATACTCTTCGAGCCACCGCAGAGGCGTGCGGCAGTGAGTTTTAGGCCATCAGCCATGAAAGGGGAGTGAATAGGTTAAAGGAGAGTGACGAGTACTGGGGTGAATTGTGTGTTAATGTTGCCATTGTGTGTGTTGTATTGACCAATGGCGAGTACAGAGGTTAATAATGTGTTTAATTTTAGTGTCACACTGTTTTTGTTAAAATCACTAATGGTCTATGGAAAGTAGGGGTTTTTGTACCTATCAGTTATGTAGTGTACCTCTCGTGTTCGAAAATAAAAGAGCGGAAAACCTTTCCTCAAGTATAGGAGGAGGAGAGGTTATCTCTAATAAAAAAAATAATGAAAACTTTTTAGTGTGTGTGCATTCGTAACCAATCTGAAAGGAATATAGATCTGTTTATATTCTTAAATACTTAATTTTGTGTGAGAATGCCGTGCTTGAAAAATAGTGCCACCTTATGGGAAATAGGCTCAGGTGGACTCGATTAAAAAGATAAATCATAGAAAATCATATTATCATTTGATCTTTTTGAATTTGAAACACATGTTTTTATAGTTTTGCATTGAAATTTCAAAAAGAGGAACCGATTTATATAATTATTAGTCTTCTTATTTTTATTACCAATAATGACTTTATTTATTTTTATTACTTGCTGAAAAACCTACTGTAACAGGTTAAAATATCACTACTGATTTTTAATGACATATATCCCTATTTTCTGTTATAGTGAAACTTTACTCCTTAAGTTCTCTTTTCGTCAACGTAATTCTAAAATCTCGTTTTTTTAGAAATATCTGCTGAGGAACCCGGAGAAGTAGGGATAATTCATTATTTTGAGAACAGGCAACATCATTAAGCAGGAATTATGTAAATATGATGAAACCGGAAGCTTCCAAATTTAATTTGTCGAGACAACCACCAAATTTAACCCGTGGGCAAAGTTCAAGTCGGGTGAGTTGCTTTCCGAAATAATTCTGTGTCCTATCCATGTGCCTTATCTAAAGCGTTTGCGACATTGATCTACCTTCGGAAACACACTTGCAGCAAAAAAACGAATCCCCATTTTCTTCTCAAAAGCGCCCAGTAACTGTGGAAATATGCACACAGAAAGGTTTAGTTCCAAATATTGGATAAATCTGAAAATGTTTCTCACACTCTAAACGTTTTATGGATGCACGTATACATTTTATGTAATTTACATTCAAACTTATAAAATCCACGAATGCTTGTGTAACTCAAACAGTGCGATGCAAAAACGCATTGATTGCCAATAGTAGGTGATTTTCAAAATACTCAGGTGAATTGTTTACTCTCGTCATCCATTTGTTTGAATAATATCCGAAAGTAATGTGCTAGCAGAACGATTTTCTGCTGGTACATACACACGTCGAGACATTGCTACTCTCACTACCTCCATAGATGCCAACTTCCATTTGTAAAGCCACCTAAATTATTAGTCCCTTGAATATGGTGTGTTGTTTAGGAGAGTAAGGCATTGTTACCGTCGTTGTTTCATTCATCGAAGCCTCTTTTTTACTGAAAATTGTACGCTAGGATCTCTTATTCTTACACCACATTCCGTATGGAAATATATTCTAGAAAACGAAAGCATCCATTTGTGCAAAAACCGGTTCTGAAAAAGTGTTTTCTTCGGTGGAGGATGCAATAGCAGAGAGAGTGAGAGAGAATAGACCCACCTTCAGAATCCTTTCCAACTCTTCTTATATTTCCTTCCTTGAAAATGCCCTTGCAATTCATTCTTCCCCTTCTCTCTTATCTTCCTTATTCCGTATTCCGAAACTCATACCAACTTTCCTTTCTCAAATATCTTTAACTGATTTGCCGCTTTCTCCTTCTTTCCATATTTGCATTCTCCTCCGCTTTCACCCACGTCTTCGGATTTTATTCCCTTTCGTGGAGCAGTTTTGTCTCGCTTTCCCTTTATTCCGGTAATATTCCGCTGAGGAAAGAATTCCACCTCTTTCTCCTGTGTTGTACACTTACTACTTCTTTTTTCCCCTCTGGTTCTTTTGTTATTCCGCTCATATTTTTCGCGTGCGTAAATCGCTTGTTTTTTTTTTGTTCTTAGGAGTTTTCCCCGGGTATTTATGATCGCGCGAAGGCGTCCTTTTTTCTTTCCCGTATCTTTAAACTTTCCTCTCTTTTTCCCCTGGCTTTGCCTTGTCTCTCTCTCTCTATCCCAAGGGATGGCAAAAGAATAAGAGGGACTGGCTGAGTAGTATGCTTTCGCTTTTCCATTCATATTTCTACCCCTCATGCACTTGCAGTCATTCTTTCACATTCTATCCTCTTAACGTAAGTTTTTAAATGAAATTCGATGCCGACGCATTCCCATTTTTCTTTTCGCCTTCTGTGATAAAGATAAAAAGAAGCACAAATGCTAAGAAAGGAGCGAAATTTGCCACGCAATAGCGCTGTGAATGGCCCAGCATTCTGATACTAAAGTTTTATATTTTATTAAACCAGTGAAATACAGTTATTTTTATAATTCTCCCTGAAGTTGATAGAAAAGAGTTTTCTAAGGGGGCAAAGCAATGTCTTCTTGGCATTCTTGAGATCTTCTTTTTTAACAGGAGAACTTGGAAATTTGCTGGTAAGGTATAAGTTATTGATGCCTGTGAAATAGGACATAGAAATTACAAGCATAAAGAATCCCGCATAGCCTTGGCTCTAAATGCAACTAGTGACATAGCTAAATATTATCCATCCTGCTTATAAAGTGGTATGGTCGTTAACCATTGCAATATAAATCTTATACCCCTAAAACGAGTGATAGTTGCATGCATTTTAATATTTAAAATGCATTTCGGAAACTTCTCTAACTAAGATTATCATGATACACCATATCTCTAGGGTTTTAGGCACTACGAAATAAATGAGCTGGGTCTAACCTTTTGGAAATTTCATTTAAGGGCCGAGTTTGAGGCCAGAGGAGGTTTCCGGACAAAAAGAATGGGAATCATAGCATACAGTGGAGATTATAAGGTAGAATTCTTTATTTAGCAACTTTTAAATGTGATTGAATACACCTTAAGACAAACAGGACGTGGATTAAATTGACTACCAGAGAATTGAGCGATTAATGGACTTACTACACGATAATTTTCAGCGGCACTCCACGGCAACTCAGGATTAATTTACGTAATGAGGTTTGCAATTTCTTCATAATTTCGCTTAAATAAAAATTACAATAATATCCATGGTAAGTTTCCACATGTAGCCATCAACGCCTAAATTGGCTCGGTAAAAGCAAAATGCCTTCATCGTACTTGAGATCTTCACTTAATAAACTGGGAGAAAGAAATTAAATTCTCCAATGAGAATATGATGGACGTGAAATATTTTGCAGTGCTCAGCAACCATGATGAAAATATTGAGCCGTAAAACACATTTTTCAGTGTATCAAACAAATGAAAGTTTTTTAATGTTATCGACTAGTCTGGATAAATTGACATATTCCGCATTTCACAACAAAAACTCTTCGTCTAAGATAATGGCGAATTTTATTCATACGCTCTGTGTAATTGTTTATCGAATTTTGGGCACTCTATTTTATTTAGTTTTAATCAAAACCGAATGATATAATTAATTAATAATGACCTCTTTTAAGAGCTTCTAGAGAACGAGTCTGACATGAATATTTAATATGATAAATGTACAATTTATATTGCCACCAACTTCTAATTGCGAATGCTCTGAGCCTTCGGATTGATGCATGAAAAAACAGCATGCTTATTTTTAATTGATGCTCAGCTGTTAATTATCTTTCATTTCTCTGAGTCCCTTTCTGTTCAAAGAATCTATCATGTTCTTCGTAATTTTTTTCTCCAAATTGGATGGACGTCACAGGATATATACTACGGAAACGCTAACGCTTTTAAATTATGTATTTAAGTGTGGGAATGCAACAGACCTTACATCTCTATTACATTTTGGGAAGGGAAAAGTGTACTCTTCTGTTGCTTTTCCTCTCCATTTTCTTGTCTCTTCTTTTTCCACGGAATCTTGTTTCTCTCTTTTTTTCCGCTTTGCTTTTGTTTAATGCATGTAATCACCAAACCTTCAAGACAGCGAGGTTCTGCTCTGCTCTTTTATTAAAAGCAACAGCGTATTTTTTTATATTCCACCCCAAGGCGATGGATTCACTTTTCTTAGTTTATTCAGTATTTATATTTTTCTTTTCAAGTCATTCTCATCCAAACGGGGTTGATTTGGAAATGCTACCTTGACTAACTACGCCATGAATCGTGTGTAATTAAAAATATTTAGCAAAATGAATTATATTTTGGCAGTGATATTCGTGATCGCAAGGGTTTTTTCGTTTCGTTTCCTTCATAAACGATGTTACCTACCATGTGTACCGATTTGGCCGGGACAGTACCGTTGGTATGTTGTTTTTCCCGTGTCCTGAAAGGATAATAATATAACTAATTTGTACAGGTCTTCAGTATATTGCTGCCAAAGGTTTCATCTAATTATTTATAGATAAGAGGAAATGAAGGAAATTAACTGAAGTATTGTGCCAAAGATTTTTGAAATGAAATACCGAGACAAAACGTCATTTTCTTTATTTCTTCTTCAGGAATCATCACTCGGTGTAATACATGTTACATCTGCCGGACGAGATTGTATATTTATAATAAAGATCGAAATTTACATTAAACATAAATAAAATACTTTCTTTCGCAATGAAATAATAAATTATAATTCATTCGATCTGAGTAAAATACCAGGATTTCTGCATATCGTTCCGGAATACCAACCGTTTCTCCCGGGCGTAGTTTCGCGTCACGAAACAGAAATGTTTTGCTCCAACCAAATAATAAATTATTCACGAATTATTTTTTTATATTAGAATGAGCTTTCAACTTTTTGCGGTAGTAAGCAGTATAAGATTTCAACTTAATATCGCAATAATCATGCATCGGAATCATGTACATTTGCTCTGTGTGTGAAATTGTACTTCATGTTCGTCGTAATTTTATTAGCAAGAACGGGATTTTTTCCAAAAATAAATAGGAATTGTCCGCAAATATAAATAAAAATGCCCTGATTTTACTCTTAATGTCCTTCGTACTTCGTGCTCTGTAGGTATAAGGTTCGCATGGGAATACTGAGCTCAGAAAAAAAACTAGCTTTATCTAAGTAAAAAAGCGGAAAATAGTGATGAAACTTCTCCTGTGAAAGTGAGGATGAAAGTCAGATCCAGGTATTTACGTGCCTCCGTGTTTATCTTCCGTGAGGGTGCCTCCTGAATTATCTCTCCGGTTGGCCAACAAAGCGTAAACTTTCTGTCCCTTTCCGTCCTGTTCCACAGCGGTCATGAAATGAGCCAAGGCTATAGTGATGTATCCTGAGCCACGGGACTAGCTTAAACTGCGTCAGGGATTTCGTGAAAACATAAAGATTCCAGATTCTAACTTCTCCACGGGAATCGCTATCTTTCCTCGTATTTCCCTTGACTCTTTACAGAATCTCACTCTTTTATTCGCTGTCCTCGTCCTTCCTATCCCTCCCTCCCCCTCCCGCCGGCTTTCTTCTGCCTTTCTTGTCTCAAGCGGAACAGGACCTTCACTCCAACCATTACCTGCATCCTGAGAACGCACCAGAAGCAGTTATCTCTCATCTCGCGTGACGAGTAGTCCTTTATTTCACTTCCTTTGCTAGGATTGCCTCCACGTTACCTGTCGCGAGAAGAAGGCTGGGTATCTCCGGATATGCACAATTTAACCATCCACAATGGAACACGCCTGGCTAAACCACGGAAACTTTCTCTGTAGTTGCACGCTTTTCTCCGCTAGTCTATTTGGGAAGAATTTTTTTTACAATCTCATCTCAGTAAACTCCAGTCGGTCGTCTGTTTGCCTTCTAAATTCGCAAAACTTTCCATCGGATGTTTTTCTTTTCATTTTCTTTTTCGCAAGCATTCAGGAGCAGTGGTTCTTCTGATATTTACTTAACACTTCATTGACCCTCCACTTCCGCTGCCTCTTTTCTTCCCTTTTCACCCTCCTATTCGCTTTTTTGAATGTTATCTAATGTCTTGTTAACCAACTCCGTTCCTCTTCCACTCTGTGTATCAGATGTATCTTGATCTACCTCTGCCTTTTCACCCTTCGTCGTATTCTTCTGTGTAGATTCCTCGCCACCTTTCGGGCATGATGCCAACTTAAAACGGTAATTCATTCTCACGACCTCATTCTAACTATTATCTTAATAGCACCATCAAAAATGTTTATATGTCAAGCCAATTACTTTGTGAAATGTTTGCACAACATTTTTGTTGCTAAAAACAAATCCTTGTGCTGATTGGTGCGTATTTTTCACTTATATTTATTAATATGTGCTTAAGTTTACTCTTCCAAAAGCTTATGGTGCTACCGTGAGTGGTTCAAATTCATATCATGTATGGTAATTTATTTCCACCTCGTTGAAAAATTTGATAAAAATTCGTATTTGTGACCTTGCAATGGAAACCATTAATCCCCTTATTACTATCATATTTTATTTATTTTAACGTTTCATTACTTATCCATTTAGCATACCATCGTGCGTTTTGTTTTCTCTTTTATTGTTTGGAAATGCTTTCTGAGAAACTTGTTATTGCTTGATTTAATTTTTGTCTAAAACTTATATTTTCCTTCCTAAGAATCTTCTGGTAATCTTGCGGAGACGTTAAGATTGAGGCTGAAACACCTCAAGCCATTAATTGTTATGTTATACTTGTACTTACGGTGCAATTGTTTTCACTTTGAGATATCCAATTATTCGTCTCTGCGTGTGAAAAATAATATCTGAATTGCTATTTTTTCAACAGAATACAGAAACATCCCATGAATACGTGGTAATATAAACTGATAATAGCGTAAATATGCTCATCCCACGCAGGGAACGTTAATAGCAATGTATATATGCATTCAACTTAACAAATATTTGCGGTAGTGATTTGAGGATTTTTGCCTAAATTTCTTTGTCCCATTCATTGAGGCTGATTTTTTACATATTTTACAGGCTGGTATGCATTTTTCATTTTTTTGGGGGGAGCGTGGTAGCCTAGTGGGTATAGCGCTTGGCTGCTGATCGGATTTGGTATTTGTTTTGTAACGCCGAATTACTTTTAGTTAATTCTGCAATCCCTTATGCTGCATTTTCTTTATTTCTTCAAAATGCAAAGCAAATTTCTTACAGGAGTCCACGGCAATTATATTGGCAAGTGGGGAAATGTTTGGAGAAAAGTTAGAAGTTTGAATGCCCTGAAGAAGGTTGTGACAATGACCTAGGAGCTTCTCATGTTCACTTCATTTTTTCCTTGCATTACCCCTGAGGTTCCCTAGTAACATAAAAGCGATGAACTCTCTGGATCCCTCAAATTCTGCTGTACCACCTTGGTCTTGCAACTTTACTATTTTTCAGGAAAGGCAAACGGATAAGTTAATTTATTTATATTTATAATGATAAATATTTGTATTATGAGTCTGCATAACTAGTTATGCATGTAAATGTGTTTAAAATGCCAATAATAATAATAGAGTTTATTTAGCAGTAGCAATTCAAATAATTAATTACAGTATACATTACAAATACAATGTATTGAACTTTTTCAAATTTGGTTGTGACGCATTTACTTAAATAGCTCAAGGGTCATATAGTCATGTAGCCCGTTAAATTGGTGCCAATGAAGTAAGATTCACAGAATATTTTCTAAATCTTGGGAAAATGCTCAAGAAATATCCTTCCTGCCTATATTGAAAGGAGAATTTTCTAAAGGATTTTGATTGGGCTATAGTATCCGTACCTAGAAATAAGGAAAGATGCTGATCCAAAAATTTCCCTCGAATCCACATCCCCAATTTTCTTACTCCTAGATCAAGGGCACACTGACGACGTTTCCTCCCTTGCAATCCCTTAAAAATATTATATCTCTGTGATATTGATCTTGCTTTACCGTCCTTTCATGTGCGATTCATTCTCCTTCTTTCCTTATACATCCATACTTCCGGTTCGTAAGGCCCGTTTGGTTTTATTTGAAAATTTGACCCAGGCAAGACTAGAACACACAACTCTCGAATTAACAGGTGAGGACTTTACCCCATCGCCACCGGGGCCGACAATGTTATATGATCTTCATGCAATTGGTCTGCAACGTAATATCTATGTTTCTTTTTATCAACATAGCTCCAACCTTCGCTAAAATTGATCATGGGCCACTAAGGCACAATAATTGGATTTCATCCCAAGCAAAAAAATGCAAGTTGTGATACATTTTATGACTAAATCAGTAGGAGGGAATAGAAAGCGATTATTAGCTCCCTATTCAACACCTCAGAAGAATGCCGTGAGACTCGTGGAATGGCTGCATTGAGTGAACGAAGGAAATTGGACTACGGAGAATTGAAGAAAATCGTGAGATAGGGGAAAAATATATACACTCAGGGCGTAAGGAAAGAAGTTGAGAGGAGATAAGTGTGACGCGGAAATGGAAGTAGTTCGGTTTAAACCAGATAAGGCGCTGGAAGTTGAGTGCGGTCTGCGGGAGTTTTTCCTGGGGGAGGGGAGAAGTGTAAGAGATTCCTTTAAGACCGAAGTGCTCCGCGCGGAATTGCGATGTGCCCTTCTTTCTCCCACCAACTCTATCTCTTTCTCTCTCTAAGGCTGGGGAAAAACTCGAAGCCCCTGTGTATTCAGATGCCCTTCTAGGATAAGGGAGGGTTTGGAAGGGTTGCGGGAAAGGTTAGCAGTGCGGTGCAGTATGATATTTTGTTCGTAGTTTTTATCCCAAAACAAATATTATTTGGGTAAATCTATAGGTTAAGGCAAGTTAAAACAAAAAGGGAGTAAAATCGCTTATGCCTATACTGCCCTAGGATATTTTATTTACGTACACAATGCCCTTATACATCCAATCATACGTCTTATCTCTCTTCATGCCGTTCATAGAGCATAGAGCCTATTCTTTTTCTTCCCTCTCCCCGCTATCCCAAAATTTTTCTCTGTATCATGACTTTCAGCATCTCTTCGCACCTAAGTACCCGATCCAACCACCTTCTCTGCCTTCTCCTCATCTCCTTCAGAGGTTTTCTCTTCCCATCCACTGTACCGAGCATTTCTCCTTTGTCTTAATTTCAGTCTACTGCCCTTTCTCCATTCTCCACTGCACCCGAATTTCAAAAGCCTGCAGTCTGCCGGTACGGTGCAGTGCGATATTTTTGTTTTCGTATTTTGTAGCCCAAAAGATATTATTAGGGTTGTGTACCGGTCACGATTGGTTTGAATGGAAGAGAGTTCAAATCCTCTAGATTTATGCAGGCGCAAGAACCTATCAAGATTTCTTTATTCATATCAGCTCACGTCCTACCTCTCATCATCCCATCCATAAAGCCTATTCTCTTTCTTACCCTTCCCCACTTAGCCAATTTCCTTCTTTCAATCTTTTCCCCCTCATTACGTGTTCGTATCATCTACTCTGCCCTCTCCTAATCTCCTCTTGCGATTAAATTATAGTAACGTGCTTCTGTAATATACTTTAGTAATATACTAGTATTTTATGTGCCGTTACTTCTCATCACAATTTTACACCTCAATATCTAGAAGAAAACATATTTGTCCCCAAGGGAGCGCATTACAAATTCTAAGTTGTTGGAAACTATTAATTGTTCAAATGTTGACCCAAGTTGTTAGAAAGTGTTTGGCGAAATGTTTGCTATAGTAAGTAGAGCGCTTTGCTGTGAATTGTGAGACGTCCGGTTCTTCTGTTATTAAAGTAGCCAGACGTTGTATGTAACTGTGGTGAACTCTTTCTTATGGGATGTTTTTACAACCGTATTTACTTGTATACCATGCGCTATGATGTAACCGGTGCTCCGTAATGTTTACTAATATAATGGAGGAGAAAGTTTTCGTGGCGAAAAGTGGTTGCACAGAAAGAGGTAGACTGCGGAATAAGACATAGAATTGAATCAGTTCAGTAGAGAACATGTCTGATGCTTTCTATACATGATACGGCATATGAACGGGCGAGGTTTTTCGCGCGTATGGTCGTAAATAACGAGCTTTGATATTTAATACAAATTTTAGGGAAATTCATGCGCTTTTTGCTTGCGAAAATCATAATCCTTACTTTTATGAATTTGATAAAGATACCGACAAAGAAGCTTCGGAAAAGGCTCCAAAGAGGAATGTTTATGGATTATTCAGCAAATAGTACAGACTTCAATTAACAGGAGGCTGATAAGATCAAGTATTGACCAAACAATTACATTCATCTGTGAAAATATTAATAAAATCAAAATAATTTCTTTCATGGCTCCGGGTTTGATATTTCAAAGCAGAGTTGCATTATATCGTAAGCTAGTGCAGTAGTGATCAGAAGGAGATGAAATATGACTTTAAGAAATTTAGTGCCCCTGGAGGAAGTATTATGGAAATACATGATAACTTAAAATAAATATCTTCTCAACATAAACCGTCGCTTGTATCTAGTCTAAAGTCCACTCTATTGTAGCTTTATTTTGTAATGGTTTGCACAATTTTTTTTTCATTTAACTTATGTGAAGTTTAGCTAGGACAAATGTATCGTTTCTATAAAATACCGGACCACGTGGTGGGAAGGATTCGATTTTTAAAAACTTGCAAAAAGATGTTTACACTGGTTACTCCTAAATAGCTGTGATAGGAAGAGAAGAAGAATTGACGTATTAATAAGTAGTATTGGTTCGGAATAGAGTACTAGTGAAAGACTCCATAAATAGCAGAGGAGTACAAGAGGAAAGGCAAACATGAAATGAGATCATATTCACTTGTCACTGTTCCGTCTCTATTGACGAGTGAATGTGATTCCATTCCATGCTTGGTTTCCATTTCATATTTCGTTCGGATCTGCTGATTCATTTTTCGTTGTATCCAACGTCTTGAATCACGATACCCGATTGTGTGCCTTGCGCTTTATTTTTGCGATTTCCATATACGCTAGCATTTCTCGGTCCATTTTGCCTCGCGATATTTTTAGAAATTATCGCTCCCATCCACGAGTTGTGTGGGTGACTACCGTCAGAAAACCGTCTCATGAAACAGAAAAGTTCGACCGGATTCCCCGTTAGGCTTTATAACCCTCCTCGGTGATAAAGCTTGTTTTATATTAACAACTACGCAGCCTCGACTGGAACGAGGGCAAACGAGGAAAATTCTCGTGGTTTCGAATGACGTCTATGGAAAATAGGGCTTTTTTATGGAAGAACGTTTGTGAGTTAAGGCGTGATATGATGGTTTCCCTTAGATATGAATTTATATTTAGGGGAATAAAAAATAAATAAAATAATCATAGGATCTCAATGGATATTCTCCATCGATCGCTGGATTTGAGTATCGTGGGAAGAAGCTTTTATAGAGCTAGCTGCGGTATTTTAGATTTATTCTGTGACTATAAAATGCATGATTTCTTTGACAACGAATGCATAAATATTTTTTTAACTAAATTCAGTTTTTATTGCTATCTTAAAGTCAAGTCAACGAGTTGTAGGTGCAATTAATTACGACACATTGTGAATGTGATTCTCAGTTTTTTTATGAATTTTGGGTGCAGATAGTCGTCTCTTTAATGAATTAGAATTTATTTTAGCGGTATAATAGTAAAAAAAAAGTTTTTGACGCAAAAAGATGTTTGAGAAAACTTATTTTGCCGAATTTAATCAAATTATTTATTTATTTTCCCATAATTACCGTATCTGACAGCAAATAATATTCGTATAAACAAATGAATGATCATCAAGGTCTCAGAGAAAACGCAATTTTTTAAACTATTTTAATATACTTGGTACGAAAAACAAGTTTCCACTAGCAGTAATCCCGTATTCTGCACATCACTTTTCTCAGTCCCATAATTCCATCTTTTAAAAAACCTCTCACCTTAACATTTGTTATCTAATATTCGCTTACTCTTAATGAACTCTTGACTGTCTTAATTTTCTTTTAATTTTATCTCATTTACTACTTAGCACTTCATCTCTCTCTTCTGCGTTCCTTGGATTTTGTGTGCTGACTTTAAAGCTTTCAACTACACGTTTAGCACTTTTTCTTCCTATATTAATTATGTCATACACACCATAATTTGGTATCTGATTCTGAAATGTCAATTGTTTTCCACCGCGCGTCTCTTACCGCAATGTGCAGGTTTCTGAAACGGTAAACGGAAGAATCTTTGTAGGCGTAAGCAACCGGCGGACGGAGATTGTTGTCTGTCACCGTTGGACGAGTAAAAGTGATGAAATCTACCTTTGCGTTGCATTCAAAATGACTACTCCCTTTCAACCTTGGTTTAAATTTCGGAACTAAAGAATTGTTCTATATTTCCTCTCGATTGCTTATGATGCCAACCGTCTTGTCGACAATGAGTCATCATTTTCAAGACATCATGAAAGTTTTCAAGAAAACATGAAAATCTTGTCTTAAAAATTACGTCTTATCGTTGAAACTGCGGTAGATATAATGAACTGTAGTATTAAAATACAAAGTTCTCTCTTTTCATCCTGTTTGGATAATTAAAGAAAGCTATATTGTTCTAGGGATTGTGCATACATCAGTCAGATCAGATTGTGATATATTTTAAGTTCTCAAAAAAAAGCATAAAAAGGAGAAGCAATGACTAAGCATAAAAACTGTAGTACAAGCAATTTAACTCCGTATAACAGCCAATCTACATACATAACAGATCGGCCATATTCATATTTACGAAGTATAAGATTAACTCATTTTTTGCGTTGCCACAATCACTTTTAATTTGTGTACCGATAAGAGACAGTTACAAAGGTCCGAAACCAGGATATAAGCGCATGTGCGACGTCATTACCATATTTCAATCTATTCTTCTTCTGCCGATACGATTTTACCATTTAGAGTGTTAAATGGAAAAACGAGCAGTTTGTAGACTTTATTTACTCTCACTCTGCCATCCATGCTTTCTCTTTTTCCCTTGACCTGAGACTTCGCATCGGCGCAATATCTGATGTTATAAATGGCATCTGTAAGAGAGTAACTCAGTCTTTCTTTTTATGGTTTTCTGCGTAAACTGTTGAATATGATGGTGAGACTTTTGACTTAAAATCATTATTTATCCATCTACCATTTTTGAGGAGAAGCGAGATATTTTGTCAGAGTTAACGTGGTCGTTTATCTTTTTTAATCCTGGGACCATTATTTTCAATGGCATTCATTGCACCTTTTTTATCTTGCATGGCCATGGTTAACCGGTATTACCGTTACCCAGATGTCATAGACTATCCTATTACCTTAACTGAAAGTATTGACGCAGAGTGGCGTTGAGTCAACACGAATAGGCTCGTCAAATTCCATTGGAGTAGCATTTTCCATAGGCCGTGTAACATATTGCTAAATGAGACAGATGGTGCCATCATTCTAGCGCATAAACCTCAGCATTACCGCCATGAGCATTGAGAATGACCTTCACGATTTCTGAATTTTTAGAAAAGAGAGGCCCGTGAGAATTATTGATGAAGAAGTTCAAGTATTTATTAGGTATTACCATAAAGCCAGTCTTATTTAACCGAAGCTATATACCAAAAAATCTGGGGGAATATGCAGCCTCTTTCAGGTCAATTCACACTCGCTTCTTCAAATAAGTCACCATTAGTTGTAATAAACAATTACTCTCTCTGCTTCTAATCTCTTTGTATTTTGTATGATGCTGATCGTAGGGACAGGCTTTTAAAAATGGTAAAGGAATGGATTCTTGCTCATAATACTATTTATATTTTACTCTATGTTTCTTATCATAATTTAGTCTAGGCATTATACGCTGGACGATGTGTGTTAAATAATTGAGTAAAATGGTTCATGTCAAGTAAAAATATATGCTACATGTTTTATTGTGGATCATCCACATTTGATATTGAATGTTGGACTAGTGTTTTACAACTTTAAACGTGGACACGTTGCAAAAAATTGTGTGGTTTATCAACTTGAAATTGATAAAGTAGATATTCTCGTTGCGTAAAAAGGCACCTCAATGTTATATTTTAAGGTTTAAATAGTAATAAAGTTGGTAATTAGTTCTTATAATAAGCCAAAGTTGGAGTAATTGTTGGCTAAATACAGAGGAGTAGTCATTTTGAAGTTTTTGCCTTTTAAGTAGGAGAGATACAGTGAGGAGCGATGAAAAAATTTGGAATGAATGTTAAAAGTAAGGGACGCATATGGAAGGAGTGTGCTCCTTTGATTTAATCATGTTGAGAGATTGGATGAGAGTCGAATCGTGAAACAGATGTTTTAAGAGGAGTGGTTGTTGCTAGAGGAAGGCGTAAACTGAGGGAGTCATAGGTGAATGTGAGTGAAGACTAAATATTCCTTTTCTTGTAAAAGTGCTTAATTGCCATTCAACAGAGAGCTGTTCCATGCTATCTTTCGATAAAAATATTTTTGTTATCGAAAAATGTGCGATTTGAAATTGTGTAAGGTCTTTCTGGGTGCTTCTGCGTAGATAAAGTAACTGCCCCTACCGTGATATGTTTTTCCTCCTGTCATCCTTTGGATTGCTTTTTGTGAGCTATGCTCTCACCAATCAAGCCGAAATTACAGGTAATTCTACATTAATTGGCAAAGCTAATTAACTTTGGATCTCCTTTTTTCCCGCAGATACACCTGATTCAGGGTCTTTCAAGCCTTTACAGTCAAACAAATGTATCATTAGCTATTATAAAACCTCCGTTCCTGCATCTGAAACCCTTTCTTCTCTGTTTGTAGCAATGTAATACAGACGAAATGCCTGGATTTCACAGGAAAATTGCAGAGATTGCTCGTTTTTAAAGCGCACGTTTCGGAACAGTGGCATTGATTTACGCTTAACGAGCTCACGGCGAGTACGATGCATTTAAAAAGTAAAGAAAATAAACAAGCGATTGCTCTGAAAAATGTTTGGGATTAGGACAAAAAACATTTCAGTGGAATAAATATGTTTTTTTTTGTTTTCAGGGGTTAAATAGGTTGCTTCAACAATTTTCTCTCAGTATATCCTCCCGCTGAATACACCGGGTGATTATTTTTGCTTTGTTATTCACAGGAAGTAAGTGATAAATGGACAAATAATTGAGCAATTCGCTGACGATGATGATGATGAATGACTGGAGAAGGGAATGGTTCAGAGCGATTGGTTGTGAGGGGGAAGAGAAGGAGGGAATGAAGGAATAAGATTTGGAATCGGTCTGAGCTGTTTTGAACGCAGCCGCCGCCGTCGTCGTTAAGGGAACGACTCTGGGAGGCTTTAGTCGCAATCTAGGTTTATGGCGCGAGGATATTAAAGCAAGCCTTCTCATTCCACTCCTCCGCGGGCTTTAGGGAAGGCTTTTAAGGGAATGCCTTCAATGGCAGCGATATGGAGGAATGAAGAGGGTTAAGGGTAGGGCTCTCCGCCATTGCGATTCATCGACTGTGATGTATCGTTTTGCGATACGTCGATTTCGATATGTAGTGTTGTGATGCATTTACCGTGATTTATTGTTCTGCTGTATTTTTGGAAATTCTACATGATTTCTATATAGTTTTGCAAACTGCGATGTTATGCAATTCAATATGCCGGAGGTATTAAATGTGATATAGATCTTCCATAAAAAAACCTAATTACATTTGTCATTGCGATATCATATAAGGTATGCGCATTATCATTTGACATACCTAGCGTTTCGTCAATGAAGATATATTGCGTTGCGATACATATAATGAGTTACATTGGTCGTTGGTATTTATGGAACAGGCTGCTTGTTGTATTGACTTTTGAACTGCGACGTGGTGCAATATTGGGATACATTTAATCCAATATGTATCATTCATTATAGCCGTCTCAACATATTCGTCAACGGGGTTGCTGGATATAATCGGGCTTTCTCATTGCGATAATAATCTTATGGGCAGTGTGATCTTTCGCATTTAAGTGTGATTCGGTATTATGCAATATGCGACGTAATGTTCTACCGTATTTTTAATGCAATAGCAAGAGACATGCAGTGTCATGCGATATACTAAGTGATGGGATATCACGCATATTTGATGCAGCGGAGCGATACGATATTCAGTGCGATAGCGTGTAATATACCGTGTAACGTGATGTCATGCAGTATTAAACACTATACTTTGTTTTTGATTTGCGATCTAATGTGATAGTGTCGTTTGCAACGCAAAATTTATAGCCCAATTTTAGCTTTAAAATTTTCTTGCCATGGCCCTAGTTAAGGAAGGTTCCACCAGAAAATGACTTTAATATCATTGAACTCAATTAATATTCTTACTTATTCGAGGAAAGTGTGAACTCAATTGTATATCACAAAATCCTACCTATTTACGGTATTTTTTTGCAATTTTTACTTTAAATAACATTATTTTTAATGCATTTAACATGGGGAAAAATATTTTTTTGTTCTAATTCGAACGCCAAATGCGAGGAGAACTGCTCATAAGAACCGACTACTCCCAGGTATTAGAATTTTAATAAAACATGGGCACCTGTCCATTATACATACCTACTATTCAAATAATTAACAAATTACTGCAATATTTGGAGTCAAAAAGCAAAATTCAATGTAAATACTGCTGTAGTCGTTTCTTGTCAGTGGAAAAAACTAGCCAATTTACAATGTAATCATCGAATATATCTACGTACTTTTAACCGAAATTTTGTTTTTAGAAAATAAGGCATTAGAAATATGGAAATTGCATCATTGAAAGTATTATTTTTTTTAAATGCACACGAAATATATTGAGTAAGTTTTTGTTTTGACGCACTTACTTTCGGTGGGATCTCTTTCAAGTGGGATTATGAAAGTCTTTTCCTGACGTGGTGGTTTCCAGACGTGAAGGGGACAGTGGCGTTCGCAAAGCTGTGTGATTGCGATGAAAAGGAAACCTATTACGATGGCCGTACATTGACGTCGCCCTCAAAAGACGACGAGCAAACCTTGTCATAATCTTTCCTTTTCCGTCACGCTACGTCAACGGCAGCCAATCAAAGGAGAGTGTTTTTTTAAATACTCACGACATTCCCACTCTAGATTGTCCATCTTACTTTTTTACCTTTAAAATGAGACATCATTAACCTTATAAACGTAATACACTCCTCCCTTCCGGCTGGAAGACGGCGCCAGACCAAAAACCTCCATTCCTTTCCAACACGTCAGGTGACGTCGATCGTTATCCCGCCTTCAAGAGGACCACACTGTCGAGGTTCTCTCAATAAACTTCACATTGGTTCCCTTCCATGGGATAGGGCAGAGAGAGAATTTTATATATTTATTTCCATACTTTTATTTTGGAGGGCAAAGGAGAGGAAGAAGTGGGCGTAGTCCGCCGTGCGCACGCTTGTTCCTTTCCTCTATTTCCTCTCCCTCTTAATCGATTTCCTCCATCTCTCCGTTCGCGAGCGTCATGGCGTGTTCGTCCGACTCCTTCCCGGCGTGCTTCGCTTATACGCCGAAAGAACTTTTTTTCGCACCGTAGGTTTTTAACGTGTATTTTGCAATGTCTACGCTTCGTTAGGGGCATGAAATGGACGCAATAGTGGGAGAAATCGGTTAATTTCCAAAAAACAATTTTGTGTGGTGTAAAAGCGTTCCATTAAAGTACGACGAATATCGTAGCATTGATGCAGATGGTATTAGAAGCAAAACTCTTCCAACGGAAACCAGTTACAGGTCAAGGTAATTTCAGTGACAATGAAGCTGTTATTATAAGAGTAAAACTCATGATGATAAATGATACTTTTAAAGTTAAAGGGACGGGGTTACATACGGGGTTCGATTTCATCAATTTTTTTTAAGCTTCATTTTCTCTGAGAAATGGTTGTAAAACCTAGGTAGACCAGGATAACATAAGTGACGGGTAAATGCATTGTTAATGCGTCATGTGAAAATGTTTGAGCGGTAGGAGCGATAGGGTTAGAAATGAGTGGGCGATGTGAGAATGTGGAATGGGTGCTCGGGTATTGGACCTATATGAAAGGAGTGTGCCCGTTTGGTTTGGTACTGTTAAGAGAATCGATGGGAATCGAATATTGAAATAGATATACGGTAGTAGAGACAGCGGTGAGAGAGGAAGGGGTGTACCGAGAAAGTCATGGGTGAATGTGGTGGAAGAGATTCTAAAAAGGAGGAATATTAGGAGTCTTAAGTAGAAGAGCAGATGAATGTGTCAGAAGTAAAGCAGGTGTGCTAGCATAGGTCTATATGAAGGAAATTATTTAAATGCAAGCTAGTAATCTGGTCCATATCTAATCCCGAAAATTAAGGTCCGTTGTTTTGTGTCTATCCCAAAAGGAAATGGTGTGACGAGTGTGATTTGCACTATAAAGCTGATGAAATCACACTTGATACGGTGGAAAAATATGCAACCACATGTTTGAAAGACTATCTTTTGTGGAATATAAATATCAATAATGTTAAAATACTAAAAAAACAACAAAGCCTGTTATTTTCAATATTATAAAGATTTCAATTCTTAGTATTCATGCATCCAAATGTTAAAAAAATGTTTTTAGGAGACAATAAATAAATTTTTACATTAATATGTTGTCGAAAAAACCATTTTTTTTTCTTACATTATTGGGTTGTTATTTATAAATATACATTAGTTTTGGTAGTAATTATAAGTCAACCTAAAAAACTAAAAAGAAAAAAAATGTTACTGTTAAATGGGGCTGAATAAAACATTATTTATTTCACTTTGCCATGCTTTCCAATTTCATAGGTAATTTTATATTGTATTCCTACGGATGTAATCATCGTTGGAACGTTTAGGAGTATTTTTTTGTATTTCCATCATTAAATAATCCATTTGGTCCCCATCGTGTTCTCCCTTAAGTAATAACAGATAAATTGTGCGGGGTAAAATAATAACCAAATTCAGAAAATTTTCTGTCTGGATTTGACTCATTTTCATCTTCCCCACCAAACCCTGTGTTCGTCCTTTTATGTGTACCTATCCATTCCCATTTTCCTATGAATGTTTGAATATATATATATATATATATATATATATATATATATATATATACATATATATCTGTGGTCATAAATTAGGAAACTATTCCTATTTTTTGTTCATATTTATAGCGTGTCATTGAATTCATTTCTGATTGTAATTTGATTTTATAGAAAATAATTGCATACTGATGAGCAAATATGGATTCTTTTTACATTGGAACTCAAGTTCAATTTATGGTCATTAGCTCCATTGTGCAGCAACTATATGACATCTCATAAAACTGTGTCTATGAGTTTAAATATATATAGTATTGAATTTCTACATCCGTTACACCACGCGCGTACTCAATTCCGATTTCACGTCTAAAGTCTCTTCTCTTGCATTTCTGACGTGGATATTACGACTAGCATAGTTGGCATGTCATGACTCTTTTCGCAAAAAAAGCTTTTTCGGAAGTATATCGCATTTATTTCTTGTGCGAAATAAATGGCGGTTTCTTCACTATGAACTTAATCCGTCAAAAGAATCAGATTCATTTTGCATTACGAATTTGATAAACAGTGTGGGATTTCCATTCGATTTTCGATTCGATTCTATCGTGATTATATTTGACAACACAAGTGCGCTCGTGCTTTTCATTCATTTCAGACCCTGTGTACTAAGCAGCGCGCTTCAAATCAGATCAGGAGCCGAGATGTTGGCTAAAACAACAAAAGAACTTCCGTTTTTTCATCCTGTTACTGTTGTTTTCGTATAGATTGTCAGTGAAGGTAGTTGGAGTGAAATATCATTTCAGTTAAAACTCGATGGCTTGTAATTCATCTTAAGAAAAAATATCTCACATTTCTAAAGATACTGAAATATCAGCGACTTATTATACTGATACTCGAAATATTTGCCAAGAAATACCAGCCATTTTCTATCGGAAATGGCACGGGTATTCGCTCCAGAGAGACTTCATTTGAATAAGGTGGAGTTTATAATGCATATATATCGTCAGAAATTTAACAGCTTACAATTTGTATGAACTCTCAACTATTTTTAAAAGAAAACAATTCCTCAGCACAGTAATTTTTATTGAATCGCATATAGCTTCCGTTGGGAAGGCGTTTTCGGCGTATGGTGAGAAAAACGTGAGTCAAGTGAAAGACTTATTTATGCGTATTTAGTTAATTACTGAGAATGTCAGTAATTTAAAACAACATTTTGCGGCAATAATAATACAATATTTACTTCATGAATCTTACAGCTGATGAAATTAAAAAATAAATATCGAATACTTCTAATCTCTATTATGAATAGGGAATAATCTCACTCAAAAAATCTTAGTGTAGTGTCAAACATGGATATTATAAGTTTTTACTTACTCTCTGTTGGCGTGTGTTTACACTGGATACTTCAATGCCAAATTAGTCGCTGAAAGCGACTTTTGACGTGGATTAAACGTGTAAACGATTCTGTACGCCACTTGAAGAAGCGTATTGTTGCCAATTTAAACAGCAATCAATCTGTCTCTGCACTATTTTGCGAAGATTTTTCGTCCGATCAAAATTTTCCGAATGCAAAATTTCGCATCTACATCCTCTTTGAGACTAATAATTTTATCCAAGAAACTGGCTTACACTGGATTCTTACCTGGAAACCTTTTATGGAATGCATTAAGAATGAAATAAAGGCGGTAATGTAAGACAATGACACAGCCAATCGAACAAAATCTGATCCATAGATGAGAGTATGCAATAGCGGCCAAATTCGGTAATCAGCAAGGTAATCATCGGTAATCAGCCCTGATTTTGAAGAGCGAGTCGTTATTAGAAACGTCGGAAGGCATGGAGGCTCTAACTTGGTGGAATACCCGAGAAACCATCATTCCTATAACATAATAAGAACATTGCTGATCACGCTAGAAGGATAGTTTCTGCAGAACGGCGAATTTATTATAAAACTTTACCATATATTTATCCAATTGGTTCAAAGTATTGTTTTATTAAGAGCTTGAGGCTTGAACCTTACCTGGCGCACTGATCCAAGTGCAGTTAAGCGATTGGTAGCGATTCAAAAAGACCATACATGACGGTTTATGACCATTGTCTCATTACTCAAGGACTTTTTTTGAGGCATCCATCTCCACAGCCGTCACTCATCCAGAAAACTGCCGTGGAAACTTATAATTCACTTTGAGTATGAGAAATGCGAGTGGGAGAGAAGACATGAGGCTCGGTGGAGCACGTGCTGCGCTCACTACGCACAAGGAGCATTGTTTCACCTCGTTGGGGCAGTTCCGTGCATTTATCTTCTCCTAATCAGTATAACTTTAGGGAATGACTGGGAAGACGTGGAGTGACGGAAGAATACAGTCGGAGAGTGATTGAAGAACTGTTAGGAAGTTGGAAGTGAAAAAAGAAGAATGAAGAAGGAGTGAGAAGAATGAAGGAAAAGGTTGACGAATATTGTAGATTTTGTGTGGAGAACATGCTCTTTATTAGCGCTGAAAGGACCCAACAAAGGAGAAAACTCCTTTACTGAAGGCGTGAATTATCCACTAGATAAGTGTTTTCCAAACGTTTTGGTCCTTGACAAACCTTTAATCAACGCCCCCACCCGTAATAGTACAGTAAAGATAGCTCAACAATTGTCAAAACCCAAACATAAAAAAAAGGTTCTACCCTGTGGCAAACTGTTTAGTACTCTCCTCTTAGTAAGTGGTAAAAAGTTGCACGACCTCGCGCATCGCGCATCTGGTTTAGGCGGGAGGGGGGTGGAAAGGGAAGTGGAAAGGCCAGACGAAGGACGTTGCAAAGTCTTTCGAGCCGGTGGGGCGCGGCGACAAAAAGTTTCTATTTAGATTATTTTGAGTGTTATATTAGATAGAATGATCCTTGCGCAACGCAAAAACAACCCAGGTAATTATTACAGGTGGGGTATTACCTGGGTTGTTATTAAAATTTTTAGCAAGTGATGATACTCTTGAAAGGAATGTCGATGGCGCAACGCTAACTTCAAATCATCGGCAGAAGAAGAGCTTTAGACATATTTGAATTCTGTAAACTGGAATCAATTATTTAAATTATGTACTAAAATTTTATTAAGTCTTAATTCTGGGTTATGGTCAAGAGATTAATGAAATTTCAAATCAATAAAAGTAAAAAATTAACGAGATTGCAGAAATATTTTATATTTAGTAATGTAAAAGTAGATAAGTCTCGAGGTGTCCCGTTCAAATACTTATCTCAAATTAAAAAGCTAAATATTGTCTATGGAATAATGCAAAAATTAGGTGCAGTCGCCAGCAGAATCAGGTTTTAGAGAATTATTACTTTTGCAAAGCGTGATTTTTCCATTAAACTTTTCAAGCAACCAATCTTATGTTACATAGAGGATTTCCAGAAAAAAATTTTCTGACAAACGTTGCATGATTTCGAAGGAATAAAGATGCAGAATAGTGCATTTATCATTTGAAAAGCAATTGAATGGCAATTTCAAGGTCATTTAAAGGGAAACTCCATTTATTTAAACGAAAACCAATTTATTGTGTTTTTTACTGTTAATTTCCCGAAAATAATATTTAACGAAACATATTTATCCATAAACTTCAATTCTGAAGTTGACTAAAACTTGAAGGTGAGGCTACATGCTGACGAACTAATTTTTAGGGTAGTATTAACTATGAAAATATTTCGGACAATAGTTATTTTGTAATCGCAAGGGAGAAAAAATGTGTCAGTAGTTTTTTTTTATTGGAGCGTTTTTTAAAAGAAAAATTAGTTTAAACCAATGTTAATCGTAAATAGAATGATAAATTAGCAAGAATTTAATAAATTCTCAACTCTTACTTTGAGCAATGCACCTTCTTATTTAAAAACAACTAAATAATTTGTTGCGCGTTTCCAAAAACAACAAACGCAGTTATTGAAACAGAATTTCCTTAGAATCGTTAGTGGTGTCCTTCATTATCTCCGAAAACTTTTGGAAACCATTGCTTATTACAAAGTTCGAGAAATATTTCATATGAAGTAGCAATGTTGTGGAGTTTTCCTGCTAGCGAGTGTTCAGTTTACCAGCAGACTGCAGCAAGACCTATCACAAGATTAATTCAAGAAGAATGCAGTCATGTTAAATGTCGTATGTGTCTTCTCCGAGAGGAAAATGGATGCTCTTAGAAAATGGATACTCTTAAAAAAAACTACAGCTGCTCTTATTCGCCGCGACGTGAAATCTCGATTCTACGACTGTTCGCAGTTTCCAACTATTGAGGAAATCGCTGCCGGAGGTTCTAGAATTGCTCAATGTGCTGATATCTGATATCATCGAGCCTACTTCTAAACGGCAAAAACCCGAGAATATAGAAAAGAATAAGAAAATCAAAGACAGAAATACGACGACCATTTTCCAAAGCATAATTTCTGAAGTCAGTCCAAGGTCATTTTTGTCCCCTGTCCATATTGGGACGGCTGTTTCTTTACACTGGAAGTTTGGATCGAGGCTTTTGATCGATATCCTCAGCAATATTGGTATGTGTGCAACTTACAGTGAAGTCTTGAAATATGAGAGATCGGTAACCTCTCAGGATAGTAAAATAATTGAGGATGGAAATGTGCTATTTGTCTTCGATAATGCGGATTACAATGTGCACTCTGTAGACGGGCATAATACTTTCCACGTTATGGGTGGAGTTATTTGTGTGACACAAACGTGCCTCGGACAAAACGTGACTGCCTGTGCCGTGGACCATTTTGGCCTATTTTGGTTGCAAACATATAAAGCCTCCACAACATCTGGTTATTCTCTAACAGTTGCTTCAGACATGGCCTCCATGTGGACACAACCTGTGTCAGCTGTACGTGGTCGTACCTTTAATTTGTTTTGGTTGTGTGGTACCTGTTTGGAAGGCCAGAGATGCAAGCCTGGTTGGAGTGGATGTATGGAACGTATGTATGCAACTAAACAGTACAAAACGTCAGCAGTGATGGCTCTACCATTCATTAATTTAGTTCCTTCCAATCTGTCAACCAAACACACTGCTATTTTTCAAGCTGCCGAAAGATGCAGCTTGAAGAATGTGCAGGAATTGCTTTGGATATGGGTGCATCAACAGAGATACAGTAATTATTGAAGACGACATCGATGAAGTTAATCTCCAACATGATGAGTGCGAATATTTTTAGGTAACTGTTATTTGTTATTATGCCACTAGCTCGTAGGTTGTATATACTACATAGCACTTTTCATTGAAGAACGTGGAATTTATTGAAAAGCATTTATTATTAAGATAAAAAAGTTCCATTCATTTTTGTATTAAGGATTATTCGATAAAGTTTGTAGTTAACCTTATATTTAATCTATCCACATGATTTTATCTTTTTACGAAAACCTAACATTTTTACCACTTTTCCACCCACACCCCTAAACCCGACGCGTGAGGTCGTGCAACTTTACACTACTTACTAAGAGGAGGGTACTAAACAGTTGGTCGCTGGATAGAAATTTAATTTTGGATGTTTGGGTTAAACCCTACTTTTAATGTGCTATAAGCTGTAAAAGGATAATCAGAATCATAGTCAATGGCCAAATCAGGAAGATTATAAAAATAAAATTAAAAGCAATTAGGTTCCATCAAATTCGGGTTTGTTTCAAACGGAGTGTTGTTTCACCATTGGGCATTCATGTACATGTAGCGAGCATGTCAGAACTTATATAAAAATAAAACGAAACTGAGGTACGGTTTTAAAAATACCTAAAAAATAAATTGGTTAATTTATTTAGGTTTGGTCATGTCTTTTTTAAGAAACTCAACTTCCTTTTTCCACCGACGTTTCGCCTTTATATTAAGGCTATTTCAGGGCTACAGTACAATGCAAGGAATACAGTTAATAATAATTATAATACTACATAGATAAAAAATTTTTCAACCATAAATTAACCAATGTATTAATAAAGTGGTCAATAACTATTCAAAGAAACTAAAAAATAAAAATAATTTATTTTGAAAATTAAATTGACAAATTTTAATTTTTTCTTTCAAGGTAAATTACAATTTGCTACTAATATTTTCCATGTCTGGTGAATGTAAATTATAGTAATGAATTGAGTGACTATTGGTCTTTAGGTCATTAAGGAAAAGTTTTAGAACTTTATTAAGTAATACATACTAGTCAAATAAATTTTAATGCGATATATGGACTTGATGAAGGGCTTGATGATGTTTAAAAGGAAGGTTCCCCTCTGGTCCGGACCCCAATCCCCTCTGGTCACCGTTCGGTCCGGACCCCTCCTTCAGCCCCCCCCCCCCCTTGCTTCTTTATGCTCCTCTCCAGGTTATAGGAATGCCCCCAGGGGCGTAAATATTTTTGTAGATGAAAAGGGATCGACGGTGTGAAATTCCTAATGTCATCAGCGCCTATCGTCTTCACATTATATAGTCCACGCTCTCTGAGCTTCTTGTTGTGAAGTCGATGAACTAGGTATTTTTTCTTTAGTTGTACTCTTTCGTGGCTATCAATGGTTTTATCGTCCACATCCATCTTTTTATCTACTTATTGAACATGAAATCCAAAAACAGCCAAGGAGACCTTTACATTGGTTTTTTTAACAAAATGATTAAATAATACAATTACAAAACATAGGGGGTAACGGCCTACCACGATAGAAACGCCGGTTCCCGATCAGTCACCTAAGTTAAGCAACGTTGGGCTCGGCTCGAGTTTGGAGGAGTGATCCTACAATTCTTCCGAGTGCTGTTGCCCCTGTCTGCACGTTGCAGGCAGTGCGTGCGAAATGACCTTAGCCGTCGAAGAACGTTAAACAATAATACTGCTAGTAATACAAAACATAAGAAAACAAATTTGTAAACTTAAGCACTGATTAATATCCATTGAATAAAAAGACAGCTTAATCCACTATGGTAATTTAGGGAGGGAGGATGATAGGAAGGGGATTTATGGCGGAAGTCTGTTGATAGTGGTTGTGAATGATGAAATAGATGACGTTATGTCAATAGATGGGGTATTGAGGGAATTGTAGGTAAGAGGTAGCCGGTAGGTAACGGATCTCAGACTGAGTCAGAGATGGTGGTGAGGAAGATGAAAAATAGACGAATTCTGTATTTTACATATGACGTCGATGTTGGGAGAAGGTCGTTAGACCTGAAGCGGCCATTCATGATTCCGTGGGAAAACTTTATCTCCTATCGCCGCTTTTTAACATCGTTTATCTTTTCTTAGCAGCTGCCATGTGTTTGATATTCTATGCTTGATAATCATGAGCATTGTTACGCGTAGATCTATTGTAAATATGCATTTTTTTAGAACCGACTTTATTGATCCAAAAATGTATGAACGTAAATTTATGTGAACAAATGCTCTATCACCTTACAATTTTGTTCTCTTCTCACGTACATTCAATAGTGAAACCAAATGCCGTTTTGGTCTAAAATAAAGAAAGAAAGATTGCATCTCGTTTTTTACTTCATCTTTCAAGCTGTTTGATGTACTTTATTAACGTTACTACGGGTAATATCTTATATCGCTATATTTAAGAGCGTTTATACTGCTTTATTTAGCGGCTCTAGGTAGAATTTTAAGTCCCGGCCTAGTCTTTGTGTAAAGAGGGCTTATGCTTTATCTTTCTCATCAACAAGTAAAGCTAAAGCGTTTCCATAAACTTCTTCGTTGGTGTGTGTGCTACGATCTCAAATATACTTCGTGCGAGTGCTTCAATCTCAATAACTCCGGTCTTTGCATAAGCGAAGTCACTCAATTTGTAGCTTTAAATCATCACGGCTCGTTACTCATAAAAAATGAGGCTCGTTAAAGTTCATGCTGTCGTTGAACTTGAAGGCCTGGTGTATGTTAAAACTAAATTCCATCTTGTGCTATTTTGAAAATTCTAAACCCTAGAGCGGATATTACGCAAAGGTAATTAAGAAGTTTCAAATTAATATTCCTCACTGCTCGTAATTATATTTTTTATTTGAGTTTTTTTTATCTTATCATGAGAATGTTTTAATGTTGTAGCTCATTATGAATGATAGATGAAGTTTCACGCTGATGCTCTTCGTTAATTTTTATGTATACAAGTATCATTTCTGCACTTAGAAGTTGATACCTTTAAATTCAAGCTTTTTATTGTTTTTAAAATACTTGCTTTATAGTATTTTTGGTATGTCTAGTAAGTTATTACTCTTTTCAATCTAAAACATTTACTTGAGGATTCATGACGCTGTTACAGACGCTAGAGGAAAGGTACTTTGAGAGTTAGTACATAATAATTCTGTTATTTTTAGCTAAGTTTCAAGTGATAGCTTTATTTTCCTTGCATCAGAATTCCTCAAACTATCGAGTTGAGTTAGAGTAAGCACTTCAGAGTTTAAGAAAGTCTCAGAAAAATGCACGTCGTTAATTTTTGCAACATATGAAAATGTTTTCATTCATTAAGCCGGTTTCGTTCAATTTAATTGATTTAATACGATTATTCTGTTCCAGTTGTATTAATTTCTTTAGTTTAAAACTTTAGTCAAGTCATTATTCTAATCTTAGGGTGTTCTAAATTTTTAAAGCATTTAAACTACCAAAGCAAACGATATTCAAAGGTTTGATTCAATTACTATACTATACTAAGATGAAATAAATTCTTTAAACCGTAGTGCATGAGAATTGATACAATATTTACATCAACTCTGATTGGTAGTTATTTTTTAAAGATAATGGCCAAAAACTGTTTAATTTTTGACATTCTGTTTAAAAATATCGCCGGGTTATGCCGCAGTACCTCGCTTCTTTCCATCAAAATCCTTTCATTAAACCGAATTGTCACCTCTTAGAGGAATTTAAACATCTGAATTATTTCCACCACGTGTGCAGTAATGCATCTTCGTCGCCAAACTGCTAGAAGCAGGTTTAAAAGCTCCGCCGGTAAACCAGAAAAAATGTGACGTTGAAGTACTTCAGGCTGAGCATTCTCGTCATTTTTTGTGCGGAGGAATGACTTTTCCGTCACTCCTCCGGCGGTAATTTTCTACGGCATGCGGTTTTATAGACGTATATCAGGAATCTCGCCGTGGAAATGATGACGGTGTATTTTTTATTACAGCTAAGCGGCGACCTTGCGGTACTCTATACTCGGGGGAATGAGGTTCGCGATATGAGACTTTTTCGTGATACTTTTTGCTTTTGGAAAAACTGGTATTTCGGTGTGTGGATTTTACTTAAATGCTTAGCACTGATACGTGTGCTTCTCCTTTCAGCTCTTAATATGTCGCCAACGTTGAATTTGATGCTAATCACATGCGTAACGTTTTCCTCAATCTATATTTATCTACAATATGCTGAGGCCCTAATTAGTTAAAAAAAAGTTTTTACGCGATTCCTACTTCAGTTCTGCAAATCGTACTGAATTAGGAATGGTTTAAACCGTTTATGGTTATTTTTGCATCCGTTGAAAAAACCAAATTCAACCATCGGTACTGAAAACATTAATAGGTATAATACTTTTTTCCGTCCGATTCTTGAATCCGACAACCAATCACAGCCAAGAGGGTGAGTCGAGTTTTTCAAGAGAATACCACGAATGAGCTGGAATCTTGCAAAATACTCTTCGGAGAAACTATGAAAATTGTAGTCGATAAATATGCTCGTGGACTATTAGAAGTGATTAAATGGAGGTTGTTTACCTTATTCGGTAAAAACAGTATTTTACGTATGCCAAAAAATATGGCGAAGTTTGTATTGGTTGTGTGGTGTAAAGAAGGAAGAGAGCTTTCAAAATTTATTACTAAGTGTAAATTTTCATCGTAGCACAACCCCTAACCTGCACAAAGGCACTTTAACTGCCAAATACGGTCCGTCACTGGAAGATTAGAAATATACCGAAAATGTATTTTTTTTTGGTTAATATGTACTTGAATTCATGGACAGAGTGAAAATAAATTAATCACTTTTGATTGGAAATTTTGTCATGTCAATTAAATCCTTTCTAACGTAAGCACATTTCTTCAGAGGCTAGATCTTGCCAGCAGGAACAAAGACTTTGCCGATGGCGGGGAGGGGGTGGAGGGGAAGTCTCTAGCAAGTGGTTCGGGTTGTACTTCAGCGGCGCGGCGCCGTGGTGCGGGGTAGCGCCCTGGGGGGTGGATCGCATTACGACGGACGATATCTCGTAAACGCTTAGAGATAGGTCAAAACAAACAGAAATTCGGCCCTAAAGGGCTCTACTTTCACGTATTTCATAAGGATAGTGCTTTTCCAGACCCAAAAAACTCAACTGAAGGTCCTAAGTACTTAGGGCCCTTGGGGCACGGGTTCCCGTTATTTTAAAGTAACCAAATTTTAGCACGTGAATATAAACCTCATTTGGATCATTTTTAGACTAGGAAAACATAACTTTTCTCAATTCTGAAAAATAAGGGCCGGCCTACTGTTCATAAGCCAATCAATCAGATGGTAGAATATTTTGAATACTCTGCCTAAATAAATCGCCAGGTTTTCACTCACCCCTGCTATGCTTAGGTAAACTATCAAATCCATTTCCTTATTTTTTCCACTTAGGTTTAAATCATCATGTTCTCAATATAATATTAACTTCATTAGGTTACGTATGGTCGGGCAACGGCCTGCCACGATGAAACACCGGTTCTCGATCTGTCACCGAAGTTAAGCATCGTTGGGCTTGGCTGGAATTTGGGGACGTGATCCTTCTATATGTCCGAGTGCTTTTGCCCCTGTTTGCAAGTGGCAGATGGTATGTGCAAAATGACCATAGCCGTCGAAACACGTTCAACCACACTACTGCTACTTATGTTAAACTGTATTTATGAAATGTCTATAAAGGATAAGGTACCGCCTCATTGCCTTATATTGTTTACTTTCTAACCTTCTTTTTACTGTTCTCACGTCTTACGGCCTTTGGTTCACATAAGATAAATATTGTTCTTCCACGTGTATAAGGGATTATGCTGAAGAGGGGACTCAAAAGGTTCGACCACACCCCATAAAACTGGACATTTTGAAGGGACAATGCGTTTGCGAAAAATGCATCCAATCATCGGAGTGGATGTAACTGGTGTAAGAAAATAAATAAAAGACTGACGAAGAGTGAAATATGTTGTTTGGCGTCGTATAGTTCAGAATCCCGGACTTTGAAGGAAGAGAATTAGAATAGGCTGCAGGCGTTTGAGATTTGGGTGTGGAGAAGGATGGAGAAATTGCGATGGGTGGAGAGGAAGACGAACGGGGAAGTTCGACATGGTGGATAAGGTGAGGAAACTGCTTTTGGAGATTAGGAGGAGGTATAAAAAGAGATGATAGGTGTTGGGTAAGCGGGGAAAGAGGTAGAATAAGAATATCACTTATAGGTGGGATAAAGAGAAAGTTCATATGCCGAGTAAATTATTGACTTTAACATACCTCATGTAGTAATATGCTATATTTCATATCCCTCATGATAATGAGTGAACGGTGTTTCAAAGGGTATAGCGTCGTCTTCGTTATTTTTATTGCTTCATGTGATAGCATCTATCAGTATCTTCATCATCATGTGACATTTGCCCTTGAATGTATGTTAATGGCACGAATTTGCATTTATATCGTTCGTTAATGACTTTGTTCTGAAAATTATGTGTTCTTTCCCCTTTTTTGGTGCTATGTAAATAATTTTTTGTGTTCGTTTTTATATCCAATGTCGATTTTTTGGATTTTGATGTGGAAGTATTTGTAAAAAAATTTGAGATTGTTTGCTGATTGGTCTTCATTGTTACCGTTTCAGGTAAGGACAACTCCACTTTTTATGGATTCTCTCCTTGGAAGGAAATAAGAAATTATGGATTGGATGGAGAGAGCAAGGACGTATGCAGATTTAATGCATGAAATGGTGTAAGTACATTGGGACCTGGGGCTGTGAAGATTACCCCTTTTTTCATCTAAGTCTGCCAAAACTGTGAGATTTATTTTGTAACAAATAATCAGGTAGACCACCGCTGGTATGTAAAACAGGAAAAGTTTGTGAAATTGAAACGAGTATGTAAAGTCAAGGAATTTCGTGAAATCTGCGAGAAACGTTATAGATTGAACGCGAAACACTTAACGTTCTCTAAATGAACAACATAGTGTGAGAATAAACGAGAAGAATTGTGAGCAGAAGAAAAATGAACCGAATAACAGAGACGATAACGATTATCGAGAGACTTTAACGAGAGACGATACTTCACATAAAAATCAATGAATTTGGATTCATTACAAAGAAAAATATTTCATCTCTTAATGATAACAAAATATCTACCACTTACCATTGTAGTTTTCGGAATGTTTTCCAAATAAATACCTGCCATTTTCCATGTGAAATTGTATGGGCATGCACTCCAGAGAGATTATATTTAAAAAATTATGAATTTATAGTGCATAGGTAGATCTCGTTATCAATTTAAAAAGGCGAAGTTTGTATGTTTTCTCAACATTTTTTAAACAGTAGGTTTGTGCATCTTTTCAGAATCCCCAAAAATTCTTCAGTAGTGAAGGCATTTCCAGCGTGTGGCGTGAAAACAATGGGTAAAAGTACAATTTTCTAAATTTACATTTATTTGATTACTGAAAATTTCAGTAATTAAAGGTTTTTCGTCGATGATAATACAATGTTAATTCCGTGTTTCTTACAAGTTGATACAATTTTAAAAGATAATATTAATTTGGTCTCTTTTATGACTAGGGAAAAATTTCGGGCGAACTACAGTCAAACGTAGATATATCTTAATGTAATGTGGCTACACATAGTAATCTCAATACGGTGTATCAACTTTACAAAGACCCTAAAGGGGGCTCAGGAATCACGGTGGAAAATATTTATTACTGTGGTGATACATCATATTCAGTTTTACACCGCATTTTTATATTTTGACCGGGAGAACCTGGAAGAGTCGTGGAATTATAAATTTCTGTATGGGAAACCCTGGTTAAACCCCTTGCTCCTTCTCCTTTAAAAGCAGCCAAACGAGACGCTTTGGCGTTCGGGGAGGTTGGAATATAGAAGGTCGTGATGAGTAAATGGAATGCGGTGGATTTCGAACTTGAGATCGGCTGTGTGGGGGAGAATCGGATATTGCAAAAAAGTCGATTCATCGATATCGAAGAGGCCACCTTCTCGCATTATCGAGACGAGCATCACCACCTCATCACCCCGTCATATTCACGATGCCCGTTCCTCATGTATTAGTGACGCACGACATCAAATGTCATGTCGAAGCGTTAAGACCCTTCCCCGCGTCCCTTTACTTCACATTGCCGTTTAAAAACAACTGTCGATACCTCTTCATTTTATAAGTAATCTTAGTGGCATATCTTCTGAAAATATTGAAAAAGCATGTGATGAATTTTACTCTCTCGAAGTTAGGTCAGTGAAAAAGGGCTCAAGAAAGTTCAAACTCCATTTTGTAACTACTAAGACAATAAAGTCACCTAAGCCGCATAGTTACATGGATATATTGAATGCTGAACCATATGAAAAATAACTACAAGCAGAGAATAACTGAAACGATTGCACGGTATTCGAGGAAATATAGCACTTATTTACTAATTTTTACGTATATCTCGGCGAAGATAATAATCACACTTCCCTATACCGGCGAAAAACTTCACTTCCTAGAGGTGTTAAAACAAGATGCTTAAATATTAGTGATGAATTGGTCGTGATTGATCGAATCCCGAGATCAAGTTCTCTTAAAATATTGATCGATGAACTGGATCTCTCCAATGACCAAGGTGTTCATCTTTAACGATCACGATAGGAATGATTGTATGACATCAAGTAGCGATCACGAGATGTGAGACCGGCCAAATAAATCTTGATTGATTATTCTAACGTGAGATGCGTGTTACTTGATTATTCGTGAGATGTAGGCAGTTAAGTCGTGTAAAACCAATCATGAATTATTTTCACTGTCGTGATTTCTCATTAATGATCCGCTGAGTTGCGCAAACAAAGATGCAGCGTTATTAAGATAATCAGTCAACAATTTACATCACGACGCAAATATATATTGCATTGAGAAAGTTTAACCAGTTTTGCTGGCTCGCTTTTTAGTATATAATAATAACATAATTGAATATGAATACCAAATCCGTTACGCTCTTGGCAAAGAGACTGCTGGGTTAAGATACAAGCGGAATTCAATGGAAATTAAACATGATCCAGGTAATAATCCGTTTGTTTATTCGTCAAGCGATGTATTATTTGTGACTGCGTTGGCTATGTAGTGCCGTTGTTTATTAGGTGCAATAGGTTAATCGTCACCTGTAAGTAGTACAATACAATACTATTTCCTATGAATTGTTTTCCTTTGCCGCGATGAGTCGTACATTGTGTGGTATATATAAATATATGAGTCTATGACGCGATCGCTTAGAAATCAAACCTGATACCCTTGTCGCGATATTATGCATACGGACCGTTTATATAAACAGCTGTGCTTCATATAGCCAATGCATTTTAAAAATTCAACTCCGCTCCTCTCTCTTCAATCACTTTTTCTAGACTTTTATGGTGTTGCTGTCAATCAAAAATATTTCCAGTGCTTCATTTGATGTCCATTGGTTTTCATTTCGTCTAAATTTTCTTCCTATGTCTTCCGAAGTACCGTTGTGTTAAAATCAACGGTGTGTACAGCCAGCATTGTATTTTCCCCGGATTGTTTTTGGAATAGGTACAGTTTCATTTTGGAGTACGTGCACATATTATTAACTTTATTCTAACCAGCGCATCCTAATTTCCGAGAATAAAATTTAGTATGTGCCAATATGTCTCCGTTTTATTTAGAGGAATGGTATTTTGAGAAGTTTATTTCCGGAACAATATCGTGATTCCGGTTAATATAGAGCCAGGTTAGATCCAAACACGGATCGAGACATGATAACTGCAAATCATGATAACCCACTGGTAATTTGATTTATACTTCCATCATTATACTTTTTCAGTGAATTATAACTTAAAAAAATGTACGGGCTTGATCAGTGAATATCAGAATGAGTTTCCAGAACAATGACAGTGAATATGATTGCTTGTTTTTGTCGTATTTAATTGTTATGCTATCTATATTTGGGCTACTTCGGTGGGCTGTGGACCAAGGTAACGGGACTCAATTTCGTTTAAATTTGCATAGAGTGCAGCTTAAATAAACGGTACAATTTAAATATCGTAATAGTGTAATTGGTTGTTAGCAAAAAATGAATTACATGAGTGGGTCATTACATCGGACTTAGACGATCCCATTGAAATCGGCAAGGAGTTATTTCAATAAAATATAGAAATAATGACAAGTTAGGTATGTGCTAACATGTTTAGGAAGGCAATTTATGACGTCATACCACCGATACCGTATTTCTTCGTGCAGTAGACGGCGTCATCTCTAATAAAATAGCGCTGGCAATCTGTAATCAACCATATCATCATATCACCCATCAAAATGTGTATTCCGACATGGCTTGTACACAGGATTTTACACCATATTCATTTAAAATTTAATTCCTTGCCAAGGACAAATTATAATTTCTGCTACTACTAATTACTCATTATTGGCCCAAATTAGGATTAATTAGGCTCCATGAAGTTACCATACGCTAAAAACTCACGGTAACTACATTTAACACTATAAAAATACCGAAAAAGTATGTGCAAATTCCGGGATAGTACTCAGTGTGATGGAAAAAGTACTTAGAATGTCGCAACTTTGAAGTAAAATTTCTCCAGGAGTAGCAAATTCATAATTCTACGATTTTTAGTGGTAATATCACTACGGGAGTAACTGTGCTGTTACCGTGGGCCAGCTTCCTGGTCGTGATTAATTAAGTCAACACAATCTCATTTCCATTACAATAATGAGATAAAATAAAGAGATGACTCTGAGGTGGCAAAATTTATTGAAGGAAGTAAATAAAAAAACTATACACTAATATCTATCCATAATACCTACATTGCTTAAGTACTGAAATCAATCATTTTCCTATTACTGAGGATGTAAACTGCCAAACTTAAAATTAAAGAGCATCAATGTAGTCAGTAACTTAACTTCAATTCGCATTGATTGCAAATTTTATGTAATAGTTGAAACAACGAACTAATTGCAACCGCCAGTCTTATCCGACTCTTACCATGATTATGCAACACTTTAAACTCATTTCCTGTCATAACACATTCATTAGGAGCGTATGTCGACTACGTAATACAAATTACCTTTAAATGTAAAAATATCACCACAAGAACATACACACTCAAACATCACAGCTCACATGGTACATATAACATTTGTAATCACTGAATTTCCATATTTTCATTGTCACTTAAGCACACGATAAACCTTCGTTTCAATATTCTCGACTAATATTACGCCTCTTGCACAAGTGAAACAGTTATACCGACTGTAATTGAAAATTGAATTCAAGTCATTACAGTCGGAAAATTTGCTTCAAATTCTTATAGCAAAATAAAACGTTGATCGGTTCAAACTACATTTTTAAAAAAATTTCACAGCGTTCCATGCTACTATTTATCATTGGTTTTATAATGAGTTTTGAAAAATTTGCGGTCCATAAAATATGTCACTCTTCAATAGTTGTGCAATCATAAGGGATATTTGTAATATTCTTCTTAATTATGTTTAAAATCACAAACCAAGAACACTGTGTAAGAACAAAACAGACCTTCGAACGTATTGCACAATTGTGCCTTCAATTGTTTTCGAAGAATTACCCAAAACTCCACGGAAACCGGCACTAAACGAAGTAGCTATACACATCGGTCATGATTACAGTATATAATCACGAATGGCCAACGAGAGCAGCGTTCGTTACGATTTTGTATCAATCACGACTTTCCTGAGATCGTAGGCAACTTGAACAGATCACTAGCTGGAACATCAATCAATCATGACCGTACACTCACAATAGAATCACAAGTGGGAGTGATAGGCGTGACCAAGATCTCTCAAAAGACCGACTTTGCCCATCACTAAAAAATATAATTGCTTCAGGCTGGACCTGGTGGAAGTTGTCAATATTCATGAAGGAATGAAACACTGTTTGATCTTCCACAGATTTATGTATATAGTACGACGCGTTTAAACACTCAGTGGCATAATCATCCGCGCATCGTAAGACCTGTATGGCTATCACCTTGATAACCTTCACTCCCGGGGTTCTGCAGTTTAAATACAGTCCTCATTAAGCTTGTTTAAATTTTCATGCGGTTATGGTTTACATAAGAGGATGAAATCGAATAGGTAGATAGGGGCCTGCGTCCGTGAAAGTCTTGATGGCATTCACTATTTTCCGGATAAAATTACCTTAACCTGTAAATCAACTCTTATTATAAATAAATTTAGTAACTATCATGCATTGCACATGGCTCACAGCGGTAGGTTGCGCGATGAAGAAGCTTAAGGGGTCAAGAGAGGTAGCGACGGAGTCAAATACCGTTGAGAGAACGGCGAAAAGATGGCCCTGTTTATAGGGAGGGATAATGCCGTTAAAGGTTGGATGGGGGAGAAGAACGGCGGTTGGGGGTGAGAAGACTCGGGCCGGGTTGAGGTAGTAGTCGAGGTCGGGTAATGTGTGGACCATGAATACGGAATGAACGTCTTCCTCAGCTCTGGGTATGGCGCTCTTGGCAAGCTGGTCCTATCGACGTATTGCGGCGACGTCCTAAGTTAGGAGTGGCCTCCCATCAAATCGCATGTCACTTTTAAGAGGATCGCCTGTTTATCGCTATCGCATTATTTTTGGCTGGCCTGATCCTGCCCCTTTACATCTATACCTGCATTGTATTCAGGGTTGCCAATACTCCCCAATTTGCCGGAAGACTCCCGGAATAAAATTATGAGGTAATTTAATTTAGTTTTTAAAACGGAAAGTTCATGTAAAAAAATAAATATTGAGGAAATATTTTAATCGTAAATTTAGCTCAAAAACACTTTTCATGGGCACATTTGGACGCTGCGATGGAAATGGCACGCCGTAACTTTGGCTCTAGGCTGTAAATACCAAACCGTATCGCTTTATATTCTCATTAAACGTCTATATATTGTACATGTGCATAGAATATATAAATTATTGTTTGCTTTAAAAGTTTGCCTTCACTTCTAAGATAATTGAAACATTCAATCATTCGCCTTGTTTTAGGAACTCCGTTGCCTTAGAGCGAATTTTGGTATATTATTAGAACAGAGATTTATCCAACCACATCTTAAATTTCTTGAAGCCATTATCTATAAGTCCAATGAAATTGTTTGTCTTTTGGACGTATATGCAAGTCCTATAGATATGTTCTTAACAATGGAAAGAAATAATATATGCATGGCGTTTCTTGGCGATCTCACCTATCATGGTTACCATGGTTTTTGGAATAATATTTTTGGAATATTTTGCTATTTTCTTGTCGTACAAAATGAAATACGTTTTGAAAATTTCGTTTGACTTAGTTATGAGACGTTAAATATCAGTTTACTGCCTTCATTTTAAGAAAATTAAACGCTGATACACAACCAAATTACAAAATACTTATTCAAATTTCTTGATACCCGTATAAAGATGATTTCCTTCCACTTTATTCAATAAACGATTACCTTCCGGGTTGTGTATTTGATCGTTGATTTATTCAAGAATGTTTATTAAAATAAACTTTGTAGATATAGTTAGAGGCTCCTAACCAACCTCAGGAAATTGTATTAAGAATGCGTCAACTAACTTTTCCAATTCCAATGAAGAAGTAGTGTTTCGTCATCCAAAAAATCATATCTTTAGTTAGAACTTATTCGGGGTAAATGCTTATTTGGGAGGCTTTCGTCCCGCCAGTTAATTTTATTTTGCATTTCTCAGAGCTTAGCTTTTACCATTAAATAACTTCCAACTATTTAGCATACTATTTGAATTCATAACCATTTTTTAAAGGCAATTAGACTAACTTGAAGGGAATAGTAACGTATCAAACTTGAGAAATTCGTTTTTCGCACTATCCTTGCAGCACCCGAAAACACCATTGAACAATTCCTTCGTTCTCGTCTCTCAGCCCTCGGGCTGCAGTTGTCACTTATTTTGGTGAAGACGTATGGTAGACATCCCATACCGGGACGGTCGCCATCCCATACCGGCGTCGAAAACTTCCTCAAAATATCCAAATTTGGTGTTTTTTCAACGTTTATTTATCTAAAGACACGTAAAATAGGCGTAAAAATCTATATTTCCAAAATGCGCATTACTTTTTCTCTAATTTGTTGTTATCATTATTTCCTCAAGTATTCTAAATGTTTTGCAAAAAGGGTTTTTGAGCTGACAGGACGAAAGCGAAAATTTACCCTTATTTGGTAGTGATTAAATTTCACATAGGTGTTGTTCAATTATTAGGAATCTGTCATCCTATCCAAAGCAGTTGATATTATACTTAAACTCTTCCTTCCGGAAATTGAAAAGAAAACCCTGGAAAAAAATACCCTGGAATCAACTTTTCATGTGTTGACAAGCCTTGCGAACCTTCACAACGGCGGGGGGTGACACAAATCACGTTTGAGTTTTACGAGTAAAATGAGTGCTTCATGCATTTATATTTACATCGTATTAAAACATTTGGCAATTTTAAAGGTAGTTCTGCTATAGTCGCAAATTTCACTTGGGAAAAAGAAATACATTTCAATTGGCCATCATCATCAATTCAAAGAATGGTTTGCTGCGGCTCATCTATTATAATATTTTTTCAGGTGACAGCTTAATTTACATCATAGTTCTGCATCTTGACATCTTTTATATTTCGCTTCATTTATTTCATTAATTAGTATCCCTTGATTACTCTTCCTAGTCGCTGCTCCACCCATTAGATTATTGAGAATCCTGTTGTGTATCACAATGTGTTTTATCCGTTTAACCGTTTAATCCATCTGTGAACTCAGTAAGTCCTGTTTCTGTTTCCACGCTCGATGGCGAATGAGGGTAAGTTGTTATCAGAATCCCTCGTGGACTTAAAGCGAATGTTGATCGACCAACCCGCATAAAGGGTTTTTGGTAAGCGCCTAACGGGGATATCGGTTATCGAGTCTCCTCCGGCCAGGCAAGAAAACTCGTATTTCCAATACCCTGCATACTACACTGACTACCTGTACAGAATCAACGTGGCACCTTATTCATCTCCTAACTGTTTACCTGGGACTTATTTTTCTCTGTTGCCATGCTTAGTAAGAACGTCGCTAGGCTGGTTTAAATCTTGATTTTTAAAAAAGCTTGTTTTACGATAGTGATTGCAGAGCAAATTGGGGGATTCCAAAGATTGGTTGACTGCAGCCCTCCATTCTTAATGAGAAGAAACTTCTCTGTAAAAACCAGTGTTCGGAAAAATCTTGTCATACTGAGTAATGTGACAAGTGATGGTCATTTCAAGAAAGCTGTAGGGGCAGAAATCTCTGTACATTCTATATACCGTGATTATTGTTAATTTTGTCGAACTGTAGTCCTAATACATCCTTAATACCAAAATGGCTTATAACTGCAGGCTTTAGGATGGCCAATAACTGTACGGTTTACCCTATCAGCCTGTTTGCGGCTTGATCGTGGGATTCCTCCGCAAACTTTGATTTTATAAATGTGGCTGAGATCTCATTTCCATCAAGCACTTTACGTTAACTTTGCTTTTCACCCGTTTTTTACATTTCTAAGTAAATATTATAATATTCGGCGTTCTTCTCTTAAACATTTTGTTCATATTATATATGTGCCTTATAATATACCTTATAATATTCTTGCATTTTGCTAAAGATGCCAAATATGGAAATCCTTGACTCAGGGGTTAAATGCGTTTTCATTTCCATAAAATCTGAATTTAAGGGAATGTTGATAGTTTATCGGAATATAAGGAAAAAGAAAAAGACACCCAAATTTATGCATTATCAATAGTAACAACAGGAATTCATACACGTGGAAAAATACCTTACCGTTCAGAATTAACAGACGAAAAACCAGAGGCCTGCCATTTTAATTTTTTTCGACGGTTTTACGATAAAAAGTCTGGGTTTTATTTAATTTTCCGTAAAGTGCATGTCAGGGCATGCCTCATTTACTGTAGCCGTGAGGGAAAGAGACGTTTGAGTTTTAACAAAAGCCGAATTTGGTGCCATGCTGCCAGATAATTATGAGGGATATAAAGGAACTTGAAATGAACCAAATTGGCGGAGAAGTGAGGTTAACTACACACAAAAACAAGGAAATAGAAAAAATTGATATATATGGACAGAAATGGATAGAAATGAACAGAAATGTACAGAAATCGACGGAAATAGAAGGAAATGGGTGAAATGGAAATGGGGTGTACACATGTTTTTTAAAGTTTCGTGACCCTTGGATAGTGTACAATGAGTAAGGCAGTAATACACCAGTTGGAACTTATTTACTCTGAATTAATGAAATACGCGAAAGGAAGAAAGAGAAAAAGGAATATAAAGAAGTCCCACTCTTAATTATTGGTGTAGTGAGTCTTAATAATTCTATAATTATTATTTATTCATTTAATATGTAACTATAGTTTACTGCTTTTGGTAAACTTAAAGTGTAAACTCAGATTTATAAGTTATTTCGAATGGTATCTTTAATATATTGTGCATCAATGTCTGATGAAACGCGATAAAATTGGAGGAAAATTAATACATTGATATAAATGCAGTTGAAACAATTGTTTTCAGTAAAAACATGAAATCTTACGGATTCAATCCATTTAAAATGGAATAGTTTCATCATTACTATTTATTTCATATGCATTTTATTGGCTATGTCTAAAAAAGGAAGAAAACAAGAAGCGGTCAAAATGACCGCTACCGGCGCTTTTAGGTGTGCGAAAAATGTGGCACTTCTATTGTTAACAATTTCCTTTATTATGTAGAAATGTATTACTTGGGAAACGAATTCTTGGGCATATACACGGCTGTATTGGAGAGATGCTGGGTGCCTTCGTTCAGGAAATTTGACTGTAGGAAATGGAAAGTAGCATTGTAGGGGGTAGAAACCTGGGATAGTGGGGTATGTGTATGAGGTTTGAGATGAGTGAGCTGCTGAGTGAGATTATTGTTATTGAGGGCATATGAATAGATCACAAGTAAATCTTTGGAAACTTTCTTTATCTTAGACCCATATGGTCATACAACAAACAACATCACCAACGTAAATATTATAACACCGTCTATGGTAACACCAGTCGCATGTCAATAGTACGTAGTACCCGTTAACTTCAACCAGGTCGCGCCACCATACAGATTAAAGCTAGGTAGAAGTGTTCCTATGAGAAATTGCTCTTCCAAAGCCACCATGCCACTGCTTTACAACATAGATAATGGAGGCATCGCGATTTATTGAATAGATAACAGCTCTTGCGGCTGTAAAGGGTGGTATATCCCCGACCAGGCAATGAGAAGGTTTTGGGATCGTATTCTGTATCGGGATATTATGGTTATTTTCGTAACAGGAATAAAACCACATATTATAGCGTAGCATTAATGCATTTCTGGCAGGTAGAACATTGCTACATATCATAAATAGCCATTGATTTCCATTTGATTTCCTTGTGGCACCATTATACAATATTTATTTACAGGGTAATCTGCAAGCTAAGTTAGGTTTAAATGTGAAATAGTAAGAATCCTGTGGATATTTACAGCCGTCTATCTTCCTTTCTCAATTTCTTTCTATATCCCATCATATGTTTTACCTCTTTTCGTCCCATCCATACTATTATCCTTCCACTTTCACCTTTACCCAAAATTCTCTTTCTCCATCACGGACTTCAGCATCCCTTCACCTCTCATTATCTGCTAATCACCTACTCGGCCTCCTTACTTCCTTCAGAAGTTTTATCTCCTCACAAACCATACAAGCACTTCCTCGTTTGTCTTCCTTTCCGTCCACTGCACTTTCTTAATACCCCTTCACTCCCTCATCTCAAACGCCTCCAGCCTATATTCGTCTTCCTTCCTCAGATTCAACATTTCACTCCTACTTGGACAAAGATGGAACGCTACACTCCTTATTAAACTCTTGGCCATCCAATTCTTAACACCCTTACCCGAGGCTTCCTGCGTTGTATTTCCCTTTATGGATGTGTAGTAATCCAGGCATCTACTCGGTGTGGGGAGGGGGCGGTGAAGATGGGCGAAGAGAAATGAATGCGAGCTTGTGATTCGAGAAATAAAGGAACCATGGAGACTTTCACCAGAGAATCATGTGCCTCCTCTTATTCCGGCTTTTTCAATCCATTCAAGAGGAGGATTTACCCTTAGAGGATGTCCTTTCCCTCTTAAGTCCCCGTCCGTCCCCACGAGTCGATAAAATGTCTTCTGAATGAGTCCTTTCCCTCTCACATTGGCCCTTTCAGAGGGCTGATGGTAATTGGGAAGAGGTAAGCCATGGCTTCATGGTAACTAATGAGGGGCTAAAATGAGAGTTCTTATATTCTCACCACCACGGAGAGAGTATGTTATTCTTTTAAAGGATAATTTGAGATCCTGCTCAATAAGCAATAAAAACACTTTCAAAATTGGTCAGCCGAAGAGGCATTTGGGTCCACCTTGATTTGAAGCATATTAAACTTATGACGATTCTGGATCCTAATGGAAGGTTGCATCATGTCCTTCGCTCGACGTTAACTGGAAGATAACGTTGACTTTTCCTTAACTTTAGTTTAACCGAGAGTTTGGGTTTTACATAATACATCGTATATCGGGTTGGTGACGTGAGCGCTATCCATGGGAGGGCACATTACCATCGTTTTCATACTGAGTCAATATTTAACCAGAGATTATACAACATGGAGTTTTTTTCAGCTTTCGTTGTGTATATGAAGTTTTGTGCATAGCTCTTGCAAACGTTGCTCCGAAGTGGAAGATTTTGGGATATGGGCTACGGAATGTTCAAGATTATGCAAAACGGGGGAGGAAACTTTGTAATTGCAGCCAACACACGCGATTCGAAAAAGGGACGACTCACTATTACCAGCCGTCCCGTTTTGACTAGTCTTACAGTCAGACCTCATAATTTTGTCCTTATTAAAGTCGCAGTGTTGAGTGATTTTAACCACCTTGCCTATTAGTCTTCTGTGTGTATCTCGCGTCTTTTTCGTGAATTATTTTGATCCCCCTGCCTCTCTCTCTCACACTCTCTCGTTGCCTTCCTCTCTTCTGCTCCTTCCTTTCCTTTCACCCCCTCCCATTCTACCTCCTCTCCTTGCCCCGTGGGTCTCTGCCAGGAACTTTTAATCGAGCTATATCCATTACTTTCTTGATTCAAAATGTCATACCTTTTTGAAACATACGAGTATTTTTGTTCCTTCTTAACCATCATAGGGCAATTTAAATAAACTGTAACAATTAAAAAATGCTCCTTGCGTATATGATTTAAACTAAACTCATCATAAAACCAAAAAATTAGCTATTTATCTTTTAAAATATCGATAAGGCTTACTTTTGCTTTCATATATGTATTTGACAATATGCTCTCAACTTTATCACAGAAGCAATTGAAAACAAGGCCTAATTTATTTCAAAGGTTGTGTTAAGGTAATATTTCATGAGGTGATGTACGGCGCTTGACACTTTTTTCCTTATAAGCGGAAGCTCTTTCCTGTTGTATATACGGCTTTTGATCTAGATTCTTTACATCTCTCTCTGCCCCGTCTACGTTTCTGGTCTTTTAATGATGACTTTTATCCGTTCTTCAGCTTGAGGATAATTCCTCGGGTGTAAACGAAATTTCGTTAATTGTAAAACAGCAAGAAGTTGAAGAGCGCCGAAAGGCTTAGTGCATTAATGGGGACACTTTTTCTGAAATTTTCTCAGTAAGAATTCTTATTCCGTGTTTTTGTGTGTAAGAAAAGACTATTTGATTAATTCGTCGAATAATATTCCGTTGTTTGTTTATGCATTATATTGCTGATATTTTTCCTTGTTTTATACTCATTTGTGTCATTTATTTATCCCTTTAAATTTTATTAATTCCGGTTACGTTTGCGAAGCACCATCTTTCCGGTTATTTTTGCACCTCTCCATTGCACAAAGCATTATAGAGCAACCGGTTCTGCTGTCAATTGTTATTTAGAATCGAAAATTTTGGGTTCAATATTTATTTAATTTGTGTAAGGCAATGTGTGAAAGAAAATTGTTGCAGGTGGTGGCCTATTTCCATTATTTTATTGCAATTTCTTCGGTCGAGAGAGTATCATAAAATATTTATCCTGAAGTCAGTCGAAGTGCCTTTCGTGCTAACTGTATCGATCATCTGAGTGGACGTCATCTTCTAGTGACTTATGTCTATGGCATGTGTAATAAAAATTGACGGCTTTTAGGTCCTTGCCTGATAGTTCAGTTGAGTTCGCTTTCAAATTAATGGGGTAGTGCAGCATTTATATGTGTACTGGGTGCATTAGATGGAGATCCAAATTCGTTAAATTGGTGAAGTGGTCCACTTCAATTTTTCTGGAAAATTTATGATACCATATCTGAGTCCACCTGCTCCCAAAACTTGTGATTCTTGCATTTATTGTCACATATGTAGCATATATTGTCACATATACTGCCATATATTGTGAACCTCAGGCACCGAAATAATCAATCTTTTTTGCACTTACTGAGATTCTTGTTTCTATTAAAATTGACATTGAAACGTGAATGAGCGTATTGTGTCATTCTTTACGCTTGTTTCTCAGAGCATCATTACACGAGGTAACTTGATGCTTTTGCGTACCTTATCCATGTCATCTTGTAATGAAAGTAATGGAATTATATTGTTGATTGTAATACGGAAAACGCTGAGTTCAAGTGGAGCTTTACCACTGGAGAACGAATGAAGGTAACTTACCATCAGTTTTGAAGATAGCCTTCTCTCATATTTTTGTGTCACCGTCATTTTTTTCTTATTTTTACCAATTAAATGGATGTGCGAATATATTTATGTTTCTATTTTGGAAGTATCTGCAAAAGAAATTTACTTTCGAAAATTCTACCTAAAGATGGAGAAGAAAAGGATGTACATGGAAAACTTCCATACCCACCGTAATTACGCATTTTATGCTCTCTGGCTGTCGTTGGAGTAGCGTGTAAAACGGCACATGTAAATATCTTAGATAAGTGATGGTTGACGGAGATTTTTTTTAGAACTTGGACTTGGCGCTGTTATTTATATGGTACCGTTTTTTAAGTTTGCAAGTGCTCCAAACTTTGCGTTCTCGTTGCTTTAAATGTGTGAATAAAAAGTATTCCTCAGCGTTTTCGCTCAGGCGCTTCACCACCACACTGCCCGTGGGCCCGTATCTGCGTGTGTCCGCTTCAGTGCTTGCTTGCCTTCCGGCACGTTTACAAACAAAACGCATCCTCCTCCCTTTTTCTTTTGTATCCTGGATTGCCCCTTCTCTTTTGACTGCAAACGGCGTCGGTGGATAATGCCTACACCTGCGAGGATTCTCCGAATGGGAGCCACAGCGGAAATCTAGATAAGGTATACAAATCCTTACCTTTCTACTCCTTTGCTGCCTTTCACTAGCACCCCTATGCTGCTCCTTAAAATGGATTTTGTTGCTTTCTTTTTAATATTTTTTTGCTCTCGGACGATTCTGGTGGTCCGAATGCCCCATGCGATCCCAATAAGCCATTGGCTTGTCTTCAGGTTTCTCAGGGGCCAAACCACCAGTCCTGGACAAAAACACCCATGCCCTGGACATGTGAATAACTGACCCTGGCGGGACTGGAACCCGCGACCCTTTCCTCCATTCTCCAACGAGACTTCCCTCAGAAACCAACCCACCTTACCTTAATGACGCAAATTATGTCAGTTTTCGGTTACTTCCCCAGTTAACTTACCAACCATGCAAAAGAGATTTAACGCAATGGATATGTGGTGCTATCGAAGAATGAGAAGATTAAATGGACGGACAGGTTCGTCCTACCGTCGCGTCGTAGGAATAAGTCCTACAAAACTTTGACAGAGAAGTGGTATGGTGAAAACTCTCATAAGAGAAAGATACCAAGAATCAAAAAAATGTTAAACTTTTTGCGACACAAGTCTATTAAAAACAATAATGAAATGAGAAATGAATGGAAACCATTGCAGGGAAAGACCAAGAATGGAAAAGTTCAGGCAAGTTATGAAGAAAGTTTAGAAATTAATTAGAAACAAATTGAATGGCTCGTAAAGGAGAGTGGACAGCTGCTGCAAACCAATCTTCGAATTGATGACTTCTGATAATTATGGACGTCTACGCATCCAAGCATCACTTTTTCATAACTTTTCCTCGTCGCTCACCTATCTTTTGTTCCTCTCCAATCTTATTATCTTCATTTTCATACCCTTCTTTTCCTTCATCTCTTTTTTCCTCCCCATATTCTTTCTTCTTTGCACGTCTTACCTCTTTTCCAAGCGATTTTCGATGTGAGGAGAAAAAAATAGCGGAAGAACCCTGGCTCATCTCCCGTCCATAATAATTTTATTACCATTCTTCCGTGAGGCTCTCCATTCAGCGTTGATGGTCACGTCCAAACCTCGAAGGATTCGCGGAAAAAGGTGCTCCTTCTCATCCCATGAATGCTATTCTGGGTGCATAAATCATCGAACCGCTCCAGAAAAGTGATGGATTGTAGTTGAGCAACGCGGGTTGTGTGGAAGGAAGTCTTCGTGGACCATTTGACCTGTGGGGCATTCATAGGTCGGCGTGTATCTATAGGTACCTACTGTCATTTCGCCGTTTCCTCTTCGCTCGGTAATACATATTCCATCGGGTAAACTTTACACATGTATTTCCCATTTTCGAGTTGGGCTAGTCCGAATTTGCTTATGATGTTCGACTTAAATCCTGAGAAAGTGGTGAGAAAGTATGTAAGGAGCTTGATGTGCATGCAAATGCTAGAGGAGAAGGGGTTAAATCGGTATAACTATTAGATTTTTCATTCTAATATTCTACCAGCTGATTGGTAGGTTCTTGGACAGTCCCCACTGATTTTAGAACAGTCCATAATTTCAAGTTTTTTGTTTTAATTGAGATAGTATTCCGTGGCCTTACTCAATAATGTTTTTTACGTGACACCATCACTTCAGAGGCCGCCCCACTGGAGCCAGACGCCTTTTGCAGCCGCCTCACTCAGGTACAGACGCTGCGCGGACTACAATTCGTCTGTCTCCTAACCTTCGGCCAATCTGGTATGGGTGCCCCTACCAGGAGCATTGCTCCCGCCAGTTCAGTTCTAGGGGTCATCAGAGCACGCAAGCCACGACAAGGTTGTAGTCCAAGGGAAAGGATTGGATTATGAAAATTAAAAATATCTCTACAGTTCCATTTTTAATACAGATTAATGAAAATTTCTTCTTTACACTGAGTGGGGTCTGAGTCCCTTGCATATAGGGACTTCCTATTCATAGTATAGGTGGTCCACGAAGGCCATCCATTATCAACCGTCGTCACTGAGCTTGATTGGTTCGTTGCAGCTCTATTTTACTCTCTGCTAACCGTTTAATTCCACCATTGGTATCATTTTTTAATTCCTCAAAATGCAGACTATAATGACCATCCTTGACGCTTCTCGATGATTACAATCATTCACTCCTCCTTCCGATTATTGTTTGCACTAGGTTTATGACTTTGTGCAGTAATTTAGTCCCCTCTACTTCGCAGAGTTTTTGTTGAACATCTTTCCTCCTTAGCTTTTCGTAGGGCTACTTAATCATTAACACTCCCTTTTGATTAGTGTGTTTGTTGAGTAAATTGTGAGAGATGCATGGGAATAAGTTGAGGTGGCTGTTAAATTTCTAGGAGAGGGGGAAAATTATGTTAGAATGTTGGAGGACCAATTTTTAGTTTGCGGATCGGCTAAGGAATTGCAGTCGTAGTTAGAAGCGTCGAAGAGTTGGTGGAAAAGATATTACATGAAGCTGAGTAATTAATATATGGAGGATATAAAGACATTAAAATATTATGGCTGCCAGTACGATTAAAATCAGGTGGAAATAAAAGTGGAATGTGCCAGAAGAGGTGGAATAATTTTGCTAATTAGATATAATTTTGACTAAACTATAGGTATACAGCCCTGTACATCTGGAGTGTGGCCTCTTTATTGAAGGTAACTGTTACCTGTGAATTGCAATTGCTGGCAAGGATAAAGGCGGTAAAAATAATAAGACAGGATTAGTGAAGAGTGAGATAGATTGATAGATATATGAACTAATTTCTTAGGTACGTGAGTCAAGATTGAGTCACTCCTTTTTCCTCCAACCTCTGGTCACATTGTGTTTCAAAGTACAAATATTTTATTATATCATAAATATAAACATAAAATATTAATTCCAAAGAGAAGAGTGTTCAGCCTACAGAAAAATAATGGATTATCCTTAGGAGGTAGAAATATTTACTACCAGGAAATACATGGATTAGCATAACCAATAGTCTACATCTTAACACTTACTCTCTATAAATTGACATGATAGTATATCAAATATTGACCGAAATTATAAAGATGAAAGTATTCGTGTGAATAAAAATATGACCCTAATCCGCAAATAAAAATTCCACTCCAGGAAAACACCCGAGCTAGAAGAGGGAGTAAAAACCTGCAAAACCTATTCATGGAGAATCTAATGCAAGTTACACGATAAAATATAAAATAATAGTTTATTGAATTTAGCAATGAATGGGCCGATAACCTAGATATTTTGGATAAAATAGACTGAAGTGATCAAAATAGGGCGTAGGCGGGTATGCATTAGGATAAATAAAGTAATATGGACGAAAAGTGAAAGCAAAAAAGGTTCATACGTGCTGCGGATATTCAGGGAGGTAAAGAGGTTGTTGCGGGATGAGGGAGAAGCAAATTTAGTGAAAAGCGCATGTTATTGGAGAAAACTGGTCGTGTAGGAAAGTATGCTAGTTTAGCCAATATGATAATGCTGTAAAATACGCCGAATGAATCAACATTCCGTCCCTACATTCCGAATTTCATGTCATTAGTATGGTCTTCATTGCATCCGTTTAGAAATTAAAAATTTTTATGGTCAGAGGTATGAACAAATTAATTGTACTCGCATAAAATTGCGTGAACTCAACTGCGCCTCAGTTTCCGTTAAAAATTCACCAATACAACTCGTTTTGTGAGGGGCGTGGCCAAGTAGTAATGAGAATGGTAAGCGGCCTAAATTCACTGGCTCAACATAATTTAATGTCGTTGGAAAATTATCACAGTAAAATGAACTATCGATTTTGACCAATCAAATAACTTGTTAAGGATATGTAATTATTTTCACTGGCCCGAAATGGGGAGTATTTTTTATAATTTGAACCTGCATGAACCAGTTAACATAAATTAATTAAATATTTACAGTTAAACAAACCGTGAAACTCCTATTAGCGATATGTTATTATTAAAACGCCTTCCATTATGTGTGTAATACTGTGTAATCAACAGATATGAAATAAGGATACACCATTGGAGTGCAGCAAGTACTTTATTCTCACGTTTTTCAGCCTACTATTATGTTTATTCGGAATTTGACTAAATTAAATATTATTAAATATTATAAACTAACCTAATTATTTTGACTAAAGATGGATATCTTGAAAAAACGTTTTTCAACACAAGTGAGGTATATAGAAGAGTAGTAATGATCCATTGAAAAACTATGCCAACCGGTTATAAAGGTGACTTTTTTCACAAGAATAATATTTTATATTCAGAATTTGTAAAAGCCAAATCGTGAAGGATCACTGGATGCTTGAACGAAACTATATGAAAGATCCGATAGATACGGATAGAAGCAAAGTCTAGAGTTTACAAGGCCAGTAAGACCAGTAATGACATATATTTTGGAAAGACAGACAAGCACAGCAAAAACCAGAGGCTACTGGCGACTGGTGAAATGAAAGTACTACGGAAAATCACCGGTGAAACATTACTGGAGAGAGGAATGAAATAATAATGTAGTAAAAAATTCCAAGTAAAAAACATTAACGAGTGAACGAGAGCACGAATGGAATACTTACATGCAACGCATGAGCGATGAAAGAATTGCAAAAATAGCTCGTGCTGAGATAATGTTCGGAAAAGATGTATAGGGAGAGCATAAAAAAGATGGCAAGTATTACAACCTTACCGTCGAGAAAGAATGTAAGTTTAAGGGACGTAGAAAGAACAGGATCCCGCTTAATTTGTAGTATATAGATGGATCAGGAAGAAGAAGCTTGTATTTGTTGGGGAAATTTCTTGAAACCGTGAAGTAACGCTTCATTATATGTATATCAAATGTGACTTTTTTCTGTATACGTATTTGAATAAATAAAAACTTTGTACGTTCCACATAAATAATTTTATTGCCAACCTAGGTTTCGTCGCTGGGTGACATCATCAAGTCTCCTGATAATGTCACCCAGCGACCAAACCTAGGTTGGCAATAAAATTATTTATGTGGAACGAACAAAGTTTTTTCTTTTCAAATATGAAGGAGTTCCGTAAAGTTACGCCTCAAACCATAAACCTCTGCGTACATATTACTTACCTATCAAAACTAGGGTAATATCCTAAATACTATATTTTTAGCCCAATAAATTAATTATATTCAACATCTTAAAAGAACTTGCCATGGTGTTATCGAAACATCTTGGCATCAAGCTAACCCCGTTAAACTTAGGTTATTGAATGGCGGGTAGGGAAAGAATGGTTAGGGGCTTTATTGCCCAGGAAACGTGCAACAGGCCTTTCCCTTAAGCAGTAAAACGACATCAGGCCTAAATATGGCTTCATAAAATGATTTTACTACTTGGTGTTCAGCATTGCAACTCATTATTTCAAAATAATCGATTATTTAATTCGTTCGCAACGGATAGGGGTTTGAATTATACAGAAAACCCTTACCCACTTCAACGTAAATATCAAGAATAATATAATCGAATGATAAAATATTAAGGTAGACCGTGGTGGACGGGTACAACACTCCGGCTGAGGAACCCACAGATCGCTGGTTCGAATTCCGCCTCGGAAATATATTTTATGATTTTCTCAATCTGGTGTTCCACGGGTAAAATCTGGATACATGTTTTACGCAAGTTGGATATTATTGATGTGGCCCGTGTGACATAGCGGAATTGTATCCGAATGTATTTTTGTCGATAATTTTCCGAGTAAGTCTAGTAAGAGTAAATCTTTGGTTTTGAGTAATATTAATTCAAAGTAATTGCAGCTGGTACTTCACCGCCAACAGTATATATATGGCATTATAAGCAGTACATTATGTTTTATAATGTGAAACGAACTTGCAATACCTTTCGAGGAAACATAGGCTGATGGGGTATTGCGCAGGCTCTAGTTCGGCCAACGCATATTTGCCTCAGTATTTCGCGAGATTTTAAAATTGTATGATAAAAATTGCATTCGTTTCTCCTTCCCTCCTTTTTCTTTCGTTTATTTTTTCCTCTCGGTCGCCTGGACGTAAAGATAATAAGCGGAATAATCATGTGTTCCCTCCCTTTCAATTAGAGGGAGAAAAAAAATGACAAACGGCTTCCTTCCTTAAATACCCTCTTACCCCTTGCAGGGTCTATCCACAGGTTGCCTTCGTGCCTTTTCCCTTCTCCTCCGCCCCCGTAACGATGTTTTAAAAATAGTGGGTCACACCCCCGGCGTTCATGAATACATTAAGGTGAGAGCCGCGCCACCGAGCAAACTCGGTACTCCCGTCTACGTAACTCAGCTGCTTATCATCGGGAAAGGCAAGAGCCTAACTGACGTGCCTCTTTTATGTGGCATCTCTTCGACCCTTACAGTCTCCACCCTCATGGTCTCTGCTTTTAATTCTAAATTGGTAATAAATAATGTTTTGTTGCGAAGTGAACAGCACAGTAGAGCTATTGGAAAGTGCCATCTATTAATTTGAATAAGAAATAGATTTGATCATGGGGAGTCTGTTCTCACATGCGGAATGAAGTTTGGTCTGTTGATTTTCCTGCCAGTAGTATATCTCACTGCAAGTTGTGTTTTCTAATTCAAGTGGTATTTATTCTCGACCTCTTCCAATACACGACGCAAACATCACGAGTTTAGGTCAATTGATATATATACACCTTCAAACTTTTGCCGACGTTTCATACATGATGTTGAAAATGTTTTACAATTATTTTTTTATTACAGTCATTAATTTACAGTTAATTTACAGTCATTAAATATGAAAATACTTAGACATATTCAAAATTGTTACCTTTATAGTTTGGTGCTGTCTTTATTTATAAATTTAATTTGGTTTCTTGGATCCATTTCTTTGTTGATGGATCAACAAAGGTCCGAAACGTTGGCAAAAGTTTGAAGGTGTTTATATATCAATTGACCTAAACTCGTGTTATTTGCGACGTGTTGTGTGTTTTATGTTTACTTCGTTAAGCTGTATACATCTACGAAGTACCGTGCAAGCCGCCACTAATGTATACTTGCTTTAAACTACATATTTATTCCGTACAAGTAGTTAGAGCGAATTTTCCCTTCTCCTAAAGTTCAATTAACTTTGCCTCATTGTAAGAACGAAGGTCTCATCTTTTATATGACACTAAAATACATTCCATTCAAACGCTCAAACTTCCTGAAACCATCTATGTTTTCAATGTTGAATGCCTTTCTAAGCCTTCGTACTATTAGCCTATGTTCTTATTATTAAAATTTCTGGTTATTCTCCTCTCTCTACCACTCTTATCCAGCTCCCTGCCCTTGGGCCTCTTCAGCTGTCACCGCTACTCAGTGTGTCCTCCATCCAATTCTGTTTCCTCCACCGAAGTTATCCTCTCATACTTCATTCCACCCCTACCAGTTCAACAGTTCCTCCCATATTTTCCTTTCCACTCAGTTTGCTCTTTCCATCCAACCTAACATCCACATCTTAATACCTTTAGCCTACGCTCCGAAGTGAGTTCTGAGCAATGAAACGCTACGCACCATATAAGAGTTTTAGCTAATATTTTCTCTATGTCTTAGCTTATTCCCCCTCATCAAGGCGAAAATTTTTAAACCTTGTAATTTGTAAACATACATGTTCCTGATTAATTTTCTTGTGATTTCATTGTATTAGTATCGATTTATATTGTTTGTAGAATAATTTTTTAAACTTATTATTACCTTTTTCTCATTGCTTCTCATCCTGAAGAGTTTGCTCGGAAATTTCAAATATATCATGTGACTAATGTATATACATACTTATATCATAGGAGCTTATCCCCTAGGAAAATAAACTTAATTTATTATTCCCATATTTTTCCTATTCTAAACTATTCCCTCCCTTAATTCAATAAGACCTTAACTTATTTCCAAGTACTATCAAAAATCTGATTTATTTAGCTTTCTCGCATGATATGTCACTTTATATAGTAGTCTTAAACGTCCCTCTTCCACTAAATAATTCTTCTTTCATTTTTTATTACTCCCTAAGTTTCTTGGAACGGAATAACTCTATCACACCGTCTTATGGCTATTCCAGCTCATGTGGCCATAATTCTGCAACTGACAAAACCATATGGCGCTGAATGGAGTGAAAATAGTTTGGAAGTTTGCGAAAAAGCTTTTAGTACCACCTCTACCTCTGCCCAACGACTGCGTTAATGGGAAGGGATATTTAGTCTTAAGGGTCAACATGGCAAAAGATTTAGTAAGGTTGCCTTATTTATGGATTGCACGATAGGGTCCCTGAAGAAAGAGAAGTATAGTTGTAAATGCTGAGAGTGACATTTGTGAGAAAGTAAAATTTAAGTGCTGTCCATAAGCCTCCTTGTTTTATGTCAGTGCTTTGCCTGACGCAAATGCATTGAAATGACGAGAGCCAGAGAGCCATGCACAACCCATATTTCAAACGTGCAACTGTTGTTGACCGAGAAGGTTGATTGCGTACAGCAAGTGATGTTATTCAATGTCACTAACTCGGACTCTCGATACGTAGTTCGTTAAACACGCTTTTAGCTCGCGGAACTGAAGTACATTTTATGTGCGTCAAAGAACTTTAGAATTTCACTGAATTTCATAGATGAGGAAAGGTAAGATATATTTTCTTACTCGTTTTACTAAAACTAAACAGCCATGGCATTCTATGTCATCATTATGCTTACTTGAAATTGGTTAAAACATAGGTAAAAAGGCTGTCGTCATTTCGCCGAGTCATTTTATAGAAAAAATATATTAAGTAGTAAAATATTGTGGAAATTATTAGTAATAGCCACCAACTCTTCTATTATTTAAGTTGCTATCGAGATATTGTGATTGTTGAGGACAAAATTAGTTAGTTCTTTCTCTTAAATTATTAGCTGAATAAAAATGGCGAGGCGGTTGGTTCCTCGAGTAAGGTATTTCCCCGTCTTCTTTGTCTTTCTCCTATTGAAGGAGCAATATACCAAATTTCGTGACCTTGATCCTTGCTTGAAAAAATTAATATTTCGCTTCATAATCCCTCTCTTTTCCTAGCATTTACCTTCGAAATTTTCAGTATCATATGAGCTTAGAAGAAGGTATAAGTAAGTATTTTTCTGTATCATTAATGTCAAGATGTATTGACTCTCGCGTTCATGTGCACATTTTACCTTGTGTATTCCAATTTGTATTTATGTTTTCCCAATGGCAGATGATATGATCTGACCACAGTGTAAAACAAAAGTCTTCTGTCGCGAGCAGACGGCGATTTCGCAGTCTGATTGTATGATGTTACAATACTGCGTAATGTGGCATTGTAAGTGGATACGTTACGAGATGATGAATAATGGAGGCTTATATGTCGAAGGGGATGTTTGTTAACCAAGGAAGAGAACGGGAGAGAAATCGCACCACTCTTGACCTGAAGAGAAGTGTGGAAGATATGAAAGGCGACTCAGGCTATAGTGAAGCAAAATAATTTAACGCTGTACCAAGAACTCACTACTACGTATAACTTACATCTTATTTTAAATTTCATTCAACCTCCTCGCATTATTTTTTATGTCTGGGATTGCTGCAGCAGCTGAAATGGTTATAGATTTTATCCAATGGTACATTTCTTTTCCCGGCGAAGTATTCTACTGAGGAGCAAATGAAATGATAAGACGTGCAGTAAGGGAAAGTTGTGCTGAAGATGAAAAATAATAAACAACTCGATATTTTTTCTCTGTCATATTGTGAGATATTTCGGAACAAGGCCTTCCCCAAAGTGTATGAGTGATATTAAAAAAAAACGACTCTTTCATACTGACTCGCTATAATTATACCAATAGAAAATACTCTCATATGAAAAATACTGAGGTGCATTATAATCATTGTATTTGGATAGCCTTCGATGGAAGGAGATGGAATGCCTGATAAAATTCCTCAACTGCATTTGGATTTTATATTATCATCTTCCAAGACAATACTTAAAATACCTACGTGTGCCCTGTCGATGCCTCTAAGGAACTCCTGACTTGACATGAGGTTTCCCAAGGACATAGCCCACATATCGTGACAGCAACATCGAAAGTGGAGAATAACCATTCTCAGAGAAAGTTCAACTCTCTACGACAGAATTGGGCGGAGAGTACTTGAAGCCACCGCCACTGGGGCAGGATAATTTATTTATAATTGATTTCTCCATCTCTTGTTATCAATACCATCTTTATTATATCTTTCCTACCTTGGAGTGCATTACACTTCAATCTATGATTTTGAAGTTATTCCGCGATATGATAAAAATCAAGTTTGAGGCAACACTGTGCAACGTAACCTTATTATGTGGCTATGTCTACTACTATCACTTCTATAAAAGTAACCCTGCTATACTAGTAACACTATGTTATATATCATTAGCGCAATCGTTGAACATGTGGTCAGGTCGTGAGCCAAACTGAAAATTTTAAATTTAACTCATGTATGAGGAATTCCCAAGGAGCTGCGATCGGCTTCGGAAAGAAAAATAAAAACTAAAGGTATATTATTGATTCAAGAATTTGACTGAAAGAGTGAATTAGCTGCAGTAGAAATTCGCTCATTCTGAAATGAGGTTGACGGAGCACTACCCAACGTAGACCCACTTTCAGCAGTAGTCGCTTTTGGCACCGTACCCGTGTAAAAAGCCTATCCGGTTTTCTCTTTTTTTATACCTGAAGTAGAAAAAAAACTTGAGTGTAAAATGAAAGAATGACGGTAGAAATAAAAAAGAAAATGTCTTGGTAGCGTTTTGTGTGCGGGTATTTGTGTTGGCTGTACAAGCCGTCCCTTTTCGTTTTGGCGAGCGCGCCACTTACTCATAAACCGCAAATATCGACCGCTTCCCCGGAGCGGCAACTACGGTGCTTCCACTATTTCCCTACGTCCGCCTCTCCTCACCCCCCCCCCCCTCATCTCCTACCACGGCTGCCCTGACTATCTCACATACTTCTCGCCGATAACATCTGCACTTGTTAACGCTTGCCCCTCTCAAAATTTAACAACATATATGGGTCATTCGACGTCAATTCGACCAGAAAATCGGCATAAATGACCCTTAGGGTAACCGATTTTGAACAAATTTAGCATATCATCCTAATGTAATAGCATATTGAAATCCCTGAAGCCGTATTGTAATAAATGCAACCATTAACGAGATATGGGAACGTCGCAAAATTTGAATATTACAAAACTTTCTACACATTTCAAAACATCTCCGAGAATATTGAAGCAACAGATGTATAAAAGAGCTGATTTGAAAGGTCATGAATTGGGAAAGTTTAATAATGGATTATATTTTAAAATTTAAAAAATTCATTAATTTTAAAACAATTTTAAAATTTCAAATTGATTGTTGACGATGTACCTGTGCCTTCGAAACTACTCATTTTTTATATCATGTAGATACAACCCTCATTTACAAATTAAAAAAGTTTTGTAGGGGTTATATTTCATTTAAGAAAGAAAAAAAATCTCCTGTGTAGGCGTAACGCTGCGCTGGCTGCTCGCCGCGGCGGCGTCCGGCTCGCCCGCCGACCGGTTATGGAGCCGACCGTACGGTACTCAGGTTCTCCAGATCTCAGCACACTTTCTCTTACATCTTCTTCTCGCCTGTTTTAAGTGTATACCAACCATTAAATCCCCTTTGCCCGTGCCATTCGCTATTCGGTTCTCGCAGATGTGACCGCCGCCTCCCACGAGGATCGGCACCAGAACTTACAGCAGTCGGCCTCGGAGAAAAATAGATAAACCTCGTCCCGTCTTGGACTTCCAATGCTACTTTCCTCTCAGCCCCTAAACTATTTTACTCGCATACATTTTTAGCACGTTCTCCGAAACTTCTTCTATATTTCTCATTTCACACAAATCGTGCCGCACAGTCGTCTCCCACCCTCACCCATTCACATCTCCTTTGGAAAAAGAACGGGGAAGGCAGAGCGCCCATTACAACTCAACGAAAATTTTGTTCCTTTTAGCAAACGATCGGGTCGGCGAGCAATCAGTCAGTTTTCATGTGGCCTCTTTCAGTAAGGGTTCAGAATTTACGTATACCTTTTTTGAGTTCTCCGTCAGCTTTAGTGCAATTTTTCGCTCTGGGGTTATAGCCGTTAAATATGAAGCGCTCCGTTGGCAACCCCTTTAAAAAAAAACGTTCTAGAGAGACTTGTGATCAGGAGTTTTCGCAGCTACTCTACTAATAAAATAGGATTTATCAAGCTGATGAGTGGTGTGGGTGCTTTAATCTTAGGGTGCCGTCTTCATGATAAGGATTATTTATTTTACTACGAGGTTCGTCAAAGGTATTGCTGCAATCCCTTGAATTTGCATGGAAACGTTCGCCGGATAACTTTGTGCACAATTTCTAGCGAGTGTCACTGCTCCTTTCATGACACAGTGTCTGGAGTCACAGAGAGAAGGAAACTCAGTGTATAATGTAAAGTGGGTTGAGAAAATTCACCGAGTCAAAAAAGATGGCTGAAGTGATGGCCCAGTTTACTCACAACAAAAACAGGAAAATCAATCAGTGAATGCCCCCGAGGACGACTACCAGAGGATTTTTAATGGTGCAGCATGGCCTTCATGCGGTGCTACATCAGCAATGACATCTCAAGGTTCTCTGTTAGTTATCAGTTAGTTCCTCGAAATAGCGCGGTGCTGATGAAACCGATGACAGTCCTTACTCTCCGGAATAAAAATTCGCTTAAGCGTATTGAACGAGACTTTAAAATCCCAGATAAACACCTATCACTGCTAAAAATTTGCGTAGATCAAGTAAATATCAGGTAAAAAAATTGTAAACAGCTACCACTGCTTTACGATAATCTCTTCAGAAGGAAGATAAGAAAGTTGTGGTTGTGGGCGATTTCTCGGAGAATTTTTCGTTTCTGTACCAAGATTCTGTACAAGGTGTGCACTGGAGTACCTGCCAGACTACAATACATCCGTTTGCATGTTACCTTAGAAATATGAGCGATCCAGTCATGATTTTAGTATGGTTATTATTTCAGACTGTATGAATACAACGTCACAGCATTTCACACCTTTCAAAGGAAGCTTATAGCCTTCCTTCGAAAAAGGGTACCTGACCTCGGAAAAATAGTTTACTTTTCCGACGGTGTGGTGGCCGTATACAAGAACCACTACAATATGTTGGATTTGTTGCATCACCAAGAAGATTTCGGAGTTGATGCTGAATGGTGTTTCTATGCCACATCTCACGGAAAGGGTCCAAGTGACGGACTTGGAGGGACGCTGAATCAATTAGCCACACGTGCCTGTCTGCAGCGCCAATATGAGGAGCAAATTCAGACTCCTGAGGAACTTTACAATTGGGCCAAATCGAACGTGAAAGGGATGGACTTCGAGTTTGTAGCTGACGAGCAAGTGAATGAGGAAAATATGAAGCTGGCGAGAAGATTCCAGGAGGAACCTGTCTTGGAGGGTATCCCTTCCTGCCATGCAGTTATATCCCAATATAGAAGGAAGGCTTGCTGTTGAAAAGCACCCAAAGGAACAAATTTCCACTCCTGTGGTACAGATTTGAATCGTTTGGAGAAAAATATGGATTCTTTTGAAGAACTAGTAAATGGGTGAGTGTATTTCCGATGCGATTGTTTAGGAAAATATTCTCTTACAAGTCTATATTCGACTTAGATATAATAGCTCTGCAGAAAGGAGGCAGCCAACCTCGGTAAACTAATCTGCCAGCACAGCAGTAAGTCATCAGAGAAAACAAAGGAGAAATTTGATTTTTATTTCCCTTCGACATTCGCCGTTCTAATTAATATTGTAATTATTAGCAACCTCCACACTGTGAAGTAGTAACACAAATTTTAATGAATGCGCTTCAATATATTCTGTCATAAATTTCATGTTTAATTTCGGATACTGCTCAAGTGGACTGTAAAATAAAGGTAAAATTAGTAGCAAAGCAATAAGTAATATTTCCAACATATCTAAATGCTAAATAAAAAACTTATTCCATTGCCTTGCTTAATATACTTAATATGTGTGAACTCATGTTGGGGAAAGGTTTACATACTCTAAATACATAACTATTTTGGCAGTTAAAAAGAGGTTACCGATTTAAATGATGGGTAAAAGAGGAAAAGAAGAGAACGAGAGGAGACTTGAAAGGCTACAGTTTGAGTAGAGAAACAATATTTCCGTTGAGTTGTAATGGGCGCTCTGCCTTTCCCGTTATTTTCCCAAAGAAGATGTGAATGGGTGAGGGTGGGAGACGACTGTGCGGCACGATTTGTGTGAAATGAGAAATATAGAAGAAGTTTCGGAGAACGTGCTAAAAATGTATGCGAGTAAAATAGTTTAGGGGCTGAGAGTAAAGTAGCATTGGAAGTCCAAGACGGGACGAGGTTTATCTATTTTTCTCCGAGGTCGACCGCTGTAAGATCTGGTGCCGATCCTCGTGAGAGGCGACGGTCACATCTGCGAGAACCGAATAGCGAATGGCACGGGCAAAGGGGATTTAATGGTTGGTATACACTTAAAACAGGCGAGAAGATGTAAGAGAAAGTGTGCTGAGATCTGGAGAACCTGAGTACCGTACGGTCGGCTCCATAGCCGGTCGGCGGGCGAGCCGGACGCCGCCGCGGCGAGCGGCCAGCGCAGCGTTAATCCTACACTGAAGATTTTTTTTCTTTCTTAAATGAAATATTACCCCTACCAAACTTTTTTAATTTGTAAATGAGGGTTGTATCTACTTGATATAAAAAATGAGTAGTTTCGAAGGCACAGGTCCATCGTCAACAATCAATTTAAAATTTTAAAATTGTTATAAATTTAATGAATTCTTTAAACTTTAAAATATAATCCATTATTAAACTTTCCCAATTCATGACCTTTCAAATCAGCTCTTTTATACATCTGTAGCTTCAATATTCTTTGAGATATGCCTTGAAATGTGGAGATAGTTTTGTAATATTCAAATTTGGCGACGTTGCCATATCTCGTAAATGGTTGCATTTATTACAAAACGGCTTCGGGGCTTTCATCTCATTCTCTCTATGGGTGGTTAATGAATTCTTTATGCCCTACTTAATGGTATTTGCAATTTGCACGTTACATCATGGGGACTTTTTTTACCTTCTGAAACAGTTATAATTTTTTCTTCTTCTCCTTGAATTTCAGCGGGCACCCTCTACTAGTGTATAAGTGTATAATAAGTTCTTAGAAGGAAGGGGGAAGGGGGGATAAGGGTTGAGTATGTTGGTTGGTGGGTTGGGGGTGAATGATCAAGGGGAAATGTAGGAAGAGGGGATGTTAGGTGGAGGTGGACTAAGCGGGAGACTGCTGGGGATGGGGGAAGAGGTAGGGCACGAATATCCATTTACAGCGGTCACGTCAGGGTCGTGAATTCTTTTTAAAATCTCAAGTTGCTCCAGTGAGTCACGTTTAAGTATTTTATTCTAATAACGTACAAATTATACGCGATATACGCTTACGCATACGCATAAATTAATTTTCTTTATTTCAATTTTTATTATTTTTATATTTAACATTAATTCCTTTGTAGCGTTTCCACTAAATGAAGTCTCCATCCGTGTAATTTTTTTCATGCCTTATCTTCTGCCTTAATAATTTGTATTATAGTTGAGTCACTGTTGTGAATTTACTAATGTCTTCCACAAACACATTTGCTTTAACATTCATAAATAAAAATTGAAGGAATGACAGGATAGCTTAAATCTATATTGTACTATATGAAACATTTGTGAACTTGCAAATACCATTGATTCGTATTACCAAAATATACTCAAAATATAATTTAGCTAATCGATAAATGTAGCAGTTTGGGTGCTAACTTCACAGTATTTTTTTCTTAACATCCAATACTGATTTAACCGAAGGCATTAGTGATGAAGTGAGAATGAGAGAGTAGAAATTATTTTGTTAGCGCTATTGGGTGACACTCTAATTAGCATACTGACACTATTCACTACTGACTATAGGCAAGGCTTTGGATTCAGCATCATTCATCTTTCTCCCGAACTCCTTCTTCCTGAATCCATTTGCTGATATCCCTTTCCATAGCTTCATCCATAGCATCCTTTTTTATGCATACTCGCCCACCAAACTTCACCAACTCCCAAAACCCTCTCCCCGATCTAACCTCAAGGGGAGATAACCCTTTTCGCCAGATCTAGCCACCACGTTGCCGTGCCCACCAGAGATCCATGGCCATGGAAAATTGTTTGTTTTTTTTTTGGGGGGGATAATCAATTGCATCTCGCCGGTGGCGCATTTCACCGGCGGAAGGTGGAATATTAACAACTTGACCACGCTTTTTTGTTTTCTTCACTTCCTACTTTTCTACGGAAGGAAATGCGAGCTCTTGTCCTTTTCATTTTTCTCCCCTTTCGGAGCGGCAATACCTCGTTTATATTTCATCCCGCGAGCTCTACGTTCCCACCTTGTTCGTGCTTAAATAAAAGGGTTTTTCCCCCTACGCAGTCGTAGCGTGTTTGAGTCGATCTCTATCTTGCGATAAAATTTCATATAAACCGCATACGATATTTTTTCCTCGTTGTGTTCTTGTGTGGCTTGAAGATTACGATTACAGCTCGCCCTTATCAAGCAAGTTTATGGCTGCGAAAAATTGGGTTTTTTAAAGCTGATGCGCTAAAATTATGCCTACACATGATACAAGTGCATCACTAGTATATATCTTGAATGCTACATTGAGCGTAGATAATCGGTTTGGTATTATCATGTAGGAAACTCAAAGTTTTGGCACGCCAACCTCGGCTATAATTTTCGATCACCTCTTATTCATTTTCTAGAAATATCCTTAGACGTTTTTGTCCAAGAAAATAATTTTTTTTTGTGAAATAAGCCACATAAATTATTAGATTTGTATCAGACTGAGTGTTTCCAACGCATTGCATTTGCTATGTGGTAAATATTCTTGCTTTTCTCCCAAAAGTAAATAAGGCAAGGTAATAAGTATTGCCTAACATAAACCCAAAATTGTAGCGTACTCCCTATTGATATTTCCTTTGTGGTCTGTTTTTCTATCTTTTGGTAATTACTATATTGCTTTGCGTATCATTTAAGATGGTAGCAGCAATCGCTTCTGTATCGCTTCACTGCTGTGGCACAAAACAGTATTTTTCTTCCAAGCAAGTTCTAATATTTACCTAATTTTTGATAAGCAATGAAATTGTTTGTGTTTTAGCGCAGATTTGACAGAATCAATGGTGGATGTGACCCTCCAATCATACCAATCTGCAAATTCCCTTCCACATTATTTAGCAGCTTAATTAAGAAGTATATTAAGCATTCATAGCTGAAATACTCATATATCAGAATGTTAATAAATAAATAAATATATCCGTACTAGGATTGTGTTACAAAACAAACGACAGGGCTTATAGGTTTCAAGTCTACAGAGAACTGTTTTTAGTTAGTATCCAAAGGGGATGATTGCCACGATAACTTATTGAAATACTTCTCCCTTCTGCTTCTTCCGCAAAAACTCATCAGATAGGTACCCCATTCCCACAGCATTCAGCCTTCATTTCTGCTTTCCCTGGCACACCCAAGTTTCGCTTCCATACATTACACATTTATTTTTGTGTATCACAAATTATGCCTCCGTAGATTAACATGTATTCATTTGACTTTGTTGACCTAATATTATTACCGAATGTTATTATCCGTTTCAACTTTTATTATTACCTGATATTTTATGTCAAACTCTGTATTATCATTACCTGTTATATCCCTGTCACTTCTCCAGCAAATGAAAACATGCTTTCATGTTCTTCACAAAATAAAATGTAGGGCAGTAACGGTAACGGACGGTAACATTAGTACCATTTAGTAAGTTAGTTGTGAGTTCGTTTGATGTTGGGGTAACCCATTCTCGGAGTGGTATTCTGCGGTCATGCTCCACTGAATGGTTCGCCCAAAGCCGTAAATAAAAGAAATGAAAACCTTTTTCTTTTTCCCTTTCTCTCGCTGGTGGTTTATGAAAGAAGAATGTGGGATCTAAACATCCCGTGCCACCTATTATTATATCCCGGAAAGGATAATGGGGTTCGCTTTTGTTTTATGCAGGATGATATTTCACGGCGAGTTCGTTCGAAAACGTTCCTCTCGGCCTTTCCGCTCAGACCAATTTGCAATTCATTCCAACTCTTTCCGCATCTCTTTAACGCAAGCACATTCACACACAAGCGGGATATCCCCTCGGACCTTTTCTCTCTTCTCCCTTTCTTCCTCCCACAACTAGGTTTTTCGGAATTCCCGATATTGAAAAACCTTCGGGATTCGAGAGCGGAACCTCGTATTTCCCGAGAATTGTTGACAACTCCTAAAATCATCTCCTGTAGTTAATTTTTTCCGATAAAAAGTCATGCACACATACATGCGTACGTATCCAACCGTTCCCTTACGACGTAGGCACACAGAAGACATCTGTAGGTACTTAAGCGGCTCTCGGTCTCACAATCAGCCTGTAACCAGCTTGTAACCAACCTGTAACCAACCTGTAACCAACCTGTAACCAACCTGTAACCAACCTGTAACCAACCTGTAACGAACCTGTAACCAACTTGTAACCAACCTGTAAAACTGACTCGGCTCGAATAATTTCTTTCATAGTGTCCTATCCTTGCTTACTTCTTTTGCTTCAGTTACATTCATACTTTATACCGTAACACATACTTTATCATACATTATATATACCCATTGCATCTATTTTATTTGGGTTATGCTCAGTCAAAAGAGCTAATCACTCGGAGTTAGATCTTGACAACTATCTACGTTTTAATAATGTCCTCCTTACTATTCTTGCATACCTTTTTGCGGTAACCACATTCATGCGTTGCCCCCTAATTCTTAACACCTCTAATAATCCTTCTCTTAAGAGTAACTTCAACCACAATTACCTAGGCATTCCTGTGTCTACCTCTTCCTCTCAAACCATTCACTCTACTATCATAAATCTACTTGTATGACTCTCTTCTATTCTCTCGACATGGCCAAATCGACGAAGCACGCTCCTCTCGTACATACCCGTTACTGGAGCATCCATTCTACATTCTTTCATCACACTTATTCCTAATTCTATCTCATTCTAGCCCCAAATTATCAGTAATAATTGGGGTAACAGTTAAAAAAAGTTCATTACACTGCCACATTGAGGTCGGAGCAACCATTATTATTGGTTGTCGTTAAAAGAAGCATGACGAGTATGAAATTCCTAAATTGATGGCGATGAGCTTTCAATTCTAGTACGTCTCTTTTGCTGAACGCTAAATAAACTAGAAATGTATGTTAGGCTTAATTCTATTTTCATTAAAATTTCTTGAAAATGCTAACAAATATTATCGAGTTCCTATTCCATATTTTTACCACATCTCTCATTTTTTATGGAATATTGGTTTAAGGGACAAAGTCGTTTATTCTTCGCCGACCGTCGACTCTTTTTTATCAACCTCAAGGACAATTACTTAATCCAACACTAAAAATAATGTTTTAAAATGATGGATGAATGCAAGCATATTTTATCGCTGTTAATTAATTTAACTTTGTAATTATGGGTTGATTCAATTATGCAAAATTAACGATTATTTCTTTTTTCAGTTTTATTTTTTAATGATGGGTGTATTTAGTTGAATTTTTCCATAATCTCATAATTAATGTAGTATATTGATATTATTACTATTCATTAAAATAATGCATAAATTAGTACATACGTAATAGGGATAGGCAAAAGCGTGTATTGCAGTAAACGTGTACACGGTTGTTATTCAGGCGTGTACACGTCTTAACTGTCCAGACGCATACAATAGCTATAGTCTCTGGCCCCACATTCCGTTCTGCGGTGGGCCTACAGGTATGTACGCCTTGAGTGCTGGAGTCCCGCATCGCTGCTTGCAGAATGGCAGCCTGCTAATGTCAAACTGTGTCACAGGGAGTAAGATGTGACCGCAGGAGGTGACAGTAGTCACTGACTGCGATTCAGATTCCAGGAAGTACCGTACACACTGATTCATAACGATTCACTTTAACTCAAGTCATATTATGTGACCGGGGGAGTGGGGGGTGTGGCGGCAATTCGTGATCAAAGGCAGAAGATGCTACGTGTATTATTTTGTAAGAAAAATAAAACGTGTACACGCCTCCAGACCTGTACACATTTACACGTCCCATCCCTGATACGTAAGTTTTGTTTTGAAGAAAGAGAGTAGGCACTATGGATGGGATGGAAAGATGGAGGTTTTATGCTGAGAAGAAGAAAGAAATTAAAAGTAATCGATATAGTTGTGCGATTCCAAATGTATTGTAATCAATATTGTAACTGAAGATGGCTAAGTAAAAAAGCCGAAACACCTGTTGTCAATTTAAAATAAAGTGGACAGACCTATATTGATTACTTTTCATTTTTTTATAATGCAGTTCCACCACATCTCGCCGGGCACTGTTGAATTCAACAAGAAAGAAATTGTGTGACGAGGAAGGGCCGTTACGTATAAAAAAATCTAGATGATCGTTACTCTCTTTCATTCAAATCTTCCTCAATCAGTACATCACCCTAATACCAATACTAACCCAGAGGATGCTTACTCTCGAAAGTTAGCATAATTTGAAACTGAAAATGAACCAAAATTCCGTAGCAGGATAGGTAGATTCAAATGATATTGTTACTTTGTGGTTATCGCGGACAAGTTTACAGATATATCGACCAAATTTTCGTTTAATTAATAATGCACTTATAATTGCATACGTTTGTTTTGTTTTTAATAAAAAGAGTAGGTCTTATGGACCGGAAGAAAAGAGGTAGAACATACTGAGTTGAAGAAAGAAATTGTGCAAGGAGACATATCTGGAGGATTTTCCCTTACTTCTATTTAGACCTAACATAACCGGTAGTACAAATAAGTAATCACCCCAGGGTATGCTATTGGAAGTTAGCTAAACTTGGAACTTGACCTGAATCAACATTCCATTGCGGGATAGGTAGTTACAAACAATATTATTTACTTTAGGGTTCTGAGATCAAGTTTGCCGAATTTTATAACAAATTTTCTCGGGATTTGGGAACGGGAAGTGGTGGAAATTCCCGGAAGTGGGTGGGTAAAAGTTCCTGCCGGGAAATACTGCCCACATTCTCATCCCTTCTGAATTCCCTTCCCCCTCCCTGTTGTTTCAACCATCTCAAGTCTCAAGGTAGATCTACGCTTCCCCCAATGCTCACGGGAGGCCGCTCTCCGGAACCCCTCCTCACAGAAGAAAACAAACTAAGGGTTTTACAGGCTGGAATAAAAGGGTAGTCATTTAAAGGCGAGGTTTCAACGTTATGCTTTGAAAACGGCTTCACCTTGCGTTTTTTTTATTTATTATCTCCCCACTGACTCTTCTGTGTCTTTTAAAACACCCAACTCTAGTTTTAGGGTTTCCCGCATTTTCTGAGGGAAGTTGGGTCCAGATGCTTTAACCATTCTCGATAGGATGGCTTGCTAAGTTGAAATTTTGTGAGCTAAACAGTAACTAGGTTATAGGTTATCCTCTTTCATACATGGTTTTCTCATGGGCTAAAAAATAAGACTGAGGAAAGATTTTTGTTGGAAACCCGCTTATGCACGTGGAGTTCCTGAACATTTTTGGCCTAATTCCGTCTAAGGCAATGTGCAGGCAATGAAGAAATATTCCTCACCCCTTTTATGCACGTGGAGCTCCTAAACGCTTTTGTCCGAATTCCGTCTGAGGAAATGTGCAAGTTCCTTCCGTTTTGAAAAATGTCTGAACTAGTTCGGAGACGGCATAATAATGAACGCGTAGATATTTACGTCTACCCATATGTTCCTTAACAATCGCAACATACATTTCGAAAATGTCTTTTTGGCCATCAGCACCATTAGAGTTAACTTTTTTATGCAAATCGATAAAAAAATGTGTAACTCCCTCAATAACTATCAGTCGTGATATTTTTTATTCTCTTCATATCTCCACTGTATTTTGTCTATTCTGATATTATCCCCTTCTTTTCATGCGTTTTTTTAATTTTTTTTCGCGAAGACTTTTCTTAACTTTAGGTTTGTGTAATTGTTTCTGAAGAAAGGGAAATCCTGTTTTAGAGAACGTGTTTTAACTATAGGTAACAGGGCAAGCCAGTTTGAGCGACCCCTATCAGTGGGAAGTGGTTCAAAATTGTCTGATATGTACGCTCAATGCAGTAAATTATCTTTTAAAGAGGATTATGAAAGAGGATTTAGATAAAAACACGTCAAATATTTTTCGAGGAAAGAAAGGTTGATATCTTCAATTCACCTTCATCAAAATGAGAAATGTACAATTAATGAAATTTATTAACGGTTGTAACGGTTCAAAAACAGCATTTTTGATTTTTTTCTTTCAAATGGCAAGTATTAAATCATCCCATTGGTGGTTTAACCCGGCAGTGCCCGCAACATTTATGTCCGATATAGATGCATTTTTTCAAGTTCTTTTGAGCCTATGGCATTTTTTTTTGTATTTTATATGCGTACACTTCATTTTCCTCCTTTAAAAAATAAATTTGCAAAATACTATTTTAGTGAGAAAGTTATAATTTTCCACCCAAAATCATGTCCTTATGACTTTTTGAAAATTTACAATTATCAGTTTTATACATTTAATATTGACTGTAGATATTGTATAATTTTGAAACTAAACATGGCCAGATTAGCATTTTTTTCAAATCACACGCAATTTCCACTTGTTGCCATAAAATATAAATTTTGCACTTCTTACAGTAGTATATTGAGAGCCACAACTTTTCTGCTTCCCATTCTTGTAAGGTTGTCAATGCTTCCACTTTATTCCGCTGGGTGCTTCATCCTTTTAAGAATCCTTCTGAGTACGGAATACACTCAGTCTCTCCTAAAATAGAAAAATTTTCCCTCACGAAATTCATACATGAATTTGAAATAAAAGGATCAACACATTCTTAATTAAAGAGAGGCTTGTATACGTCTTGACTTTACTGCTCGCCTCTGCAGTTCATATTCCGCAAGACAATGTACTAGCTCTTTCAAAAACTCTCTTCTGTTTCTAACTTTGAGACCATTTCCCAAGTACACAACCTGTGAGGTTATTGGTACTGTGTTGAGCACGCTATAAAACATGACCATAGGCCACATATTTGTATTTATCGCCCCGCTATAAGTTCCAATCATCTCGTGTAGGGCGTTAACCTCACCTTTGTGAGCATTATATTTCGTAATAATTTCTGGTTTTTGGATTTTCCTCTTGTCTCGTCTATCGAGCTATCTTAATGCATCCTGGAAACTCACACTATGCATTTTATTTTTCAGGGATGTAGGATAGTTGCGCTCCGCAATCGTTAAATCCAAAAAATTGAATTCAATATTTTCTAGAGATAACTTTTTCAGACTCAAGAGGAATCCCTTTTCATAGTTCTTATACGTGATTACTTTCTTTTTTCAGACTATGTACTAATGGAATGCTTGTGAAAAAGTTGTCGGCAGTGACATTTCTTACAGTTCCGTAAATCGGTTCCGAACGCCGTAAAACTACATCAGCAGGAGAGTTAATTTTACAGTAAGGCCCAACTGGCTGCGTTCCTACGCATACTTCAGCTCTTGGCTCAGCTCTCGTGTCGACAGGTTGTGCCTTCTCTGTGTCACTGTTCTCTGTGGTGTGGTGTTGAGTCAGCAATGCCCTCGTGTCCTAAGTGTGAGCTCACAGTTAAACGGAACAAACGTAGCGTCAGCTGTGAGCAATGCTCTGCTACGTACCATCCATCCTGCCTGTCTATGACTGAAGCTATTGTAACAGCGCTCGAGGAACTCCACAAGTCTTGGATCTGCGACTCATGCTCCTCTGGGATCTGGTACGGACGCAATGACTCTACCCCTGTTAGGATCTCATCCGTGAGCGATGCCCGCGGACCTGTGCCAGATTCCAGCTGACTGGCAGAACTACTCGATCGAGTGAAATGTATTCAGGAGAGCCAACAGGAGCTGAAGAGTGTACTGACATCGCTGCAGGTAGTAATCACTGAGCATGCGACCACGCTTGACAAGCTAATTTCCTTAATTGGTGACCAAAGTGAGAAATCACATAGTGCATGTAGTGATAATGCTGCCATAAAAGTACGTGTGACATCCCTAGAATCTCACCTAAACAGATTTGAGCAAGAGCAGTTGCGAAATGTGGTGGAATTTCACGGAATTCCTTGCAAGTCCGGCGAATCGCTTGAGACCCTTATTATCCAGGTTGGCATCGCTTTAGGGGTCAAGTTTGAAATTAGTGACATTGACTATGTGTATAGGCTGAAGAGCCGTGCGTCATTAGACGGTGACGTTAAGCCCTCCCCAATTATTGTGTGATTTTTGCGCTCCTCATTGGAACTAAATTTTGTAAATTCGCGAAAATTAAAAAGGAACTTATGGCTTAAATATAGAGGGTTAAATGACTCTTTAAATTCATATTTTTATGTCAATAAGTCCCTGACACCAAATAACAGAAATCTGTATTCTATAGCCAGGGAATTAAAAAAGGGAGGGAAAATTAAGTACCTTTGGGTTAGGAATGGAAAAATATTTGTTCGGAGGCGTGATGGTGATGATCTCTCTCTTATTCAGTCAGAAGAGGACATTAAAAAGTGGGAATAGGGAAGTGGTTTTCGTTCACCGCCTCTATGCACACAGAAGAGTACAAGAAACATTAATATGTCCCACGTAAATTGTCAATCTCTCTTCGGCCATTTTGTTGAATTTTTCTTCTTCCAGGACTTAACTTATGATATTATTTGTATGTCCGAAACCTGGCTAAAAGAGCATACAACTGAAGAAATGGTTAAATTAAATGGTCATAATTTTTTTTGATATGACAGAACTGGTAAATATGGTGCGGGTGTCGGAATTTATGTGCGCGAGACTTTAAAAGTAAATGTTCTGGCTACATCCCCTGACACCTATTCTCATACTCCTGAATTCATTATCTTAGAAATGTGTAACGCAATTTCGTCTAAATTACTGTTGTGTGTTGTCTATCGACCTGATAAAACCGCTCTTCCTATGGACTTTGAGAATGTATTTTTGCAATATGCACCTACCTTCAAAAACATTGTAATATTTGGTGACTTCATTGCTGATCTTTTACGTAATAGTTATGACGGTAAGTATATGCGTAACTTTGTGTACTGTAATAATCTTCAACTTGTGCCATATGAAGCAACGCACCATACAGAAACAAGTCTCCATTTCAAATAAAACAGTATTAGCAAGTTACCACACAGTATATAAAAACACAGTTAAAACACACCACCAACCAAGGTTTCGGCACGTAATGCCATTATCAAGGTCTTTGGCATTACGGCAATGAAATTACGTGCCAAAACCTTGGTTGGTGGTGTGTTTTAACTGTGTTTTTATATACTGTGTGGAAATTTACCAATACTGTTATATTTTAAATGGATATAAAGTACGAGTATTTGCACAAATTTATGCCTAATACGCTTTTATACGTAGAAACAAGTCTTACCCTGTTAGATCTCTGTATCGTCGATGACCTAGAAAAAGTTTCCAAATATTCTCAGATCCCCATCTCCTTCTCTGCTCATGACTTAATTGAAATTACGTGCAAATTCAACATGCCTATGTTCTTCACACACACACACCTCTTTCAGCTCCCGTGACTTTTCAGATATGAATTGGAATGGTGTTTTAAACTCGCGTTCTATCGATTCAAAACTTGATTGTCTTATGTCTAACATCTCTTATTGCGCCGACACATTTTTCGTGCCTAACATATTTTATAATACACAATCATGCCTAACATATTTTATAAACCCGAACCCTTAAGTTATTATTTTAGAAGCAGTAATACACTTTTAAGTGATTGAATATATTTTGAAAATGATATGTTCACCAAGTAGAAAGCAAAAAATTTCTCTTCTCCTATTCTTCATTTCCGGCCTAGGTGGCGGCGACGTATTTTCCTCACCTGCTAACCCGAAGGTCGTGGGTAAGAGTCCCGTCTGATTGGGTTTTCTCTAGTCAGAGCATGGATGTTAGCATGTTAGGGCAGGGCATATATAGAGTATAAGTTAAATGTAAGGATGGACTGCACAGTCCTTCTTTCGCTTAAAAATAAAGTTGTCGTTTTACTCTTCCTCGTTTCGGATCATAACCAACTGAAATGCCGCAGGGGAAAGTTTTTGAACTTTTCTACTTTCTTTCAGAGTAGTATCGCGTTGTAGTGTAAATGTACCTTATAAATTCGTTGTTTCTTTGAATGTAGTCTATCAATCGGGATCTTGTCTTCCTGATAGTACTCCGTTTGGCTTTCTCCTGTTCTATTCTTCCATACCCTTCCGCCCTTGAGTTTTTATTAAGGTAAAGTGCCGAAGAAGAGAGATATTGAACCTCTTCCTCGACCAGAGTAGTATGGTGTTGTGCTCACTCTCCTCCTAAAATGTGCCCGCGCTTGCTTGATCGCAATTTACTCATTACCAGCCAAACTCCCTGCGGGTTGGATAAGTTTTAGTTTCCCTCGCTTCCCCTTAAGCCCGTCACGAGCCCTTTTGCTGAAGTTTCCAGAACTTCATTGTGTCCTGAGGGGAGCCTCGGTGCTCTGCGGTCCCACTAAACTTCAACAGAATCTTCAACGCCCATTCGCATCGGCCTCATTCGTGGCCGAGATCATTGGAATAGGACCCCTGCGAGTGAAGAGATCCCAGATCCCTGAAAACAATTCAAATGGATTGTTCCCTGCACTTCGCCTTCAGCACTGTTGGAGCTCCATTCCGTCTTCCGCCTTCTTCTCTGTCCACGGATGGGAATCGAAAGGAACCAACCGATACATCTGTCTGCCAGCCACCTCAATGGTGTTTGGCAGGTAGTGTTTCTTCACCGATATGTTTCTTCACCGATATGTTTCTTCACCGATATGTTTCTTCACCGATATGTTTCTTCACCGATATGTTTCTTTAGCCATTAAGTTAGTGAATCTATGACTATTGATGCATTAGGAAAAACCTAAAAATGCCTATACGTGGGTGAATTTTCACGAACATGATGTACATTATATACTACCAATGTCATTAAAACTATCAGGCATTGATGGAGTTTTCCATTACTTAAATTCTCTATGATACAAGAGTTGTGGGCATGTGGGAGTTGTAAGCATGTGGGACGTGAACGCTAGTACTAAATAGTAAATTCAGAAGAAAAGCATTATAGAACAAACAAATAACAACTACACTGCCTATCGAAAAACATCAAACAACAAGTGTCAAGGCAGCCACTAAGCTTTTTATTGTTCATGGGAAAAATTACATTTTTCCCATGATGTACTGCAGTCTATTTTCGTAATTTTCTATTCTTATGTATATTGGCACGTTTCGTTCAATTGCTTACGTCGTCTTGGAACCTAAATTAAAAATTAAGCCCAATTTTTTAGAGGTGATCCGTTTCCATCCTAGTTGTTGCAGTAGCCTCATAACATTAAAACATTATTATAACGAAATTTTACATATTATTTTATCTACGTTGCATAATGTATCCGATAGTTACCATTAGTTTGCGTCAGATCCATAGTAATCATGTAGAGCTATCTTCATCTTCAAACTATTTATAGTTTCAATCATGTGTGTGCATAGCTTTAATCATGTATATAATATAATTAGAACTAGTTCATTAGGTGACTTGTTACAGTTCTACAAGGCTACGGCGGAAACCTATGCTTTTTAAGAGACTTCTATTGGATCGATTTTATCTCATAATTATAAAGGTAACTTTCTCATAATCTGCAGTTTTCCTAGTCCCATACCCTCCATATCCATCCATTGTATATACAAGGAAAATGAAAGCTATTGCTTTGATCAAAGTTGCCTTGATAATGACGAAATAGGCATTGAAATCGATAGGATCAATACAAGCAAGCGTGGAATTGTAACCCGGGTTTTTATTTATCAAATGTCTTACCCAACGTTTCCTTCGTATAGATATGCATTTTCCAAAACTAAATCCGAAACGCTTGACGAATTCTATGTTTAGAAGTGGTATAAAAGGAAATTCGTGTAAATTGTTCATTCAGACCTAAATAGAAGCAATAATCTTTGGAGAAGGGAAGTTGGTAATGCCGATCTAAAGAGAATTCCAGAAAATCTGAAAACTCGAAAGGTTTAAAGGTGACGAATATTTTTATGTTAATATCTTGTTCACATGAGAGAAATACAAAGGAAATTATTCAAAACATTTTCACTAGCTCAAAAAGCCCTCATTCAAGTTTCAAGTTAACCGTTTTTTCCTTCTCTTAACTTACGGTGGAGACGATAGTTTTTTTGTGTTTGAACATTACTTTCGAGTAATCTTCTCCTTTTAAAAACCGCTTCATCTCACTATCCACCACTACTGGCGGGATGGAGTTAGCGAAAACGATGACGGATTGGAGCTTGAGATGTAGTATCGCTTTGCATGGGGCAGAAACGTGGACTCAGAGAAATGTGGACGAGAATAGGCAGCGGGTGTTCGAGATGTGAGTGTGGAGGTGGATGGAGAAGGTGCAGTGAACGCAAAGGAAGACAAACGAGGTGTACATTGGTATGGAAGGTGAGGAAAGGGAACTTCTTGATAAAATTAGGAAGAGGAGAGGTACGTGGTTGGAGACGAGGTAGGCAATGAAGGGCAAAGGGTTACTTAAGGATGTAATAGAGGGAAGGATGTTGGGTAAGCGGGGAATGAGATGAAAGAAAATAGGTATTATGTACGGAATGAAGAAGGGTAGGAAGTATGCTGAGGTGAAATAAATGTTGTAAAAAGGGTCCTGCACATGTGTAAATCTAGAGGATTAACTTACTTCCTTCTATTGAACCTTCATTAACCTGGAGGTCACATAATATTATTGATCTATGCTATTTGGCCATTCCCACAGAAAGGGACTTTTTGACTTAAAAAATCGAATTCATGGTGTTAACGATTTCGTTATCTAGAGAACCTCCTCTTTTAAAGGCAATTTAATGGATCTAATGAAAGTTTTAGGCAATAAGTGGGAAGTATGCTGAGATGAAAAAATAAATGTTGGTAGACAGGGCCCTTTAAATGTATTGTGTAATTTAGAGGATTTTTACTTCCTTACTTCATTTAAACCTACCGTTTATTTTGCCTATTATTTTATATGGAATGTATTTAGTAGAGAGGACTCAGTTCCCTTGGGTTGGATGGCGAGGACTTAACCCCACTGCCACCGGAGCCTATAGATCGCCCGTCATGGCGCCATATCCCCACACCTTCCTCCCACCACCTCCATTTATCGGCTTCACCTCACTCGATATTAATTTCCTTCCCCGTTATAATCACTTCGGTGCCCATAACCCGGCCGCCGGCCCTGTACCCCCAATAATCCCTCCTATCTCCTGCAGCGGGCACGTTAATAAGCGGGCGGGCTATAAACCGCGAGAGAAAGGACGGGAGTCGTGTAAACGTTAAGCATTTGCCCCCTCTGGATGCGAGGTGTGAGGTTCGACTGGGCGAGTTCTCGAATCTTTTCTCGGGCCTCTTCTCATCTCGCACTTTGCCCGACGCTTCGGGGTTTCCCAGTATCTCGCAAACATCAAAAGAAACTGTGGTTGACCTGCGGGGTTTTGATTGCACGAGCCGAAGTGAGCGGTTTTATTGTATTTGGCGTCCAAGGTTTATTTGATCCGTCCCAGGTGCATCGATAGGTGAACGTCTTAATTGAAGAGAAGATTAAAACTGATTTTGAGAAGCGCTCTCTTTCAACTAAGTCCTAGTCAAAGTGTGCTTTCCAATCCCCTGCGCAGATAAGCGCTCATCGTAGCAGATGGGAACACACGAGCGCACATTCAAGTCGACGCACTGTGGGCTGAAATCGAAAAAAGCTGGCCAAAAGTCAAAAAGTAATTTTTTTCAAGCCAGGAAGCTGACACTTTGCATAAATATTTTAAAAAGACATGTACATGCGTTGACACAAAGCATTTTACTTAGTATTCTAGAATTAACAATTTGCATGAGGTCAAATTTGCACAAATTTCGCAAAAATGGTCTACACTCAATTTTCTCACGAAATCTTCTAAATCAAGCCCTTGCTAAGCCTTTATGGGTGAATAATTGGAATAAAAAGTGATGTAGTAAAATGAAACCGTTATTCATCTTTGTTTTAATGTAGTCTACTTACTTTTTTGTTGTTATTTACCAAAGATATTAAACAAAATGTCGGACCCTCTATTTTGGTTATTTTTAGTACATGTAGAGAAATAGTTATTTGCATCGCCAAGCATCGCAAAGTAACTTATATGAGTAAACTCTACAAAGCTTCCAAAGTGTGAATCCGCTGAGTTATTCTGCGACCGTTTGCGACGCAGAATTTCACATCAGTTTTTCGATTGCGCGGTCGAGTCTAGTCCAACCCGCCTACAACGGGAAGTAAGGTGGCACGGCAAGTGTGTGGAATGTATTGTAGCCGCATCCACTCCGCTATGGAGAATTTCGAGATACAAACATTGATAAGAGCCTCCATCTATTATATTTATGAGAAATTAATATTTTTTGTTTTGTTTTATTGCATTTATGTGATTAAAGGGAAAAAGATATATGAAATTTTATCATATGATATCATATTATAATGTGTCAGATGGGAGGGCGTTAGTGGTTATAAGTAACCGTTCCATGGACCCAAGTGTACCGCACGCATTAGCCTTCGTCCACACTCCTCCTACCCCTTCCTCTCCCCACTCCAGGTTTACCGAAGCGGTGGAATATAGCGAAACACTATAGCATTGGATTTTCTCAAATAATGCCCGACTGAAAAAAAAAATCCTTCCGCAGCTGGGACACATTCTCGATAGGCCACTCCATTTAGCCTCACACCATGCCCGTCAAACCTTCTGTCTCCCACACAAACACACAAATACATGAACCCCTATTCCCAGTTACGTGACCCCTTTCACCATCCCCTGCCATACACCCGTTTGCCGGCCACTCGTACTGATTCCCATACCTCCCTGCTTCCTTACCCCCCACCCTCTCCCCGCGTCCCGTATCCCACCTGTCCACGGCTGCCATTCTCAGGCGTGGTTTCGTCAACAACCTGCCACTCAACGGGTATCTCCCTTCACTTGTCAGCGCTTTACGTAGCATTTCGAACACCCGATTTTATCTAACTAGGGCTCGCCCACTGATGAAGACTTGTTTCTAGTACTTTCTTGAACTCAGATTGGGATATTCCAGGGGATTGCATTTTAAAACGCATGCATAACTAATACGTGGATTATGTGCATTGCGCAGTGATAGTTAGCATAAATCTTTTGAAGTTATTCATTAATTTTAGAAAGTTAACAAATAAACAAACTCAAGTACATCAACAAAAATTCACAGGAGATATATGTTTTTCATGATTGAATCATAATTTAAGCTTGAAATTTTCGGTCAATGACATACCATAGTAATTTTCTTGGAGAAATAGTTTAGTCACTGCAAATGAATATTTAGATATTTTTTTACAAGTGTGTATCATAAAAACTGCATAGTTACTCTTGTGTAATAGCGTAAAACCGAGGAGGCATTTTGATTATTAAATGGAGAGTGGATCATGTACAAAAATCAAAATTTATTAATTTCAGTTGAATGTAAATGAATAGTTTTCTTGAAGAATATATTGAAAACAAGATGTGTTGAGATTCATTTACGTATTATGTTTGATTAACTGAAAATATCAGGTGAACAAGGATTTGGAACTGTATCAAACGTTAACGATGGAGAGACTCTTTCACTATTATTATTTATTATTAAATATAGATATAAGTGCATCAACCTGGGAGGCAGGAGTTTCTAAAAGTCAACGGGGAGCGTGCTTTATTTTTAAAATGTTATTTTTATGTGAATATCACACTCTCGACACTTCCTTTGTGTAAAATTATTTCGAATGTCCCTCATCATCTTCTGCACAGCCAGTGTTCCCAACTCAGTTTCATTTACTAGTCAGTTTTCTCCATCTTTCCCAATCTCGCGCATCTTTACTCACCATTCCTTCTCCTCTCCTCCATCTCTCTTTTATACTTCTCGACGCCCTATCTTTCCACCTAATCTGGTAGCAATCTAGAGGGGTCTACCTCTGATTCTACGACCTGGTAGCATTATACTCAATGATCTCTGACGCTCACATGTCTTTGTATGGTGTTCCATGGGTCCAAACCAATCCATTGTACTCTCTTTTTATTTTCTCCCCTATCTAATATTCTCATTTCTGATGACTTTCTTTCTCGTTTGGCAACTTGGGTGATCCTTATTTTTTTAATTTGAATATCTTTTAAGAAACCCCCTAAATTCGTTCCACTTAGTTGAAAATAAATGTTGTTAAAAATATGCTTGCGGTCTGATAACGGGAAGACGTTTCGCATCGCATTCAACGTTTTGAAGTTTCAGCATAGTTTGCTGTTTTCCGGTCATTCCTGGCGGATATGGAGCACGGGGTCATTAACTGCTTCTCTGTTACTGCCAAACCTATATACTTTTGATATGTTTCACCTCGAATATTTTCAATTTCTGACTAGTAGTATCGGAGGTAAGTCCGTGAGCGTCAGCACATGCCACCCAATTCTTGAGGCCCTTTCGCACCAAAGTACTTGTCAAGTTAAGAAATCTTTACACAAAAAATAGTGTTCAAGTATGTAAGTAAAAAAACTATTTACCTCATAAAATGGTGGGTTCAATTTATAACAAATACAGTCACGCCTAACGTGACACGTGGTGGTTCATTCGAGCGTTGCAATGCAGGGACCTGGCGAAGAAAGACCTGACTAAATTTCCTCATCCACCCTACTCGCGCGTTGTAGCCCCGTGTAACTTCCCTCGTATGAAATTAAAATAAAAAAGCCGAAGATTTAAGACACTTGAGGAAATTGAAGAGAAGTTGTGGGCAATGCTCTTGGAAAAAGACTTCAAGATGTAATTCAGTATTTGGAAGGAGCACTGGAAGCGGTACATGCATGCTAAACGGGAGTAATTTGAAGGTGATGGCCTTGAAAATTTTAGGCCTACTATTTACAAACGGATGACAATAGAAAGTTGAGTGATCTTTTTACCGCATATTCCCCATCCTCCTTCACACCCATGTCTCAAACACCGGCGGCCTATTCTCATTCTTCCTCGGAGTCCACGTTTCTGCACCACACAAATCGATGTACAGCCCGTTTCGGTTACAATTGAATGAATGTGATAAAAAAGGTTTTTGGGGTTTGGCCGGGTGTTTGAAAAATTAGCACCATAGTGCTGAGAAGATTTTTGGGAATAGTCTTTTAATTATTTCAATCTATCTTTTAGGGCAACCATTAATGTCTACGGTGGAAACAGGTGTTGTATGGATTACATTTGAGTTCTATAGGACATTTGCGTTCATGTGCTCTGTCATTCACGAGGAAAATTTTTAACGCAAGTACCCCATTCCGGGAGTCTCCCTACTACGCAGAAAAGTTGGCAGTCCTAGTTTTAGCCTTCAATTCCGCTCGCATTGTCCCGTTAAACTCCTGCTGCATCGTTGACTCTGCACCTTTCTCTCTATCTCTCTCTTGTCCGTCCACTCCCGCGCATTTCCGAAGCCGCTGTTCTCTTCGTCACCGGCAAATCTCCCGTCCGCCTCTTGTTCCGAAACCGACTCCACCGAATGCATAAGTCCCCCTTTCATCTGCGCGTTCAGAATTTTCTCACGGTATATTGTCTCTCCCCGTGCTTGCTTGCTGAGAGCTATTTTTGGATTGTCTCGATTCCTGCATGATTTCAGCAAACTGCCTCTCAAAGTTAGGCGTGTATTGACAAATTTTGTTCACATAAGTGGGCGAAACTATGTTGATAAACTTTTCTTTTTTTACATAATATTGAATAACTGTATTTGTTCATATTTCAATTTTATCTAATACTCTTATACGAGAAGTGAGTGCGTGTAATGATGTCAATTTTTTTCTAAAATGGCTATCACAATTTTTGCTAGAAATCATACACTTAATGTTATCATTATAAACTTATCAAATCCACTAATGCCTGTGAAACTCGGCTGTGCAATGTACATTTTTCCAAAATCAGGCCATTTTCTAAACATCCACAGTCATTATTTCCGATAATTTTGAGTTGGAAAAAACACTCTCGGCTTCCATGGAAGTCAACTACCATATGAAAACCTGCCTTTAAAGACGTGTGTGAATAAATCGAAACATTGGCATAAATGTGTCTTCCATAAATATTTTCATATCGTCAATAAAGTATGACTAATTCGATTCTTGTTTAGTTTAAAAATTCAAAAGTGGTTACATTATGTTTTTCAATAACCCATCTCAGAATCGACCGGAGTATACAAATTTCTCAATACATGCCTTTCCTCAGCCTCTTTCAGTGCGTCAAATTTCAGCAATATCTCGTTCTCAATATATCGAGTGTTTGCCCAGTAAAGGGCCAAACCTCGCCTTATCGACCTTCGTTTCTCAAGCCCATGCACACCACGCAAAAGCCCCATCGTCTTTGTCCTTCCTTTGCCAGCCTCTCCCGCTTTCGAAGAAAAACCCCTTATCGGCCGGTCATGTGCGGACGCATACAATGATCTCCTCTCTTGGTTTCAGTTTTCCCTCTTCGCCACCGAGTACATACGACGTCCTCACTACACCCCCTTCTTTTGGTATTAGGCTCCCCTGACGTCACATCACTTCCTCCTCACCCTCTCTGCCTCTTTTCACCATCCCTTCCCCTTACAGCAAACACTAGCGCCGAAAAAATGTCCCCTTTTGCTCCTCTTATTTCCCACATCCCCCGAAGACTGGCGGGTGCAACCGAATCACATCTCGTTGCGATTCCCACCATTGTTTACCCGCGTTTGTTTTTTTGCTCGCAGAATCCCTTCTGCGCCTGGGATTCGTTCGCAGGAATTGTTCCAGTCTTCTCAAATGAATTCCTCCTCCTTCCCGGCTCGCCACACCCACCGCTCTTGAGTTTCTGCCCTCTTTTGTTTTTCCCGTGTTCGTCCCATCAGTACTGACCCCCCCCTCTCCTTTCCACCCGGAGAATAGATTCACCAACATACGTACTTTATCCAACATTTTATGGTCGCTAGAGTGTTAATCATGGGTCTTTGATGGCATATTTTAATAGATGCTTAAGCACCTAATTTAAAAATATTCTTGGGCCATATTTCATTCAAATGCATCTGTTTATCGGTTGAAATTCACAATACGGGCAGTAATGGAAATTATACTAGAATTGTAGTTTAAATTATTTCCTTATTTAAACATGCTGTTGCTAGTTTTTTGAGTCTTGTTAAATTTAGACGAAATTATATTGGAGTATGTTTCTTTCGAATGTTTTACTCAAAGTGATCCCTGGATATTTGTTACCAGGAATTATAATATTAAGATACATGTGTTATTTCGTATTATGAAGTAAATATTTTCATACGTAATGGAAAAGTTACGAAACTAGTCAGGTTCTACGCGTTAAAATAGCATTTAATTGCCAAAAACTAAATCGGCATGATTTTTTTTCACTTCTATTTATTGGTGTCTCTAATGAGAGCACATTTTTAAATTTTAACGCTATTCCATACACAATCAAAAATCGCTCCAACCAACTGAAATAAAAGAAGACTTTTTTATGACTCTGTTATGTCCTTGCTATTTTATTTATAATAACCAACTATTTCTTGGGTTCTATGTACCATTTTCAAGAAGAAACCTTGAAATTGTACGCATAGTCGAAATTATGATCGTTACAAGAAATTAAAATATAAGTAATAGCCTAGCCTTCTCTATTAAAGCATGATGGACTTCGAATAATTCCACCAAATGACGCCTGAATTATTCTCTTATATAGGTAGCATGGCCATGGTCCTTTATTAATAAGGGTAGTTCCTTATTTCAAAGCTCTGCACGTATTTAATTATTTATTTTTATAACTACATTTTGCCCCTTACATTGTTGAAAGTAGTGTTTGTGAAGGAGTATCATTACGTATTGTTTCCTAACCTTTGTTAATTTCTCTCATGTTATGTCCTTGAATCTTCATTGTAAAATACAATGTTATTTTTAATCTCCCTGTCGGGGAAAGTTTAAATGGAAGAGAGTAAAACTCCTCTAAATTTCTACAGATGCAGGCTTTTATTCCCTTACGCGATTTTTCTCTTCATATCAGCATACCCGTCTTTATCCCATTCATTAAGCCCATTCTCTTTCTTCCCTTTCCCCGCATACCTGGGCAAGTCATCATTCTCAAGGAAATAAAATTAGCCTTGGTAAAGCTGAGAAATTGGTTGAGAGTTGTCCTCGAGGAAACCTTAGATGTGGTAGAGGAAATATTTTATTGTAAATATATATACCTACATGTATATACTGATGCGGAAATTATCCAAATAAAATGGATTTGTAGCATTCACATTTTTCTCCTTGTGTTAAGCTTGTAAGCGTATGTTGTCAGGGGTATGCGCTTTGACATGATCTTTACGGATAATTAGCAAAAACCCGGATTATCTTGTAGTTCTATGGCAACATCGTGCCAAAGTAATATTTTCGGATGTTTCTTTCCCTCACGTTTCCTAGCTGCTAAACTAAGAGTCTGATCTCGAATCTGTTGGGCGGGTTTTTTAGATCTCATTCAGGCCTACAACTTTCTGCTATTCGTTTTCTTCATTTCTCGTAGTTCTCTGGCAACATGATGTCAAAGTCGGCTTTTCTTGTATATTTCGAATGTATCTTTCCCTCACGCCTTCACCAGTGTAGATATTACCTTGAGATTCGACAGGCGCATGCGCCATATCATGAAATCTACGGATAGGTAAGTAGCAAAAGCCCGTACTCCCGCGTAGTTCTCCGGCAACATAGTGCCAAAGTGAAAATCTCGCATGTTTCTTTCTCTCACGCCTCCAGTGACTAAGACGTTGGGGGCGCAGTCCCCTTGCGTTCAAAGCAAGTCTCTCTATAACTATCCAACGGGTATGTTTCTTACATTTCTGAAATGCACATTCCTTGCACTTTCACTGGGTTACATTGTCATTTTCACGACTAACGGGAGTGTTTCACAAAACAGATATTAGCTGGGATGTTGGAAAGCCAAATTTCCCTTCATTATCTTCGGTAGGTAGCGTGATTCTAGCCCATAATGGGATACTTTGTGGGCCGTGGTCGCCGTGGTTAAGTAGGTATCACCTCTGCATTTCTTTTGAAAGTGTCATATTCGTATATTATCTAAATGATTTGAAGCTACGAGTAATTGACGAGAGCAAATAGTGCGAATAATATTGAATCATATCATTGACATGTACCCTAATGCCCGAATTCCCAGGCGCAACTTGAAAAGGAACGAAATGAACGAATCTTTAAACTCGTTCCTTTTATTGAACGAGAATGAAAGGAACGAGTCCGAGAAAGGAACGAAACTTCCCATCACTATGTCAAAGTAAAACATAATATCAGAAATAATTGATTATTTAGTTAAAATGCCTATTTAAATTGGTACGAAGTTCTCCGCGGGGTTTTGTTATTGGGGCAGCTTTCGGGCGTTCCTCCGCGCGATGTCCATTGTTGACAACAGTTTCTCCAGCCATCCTTCTGGCGTCTTCAGGTCTGAGAACGCCAGCAGGATGGCTGGACACACTGTTGTCAACAATGGACATCACGCGGAGGAACGCCCGGAAGCTGCTCCAATGCCTATTTAAAATTTCCGAAATTTAACTGCTTTAGACCATGTAAATAAATGCTTATAAAGTAAGTAGAAGCAATTAGGTATGAAGTCATGCGGAAAAATATATGTGTACACAGATTTCAGTGCTTTGGCAGAGGCAAGAAGTGTGTAAAAATAAATGTTAATTAAATAAAAAATTTAACAAGATAATGATATACTATCGGGGTGCCTGATTGTAGCGGTCAATTTGACCTGTGCCATAGATTTTTTATATGAACTGAGGTATATAGCCTCAGAGAGTGAACTTTAGAGAATTTCCTTTGAACCCTCACCTCTATTCTGTGTTTTGTGCGGTTTATAATCTATAAATAATCCTGAGAGACCTCAACATATCTCAGGGGAAAAGAAAGGTGATATGGTATATACCCACCGCAACCGTTTACCTGTCTGGAGTCTACTATCATGAAATTAATGGGATTTTGTGTATCAATATGGCTCTCTTGCCGTAAGCTTTGATTTTTACCAGGTTTGTATTTCCTCCATTTAGGCCTATTTTCGCTATTTCCTGCACGAGATTTTTTTTCAACCTCTCGGTTATCAGGCTGTCCATTAATTGATAAATTTTGAAAGGTATTTTTAATGTACATGGTTAACGTTAATCGGTTTACGAACATGTTTCTGTGATATGTAAAGGGTTGCTTTTCAACCTCATATGGGTAATCACAAAACAGATAAGTGGTCTGATAAAAGTAATTTATATAAAATTTGAATATGTATGATGCGAAACGTTTTCCTAGATGGTTTGTCTCTCCATGCATGAAATTAAACTTTTGTCTCACTGTAGCATCTATTTCTGTAACTAATCCACCCTTTCTTTTTTTTTGCAGGTAAGCTTTTACTTACATCAGTGTTCACAGTAGCCCTTGATGTCAACCCTGTGAGTACGTTTTTATGATATTATGCCTGCATCTTAAATTACCAAGGTTGCATCAATTTTAGTTTTCGGTTTGCACGTGTGAATTTGTCCAACCCTGTTGCTAGAGTAAAATACACAAAATAGTAGGTTGCGGATACGCTGTGTATGGATTGCTCTGTCACGCGTGTTGCTAAAAAAGTCCTTGTCGTTTATAAATGCCCTACAGCTCTTGAAAATAACTTTAAATAATTAATGGTGGGTATACAAATTTATTTTACATGAATATCGATAAAATCCGTCCCAATAAAATTGAATTATTCAGTATTAATATTGGTGCCCAGTTTGTATACGTTGGATTGCGTGTGTGTATATATTTTGGATGTATATCATGATCTGTATTGGCTCATTAATCTTTTCGAATCACATAATTACTCCCGGTAAAAAGTCAATTTCGTTATTGAAGGGAAAGTATCGTTATTGCCATTTTTCATTTTGGGATGGGTATTTCTCATTTTGGACGCCTGGATGCACTTGTACACTAATTGATGCGTTCATTTCATTAGCGCATTTCTAAATTACGTCATTCAAACACTTAAAAACTCATCGATTTTCCATGCCTAAAATAAAACTGCATCATAAAATGGAGTCTACAGGATTTCACTTCGCCGCTGATAAATCGATGTAAATCATAACATTGTTAAAGGAAAGTCCTAAAAAGTACAATCTGTTCTAAAAAATCGATGTACCGTTACTCTTCATCTGGTACTCATAGACACGAATTATCGAAAAGTAAAATACAACATTATTGGTGATTCCAATACTATTTGTTTATTATTGTTTATTTTCACCAAGTATTCATTGGTGGTAAAAATTTCTCCTTAATTAATCTTAATCTCATTTGTATTATGAAAGATTCTAATGCTCACTAAATTCAAATAGATATTGTTAACGTTAAAGGACGAATGAAACTGACGTGTCTACTTCCATCACCGTCAAAAATGGAATATTGTTCCTAAAAAAAAGTAAGTGAAAGCAAACAGGTAAGCTAAGTAAATGAAAGCAAACAGGTACGCCAATGGCTACAGATGTACTGACATACTTCAATTTAAACTCGAATTCATCACGGCTGAAAGCTTAGTAAATTCAATGGATGGTCAGAAAAAAAGTAATTTTCTGGGCGTTGATGAATTCAAACCAAATATTCATTGATTACTTTACGATTAAGAATACCTATCCATAAATATGATTACTACTGAATCTCTGATTGCATAACCATGAATGGTTGGTGAATCAGTTTCTTATACGACTATGAGTTTTTAACTACAACTAATAGGATATTGGAACAATCTGTTATTATATGGCTGAATACCAGTATTAGATAATTACGAATCTTATGATTTCTTGCGCGCATTTGAAAAAAAGAAGGGCGTATTTGCACGTAGCACGTATTTGCCATTAAAGAAGTCATTTTTTATGACCAAGTTAAAATTTAGATTAACCCTTGTCATTTAGGCATGTTACACAGTCACACCGCAAACGACTAGCAACACTTATTACGAGGGATGAGAACATGAATCCATCATTTAGAAATTCGGTTGTTTGGGTTAGAATATTAATTAAATAAGGTAGTTTTATATATTGAATTTCGTAATTTTGGTGTTATATTACACACCCGTGAGCGAGAATGCTTGCAAGATTCATTTTTTGAATTCGCTAATCAAATGCTTACGAACAGGAAACTTTATTTTAAAAAAATCAAAATGATTAAGTAATTGCGGTGCTGTTATATTTATTCAATAAAGTGTTGCGTGTGAATTATTCAATATTTTGAAATAGGTTTCTTAACTTAATGTCAGTGAATATGCTCTTTATGCCAAATGGCCTACGACCGTTTCGAAAATGATCATTGCGAACTCGCTCTGGTGAGCGATTTTGCAGACAAAAAAGTACTCCAACCATCACTAAGACAGGAAAAAAGGAAAGGCTCCTTTAATGCCTTGCATTTGCCATCACATTTCCACCCAATGCTCTTCACGTTCTCTCTCAAACAGAGACCCTAATTAAAACCCACTCCTCTTATTAAAGCTCCTTTGTACGTTTCGCTGCCCAAAATCCTTGCCTTTAGAAGGTAGAGGCACACTCTCTGGTTGTCCTAGTGAGATTTCCCTCCCCTTCCTTTCGAGCTGTCTCCATTTGATCACTCACAATGGAAGCTTTTAGCTCCGCTGGAATTTGGAAATGCATCGTTGATTCTTTTTTCACTCCGCTATGCCGTCACCAGGAGTGAATCTGGCGCCATCCTCACCCAAATCGCGAAAGCTATGAGTTCTCAAGCCTCCTCTCCTTGCGAGGTAATTTAAAGGACTCCTCTGCGTTTGTCAAGGAGACCTACTTATTTTAACTTAGAGTAAGAAATCACGCTAGTCAGTGCACGATAAAAACCGTTGGCGAAATGCTATGCTAAATGAGTTGTCCGCTTCTTCCAAGGAGCTTCAAGTGGGAATCACCTCTTTAAATCACTTGAAAAGCCTTGTTTAAGGTTTTGTAGCTCTTAAATGTGCATTGTAGATAATGGACCGATTGAGTACTCGAATGTTGCTTTTATGTATGTGCTAGTCTTTCTTTCTAATGGCTTTTTGCATTAGGTTTTAGCGAGTGGAGTTACTCTGATCTTATCCGAAGTTAGGTAAAAATATACCTACGCCAAAGACAACCGTATGGGAATTCATAATTTTGTTAATCCAGCCTCAAGTAATAGGAATGAAGTGCTTCCAGCGAACCCATTTCACCACAGTTCATAACTTCATATCAGCTCTAACTGCCGATAGTCCCGAAGTCTCTCGCCAAAAGAATGTTTATCTTTACGATATTTCACGTAAATACTGCCACGAGAAAAAAACCTCGCTGCATCGGGAGTCGAACCATCAATAAGGCTAGCAAGACCAATGTTCAGACCTCTACTACACCCAAGCTTTAAAACCGTCATGGAAAATGTTATGGCCTTTATATGTATTTCATCACCGTTCTTTAGCAGTATGAAAATAACTTTTACGTTGCTCATTTAAAGGGGTATTTAAAATCGTGGAGTAACTAAATATTTGTTTAAATTGTGGCCGATTTCTTTATCCTTTTCTCCAGTGCTAATAAAAACATAATTAAGGTAGACTTGCAATCAATTAATACAGCCATTTAAGTGAAAAACTCTAAATGGTTCCAGAAATAAGTTGCCTGTAAGTGAAGTACCCTGATTTTGTATACCGAGAATGTCATAAATTTGTGAAACAATTGATTACTAATTTATAAACCTTTACAGTAATAACATGGGTGCAGAATATTCGCAGTTGTGATGATATTATTAATACCAAAACATTTGGCCCAGAAACTTCATGCGTATGCACATTACTTTCGTGCTGTTATCTCTCACAGTTGCCGCGATCAGTGATTCCTAACATTGGTTGTATGCCATGATTAGTGGAACTTCTGCGGAAGATTATTCCATTACTCCCCATTTTTTATTATAATTTATTTTTTTCTAAATAGATGTATCACTCATAATTACTCTTTTTAATTTACTTAAGACTCTTGACATTTTTATCTATTGCCTCCGCTAATACATCTATCCAGGACATAGTCGGTACGTTCTTTAATCTCCTACCATTTATTTTAAGGGTATTGTGATTCCTTTCTCAATTTCTAATAACATTTTACTCATATAATTTCCTAGCTAATATATGCTCAGTTGATTTAAATGTAACAACGTAACCAACTGAGGTTACGTTGAAAATTCAGCCTTAGATCTCGTTTTTATTTGCTTGTTTTTTTTAATTTTATATACAAATATTGTCTTCTCGGTAAAGCTTCCTTAGGTATTCATATTTTAAAATTTCGTCATGATTGCGTAGCCGTGTCGATTATGAATAAAACTCTGCTTTTTTGTTCCAAAACTCTTCCCTGAAGCCTTTATATAAGGTCCATCTCTCAGATGAGTGTATACTTAATTCCTTAATTCTTTCGCTCAAACAATGCGCTGGCGCTGTCATTACCGGCGTTGGAGAACCGTCTTGTCCAATATTTGGCACCGATTGCATTCCATTTTGGCCGTTTAAAATGGAAACTTACTCCAATGAAATGACTGAGGCATGTAACAGGAAAGTCTTTACTTATTTAATGCTTCAGTTTTCTAAAAAAAATATTACTAGCTCTCGAAACTTATAATAGTAAAAATGTGGATTTTTTAAAGTCAATTTTTGAATGGTTCATTCTCAATTCAGGCGCATTTTGTGAAAATTGTCCCTTTATTGATTTGATTTATTGAATGGCCATGTTTTTCCCACGTTCCTCTCCGTAAAAGTAGTATCTGTGATAGATTTGTTTCAATGTTTGAAAGAACTATTGGTATTTTTTGTAACTCAATTATCATATGAAGATCCTTTTCCTGAGTAGATCTCGGTAATACCGGAGGTGTGATGTTGTCAATTGTATCAGAACAAAAATAGTGCCATTCTGCGTAATAATCGCACATATAGGACGTACGTTTTCCAGTACGTAAAAATGTTCCATAGAGAAACTGCCTTATGTATAGGGAGGAGATGGAAAAGGTTTCGTGCGTAGTGTAGAGTTGATCACAAGGAGCGTTTAGTTTGGCAACAGTGTTCTTCATATGAACCACATTGTCGACTAAATGTAGAACACTCTAAAGCAACATATACCTATCGTAACCCGCAGCCAATCTGTTCGAATAGAGGTGGTTACCGCAGTGGTTGCAGTTGGTGCCAAAAACTGATTATATAATATGTGCAAAACTCCACAGAGGAAAAATTATATACCTTGACCGGGACTCAAGCCCATGTCCTTCAGTTCGCGGATGACTCAGTAAAGGTTTTTCGTCTCGATATCCTCAAAATATAAGAATAAGGTGTAATATTTCTCCATGGGAATGGATAACTTAACCTTTCTTCGCTATCACTCAGTTATATTTTGACTTAGACTTTAAGCTACATTAGCCGGTCTTAGATTTCCTGAGTTCAGCCTCCGCATATGCTGACTCGATTTCTTTAAATTATTTAGCCGCGCTAGTTTGAGCAAGGATAGATGTCCCGCTTATTTTCGTAAACGGTCTTCTTTTTTACATGAATGTTTTCAATGAACAAAGAAATGTCGCATGCATTACGTATCGGCCATGAGGAAAAGCATTTGCATAAAGTAAACCATATTTTCCGCCATCATTTCCATAATTAATGCAGTCCAAATATTTAACAAGTCTCCTCCATTATGTTTGTTCAGGCAGAAAGTCTTTTGTGCTGCGGCGTTTGATAGTCATTTTGGAATGGGAGAGGGCGCTTCCCTTGCTTTCAACTGTCATCCAAGCGACAAAGGGTTTCGATTGATGGGCCAAAAGAGTAGAGGGAGTGAGATGCAGGAGATTAAATTACTGGCTAGAGGGAATCGTTCTTAAAAATTAACTCCATTTCAGCTCTGTGTAATTCATCTATGACATTGTGTTAGAGGTACTTTCAAGCTGGCGAGAAATTTTAATAAAATATTGAAGGTTCTTTAAAATGACATTAGTTCCTGTAACGATGGTCGTAAATACGGTATACATGTGGATAGGCACCAAATTATCATTTTTGCTAAAACTACTTGACTCCACAAAGTTAGGCATGAAGTAGTCAGTTATATTATAAGAAATTCGCTTTATTTGGTGGGTGAGGAGAGAAAACTTATGAAGGAGATTAGGAGGCGGTAGAGTAGGTGGTTTAAACAATTAATGAGATGTGAAGGGATGCTGAAGGCCGTGGTAGAAGGTAAACGTGGAAGGGGAGGAAAAAGAATAGACAGGATGAAGAAAGATAGGACCTTATGCAGAGGAAAGCAGAGAAATCGCGTAAGGAGCTGGTGATCTAAGCCTGCAAAATTCAAGTTGAATTCCCTTTCATTTAAACAGAACTAAAAAGCTTAATTCTTAACTATTACATTTCCCTATTGATAGTAGTAATAAAAACTTATTATTAAATAAATTAGGAAATAAATTATAGTAATAGGAGGTAAATAAATTAGTTGTTCGGTATTTTGGGAGACGTCTTTCAGCTGAGGCTTTTTTACCGTCAAGGATAGGTGGATAGGTTGGTCAAAAATAGATAAAATGGGAATGGAGATAGGAGGTAGAGAACTCTATGGTCGGCACGTGAGTTCAAAGTGAACCTAATTTACGCAGATCATCAAAGTTTGCAGACGTGCTAGTTAAATGGTGTCATGATCTTCCAAGATACAAATTTACGTGGTAAAATGTAATGGTATTATTAATTCTCCCCGGGTAGCTGTTACTGTTCATTTTCTTCATTTATTGAAACTTGGGATATGAATTTTCAATCGGTTACTTGGGCTGATCAAAAATGAAATTTTGAATTGAATTCTTTATTTACTCATCCCTTCCGTAATCATTCAGCAGATACCGATTAATTCCGGATTAATGATCCTGCAATTATGTAAAATTAATTGTTTTAACGATAATGAATGGCAATATTTATTTATATTCAACTGGAAATACAATGGAATCGTAATGTAATATTGTGTTATCAATCAGAGAATATATCGTGACAACATTGAATTCCAAATTATGCTCTGTACAAGCTAATTAAGAATACGTTCAATGTTTCCGAACACATATGTTGTACAAGTAGGTCAGATTATAGAACTCGCATACTAATGTAATACTGAAAGCGTACCTGAAATAAATTTTCGGTTTATTCGGTTTCAATTTTTAAAAATCTGAACCTATTCCACGGGTCAAAGCTCTAACTGAAGATAACATGATTATCCTCTGGGGTTACTAAATCCCAATTTCCTGAAAATTTATGAAATATCATTTTTTGTTTTTGCATCATATAAGTACTGTATGTTACTTAGGAGTTGCAGATATTAAACAATAATAGTTTATCGAGGGTTTGTATTCCTTGCCAACATTTCAGAATCCTCAGGGTTCCTTCCATCCTCAGGGCTAGGAATGATTTAAAAAATTACACTCTAATTGCTACATGATCTTGTTTAATGTAAGGACGAAGGATGTGAACGTACATGAGCTGATTACTAAATCCTCTTTTTAAATAGCTGCACTCAAGACCAAGGTGATTGCATGAATATGGCAGAATCAAAGGAAGTTTCCAGAGATAGAGGATCGATGGAACTTTTAAATCGGATCCTAGTATCCAAACCCTATCGCCGAGAATGAAGCTCTTTTGATAGTTCGTGCCCCGATGGGGAACGGTGTGATGGGTATGTTTGTGCATATCATTATTACTATTATTTTTTATTGAATTCAGTTGTTGGTGAGCAAAACTTGCCTAAAGCCTCTATTGAGTGATGAACAGTACGTGGAGGCTTATTGATAATTTCACACTTGGGTACAAACCCGCCGCTTGCTTTCCTTTTCCGGCTCTATGAATTCAGGAGCTTGTCAATTAAGCTGGGATCGATCTCCTCTGGTGACTTTTCCCTTAACTTTGAGTTCTCTCGGTCCAAACTCTTGGATGGGAGTGGAGAGGGAAGACGGTGAACGAGGACGGGAGATATTGTGTGAGAATGGAGCAGAGTCTATCAGGGAAAAAAACTCCGGGGGAGGGAATTTTCCGAAAGTTTTGAGGGAATGATGGAGCTTTCGCTTCCCGTCATCCCATTTTGTCTTGGATTTTTTTGCCTTCTTCCTTCCGTCTGCGGGAGAAAGAAAGTTTTGTTGCGTCTCCTCCTCTACACCGTCTTCCTGCTTTCCCTTTTTACACCCGCTCTTCACTCCCTCAAAACCATCCCCAACTCTTATGGGCATGCTTATTTGTCTTCTTCCTAATATTTTCAATTAATTTCGTCTTGTTATTTCCGGTGGTAACCTAATGCCCCGTTCACACTTAGCATTTATGCTGGTGACCTGTAATCTAAGTAAACGCTTGTAAGCGTGTCTTATGGATCTCGGGATCAAATTATTTTTATAAACGAGTTTAATCCTGGACTTCAACCAGGGTAAAATCATGCAATGGTTTTTACTTAGTGCAAATTACCATAGCCGTTTTGCTCCGACTAACCTAATGTTTTCTACTTTTAAAAGAAATGAGATGAAAATGTTGGATTTTGTTGGCTTTAATACGTATCAGAGTGTAGAAAAACAAAACATAGATAAGTATGTTGAATGAATGGTGGGAAAGGAAGGCATATAACGTACCACGAAGGTCATGGTTGAATGTGGTTGAAGTGACTCTTAAGAGATGGAGTATTAGTAATCTTAAGAATAGGGCAGTGTGTACGAAGCAATGTTTAAATGTAATACAAGTGAAAGAGGTGCGCAAGTATTAAGCAAGCATTAAGGAGGAAGTTATAAAAACAGAGCCACTTTCCCTGGCCTTACTCTTGTGAAAAAGAACTTTGAGTTAGTCTTAAACGATGTGTGGCTGATGAATGTAAGTAATGCCTTGTTTTTGGATCATATGAAAATAGTCGTCGACGCTCCGGTTAACCCCAAGTTCACCACTTTTGAATAATAAATGAGGTGGAATGGTTGCTTTTTGTTGACATGACTTCTACAGTGCTGTTTTATAAGTAGGGCGAATATGGAAAAAATATTTTTTTTTTCATTTTACGGTGGTACCTCCTTGAGGGAGCCAATTCCATTTCTTCTCCACTACTTTACTCTTTCTCTCTCCATATAAACCCCATCTGCGACCTTCCTACAGTCTCCTCGAGATTTCCCGTCGACTCCCCCGCATAACTTCCGGCTCTCTGGCTGGTCCGACTCTGCTTTTATCTACACCTCTGTCTTTGCGTCTCCCAGCCTTCTCTCTCCCTCTCCTTGACCCTAGGATGCCCCCTCAAACAGAACTTCACGTATATGTCCCTCCATGCCCGAACCCCTATATCTTTCGCCCGCTCTTTTTTCTCACGGTCAAGTCCTTCCCAACAGTCCCGGGACATCTCTCCCACTCTATCTCCTGTTCCTTCCTTCCTGCCTTCCAAATGTGTCCCCGGCTAGGAGTAATGGGTGACCCTTTTCCCTTCTTGCTTCCCCCAAGTCCTGTCCCTTTAGCTTTTACCACCACCAGCCTCCCTCCCTCGCTCTCTTTTACCCTAGCACAACATTCTCCGTGAGACGCATCCTTCCCCGTAAGAAAAAACAAAGAGGGTTCCGCAGGGTCCTCTCCTGAGAAGATGCTACTCTACCCGTAAATCTTTTTGTCCCTCCATCTCAATACATCTCCTTGCTCTGGCCTCCCCTGTCTCTGTTTCACTTTCCCTATTTATTTTAGCATACCTAAGGTGCCGGTTCATGAAGTCTCATCCCTTCTTCCCATACGATGAACGAGACTAATTTTCCATTCGTTTCCATAAACGTTCCTTTTTTATGACTCAACCCATTCTTGGTCAAATCTGGTCTCCGGATGTTTTAGAATCAGAGTTGCAGCAGGCCTTGGAAAATACTCAAAATGTTGTTAAACCTTTCTCTCATATGAGTGCTAGTTAACGACAAAATCACGTATCCATTCTCAGTTCGAGCATGGCATTCTTTCTCTGTATATTTTTACCAAAATAGCGATAATTCATACTCATTTAAATGTGGAATTCAATCCGTAATTTAGGGGTTACCGTGAAGCAAGAAGTGTTCACTCTTATGAGTATCGTTTTAGCACTCGGAGTTCCAGACGTACGTTGCTGTCTTTATATCGAGAGATTTATTTTTTTCCACCCTCTTTCTTGTAAACTGTGACTTCGTTTGCCTTTTTAAGTGGGAGTAGTGTTTGAAAGGCCGTTAAAATTACAATAAACTACGAGCTAGTCAATTATAGTGTGTTTATTTATCACTCCTAGGCTCTTGAATATAATCCTTTGTTAAGCACAAAATGTGGTAATTCCTAGTGGCTTAATGGAAGACGTAGTCTGTGATTCATTGGTGTCCGTATCACAGCCAATCTGCATTCATATCTTAACAGGGCCACTTCACCTTTAGGTTTTTACAATCCAATTGGTTCCAAAATTGGATATCGACATAGGTATAAGACTTTACCCATATCGTCTAACCTTACTCTGCCCTTTACCACAGCCTGTTCTCCTTCCATCCTGACACCCTTTTATCCTAACACAACATCCTGACGAGGGATGGGTCTTTTCCTTAAGAAAAAGCGGAGAAGGTCAAGCCGGGTCCTTCAAAAAGATGCTCGCGTGCTGTAAATCTATTTTTTCTCTCACTTTCTTTCGCCTTACTTTCACTTTCCCTGTTTACTTTTCCTATTTACTTTGTCTTGCCTTAGGTGTCGAGTCGCCGAGTGAAGCCTTCTGATCACCTTTTACCTGTTTGTTTTCCGCGAAGTGAGATGCTTTCTTTCTATCGGAAAACTTCCTTCTAATATTGCTGCTCATGTTTTTCTATTTTGCGAGCTTCGATTGCTCCTCTGAATATGAAACAAAGTTTGTGAAGGTCATTTGAATGGCTCGTATTTCATAAGTAAGCTGAGGACATTTAGGCACTAAAAATTAAGAAATAGGCAGCCTAAATATTCACTAAAAATTTCACAATAGGCACTTAAAATAGGCGCTTAAAATATTTTTTAATCGAAGAGATGAAAACTGAAATTAAAGAAACCGATAAATCGACGAAAGTTCAATTATTAACTTTGGCTCCAAAGAGTTGGTCGATACCAGTAACAGCTGTCACTCATCTAGAAGCACCTCTAGTGGAATAACGGATTCATTAAGATGAAATTTGAAGGACCCAAGAAAATAACACTTGGCTTGGCTTGCTTAGTTCGGCTTGGAAACTTAAGGCTTGGGAACCTAGGATAATCTGCCTAACCTTTGACTTTGGAACCAGACAGATACCCACACAAGGATTTGGAACCTTGTCGAAGAAACCAAATTGCAGGCTTGGGATCCTCAACCAAGAAACCCACCCGTGGCTGGTATTGTACAGGAATTAGGCGTGACCCCTACGGCGATGGGGTTACGGGTTCAAATGCCTGAACTGGTAGTGGCAATGTCACCAAGGACCAACGGAATATACTAAAAATGTCTACATAAAACAAACAGGACGACAAACAACAGAATGCATTTGGGGCCACCAAAGCAATGTTCTCAACGTTGTTCATACTTTTAGGGCCGTATGTGCTCGCTATGAAAAACCAAGTCAAATTTTTAAGAGGTTTGAAACATGCTCTTTTAAATGAAAATGATTCAAAAAAAGTATCCAGAAGGTCTTTCTTTTGTACGAGCGGGCAAAAAATAACCTATTTTGGTCGTTTTTACAAATGCCATCCTCAACGCTGTCCCTATTTTTAGGGCCTTACATGCCCGCCATGAAAAACCAAATATACTTTTTTAGAGGGTTGAAGTCATTCTCTTTATAATGAAAATGATCCAAAAGAAATTCCGGAGGGTCTTTTCTTGTAAAAGCGGGGAGAAAATACCCTATTTTTGGCGTTTTTACAAAAAGTGTCACATTTTGACTCTATTTTTTAAATAATGGAAATCACTTAGAAGATGAAATATTATATTCATAAACCATGTATTGATATGTTATCATGCTCAAAGTTTCACGTTGATTATACCTTTACTTCCAGAAATATAAAAAGCCAAAAAATTTAATTTTTTTCGATCCGCAATTTTTCGGGCCAGTTTCGCCCTGAATCTTCTCCAAGGAGGTCGATTTTACAGTTATTTTTATTATGTTGTTTAATAGAGTTCAAAACTTTGTACGAGATAGCCAATTTTTGTTTCTCTTATCAAAATATCTCCTTAGATACTATGCCTCAAAGTTACCGAAATCTCACAATCATACTGAAGAAGGCTGCGGCACGGGGCCAAACAAATTACTATACATCAGCAAGTGTACCATTGGCGAACGTAAAACTTTACAAATGTTTATTGGGGATATGTGTGAATGTCCATATAAAATTTCATTGAAATCAGTGATGGTCGAGCGGGAACCACCACTTGCCATGGAATGACCCAATATTGTACCTTTAAGTGGGTGAAAAAGACGTTCGAACTGATGTATCGGAGGCGCACATTATTCCTGTCACATACCTCACGTATTTCAATAATTTTATCTGCAGAGTATAATGCAGTATTTAGCCTTGTTCCCCATAATATCAATACTGGCTGTGAAGGCAGATCAACTTCAGGCATTATGCCTGAAGTTGATCTCCCTTTACACTCAGCAATCCTGAGTGGTACTTTCAAAAACAAGTTTTTGGCAATTGAAACCATCGCATGTACACATCACGTAAAATTACCATGGTTGTTTTTCTACTCTTTATATAATAATACTTTTGATTATTTTTCTTTATGCATGTTTAATGACATTATTTCAACCTTGTTAGATTAACAAAGGAACTGAAATAACAGACAAGCTCTGCACTAAAGAGAAGTTTGGCGACGTTGAAAAGAATATTGCTATTTTAGGCCCTTAAATAGGCGATACCAGCAGAAAAAGGCATAAACAGGTAAAATAGGCATTTTTAGGCAGTAAAAAATCGATTTAATTTCGCCATAAATGATCCTAAATGAACTTATAACTTCATAAAATTGGTTTCCTGAGTAAAAGAAAAAATAGGCATTTTAGGCAATGTCCTCAGCTTATTCATAAGTTAAGGAATCCTTCTCATTACATTACACAGGAAGCTTCTTCTTTTTTGTTCTGCCTTCTATGTATATTGGGCAGATTGCCTGTTCTTTCATCGTCACTCCGCCTTTAATACTTGTTCTACGGTATACAATACATCTCTTTTGTTATTCGTATACCTCTTTCTCCAACAGATAACTTATATCATACAATTTTTACACTCTTATTTCTTCTCCCATCCGCTTTATGTGATTTCATTAGCACTTTATTTTTAAGATCCACTCGTTAATGTTTTGTATTGTTTGGTATTTTTTTAACCATGATTTTTCTTAGCACTTTCACCCCTCCTGTCTCCAAAAGCCTTCTTGTTTTGGCTGTGCCCGACGAGTCTCCGCATTGGTCTCATAATATCTTTATCTATTTTATAGGCATTATGGAGGAATTTATTGAGAGCCAGTTTTCTTTGCCAAGCAGCTATTAATAACCTCTAATTACTACTCCTAAAGGGAATGGCGTGATGGGTGTCCATATACGAATATATATGAGTATGTATATATCGTATGTATCGTACGTAGATTTGCTTCAAAAAATGCCAAAGTTGATTACGTTCATTGCGTGAAACCCAAGTTGAGCATTTTGTTTAGCTATAAACCTGATAGTTACCGAAAATATGTTGAACTGAACAGTTTATCACGGTGTTTGATATGGTTTGCGTTTTGCTTCATTAGAAATCATGGCAAAAATATGGTTCGGATAAATCTTTCATCTAAGTAGCACCGACCTTATGGCGGCTTAAAATGCCGTGGTCGTGGCCGATCCCTGGAAGACATAGTACCTCATTCTCTTATGGGTATCTGTGAAAAATATTATGCCCTGCAGAATATGGCAATCTTATCCGTCAAAAGTTAGGTGCAAATTAACATTGCGATCCGGTGATGAACCCTAGCACGCTTTCCCCAATGTAAGAGGCCTAGTAAAAAAATAACCAAACCTAAAAAAAAAAAATTATTCTAGCGTACTTATAACTTATTGGTCCTTTTCTCCTTAAAATTACTCTCCTTCTGTAGTAATAAATTTATTCCAACGTTGTTTCCACTTCACCATACAGTCCTGGAATGCTTCTTAGGTTATCGCCCGCAGTGCCCGTACCGAATTCTCTTTAATGTCGGCAATGATGCCATAACTACGTCCTCATATCATTGATTTTAATTTGGGGTATAAAAATTAGTCACACGGAGGCAGGCCAGGTGAGTAAGCAGGGGGAGGATAGTCATGTGAGGTTTTGCACAAAACTCACGAATTGACAAGGCTTGGTGCGTTGGCATGGTGGATGAACCACGAATTGTCTCGTCATAACGCTGGTCTCATTTTACGAATATTTGCGCGCGACCTTTTCAACACACCTAATTAGTATTGGTGGTTGACAATTGATCTTAAAAAGGAGGTTCAAATTACAAAATTCCATCAAAATTTAAAAAAAATGTTAGAACCACCTTGACATTTGAGCGAGACTGTCGTGCTTCAAAATGATCCTCGACCTTACTGGTGTGGGATCGTCTTGAGCTGACTGTCCACCACTTTTGAATTGGATGAACCATTCAAAACACTGCGTATGAATAGGAAACTTTTCTCTGTAGTTCTTCTAAAGTGTGAAAGTTTCCGTAAAAACATTTTCAAGTTACTCGCCAAATTTCACGTTTCAACGTTATTCCTGTAACTCGGACATTGCAAAAATCGGCACGACGACTAAAACACCTTTCACTTAAACAGCGATATTGCGGAAAATAACCAAAATGTTAAGAACCGGAAAACCCATCCTTGCGTGAGAGGGTTTTTCAAATACAGTGCTACCAACCAGACGTCGCTAGCACTATCCGTTGCCGCACAATACAAAAAATTCGGTTATTTTCTTAACAGACCTCGTATATTTCTGGAAGCCCTAAGATCATGCACTCAAATAAGCTTTGCTTACGATTTGTTCTCTACGTACAGTGGAGCATTGGACTGTAAGCGTGATAGATTAGGAAATGAGCTTGTAATCCAAAGAACTCGTATATCAAAGAAAATTTACCCATCAAATATAACGTAAAGTCAGATGATTCGTTCCACAATCAAAGGTTTTTCACTTCAAATATTCTGACGTGAAAGAAAAGTTATCTAGTCTTTGTTTTATTTATGATTTACTGACCCATAAGGTGAAATTTATTCATTTTATTGAGCTAACAATAAGATGAAGATTCTGCAGGAGCCAAACTAGAATGGTCCAAATCTGCAACTTCTGTTCGTTCCAACATACCAACGCATCAAGCGCAGCATAAGGCTCGCGATGATTTCTTCTCCTGTATCAGCTCAGTTGTGAGCTCGCGACCCTCGGCAAAAAAGCGTTTACGTATTACTCATTTTATTATTATTTTCGCTCGTCTAGCAAATCACTCGCAGACGAAGTTACCCGCAATTTGAGGTTTTAGTTAACAAATTAACTATAGAAAGAGTTAAAAAAATATAACACCAAAATGAGACAATGCGTTCTACCTATCTAACCAACTTTTACTTGCGCGATTTCAACTGGTGCCATTCAGGTCCTTCGTATTTCGCAGTAAGATAATCCATTTAAACGTATCTTTTCATCGCCCCAATATCTTGCTTATAGGTCGTATGTCACTTGAAATGGCTGAAACACCAAGGGGGGATTTATCTTCGTAGAGGTGTCAGTACTTGCAATGGATCCAAAACAACACCTTCGCTGCAAAAATTCACGCCTTCGTATTTACAAATGCAAAGTGAGGAAATGAGAGTTCAAAAGCCTCAGTTAATCCTGACGCAAATAACCCAAGGGCCCGCTGCGTTGCTCCACTACTACATCCCATTGATGGCGCCGAGTCAAGAAGATGAGATTATTATATCGATAACGCCCGCTTATTAAATATTTTCTCCAGAACTCTTTACCTCTTGAGAAGTGTATTTTGTGTAAGGCTAAGGGTGGCTTTACAGCTCCGCGCTGCGCGCACGCCAGGACTCGCGAGCCAATGAAAACCCGTCTTGAGAATTGATGACGTCATGTTGCCAGCTCGCTGGCGTGCTCGCAGAAATTCCGTTCTTGTTGGATTCTGGCGTGCACGCTGCTATAGACCGGGCGGTTTGAAACTACAGGCAACCATGGAACGTAGTTTTATTTACAAAATGTTCTGTATTACCTCGACTATGATATAAGAATGCGATTGATTTGTTGGTTTGTATTATTGTAAGCTTCCGAATATCGATATTGTGAGGCTTTTCCTAAATCAACTATTGTGTGCCATGCGTCTTTTTGTTTGCCTTGGGCGAAGTAGGTACCTTGTTAAATTTTAACGCCATGCCGGGGAAAATATGAGTGATATTCGATGACTACTTTCAAGAATTTCCTATATTAACCATGTAACTTGTCTTATTTTCCGCTTGCTTTGAGTGTAGTAATTTAATTTAAAGGCCCTGCTGTTGCACGTGTGCGATACTTATCTCGTGTATTGCTCAGACTAGCCACCATATCGTTTCATCTGAGCGAAATGATTAGTTATTTCTCCACTGGCCCTCTTCAAAAATCTTTAAAAAATGAATACAAAGTACTTGACAAATTAACCCTCTATACGCGAATAAGATCTACAAAGTCTCTAATTTAAGTATTACTATCGCTACAACTAAATTAAGCTAATAAGAACACAATGAAAATTAACCCTCTATCCCCACAATATCAATCGAACACGAAGTTTCACACTCAAAAATACTATTCAGTTTTACAAAGAAGTCGCTACTTTAACAATTCTTACGGGTATAACTAAGTTATAATAAGAATGAACACAATGGAAATTAACCCTCTATCCCCACAATACCAATCGAACACGAAATATTACACTCAAAAATACTATTCAGTTCTACAAATAAGTCACTACTCAAACAATTCTAACGGGTAAAACTAAGTTATAATAAGAATGAACACAATGGAAATTAACCCTCTATCCCCACAATATCAATCGAACACTAAATATAACACACAAAATACTATTCAGTTCTACAAAGAAGTAACTACTTTAACAATTCTAACGGGTAAAACTAAGTTATAATAAGAATGTAAATTAACCCTCTATCCCTAAAATATCAATCGAACACGAAATATTACACACAAAAATACTATTCAGTTCTACAAAGAAGTCACTACTTTTACAATTCTAATCGGTACAACTAAGTTAAGCTAATGAGAAAGAACGAAATGGAAATTAACCCTCTATCCCTAAAATATCAATCGAACACGAAATATTACTCGCAAATATACGACTTAGATCTACAAAGCAGTCGCTACTTTAACAATACTAATTGAAACAAGTAAGTTAAGCTAATCCGAAGGAGAATAAGAAAATAAGTTGGTTCCAATAATTAAATTGATAGCATTTGTGAACTCGTGAACCAAGTTCAGTAATATTTGGCCCCGACGCATTTGGCCTTTCATTTGTTCGCGCAGCGCGGAGCTGTGAAGGACCCAAGGTACCGTCGTCGCGTTCGCTACCCGTGGCGTGAGCGCAGCGCGGAGCTGTAAAGGCACCCTAAGAGGGTTCAACGCTACACTGACATCCTCCACCCACAGAGCTCTGTGCTTTCACCAAACTCCCTTTTCCTTGGACGCGGGGAGAATATCACCCGCGGCCTTGCCTTGCTCTTTCCAGCTTTCCGAGGACCTAGCGATCCCCCGGCTTTCCTTTACACAACCTCCCCAACCCGAAAACATGTCTTTTTCCCCACTTGGCCCCCGTTCCCTCTCTGCTTCTCCTCCTCTCTCACACCCTGACCCTTCCAACCCCTTACACGGTTCTCCCTACCCCGGGATCCAATCCCTAAATGCCTCATTCATGCCCCTCCTTTTTCCCCCTACACAGCTTTTCTCCGACTCCTCTGCTCTTCTCAGCGTTCTCTTCGCTTCGTCAGGGTCACTTTTCTGTTTCTCCCTTTGCCTCGTCCACCCCTCTTTCCACCGTGTCCTCCACTCTTTACTCTTTTACTCTCAACATCACATCTCACACCTCTCACATTCGCTCGCTGCATAGAAATCTTCCCTACTTGACCCCTGTGAATTCACCGTGGCGTTCTCCTCTCGGCTTTCACCACGGTCACGGTACAACCTTGGTCCCTTTCTCTGAGTACGTTCTTCGACCCTTGATATTGAGCTAAATATCTCCCTCCTCCCTATCACCTCTTTACTTGTGCATATTTTTACTCCCTGTGTCTTTCGCCATCTCTTTATTTACTGTAAAGCCAATGTCCCTCGGTCAAATCTTATACAAAACAGATTTATGTCATGTGACAGGTAAAATTTAAAAAAAATGTAAATTGATTTCGATTCATCAATTTAAGAAACAAAAGTATGGAATTAGTTACCCTTACTTCAAACTTTGACATTAACTCGATACTAAAAGCAGTTCGATCAAATTTCTTATGTTAAATTTGGATTCGGGAAATCGCGTCGCCTGATAGTCTTTTCGTCTCTTGTTTTATTTTTCTTAATCTCAAGGTTCAGGATGGAGTAGAGACTTCCGAGCCTGAATGGTCCGGGTTTGAATCCTGGCCGTATTGAGAGGTTTCGGCAGAAAACCAATCTATTCTTGGGTTCCTTTTGGAGGGTAGCTGATAGAAAATTAATTTTTCCTTTCACAATTTCAGAGCGAACGCAGAGCGTAGCAGGGATTGATGGAGGGACTAGTTTGGGAGGTTACACACTAGACTTCTTTTCAGATCAAATTTTCAAAAATACGATCACGCGTGTTTCTGGATGATGCTGAGGATATTATCAAGAGCACTCTATTCTTTATAATGTGCTAATCACTTCGCAACACAAGAGCGCACTTGCTTTCCATTCGTTACAAACCCTGCGAACAAGAACAGCGCAGTGTTTATGCAGTTTCCTGCGTTGCACTTTAATTTCCGAGGTAAAGGGAGCTTTACATTTGCTCTAGAGCACTGAATACTTTGACACACATCAGCGCACTTGCTTTCTATTCATTTCAGACACCGCACACTGGAAAGCGTACTTCTAAACAGATCGGGAGCAGAGTTGGTAAGCGCTGAACAACAAAAGGACGTCGATAACTTTTTCCGCGATAGTTATTTTCGTGCTGATTTTCCGTAAAGGCGCCAAACGTGGATATTGTACAGATTTTTAAGTACACTCTGGTAGAAAGCTTACATTTTTAAATTCCTATTTTGAACGAATTCAATAACTATGTGCACTTACTAACGCAAAAAATGTGGTCGAGAATAATGTGAAGAATGCTACCTATGGGCAGGTTACCGAACATTTAGCCAGCGTACATCGTCCCATTCAACGTTGTTCGTGTGCGCAAATATGTGCTGACGCGTTCCGGTCCACGCTAACTTACAACTTCAACAAGTCCGCAGATCAGTTCTATAACTGGCAGACGCGACCAAGTAAAGGACACTGCGGAGCAGATATACACTACAGTTCCTTCTACCCTCTCACAATTAATGAGTTCATCATAAACGGAGCCAGATACTACGACACTCCATCATTACACATCTTTCTTTTCTTCCTTTCTATCTTCCAATTCCTATTCGCGAATTCAATACTTCTCCATGGTGGTGTGTGTCTAAGACCACATGCCTTTTCGGCGGCTCAGAGGGTAGTATGTAGATGTACTACATCATCATAAGGTGGTACATCGAAACCTAGGTTGGAATAAAACTATTATACTTGTGGAAAATTAAAATGCCTATCTTTCGATATTGAAATTCCACCATTTCACGCCATATGCTTTTATATATTTACGTAGGTGTAGTTACTGTGGTCAATATTACATAATAATCGCTTATGAACATGTACTTAGCAATCTTCTCCATATATCCCACGTAATTGCAGGGCTCATGTATACCTAAATGCAGTTTTCCTTCTTGGAATTTTCCTCTAGTTTCTTCCTCATTCTTTGCTATTCCTCTTTTTCTCACCGTTGTTTCCCTCGCATTCTTTTTTCCATCTCTTTTTTTAGCAACTATTATTTCAATTTTTTCCTCTTTTGATTTCCCTATTAATGTGTTTTTTTGGGCTTAAAACCATCACCCTTAATGTTTTCCGTAAGCTTGCAACTCTTTTTTAAAGTATAATTTGAGTAAAGAAAAATAGCAGTATGCATTCTATATTCGTACATATTTATCAATATTAGCAGTCATAGATCCGAAGATTAGGTACTTTGCTGCAGCTTTACGTTATTTTCTTTTATCATCTAACAGTAAGTCCTCCATTATTGGCCTGAATAATTGTATCCTTTATCTTCCTCAGTAGTTGCTAATGTCTTTGGCTTGTGTAATGTCTACATATTTTATAGAATTAATATTAAGTATTGAGACATGTTTGAAGTTACATGCCAGTTGTTTAGCATGTAACCTCCACTTATAAACGTGAAGGTTTTGCATTTGAATATTTTCACCCCCCCTTTGAAATGTATGCTGTAAAATAGTGACAAGTGTTAAGGCCGATAAAAAGCCCAAGGTCTCCCAATTTTGTTCCAAAAATGAGCAAAAATTCATAAAATCTCATTGGCTATTTTTTTCCTCCATTTTTCTTTCGTTTTAAATTTCGATATTCGTGTCGCTCTCCCTCTATGAACAACTCTCTCGTCCTCCCTAAAACTCTCTTTTTTCTGCTATTTACGTTTCCATGCATGGAAACCCGTCGTATTCACTTAGCAGTCTTCGATGAAAGCTTATTTCCCGCCGAGGTCCACTGCTTTTGATGTAGATGCTGTCATTCTTTCTCAGCTTAATTGGATTTATATGACTGCTCTACTTTCCAGTTTTGCTCCCAAGATAAAGATGGTCTCAAACGAATAGACCGTCCACCTCTTTTCCTTAAAGCACTGTTTGAGAAAACAAAACTGGTTTACTGAATTTTCACTCGTAAACGTTAACATTTTGAACCTTGTTGGTGTTGTGTGAAATGAATATTTTTGTCCAGAAAATTTCACAGGGTCAGGCTTTGAAATGAGTGACGAATAACATGTTAAAGAAAATACTTGTAAATCCCTCCCTTAATTTCTCCTCTCTACCTCCCACTTATGTAAAAACTTATATGCCTGCAATGTTTTCTTAACCCGTAACCACAGACACGACCTTTGCAAAACTAACTCAGGCATGCGGTCACATGGACATCATGTCATAAATTGCAAGTATTTCGCTAAATGAGCATATATTTTCCGTTTTTCAATTTGATATATTACTTAAGATGGCCTCTTATTTGCGTGTATGCAAAGATATAAGGGTATTTGTCAACAAATAATGGTATTTCGTCTTTTCTAACAAAGGTTGGCCAATCTGATGAATGGAACGTACCTAAGAATGATTTTTAAAAGACTCCGCATAATTAAGTCAGATAATTAATGAACGCTTCACAGTTTTTCCCAGTGTTAAGGCTCATTTAAATAAAAGTGGAAAAGTTTAAAAAAAATAAATAAATGAGCAAACACAAGGTATGATGTAAAAACTTAGATGAGCACATGTACTGACAGGTCGTGGGAGAAAGTTACACTGTAAAGTAGTTGTTGGACTAGTGAAGAAGTATCTAATGAGAAGATCAAATTGTGGAGCATTAAGAAAGAAGGCAAAGATAGATAAACGATATTTTAAAAATTAGGTTTGTGAGACTGTATGTCTGTGGTGTCGAGTTAACCTTGATATAGACAAAAGTTGCCAAAACTTGGTCGGTTTTATAAATATTCTGTGGAAATTTAAAAGTCTTTTCTATAAGATATCATATCAATTGAAATCATTTTTGAAATTCTTTTTTAAATTCCAAACAGTTATTCCACTGAATACATATGCAGATTAATGATTGTCATTATTTTTGAGGGAGGGCACTGGCTCAAAGAGTTATCTACTTCTATCGCCTCAGAGAAAAGTAACTATGGGTCGAATTCGGAACAAGAATGAATATTTTACTAATCCGCATGGTGAAAATTAATTCAATTTATCTCAATTAGAAAACCACCCGAGTTATATGAGGCTTAGCATATCAGGATTTAATATCTTTGAGTTTACCATTGAAAAGTCAGAAAATGCCATCAAAAGCTGCTGAATTCAGATTCATTCGATTATTTCATCATTAATCTTTCAAGACAAAACTATTAAGTTTCCCAGCTATAATTGATTATAAGCACTTATTGCCATACAATTTTCTTCCAAATGTTGCCCAAAATTTTTATTATCCTCCATACTTATCTTCACTTACCCAACATTTTATAGTCTAGTGCTCTTGAATCCAGAACTCTATTGTCATATTCAATATCCCGTTCGCTTCAAATGTGCCAATCAATCATTTCAGTGCCCTTCTCCTTCACCTCTGCCACTAATCGCTTTTTCTCTCCCGACGTCCCTGACACTTCTTCTTCGGTCCTTCCCCTAACCATCTAACCGTCTCCATTCTTCTCCGTTCCGACATCTCGACGCCCACAAGCTGCACCCTTCTCCCTTTCACAGCATTCAAGTACAACAAGCCGTACAACGCCACGCACCATGATAACATATTACGTTAAGTTTGCATAAATATTTTCAATTTTCTTCATTAAAGTTTCTTCAATAAAACTGTAATTGGAACCTAAGTTTTTGACGTTACTACATCAACTTCAGGCGATTTTTCTTCCAACGCTCCCTCTGTTAGTGTGAATTTATATCTTGTCTCCTCAACTTTAGATACATCTTGTCTATCTGCAAAAACTGGACAGTTTCATCATCCTTATCTTCGCTTGGTTAACTTTATATTAATAGTAACAATAGATTATCCTTCCAAGCACAAAATAACTGTGAATGATGTTTTACGGTGGGACTCTGGTTCGGTACTCTACAAAGCCATTGCCTCGCTGTGTCTAGGATACCATCAACTGTATTCTTTGTATGACCAGGATACAAATATATACGCATGAAAATATGAGATGGATTTTTTTAAAGTGTCTTCTATTTGTAGCCATAAAAGAGTATTGTTTTTATTTCATAATTGGCATAGGTTCCTTATCAAAAGTGAATAGCTAACTCTTAGTCTTTCGTGAGTCTTAATGGTTTAAGCAGCTTCTCACCTACTTTTATTCAATTTTTTTATCTTACTTTATTCTTCTTTCTTTGACTATCGAAATTTAAGAGATATTTATGTTAGCTAGTTCGAGAATAATTTTAAACACTATCATTTAAATTAAGCTCTTTTTTGTTTCACGATTGCACCAAGTGGTTGGAAGTAACATGTTAATTGGAACCGTGAGCATCCACAGTGGGAATTCCAGTTTCCTCCTTCGAATGGGCGAAAATGATGACCTAAATTTTAAATCCCTTATTTATCCCGCGGTCGCAAATTATTTTATTCCAGTGATATTTCATTTCTTGATTATCATGAAACCTTTAATGGTGTCCATTCAATGTTTTATTAGTTAATAGCTTTTGTTTTCCCATTAGGCTTAGTTGAATGTCATTACCAGTAGTAATATATTGACCTCACTTTTAGCTTTTTGAGGAGGTAGTTGAATAAAATTTCTCTTAAAAAATCGTTCTTTTTCTTTGTCTGCATCATTTTTATTGCTTGAAAGGTTACATATTCCAATTTTGAAAGTATGAATTTGGTAAATAATTCTTTATGTGGTTCTTGAGGAAAGAAAATCATGTATTTTTTTAGGTTATTTGCTAGTTTGTTCTTCTGTCAATATGAGGACACCCGCTATCCTATCAGTAGGTATAATAGAAATTTTGTAACTGCCAAAATTTTTCTCATACCCAATTAAGTAGCAATTATATCTGAAAACGGAGGTTTATTCAAACTTCAATTAGTTTAGTTCTGTCCATGAAAATACATGTATTATTAAATAACATGACTTATCGTCCATGGACCACAATAGCCATAAATGCGTACACCCTCTCCTTTAAAGTATAAATTAACATCGTGGAATTCCCGAATAACTTTTTAATTGATGCTGATTTTTTTATCGGCTCTTTTAACGTTTACAGTCACCATGGGTGCATTCAACGACACACTATTCCTCTTTTGCATTGACTCTTTCTCTCAGTTATAACCCCACTTAAATACATGTTTTATCGGGCACGTCAGTGTTTATTTCTCGTGCTATCTTATTCCTAATATATTATTTGAAATGGTGGTGAAAGCTTTCCAAGGGTTCTACCGCATTGAAAAATACCTAGGAATGACTTCTTCACCAGCATTACAGCTGATTTCGGCAGGTCTTCATTGTCTGAATACATGAGCTTCAGACCCAAGGAAGCTAGCTGGAATGCTGGCGATACTGTCGTTGACGGGCGTGTATCGACACATACGTATCTATTCTATGAATTTCTCTTTACCAAGAAGCATTTTGGAAAGAGTTACTCTCATATCATGCATGATATTAACGCAGTTTGAAGAGGACTTGTAGACATAAAGCCTTTGTTAAAAAAAGTGAAGTAATTATCTGTTTCAGTATAAATACTCGTTTAAGGTTATGACAGAGTATCATTCACCAAGTTTTACATGGCTCCTACGTCAACGCGAATTATTTTTGTATAGACTATACACATTTTTCGTGAAGTCACTTACGCTGATAGATTTTCCTTTGGTATATGATCGATCTACTTTCCAAAATCCATGCCTGTAATTTATTGATACTTGTGTTGATTTTGCTTTACGTGGAATAGTATATTCATCTTGAAATGTAAAGTTCAATTCAACCAGATATTTCAGTGCATCATGGAATTGATTGAAAAATTACATTTCTAGCATTTCTATCTAATGTTTTAGATAAATCAGAACACGATCTTGGTATGAAAAAATGCCTTTGTACTCGAAGCATTTTTGTGCCTATCCTTTTTCTTCCTCTTCGAAGCATGAAGAGCCCATTTTACACCAGTGCTTCGTGTTGCTAAGAGGAATTTGAAAAATCATATACTTTGATTTTCATGTTACAGCTACAAAGTGTCAACTCATTTTCTACTTTCATCCTTGGACGCGCTGAGGCCGTGCTGGTGAACGGTTTCTTAGTTAGTTTTACGGAGCTCATTCCCCGACTCAATATGCCAGCGGGGAGAGCAAGGGACTGAAGGGTGGGGAGGTGTGGCTCTTTCTTTTTTTTCGGACGCAAAATTCGTGCCATGGGATTAATAAAGGTTCTAATCTAATTTATCCTCCACTCTTCCCTCTTCATATCTCTCTCTCTCTCTCTCTCTCTCTCTCTCTCTCTCTCTCTCTCTCTCTCTCTCTCTCTCTCTCTCTCTCTCTCTCTCTCTCTCTCTCTCTCTCTCTCTCTCTCTGTAGCGTTTCGTTTTCGTCATACTTAGCTCTCCCCCGCTTCAGAACACGACCTTCGTCCGTGCCGAGAAACTCATTCTAGTCCTCCGGCATCATCACGTACACTTGCCCTCCTGTTACCTCCTTTATGTTCCTTCCTACCTTCAATGTATGCTCCCCTCTTTTACATTCCCCTCTTCCACCCTTCTGCTCATATTCATTCTCTCGATATCATTCCGGTTTTTCCATTCCGTGGGTCCACCGCAATCTCATCTCTGTGCGAATCCTGTTCCGAAAGTGGGTGGCTTTTACCACCATCCCTCTCATTCTTTAACTCAAACTGCTCCCCAGTTTCTCCACACATTTTATACTTCCCTCCCACCCCCCTGCCTGTGGTCCACAAGTGAGGTTAGTTCGTTGCCCAGCCTACGGAGAGCACGCGATGTCGCCATGGCATGACAATATTGAATTTTCGAGGAAAATGCAACGCATCCTACGTTAGCAATTTTTATTTCGAGTTGCGATATCACTCGTAAGTACTACTTTGGGCTGCCACAGGAATGTCTGTGAATTTTCGGACAATCAGTGGACTCTCTAAAACTTGTGTATAGAGGTAGTAAAACTCGGTGGCACTCACTTGTGAAACGTATGGCGTCATGTAGAGGAAAGTATGAAAAAGAGGTGGGGCAAAGCTGTTGAGGGTCCTTTCAGAGGTCCCTGTAAGTGTCCTCCGGTACATCTGTCCACCCATCAACAGTTGATTCTTACACTGATCTCAAAATGTCCGCTGGCGAATTCCACCAAGTTTCGCTATGTCTATAAATATTTGTAAATTAATGATATTTATGAAATAGATCCTCAGGTTCTCTTCCGCGTGGGTCCATCCTAGTTCACGACATGTGTCACAGGCTTTTAAGGTCAGAATTGTGATCATCAAAGAAACCCCAAATATCAAGGAGTTTTTCCACTCTAAAAATCCATCCTCAACATCTACGTGATTTTTAGCGTGATCATCAATACTTGATTTTCCGGGGTATGAGATGCATGACGCATTTTGGAAAATTTTATTGAAAAAGTTATTCATATTTGACTCTACTGGTAACAATTTACTCATATATACCCGAAATACGTCGATGAAATGCGTAGGAGTTGCCACGAGAAAACAACAGGCTGGATCGGGAATCGAACCACGGGACTTTAGCTTACCGGGCGAGTGCGCAGATCCCTTGTATTCTCCAATATATCCATGATAATAGTAATCCAGGGTAGTGTGGTGGTCTACGCATTGGCCCGACAAGTTAAAGGTCTGAGGTTCGATTCACAATTTAGTCCGACCTCTTCTCGCGGAAATTTCTATCGGAATTGTTAACAACACTACTTAAAACCGATATCTCAAACGTTTTTACTAATATCTCGTCATTATGACATATTCGGCGGCAGTATTGCGTCACCGAAAACTCATTTTCTGCTCGTGATCCAAGTCAAATTTTTACATTGACCATATAAGGCGCAGTAGAATTTTCTAGGACTTGTTTTAGGAAAACATGCGCTTGGAGCAAGCCAGAAGATGAAAAAGTATATGTTTTCTATGCTCCATACGGTAGAAGAGTTCATGTTGCGCACAAAAGTTGGTATTGGCAAAGGTTACAGTATCGTATTAAAGATTTTCTGTCTTCAAACAAAGGGGAAAGAAGTGGTGGAGTTGTCGGAAAGGGGAAAGAAGTGGAGAATACAGGTCGTTTATATTGTAAATTGGGCAATACGTAGTGATTGAAAAGATATTGTAAAACAATGGTCTGTATCAGGATATTTAATACATAAGAAGGGACCGTTATTAAAGGGAAGAATATAATCGGGCATGTTTGATTCTCGTGGAAGAGTTCCGAAGATAACAACTTTCTTTTCTCCTGCTTTATCAGTCCAGTCCTTGCTCACTTGAATCGCTACCATGTTTGCTTTGGGTCGCCGTATGTTGCGTGGAAATTATCTGAGATTGCAGTCCTCTATTTTTTATACTTCTGTAATGTTATTAATATTTTGTACTGTTATCATACATCGTGTTTTAATACATCCAGACGGTTAGTACAATAATTTAACTTCATTAGAATTTTTAGAGTACTTCTGCTTATTCATTTTTGAAAGATTACTGTTTTACTCCTTATTGTAGGACCGTCGTTGGGAGAATGAGGTGGATAACCAGCCATCGTCTATATATAAATACATATAATCTCCAAAGATGGTTGAGGCATGAGGCATCGTTTGGAAAAATTCAGCATTTTATAAAACGTCCAAATGGAACAAAGGACTTCAATAAAGATGATGGTTATAATCTCCCTACGATTTGGAAAATATTACTTACAAAGGAAAAATGATGTAACGTTTTTAATGACGGGAAAAAGAAATACGGATGCTGTTTATTCACCTCATTCTCCGAACTACGCTCGTAGTATGAGTGAAATATTGAGTTTTCAAAAATGTATACGCAGAAATACCCGAAAACCTGTCTAGCTGACAAAATAAGCTGCGAAACCTTAGAGACGAGATTGCGAGGATGAATGTTAAATTTGGGCACAAGGCTACCACGACGACGAATTTTCATGCTCGTTCATCCCAGTTTTATAACATAACAAGTTTAGATAACCAAATGGGCCTTATGGATACCGCTGTCGCCAAACTTACGCTCATTTTGCTCATAGGTAGCCCACTTAACCGCGCACTAAATTTAAGTACCAAAGTTACTTTTGGAAATAATGAATGCAGATTGGAAGATTCCTATATCTATAAGATGCTCGTATATTTTAAAACAATATGTTAATCTTCTTGCTGCTCTTGGAAACAACGGATTGAGCCCATTCTGTCATCTTAAGTGTGGAATGTCTTTAACCTTTAGAAAACCGAGCTGAAGTGCTTTTACCGAGTCAAATGATCTGTTGTTCTCTTACCGTCACGGTTAGCGAAACTTTTCTTGATTCTCCCGCTATTACTCAATAACGAGGTTGCTGCAGAGAATAACATTGTCCAAGGCGCATGTTGCGAGTGGCAGGGAAAACGAGGGGGATTTCAATACAAGGGTTTCCTCGTTGATGCGCAGTTTACAACGTGCGGCTGTTTTTTTTAAACTCTCGGGCTCCGCACAGCCCTTTTCGCCCGACATGCAACTCGTCCCGCCGTGGCTCTCACTTTCTTCACCCCTCCAGCCTCTCTTTGTTATTTTCTCTCGGTGCTCCTCCTCCTTTCCTATCCTCCAAGGCGTCATTCTTCCTCATCCTTACCCTCAACGCTTTCCGTTCCACTTTTGTTTTCCCAGGGAGATATAGCACGGCGCGCGTATATACATCCCCGATGCTCTCATTACTTCGAGCCCTTTTTTCGTGCGCTCATTCTCTCCCTCTTTTCCCCCAAGGCTGTTTTCGGGTTAGGGTCCCTCTCTTCTAGGGTTTATCCCCTCCCCCCCCCACGCACACCAAGTTTTTCCGTGCGTTGACTCTCTTCCTGTCATGCAAGCCTCCCCTCTTTTCTCGTTCATTCTTGTCGTTAGCAAGCTTCTCTACTTTCGTCAGTTACTTTCCTTTTTATACGTTCATCCTTCTTTCAACATATCTTGGATTCTCTCCCCAGTCCTGGGAAAGTATGGCGGAGCGACTGCGGTTCAACCATTCACCTTGCGTCTGTTCTGCCCCATTGTGAGAAACAATTCCCTTTAAGTTGGATTTACACCGGCAAGTATATAGCGCAAGCTACTGGCAATAAGTAAACTTCGACGTAAATTGCAGTAGTAAACAGGTGTGCGAGTTCGCTTGCAGAACTTTTAAAAGTTTCGGCTAGTCGCTTGTAGAAGCGTGCTGTTTCCAGTGTAAACTGCAACCAATCTGGCTTTGCATTAACTCATGAAAAGTTATTCGTCTGAGGAAAATCCTCCTAAATCTCTTGAAGAAGAAACTTGTGAAAGTTTCCTGCCAGAATTAACTCACCTTCACTAACTCTATCGAAATTTAGAAAACACTATTTATGTGAGCACAGGACTATAAATACTGAGGGGATCGGATTGGTGCTGTGAATACGGTACTTTATTCCCAACTCTATGGTTCGGGTTCAAATTCAAACGGTGTAAGAGATTTTTCAATGAAACCCCGATTCCTTCTTAGGTGTCGTGTGGAAAATAATTCAAGTGCAGTGCTCTGACCTCAAGTGTCGTTCAGTCGCCCGAACAACTGAACTTGATCTTTTTCATACACATTCCTAAATCTTCCATCGATGTATGTACATCCGATTCCAAAGCCATTATTTCCTATTACTTTGACGGATCTCTTAAAATAGGAGGGATAGGTGTTGATGTGGTTGGTAAAGCACTGGCTTCCATTCCCGAAAGGCTGGGTTTGAATCCTGGCAGTGGTGGAGATTTTTCAGTTGAATACATATCCATTTTTGACTGTCTTGCAGAAGGCTTTTCAATTGGACTACACCATTCGTCAAATAGAATGTTAAATTGTGGTAACATTTAAGCAATAAATTATCGCCAACTCATATACGCTTCTTGGTCAATCCGAATTAACGTTCTCATTCCTTAAATCATAACTTATTTCTCAACTCTCCTTCGTAAATAAACGTTTCCACGTGCTCTGTTTAAAGTCCTATTCCACTTTTTCATTCAGTTCCGCCTTTCTACATCTGAAAAATAAACCTTAGTATAATTGGAATGTCTTGTAAACGAGGCCCACTTATATGTTTCTGCTTCGGAATGTTGTGACTCGCTTAGGAATTTCCCTTCTCAATTTAACGCTTTTTTTATTTCACGTTTGGCATACTTTAAGCACTGTATTTTGTCATTTTTTTTCACGACTTAAATGCATTATTTTCTGACACTGCCACTATCAATTTTAAGGTCCAAAGGCAATGACAAAGGATAAATTATCAACCTCCCTCCTTTGTAGTATTTAGACATATTTTCCTACGCTGGCTAGTGGAATCATTGTAATTAGCTCAAGTCACTCTGAGGTTTTTGTGATACAGGCACTCTGGCTTAGGGGTAAATCTTCGGATATAGTGATTAATTTTCTTAATGGACCCGATGTGTGGTTTTGTGGGTAATCAAGGGTGTAAAATATTGTCTACCTTCTCGTGTAACGCTAAGAACATCGGTTTCATTGATCTATTGTTGACTTTATCACGCGAGGGAAGTAACTCATATTGCTAATGTAATTGTTCAGTGTGGTAGAGTTGGGAACGACAAACTTTTTGTAGGCATACCTTTCCCTTGGGTGAATTTCCCCTTTCATTTTGCTGAAATCATTAATTGATTAATTTATAGAGGAACCCGAAATGTTTGGATTGGGATCGTTAGGCTACTCGCGTTCATATCTCAAATATTTATGAACGTTCGTCGGTCAGAATTTCATTGCGGGTTTACTTTTATATTTTCTGTTTGAATAATTATTCTAATTTGTATATAATTTTACCGTTTAAACGTCATTAACGAATGAAGATATTCACAATTTTTGTATGTCATCAAATATTTTTTAATGTAATTCCTTGTATTGCTATACTCAATAAATTGTAAGCTTTTCCTTCCTGCGTTGCCCTATTATCAGAGACCAAATTATATTTTGAATGAATGGAAAATACTTAAACCTTCGAAAACAATTTTTATAGGAATATTTACGGGAATTTATGAAATTTCAGTGAAATTATTCAAAACGGCATCTAAAGTTTTAGTTCATTATCAGAGAACCCTCAATGGTAGTCCATAAAAATCCAAATATGACTTTAAATACGCCTATGGCTATCGGAATGATACAGTGTAACTTGATCAGACCCTGATGCTTACCAGCCTCAGGGATCGGGTTCAAATCCGTAGAGTGTAGTCGGTTTTTCATTCAATTCCCAATCCCTGCTAGGGTGCTATGTTGCTAGCACATAAAAGTGTAGTGCTCCTTCGGTCCGTAGGATAGGACCTTTAGCTCTGAATCCCTTAAGGCCGTTTTACACGGTACATTTGTTTGTACAAACTCTTCCGTGAACTCTTGCATGAGGCAAAATGTCTCGTGTAAAGCGGCAAATTGTATGAACGCTTAAGTGCGAACGTCTCAATGCCTGCACGGGAAATAGAACCTGTTCTAATTTCGTTGAGACAAACGTACAATCTCACGTACATTCGTTTGCACAATATCTTTCGTCGTGTAAAACGGCCTTTAGAGTAGGCTTATGCCGACGCCAGGGTTCTCTCCGCCTATCATGCATTTCCGGAGTAACTCTTCCGTTAGAACTGCATGGACCTTATTGGAGCCAATAGCCGAAGTTAATGGTTCCTTCTCCTAACAACTGACCAAATAATTCGCCTGAACCAGGATTCCCGTTCGAGTGTTTTTTTCGATTCCAATATTAGCGGTAGTGACGCTTCAGCTTAATGTGCTTCGACTTTCGCCCATCTTATACTTTTTTGAGGGCACGGCAGTTTAATTCCTGGTCGCTGTCGTGTCGTGTCTCTGTCAAATAAAGTCACGGTTGGGACACCGGTCTATTCATTATCTTTTTAGCAGTTTGTAAACGAATTCGCTATTCCGTAAGTCAAATTTAAAGAAACACGAGAGGAAAATAGTTGTTAGAACACGATAGTTTTGGCTAACCAAGTTTTTAGATAGTTTCGCCTATTTTCTGGAAGCAAGACGCATTTATTTTCTTTCTTTTCCGCTTAGCTTTAGCCTCATCTTATTGATGGAAGGTGACAGTCTCAGGGTTAGCTCAAGGATGTTCCACATTTATTTGACTACATTTCTAATGGGGAGCACTGTTGCCAAACTCACGCTGTGTTCTCAAAACTACCTCACGTAGGCAACCATTTCCTTACCATGTCAATTTGGATTAATTTAATTTAGGGAATGATATTTGCTAATATTAAGGCTCCTGGATGAGTCAAAATTATACAATAATAGCACGAACTTAATTTTTATGCAGCTTTTGGATACACTGGTCCTCAGTTCTTATGGAGATATACACAATATATAAATATCCACAAGAGTGTCTGTCTATCCACAATACTGTCCAATAAATGTTGAACGAGTGGAATTACTTTTTAATGAGGGCAAATGAATCACTATTGGTGGTCCATAGTATCGAAATCATGGAAGTAGGTGTTCAAAATATTTTTGTGGAAATATTGTTTCCTTTGCCCTCATCATTTGTAGTAGTAAGTCGTAGTATTCGTGCTAATGGTAGTTGTACTTTAGAATTACGTGCCTTCGACTGCTAATGCCATTTCGCAGTTATTGTCAGTTACTTGCAGACAGGGGTAATAGAACTCGGGCGACTATGAGGATCATCAGTCCGAATAAGAGTCGAGCCCAACGATGCTTACTTAACATCAGTGACTTAGTGGAAACCGGTCTATTCATCATGGAGGGTCATTGCCCTTGCCATTCTGAAATTTGCTCTTTTTTTTAAATATGAAATTACCTGAAATTGGCGCTAGGGCGGCGTAATTATATAAAAAATGCTATATTTCTCACTTTTACCTTCATCCTCTTTTTATCTTTTTATTCTCTCGCCACGTCTTCAATTTATCTTTCGCTTCTGCTATTCACCGAATTCAGTTTTTTTCTTCTCTCCTTTTTCCTCCTCGTCCCGATTCGCCTCAACACGCCATCCACTTCCTTCGTCCATTCTCGCTCGTTCATTTTCTTCCCCTCGTCGCCTCGAGTAATCCCTCCCGTCCCCATCCGAAACGATCCCATCTCCCCGACGTCCTTAATCTCTTTTTTTCATCTTCTTGCCCATCCCTCCTTCCTTCCAATTCCCACACCCCCTCTCCTGTCATCTCACCCTACCCTGCTCTCCTTCCTCACTGTTCAACTTCTCCTCCGTGCTTCCCCTGAGGCGCCATATTAACTCCCCTCAGCCTCCTCCTTTACCCTCTCGAGAAGGGCGATTTAGATGAGGCGAAATTTTGCGCAACCTTGTATATGGTTATAATCGAAGCCAAAAATTGCTTCGCTTAATGTATAGCATTGGATTAATGAATCAAGTTGAATATTTGAACAAAGTTTTTATCAAACTTTCGGCAATCGTGTTGGTAATATTTTTACGCAAGTTTTGTTCAATTTTGTTTACAATCATGGCAGATTTTTGTGGCAAAAGTTTTATCAAACGAGTTTGACTGATGTTTGACCGGCAAGTTTTGAATAAAATACAATTTGATTTCGAGCCTTCGATCAATCAATCAGTCAATAACATTTTTGGATTAAATTAACATTTTCTTTACCTTCCGCTTATGGCAAGTACCCAAGCCTGTTTGGTCATATTTTCTGTCAAAGTTGCGCCGGTAGGGCATCGGATTTACGAGGATGACAGTTTAAATAAAGGCACGATTGCATAGAAAACAACCCATTCCCCATCTCTTCCTCCGATCTATCATCGATACCGTAAACTGCCATCACATCTCTGACATGCCGTTGACATGACACGAAGCATTTTCCCATGCGTTCTTATGCCTGGTCATATGTACAGCCTAAATTGCGACGTTTAGAGCATATCGCTCGTTGTATGACGTTGCCACAATGCGGAAATAATTGACACGAAATAAACCTCTTGCACTATTTTTAGAGGAATTTGAGGGTGAAAGATGCGTTCATTTGCGCATTCTATTGCATGATTAGATGTGAAGCCGAATTTGTCCCAATTGAATGACAGCGTTCCTTGTGTGTTCCTGACGCCATTGCGGGATTGATGGCAAGAAATGAATCTTTTTCTCTAGTTCGAATGGCTGCTGAGTTTACTTTACTATTCAGCAATGATTTCACGAAGTAATTTTGTCGTTCATTTTCCCCATGTGAAATAGTTTAAATTAGTTCAATTCCATCATATTACCGTTGGTTTCATAAAATAATGCTGCACTCTCATAGTGAAAAAATATCTCGTTTCATCATTTCACTCTTAATTTCGTAAAATGTTGCTTCTCTGCTATGTGCATTTAAATGCCCGAACACACCCTCTTCAATCCTTCCCTCTCCTTCGTCGCCTCCGGTAGTATGAAGGGAAAGTGTTGAAGGGCATGGCCTGGGAAAGAGAGTTTTTTTTGAAGGACCGCGCCCTTCTTTCCCCTGACCAATCCTTCGTCCCCCTTGCGAACCCTTGGACCCCTCCTGGTGTTTCTAAGCCAACGCACGATTTCCCATCCCTTCTCCACGCTTCATTGGCCTTTTCTCGAATTAACGTGCTATTTTGATCCTCATTCGCTCACAATCCGATACATTCGCGCTTGACGAAAACTGTATTTAAAGAGTAGGTACCTCCTCGCGCGCCTGCTACCCTCCTTTTACTGTTTTCATGTATCGTGATTCCTTGTTTCTACATTATCTGTACAATATTTACAGATATCAACAATGCATACAATTATTTTCGTGATGTTAAAATGTAGGATCGATTCCTACCCGATAGGCGCGGTCAAATAAGAGTTATTACTATGTTGCGTATAGAACCGCGCTTATTTAATTTTTATTGAAGTATTATAAGTCGAAATATTTACATGCATGCATAAAACCCATCACGCTGTTTTGTTTTGAGGCAGGCACAGTCAAAAAAAGTTAAACTGTCGGCGATAGGTCTGTCTAGCTGACTCAGTTTTATTAATACCCTCCACATTGCCCTATCTATGCATACCTCTTTTGCTTCAGTTATACTCATACATTGCTTCAAACACGCCCTTCTGTTCTTAAGCGTCATAAAAATCCTTATCTTCAGAGTATCTTCTACCACATTTACCCATGACTTCTTGGCCCATCCCTTTCTCTCACAGCTTTCACTTCTCTTTATTCTTTTAGCTAATTAGAAGTATTAGTGAAAGTAAGCAACGTTTCCTACGCAATAAGAGCAATCAAGCGATTAGAAAATTTGTTTATGTACTAAAAACAGAACCATTTTTCGTTCGCATTATTTTTTCTTAAAGCTCTGTCGCTATATCGAGGGATTCGGGTTCGAGTCCCGGTCAAGATGAATAAGTTTTCCCTCTGAGGAATTCCTGCACCTGTTTATTTTTTATTTAAGTTTTTTAATAAGGTTGGTGTCGAAAATAGAGTTTAAATTATTTAACGTTAATCAAGTTAAATTCTACTTTCTGGGAAATAAATAAACTAAACTTTTTAAGTCCATTATAATCTTTTTAACTCCATTTTAACATTCGTAATAGGATTTAAAAATTAATTCCTTCGTCAGAGTTCCTATTTATTCTCTTTGGGAAAATTGTGTCGTCGCAACTCGTGCTCTAACTAATGACTGCATCCAGTATGGCTTCTTGGCATCCATTTAAAACTTTTGTATTGGTTAGGGTGGGCTGGATTGGTGGAGGGTTTGACAGTTATTTCTTTAAAGGTCACCCAAATTCTGCTTTTGCCTTGTCATCATCATTTCTCTAGTCTCTGAGTAAACATTTAATTTTCCATCTATAACTTGTAGCGTTTAAAAATTAGTTTAGTGTTCTAAAAGTTTTATAGCTCTACCACGCTCATTTTAATGATTCATGCATCATATAATATTACTAAGGGGGGCCGCCAATCTTGCCATCACTGTCCTAAAACTGTTTAATTCATTTATTAATGCACTATTCATGGCTCTTTTAATGACTCTTTTTAAGTATGTGCATCGAATCATACGTTGAAATTAAAATAATTTTTGACAAGTACTGTGGTTAAATCGTTATCGAAAACATATATATGTGAAGGAGGAAATTTTAAAATGTCAATTCTGACAATTCTAAAGTTTAATATTTCTCTATTGCTTTAACAGATCTTTAGTTATTCCATGAAAACAAATTCTCACAAGTAACCTTGAGACACCATAGTGTTATTTGCGTGCATCTTTGAGTGTTTGTTTCAAAGCATTTATTTAGTTTTCTTTGCATATGTACCTTCATTTTGCTTGTGAACAAAGTCCGTAACTTGTGTATTTATTCGGTCTCCCCGAAAATGTTCAATTTCGGTACATCTCATTTCTTTCCCAAGGTTACCTCAGTCGTTTGTGCTTCATGAAGACCGCCATTTTTGCAGATGTTTTCGTCTCTCTCTCGTATTATTCGGTCTGATTTGTGTTTCTTTCCGTATTTTCTCAGAGGGCGATTATTCAGTTGCTTCGAAAAAGGAGCAACCGCATTCTGTTCGCGCTAACTCGTGTCGTTTTGTTGGTTTGCCTTTCAAGGCAGATTGGAATATTTTTCGCGTTGATTAAAATTTCTGGGATGGGATTTTATCTTCTATCTGCTTTCAAGAGTCTCAGTTTATTCCGCCACCTGCAACAAACTGACGCATCCATGTTACTACTACATTCTTTTTTACGTCGTTAGTAGCTTTAATACTCGATAACTTGAAGCTATATATCTTATTTGTGATACATTTCAGTTAATACTGCACGCTTGCTGGGAAAAATTATTGAGAACTGCCTTCGACGCATTTACTTGGTGGGACATCAAGAAATATTTGCGAATCTTGGGATACAAAGAAATGGAATTAATAAAGGTATACAAAGTATACCTTTATTAATTCCTTAACAAATTATCTTACTTACTCGAAACACTTCGATTCAATTACTATTTCTACTACTATTATTTATTCAATCACTGCATAAAAGACATTTAATACTCACTAGTGAATGGTTTGGCTCTTTTTTGATATTATTAGAATAACTCCTCTGTTAATCTCTATGTTGCCAGTTGAAATAGATTGCACAGAATTTCTTTCTTTCTTTTCTTTTTTGCACTGTAGGTTAACTAATGTATCGTTCACCTTCTATATTTATGTATTTTTCGCGTATTATTAATTAATATTCGTTCAGTATGGAAGATGAAAGTTAGTTAGTTCCTCGGCTAATTTTGTATCCCTATTTGTTGACTTTCTAAGAAAATCTTTTATTTTAAGCACGTTTCTGTGCAACGCCATTTTTCTGATGCAAATGTATATCTAGCGAGAAAGGAAAGTATGTTTCCACTTTCGTCTCAGTTTGTGCTTCATAGTCACCCAATTACTTCTCAGTCAAGCTCTCTTAGTGTCACGTATATAGTAGCAGTGTAACTTTGTGACAGTCGCCTGCACAAAGCGTGATGTTAAGGAGGTGAAGGCTCGTCTGAAAGAGATGGAAAAAAAGTGGAGGGGAAAGGTTAGCACATGGTAGAAAGGTGCTGCCAAGATGATCACATTTAACTTAATAGGGCGAGAAAGTGTCACCAGCGCGTTATACGACAGTGTTAAGAATCCTAACATGGTACCACTAAAGTTTGGTCACTCTGGATCGTTTTGGTCTTACGTTGTAAACTACGTTGCTAACGATACATCAAGCGTTATCTAGATAAGAAGTGCATTGTGCATTTGATTCTAGTATTTGGATACGATAGCAAAGCGAGGAAACATATGAAGGAGAAGAATTTTTTTAGATATCCCACTGATACATCTAGATGGGTGAAGCGGGACCAGGTATGCTGAAGCTAACACAACTTTAATGTTGAAAACGGTAAGAGTTTCAACTGTCATGTGTCATTAAATTGCTGCTAGGGTTTTCTCACTGTTAACAAATTTGTATTCTCAAACTACATAATTACGTATTATAATCAAATCAAATATATATCAAATATGTTGTTTATCAGTACTTAAGGATGCAAATATCAACTTGACTCCATTATGTTGCTGCTAAAAAATAACATATCGGAGCTTATGTCCATTATTCCTTTGCTAACTCTCGTGTCGTCTAGTCCTTGTGTTATCCGCATGATGCCATACAGAAAACGGACTCATTTTAGTTACGGATACGTACTACCTTGTATTAGCAGCACCATGAATCAAAACAGTGAGGCATTAAAATACGCTGATAATGTTCGTAATCCATCGGAGAATCCTATCCAAATAATTTGAGTAAGAGCCATAGTGAGCTATGAAGTTGATTTTTATAAAGGTGCTACTCATGTGATTAAGATTTCACCAGATGCGATGCAATTTTATCGCAGAATCAAAATGCTACTTGTAGGCAAAATAAGAAGAGAGTCTATACACCGTGCTAGTGCAAACCGCTGCCGATTACTGCAGCTATCGGCCCATACTGCCAAAGATGTACGTGCTTGCACATCGGAGTACCACTTTCAAGCGACTTCTAATGCTACTCTTGAGTCTAAGGCTAGTCTAAGGAGCAATTTTTATTTGAAAAGCAACCAAAACGATTGAGCATATGGAAGTTGACAACAAAGGTTTGCGGCCTTGGAAACCCTAGTGATCGGTCTTTAGCCTCGTTCACAGAAACTTAGCTTGGTGTAACTAAGCCTTACTCGGCGCAATGCCGGAGATGAACCCATAATAATAACGTATGTCAGTTCACAACGATTTAAAGCGGCATAGCTCGGCTTTGCGTAGCCTGGCGTTGAGCCCAGCTTGACTTTCTCTTAATTCCAGCCATTAATATGGCCGGCTGCACTATTAATAATCAAGAAGCAATCAATTGCTACTCTCGATGTTCCGTATCTCCTCGTGAAAACAATTTTTTTTAAAAGTCGTCTGCGGATATATTCAAGCGAAAATGGATACGGAAAAGTTCATGGAGTTATTGCAAAATAGCCCTCACCTGTAAAATAACTGTTCCATTTTTATACTTCTATAGTTCACAGCACTATTAAATAATAATACCTCACCTCAACGGAGCTGTTCCGAGGAACTCTCGAAACATACTATCGATGGGCCTCATTAATCGATTGTAAGACCGATTTTAGCCGTAGTGCGCTGTGATTTGTTCGAAATGTCACACACTGGTTCGTTTTCGGAGCGAGAACAAGTCGAGTTACGCCCAGTTAAGTTGTTTTGAATGAGACTTAACTCTCCCTTTGCAAAGCTAGGGGGAAAGGAAACATCTACCGAAAACCGTCTTCTGCACAACTGCCAACACGTCTCTCTCCCACTATACGTGGATGCAAAACCATCCACGAGGCTTATATCACTCTCACTGCTGTTTTCTTGCCGCCGCTGTTTCGACCACGGGTACTCTGTCTGTGGCCGTGGGTGGAATACCGCGCTGAGAGACGTCCTCGCTTTTTTTTCACGGGTCTGAGTTTTGAAGTTGACGTTCCCGAAACCGCAGGGCTGCGAGGGCCCCTCACTCATTTGCATTCCCTCTCGCTGATTAAGGATGGAGGGCTTTTGCGAACCGGCGTCTCGGTGTAGCACAAGGAGGGGGGTTAGAGGGGATCGTCACAATCGGCCTCCTCTCCCTTCGCGGTCCACGTGTCACGCACAAGAGCAATCTCGCAGACAAGGGACGGTTCTCCCGCGGCGGAAAAATATGACCAGTCTCGTGTTAACGTCAATCTCATTTCCAGCGGGGAATTCTCTCCGGTTCTCCTAGATGCTCCTTTCGCGGCGTGGAGTATCTTTTTTTGTTGTTCCCGAAAGCTGTGCTTAAATACATTTAGTGAAACATTTTTGCACAATCACAACTGAAATAACTGGTGGTCACAGTAGGGAAATAATACTACGGTGACGTCCTTGACGAAGGTCCATTTGGCGCCAAATGTTTTTGATTCCTCAAGAAAAGGTTCCAGCTTTGATCCATCACAAATATCAGATATTCTAGAGTTCGTTGATAATCTCGCGAAATCTGATCCCACCTTCAGCGAAGAAAATATTGCTGAAATTCGATCTGAGTGGGTAAACTACATGGCTGACGAAGGTGTGTGGAAGAAACCATACATTGTTTAAGTGTCTAAAACGGTTTCACGACTAATTTTTTGGAAGGGAATCTGCTAAAAAATGAAAGTCTTGTGAGTTGCAATAAAGATTATTTCACTTCCACCCACATCCTCGGCAGCGGAAAGAAGTTTTAGTACGCACGGAAATATTCAAACTTAAGAAGACACCGCTTGGCAAATAAAAGGGCTTTGAAACTTGCTTTCATCAAGCAAAACTTAAAATTACTGGACATTGAAGGAAAGGAAGTTCTTACACCTGCGAGTTGTAGGTAGGAACATTTCGTCACTCATATTCAGTGAGGAATCAGAGCTTGATGCTGATGTAGAAGAATTGGAAGACACGGATTCAGACCAATCCAATCCTAAATTTGGATGACACGATACTTTGGTTCTTTTGTATTTATATAGAGTTTTATGTATATTTTATAATGTGCAGTATAATTTATATTAATTTATAACGCAGTATAATTTAACTGCCTGATGATACATATCTTTAATGGGTGCAATTAATGCTATGGAAGATATTGTTCATGATTTCGTGCAATTTAAGTGTAAAAAAATTATCTAATTCTTCTTCATTGGAGAAACCTAAAATCTTTTCACCCTTTTATTTTAAGCATTCATTGTGCTGTAAATTACGAGGGCTTGAAGGGGGGGGCAAGATAAAATATACTACTTAAGACTTCGTGATAATAACTTAACGTGGGCTCGTTTATTCCAAGATGAAATAATTTTGAGGATGGGAAACCCAATAACAAGCATCGAAACAGCATCGTTAAAACAAAATATTTGCCGTAGAAATTAGATTGTATATCCAACAAAATGCAACTGCATTTTGTAGTAATTTGACTGTTTTTATGACTAAATAAATCCCCTATTGTATTAGATACAAAACCACGATCGAAATACTGCAAAATATATAAACATATTTCGATGATGTTTCTGCTGTTAGGGGTAAAATTGATATTTAAAAAATCCGTCCTCATCATGCGAATTTTGAATTCACCTATTGAATATTTTGCTCTAAAATGCCGAAAAACTTCAGTTACCAGTTATTAAAAATGTTTTGTGGCTGATACTAAATATTATAATTATAATACCTATTACATGAAATGACTTCATTTATTCGGTTTCTTTATTGGCCTTTTAATATAGGTAGTCATCAAGCATGACATGTTCAAGACCACTGAGTGTTTACATGTGATTTTCAACACGTCATATTCCTCATTGTATATATTACTTCTGTAAAAATCTCACATCATATATTTCAAACTTTCCTCTGAATAGCCATTACTTGGAATGGATAATGTATCAGGTTATATTTTCAAGGAATAATATAGACATAAATGTTTGAACAACATGCACTTAAATGTAAATATCAAATATATAGGAATAAAATGTGAAAATAATTTCTTTATGGTAAAAACGTTTTTTATTGAACGTTTTAAAACGCTCGCGTGAAAAAAAACGTTTTTTTCCATCACTATAGAGGAGTGGTAGTGCGGGACTCCACTTCGGTAGACTGAGAAAGTAATAGGTGAATGTGAGGGAAAAAAAGAGGGGAAATATCAGGAGTCTAAATAACAGGAGGGGCATCACATGAATGTGGCAGAATTAAAGGAGAATTAAACCTTTTTGATTATGCTTGCCCCGAAACGGAATGGCGTAATGGGTGTGCTGTAGTAAAATTGTTAACTGATTAATCGTTTAATAAGCGAATGAATTGTTAATTTGATAACCACATCAAAAGCATTAGCGAGAAATTGGTACCTGAAAACATTTTTGTGGACCGTGGAACACGGATGCATGGAACACTAGAAACAATCCGAACAAAATATTAGGAGCTTTCAAGAACTGTTGGCGGAGGTGAACGCTGGATTTCAATTGAAGAAGTAAACAAGTGCACAGGAGAGTGAAAGTATACAGAAAGGAAAAACAGATAGAAGGAACACACTATGAGGAAAAGGGGGAAAATCCAAAGAGGAAGGCCAAAAGATAAACATATAGACCAAATATAGAGGATAGTACATAAGGATAAGTACCTTGTGCTAAGCATCTAGAAACAGAGGGGGAAGGATAGAGGGCTGAAGTCAACCTAACTTAGGATTGAACGATCATTTAATAAAATTGATGTGGCGTATGTGTTTCTAAGCCACTGACAAAAATACCAAGTCGATTTATGTACGGATGTAAAAGTTAAAAGTGGTTATTCAAAAGACTTTTCTACTTTATTCTTCTTCATAACTTTGAAAATTATCTGAATTTTAACATATATTGTTTTCAGTAATAGATGTCTTGGTTTTCACGGGAAGTAAGCATGGGTGTTTATAAATTTACGTGATTGACAGCCAAGTAATGGGTTATTTTTGTAATGCCGAGTTTCCTGCTAATGCTGTGTTATGTAACAAATTCACCAAGCCATTGAGATAAGACTGTTATCTTAGTTTCCATGGTGATTTTCGAATGGAAAGAAGCGTTTATGCTAGATAACTCTGGAAATACTCTTTGCATATTAAATGGAAGAGAGGGGAATAGCGTTTTTTGTTATGCTTGAAGTCAAACAAAAGTGAATTACATTTCTTAGAGTGAATTAAATCACCCAGATGTGATAAAGTGCTATTTAACATGATTATAATGAGCTGTATTGCTTAAATTACTGGCCCGGTTGACACTTTATACCGATCGGTGCGGTAAATTGGTCAACTAATAAATTTAGTCTGTGATTATCCTTGAACGATAAATCTCGTGACCTAGTAATTTGGCTTTCACCTTTATGAAATGGTTCCCTTCTGTCGTTTTTCTAAACTAACTCATGTTTGATCATCTAACTCTGAAGAGTTATTTTGCCGATCGGGTCCTGCCAACTCAGCTACGCTAGTTAAACGCCAGCTATTCACTAGGTATTAGCTGTCTTGCCGAATCGGTACGACGGGATCACTCGCGCGGTGTTGCGATCTGTCTCATCGGTCCAATTTCGAATACTGCAGCTTATCCACCACTGTCGTCCGGGGAAAAGGATTTACGGTTTTTTGAGAGAGGAATCGGGGAAAGAATGGGTTGATTTGACATGAGACATGGTGGGGTCGTTTTTGATTTTTCCCGAGACCAGAGCGGAACGTATTGCGCGACTCAAATCTGACTCCATCCTACTCTTTTTATCTCATCCTCCCAGGCTCATAGTTTTGCTATCTTCAATCCATGTCTTTCCTTTTCATCCTGCCTGCCTCCAGCTCAGTGCAGCAAAAACATCATGGCCTGAAAACCCAAGGAGCTTCTAGTTCTATATTATAATGTTTATTTCCCCTTAGACACATAAATACAATTTGTAAAATCAATATATGGTGAATTTATATGAAATATTATAATGGCGACTTCGTCCTGGGCGAAATTAGGGCTATGCAGCCCTCTCTTACATTTAACCCTAACACATAAACACCCATGCCCTGAGTGGAAAAAAACCCACCCAGGCGGGACTCGAACCCGCGACCTTTGGATTAGAAGACTAGGACTTTATCCTGCCGCCACCATCGGAATAAACAAATGAGCATCATATGATATATATAGTAGACCAATATCTCCTGAAAGAAGAAGAAAAAAACACGCAGTAAAAAAGAGGTTATGACAAGGAATCATCTAGATGAGTAATTTTTTAAATGGAATCTTTTATCGATTATTTTCTGTAACGATCGTGCTTGTTCGATTATTGTACAACGTTTCGCCACTCTTCCTGGAGGAGTGTAAGGTAAATAATTTTCGTTGAAATTTGGTCGTCATGTATAATAGCTGGTTGCTAAGACATTGTAAACGGCTACTGTAGTTTGAAATTCAAACCGCACATCCTGACTGGCCGGAGTTATTACTCTCTTCCATGTCGTCGTGACGGTGTAACCGTCTTCCCGGTTGAAGTTCTCCGTGTTCTTCATAATTTCCATGGCTTCTTTAAGCAAACAATTGCAATGGATTGCGAAAATAATCCAAAGAAAATTATTTAAAAAAATCACGGGAGCCTGTGGACTATTTTTTTAAATATAATCTCTGTAAATATATATTCAAATACACAACCACAGTAAGCAGAAGATTTATGATTGATAAAAAAGACTATTCACTTTATCCTGGCTAAATAGCCACAGATAAACATGCTTAAAAATGTTTAATTTTATCGATACATTATGGATGGTGATGATAATTGAAATAACTCGGGCCCCATGTGGAATAAACAAAGTTTTTACAGTGTAATATTTATATTGGACAAAGCATGAGAAGGATTTCCTTGTAGAGGAATAATAAATTGGTTTGTGCATGCGATAAGAGAATTGAGATCAATTAACACTGTGAAAGAAGAACAATCTTAAAACCTTGTATTTGCCCAGATGTTTAAGAGGAGAATCATTCAAAGACAGACTCCATGTTAGAACATTAAACTTAGAAAACCTTGCCATAGAATTGACCAAATATCCTTTAAATTTGCTACAATTACTGCAGTCTTGTCTAATTCTCATTACATCCCTACAGGCTCATTGTTTCGCTCTGCTGGATCTCATCCTCCTTCCGCGGTTACGAAGTTTCTCAGCCATGCAAAGATAGGCTCCATGTTAGAATTCAAAAAAAAAGAGAACCATTCCATAATACTGAGAAAATATCCTTCAATTTTGTTGAAATTGCTGCAGTCTTTTTTGGATTCCAATCTTATCCTCGCAGCCTCATTGTTTCACTTTCCTTGATCTCATCGCAATGACCAAGATTCAGAGCCACTTTAAGATACGGCCCCGTTAGAACTTTAAGCACAGAAAACCATTCCATTATATTTAGAAAAATCATATAAATTGGGTTATCCTCGCTGGTTCAATGCTTCGCTTTCCTTGATATTTTCTTGCCCACATCCACTCTTTTCGTTCATCCGCCTCGTCTCCCTCTGTAAACGACTCAAAGCACTCAAAAGAGTTCATAGTCATCCGTTCACGGTCCCTTATTCTTCAATCTCGTGCAATCCCTCGTTATGGTCCCAACCCTTGCCTTCCCTCTCTTTTATTCCCTATTTCCATTTGGCCCCCTCTCCCTCCGTCTGTTTTCCACCAATGCGTTTTCCATTACCCCGGCTCTCAACCCTCCCCATGGCTCTAATCGAGGTTGGCGGCTGAAGGTTGATTGGCATGAGGATCTTCTCTTTCCTTCCGTCTCTCTCGAAGCATTCAGGCTTGGATTTCGAGAGATCTCTAAAAAAAATTAAGGTTTTCTATCCTTCCTCTCACCATTGCGCGCTATTTTTGGTGCGTTCAAGAAAAGGACCAATCGCATTATTGAACCCTCATGTATTTATCCTCCTCATATTACGTTGAGGAATGGTGAAGAAGGGAAAGATTTGGTATAAGGCGATACCTCCCTGCGTTGTCCCGAAAGGAATAAATAAAACATAAATATTCAGCGTCTGAAGTCCAAGGATTATTCGTTTATTTATAACGATGGACAATTAATAGATATTGGGAGGAATGATGAAGATCAAACGGACAGAGCGAATAGCTAACGAAGGAGTCCTAAGAAGATTTGGAAGCAAATGCAGTGTGATGACAACTCTCTTCTGTGAAGAAGGATAGGCACAGTGGTTGGATACATTTTGCGACACGATACCCTATTTAAAACAATATTGGAAGGAGATAGGAATGGGAAGAATTAAAGACAAAGACGAAGCATGAAATAATTGTGGTAATATGAGAGAACGTTTCCGGCGTAACTTTATGGATATTTCTAATGTTCATATTGAAACAATCACTTGGTGAAAAATCCACACTTTAATAGTAAAACCAACTCAGGTTTCGGCAACTCAGTGCCATTTTCATGGTGAAGGTGGTATTACACCATGAAAATGGCACTGAGTTGTCGAAACCTGGGTCGTTTTTATTATTTAAGTGTGGATTTTTTACCAAGTGATTGTATCAATATGAATTATTGTGGTAAGTTATGAAAGAATGGAAGGATATTATGGAAGGATGTCAGAGTTAGTAATTATAATGGAATGAAGCGGTTGAATGGTAGAGGAGCGGAGTGGAAACATGCATCAAAACACTCTTATCTTTGTAAGAGAGTCTAATGAAAACTCCGCGTAGTAGAATAATTAAAGTTATAGGATTCATCATACACAGAAATAAAACTTCTAGCAAGTAGGATAGTTGAGGGCAAAGATTCAACGAACCAATCTTCGGAATGATGACACCTGATGATAGATATATTTTTCCGTGAGTGACATTACGTTGGCTAGTGTTCCATTCTTGAGGCACGATTTTCAATGTCAAACTCAAATAAAAGGTGGTGGAAGCTATATCTAATGAAGCGCTTAATAGAAAATCAAACAAAACGGATTGAAAAAACACTATTCAAGTTTGGATTTGGTTATTGTGCAGGTTAGAGTACTGGCTTCCCTTTCCAATGGCCTGGATTCAAAACTGACCAGCAGCAGATACTTTTAAAGAGATGAGGGTTGGTGTGTACTTCGTTTTTCTGATGGGATCTACAGCTGTGAAATCAGTGGTCTTTCTTTACCAGTAAATAAATGAAAACCACCCTGCCTTAATAGTGCTAAAGACTACAGGTGTCTTTCCTATTAGTTACCGCCCAGAATAACAACCGAATAGAAGTTATATGGGCGAAGTAAAATTTCATACATTCTTATTGTTTCATCCTCATTCATCTAACTTACATTTTCACTTTATTTACTCAAATTTATTTTAAAAAGTATTAAGAGAGAGTATTGTGAGATTAAAATTAAAGTGATGCTAAACAATACCTATTTTTTTACATCCCAGCCGTCGCTAGAATTTTATAATAGCCTACTCAAATCTACCTTTAATCGAAAAAACAGGCATTGTTATTGTAAAAAATATCTTCGGAAAATACAGGTAATAACAGTTATTAGAGAAAATTATAAAAAACGATTTCTCTACTTTTATTTCTCAACTACAAACCATCTGAAAAAAGAGATTGCTGACGACCAAAACAGCGATAGAGTGACCGCTTCTGACCTGATGCTGAACAGGCCAAATGGCCTAATCCTTGACAGTTATTGTTGAAGATAAGAGGTAATTACTCTACCCATTGCCCGTAAATTTGCGTACAATTTGTTTTAAGCTGTTAGCAAAATGAAAAATCAGTCCTTTTTGAATAACTCAGTCACTGAAACTTGACAACTGACATAAATATATCGGCAAGATCGACTGATCCTGTGGTGTTATATCCTTTATCTACTCATGTGTGTTTTATACATATTTATTACAGGTAAAAACGCATCCTATTCAGTGCGCTGCCACTTTTAAATTCTCGTACTATACTCTACAACTTATCTTGTGGTTATTTACTTCATTTACTCTTTTTCATGGGTGCTATAAAACATTAATAATTAATTAAGATAATAACGCACCTAATCTTGTAGCAGTTGTCTTTGAATACACGTAAAGTTTCTTTGAAGGCTAGTTACAAAATGGTGTATCATTACTATTTTAATAACTCAGCAAATTTATCGGCAATAACGTCTGATTTTGGCGTTATTTCCTCCATTTACCCTGCGTTAAGGTTTGAGTGAAGAAAGATAATCTGAAGGAGAAGATATATAGTGAACGGGTCAGCGGGGGGTGAATTGGAGGTCAGAGAGAAAATATTATCTTAATTATTACCATAGGGCGTTCGGAATAATAAATGAGAGATCGGGAAAATAAATGGGTGAAAAGGTGGCAAGGTTGATGAGGATGAGGTGGGTGACGACAAATCATGTGGAAACCGATCAATGAAGCGGGAGATTTCTTGCTTTTTTCTTTTCGTTCCTTGGAACGGGAGGAAGAATATGCCGGCGTTAATTACCCCCACACCGCAGGAGTTCAAGGAGGAGGGAACCAAATGCCGTATGGATGGAAGGGGATGTGTCCTGAGATTTAAAGAATAGTATCTGAGCAGCACGTTAAAGGGGAGAGGTTCTAAAACAGGTAATTACCATCCCCCAACCTCCCCAAATCTCTAATAATGTTTTTTTAATCCACTTTCTCTCCACACTGTAGAAGCCCTTACTCTGTTTCCTTCCGGAACACGAAAAACTCCAGCCTTCTTTCATCCCTTATCACTAATTTAGTCAATATTCTGTTCTCTACTCATCCCACCGATGCCTCTAAGCATTTGGTCTCTCTAAACCTTCACTAGCCCAACGAAAGTGAGAAATGATTTAGTCATCACTAGGGAAACGGACGACAAAATCCCCTTCCATCCATACGGCTTTTGGTTCCTTACTTCTTTTTCTCCTGCAGCGTAGGGGTAATTAATGTCGGAAATTTCTTCCTCTCGTTCAAAGAGACAAAAAGAAAAATATGCAAGAAATCTCCCACTCCATTGATCGGCTTCCCCGTCCTTTGTCTTCGCCCACCTCATCCTCATCAAGTCAGCAGCATTCTTTTACGCATGTTTACATACATTCCCACCTCAGGCCGTTTTTTCGGGGTGGGCGCAGACGAAATGGTTACATTCTCGCTGATAGGCCTTTACAGCTCACTGTACTTCAATAATTTCCTCTAAATTGCCCTACATCCTTCCGCCCTGCCCTATCCGTCCTTTCCAACCTTACCTCTTTTGCTTCAGCTGCACTCATACGCCCTCCTGTTCTTCAGACTCCAAATGTTCCTCATGTTATGAGTATTTTCCACCTCATTTCACCAAGACTCTCGGTATACCACTTCCTCTAACATCATTCACTCTTCCATAAATATATTCTGTTATTTGATTCTCATCCATTCTTTCGACTAGACCAACCCATCGAAGAAGCTTTATCTGTCATAAATGTCCTTTATCGGAGTAACCAACCCACGCTTTTTTCTAAACTTATTCATCCTGATTTTGCTGCAAGCACTTCTTAGGAACCCCAATTCTACTATAACTTCCTACAGTTTTTTAGACTTGTACTCTTATTATTTTTATCCTGGCACACCCAGGATTTGCTACCGTATAATAAAATTGGGAGGAATAATCTGGCTATTGCTCTTTACGTTATTTTCATGTTGTGTTACGAGGTGTGTTTATATGCTTACGATCCGGATTCTGAGGACAAAACAGATGTGTTTAGGCCCGAGCCATGTATTAATTTGGACATAATCAGATAGTAATCCTTAGTCTACGGTATGTTTTTTTAGTTTTTTCCTCGATAATTTCAATTTATTGATTTTCAAATTTCAGCACTAAAGCTGGTCGTGTGTATTTTTTTCGGATAATATTTATCCATATTCATCGATGGCCTCAATGATTGGTCTCAGAGTCATTATTGTTAGAGTCGATTACCTTGAGTCCAAATGTTATCTGTCTGATGTCTCATTAAGCAGTTTCTTTTACAAAAGCTTCTTGACATATTATATATTCTTTATGAGTAGAAACACGAATGGTGTGAGAGGAAGGGGTAGACCGCGAAACCCATGGACGAATGTGGTGGAAGAGGCACTACAGAGGAAGACAATTATGAAACTTTAGATTATAAATACGTATATGAAGCAATACGCGAGTGCAATAAAAGCAAAAGAGGTAAGCAATGGCGGAGCATCATGGAGGAAATTATTCAGAGAGCCAGTCTTCAAGGCATAACAGCAATAACTATGTCCTCTGTTTTTTCCTCCTCCAGAAAATAGCGTGATGAGTATGTAGGTGTAGGTAGCATCATTATCACTTACGATTACAGATAGTAAAAAGTTAGAGTGGGTAATTATTATCCCGAAATCTTCCACATCTCGAGTCATGATTTTTAAATGCTCTCCTCCCTTTTCCCCTCTTTCAGTGCTCCTTGTTTTGTTTCCTCTCTGAACCCAAAATTACCAGTCTTACCTCTTCCCTACTCAACAACCATTGTGATTCCTCCATATTCCCCCCTTGTTGCTTCAGGGGTCTAGAGACCTTTGTCCTTTCCAACTTTTCTTTTCTCTCACTGAAATTATGGAAATTTTCGGCATCCCTAAGAACACTAAGGAGGATTAATTTCCCTTTAATTGGTGTGTTTTGCCTTAAAAGTTACTATTAAACATGTATTTTTGTGAACACCCAAACGTTGAGAACATTCCCGATGTGCGTCGGCCCTTTTTCCCAAATATCGGCCCTTTTATTTCTAGAACACAATTGTACCACAAGTCTCTAAAACCGCGAAGAAATATTTGTTCTGCTCATTTAATCTTTTATTTGGTTAAATTATATTTGACTATATCAATTGCGTTCCCTGAATACGTTTTTTAGAATTTACATGAGTATCCAAAGGTCGTTTAACCTTTTGACTTACAGTGAAAATATTTTACATAAAGAATTCAAAAATTTGATGTTTCTTCTTTTAAGACTAAAGTTTATACCACTTATACTTTGAATGAAAACGCTGAGTTTGTAACATAATAATTAAAGTTTATTAAATTGTTAATGATTTTTCTGGATTACTAATGCTGCTCTATTGCATCAACCAGGACCTTATTTGTTAAGTGTGTATATTTCTAACAGTATAGCGAAGGATATCTTAGAATGTAAGTTTAATTTAAAATTTTTGGGGAATAAGAATTTGTTTTAGAGGATTAAAGTCAAACTGGAAAATTGCATTTCCATACCACTTTAAGGTACCTATTGATGATTTCAATAAAGAATTTGGCCAAAAACCTGTATGTTACTCAATTATAGGATGTAACAGTCTCTACCGAGAGACAAATGAAAATTGCCTTAGACTAATCACTTTTGCAACATCCAAGTGGTAGGAAATACACTGTTTGAATACAAAATAATGTATTAGGCAACATGAATGTCGAAAGAAAGCAATGAAAAATAGCTTTGTCAAATTCCACAACAGTTTATCAACATGGTACGACTGGTTTCACGGTTAAGGCATCAGCAGGTAATTCTACCTGATGATGCCCTAACTCGTGAAACCAGTTGTACCGTGTTGATAAACTGTTGTGGAATTTAACAAAGTTATTTTTTATTACATTCTTTCAATATGAGATAATTCCACCCAAGTTACGTCGAATAACATTCATTTCAACGTGGTTGTCCCCAATAATAAATAATCCACTCAAATCGTTCATCTTTTTGTCATTGCAAAACATGGATCTAATTTTCTTAATGCCAGCACTGAATGGAGGAGTCAATGTGGATTCTTGTAATCTTTCTGTCAAGAATATAAAGCATAAATGAAATGAAAGCTGCAAGGAATGTATTTGAAGAAAATAATTACCTTTGAATTTATAATTTCTTCCACATGTTTTACATTGTTTTATCTTGCAGTATTCATACTTAAAACAAGGTTCAAAATAAAAGAGCATACGTGTACTTTAAGGAAATTGCTGATTTTTGTTAGATATGCAAATGGCTGAAATGCCAAATTTTCGAGCGCGGGTGCTGGTTGAAAGTTTCGTATATGGAACAATCTTGTGGACTGCGGACGTGATTCTAATGCCAAGTGTCACTTGAATGTCAAGCGCTTACGTTCAAAGACAATTCTTTAAACTGACTACAAGAAAAAAAAGACTCGCATGCAGTCAGATTCGTGAAATGTTTTCGACCTACATTAAAGATGAATGAGAACTGTGACCAGAATGGATAATGAGGAGAGTATATTTTTAAGTTGAGCTTAAAATCTTCCAAACAGGTTATAGGGGTGAACGCAATTTTTTCATCCACTCGCAGCATATCTGAGTTTCAGAGAAATCAGAGGGGTGAGAGAATATATATAGTGGCGACCCAACCTGGTTTTTTTCATAAATTATACTCCATCATGGTCAAACTTTCATCCGTTTTCCATCAATCATTTTTCCCACTATAGTACTCAGCAGTTTCAATACCGTCTTTTCTTAATTGTGGTTGAGGCTATCTCTTCCACTATACAGCAAACAGGGTGAAATGCATGCCATGAAAGAAATAATTTGATTGGACCAGTATATGAATACGGATTTAAAAGCAAGAGCAGTTATAGTGGGTAAACCATGTGTCATTATGATTTTCCTAAATTAAAGTACTTTCGCTTAAATTAAACATTTTATAGATTTGAAATTGACAGTGTGAGCCCCTTGTTTATAATTTTCTAAGGATGCTATGGTTTATTGTGGTTGAATATTGAGAAAACTTATTGCATCTATTCCTTACAAATTGGTATGTTATTGGCCCTGGTTGAACTTTCGCTCACCTTGAGAATGAATAGTCAAAACCTAGGTCGCTCATTAAAAGTCTTATGGACTCAAACCCAGTCGTCTCATTTCCCCTGAAAGAAATATGCGGAAAGTAAGCGTCTCAGAAATAAATAATATCTTCAAAATCCAGATAGATTTATTTTTTTTAATTTCATCGTCAACCACATTAATGCAAACTTTTGACTAGAAAAAGTAAAATTTAGGTTTTTTTATTACGAAATCGGAAAGTAAATCATTAAAATGACGTTTGTTCATTTTTCGTTCCCTTGTGTCTGTTCACTATAGGGATGAGTGTACCCTCAAGGTGAATATTGGAATTCAGAGGGATAATTTAGTGACGGATATAAAAGATTAAAGGATGAATATATGCTTGACTTGGATAATTTTTTCTTCGTTACCAATTCTGGTCACGTGCCACATGCATACTTAATACTACTTAATGCAATGCAAAAAACCTTCCCTTCGCCTTAAGTGCATGGATGTACCTTTTTTTTAAACTTGAGCGTCTCTGAGTTGAAACTTGTCTCTGAGCGAGAATTTATGACTATTAAAAATATTCATGGCCCGTTGGATGAAGTTCAATCTGTCCAGAATGGTCCTCGATGATGCAAGGGTTTAATGCATTGGCAATCTGGTACCTATATTTGGTGGAAAAATTGAGAGCTACGTGATAATTTTGCTAATTACTTCAAATATTAAGAAAATTTGCAAGTTATGCACCCCTCTCCTTTTTCCTCCCATCCTTGCCGCGCAGGTTGCGCATGGAACTTAAACTAAATCTATTAGGCAATTAAGTATTTCACGTTACGAAGCTGCGAGTTGTGAGAAATACCCCTGAATCACAGCAACAAGCATTACGGTTTGTTATGCGGAATGCCGTATCTACACGGGGTAGAAATTATTTGAGAGAAAGATCAGCAATTACCACATCTTGTGGCGATTGCCTATGTTGGAAGCCGTTTGTATAACTAGAATGGAGGTTAAGGATTCTGTAATTCCCACACAGGGCGAGGATGCATTACCTTAATCCTATTTCTTGAGATAACTTCAATTTTGAGGTATTTTGCAACGGCCAATTTTTAGGCGAATAGTAGAGTGGTAAATATAAACCTGTTATAGTCAAGATAAAAGGTATTTTTGCATTGCAGAACATTAATTTAATAATTTTTGTTATTTAAGTATTCCACTTCATTGCTATCTGTCCTGCATGGTGGCAGATATGTGTTTTTTCCACTTGTCAAAAAGATTTTTATTGCAACCATTTTCTGTCCACTTGTTACTACGTCTAACTTACGTCCATCCTACTTTTAAATTGTGAATATTATTCCTGGTTAAGGATATTATTCAATTTTAAGTGATGGCACGTATCAGTTTAAGCGTAACGTAAAAATATATGTAGATATTTAAAAAAAAGGACGAAGCTTAGTTATTCAGAATTTCAGAATTATTTCTGGTTATGGCTGAAGAAATGGAAGGTAAGCGTCAATAAAAATCCTCATATTTTTACTGGAACAAGCACCTAGCTCATTACAAAATTCATTTCCTCTTACGCCCTACTTATCCTCATCCCGCCCACAAAACCTATTCTCTTCATTCACTTTCCCCGCTTACCCAACATTTTCCCCTCTAACACGGATTTCTGCAGCCAATCGCCTGAAAACACTGCTCTCCTTAAACGCCTTATCAAGCTCTTCCTCTTTCGTCTTCCTTTCCGTCCACTGTAATTAGTTCATTGCCCTTCATTCCCACATTCCAATCACCTGAAACCTATTTTTTTTTCATTTCTGAGTCCCGGTTTCTGAAGCATAAAACCCTACATTCCGTATTAAACTCTAATTTCTTCTTAAGCTCTTTAATATACTCAACACTACCCTTCATTTTAAACTTGGAAAATGATACATTTATATTTCCCTGGACGTGAAATGAAAACTGTGTAGACGACTTGATTTGACTTGTTGAGAAGAACATGAAGGTAATTTTACCCAGATTTTCGGATTCCAGGCTTTAGATTTTCACAAAATGCACGCTTTTTACCTTTCCATTCTTTAGAGACCATTTCGGAATATTACTTCCCGGGTAGGAGAAGAGATATAGAAGAATCTCTCTTTTGAGCGAATATATCCGTGGACGCATTAATTTTAATTCGGACCGCAATAAATTTTAAAAACTCTGGTTCCGCTTCATCGGGATTGCTCCCTGACCATCAGGCAAAGGAATATTGAAACCCTTTCCCAATCCACTTAGCAGACGGTATAATCCCAATCTTTTGGCCGTGGATACGGCCCCTGTCTGTTAAAGGCTGAAAACAGGATAGTATGAACATGAATGGAGTGAGACGGGAGAAAGTGACGAGATGAGGTTCATTCTTCAAGATACATAAGATACTCCGGGCCAAGATGAAGTTGAAATCTCATCCAAGCATACTTAGAATGCCTGAGGACTTTTTCAAGGTAGCAATATAAGTTTGAAATTTAGCGTGTTTCATCAATATGTTTGTGTTATCCCAACTACATTGTCGGTACGTAAGTACGTTCTGTTCTATAAATGTGGAGAAGCAGATATTTTAATCGTCATCTAACGTCAAAATAATGATATATACTTACCTGCTCATCCTACCTATCATTTCTCGTGCCAAGGTCAATCTTCTCTACCTTAACATGGTGAAACTAAATGTGCATACATTTATAAATCCACCATGGTGTACATTTTCGGGGTAGGCACATTCAAAAAAGTTAGATTCTTGGGGATAGTCCTGTAAAGTTAATTCTAATTGAAGAATTTCCTCCATACTGCCCTATTCTTGCATACCAATTTTGCCTATTTGCTTTAATATATTGCTTCATACATCGCCGCCTGTTCTTAAGAGGTGAACTTGATTTTCCATATGTAGTATTTTTAGCTATTCCTTGATAGCATAAATTGTTGCAGATATTTTGAACTATAATTCTCAAATACACATCAGTATTTTTAAAATGATATATGAGCCAGTGTGGATTTAAAAAAAAACCCTTTTCTATATACCCTGTGAATCTATTAATTTTATATGTTTAAAATTTCTTTTTTGAGCATCGATTGGTTCATTTACTTTTATTCAAACAAGAATTAAATTGCGACTCCAATTGAGTTTTATATTGTTGTGTTACCTGCAGTTAGTCGTTCGTTCTAAAAACACCAGTAATGTTTTGCATCACGCAGCATGCAAAATAAAACTCAATTATTATTATTATTATTAATCATTAATTCAGTAAATTACCAACACAATAATACCACATAGCGAAATTAATACAATAAATGGAAATAGTAAATTACAGAGATTTAGTATACCTCATGAACAATTACATGTTGTGTTGGAGTAACTGGAAAAAATTAAACATCAGTCAAACATCAAAATTAAAAAAGTCAATTTTAAGGAAAGTACTTCAAACATATCATAATACAAACAAAATCAATGCATTATAATTTTTCATAAAAAAGAAATGAATATAAAATGAAACGAATACCTCTTGTGTTCATCATTACATTCATTAAAGCATTTAAGTTTCCTATTTGAAAAAAAATATTCCACTGAATTTTGCTGTAGTGGCCATTTATTTAATTTTTTTAAGAATACGTGCTTGTTTGTTACAGAAGATATTTCTATTAGCATCAAATTAAAACATTTTTGGGTGCAAAATTCGTACGAACGTTTGCAAAACTCCTATTAGTGTCGCGGTTTCGCAACTAGGTTTCTGGACTTTAACCTATCAGAAATATCTTTTAGGTTCCCTTAAATATGCCCAGATCAGGCAAAAAAATACGCAAGTCCCGAAATATCCAGGTTTTTAACGGTTACAATTGTAGTGATTGAAATAATGGAAAAGATGGTACTAACCAATTTGTACACATTATGCATCTAATTATTTTTTTCCCAGCCACAGTAACTGAACTCTGTTTAGATTGGTAGGTAACACCCTATTGCAAATTTGAAGTAACAATTGAAAAATAAACTGTTCTCAATACTGGGAGTGGGCAGGCATATTTCAATAAGTAAAAGTTAATTAATGCGGAAGTTGCATAGCTGTTCAAACATTTCTAGATGATTATTCCAGCCGAGGAATTGGTCAATATATATTCCTAAGTATTAAATGATATATACTTGCTCGATTAAAAGGCAATCCTTGCAATGAATATTTCGGCTAGACATGCATGTATTACATTTATTGTAATTTTTTTTTGTAAACTCTCGGAAGGTGTTCTCAATGAAAAACGGATAATCTTCGTCTAAGAGCTTGGGCACATTCAATTAAAAGTAAACCATATGTTAAACTGATCCAGGTCATGTTGCAATTCCCATATCATTTAATGCAAAAAAGTTTAATGCATAAAAAACTACATTCGGTATGGTTTATCATGTGTATATTTATTACGTATTGTGCTATAAATCATTTTATGGAGATTTTGGTAAGATCACACAAGTATATACTTAATATTATTTTGATGATTGCCATTTTACTGCGTGTATATTTCCTTGCCTAAAGATCTTTTCATCTTCCATTTAATAACGTAGATTGTAAGCAAAATGGCCTACCTGCTCGTTTAGTATGTTATACAAGAACGTAATTGCATTTTGGAATTTTAGTTTAGAGTACAGTAACAGTTTTTAGCATCTGCCCAAAATATCATTTGACGTGTGATTAGCAGTTTTGCATGATGGCATATTTTTCTCGGTGTCATACATGTGTGAACGGAATGAGCAATTTCCTTCATCAATGATGACTAAATTAGGTCTAATTAATCATAAGCGCTCGTTTTTGCTTTTTACCGTTCAACAGTATTTTTGGTTCGCTGGAATTATTTTTCGGGCAATAGTTATGCAACACTTTTATGTTCCTCACTCCCTGCTATTCAAAGTAGTTCATCGCATCACGCATTGAGGGGATGGTGAGGAGGTGATGGTATTTTATGTGAAACAAATGTTCCACAAAATGAGCCAGTTAACAGTTCCTTTGACGGATGCAATGGTTCCAGATTTTATTTACTGAAGCGAATTTGCGAAGAAACTGAATCAGGTCTAACACTATTTTCCTGTTGCTATAAAATGTCGTATCTAGAAATGAATCGATGGCAGCAAACTAGCATTTCAAAAGAATCAATAACATATCTGAAACAGTTTTTCCAGTGGCCAAATATACATTGCTAGTGACTTTGTAAATGACTATAACCTCTTTGAATTGTTGGAATCATATTAATGAGGAAGGTAGGTAATAAAAACTTGAAGTTTTATTACTTATCCAAACTTATATTTAATGTCACCATGCTAATTTCTACTACCTTGTTTATTGCTGAAGTAATAGTGAGATCTTCATACTTTTTTTGTCCTTATTCCTACCGTTTATTTCGGTTTTTTAGTTCCACAATACTCTAAGAATAGTGAAACAGTAATAATCAGATTTTAATGGGCATGAAAATATAATTAAAAGAGATAAATACTTTTCATAGCTGGAAAGCAGCAAGATAAAACCTTAGTGGTGTTTACTAGGAAAACGTACACCTTTTGTGGAAACATATGCGATTTCTCGTGTCTCATAAAAAGAACTGTTCCACCCTATATAATTGTAATAATGGAAGTCATGTTTAGGAAACTCTTCCTTGTTTTGTACTCGACTCCACCTAGTTGGGTATTTTTGAACTCGGAGGTTTGATGGCATTCTTACTGGCTTGATAATCGATGCGCCGTATCTCATCCAAAATTTATTTTCCAATTGCTTTGAATACGTTCATTGATTGTAAATAAAGCGCAAGGTTTCTTTTTCCGTGATCACCGAGGATTTCCTTTTTACAACATTGCCTGGGGATGCACTGAAGTCTTGCTTTCCTCGAACGAACATATCTTTCCCTGCTCATTAACTGCCGGCTGCGGAGAATCCGAGACTTCCACCACGTGTTTCGCAGAAACCGGAAGCTGGGGAGCTGAATAAAAAAAAGACAGACGTGCTATTTCTGAGCGTGCAGTCGTTATTTCGATCACCGCCAACCTAATTAGAAGCGCTAGTCTGGGACGGCGCGGCATGGAGGTTTATCTTTTTCGAACTTCTTTCTTTATTTCGTTTCACAAGGTGTGAGTTGGTTTTCTCGTGCCGTAACTTAGTTGTAGTTCTTTCGCTCGTCGTAGACTCTTGAGAGTGCACGGCTAGCGCAGCGTTCGATTCCTGGCCACAGTTTTTCTATTTTCTAGCTATTTATGCCATATTTGGTGAACAGTCGGTTTATTATATTTCTTAGCAGCCTTTTAGCGCATCCGTTATTATATAAGACATTTATTGGCATCAAAAAGAAATATTTTATAAATCACCTCCTTTCATTGAAATTTGGTTATTTTCTTATAAAGATGTTTTATAGTCAATTTAATACAAACGTATGATCAAGCCAATGGATCTTTTCGAAGAGCCCGCATTTTGTATATGCATTGATAACTATTCTGTAAAACTTATAGTACATGAATCTATGTAATTCTTGTTTACATATGTAGTTGATTAATTGATCATTTAATTTTAATACGTATAGTATATAAGTTAAAATTGAAGAGATGCACTTTATTTCAATGAAGGTAATCTTGGTAATCTTGATGCCATTGCTAAATGGCCTTCCAATGTTACCTAATATTTCATTTTTATTGCATTTGTATATTCTTTAATTTGGATTGTAATACAAAATACAAAATAAATTCATCCACAAAATTTTTTATAGGTATCCAAAGCCGATTCGATCACTTTATGGAAGAAAGACTCGAATTTATTTTACATTAATTTTTTTTATAAAAAAAAACTCCTCAGGGAAGAAGTGGCTAATATCGGTATCTAAAGTGGCTAATGCATTTGGCGCGATATATAGATATCCGGGTTCGAGTAAAGATGATTTTTCCTCTGTAATTTTGCATTTATGTGGATTTGCGGGTGACTCCCTAAAGGTAACACCGTGACTAGTCCTGACACACTCAAAATTCGATAAAACTAGTCTATGGCCGTGTTGAAATTTCTAAATGTGGAAGAGATATAATGCTAAACTTCCTAAATATAATCTGAACTATTGGATAGTTTATCTAACTTGGCGTGTTTGCAGCCTGCACGTCTACCCTCACTCCAATCAGGGAAGCTTATAACTTTTTTAAATTTCTATTTAGTAGCTGGATGACTTTAAGGTAGTGTAAGCGATACACACTACACAGTTTTGAATTTATGACGAGATCTATATTTTAGAAATCCCTCATTTTCTTTAAATGATAGCTCTTTGAAAGGCATTGCCGTACCATATCCCGTGTAAATAGGCTGGGTTTTTCTGGTAAACATCTTGAGGAGTATGACAAAGAGAGGCTATTTTATTATCGTTCCAAAAATGAGATCTTTTTCTTCACAAAGAGGCCAAATTCATCGAATTTACATCTGAAGTGATATCTCGCTCAAACTACCTTAAATATACCGTTCATAATTATATCCTGCCTGAGATATCAGATTATCCATTTTTATATTGTACATATATTCTTTCTTCCTACACTCCCAAATGACCACATAAAAAAGCAGTTAAGATACCTACTCTTATAACATGCATTTTTTCTAGTGTTTCCTCCTCTCCAATTCCGTTTCCCTACCCTCACTCTCGAAGGCGGCTATCCAAACTTCCCCTGACGCACGCCAGTGTGATACGCTGGGTGCGATGTAAGTGTAAATGAAGCTGAAATAGTAATTATTATGAAGCTACAACTCTCGCAAAAGTTCCTGGTGCTGCGCATTGAACGATTTTGGGACATTGGCTACGGTGTTTTCAAAATCCGTTGTAACAGTGGTTGTTTAGTGTGGAGCACGTGTGGAGGGTTGGAAAAACTTTCTTGTTACTGCAATTGCAATCGCTTCGAGAAGTAGAATGACTCACCACAACCTACTGTCCCGTTTCGACTCATCACACAAAGAGACCTTAAGATTGGGTTCCTATGGTGAAGTCATAGCGATGCCTATTAGGCATGCTTGTGTATTACTCGTGTGTTTTAGCTAAGTAGTTAGGTTTCTCTGTCTCACTCTCTCTCGTTCCCTCAATTTATTTCCCACTGTCCCTTGCCCTTACCCTCTCCACTTCTACCTCCATACTTGTCGCGAAGGTCTGCGCCAGGAACTTTTGCGGAAGCTATACAAATCCGGCAGCCACCCTGAAACAAGATGCTTACTCCCCGTAACGTGTGGCAAAGGCACTATCATCGCTATTCATCGTTCAGAGCACCGCAGTGAGATCGTTGGGGTCTTGGACTCTATCCAAGAACTCGCTGGGCGACGTGAAATGTGATCATGATGAACTTGAAACCCTTGCGAATGTAGAGAGAGACACCTTACGTTTCGTCTATTTTTTTTATTAATTTTTATCTCAAACTGCCTCCTTAAAAAGTTTGTACGTCATATTTTTATACATTAACTTATTTAAGCTGGTCCACCTGTTGGCTTAGCGGGTTTTCTACACCCTAATTTTTGAGCAGGACTTTTCCCGGGTTTGTTAGTTGAGGGTTGGCGCAAAATCCGTAATTTCAAAGGTTTTTATCCATCATTTCTTAAATATATTGAATATTCTCTCATGTAATGTATAGTGCGTAAACTAGACGTGCAGGACTATATTCTATTTGTTATGGAAATTCATTCCATGTTGACACGTAATATTTACCATGTTAAACTGTTGATAAAATATCGATAGTATGAGTAAAAATACTTTGCTTTCCATGAGACTAAATAAGCAGACAAAGTGATTTAACCAATGAAAAGTATGAAAAATTAAATAAATTATTTCTTGTGCCGTAAATTATGCAATGGATCAGAGGCTTGAATCAGACTCATTTTTTTATTTAGAGCATCATTCTCGGTCTGTATGACCTTAAAATGATATGCAAAATTTACATGTGGTTCTCTAACAAATTTCATACTTAAGTGAATATTTTGTAAATATATTCTGCGCTACATTCCAATTAAAAGGAGAAATTCGTGCGAGGTGTGAAATGACCCATAGCCGTCGACACACCCTTTAACCTAACTCCTTATATGGCACTAAAAACGATCAGAATATTTCTGAAACTTCTCCCCGTCTTTTCCATAACCTGGAACCCGGGTCCTCGGGATGAGAATTTAGTACCTACAAACAATCAGAAAAGCCACCGCGCAAACCCTATGCCCAGGAATTTATTTTTGGAGATGCCCAGGCTGTTTATCTTTACCCGGTACCTTCCGATTTTAGTGCACGGTAATAGACCCTTTCCGTCGAAGGATGCCAAGGAATGTTTTATCCCCTCACCCAACTAAAAGCCTCTCCCAAGTTTCCCTAATCTATATTTTACCTCCAGAAGCTTCCTGCCCCTGCACTGTGTGTGTCACCGACAAACCCTTCAAGACAACACAGAACTCAAATCTCTTATTTCGTGTGCTCGACGCCAAGCAAACGTCCGAGAGTTGGGACGGAATTACGTGATGCAACAAGTGAACAAATGCCGTAAACGCAAACTACTCCTCGACGAAATTATGACGTGCCAGACTTCCGCGAAGGGAGGTTTACATTACACACATGCCGACCAAGGCGCTTGTTTCAATCGCGGAACACGTTATTCAAACCAAAGGCAAAGAGACTCTGTAGACATGTTTGTTTATATGCTTTACTTTTGTTGTGTGCTCTTTGAAGTCATTCTAATATGCCTGGATCACTCGTCATATCAAAATTGACTTTCTGTTTGTACGCATTTAAGTATTATTTCATCATCATCGTTATCAAATTTTTTCCCGTGGGGAAGTTTTCCGACTACATTTTATACGATCTTGCTGAAATGTTTATGGTTGTAATTTTTGTAGCGCTTGACTAAGGATGTAATTGAGTAAATGCTTTTCTCCACAATTGCTAGTTATGTAATTTTTTGATACAAAGTGAAGTTCTCAGATGGGAATGTACATTAATCGATCATTATTATTATGTTTTCTTCGGTTCATATTTCCCCTAGTTGTGTACGATTTTTCGGTAAATTTAAGTTCTTAAGTTTTATAAGGTTGGTACTTTATTGGGCGATGCCCGCCAAACCGCAGTAAAATTGACATTGAAGTGATTTTTTCACTGTGTATTTTGGACACGAGCACTTAGAGTTAGTTTGAAAATTAGCTGTTAACGCAGTAGCTTTGCCGCTAACACCAGGTGTCACCTGGCTTCACTATTTCTAGCAGTATGACCTCGCTAATAACCGGGTGAGCGAATGAGCTTTGATATATTTTTATGGTGCCCATAGGGTAACTAGTAGCATTTAGCAGGGTGATAAGAAATAACTCGGTACTTTTACACTCATATACTTATTTCGATCGATGTCAACGTCATTGTCGATGTAGTATTGAAATTAAATGTACCTTGATTATGACGAATAGGCATTAAAAGTAAATGAGAGGTTTCCGTTCGAGATATTGAAGTTAGCGTAGATCGGAGCACATCTGCGCACTTGGGCACGCACGAACGACGATGAATGAAACTAAGTGCGCTAGCGAAAGTTATGTAACCTGCCAGTAGGTAACATTTTGTGGGTGCACAATTGCAATGGCTGAATTCTTTTTACATAGTTATCGAATTTGTTCAACATAATCAATTAAAAAATAAGCCTTTTATGACAAGAGTAGTTAAAAACTTGACAATGCCCATGTTTGACGTCTTTAGGAATAATCAACACGAAAACCGCTATCCCGAATACAATTTCCGACGTTCTTTTGTTTCATAGCATACGTAAACTCTGCTGATCTGTTTGAAATGCAAGGTCTGCTGCGCAGGGTGTAAAGGTGGGCTTACAATAGCAAATTTATAGCTCAAGTTTCAAATAAAGCAAGCGAATTTAGACGAAAATTACACGTGTAAACGGCCCTACAAGTCCTCTTGCAGAACTTTTAAAAATGTTGGCAATTCGCTTGCATAAGCTTATTGTTGACAATGTATTCAGCAAACAATCTGTCTCCGCTCTAACATATGAAAAATATTTCACTAGAGTAAAATGCCCCTCAAACTCTTGCATAAAAACTTGTGGAAGTAACTTTCCAGTGTATACCCTAACGAATGCAAGTTTGCTGTTGTGTGTGCGATGTGATTAGCGAACTAGAGCAAATGGATAGCTCTTAATATTTCCTTGAAACCTTCCCTACTTCGATGCATAGACGTTGAATGTCAATATTATCATGATAATGACGCATAAACGATAAAATCGGGAACAAAGAACCTAATAGGAATAGAGACAAGTGATTTCTTTTGCCCTGCTTGACGTTGAAAATTTCCACAAAGTGTTGTCTACCTCTATCAGTTAAATTGTTATATCATTTTCTGGTGGAACACAGTCCTTCTCATTGTTAAAAATGAGAAAATTAGATATTCCAAAGGAAGTTTCATTGAGATTTTTTGCATTTAACACTCTTTCCAGGAGGCATTTTCTCCTATAATTTATTTACGGTTATGCAGTTAATCCTGCGGTTAAACTTAATTGTGTTTTCGTATTCATTTAAAAGTAATGTGGTAGTCATTTTATTCAAAATTAGATTTCCCCTGAAGATAATGAAGAATTATTACTTTAAAATTGTTCTGTTTTCTAAATTTAAAAAAAATTATTTCACTTGTTGGGAATAAATTTCAAGTAGGAAACTAACTAGACGAATAATTTATTTATTTTCTCCAATTCGTGGATGCTGGCATAACAAGTCAATCTTATGCGCAAGATTTCAGGTAAACAAGCAAGTAATAAGAACCCGTTGCAGAAAATGTAGCGTAAATGGTTTTAGTTAAAAACTTGGGAACCATTTTTCTGCTGTCATTACTTTGGCAAAGGCTTTTTAATTCCTGCTTCATTTAGGACCGAGGTTTTGGTAGCGTAATTATCCAAGAATTAGTTTTAATTTTTCATCTCATTAAGACGTCTTTCAGCCCAATTTTGCTTCTGCTCTTAACTTAATTTGGCCACTTTAAAGAAATATTCTCCCATTTGAAGGCCGAAACGAGATGTAAACTTGTATGGGAGTGTATTTCAAGTTTTATACATCTGAGACAGCTAATCCTTTTGCTGCACCCACCACTCACAGTAAGAACTTAAAGCATGTATTGTCACGGCTCTCATAATGAACTGCCAAGACTCAACTAGTGGGCTGAGGGTGTTGTTCAAGTGAAGTATCTCCTGATTTAAGCGCCTTTTTACATTTCTATATGCTCCCCCCTTTTGAAGATTCCCTTTATTCTAATTTTTCGGCTGTAATCGTCTCAAGTCTGTTACTCTCTTATTGATTTTTCTCCTTTAAGCCCTGTCTTAATTAATCCAAGGGCGTTAATTTCTTTATCTCTCTCCCTTGTGTATTCATCCTCATTTGCTCTTCACAGAATGAATTCATTGAAGTCCTCGTTATTGTCAATGCAGGCCCCAAAAGTCTTTCTTTTTTGACAGTTTTAAAATGGGAAGGGTGGTTGGTAGCTATCAATTCTTAGTTGTCTGAGTTAATTTCGGATATCCAATTTTTGTTTTGAGTTTATTTATTCCCCCATTAAACTCTCGGAACTAATACTCGGGCTGGTTAGTACATCCACCTTGATATGTAGGCAAAACTATGCAACTCCCTAAATTGTACACAAAAGCATCAATATTTTTCTTTCTATAAGTTTGTGAAGTTTTCAGGACCTATTAGTGCTGTGCATTTCCAAAGTATTCATAAATATTAACTGTATTTGGCTTTCAAAATTGAAGTTAAGGTTCTTACAGATAAATTAAATCGTGGAATTCAAAACAAGATTTTCTCCTCCTAACGCTTCAGTGCTACGGATTTGCTAGAACTGTTATAGCGATGAAAATTCTTCTGACAACTCTCTTATGAACAGCTCGTGAGCTTTTAACTCCCTTTAATCAAATATCGGATAACTCTGCCTTAAACTTCCACGGGGAGTGTTTATTACTGGTGTGATGTAAATTGAATTTCTCTGTGCTCTTCTCGCTAGTCCATGCAGTATTTAAGATTTACGGCCTTAGGATTCAACTTACGGCCATTAAATTTCGAATATCTAATTTGCCCGAAGCGGTAACTGTCCTTGCAGTCGCGGAAAAACAGAGAATGTTGACGTTCATATGATCGATGAACACGCTTCTACGGAAGAACCCTTTTCGATGCGGAAAAATTTTATTGTGCCTCATTTCTTTTTCCAATATCGGCCTTGCAAGTCTAAAAGTCTAAACTTCTCAAATCTTTTATTAAATTTCTTTGTGTTTGCGGAACATCATCCAAGTCTTCATTTTAGCCTCATTGCGCCAACCTATAATTAAAATAATACCATTTAATTCAAATTCAAAGAAGATAATGCTCTTCGGTGCTTTTAAGTATACCTACTATTAAAATCTTTAAAATGGGGATAATTAATTATCAGATCGTGATAGTGTTTGATTATTAAATTATTTGTTGATAAAACCAATAAAACTAAAGTGCATTCTTAAGCAATTGCGTAAGTAACTCACATTTTACTGATTCTCGTGTGAGGAAAAGGTTATTCTTGAAAACATTTTGTTTTTAACTTTATCATGAAATGCAAGCATGGGTAATGTTTTCATATATTAACTTTGCAGATCATATGAAAAAGAAGTTATATGTGTGTAAAAAAAGACATGAGGTAGCTTTTATTAATGAGATCCCGTAGACCTGATGCTGTCTCTCGATTACAGAAAAAGCCTTCAATATCTTATTGTGCATTAAATACAAACTATATATAGCACTGTGTAAAATATAGGTTATTGTTATTTTATAGTATTAGATGGGTTATTTAGTATAAATATATGATGAAGATCATGTTACATCTTTATTATGCTTTGATCATAATCATCATAATCAAGCCTAATAATAATAATGCTAAGCATCAAACCCAGTTAGTAAAATGAATGCAAAACTGGTGCTTAAAAGATAGAATTAGTTTTTCTTTCTAATCCATACATATAACGCCTCAATGTTTTTTTTATAAAATAGTCCGCGACGGACTTTCAAATGATTAGCGGCATGCAGCGTAAAATAGATTTAAAAACGCCACTTCTGACGTTGATACTGAATTGGTTGACATTCAGCGTGATTGGCAATAAGCTGCGATGAAAAAATATCTTAACAACATCATAAGGTATTGGCATTTGCATTTTTTATCGCTCATTGCCTTCTGATTCAATTCTATGGCTAATTCATGCGCGGTAAATTTATGTTACCTCGTTTGCACTTGGCGAATAGAGCAAATTCATGAATGCACTCAAATTAGCTGGGTTTTCAGTAAGCTCTGCGTGTATTTACCATGGGCCCGTGAGCAGACTTCTAGCGGTGGATCGGTGCTATTGATCAAATTGAAATTTGGTTGCTGAATTCATCAGTTGTGTTAAATCATTTAAAGTTTACATTTTTTTGTTCCTATCTTTGTGAATGAATTGAGATAAAAGTGATGTTTAAGCATTAACCTGATGCCGTAGTTTTCTTTATTTCGTGAATAGTTAACTGTTAACATAAAGAATTTTTTGCCTCTTTACCAGCATCAATATTTGAATATCGCTTCCACTACCTTCAGCCACAATAGAGTTTTGTTCATTTTAGTTTCGCTTAAATTTGCAATGTATTATTCTTCTTCAAATACTTGGGGGATTTTAATTGCTGTTAGACTCCCTTTTCGTGCTGTACAATTGTACATGCCGTATCCCTTAGCCCAGCGGTTCCCAAACTGGGGGTCACGACCCCCAGGGGGGTCGCGGGTCGTTCGGAAAGGGTTTGCGAGATGATGATTGTAATTACTTTAAAAACAATATCATTTGAATGTACACATTGTTTGTTATTTTTAGGGGGTCGCGGCTAAAACGTATGGGCTAAAATGGGTCGTGGAAAGAAAAAGTTTGGGAACCGCTGCCTTAGCCTATTAACTCATTCTCTTACATCTAACAATGTTGTCGATTACTTTCACCTTTTATCATTACCGTTGATGAAGATTAAAAAACTAAAGTGAACAAGGCATATGTATACGTAAATGCCTCATCCATGCCTATATGTTCCTCGAATTATGATAACTGAACGAAATTTTTGGGCCAACTTCGATTGATTGACTCGAAAGGAGGCCGACCTGGGGGGTTATTGTGTAATCTCAGCTAAGTGAGAATACGTCATAAAATGTGGAAAATGACGTCATTATTCGTAGTTCAACTCCGCCACCCAGGCGGCGTGACCATCTTCGGCTCTCAAGTGGTGAACTGCCGGTCTATTTATTTGATCCATCCGCTCTTGAGACTCTTGATCCGTATCTTTAGACTCTTGATCCATTTCATTTGGCTCCGAATTTCATTAGTTCCATCTCACTTGTCGTGAGGAACGTGAAATGGAGCCACCATTGGACCTTGGCCGATCGTGAGCCGATCTTTAAGAGAGCGAAACGTATCTCTCGCCTTCCCGCTAAGAGTCATTAAAAAGGTGAGATTACAAAATAACCCCCCTGACATGCTTTCAACACAATATGGTAGTATTATTGCGCTCGGATAAAATCCTTTTAAAACGACACCTGCCGATTGTCACGTGCAAGGGTTGAGGTGGTTTGCGGGCGCCTGAAGAAAGCCCTTCCGTGACCTGGCCAAGGGCTAAACAAAATTTCAGCTGATTTCAGTCACATATTGCGCTGGAAAACTTTAGTATTTGCTCTCCTTCTCTGATTTTCTCAGCCTTTGCTCTTCTTTGTCGCGATGTTTTTCAGTATTTCTATTTTGGAATGCTGAGCAACCTTTGGCCCTTTTTTACTCGCGTCACCATATAAATAAATCACCCGTACACCATTGTTTCTGGCAGATTCTGGTAGTAAGTAATCGAATAATAAATTGGGTAGGTAGTAACAAAAAATTCAAACTTTAAAAGAAATCTATTTTGTTTTTATTGTGCAGTTTGCATTATGTTACATAAAATCTTAACAATAACACCCTTAATCTGGTATCAGAACTTAGTTTAGCTATATTTTACATCTTCAGTGCATTTTTTTATGATGTAAGTTTTAATTTTATTAGCTGATAACCCGTGAAAACCGACGGGAATAATACCCAGCAATGCAAATTTTATTAGTATAGGTTTTATCTGTACATGTTTTGAGCTGGTTATGTTACTGTTTATTGTCTAAAATCTGTAGGCCTAGATTAAGTGCAACGCTGCTGACGGTAGTTACGTAGTTTCTACCGTTAACAACGGTTACGATGAGACTTATGAGTCCGAGTTAAGGCTTGTTTATTTTTTCTATTTACAACTTATCTGGTGGTACAGTACGCAGAGTCATATTTTTGCCTAAATCCGAACAAAATTCCTAACTCCCTGAAAATGGGCATGTAAGTATTGTAGGGCGTATAGAATTGGGAAAAAATTGTTTCGCGGAACTCGGTTATCAGAACTAAAAACATTTTGCATTTTAACCCAAAAATTCCGTTTTTTTCTCAATTTTCTCGAATAATATAGTTACTATTCACAATCGGTTCCAACAGGGTGAAAAACCACCCAATTCCGCATGAAAAAGCATATTTGGATTTTTTTCCTAGGTCTTCTTGATTTAGAAAAATCGAGAAAATTTGTCCCATGTAAAAAACACGGAAGGAGACCAAGGATTTGGCATTTAACAGTTAGAAAGTACGTAAAACATTTTAAGAACATTGTTTAATGAAATTCATCAATGAAATCCATCAATCCATTCATCCAGTGAACTCTTGTTTATTAATAAATATTATTGAGGAAACACTTCCCCAGGCTGAATGAATATAACTACAGTATCGATGGAAGGGGTTATGACTTTTGAGAATACATAAATGGTTGATTATATAAGCTTATTTAATACATTCCTATACTACAAAAATTCATCGTCTTCCTCAAGTTCATTTTGGGTTACTGGAGCATCGGTTTCATCATCGGACTCATCGCTCTCACTTGCTATTTTTTTATTGTAATTGGTGCACGAATTTGTTAAGCATGAGGCACACAATGAAGTGCAGAATAGTCCGTTCTTCTTCATTTGTAGGGCAGTAAAATCATGGCTCACGTTCATTGTAAAGGTTCAAATAACATGTACTTTGGTGATGAATGTTTTCAATCTCAAAAACTGAAAAATCTTCACCAATGCTTCACTTTTACTAGTTAAATTTGAAAATTCTAAAATTCCGGTAGGTAAACACACGCCGAGTAATAACAATAAACAACCGGAATCTTTCGTCTCCCGCAGCGCGGCGTTCGCGCAGCACGGTGCCTGAAGAAATTCTCGCCTCATGCACTCGAGAAGGGGACTTTTGTTGGGATGAGTTATTTTGTCCCGATAATCCAAGCTTATGCTCACTATATGGAACGTATTGGGGAGCTCGTCCTCTGGCGTTCCCACGCATGACATATTATCCCGAGTTCTGTAGTTCTCATTTTATCTAAAAATTGAAGAATTCGTGTCTTTGCGCATTTTTGAAATCTCAACAAATTTGTCGATTCCTAGCGAAATTTGAGAAACGGAATCGTCAATACGAGGTCTCGAGAATCAATTTCCTTATCATTATTTTTCGGTAACTTTCTTATTGACCCGTTTATTCTCTCATCTTTGAGAAACATAGCGCGTACCCATGACCTCATAAAATACCAAGAAAGTAAAAGAAACTCCATTTTTATTCAGTTTAACTGACAAAATTTTTAATCATCGCAATCCAAAAAGTATGGTACCTGGAAGCTATATGCACAATGATTCATGATATCATTCGGGAATTTGGAAAATATACAATATTTTAGTAGCTCAACTAAAGTTTCCAGTTAAACTACCCTGAAAACAAGTGAAACACATATTCATAGTTTCCAAATTAGGAAATATTTCAGGAATATGAAAGCCTAGGGCTTCATAAACATCTCGCACTTTGGTTTTTTAAAATCCAATGATTTTTTGCCGAGTTATGACGGATTCCGTGGGCTGGCACGATGGGAATTCATGTTTCTTTCAATGGCGCAAAACCTCGGAGCCCCGCGTGTCATGAATATACTCAATGCTATTTACTGACGAAATAACTTACTATGTTGAAAAATGCATTATTACCTTTTTTGTCAAGAATTTCACGTTATTTTCCTTTGTCGGATCCAATTTTTTTTAAATATTGCATACTCTTCGAGAAAAATGGGGGAAACTACATTTTCTGCTTAAATTCAAATATTTTTTAGGCTATGATAACCAAATTCCGCGAAACGATTTTTTTCTTAATTGTATACGCCCTAAACATATGCATGCCAATTTTAAGCAAGTTCAAGCAATCGGGATCGAATCCTGATCAAGTGAAATCATTTCTTCATGATGATTTTAACTCCTGTCCAATGCTAACACTTAGGCAGATAGTGTTTATCTTACAACCCTTTTGATATTTGGTACATGTGTCATCTGTTTCATATTTTTCTCTCTTTGTCATTGTTTCTGTTTTCCCTTTATTGCATTTCTCATGAAGAGAGATAATTTGAGAGAGAATCAAGAGAGAGTCAAGCCGTCATCGTCGGTGGCAGAAAACTGAAGATCCTGCTCTGTTCCACTTATATATATGTAAATGCTAATGTATGGTGGGTTTAATAGAATAATTACATTAATTACAGGGTTCGTCATTTGGATCTGCCACAATTTGGTACGTTGTTCTGAAGCTCATGTGATAGTAATCGGAATGAAAATATTTCTGAAATAATTTTTGAACAATTCAGTTTATTTAAAACGACTACTTTATTTAAATTACACCGATCAGCTGTGTCCAACCGTTTTTTTAAATGAATTTTTGCTATATATTTCTGCACTCTTTAAACGACCCCCTTTGACATCCCACCAATTTATTTCAGAAGGAGAAGAGATTATTCAAGGGAATGCCAAATGCACATCTACCTCCACCTGCTCCGCTGCTAATTCCGCCGCTCCTGAAATCCAAATCCAGAGGAAGGAATGAACATTCCTCCCATTTTGTACCCATTCCCTTAACCTCATTCCCACCACTCCAGCTCCCTCATTCTTGTTCCCACCGTTCCACCCCTCCCCCACCTCCCCCTACTATTCTGGCCTCCGCTTACTTTAAGGCTTACATAATCGTTCCTCTATTATCCTTTGCAGGGAGCCAGTTCCCCGAATTAACCGCGCATGTATTAAGGCTTTTGTTTTCAACCCAACCATCCCCTCTCCCCCTACACTCTTTATGTGCCCTGGGTCTGGCGCTGTGGAAGGTCTACTTCATCGGGTTAAAAAGGGAGAAATCCATTATTCCCACCGTGCATCGATCGGGGACGGCCTCCTCCAAATCAATTAGTTCACCCCATCTTATTACGCGAAGCGTTTTTTTTATAGATTCGGGAACATCGTACGCATTTTAAATTGCCCCTGGTGAGTCGACCGCGGAGTGTAGGATCAAGAGGAGCGACGGAGCGGGTGAAGCTCATTTAGCGATTCCTCTCACCTGTTTCTTCTTATTTTTCTTCTTCCTTACTTGGTCCTAACTTTGGCTACGATCGTGGCAATGTCTGATTTGCTTGATGCAGTTGCGAATAGTTTCACTGGTGTTGCTCCATACCACTTTCTCAGATTTGGAAGCCAGGAAATTCTTCTTCTACCATGGACATATTCCTTCAACCAACTCTAGGAAAGGTAACTAAAGAAGTTGATATTTATCTTTGCGTCTCATAATATGCCTGAGATATTTTAATTTCATATTAGTTCAGGATGAAAACACATTCTGTGAAGGATTTCTTCATTTGCCACATGATCCACCCAAGGCACCCGCAAAATGTTTCATCCTCACCTGTATAATATGAAATTGATACAAAAATATTTTCTTCATTTATTATATATTTTTTAAATAGGCGTTTAAAGTCTACATTATGTAATTATGCACGTAACAAACCTTTCGAAAAAGTTATTGGGGTACGTACTTGAGCCATCATGTACATCACGTCCCTATAAATACCACCCTATATGCCCGAAAAATAGTAAACCATATGCTCCTGGGCATGGATCTCATGCCTAGTATGAAATGGAGAATTCCACGCAGAAAAAAATAATACGCAGGATAGTTTCAGCAGAATTAGAACGTGTTCTATTATTTTTAATAGCAATATCCTGTGAATTATCGCATGAAACGTGCGCACAACGTCCATCTTAATTGTTTTGATTGATTAAACTACTGAAATTCCATTGAGATTTAACGGTTCTGTGATGCTATAGTCCAAGATATTGCATCACAAAAGACGCGAAGGCATAGCATATAACATAATATCACATAAGCGTCACCATCAGTGGCTTGGTCCGAAGAGTAGTACCCAGAAGATCGCCATTCCTCACATAGGAAAAACATCTAGTTCGTTTCGTAAAAACCCACGTTGAAATTCACCTTGAAGTAAAGCGTTTTTGGCTAACGTGTCTGACTGACAGTTGAGAGAATGAGGTTTGAATCCTGATCAAGTGAAATGATTTCTTCATGACTAATTTGTTTCCACATTTGTTACATCTTAGGCCATATTAACATCAGCGACCAGAAAATTATCGAACATTGCGGAATTGACATATGAGAGAACTTCGGAAGATTTGGTCGTGTTTAAAGGCTGAACGCAGATGTAAGTGAAACAAGTGAAGGACATTATTCAATAATACCAAATGGTAAGGAATCGCCCAAATGCAACGAAAGGTTGACAAAGCTCGATATAATTTGTCACCAGGGCGTGAAGTCGGGTATTGGGTGAACATATTTTGACTTTGTCTTCATCATTTCCTCCCCTCATATTGACAAGACACGGACAATTAAATTTCGGTACGCCTTCAAAATTTGTAGCTTTTCCATTATCTATCTTCAAAACAGTATTTTCTATTTTTTTTCAAATATTATTGCTTTCAGTTAGGTTTGAATGACACATTTTCCTTTTGTATAATTAATTTCCAAACATAGGATTTGTTGAGAGTAACTGAGCATGCGGCATTTGTTTTTTTGATTCACGCCTAAGGAACGGGCCTAGATACACGCCTAAATATGACGAATTTGTGCAGCAATCATGGCTTAAAATGCCTTATGGTGTAACCAATGTGTAAAACTCGTGCCCCGGGGAACGTAATCAGGGTCTGAGTGAAAAAACTTTTAAAGAACCTCCGAGGGTTGAACTCGGGCCTGGAAGCAACAGAATAGCAGTCGCACCAATGCGGCCTCCTGCTCAGCCCAAGATGAGTCAGTCGGGTCTTGCGATTCCGCTAAATCGTCACCTCGTAGCCGTACTCAGTCCTCAGATATCGAATTAGGTTGACGTGAGTAGAGCAGTCATCTCAATTCCGATCACGGAGCCAATGTCACGCGCGTGCCCCAGACGAGGACTGGGAAGAAGATGACTCGTGAGAACGACCGGCCTCGCCTTGCAAACTCCTTGGCTCCAACCGAAGTTCGCATACCCTCCACCCCGACAACTGCGCCATTTTGGTGCGGAATAAGAGATCGTGTCCGGCCTATCTTATCGCCAACCGGGAAGCTTCAGTTGTGGGGAGGGGAAGGGGTAAAGAGGAAGGGGGATTGGCTCTACCCAATCTTTGCTCTCCGGTAAGCGAACGAATTAGAAGTTTACGGTTACCTTCGAGAAAAGGTCACGGAAGGTGAATCGAAAAATAAATCTGTGTGCAAATAGGTCCCCTCTCAATCTATATATAAAAGGGGGTAAGACGAAAAGGGGAATTTGAGGAGATGCGTGTCTGAGGAGGAGGGGAAGGTGCGTAACAGAGTCAGTTTTCCACACAGGGTCCCCGCACAAAAGGATACCTATCCACGGGAGCTCCTTTTGTGATACGCAGAGAAGCCTGAAGACCCTGAAGAGGGGTTTCACCGCTTTCCATGTTTCCCTCGTCGAGCTGTGAAGACCGTCGACTCTGCCGTCTCAATCTTCTCTTGCGCACCTCATCGCTTACATGTCAATCCAAATATTTAATAGTGGTTGTGTCCATTTTTGAATGCACGAAGATTTTTGCCATCTACAAAATTAGACAGATAGATATTGTGGTGGTGTTTATTCATTTCGAAAATTACCCATATTGGTGCTCGGTCGTGTTTTGGAATAAGATCTCTTGGTACAAATCCTTAGGAGTTTCTGTCACATGTCAAGTTTGTGAACTGGCAGTTCATGGATTAATAACTAAAATGGCATTTATTTATTAACACATTTGGTCACATATCTATTTATTTGTAAGCATATTTGTCATAAAGTTATTGGTTTCCGAGTGATGTGTTTATTAATAAAAGAAGACATAGTTACTGGAGGTGAATTTTGGAGTGGGATGGTTTAAATGCAATAGTCCTAAGCTGGAGAGAAGAATAAAAAATTAAGACTAGATAATACAGCATAAATATTAATTGTTTTTGATAAATGCTTTGAATACATTCCTGGACGCCGTTCGTTCCGTTGTGAATGTTCAAGGCAAAACAAATAATATATGCCAACTTTTTGTTTGTCTTTTTCAAAATATGACACTTCAACTGATAACATGCCCTAGCTGTTAAGAACAAAGTTGAGGCTCAGAATATGCAGTTTATTCATGGAATGAATTTTAATGAAGACTTTGCAGCCACAGGATCCTACTGCAGTGTCATTGTTGTTAAACTGTCGTTTTTTTATTTTTCTTACAATTCATTTCTTTTGGCTTCTATTTTGACAACATTTGCAGTAATTTGCTAATAACTAAAAAAAGATTGCAAGGGGCCATTCAAGTATGACGTATTACGATTTCTGATGCTTCTTTTTCTCCCGTCTCCTCAATATGAGACAGTGTTAAGAGCTCATGAGCTACCACCTCTTCTCCAAATTTTACGTAAGAATCATAGTGTTTTGGATGAATGCACTTTCATAAACTTTCTGATGAGCAATGTTATGCGCAATTTAATGAAATTATTCACTATGAGGTAATACTTTGGAATATTATAGATTTCCTTTGTGTTTATAGGAGTGATTAAGCACTTAAATCCCTCGTCGGCACACCAGTGTTTACGTTCTGGTTGAATTTTAACATTGTAACAACCGCTGTTTGCTTTACTTTTCGGTACTTTAACTGGATATACACATACGCTTTTAAAACATTTCCTTGAGGGAAACTACATAATTTTCGTACTTAAAACCCTTGTCTACGTTCAATGATTTTTTTAAACTGATGAACATGGGATGTCACGAGCAAACTAAATCTTACCTAAGATTATCTCGGACCCTCACAACTCCCGGCATAAGGGAATGAAAGGCGAACCCAACCCCTTAACCCCATAAAACGTCTTACCTAATACTTGAATGACCCCTATAAGGTGCCTATATTTTATTTTTATTGATTTGCGGGGAACATTTGCGTCTTGTAAACTGTTTTTTGCGAAATTTATTTTTGATAGAAAAGAACTTTTTTCCATTTACCACTAAACCTCCCATTTAACACCGTCTTATTTCAAGGCCAATTCGAGAATAAATTGCGCGGAAATGTATGATTTGGTTTTTCAAATCAAATGTGGGGAAATGTTTTTCTTTAAGTAGCCAGAATTCGAATTTAATGACATTTAAGTTATTTATCGGCAATATCATTTAAAACAATCATTACTGAAATGAAGGAAGCGCGTTGAATACACCACAGTTCACTTGGACGTTATCAGAAAACAAAAACGCTTCGATCATCAACATGAATGAAAAGATGTAATGGGTGAAGCGCTCCAGTCCATTCAGTAGACCGCTTTATTTCTTCATTTACCTTAATTTTAAATTCTTCATTACTTGTTAGTTGTATTCCATCCTCGGTAATTCTCATTATTTTCATTCTTTATTATCGTTTTGAAAAAGCTTTTTGGCTTAAAATGTCCGCTTTTATTTTAATTTCAATGCTCAAAAATTAGGTATCGTATCCGTCTCTTCCAGATCCCAAGGATTGTTTGTGCTGCAGTTGCCGGCAACCCGAAGGGTCATGTTACAATAACGCGGCTATTCTATCCTTCAATAGCAGTCTTTGTTTTGACAGCGTCCCACGGTCAATTGTTTCGTATAAAAACGTTTACCAATTGAATTTATATGGCTTGACTAATTATTTCAAAATAGAATCAATCAAACATCTCTCCAATAATTTGATCCAATTTAATTACAAGTTTCTCTATTTTTTAATCGTAAAAACTATCATAACGTGTAAGCAGTAACGATATATATAGTCCTTATTTAATTGGCTATGAACGATAATGCTTACCTTCGATATACTACTACGTGCATAGATCTGGGTAACTTTGTTCTAATATTGTTTATCGTTTATACAGGTGAATGATTTTGATATTATTAACGATTCAATTGATTCACTTAGGGAATACAGTTGACCATAAGTTGCTAGTTGATAGAATCAGTGATGTGGTTTGATAAATAACGAGATAAACACTAAAGTTATGACATCTTACGTATTATAAAGGATTTATTTCTGAACCTACGTATCTGTCGAGCGATATTTTCTTATTTCATAGTTATGTTTTCTATAGTTAGGGTTCCATAAAAAGAAAAAAATGTAAGTATCACTTTTCTGCTTGTAAATTAAAGGCAACTCTGCTGGTATATTCTGAACTCTGTTTTCTCAGGCTTCTTCTCACGGTACTCAGATACCATACGCCAATTTAAGTGCACCTCAGAGGTTGATTCGCGAAGAAACACGAATCGGGTCTTAAGTATTTTCCTTCATTCCGTCTTTCAAAAGGTGATTGAAGCATTCCTGTTTCAACTTAAAGGCAAATGTACTCTACTCCTCTGATAACCTAAAATAAAACATGAGATCTTGTAATGTTATATGCATCGGAGAATATGAGATAGAGTTCATTATGTTTTTTGTGCCACCCCAGCGGGAATCCCAGCAATAAATCCCTGCGTGGTTTTCCGCTGACATTCGGAGAATCACTCAGCTGGTGTCGGGGCTAACCAAAGAACATCTTCGAATGAGGAATAAGTGCCTATTTACTGGCGTGGAATTTTTTCTTTAAGCTACCACGCCATCTAATATAATGGGCACTAAGGCATTAATTCAAAAAATGCATAGTAATCCTAGAGGACATCCCAAAGTACCTACAGATAGCAGCTTCAAATAAATGCTGTTTAAGAATCGTCAGCACTCCTGTATAATTGTTCCACCTGGTTAATCACTATGAAGGGTTCCCTCTGAACTCTGGAAATCCAGAAAGGAGGTTAGCCAATCATGCGTGACTATCGATCGTTGGGAGGGTTGATTTTCCCCGGTCAGTGAAGCGTAGCTTAGAATGCATAAGCCAGCTAATAAAGGCCACACGGTGAGTGGCTCTACCCATGGATGAAATGGGATTAACTGTTGATGATAAATCCAGTATTTATTTATCCTTCTCCTTTTGTAATGCAGTCATATATCGTTGTTCTTTAAGATTTTGAAATTTTTAAAGCTCACTCAAAATTCTTTTCAAGAGAGATCCCCTTAACTCTCGTTCTCAAGTATTTTGATATATTGTAGCTATGTTCGTGTATTCATTTCGAAGTTATTTTTGCAAATCATATTGCTGCGTTATTTACACGCTGCCTTTCTACTGCAAACGCTGAAACTCTCTGCGCTTTTTGTATTTTTTTGTTTAGCATGATTCTTGCCAATTTAACTCTTAAGAATGACCTTTTGAAAACCAAGCCAATTGAGTCAATTAATAAACTAAAGAAAACTACGAAGAAGTACAGGGAGAGAGTAATAGCATACGTAAATATGCTTTGGAAGATGAATAATCACTTACCATTCGACGGAAACCTACCATAACGGGAGGATTACTACTTAGAACAACTACTAAAAATTTTTAAAAATTACGTAACCATATTTATTTTCCTAATACATACCATGTCTTTTAAAAGTTAATATATAATGGGTGAAAAACTAGAGTTTGTTTTTATCATCTACTCCATGGTGACAGGATTCCAATACGGCCTGAATCCCATATTTCCTGTGTCGTCTACGATTGAAAAATACATGAATAGACTGCGATTTATGATGCCTGCAGAATATTCAAGAAAAATTAAAAACTTTTCGCCGGAATGAATAGACGAGGAAATAAGTGACTGGAAAGTTATTTTGTCTGGGAAACAGATTTCACGAAGGAACCTTGGGTTTCTGTTATGGCATGGTTGAAAGAGTTCTGCTAGTGTATTCGCTGCGATATATCTTCAATGGTTGTGATCTCCACCAACCGATGAGGTTTCCTTGGACGTGTGAAAAGTTCGAGCGCATACGTCAACGTATCACAAGGCGCTCTTCCGAAATATGTTTCCCCCAGGAATGATTTGTAGTTTTGGAGAGTGATAGAGTGAAATAAATGCTACTAAATATAGTGAACACATTTTCATTCAACTTCTTACGTCGATACAATATAGCCACAGCCGAATACCTGAGAGATATTGTCCGTTATTTGATGATTAGACGTACAAATATATCATGACAATTTTATGTGTGGAGGGGCCGGGGTGACCTAAGTTTCATGTGCTTGACTCTTAATCTGAGGGTTGCAGGTTCGAGAGTGATGGCAAGTATTTTTCTGATTTGGAAAAAAATGTATTACTGGAAAAAATAATTTGCTGATGTTTCTGGAACGAGACAGCGAGGCCTTGAAATTCTCTACACCTCAAATGCTACACCCAAACTACCCTAATCCACTGTTGATAGGCAGCAGTCTCAACAGATGGAATTTATGCCACAGATCAGGAAGTTCGGTCCAGTTTCAGCTTCCACAGCTGTGGGCAAGTGTGAAATTCACCGATGTGGAAGGCAATGGGAAAACCACCACATTAGTCTTTGTAGAAGGTTCAGCCTTGCATTCAACAATATATGACGTGATGGAAATCCTCCCTCATAGCATTCCCCTTCATCGTATCCTCCCTACATCAGAAGTATAGGGGAAGTATTTAAAAGTGATGTAAAACGGATTTTCAAACTATTATTAACCTTGCAGAATTCTTATTTGCCTAATATAATGCAGAAAGATACATCGTGGGTACTTCCTGTGGAGTGACCCAATATCAAGTTCCTTGATTTCTACAACAGGTTGGCAAGACAAATGACTTCGCAATAGGTTTAGTTCATTCTTTGTCTCTTGGGATTTTGGGAATTGAGAATAAACAGTGATTCTACGTTTTTAAGTCCATTTATTGCAGTTTTTATTAATTTAGCTCCTTTTGTTGTTTTACGAATCAAAGTTTCTTGAGTACATTAAGTTAAGAGCACTATTAAGGAAGTCAAACTTCATTTCGGTTTCATCTTCCGAATGAGCACTTAACAGAAACATTGCAAAAAAGCAGCGTAATACACACTGTGTTCCACGAACTTAGGGATTCTACGCGACCTTCCCAAAGGTTCCACGAATTTTTCCTTGTACAGTAGAACTCCAATTATCCGGGTCAATTGGTGCCGGACCCTATCCGGATAGTCAAATATACGGATAAATTGAAAACTCACAACAAAAGGAATTTCTTTGGAGACTTCTTAACGTATTCGCTTCGAATTGATCTAAGAACATCAATGAAACTTATGTGCTGTAATCAATAACTATAAAACAAAATCAATGCTGTAAAAGATACAATACACGTTTCGAATAGCCTATTGCCGTGACTGTAAAAAGGCGATTTTTGAGGATTTCTTCCCTTAAAAACGACCCGGATAATTGGCGATCCGGATAGTTGGGAGTTAGGATTATTGGAGTTTAACTGTATTAATTTGTATTTGTTACCTTTTACGCGATTTACAAGAATATTGCAATTTAAATATTTTTTATGTGTAACCTACAATGTCTGTGAATATTTTTGTTGCTGGGAAGGGTTCCATAAATTAATTGAACAATCATAGAAGCTCTGTGAAATGAAAGTCTTTAATACCACTACTATAAAGCCACCTAAACTGCATCAAGTGAGTCTTTTCACAATTTTACACCCACAGAAGGCCCCAAATGGAATAAATTATGAAAAAACTCGGCGATGGGCAATCGAGACAGAATTGATAAATAGTTCGACAAAGAAATCTTGAAGACTGCGAAAATCTCAGACTTCGTCAGTATGCGTTTGCAAAGGCGGGAAATAATTACATTACCCATCGCAGACTTAGATACAGAAATTATAGGAAATGAGATTGGTGACAGAAATCATAAGAGTGCAAAACACGACAAAGTGTATTTGTAATAATGCGAACATCTCAGACTTTGGGGTGCGTTTACAAAGTTGGGAAATATACCCGTTACAAACTTGATTATAGATTTGATTGGATATGAGATTGGCAACAGAATTGATAAATAGTGCCAAATAAGACGAATAATCTTTAGGATCGTGAAATAATCTTAGACCTTGGGATGCGTTTGCACCGTGTTGAGCATGCTGGATGCAATGCTCTGGAGAGAAGGAGATCAGAACTTTGTTACGGTTGTTTCTGACGGAGGAGGAGTAGAATGCCAACAGAAACTTTCTCATCAGGTGAGCTATGTTTATACGTGGATGCAGCTGCTGATGGAAAAGGGGAGGAAACTTAAGGTATTCCAGTCCTCTGCTGGTTCACCGAAGGAAGGAAATTATTGCCAGAGAAGGGGGGGGGGTAAGTCTGAAAACTTTTAAACTCTATAGTCCCCTCGACTAGGAAACTTCCCGCCGGCTTCCTAGGACTAAGGACTAGGTCTTCGTGTAGAACTTTGCTGTCCTGACCGCTCACTTACCTTTGAACTCAAATTGAAGGAGCAAATTTTCATCTGGACGTACCGGACGGAATATCAACTAAGGCAGCTCTCTTGTTCCAGAGAGAGAAATGAACGTATACGCACATGAAAAACGCGCAGGAAAAATATTTTTAGAAAACGAAAACCAATCAGAAGATCTTTCTTTAAATCTTTCACTTAAATAGACTGTTGGAATCTTTCGAGCAACACAATGCAAGTATCATTATTAAGGTAGTCTATTGGTTAATGTAGGTATAGATGGAAAATAGAATCAAACCGGCGTTGAGTTCCTATCCCCGTGCGCGATTTATTTTCTATTTTCAATTTCGTGCGCGATTTCTGGTGTATGATTGGTTTTAGAAGCAATACATTTTTTATCCAATAGAATTTTTAGATATATATAAGCCAAGGCATTCGTTCAATATGCGTTACAGAAACATTCGATAAATTTATTGGTTTCATAAATGCTCTCATACCTAATTTAGCTTGATGATATGGAGTATAATACTTATGAGTTCCATAAGTAATCAAGATGACGCTTTGACGATGATGGTTTCATGAATGCTCTCTTACCTAATTTAGCTTGATGATATGGAGTATAATAATCATGAGTTCCAAAAGTAATCAAAATGATGGATTAGTGATGCACTGCATGGATACTTGATTATGAGTTATTATGCGACGAATGACGAGTTCATTTACTCAGGCTGAATATTAATAATTAGCGTAAGTAATTTACATACATTTATCCACGCATATAAGTTTTACTTAATGAAATAAGAATAGCCCAAATACTCGAGTAATGTCTCCCAAAAGATAAGTTATAAAAGGGATAACTCCATTATCAATACTATAGTAGGATTGCAGAAACAATCTCCCAATAGCCATTGCTTCGGATACTTAGTCTACTCTCATTCCGATTGATAAAATGTATGTACGTCTATCCTACATATTAAAATTACTAACGCACGTAATTAATCTTCAGCCTGAGTTAATAAAGTCATTATTATTCGCATAATAACTCTTTTTCAAGTGATTATGTTTTAAATTAGAACATAGGACATTCACCATCTTGATTACTCATAGAATTCAGAAGTATTTGACTCTATTTGATCAATCCAAATAAGTTATGAGACTATTTATGAAACCAATTAATCTATCGAATGTTTCCACAAGCGCATATTGAAGGAATGCCTTGACTTATAGATGGCAATGGATACATATGTCTAGTTTCTGCAACCTGCCATAAGAGTATAACATACCGGGGGAACAAGTTTTGCTCGGAACACTATATGCACTAATTATTTAAAAATAAAATGGAAATGTATGCTATATTAATACTAATATATTATATTAAATGCAAATATTTAACCTATATATTTACTTTATCATAAATGAAAAATCGAATTTTTAATGACAATGTTACATCGAAAAATAAAAATTAATGGAAAGATGCATTTATAAATGCATAAATATGTTAAATTAAATAAAAATAAATTAAAGTACATGCATGTGTATAAAAATATACTTAAACTTAATAAGTAAAATAATTAGTGAGCAACTAAAAATAAGATTAGGAAATTCATACGAAAATATTAAATGAAGACCAAATCAATGTTTTTATTTTCAGTGTTCATGTGGGTGACATTTATATGATTTAAGGCCTATTTATTCAACACCTCTATCCACTCTACAGTTCGAGTATGACGAGGGTTTTCTGGTGGTAAATCAATTTAAAATTGCCTCATGTTTTGATTTTGGAAAAAGCTAAGTATAAAATTCTTATGGGAATTTTCACCCTTTTATTTCTACATAAAACAGATTTTTCGTGGATATGAGTACTAAACCAATCGATTCCTCATATCGCAAAACCCTGAAATGTCATAATTCGGGTAGATCGGATAACCAGTTTTCGATAAAATCATCATATTGAACATACAGGTATACAATTATTCCTCCATTTATATCATATGATATATATATTATTTAAGACAAGATAATAAGAAAATACGTCATTTGAATGGAAAAATATTAATTGGGTTGACGGAAATGAGGATTTCGTTCTCCTAGTCCCTTGTGTTCTTCACGAACTTCACAAAAGGCTGTGCAGAAGACACGTGGAATACCCAATAACTGACGCCTTTGGTGACTTGGGTCAAATGAGTAAATCACAATTACAAACACACCACCGAAATTTGAAGCACCTGCCCCGGGGTGAAAGCTAACCGCTTGAGAAAAGCAAAGGCAGCTTCGCTTCAAAGGAAGTAACTGGAAACTTCCCCCGGCTCGGGGACAAAGCAGACCCGATAATACGAAGCCGCGCAATACATCTGCGGTCGGCAAAATGTAACAAAAAAGAAAAACAAAGGGAAATGGTCATCGCTCAATCAGGATGCCCCATATGTGCAGCTCGGAAATGCCGGAAATAACAGTGCGACTAGGGAGAGTTGAAAATAACTATACAAAATACAATATTGGAAATATTCTCGAGATAAGAACGTTGAAGAAAGATTGTGTCACATTTACGGGTCTCACTTAACCGTATTCGGTGCTGAAATATTGTTCTAATAAATAGTTGGACTCGTAGGCGTTGGTCAAAAAAGTTAGCCTGGGAGGAGAAGTGTAAATGTGTTACGCCATCTTTACCCCGAATAGACGTTGCAGCCTTTCATGAAAAGTAAGAAGAGGATTAAGATAGTCCTGGCGTAGTCATGAAAGTCGCGGCCATGGATGGAAATAAGTTATAAGGAGGGGATATTTTGGTAGATATTCCTTTTGAGTAAGAGCCAGAAGGGTCTTCGGATTGATTTTATATCTGGAAAGACTTGAATTGCTCCTATTATAATTTCAACGCCTATGAGTTATGCTTGTAGCTGTTGGAGATTATTTTCCTATTTTTCCTATTTCTATTGAGAGAAATGAAAGAACAACCGTTTATCTTTTGCCTCAATTGGTTTCAATACACCCAATAGATTTATTCTCATAATTTATAAATGGTACGGAGTGTTTCCTTCCTTAGATCGTCTCAGTTCCACGAAGTTAGCTTGAAAAGCACTGAGTTTCATAATCATAGGTTTTTCAATCCTATGATCTGTTGCCGGCTGCCCTCCATCCTTTCCTATGCAATATTAGTTTGATCGCTCCCTGGTAATTCTTTTATTGTGCCTTCCAATTCGTTTGTTCGATGTAATTTTCCCGTGGCCTTCCTCTTGGGACATTTCCCTCTTTTTTTACTTTCGATTATATTCCGCACAAACTCATTGTGCCTCAAAGTGTGCCGAATTTGCGTGTTTCTTCACTTCTGTATCGTTTTTCATGTGTTTTTTTCCTCTTCTAATCGTGTGCATACTTCTTCATTCCTTATTTTATCCGTCCAATTGATCATCAGCATCCGCCTACAGCACCAGGTTTCTTATGCTTCTAATCTTTTCTGGTCTGCTTTTACAATAGTCCATGTTTCCGATCCATTGAGTGCCACGCTCCACACTAATGTTTTTACGTGGTTTCCTCTTTCACAGTGTTTTCTTCTCTGAACACAGTAGTTGCTATTTCATCATGAACGATTTCTTAGTTTGGGCTTAGCTTTCTTAGTTTGACGTCCGTAGTACTTCATCTGTCCAACGTGATGGTGCTTCCGAGGTAGGTGGAGGAATGTACTTGCCCAATTTTCTCCTTTCATTAGGGCATCACTTTCATTATTGAAATATTATTTAAGTTAATGGTCCCAGGAGATATTTCGTTAATTACCTGCTCCCCCCTTCATTATTGTGGTCATGGTCCATTTATGTTCCATTCTATGTTCCCCCGAATCCAAACGTTTCTCTTCCAGCTCGTCACAATTGATTGCGTATCGATTTGCCCAATGGCGTGTGGCTACCCGACCACGTTTGTCCCACTCCCTCTTCCCTCTCGACCTGAAAACACTGAAACCGCCATGTCCATTCCTTGGCTCCTGACCAGCGGCAATCCACGGTCGTTGAGGATTTTCTGCTTCTTCTTTCTCGTATGCCATTAGCGTTATGGCCTTTATAAATGGCTATCACCTCTTCTGGCCGCATATAATTTTCTCTTATCTACATACCACCCTGCGAGATGCCGCAGAGGCGTGTGGCAGGAGGTGGTAGAAAACCGACCAAGGAAAGGTACGGAATAGGTAAAACAAGGGGAGAGAGGACTAAGGTGAAGTGTATGTTCTCGATGGCCCATTTTTAGTGTCACGCTGTTTTTGTTAAAATCTCTAATGGTGCGTGGAAAAAGGGAATTTTATTCCTATCAGTTCGGCAGAGCATCACTCTTATTTTGTCGCTTCTATCATTTATGGGGTTATTGCCCGGGGTCTAAACAATATCCTTATTGTCAAACTTAAACTCCCCTGATCTGAAATTTCCCATTGATCTAAGCCTGGAGCGTGGCCTCCGAGTGTCTAATGGCACCCAACTTAGTGCTTCCATCAGCTGTGATACTATTTGCATGCCCGTAGTAGTTTTTAACGATGCGTGCGACCCTTCTTTGTATTTTATTTACTTTGCGCTTTAAATCTTTCTGCGCCGGATCCCGAATTTCCATAAGGTATTCGAGATATGGCCTTACCGGAGCAAAGTAGCATCTCGCTTTTTCATCGGAGAACCATCCTACTATTCGATTGAGAAATCCTAGTTTCTTCAATGCAACTCCACAAATGTTTTTGTGTGTTTCCCCGACGCTAGGTCTAGAGCCTGGGTCACCAATGTTCCTCTTCTTTGTCTTCTTTCTTCTCTATACTCACTATTCTAATTGTTTGCATCCACGTCTCTCTTTGTTGAGCTCTACTTCTCTCATCTTGTTTTGCCTCACATACTTTACTGGGAATTCAATTCTCGGTCATTCTATTAAGATTCCTCACCATTTCATCATAGTTTTTTCAATAATTATTATATTAATGACTCTATATGTAGTTTATCTCGGATTGTTGTGTTTATTTCCAGAATTCTTTTGTTTTTTAAATCTTTTCAAATGTTAAATGCCATATTCTGTATTTTTACTTTATGTTCTGGTAGTATTAGGTCAGCTTTCATAACCATTCGTTTGAATAGGTATCACGGAATTAGATTTACATATTTTTCTTTATGTCCTGGGCCAATCTATTTTCTGAGGAATTTCGCTGGTAATAATCACTTTTGGAACTCTTGACTGCTGAAGTATGAAGTATGGGAGAATCCCAGAATGTCAGCCTAAGTGCATTTTTCTGGGCTAAGACAGAAGTTAGGAGTTTCTCGTTATTTATGATACTGCTCAATTTCTGGATCTAAAAAATAAACTGTGACGCCTTAAGCTTGGACTTCTGGCCTTAGAATTAAAATCATTAAGAGCAAAGTGAATGCATTTAAGCCGGGATGTTTGAATCCAAATAATGATCTTTTATTGAAGACGATTTATTCCTTGCGTCTAAAGCTAAGTACTTTCTAATCTTTTAATTGTCAGTTATTCAGGTTCAATAGTCATTCTCGAAAATTTTTTAACTATGGAAAATATTATAACTCCGGTGTTAGCATAAAGAGAATTTAGTATAATAAGAAAGTTTCTCGGCGACACTAATATAAAGAAAGTTTCATTTACTTCCGTATTTAAGCACTTTATTTTCTGCAATTAAGAGATTTTTAATCACAACACATAAAAAAATAGTTTTAAAACGAGCAGTTCGCATATGGTAGTAGCCACCTGAAGCGTAGTGATAGAATTGGGTCATTGTAGGTGCGTCGACGGCTTGGGTCATAGGAACCTCGCGTGACCCGTACTTTAAGAAGGGCATTTTATTTAATGACAATATTTGATTAAATATTCAATATTTCGTGTCATTCAGCCCTCTACTCTAAAGTTGATACATACTGATGATATATCATAATTTGTAAATAAAAAAAGGCATGTGCCATGCATGAATTTGGAGATAAAACTATGTGCAAGTCATTGCCGTTAACTGAGACGCGGCTTAAGTTCTCTCTCTGCTTAGGTTTTTGTCTTTCATGCATCACAGCTCGATATTCGACTTGTTACGTCATTAAATGTCTCACGCTTATGGGACAGTCACATGTCTCACTATGCGGCTGGTTTTCTCTTCAGTAAAGAATGGGTCAGGTTACAGTGCAACTCCTTGAGCAGGTTCCACGCGTTGCACTCTTTGTTTGACCGAGATAAAGGGAGCTTTCCGTTCGCTATAGTGCACTGAACAGTTCGTATCACTAATGTGCAATTGCCTTCCATTCGTTACAGCCCCTTAGCACTAGACAGCGCAATTCAAACCAGATCGGGAGCAGAGTTGATAAACAACAGAAGAACACTGATATTCCCATCCGCGATTGTTGTTTTTGAATTTATATTTTTTGTCATGGTGTCAAGGTGGATACTGTAAGTTTTTTAATTATTCTTTGGTAAAAACCGGTTCTTTTCTTTGGTTTTAAAATACGACTGACGGATTTTTTGACTAAACTGATAACTATTTACAAAAAAATCGGCCGTGACTGTTTTTCACCCAAAGAATGGTACTTCTTTCCGGCAGGTTACCAAGGTTTTCGCCAGCACGCGCCGTTACATTCAACGTCGTTCGCGAGAACTGAAAGTGCGCTGTTGTGTTCCGATGTAGGTTAATAGCAACAACTTTAATTGTAAAACTCCCGTAATCTCTTAATATATCAGAATCAGAAATTTTCCGGAATGTAGAAACTTTCCAGTTGGCAACGCTGGAGGGAAGGCCTTCGCGTGTCTTCCCTCCAGGGCCGAGCGTCCATTCAGTCGAATTTGGGTGTATTCGTCGCACGATCCGGTTGACCAATACCAACATACCCATGCCTACCTGTCGCGAGGCACGTGCACCGCGCAGAGGATTAATCACGTAAATGAATCCCAAAGAAGTATGGATGGCGACAGGATGACGAAGTATTGCGTTATTTCCCAGGGAGGACTGTTCCTCACTTGGGGATTGCATTTCGTCAAAGGTTACGCCACGCCTAGCCTCTCTCACTCTGTATCTCTCCCTCCAATTTCTATTGCAACTAGGTCACCGGAACGAGAACAATTAGTCGTGCCCAAATGCATTTGCGGAATTCAATCATTCAGGTGAAACAATGGATTATTCTCTCTCTCCGGCCCTCACCTTTTTGAATAGTTAATATTCAGTCTGGCCTCAGTACTATTTGCAGTTTCTCCTTTGCCCTATTAGGATTCTTCGTGGTTTTTTCCTCTCTCTCGGTCTCTAAAGATAAATCATAGTTACATCACACATGTACTTTTGTTATAATTGAAGTGCATTATGGTCGTCATTTTTACTCTTTGTCTATGTTGCGGGTGAAATTATGGATTCTCCTCTCCATTCTTTACCTTTTTGAATTGTTCAAAGATAATATTCCGCATGGCCTTACTGTTATTTGCAGCTACTCCATTGACGTAATTGGATTCCACGTTGGTTTTTTCCTCTCTCTCTGAGTTATTTAGTTGAAAGGTTTCAAGGTTCAGCGTTGCATGCATGATTTTCTCTCCCACTTGGCATTAAAATGAGTTGTGAAAGCTTCACGTTGGGTCTTTTCTTAAGAATATCCTTTAAACGTATACATTTCCGTGTAGCATGTGACGCTTGCGGTTTCTATTTGGCCAAAATCTCAACGAACAGATTGAAAATCACAAGGTAATTTTCTCAAAATTGAAGACCTTTTCTGAACAGAGATATGCGTCTTTTTATTAGGGATTTTTTGCCGGTAATATTTTAGTTCACGGGAGAGTTGGAACAGATATTAGGTTCCAATCCCTAAGTAGGTAACTCTAACTATACCTTAAGATTCGGCGCTAAGTGTTTGATCGTGTTTGTAGTGGCTTAATGGAATCTCAAAAGATAAACGCGATGTAGTTTTAGTTATATTTTGACGTACTGCTGTTATCATGATTTATGTATTTAAGCACTTTATTTTCTGCAATTAAGAGATTTTTAATCACAACACATAAAAAAATAGTTTTAAAACGAGCAGTTTGCATATGGTAGTAGCCACCTGAAGCGTAGTAATAGAATTGGGTCATTGTAGGTGCGTCGACAGCTTGGGTCATAGGAACCTCGCGTGACCCGTACTTTAAGAAGGGCATTTTATTTAATGACAATATTTGATTAAATATTCAATATTTCGTGTTATTCAGCCCTCTACGCTAAAGTTGAAACATACTTTCTCCAATATTAATTTTAATGTATTGGGGTATGTAAAGGTAATGTATTAGAGTAAAGGTAATGTAAAGGTAATGAATTATCTCCGAGGTCAGTTTCTCGCACATTCAGATAGCATTCGTATTGGTATAAGTAATACTTTTAAACTTTTGACGTGAAGTTTGTACCAATGTTGCGACAGCGGCACACGCAAATGTATTGAAACGTGACGACATAGGTATTTATTCAGACACTTTAATGCATTGAAAACTCTTTAGGTTCATTTCACTTACGCTAGCTAATCGTATATCTTATGCAATAAAACCAAATCAAGGGGACGGCAATATCAAACCACTTAATTGATTATACTAATGTTGAGTTAACAGAAATTTGACATGAACCTTATTGTTTTGGAGTGGCATGCATTTAAAAATTCACCCGGATAATTTCTAAATATTTCGCCTTCAGTCGCGTAAAAGTAGCTATATATCAAGGGAAATAAAAGAAATAAAAATAAAGTAATACCAGTAGGTATCGTAGTGAAATCAAAATTTACCTGAAAAAGATAAATTAACAACGCTTATATGCCCATACTGATTCTAAATGATTTTAATTCAATTAGTACTGTTTGTTTACTTCACCGTAGCTAACCTAAATAAATTCATCGTTGTTTAGCAGTTTTTACGGATTATGAGCTTAATAGCCACTGTTTTTACATTTTTCTTTGCACCACCAACTACTAAAAATCCAAAACTACTACCAAATCATACAGACAGAATCCACATTTAAGGCACCAAACCTCATTTCTCTAGCTCAAAACTTGAGAGAGAAATAAACAAAATGGATACAGAATGACTGACTGACTGACACGCTACAAAATTAATATATATAGATATTCAATTATTAAGTATAGTAATTTTGCATGAACGTCTTATCAACTAGATTCGATTTCACTTTTTACTTTCTCGGCGTTTGAAAATATTCTGAAATTTAAAGCTTTCTTTCACTCTTGTACAACGTGTAGATAAAAATGCATTTGTTTATTACAAAATCATTCTTCTTCCTCTTATTCCTACCAAACATAGTTGGCAAATTGCATGTTCTTTCTTCGTCACTCCACCTTTCATACCTGTTCGACGGCATGGTTTACACTCCCATCTTTTTATTTAATAATAGGAAAGCGCAGACTCATTTAAAGTCTTTGGCAATCATGCGTACGTAACCATCACACCAATCCCTGTCGCGGAAGGCATGCTCAAAGAACTTAATTTTTGCTGTTTATCCTAGAAGTGTGAACCTATATCTGCGTCCCAGTGCGTCAATGCACAAGCATGTACCTCCTAGTGGTCGGTTGTCGGCAGCGGTATGCTGGCTCTCAAGGTAGTCCTTTTATATGGAATCGGAACTCTAGTAGGAAAGTGAAAGCGGGCCTATAGGGTACTATTAGGTTTTGGTCCCTCTTGTGGAAAAATTGTAGAGCCCCGTAACTGGTAGTAGGAAAAGCCGCACGTGGCACGGGTACTGTATTTGCTGCATTGTACCCTTGCGTGTTCTATTACAGCTTACTGCGAATTATCATAGAACGCGTGAAAATATTTAGCATTAAAAATATATTTGAAGCATTCTTGTGACATAGATCCATAATAGGAAATATTTCACTATTTCTCAGACATAAAGTGCATCCAACTGGACGAGCTTTGCTCGATTAGATTTTATTAATTTGAGCTTCTCTCCTGTGGTTTCCCTCGTGCCTGAAAAAAATGTGCTTTTCAACGAAACTATTTTGTCATATTAACATTCCTTCCCTCGCTTTATCCTTCTCTAAATTCCATTCAGCCTTATTTCGCCTTGTCTTTTGAGTTCCCTTATCTCCAAGTTACCCGAGGCTACCAGATTTACCTGGTATTTTTCTATTAGATGTCTTATTATAAAGTAAGCCTTTTTGCACCCGGACGCATAAAATGAAGGTATCAAGTACTCAATTAATGGAGACAAAGGAACGTGGAAAATGTTTTTGTTGGCAATATTTCGGCTTCTTGTATTAAATATTTTAGAATTGCGTATTTTGTAAGTTAAAAAGCTTTTCTAGCAAAGTCACCTCATTTTTATACTTTTTTATAATTATGGTTATTTATTTATATTTTTTTATTCTTAATTGCTTAAAAATTGCCAAAGTTTTTCCTTTTTTATTATGATTCTTTCCTTTACCCTCATGGAAACCTTTTGTAAATTTTGACTATAAAATTTAAAGCAATATCTCTGGGAATGCAGTAGTTGTACTGTCCACTTAAATTTTAATGTAAAATATTACACTACACGTGTTTCGACGTTTCTTAGGGCGTCATCATCAGGTCTACACAAGTTATGTCTCCAATGGGAATATTTATTCATAAGCAAAAGGAAAGAGGGGGGGATTCTTGACCAATGAAGGAGGTAGTAGTAAGGAAGGGTGGGGGGGTACGGTTGATGGTGAATAACAGGGGGGGGGGGTTTATTACGAGACATGTGACCTTCCCGAGGATTCGGGAGAGTGGCCTATGTGGGGAGGGGTTTTTTGTGAAATGTGGAGATAAGCAGAGGAAAGAAGAGGGGGGGGAGGGAGTACAGGCTTGGGTTGTCAGGTGCGCAAGGATAGAATGGGGGAGTGAACATCAAATTCTTCAAAATTAAGAAGTTTTATTTTATTCTTCTTTCTCTTGATAATCTCCCACTGTTCCAAGGTGTCCAGGCGTCGTCCCTTTTTCTCGTAATGGAGGATCTTCACGACAAAGTTTGTATAATGGGACTCCTCTATCAAGTGTTTGGCAAGGTGGGATTTGGGATCACTGTTTGACAAGCACTTCTTATGTTCATTGATGCGGATTTCAAAATTTCGCCCCGTTTGACCTATGTACACACCCTCATACATGTCGAAAGTCACTTCATATACCCCGGATTTCTTCAAGGGATCGTTTCTTCAAGGGTTAAGGTTTCTTTTATTGGCAATCTCACATTGAAGTTTGTTCTCATTTCATTATTTATATCCTCAGCTGTAATCTAACTGCTGTGGAGAAATTTATATACACATAAGTATTTTGGTTCTACTTCTACTTTTTTGCGAATATTACGCATTCCTGTTGAAATTTACTTTCTTAGACGGATTCTGTTATTCTATCTCATTCAAAGTATTTTTTAGAAATCTAATCCATCTTGTCAGTAATCACGCTTGTTTGATATTGTGTTTGAAATTGATAATAATAATACGAGGAAATGTATGCCAAGGCATATTTCATAAATTTAATTCTTAGTTTATGCAGAGGAATCTAAAAGCTTATTATTAAGCTGCACGTTTACTCTTGACGTCTTTACCGAAGATGACATTACAAGCGTTTTATCCTAAACGTGAAGTGAGTATAAAGATAAATGCACAATTGTACACGTCAAGCAAATGGAAAATCGATTTGTTAATTGCTTTAATTCATGGTTTTCATGCCTTTTGACGGTAATCAACTGCTCCATAGTGACGCCTTTTATAGGTATTTGCAAGGGTTATCAGCTCTTAAAGAACATCACGGCAGAAACACTTTATTCCTATTTTAGCTGGTTCATAGTTATTCACAAATGGGTTCAGGCTTCAAGAGACTCATCGAAAGAAAATTTAGCTACCTTTCACGGAAGTGTTATTTGAAGAGCGAGTATCGATTTTCCATTAGAATCTAATCAATAAACGTCACTCATGGCAATGGTTTTGAAGCCTTCATGTCGTCATCCTTTCCACGATCCACACTTTTCTAATTCTCGTCAGCGTTATTTACATTATTTTTTGAGGTTGGTTATTTTAAGTTTATCGGATTTTTGACCAGTCTGATTGAAATGCATTAATGAATAAGCTGTCACGTTTATTAATCCCGAATAAAATGGAGATCCGGGTTAAATACTTCATTGTAATAAATACTACATACTTTAGTCTAGCAATCCTTGCATGCTATTCCTTCTATCTGCCCAGAAATTTAATACTCATACGTTTCTCACTACTTACCCCACTTTACCAATTAGCTATCCAACTTACCCCACCGAATTATTATCCTATACTAAAAAGCGTGCAATAATTGTGTATACTATGCATGTGCTATGTAATGAATTTATCAAAAACTGGTAATCCAATCTTCCCGAATGTTGACATTTAAGGCTTTTGGGTGTTAGTAAATCGATTGGTTTAGATCCCATATCCTTGAAAAATCAGCTTATGCAGAAATAAAAGGGCCAACATTTCCCAAAGAAATGCATAGACGGCTACTTCGGCTACTTTCACTGATGACTTCATAGTAATAAGTTAGTTATTTTATTATTTATTACTTATAAAGCAAAGATATATATTATTGTTTTCGTAAATATACTTTTATAAGGTTATGTTGTATTTTTTTTAAATATATATGTTTTAATTTACCAGCCTGTAGCTTTTTATTTGCGAGAAAACCTATGTTATTATTGTTATACATGCCTTTAAAATTTTTATTTATGCAGAAATATATAAAAAAATTAAAAAAATTAAATTAAATTGCATATATTTCCATTTGATTTCGAAAAAAATTAATACATATTGTTTGCCGAGAAAAGCTCGGTCCCCGGGAACTATATAAACTCATCGACACATAAGCTTAGAAACATTCGTACATGAATACTAATTCACATACCTGAGCTATTGAAATCTGTTATGAATTAGCCGTGGACTATAATCAGTTCATTGTAATGTTTCATGGCTCTCATCCGATTAAAAATCACCAAGTGAATATGGAACGATCTTTAACTCCGTGATTTTACATCTTCAAAGCCGGTTCCTTGAAAACTTCGTCTATCCCGTTTTTACTTTCGTGTCATGGTTCAGAATGCTTTCATCTCAGATTTTGAAGCCTCACTTCTAACAGCAATTCCAACAAAGTCGGCAAAATGTTACTTTATAACAGCTAAAGGAAACCACCCTGCGAGTTAAGGGAAATAATCAGATCGTGGCATTGTGAGCTGTCTTCGACTACAGTTTTATTTTACGATTAAATAAGTTTTCGACACCGCCACAGATGCTGTAGGAATTAAACTTAATACATACTTAGAAAACCTATTTAATACCGGCCTCAATCTATAAAAAAATCATCTGAAGTTCAAACAAAACTCAATCTCTCAGACACAAGCTAAATTCAAGAGCTTTAGTTATCCTAATACCCTCGTACGTATATCCTCGTGTAAAACAAGGTTGAGCTTAAATATTTTGTAGTAACTCGTGAAGGGATTTTTATAGATTGTAAAATCAGTCAACTTTTTTTAAACAAACAGACGAGGGGCGCGAGGTTTCACATTTGTGAAGTTAAAGTCTCTAGCGTTGCAGACAAACACTTGATTCACTGGGCCGCCCTAGAAAACGTATGTGGTAAATCTAAAATGCCTCGGATGGGGATATATTTGCTTCAATAGTCTTTCTCTTGGTGAAAATAGTCTAAAAAAACGGCGAAGTGGAAACTTGAAAAAATAAAATAAAACAAATGTTAAACGAAAATGGAAACACTGGCATTCTTGGATCCCTAGCGAGGTTTTTCATGCGGACTGTGTCGACGAAGGGAAGGAATCTTCGAAAAAGGCCTGGGATGCGAGGCTAAGTCCTTGCGAGGAAGTCAGATATCCCTTTTTATTACTACTTGTCTCGTTTCCTTTTTTTCTAGCCTCCTTCTTCCTTCGCATTGTTCAACGGATATTATTATTTTTTGCCATTTTGCTTCACTTCCTCGCGGTTGAATTCCAATTTCCCATAGTTTTGTTTCATTCTTTCATGCATTCCTGTGTTTTATTTTTGCATGGAGAAACTGCCGATTGTCGCATCTTCCTCTTTCTATGCCGTAGTTCAGATCAAGCATGCGTTAACGAAATTCCGGAACTTTCGTTTTGCAAACGCATACCATTTCCTGAGTACTGCTGCTCCGTTTTTCCCGATAAACTCGCTTATATTTTATTTATTCTGTTTTATCTGAAGTCAGAGTTCCTGTTTTGTGGTAGTTCATTTGAAGCAATGTGGTTTAACGATCCAACATTTGGTTCAATAGTCTTGCGATAACTGCATCACCCAGCTGCTTGTTAGAAGATTCCCAATGAATCTGACTCCAGCGTCGAACATCGGTTTGTCCCTCTACGATGATAGATAACAATTCATTCGCAGTAGATGATAAATTATTTTACCTAAAAACCTTTCGATAAATGAGAAGGCTCTTTGATTATTGTGCTATCTTTGAGAGAACACACGCTGTTCATTCTTGTCTTGACAATTGGTTTTACTGCAGAATATTTAGTTGGCTGGTTATCCAAGATGCCAAGCAATTGATTCACCGAGGATAGTTACTTTGTCGTAACCAAACACTCTTTTTAATTAATTATATTTATATGAGGTGAATAATTCGATTAAATGAGTGATTTTGCCTCCATGAAAATTCAAAATTAAACGTTTTACATCATGGCGAAATAGAACACTGAATGTAAAATTATGAAAGTTAGATATCGCTATTAAATGTGTCATATAACTTTATTCGTAATAAATTACCTCTTTAGACTCCTGTTTGTCATGAACTGCGGATAGATCAGTCTCGATTCATTGGTTATAATAACTAAGCATAACGTATATTCCATCTTCGTGCAGATTAAATAAATTTGGGCTTCAAGGGAAGGCGTTGGTTATCTCTAACTAGGTAGAGGAAGGTCAAGGGCTCCATCCAAATACTGATGGTTTCATTAACTCGTGAGATTTTTGGAAAAAAACTAGAAGTATGCAGTAGAGAGTGAATGAACTGGTAGTGGAAAATTACAATTTACGTCTTTATTTTGTTGAAATTCCACTACCATGGATACTTCTCGTTTAGAAGTGAGTGAAAATAAACGAGGGAATGCAAAGTACTGAACTGGTGATTTAGGCGGGTGCGAAATTAGGCTTATTCCATTTGCCGTGATATTCGGATTCAAAACCACGGCTAGAGGTATTAGGTTTGCGTTTTTTCTTTTAAAAAAGTGATTCTGGCTTCGGTTGACCCGTTGCCCGTTATTGGAGGCGATAAAATATATGTTTTAACATCGGCGACTTCTTTCGCAAGTACCTGAGCGTGATTCATTAGTCCCTCGTTCTGCGGTGTGATCGTTCGAAGGCTTGTAATATGTGCTGCTTTCCGTTACGTTTTCATATATTGTCTGAATGCCATTAACAGCTGGCGGCGTTATCCGAGTGGATGTCGCAATTGCTTATTAGTTTTCGGGTGTTTCATCGTGGAATATACGGGCGATTCTTGCCCTGTTTCTTTTTATCGTTTATTTTTGCGAAAAGCGAGCTTTTATGGTTCATAATTGAAACCTTCGTGGGTTCGCCGTAGTACAGTGTGCATGCATACACGAGTTCACAGGATAATTTGGTAGTTGTAAATTTTGCTTATTTGTTTTCTCTATTACCACTATGAGGGCAATGCAATCATTTAGCTAACCATACAAAGGTTTACCTTTCATTGCCTCATCCATCGAGTCATTTTTGTCTTGCAATAGCGAATTTTCTGCTCATGAAGGCCGTGTGTGCCATTCGTATAGAAAATAATGATTTTATGGTAATGGTTTTCTTTCACTTGAGTTGGAATTTGTATGTGGCTTGTGGCAATCAGTTGCTCGAAAACCATAGTCAAAATTGGAGTAAAAATCACTGCATGGCGTCTTTGTGGTTTCAGAGAAAGTGTTTAATTTTATGTGTAGAAGCCCTTAACCCCATTCAAATCCTGAATATAAGCAAAATCAATGTAACGTTGATAACTCGCCTACCAAACCGCAAAACTGATCCATTCAATATGACCCACTGCGCAATTGCATTGCTTAAATAATCCCCTGTGCTTTCGTAATTTATGCGTCATGATAACATGTTTTGCTCTTTTTTTATCTGTGCTCCATGTACGTATTTGATAGGACACCCAAATTTATTTCTTTATTCCCCAAAACTGTTTAGCAGAGTAAAAAAAAAAAACGCTCGCGCATGTAAAATAACCTTGTGCAGCTTGAAGAGGGCGGAAATTATGGCAAGCTTTTTTTCTTCTCGCACGGAAAAATAGGGAGAGTTTCGGTCTCTTAAAAAAGCATAATGTATGCACGTTCCCAACAAATGTCAGGCGATTTCAGAAACTGCAAACGTGGCCTCGCAATCGCATTTGGTCCTTAACACCAAAGGTGGACGCGGAGAAGCGGTCGGCAGCCCGCTGGGGGCCCATATCAAATCCCATTTACACACAACGCGACGCGTGGTACCACCACATTCAGATGCCGTCTCGCTCAGAATCGCCGTTTCCAACGGACTACGTGTAGAGACGAGAGGATACGAGGTGTTTGAGGTTTAAATAAGAGGCGAGATGAAAAAGACAGAGCGACGCAATATCCCTGCTGGAGAGAGGATTTTAGAAAAAAATGGGTACGCGTATATATGTTTTAAAAAGGTAAGTTTTTTCGCATTCCTCGCCACGCACCCAAACTACGCCTTCAGACCTTTTTTTATTTTTGCGGCGCATGGCTGGTAGACGAGAAACGAAAAAAAACAAGTTCCCGCGACGCGTGCCTTCAGGGCAACCTGGATATTGACCGTTTTACTCCGAAATCTCCACCACCGACCACGGTGATGCTTAAGAGCGCATAATAAGAAATACAGGGAAAGATAAAGGGATAAACACAGAAGTGAACGAGAGAAGCTGACGTACTAGATTTAGGACTTACCCAAGGACGGTCCAAGGCGTCATCTTAGAGGAGTTCTGATGAAAAATGAAATTTTTTCATATTTACCATACCCGAGATAGAGAAAAAACTCAATCTAACCTTTCCAAAATACTTTTCCCTTAATATTAACTCTGATTGATGAGGAAATGGTGTGGAAATAGCATGGAAAAAGTTAGACTTTAGACTAAAACTTGGAAGACAGATGATGAAGTTGGATAGATTAGTGGACTGTTGGATAGGCTTGGCGATGGTTAGGCTTTCATGCAAAGAGTTGCATGATAAGGTAGATGAATTAGAAAAATATTTCAGAAAATACAAAATGAGCATAAATCTTTAGAAAACTAAAGTAATAGGATTTTCTTGAACAGAGAGAGTGCACAAACTGGAGTAAGTAGAACAATTTAATAACGTGGGAAGTATGTTGTAGGAAAATGGACACAGTAGCAAGGACATAAGTAGGAGATATGCGTTAATAGAAGATACTTTCAGTAATAGGAGGGAGATGATGACGGAGATCTAGTGTTAAGATGTAGAGAAAAGGTTGTCGAGGAGCTTACTGTAGTGTGTAGCGTTATATGGAGCAGAAACGTGGTCTCTTACAAAATAGGACGAGGGTATGCTGCAGGCTTATTAGATGTGGTAGTTGGGGAGATAGTGCAGAGAACGGAAAGGAAGACGAGCCAGGAAGTGAGTGGAATGGTGAGTGAGGAGAATTGAGCTCTGGAAGAGTTAAGAGAATACAGTGCAGCTGGCTAGAAGAGATTAAGCGGGGTTAAGGGATGCAGAAGTCCGTGACAGAGGGGTAAAAACCTACCTTAACCGGTAGATTGCCTTTAAAAAATAAAATTAACCTTGAATTACATGGTCTTAAACGAAAATATTGGTGAACCATGAAAATTAATTAGATTTTCAACTGTATAGGAATGTTGTATTCAAGAACAATTGATTTAGAAAGTGATGTATTTCAGAAAATCATACGAATGTAAAAATCAGGTGTCAATTTGTTCTGATGTTCGAGTTAGTTTTAGAGAAATTGACTTGTATGGGTCATACTTGTGTGCTATGTGGAGGGTACATTAAGTCTCGTGCGCCTTTTGTTGGAGGACGGGTGGCCTAACTCCTTTGTTGCGATAATCGAATTCATGCGAATGAATATATCCATCCGCTGAATACGGTGATCGCCGTAATTACAGAAGGCCGAAAATATGTAAATCTCTACCATGGAGTTTACATACAACGTTCCATTTACTACCATAGAGCAGCAATTTGAAATGTCATTTTGCATAAAACAACCCAAACTCTCAAAATGGGAGGAATCAGGCAATGATGATGATGTACTGCATCACCATCATCGTCTGATCATCTGTTCACTGCATCATTAACTGATGATGATGCAGTGCATCGAAACCCGGGTCGATTGAAAATTTTTATCTGTAGAAAATTGCATCGTCCTATTTGTTATTATAAACCCATACTCTGACTATATAATGTAAAAAAAACATTTTTGTCAGTGTTTTCGCATATATTGGGCGTGACATGAAAACCTTATGCTCTTGAAGGCGTTGAAGTTAGACCGGATGACTGGAAGTGTTGTTCTATGTACATCTTTTTTCTGATTTCCTGTGCCTTATATGTCATCAGTTGAAGACGATTTTTTTGAACTGCTGGGACTCAACGTTGAGATTTTCGTTGAATCGGACACACGCATCGTGTTGGAAATCTCTTCAGCGCACTTCTAGTACTCTCGCTTCTGGAGCTAGTACGCTTCCACACCAAAGGAGGAAGTTTGCTAGAGGGTAAGAGTTACTAGTTCCAGCGCTGCAGGGGAAGAAAATATCGGACAAGGGTACATGTTATGGGCGAGGGCTGGAAACCGTAATTTTCCTTCGGTGTCACGGCCATTCGGGCTTCCTGCCGACGCGGGCTTTTCCCCGCGAGCGGAAGGGATGGGAAATCCTGCCACGTCGAGTGGGATTATTCCCCGATGGACGTGCGCCAGTATTTCTGGACGGAGGAAGATAACACTCTTAAAATCCTGCGAGTGGACTTCAGAGTGCGCTTCGTCATTATTCCGCGAGGCTTAATCTCACCATTCCACTAAAACGATCACTTTATAAGATTTTTTTAATGATGAGCTGCATTTAATAAGGAGGTTAATCGGTAAAACATCTTATTCTTAGGTGTTATGTATCCATTTAGCGACAAATAACTTAATTAAATTAAATTGCATTTGCAACGATAGTCAGGTGTTACTCGGTGGAACCACTGCATTATCAATGAACAATTCGCGGTGGACTTTGTAGGCTCCACTAAACAATGTATAGTTATATTGTAATTTTCTTTTGCTTTACCATAAATGTATGATTCTAAATTTGATTTGTGGAAACTACAAAGTATAATGCGTGTTGTTCTTTGAGATAAATATATTGTTTTCTTTCAATTGAAATTAGCGGCATCCATTAACATGGTTAGTAAAGGCTGTTTAAATTTAGCAAGCATCTAAAAAAATCATGGATTTTTAAACCTGTATGACGGATCCGTGAAGCAAACTTTTGTTATTTTTGGACTATCATCGTTTTCCTGGAATATGCATCTCAAATGAAAGTGCTACATGCAGCATCCATCAAAGCTGCATGCAGCATGCTAATACTACCCACTACTATATGGAAAGCGGGAACGAATTGGATAATTTATGCCATTCAACTTGGTGCAAGTCTTATTAATTTGTATAAGTAGCTCTTTATTTAGATCAATTCAACAAGCTACTTAATATTTCACAATTATAATATCAATTCAGCTTTACTACTCACAAAGATTTGGTGACTTAGTTATAGTATAAATATTTTGCCTGACCAGTAAATATTTATCTATATTCTAGATTGACTTAATGACACAGTTGAATATTGACAACCAGAAACACTTAAAAAGTCTTGGTGGATGAAAATATCGTTATAAAATACGAGAGATGAATTCAAGAGCTTTTCACTACTTGTCAATTGGAGCTCACTACAATACCACGTATGCATTCGAAATTGTCATTTTTAAGCATTTACATAAAATGAGGAAGTGAAGAAATGTAAAAAATAGTGAAACTTACGATCACAAGACAGTATTAACCGATTCATTGACAAATTGAAATGTGCTAAAAGTATTATTTAATGCTTACCGTCCTGCCATTAGTGAAGCCCATATGTTATAAAGAAGAATAAATGGAGATCTTAAGACCGTTAGTACAATGGAATAATGTAGTCACTAAATCCCAGTTCTATAGTTCAATGTCTGGTGTAAATTAATAGCCAGTTAATACAAGGTGACGATTCTCCTGCTACCTGTCAATTTTTCATTGGATCACTAGCTCCTATTTTTCGTTTACATGACAAGTATATGTGCTCAAGTTAGCATTGTTTCTGACCCAGCCATAAGAAGCTCTTCCTTAAGTGGTTTTTACTGGAAATATATCGGTTGGTCCCAGCATGACATGCAGCGCATGACTTAATTGGAAAGTATTGTACCCTACACCTCCAAAAGTACTCTTAAATTTAGAGTCTTAATCGGGTAATTATTGGTAATATAAGTTATTCTTGGCATTATTAACATAGTTATTTCACTGGAGAAGTCTCTTAAATACTAGTAATATGCCAGAAGTCCGAATGGGGATGTACTTTTCATTATAGGGAGTGGCTTAGATGCAGAACTTTGGGAAATTTATTTGATCCATAAAAGTGTAGTATGTATAATCATGATTAACCTGGCTCACTGATGTAAATGTAGTAAAAGCGTTTCATTTTTGCCTGCCACTGCATTTGCATAGGAGGGGAGTCGTTCATAATAATCAACCAACCTTTCAGGTAAATCGTCTTACATTTTTTATTGCCGAAAAATGACTTGGAGTCGTTTCTTTCTATACCTTGGTTAGTTTAAAATTAGCAGAAGTCTGGATCTATCAAATATTTTTTATGATATCATGCTTGCGGTTATAAGATATTTATTTGGCTTCGAGATGAGTTACCAACCATTTGCGAAGTTGATGGACATATTGTAGGGGTCTGTAAAATAATTTTGGAGCTTGAAACTACTCTTTTACAGTTTTTCTATCATTTGCTATTTGACTTATTCTCAGAAAATGTTTCTATATTTTTTTTTCGATCTATCGGTTTTTCTAGATTATCGTGGTTTTCTCAATGCTATCCTCTTCAAATGGCGTTGCGTTTCCTGTAGGAAACTCACGGCTTGACTAAGAGACTCGAGCTACCCACGCGAGTATGAATTAAGGGCCTCGACCCACGTCGCCATTGGCTCGTGGGTCGTAACTGTCGCCCACCACTTTCTGAATTCGGAAATTCCTTTCCTCGCCGTAGGCTTAAGAGACCCTTAGTAATGAGTCACTGCCCTTCAAAATAATTTATCATGTCCTAGCTCCATTTTCGTTGAGGGTGAAGGAATATTCTCGTATGTTCTTCGCGTAATTCGTTGAAGTTTTACTCTCTGCGGAATGTTTAATTTCGACACTCCTTGAGGAATAGTAATAATCCCTAATAGTATTGACTCTGATTTATTTTGGTAAATGTCGCTTCTTAGAAGATATATTTTGATGTTTTGAACTGATGAAGGCCTTTCTCAGGGTAAACACTTCTTAAGGAAGAAATGACGGTTAACTTTCCTCGTTGTTGTATTCGGAAATTCCTTTTTAGGATTATATATTTGTTTATTTTTTACTCTAAAATGATTAATAAAACAAAAAAATAGTTGAATGTGCTACAAAAATCCCTATTTAAGATTTTTTCAATATAGCCTCCGTAGAAAGTTCTTCCTTCATTCCTTAAGCAATCGATTTCATACTATAGATTTCATAAAGTAACTGAAATGAGGAAAATGTGTATCGATGCCTTATCAGTAATTAAATTTTATTACGTGGCTCATAAAATATCCACGTCTTGTTGGAGTCGGTTTTTTTCTTAAGCGGTGTGACGCAAAACAGTCCCTCACATGTATTTAACCAGATTAAATTGCGCATATGGGGACATAAATTTGCTATATTGGTTTTTGGAGCGCTTAAATAGGCCATGAATGTCATCCGGAAAGTGTGTGATTGCAATTCGCAGGCAGGAGGAGTTTAGGTCAGTTTAGTTCATGTAGTTATTTTCAAGTAAATTCTTGTGCGGATATTGGTTATTTTTCTTGATTTCTTTCTAGACTTTATTATCCAGATAATTTTTAGATGCATAGAATTTTGATCGTCGTCTCAATATTTTACAAGAGATGAGATTAATATCTGCTATTTTTTTGTAAGTGAGAGGAAATGTTGTCTAAATTTATGAGAATGAGACAAATTTACAAAATGTCAGCCACTCATTTTGTCAGTCTATCAAAGAGAGTTGCTCCCAAATTTTACAGCTTTGGACTGCAATCATCATCAGCAGTCATCAAACAGAAGATAGGTTTTTTGCAAATCTCCCATCTTCTCCCCTCTCCGCCAACCGCTTCATTCCGTTATAAATATTCACCTACGCGTCCTTCGTAATTTTTTGTGTACCACTTTCTTGGTCTTCCGCTGTTTTCATCCCATTCATTGGAGTTCTCTATTCTTTCAAGTCTTCCTTTGCCAGTTTAAATAGGTTCAATTGTCGCAAAACGTGTCCAATTAATTTCTCTCTTCTTTTCAGCCTTTTTCACGGCAATATTTTTCTCCACCCTTTCTTAAGACTTCTTCGTTGGTGGTTCTCTCCGTCCATTAGATCGTCATCATTCTTCAGTATTGATTTCGTACGCCACATCTCCATTGCTTTCAATGTTCAATAAATTTATCTGTTGTGAATGTTTCTGCTACGCATATTGAGCGAATTTCCTAAGTTCTTCTTCTTCTCTGGTCAGCAATCCATAGATTGGTTTGCAGCAGTCGTTTTCCGTCTCCATTCCGACCGATCTTGAGCCAACCTCTTCAACTCCAAGTAAGAATGACAGCCCATATCCTCCACAACCTGTTTGACGTATTCCTCTCGTATTTTTACACTGAACGGAGCCCTCTATAATGGTTTCTAATAGTCCCTCATGTCTTATAATGTGGCCTATCCAGGTGTTTCGTCTCTTTGTCATTGTGTTACACAGACATGGCACCTCATCGGCTCTTCGTAGTACCGTTTCATTAGTCATCCTCTCCATCTAAGATATTTTAAGGATTCTCCGTTAGCACCACATCTCGAAGGCCTCTATTCTCTTTCTTCCATTCACACCAAGTGTCCATGTCTCACTACCATAACGCAAAACACTCCACACGAATGTCTTGAGAACGAGTTTTCTTAAACGCAAATTAATGTTGTTGGAAGTTAAGAGCCCATTCTTCTTATTAAAAGCTGCCTTGGCCTTCCCTTAGTTATAGATCCTATAAATCTATTGAATACGTTGTTACTCAAACCGTCTATAAGAGGCCGATGACCAACACATTTGCCCTCTTTTCTTTCCTGGGTTCTTGAGAAATTCTGGAACCCAATTCTGATTTACTTATTTGGTGGTCGATAGATGTCGTTGGTGGTGACAGTGTTTTCCTCGACTCCTAAATTCCCCCCTCCCCTTACTCCCCCCTGCCTGGGAGGCTTTGAGTCACGTGCTCAAGGTGCTGACCCGATTAGTAAGCACTTCCCTACACTTGTCTCTCCTCGTTTTGACATTCTGCCAGCCCTATCGCTTCTTGCATCGGCCTTAAAAAATCTCCTTCTTCACCCTTACTAAAAATAGGAGCAGTTGATAGGTTTAGATTAGAAAATATTGGCGTAAGAAAACCTTTCTCCAGGGGTCGGCTTACTGAGCGTGCTCCTGGAAAAACATCATCAAATGTTTTTCCATGAGCACTGAAGTCTAATGAAAGTTTCCCTTTAACTCTTCGTTCACAACACTGCCGATTTACTTATTCAATGGCAGATGTATTCACCTTGTATTATCATGATTTCCAAGAGTTTTATCTTTTTACAGTAAAAGAACTACCCTATTTTAGGAATATCCGTGTCTGGATTTTAAAATGTCAACGTTTCAGCCCTGAGTAGGTCCCCTGAATTGGGAAATAACTTTGGCGTTTTAGAAACTGGACGCGGTGAATTCAAAAACACGGAACAGTCTTTAACGAATATGGACTGCGACATTTGTAATAATTTAACATTTTTTAGTTGTTAGTTATTTTTCACTTCCCTTGTGAAAAAATGCGAAGTACGAAAGAGGCAGAAATTAAAAATGTTATTATGAAAAAACTTGTGACCCAAAATGATCTTACAACTGATATGATATCATGGCTATTGTTTGCGGTCATCAAAAAAACATATGTTAATGCAAAATAACCAATAACGGCGTTAAAATGTTTCAGACCGGAAAAGCAGCAAGTGCCTAGGAATTCACGTGTCTGTGAAAACGAAATAATTACCAATCTTCTAAAAGTACTATGTCGAACTGCTTACTTCGTATAGCATGTATTCATCTCGTAAATATCCTCCGTTTTCCAAGTCAGTAATCCTTTTTTAGTTTTTAGAGTTTATTTTTACGGTCCCTGTGGAGGTAGGATAAAGTCCTCGCCTGTTAGTCCTGGAGTCGCGGTTTAGAGTCCTGCCTTGATTACACAAGCCTGCGATGGTTGTGTTTTTTAGTTTGTGATAATGGGTTCCTGTCTATTTCCTAGCCCTGAATCAGAAAAGGACCTTCATTTTTTTCATCACGTCTGGATTTTTCACAATTCGAAATTTTAAAATTTGTAAAAAGTCGAAAAATTGCTAAGATATGAGACTTCAAAATGTACCTAAAACGTTTTTTCTTATAATAATTCAATAATTTTTTTAATTATGTATGCATTATTATAGCTAAACAGTTGAGGTATCTGAAGAGATGGGCAGGGGGTGGGCCATTGACCCCTTAATTTCTAATGGGAAGTGCTATAAATGAGCCTAATTTTCTATTTTATTTCATTTTTCATTTATTCATTTTATTATTTTTTTAATTTTTAGAGGTACTTTGGGCCCTTGAAACCCTTCCTCTTTTTCCCAGTGAATATCCCTTGGGGAATCTGCAAAATATTTTGGGTTGAAGTTGACGATACGGTGGGAGAGTTGGCTCTCCATTGCTCTGCGAAAGCGTGGAGTCGACAGTTGGCCGAACGTATGGGTAGATTTGATAGATTGTAGCAAGACCTAACATGATGTAACATTTTTATAGGCAGCTATCTTTGTTACTCATGCACCGTGCAACTTTCAGTATTGCTTAAACCGTTAGCTCTATTGTGTGTAAATAGATTTTTTCCCTCCTTCGTGATCAAACGCGTTTTTGTCAGAGGAAAATTTCTTTTCAGGCTGTTACGTGCAAGAATAAATTTATAAGAATTCCCTGGCATACTTTGCTATTAAAGGAGTATTTGATACAAAGAAAACAAAGATTTATACAAAGTGAATAGTTCAAATGAAATTCGTCTTCTTAATGAAGAGCGGCGGTGATCGCTCCCTGCCGTCCCAGATAAAAGCTGGCTTTACCAAAGAATATTCAGATTTGGAGTTCCAATGGTGTAGCGAGAGCCAAAAAATCACAGCAATGATTGTTACTTTTGTTCGACTGGTGCTCACGGTTTTAATTTGAAGAATAAAAGGAAAATCGTATATCCAAATATGCCATCGGCCCTGTTCCTCATACCCTGAGTGCCAATTCCACCAGAGAATTTACATAAAATAGGTGGTTCCGCAAGTGATTCAAATTAAGATAACACCGAGGAGTACGAACCTGGAGATAGCTGTGCACCAGAGCTTTTTCCACTGTATGAGCTAAACGATTTGGTTCGAGACTTACATCTAACAAAAGAAAATTCACCATTGCTTGGTTAGAGGCTGGAGAAGAACCTGCTAGAAGCTGGTACCTCATTTTCCTGGTACAGGTACAGAGAAAAGGATTTTCTTCCATATTTTTCCGAAGAAGGAGAATTAGTCTTCTGCACTGATGTACGTGGACTTTGAACTCAATTTAACATTCCGTACAAAACTTCCAATTGAAGACTGTTCATAGATTCGTCCAAAAGAACCCTCAAAGTTGTACTTCTTCATAATGGGAATACGTATACGTCAATACCCATCAGATATTCTGTCCATTTAAAAGAGAGTTACGAAAATTTGGAGTTCTTTCTTGATAAAATTAAATACGACGGTCATGATCATCAGAGGATTACGTGCGGCGATCTGAAAATAATATCGATGCTCCTAGAACAGAAAGGAGGAAACACAAAGTTTCCTTCTTTTTACTATGAATGGAATAGCAGAGACAGAGGAAATCATTGGATAATGAAAGATTGGCAAAATGAGCTACATTAGAACCAGGAACCAAAAATGTACTCCAAAAAGCTCTCATATATCCGAATAAAGTTCTCCTTCCACCTCTGCATATAAAGTAAGGCTTAATGAAGCAATTTGTCAAAGACTTAACAAAAGATGGTAAATGTTTCAAATGCATCTGTGGCAAATTTCCAGCCTTATCAACCCCCTAACTAAAAGGGGGCTTCTTTTTCTGCAACTTCCATTTGTTTATCAAAATTACCATATTTGAGACATTTTCTCATGTCAGGACCAGTAAAGTCTTTACTGGTCCTGACATGAGAAAATGTCTCAAATATGGTAATTTTGATAAACAAATGGAAATTGCAGAAAAAGAAGCCTGGGGATCCTTTAAAGACGAAGTAACCAAGTTTCTGGACAAGAAGAAGGATCTGAACTTAAAATCGAAAACATGCTGCAGAAATACAAAGATTTAGGCTGTTCCATGAGCTTGAAGGTTGACTTCCTAAATAAAAATTTGGGCTATTTTACTGAAAATCTGGGCGTCGTTAGCGAACAGATGGGTGAGAGATTTCATCAGAACATCAAAGAAATGGAAAGGAGGTATCAAGGAAAATGGACGACTACGATTATGGCTGACTATTGCTGGACATTACACCGAGATGAACCCCATTTGGAACATAAAAGGAAAAGTGGGAAGCAGAGCATGAGCGGCCCAAATAAACTTCGACAAATGGAATAAAATTGTAAGTATTTTACATACTTCGTCATAAAGGGTGGGTGAAGAAAGTGGGTGATTTCCAGAGGCATGACGTACCTAATAAAAATTAATTAATTAATAATATTAAATTCATTTAAAAATACAGTAAAATTGAAATTTAGCCTAACTTTGTGGCAATTTCATAAGAAATTAAGGGATCAATACCAATACCTCCGCCGTCCTCTTCAGACACCTCAACGTTTTAGCTATATGAATGCATACAAAAGCCAAAAAAATAATAAATTATTATAAGAAAAAACGTTTTGAGTACATTTTGAAGTTACGTATTTTCGCAATTATTCGATTGTTTACAAATTTTTCAATTTCGATTTGCGAAAAATCCTGACGTGATGGATAAAAATGAAGGTCATTTTTAGTTTCAGCACTTAACAATACATGGGAATAAATTATCAGAAGTTAAAAAAACCTATCAAAACCCAAATTTTGCAGGCTTGTGTTATTCATTACAATTGTTCATGCTCACGAAAGAAGCGTGTGTGAATGCAAAAGAGCGTATTAAGACAGAGTAACGAATTCCTAGGAATTTATGCGTCAGTGGAAACGGAATAGATAAGGCTTCATTCCTAACACAATTGATCATTTTATTCTAGAGAGCATGTATTTATATCGTGAAAATAATGTTTTTCAAGTGTTTAATTCTTTATTTTTACTTTTTAGTATAATTGCTTGGCTTGAGAAAAGATATGAAATGCTACAGTGGCATGAAAATAAAATTTTCTCAATGTAAAGCTCGAGGTCCAACGTGTTCTTGTAATACATGCTCTCATTACCATTGTTCATGATAACGAAAGAAGCTCATATGAATGCAAAAAAAAACAATTAAGGCGGTGCAGTGGGAGTGTTTCGGGCCGGTTTGGTCGAGAGAGCAAGTACCCTTACTGCTACTCAGGGATTCACGCGCATGACCACCCTAAAATTCCCCCTTGGGAGTCCCTACTGAATGTGTAGGTATGTATAAACTGAGCCAAAAGCGACCCGCGTGCTCTCCCATGCATTCCTAACCGTTTGAAGGGACAGCGGGGCGTTTAGCGATGCAGGTGGGCGCTCGCCCGGCATATGTCCTCCCCGTACGCGAACCGTGGACGTCGCTCCAGCCGCTATGAACTTGCCCGTTGCATTCCATGAATGTTTCAACCCTTTTCCTTCCTTTAGAGGTGGGCCAATTCAGTTTCCCCACCGGGTCAATAACATTTCCCTGAAGAAGAAACCTAAAAAGTAAATAAATCGTTTTGCGCTTCCTCTTAAGCTGGGTTTCACTTGCAAGTTTATTGCACAAGTTACTAGCAGCAAGCAAATTTTTACGTAAAGTGGAGATTTTAACGGCTCTACAAATCCGCTTGCAGAACATTTAAAAGTTCTCAAGTTACCTGCAGTTAAGCGTACTTTTGCCAGCGTAAACCACCACCAATATGGCTCTGCACTAACTCGTGAAAAAAGTTATCGTCAGAGTAAAATCTTCCGGAAGCTCTTGAAGAATAAACTTGCGGAAGTATCTTGCCAGTTCATACCTTTACACTTTTCAAGTTTTTTTAAATTTATATATTCGTTAGGTTTATTTTTGGGAAACCTTTGGCTCTGATATGTAATGCAGTAATATTTTTTATACATGCAACTGAAAGTCCATAGAGGAAAAGGTTTACTGATGATAATCATTTTATATTTGCGCTTTTTGTAAGTGTGAAACAATGCTCCTTTAGGTTTTTTATTGTGAAACGTACTTCCTTCATGAACGGGGAAACTCTTGGTAGTTATTTTGGAAATTATAGAGAAGTAAATTTCTCAATTTGTATTATTCTTGCATGGATTTCCTTCCATGTGAAATTGGCAATGCAAAATGGGGTGCATCGGCGTGTGTTTAGAATTTCCTCACACTTAAGGTTGCATATTGCATTTCAATCTAATCATCCAAATCCTTTTTACCCAAAGGAACCAGTTTTTGTCGACAAAGTTTCTATTATTATTTTACCAATTGGTAGCATGTTCCTAAAAAAAGTAATTAAACCTCATAATTTATGAGTTGACATCTATACGATCCATTGTAAGCGGTCAGAAACTCTGAAATGCCCGGAATTTTCTTTAGACCCTTTTTTCTTTTGGTTTTTCTGTATGCCAAGTAATTTTCCGCGATTTCTGTAAGTGGTCAACCTATCGTTTCACAAGTAATTTCTTATTTGTCCTCGCTCTCTTTTCCTTTCGTGTATATAATTCTTATCCTAATACACTATTAGTGTTCCTTACTCCTCGTTTATTTTCGGTCAACTTTAGAGTGAATGCTCGCAATTCTGTGTGAGATTTAAATTCAATTCTTTCTCTGCAGCTTCATTGAAGATTTCGATCGATCTTTTAAACATTTTTCTAATAAACTCTGTTATTTACCGTTTCTATCTTGTTTCCCAATTCATTCGTCCGTCACTCTAGTGAGTTATTTGTGAACAGTTACGAGAATTTCATAAAAATTATACTAATTTTTCTACGAGGAGAATGCAAGTTTAGTGCGAACGTCATTATGACTGAATTATATTGAATAAATAACGCAATATGGATTGATACCACAGTTGAAGTAATGGTGAAAATTGAAAGATAATATATTGAGTAATAACTCGGGGATAGAGGTGAAATTTTGTGCGTAGGGCAAGCGATGGAACCCAATGGTAAAATTAAGTGAATACCATATATATCCTTTTTAATCGAATTCATTTTTTATTTATTTATCATAGTAATTTGATATTTTTCATCCATCCAAATCTATTTTTTCTATCCAAGTATTTGTTTAAATATAATTCAATCCACCTCAAAGTAATTATTTATTAGTATTTTAAATTTATAACTATTTTCTCTCTCACTTATACTTCTCATTTATTACATGCAGCCTTGAAGTTGACTGCAAAAACAAATGATACGTTGAATTTGGTATAATAGTTTTATTTTTATCAAACATTTATGTAACAAAATAAAACATTGTTTTTGATTGGTCGAGAGCTTCTATTATGTAATAATTTTTATACTACGCTTCTTTTTACACCTAATTTCATTCTTCCTCATGGTTAATACTCGTAAACCTTTGGCTCTGCACAATTGGCCACTAAAGCTGCCTCCTAATCAGTAAGAGTGTTCTTGTTATTGAAATAAAGCCCATATTCCGAGCAAGAGATGATGCATCCATCACATTAATTTCGACATTGCACTTTTTTCTCATAATATAGTCAAAGAATACATTTTACATTAGCGTTTCTAATAAACATGATTTAATACATCTTATTGTTTTTAATTGTGAATCACGTTTCATTTACGTACAAAACACTATTGTAGCCATTAGGGTAATATTGAGGGATTTATTGAAACATTAATTACGAATTTGGATTATTTTTACATTGATTTTCTTCCTGATGAAATAAAAATTGCTAAATGGGGTGGATCAGATGGATCATCTCTATTTCAAATTTCCATGCACCTTAGGATGAAAAACTTCGGTCTCTGAAATAACAGTTCCTCTAATCTAAAGGAACTAGTTGTTTTCTGCAAAAAGTTCTGTTTTTTACTACAGATTTTAGTATATTTCTTAATAAAGCCGTAGCCTTAATAAAATATGAGTTTTCATCTGTATGCGGAAGCTGAAAGAAACTCTTTTATGCCCGGTATTTACCCTATAACCACGGTTATTCATCGCATACTTTCGCTGTGTAATTTTCCGCTACTTCCTTAAGTCAATCTGCCTCCTATCGTTTTGCAAGTAAATGTCCTATATCGTCGGTATTTTCCTTTCCTTACAAGGCTCTATTTCTTCAATTAATTTCCTTTCGATGATCCTCCAGCGTTTTTAGTCATTCTAACTTTTAGAACAATGGCTCATAAATCTACGTAAGATATACAGAACACTCTGAAAGACATTCCTCTCAGGTTTATTGGGGTTTTAAACCAATTTGGAAACCTCATTTCTTAACATTCCTTTATGTATTTGTTAGTATCCCATTTTCTCTGTTACATATATTTTCTTACTATATTTTCACTTAAGCGCTCTTGACTTGAGTTGATTATTTGCAAAATTTACGGGACACTCTTTAACATTATTCTATTTTTTCTACCGCAAGAAAGCAGTTTTGGTGCGAACGCTATCATCGCTGTATTATTTATAATTATTACTCAGGGATACTCTTAAAATAGGCCTTATTACCGATATTTCCCCGCGAAAATGACTCCTTAAGCTATATTCTGGTCGAATTCTGCTTTCACTTTATCGTCTATAGCCGAGAAGCCGATGAATAACACAAGAGCTGCTCGATATCGGTTTTATCCATCTAAATCCGCTTACCTTTCACATAATACTCCTTTCGCCAATTTTCCTTCCTTCACCTCATTCTCCTTGATCGTCGGCTTTCGCTGTGAGTTGACAACGCAAAGTCCGCTCTCAGGTTTAGCTTAATTTGGAAAAAAATATTTGCTCCTGAAGCCACTTCGCTGTTGAAGATATGACCTGATGCATCCCATTCTAGAGCTGCAAAATTTACAGTTATCTGTAAAGAATTTTGATATTTGAAAAATATCAAGGTGCTGAGGGAACATTGAGCTGGGAATTATCGATGGGATTGCTATGCTCTTAAATATGGTATTCAATGCGGATATTTTCACGTAAAGTGGTCGGTTGTACTTTATTTATTGATTTATCCTTTAAATGCTTCAATCGGCCATTGACAATAGGCCTGGTAGACTGCTCTTATTGTGTATTGGCGTTTTAAACTTTGACACTTCTACCTATAACAGTAAAACTGAAAAATTTCTAAACACATGAAAATGCCATATAGATGTCTTGAAGCTCTTTTTGGTCTACAATTGCCATTGTTAAGTCTACTATGCTCTCAAGAGTCCGAGAAAATTCCGATAAAGGGCACACTCACAATCCAAAGGAGTAAAAATACTTTTACGCCTGTGGATGTTTAAATATCTGATAATTTGTGCAGTTAAAGGATTTAAAGTGATGTCACCGTCAATTCAAGTCACTTATTAAGCATGCTTGCCTTCTCTTTGACATAGCCGCATCACCGGTAATTAATTGAAACATTTGAAATCAGTAGGTGTAGTGTGTCAACAAAAGAGTATTTCTGCTGTACTTGTGCATCTTGACTGTGACCCAGAAAAGGAAGGCTGAAGAGTTCTAGAGTGCACATTTTTATGGGGCTGAAAACTGGGCGTACACGAGAGAACATTAATCGAATGAAGTGTTTGTGATGTGGGTGTGGAGAGGGATGGTAAGAGCATGATGAGCAGACAGAAAAACTGAAGAAAAAGTTCTTGGAATATTTGGGGAGAAGGGGAGGGTTTATGAGGGAGAGTCAGGCATCTGTAGCTGTGTGATTTGAGGTCGGAGACATGGGATAGTGCTGGGTAGGTAAGGCAGGTAAGGAAAACCTTGAAGGTATTTCAGTTGGGTTGAAGTGAGGTAGAATATGTGAGGAGCTAAAGAAAGATATAGAGAAGGGATTACGAGGGTATGTTTTAGTGTAAGAGAGCGCTTGGAATTCGGTAATTCAGTTTAAACACCTATTGATACCAGGGGTTCTTAACCAGTCGGGAATTCCCACCGCCATTTAAGGGAATGGCGGGAGTTTAATATTTTAAAATTTTATGTCCTGTAGATTATGTAAAATGTCCATAACTTCATTTTGTTTTAATTTGTTCTGTAGAATTAAATACAGTTTATTGAATGCCAAATCTTAAGTATGCGCATTATTTTCATTTGCGGGATTAAATTTTTATTCAGAAATTTAAATTGTGAATGAGGAATAGAATTCTGAATTATGATGAATGAGTGGATTTAAGCTAAATAGGTTGGAACCACTGATTTAAACCTACTAAAATGGTAGAAAACATAATTAATATTTCATATCTCCACGTCGACCACATCCAAGTCTAGTCACCAATAGTAAAATTTGAAGAAGCATTAAGAGTAAGAAAGAGCAGTTTATATGAATTTCTATCCCATATATTTATGATTAATAATGATGATAATTAGTAAACTAGTTTATATATTGCATGAGATCAATACCATGAAATGCATGGTGCGAAACTATTTGTGTCTCAACTTGGTTTGGTAATTAAACTGGTCTACAAAAATTAACTTCTTCTCTTTCACAACAGAGGTCAATCGTCACACAGTGGATAAACAGGGAACGAGGTTATTCACGGATCTGTGATTTCACGGAACCTATCACGGCACCAAGTCGTGACGAAACAAATGATCGTGACAAAATCATAGGTTGTGAAATCGCTCCCAATCTCTAGTATGGAAACACTTCAACGTTTCAGTTTGCTTCCAAGCGATTCTTCCAGCCACCGTCCTTCCACCTCAATGGTCCGCAATCTTATGTTATTCTCTTTATTACTTCTCTCTTTCCTCGACACACCTTTCATTCTCTCGTTTTTCTTAATCTCTTTTCCGGCCGTAAAACTTTCATTTACGTCCCTTTCTTCTTCTTTTCACAACTCCGAAGTCATTACATCTACCACCTCACATTAAAGTAACTAATTGTTCCTCAAAGCCTCCTGATCTTTTAAACCGCCCTTTAAACCTCCCGTTTCCTAACACACATAGAGCGATTCCCTGAGCTTCCCGTTTCGGTCGCCTTCCTTCCTAATCCACTCCTACCGTCAACTATGTTTTACCCTGTAAATCCTTGTTTCCTCTCTTCCCAAAGTTTTGGGTCCCTGATACACCGAATTTAAGGGTGTTCCGAGAGTTGTTACTTCCGTCATTTGTGGTTGAACCAACTGGCGTAGACGCCTGGATCAATTTGACGAGACATGCAATTTAAGCCCTTATGTATAGCGGTAGCAGAACTTGGTGCCAGTCGTCCAAGGAGGGGAAAGGTCTTGTGGAAGGGGACGGCAAAGGAGTGGTGAGGAGAGGACAGTAAATGGCAGGCAACGCTGCCAACATAACGTTTTTTGAGTGGAGAGAGCGGGAAAGGGTCATAAACGCGTATCACGACAATGTTTACGATCAAGGATCAAAGTTGCATTTCAATATGTAAGTTGATATTGTTCGCTACTCATCGGAAAATTCCATATAAAGTATCGGATTAAGAGCCATAGAGGGCTAGATAGTTAATTTGGAAAAGAGATTGATCACTCTGATACTGGCAATAAAGGTAAGTAAACTTGGGAACTCTGGTAGTAAAACTTGGATACTAACTTACTTCCCTGTGAGGAGTCAGTTCGTAGGCAGTGGACTTTACTACTAAGAAGTGCCTTCTGCACAACTGCCATCACGTTTCACTACCACTATACTGCTTCTTTCATGACCCCTACAAGTAGGCTGATGCATTTTTCAAAGTAGACTTCCAACGGTGATTTCTGAACTCAATTCTTTCGAGGAATTATCTCACTAAGGCATTCTCAGGATGGAGAATCGACTAGACCAAACCGATTTATTAATTTTGTATTTATTGTGATTAAATATTCTATCAAATATTATTTGCAATTTTTTATGTAAATTCTGTGTATTCATGGCAGCCCTGAAGAAGCAAATGAGCATATAATTGCCAAACTTAAGTGGTGATGTAATAACGATATATTATATCCTTATACCTATCTTTTTCGAGAAAATAATGATTAATTTGCTACACCGGACCACTTTAAAATATTTATGCAATCCACTATGCAGCGAGTTCTTTATTATTTTAATAATGCAAAGCAACTTTCTAACGGGAGTCCGCAGCACACCCCATCTCACCTCCCAACCATCCAAACAATTCCCTCTCCTCTCCTCCGTCAGCAAACAAACCCCTCACAACCAACCAGCATAAAAACATAGCAACAATTAAGGAAACAACTCCTTTAAAGTAATAAAATGAAATAAACATAGTAGAAAAAATCTAAAAACATAACGCCTGAAGCATAAAACGTTACATATCATTAATATTGTATTGCCATAATTAACTAAATGCACACCATGAATGACAATCCCTGTCAGTTTTTTTTGTTTTGGCTCTTCCCGTGAACCGGCATAAGTGTGTGGAGGTGAGACAAGTGGAAAAATTGACACGTTCCGTGAGTTTCGTGTTCAAGGGGAAACGATTGCAAAAACAAGGTCGACTCGAACCAGCCAATTATATTATTGTGGTTCGTTCAGTGATTAGAGTGGTAAGATCTTCCCGTGGCCACTTCTTCAAAAATGACGCGTGAAAGACCTTTGTATGGTTGGGAGCGATCTTTTGTTTCTTTCTCAAGTTTTCGCGAAGAATAGACGCTTTTCTACGATGCGAATCTTTCCTTCTTTGTTGGGCACAATGAGCGTATTGAATCTCACCTCGCTGGTCACAAAAAGACGTCGTGATTCGTTTCCATTCCTGCCCACATCATCTCTTTACGTTTGCACGTGTGCCCCGATGCCATTCATTCGGGTGTCCTTACCATGGGATCAAACCGGAGAGGACTGCCCCTTATTACGGAACGGTTTTCCATCTCTCACAGTCTCTCCGCTTCAAACCTTATTACGTTCTCCGGCACGGAGCTAGTAGTTCCAAGCCGACCTATTTGCATATGGCGTCAAAAGAATAAAACAAATCCCGGCATACGGAGTCCCAGTATCACTATGCCCACCTGTTCTTAAAACTCATAATATTCCTCCTCTTAACCACCACATTGACCATATTTTTCTTCCACATTCCACCACATTCATCCATGTCTTCACCACATTCACCCATAACTTCTTTGGTTTTCCCCTTCCACTGCCACTGCCAGTTATTCCTCAATCATAAATCTGTGTGTGCTACAATGTTTATAGGACCCATGGACGCTAATGCTTTTTGCAACCAGGTAAAGAGGTATAAGTGTTATCCAACAAGACTCTATATCTACCAAGTACTGTGAAAGCCACCACCAAGGTGTTATCAGTTATGCGAAACGTGATATTAGTATTACGTGTCATATTAAGGTACAAAAATTATAGACCGAATCAAATAATTATCATGAGAATATAATTTGTTAATATTCTGACCCAGGTTTCAACGGGTAACCGTCATTTTATAAGTTGGAACTTTAAAATGATGGTTGCCCGTTGGAAGCTGTTTCGGTATAATACAAAAAATGTGGATAAATACAAGTACACATAATTTTGTTTCTTTTCTTATGAAAAGAAAATTTTTCCTCATGTGTCAGAATACTTGTTTTGGTCAAATAATTAGCTACTCTACGCATGGAAAAAACCTGTTTATGAAGTATCTGTTGTAGCTTTTATGGCCTATTATCGTTCGTAGGAAATTGTTTTCTCCAATCGCTTGAAAATGAACGCTTGCTCCCGATAAAAAAACTTGTTTTCTGCGTTTGCCCTGTTTTGTCCCAGACGACTGGTACACGAGTTGCCATATGCTTCTTGTAAAAAAGACTAATCCGGGTTTGCGGCGATTTGCCTACGGCAGGGATGACGAAGCCGATTTTTTTATAAGACTAGGGTGAAGGTTGCTTCAGGCGCAGCGCGATTTGCTTTTGTTTCGTCCGCTTTTGAGGGGGGGTGGGTAAACCTCTTTTGTCCATATCCTTTGTCCACCACGAGTCCCTTACCTCTCCTCCACCCTGCTTGCAACCCACCATCCTTTTTCTCATCCTCTTCCCATTCAACGTTTCTTCACTTCTCTCCTCTCTCGTCATTCCTGCTTTGTCACCCTTTTCTCTGTCATGGCCTCGGTTCTTTTTAAACCAAAACTACCCCACCTCGACCTTCTCCTCTTCCCTCCCGAGAGTCCCCCGAATCTCTCCTCTCACCCTTCCCCCTCCACGCCTTCCCCAATAACCCTGGGCACGCGCGTGTCAGCGGTTAGCTACATAGGCGTTCGGGGTCACGCAGTACTTGCCCCGGGCCAAAAAAAATCGATGGCAGAGCGCTGCGTGCGCGCTTTTTCCGCTTACCTCAAGTCGTTTGTGTCCTTTCCTTGTTTTTGACTCTTCTTCTTCTATTGTTGTCTCCTTCCTCTTCATTCCATATACCCTGTCTATCCATGTGGAAATTTAAATATTTAGTATACTTATTTATGTACAGCTGTGCGTTCTGCCTGAGGATTCCTTGAGCCATTGCGCCTCCAACGACTAAAATGCGACCGAATTTTCAGTAAGTCTTACGTTGATTATAGAAGCATTCCATTCGCTCTAGTGCGCCTCTTAACCCAACAGTGTAAATTTCGAGTCTTTTGGACAGAGTCGGATACATGTAACATAAAAATGTGCATCTCGTGTTTCGTAAAGATTACTGTAGGAGTTGGTCGAAGATGAAATAGCGTGAATTAATATTAATGAAGCTATGTTGAAATATTTTCTTCTAACGCTCTTCGTCGACTATTTGTTAAATCACAATGTTCATCATGGGAACAAAACAAAATATCCATTTACCAATCCTGGCATTTGTCATTAAAGCATTCATTGCCAGCAGATTACGTACATTCTCCTATTTTTTCTGTGAATGACCATATAACTTTACCATTAATTTTACGTTAATTGCTTAAGTTATTGCGTTTATATTTTCTATAAATCACCCTTAATCTTCGCCAGGTCGTCTTGACCCCCTTTACTGTCTTTCTCTGCTCGTCATACACGTAGAATACACTGATTTTAGCCAGCTATTCCTCTCCCCCTCCATTCCACACACTTCTTCAATCAATGGACAGGCACCTTATGTAAGCACCTTAAGGAGTAATATATTTTCCCTGATTGTGTGATAGGAAAATTGCTGCACCGAAAGATATGAATTTGGTTTTATTTACCGTGAAACCATTCCTTGTGTTACTGATGGGAAATACCTATCGATGGTGGCCATGTAACTAAATTTTATATTCCTAAAAAACATTTCTTTACTACTCGGCAAGTTTGAGAAACAATTCATCGGTGTGTGCCACCAAAACTAATTTCAAAGTTACATTTGTTTTTGTTTGAGGCTTTCGCAGCGCTGTTGTGCTGGTGTCTCCATGTTTTTCGGGCAAAGCTGCGATGCTCTCCATCTTTACGATGACGTTTCGTAGCCAATGCAGGCCACATCTTCAGATCAAGTCCGAATGCCAAACGGTGAAAGTTGGCCTGTATATATACCGTCCTCAAGGGGGCCTTCCGTTAGCGCAGCCAATCAGCGTTGAGCACCCTTCTTTTGGCGCGTTCCTTCTCAGGAGTCTCTTCCAGGTGTTCTGGAGTCTATGCCCGTCATCCCGATTGAAATTAGCCTCTACCTTCTCTATTTCAATAGCCTCCCTGATGAGTCGAGTTACATTTGTTTCCCCATTACAGAGCTTTCTTCCGTTCATTATTTTCCCAGTGATATTAAACCATAGCATCGTCATCAGTTGTAATGATTCCGATTATTGGTTTGCTGAAGTTCTCCGTTCCTCTCTCCTCTCTGCCAACCGCTTCATTCCTACGAAATTCTTCAATTTGACATCCTTGATGATTTGCCTTGACGATGTATTCCAGTCTTGGTCTTCCTCTGCTATTATTCTCAATCGTTCCCCCTTCCTTGTTTTTATTAGACAATTGTGTCGCAAAATGTGTCCAATAAGTTTGTTTCTCCGTTTTCATAGAGTTTCATTACACGTCATTTCTCTCCAACTCTTCGAAGGACTTCTTCGTTCCTGATTCTCTCCATCCATTTGGTCTTCGTCATTCTGTGGTATAACATCTCCATTGCTTACAACCTATTTTTATCCACCGCTATTATTTTTCAGGCTTCACTGCCATATAAAGGTGTATGTTTCTCCAAATATATGCTGCAATTGTTTCCTTACTTCCAGGCTCGTGTCATTAGCTGTAAGCATACTCCTCATCTGAAAGAATGGCTACTTTGCTTAAGCTATTCTGCTGATAATGCGTATCTTTCTTCTTCCATTGCGGTGATGATGCTTCCCAGATACAATTCTTTCACTTACGCAAGTTTTTGCTACCCAAGTTTGACAGTAATTTTTCTTAGCCTGTATGTCGGCCCTGAAAAAGGATAAAGGGATATTTTCTCCTTTCTTCATGATGTTTACAAAAAACCCTGTATATTAATCTAAGATCTGGTACTTTCCCGGCGTACTTGATGTAGAAAGTCTTCTCAGGTTCTCCGCCGGTTCAGACTCTCCATGCTAGTCGACGTTTCAACGCCCGGCTCGTGCATCGTCAACTCGGCTGTTGAGTTTTGAGTAGTTGTCTCAACAGCCCTGATGACGATACACGAGTGAAGTATCGAAAGTTGGCCAACATGGAGAGTCTAACGCGGTGGGGAACCAGAGAGGAAATCCTAAACCTTGAAATTAACTCCAAATTTCACCATTCCTAGACATTTTATAAGGATACATTGCAAAGCCTATGCATCCAATCAAATTTTTTCCTAGATACTTCTTTGGACTCAATAATTTCAGTTCATTAAGAGAGGTTGATGTATATCAAGGTTTGATTTAATCTTATAAAATATAAAAACTGGATTAAAAGTGATATTATTGGGAAAACCTAGAAACATTTAGTGCCTTGTTTTCCTCGTATTGTTTTTATCCCATAATAACCCTCTTTATATTAGTGAGCTAGTAATTTTTTTTGGAAAAGCCATTTAATGAAATCTATTATTTAAAATACTCTGTCGCCTTTTTCTCATCAAATGTGAAATAATATTTTTTAATAATAGCAAAACGAAAAAACACAATGCAATGAAATCGGTGTTGATCTTATTGGTGTAACAATATTACCACCGTTTCTTTTGTCTGTCGAGTTGTTAAGAATTTATGTGATTTTTTATGGTTGAAATATCTATAGGTCTCTGAACAATAAATCAATACTTATATTCTCTTTTATGTCGTGACTCTGGAACGCCTTGTGACTGGCCGATGAGATGTAGAGATATATTTTGCCAGTGGCTTTTTCCGTTGATTAAGTTGGAAGGCAGTGGTGGCATCGGTGTAAGTGGGTGCAATACCTCTGCCAACCATGCATAACTTAAACAATGATTAATAATTTCTTACACGCCTCAGGTGTATTGAAGTGCTAAACAAGAAATAAAATCTTATCTCTATATGGACCTACAACGTTTCAATATCTGTGCATGAAAAATGGCGCGTAATTAAGTTTATTTGAGTAAATTTTAATTTTTTAATTAAGTTTGGAGTGGATTTCGGAAGCTCTGTCGGGTTTCATTGACTTTTAAAACTTTAGAAGGCCTTTGCTTCACCATTTGCCTCAAATATGATGGAACTTAGATTGAACTTAGATGGAACTTCCAATATATTCTTGGCAAGTGAATCTGGCGTTAACTTTTGCGCATATTCACGTAAAGGCTTTGTCAAATTCTTTATGAAACTACAGATGCATGGTTTTTTGAAAGCATCGGCTTGCATCACGTAAACCTGTGTTTTTTAAGGAATGCTTAGTCTTTTAGTAACTGTCATCAAATATTCATCCCGAAGAATAAAAATGAATTATCCCTGCTGTGTTTTCATGTTTTATTTGGATTAGACCCGGCAGAGAATCCGTTTATTCTTCTCTACCAAAAAGCGTACCATAAAGCTCATTTCTCATCCAAGGTGTCGTGACTGCAAAATTTAAAGAACTGTGGGATAGGGGACTTCAGCTTGGATGGATCCGAACTTTTTTTCGTCACGTTACTCGAGTCATAAACTAATAACGTACGTGGGAACACAACGGAAAACATTTCAGTCATACCATCCATATTGCAAAGGATATTTCGTTTCTGGCGTGTCGGCGAAATACAAATGCTCGTGTTTTACTCATGAAAGGAATAAACGAACCTTAAGCTATAAAATGTGTCGTAAGCTCTTGACCTTGATGCTGTTTACCCTGAAATCGTCTAACATCCCATCTCGCTATCCATCTTGGTCATGAAAATTAATGTCAGGGCCTCCTTCCATTTCCATTTTTGTGCTGGAAACGAGCCTTAAAGAAGTGCCCTCTCGTTTCAAGATATAACTCCTGCGGTATTCTTCCCGTACATGATGGAAGACCGTCGAAAGCGCATGTTAAATCACCCGAAAATCTGAATAACTAAGCCGACAATGGTTGTCAAGCAAGCCGAGATGTGGGTACAAAATCCCTTTCCTTGACATTCTCGTTTATTCTGATACATAAGCCTCGCATGGTCACTCTAAAACCTTGAAAGTTTGCTTTAATTATTCCATTTTACGTTGATATTAATTTACTGTGTGCGTGTAGTCTTTGTACGTCCTTTTTTTAGTTCTTTATACTTATTTGTACCCTTAATTGAAACCCTTTGATCTCAAAAAACACTAAGGTTACGGGAGACTCGATATAATATTACGAAGATGGCTGCTCCGCCACGTACTTGTTTATTTTTGTTTTTCAGTCAGAGTACTGAATAGAATAATGTACACCTTATACGTCTTAAGAACCTTTTACTTATTCACTGAAATTTACATTGAAAAACTAGTTTGTGGAGCGTAAAAACTGTATTCTCCGTTTAACTATTCATGTCGGCGTTTTCTTGTTTTATGGATAAATTGGAATGAATTCCATTCCAACTGCAAATAAAATTTAAAGGGCCGTTTTTTCCCTAGCTCCGCAAATGAATTCGTCTTTCACTGAGATAAGATATTCATAGAGAATATCTAGGGTTTGCTAGTTACGGTTCTGAAATTTGTGTTTTTATGAAAATGAAAAAAGGATCCATGTGGTATCGTATCATACACTTTGATTACTCGTGATGGAAACCTACCTCAGTCACTTTGTCTTATTACTAGCTATAACCCACCAAAAATGACGTTCCCCTCTGCTAAATTGGTGTATGATGAGTAATTGTATTGCAGTGTTAGATAGATGTATTGAAGAACGCTTAGACATACAGATATACCAAGAATAAAAGAATCTATTCTAGGACTCCTCCATTAAAAGCCTCTCATCTATTTTTTAAAATGAAAATCAAGGCTAATATCGCCTCGATTTATATTAAATTAACATTTACTTTAAACGCTATAGGAAAATTTATTTATTAATACTATCAGTATGTTGTTTGTAGCAACATGGTGACCATGATATATATCCATCATATATTTCGGAGAATATTTATTGATTTATCTATATTTATTAAACCAAATGAACAAACCATTAGTGTTAAAAATATAGATGTAGTCTTATATGAATGTTTTGGGGTTGAATCTACGATTCGAATAACATATACAATTAAAATATATTTAAGTGAAATTCACTTTCAATGACGTTGAATTCTGGATCGTAGCGCCCCTATCAGCGTTACAGACTGACAGACATACCTAGGTAATTATCTAGTTTGATCTGGCTCGAGGTGTAATGTTTAGTGTTTCCAGACATATCTTTCGGTGCTTATGATGCAAGGTCAATATGTCTTGGAAAGTTTTTATTTGGAAAATGTTTATTGGAAAGATAAAATCTTTTTCTTTTTATTGAGGCGAAATTCATTTTATGTTAACATTGATATCTTGCTCGCGCTACCTTCAAGCCCAGTGCGCCTATTTTTTAGCCTCACGATGTTAAGGTATCAAATGATATGTTGTGCACTGTTGCCATATTTTTCTCTGCCCCTAATTTCACTCGCAGAAGGTATTTTTTTAGAATTAAATGTGGCAACACGGAATCATGTAACTCGATACCAAAAACTTAATTTCTGATATATTTTATACACATTAAGCTTGCGGTGCGTAAAAATATTTTCATTTAGTAAAACGTTGGCGGTGATCATCATTATTCCAATTCGTTTCATTTGAGCGGTAACTTTGTGAGTGATTTTCTGAGAAAACTCCACTCAGATGAACTATATCATTTCCAACAAATCCGGTAAGGAAATTATGCTTGAATTAATTGAAATCATAATAAGAGTCTATGTTAAACTCAGAGCTGATGCTAATTGAAATAAATTCAGTGTTTAGCCTGTGCAGTTTACTTCAAAATATTTGTAAACGTTCTTTGCTCTGACGATTTTCTCCTCAAAATGTTTTTCATTTACGTATTTGGAAACTTATCCCTATCTCCAACGATTTACACAACTAATCGCGAATCAAAGGCGCGCGCTTCGTTAAAACTGTCCCGTGTGAAGAGATTTTTTGACATAGCCGAATTACTAAATAGGTTTGGAGTCGCTAGAGACTCGGTAGGCATCACGCTTGGCTGTAACATTCAGACATTTTCATTTACTTTAGTGAACTGCTCACTTCAAAACAAAACAGTTCCAGCTTTAAAACGCGTTAATAATAAAATTTATAATAAACCCGTGAATCGTTTCAGACCCCGTGCACTAGGCAGCGCACTTCCAAGCAGATCGGGTGTAGGCTTGATTTGCGCTAAAACAATGAATGATCTTCGCTAATCACAAATTTTCCAATTCTTGCGATTGCACAAGTGATGTTGAACGCAGTCACGCGCACGGATGCAAAGATATACCACAAATAAGGTGAAATTCTCCATGAAAAAATAATTTTAATTGACCAGAGTTCGAACCCGGTTCTCTCAATTGCCGGTCAGCCAGCCAAGTGAGAGATCCAGGTTCGAATCTCAGTCAAGTCACATTATTTTTTCTTGGAGAATTTCACCTTTTTTTAGTTTATATTCGATAATTACTTCCGTGATTTTTGTTTTTGTGTTGATTTTCAGTAAAGGCATCAAACGTGGATAATGTAAAGTTTTTAATTACTCTGCGGTAAAAAGCTTACGTTTTTAAATACCGAATTCGAACAAATTCGTTCACCATACCTCAAAATGTTCGGCTTTAACTTTTGTGAAACTAAAGGGTCATATTTACCGGCAGGTTACTGAACGTTTCGCCAGCACACATCGTTTCGTTGAGCGTCGTTCGTGTGCGCTAAAGTGCGTTAATGAGTTCCGATCTGCTTTACTTTCAACACTTTGCATAGAAATCTCCCACTGATATGTATGCTTAATACTGACTGGATATTGGAAGTTGGAAATGAAAATACGGGGAGAAATACGTAAATTTATCTGATGCTTTCCCGGTGTATGATGTTGGTATAGTATATAATTGGGTTCTACAACGGGTCACCCTCTGCATTTATGCCGACGGTTTGATGGACGAATTGTGCATCGAAACGTCGGCAGATTTGCAGAGTTTGACCCGGTGAAGACCCAGAATAGACTCCACCAACAAAATGCGTGGAAGTTGCCGGGAATCTAACCAAGGACGCTTGGCTTCCCTGTTAAATGTAAAACATCTTGTTCCCTTAAATCCTTCTAAAATTGCCTCAGGAATCAGAAAGCCTGGGTAGCGTGATGTTCTGCGTATTGGCCTGCAAGCTTAACGTCCGTGGCTCGATTCCCTGTCCATTTCAGCCGATTTCTTCCTAAGGCAATTTCTGAAAACACATCGTTCCTTGAACATATGAAATAGCATGAAAAACCTGGAAAAGTCATGGAATTTTAATGGTAAATTACAGGACAACCTGTAAAAATCGGCGGATATCCGAGTTGTATTAAGATGTAGACGTCACATTGAATCTCGTTTTCCGAACTGATTTAAAAGTATAATGAAGTGTTTTTTCTTCACCTCATTAACCTTCATCGTTCTCTTTACTTTGCAGGCATCTTTCTACTCCACTGCGCTGAAGACCCTCATATCCGTATCAACTCTGATCCTGTTGGGGCTCATCGTGGCTTACCACGCTCTTGAAGTCCAGGTATGGGTAATGCACAGGAGAAATTCTAAGCGAATCTTCTCCCTTTATTCTCTCTGCCAAACTTCCTCTAAATATAAGTTAATCAGCAAATGGAAATTCCTTACGTAAAGACTTCCAAATAAAGGGGCAGTCTTTTCAGACCCTTCGTGCAGAGTTACCTTTGCGTGACCCCTTTCTGGGAGCAACAATTTTTTTGTGTTATTTTTATGACTAGGCCCTTTTTTAAATCATTTTTATTAATATGCTTCTAGCGTTTGATTTTTTTTCTCGCTGCAGTATACTGGGGTTTCGTTCACGGTAAAATGGAAATATATGTACTACTTTTGTTTATTATTTTTCCCACAATGCAACTTTAAATAGGTATTACGTACTAGGGATTAAATATATAGCCATAAAACATTTAAAATGTAGATAGTGTGCAGAAAATTAGACGTACTTTTTATCTCGTAGTAGTAAAAGAAATTCAAAAATATATTCATTAATTTTGATTAAATAAGTTTAATATCTTCCATTCATACTTAGTTTGAAAATGGTTGTTTATTAGTCTTCCAAGATTTTAATTGCATTTCCTTACACAAAAAAAGGTCCTATTCTCAGGGTTGACTTTTTCTGATATTTAAATGAATTTTTAACCCTCTGACGTACTATTCTATTAGCACCCGATGTAGCATTTATTTGAAAATGCGGCTCATAATAGGTCCTCAATGAATTTAAGGCACATTAACTCTTTTGTTTATCGCCTGCGAATTTGTGAAATTTTATATAATTAGTACGAGTAGATGTGACATATCGAAGAAAATGTGGCTGATAAATGATATCTATTCATAGGAATTGGTGAAAGGTCCCTTTTGACTGGGAGCGGATAGGTAATGAGCCAATTTCTCTGGAGATCGATTAATTACTTCATTGATTTACCTGATTAATTAGGTCGAGTGAATGAGGTCGAAATTTTGTATTGTGAAACGACAGCGTTCAGAAAGCTCGAATGCTGCAATGGTACTGTTTTCATCCCAAGCAATGATCCTTTAGCTCAGTGGTATGTCGCCTCCATTTCTTTTCTAACCTCCTTGGAATTATTAACATGTTCATCATGATGAGCAACCGTTGTCACCCATGCGCTCTTTTCTTCACTCTTCTGTCCCTTCTGCCCTTGTTGGTTGGCGCTGCGATGCGTGTTCAGCTGACTGCGGTAGTTCCCACGTCCTCAGACGTGATTTCCCCTACCGGCTCCTTATCGGACTCGTGATGATCGCCATGTGCCTCTACTGCTTGCCGATGGTCCGCCAAATCTGCATTCTCTCCGTATATGACCAATTTTGCCACATTGAAAGCACGTTCGGTCCTGTCTGATTTTGTCCACCATGAAAGCATTGGATTTCCTTCCAAAAGCTTCCTCTTTTTGATGCTTCAACTTAACCATTTTAATTTTTCTCTTTACGTAGTCTGCAGTGTGATCTTCCTCTTTTAACATATCAATTAAATTGCCAATGTAACTGTAAGATTCTGGCAATGTATTTAACATGCAATTTAACTTCTCTTTTTCGGTCACACTCGCACCCGAATTTTTCAGCTCATTGACCGTCTTTTCGAAATCGCTGAAAAATGTTATAAAGTCACTGTAATCCTTTAGCCTCAGTTTTTCTAAATTGTTTCGGTACACACTTTGTAAGGCCGTTGACTCTTTTAGGTATAAGCTATCAAACTTCTTCATTATCTCATACGCTGTTGATTTATCACACACGAATTCTAGCTGTCTATTCGATATAGCACTATATATATAATTTATCACTTTCAGATCGTTTTCATCCCAGTCACTACTATCTGTGGTTAACTTGGGCCTTTGTATTACTTCTTCGCATTTTTGCTTTCTCAGAAGTATCGTTATTCTATTTTTCCACATGCTATAGTCTTCTCCATCAAACACCGGAATCGTAACTTCATTTTTTGCCATTTTTTATCCCGAATGTTCCTTCGTATACGAGAAAGGTGAAAAAAGGCACTTAAAAGATTCTCTTACTTACGAATATAGAGCTTATGTACAAGCCATGCTCTTACGTAACGGCACTCACAAAGCACGTTGCACATTTTCTAACAACCACAGATTCACTACGTATTTCCTACAATAATTCCAATAATATTTCCAACAATAACCACGATTTATTACCATGTTGAGATGTGGAAATAAATCAAAGTTCCAGTCTTTCAATTGTATCAACTTAGGCTTTATTGCCTATTCGCACTTCCATCCGAAATGGCTGACATCAGGTGGTCAAATTCGTAGGCTTTCGATAGGGGATAGCGAGGACGAGCAAGATCTGCGTTTTCAGCTACTTTAAAGGCCGTTATACACGATGAAAGATTTTGTACGTGAAAAGAATGTGCGTGATATTGTAGATTTGTTTCAACGAAATTAGAGCAGGTTCTATTTTACGTTCAGGCATTGAGACATTCGCACAAGCGTTCATACAATTTGCCACTTTACATGATACATTTTGCCTCATGCAAGAGTTCACGGAAGAGTTTGTACAAACAAATGTACCGCGTAAAACGGCCTTAAGCCAAGGTGTTCTCGGTAAGAGGCTATATCTTCTTTCTTTGTAAAGATTTGGTGGATTTTGAAACTGCCATCCTAAAATTATTGGGCTCCTTGTGTAATTTTTGACCGCTCAAGTTGATTTATTTTCTCGGACACTTATATAAATACCGTCAAAGTGAATACGGGTATAGAAGCAAGAAAACGTTTATAAGTCAAGAAAAATATGCTCAGTCCCACAGAGCAAAAATAGCACCAGAGCACAAAGCATCAACGTGGATTTGAAGAGGCAGGCTGCATCAAAATTATCTGAATCAACTGAAATGGTGAACTCGAGGTCTTCACTAACAAAATTCAATTTCAAGAATCACTGATTTCTCTCAGCAGACCATGTAGAGAACGAGAAAAAAAAGGCTTTTTAAAGGCGGAGAGTGGTTTATCTCGCGCGAAAATTAGCTATTATACAACAAACGTGTATGGAGGCTGGTCTTGCGAGGAATGACAAGTGGAGTGAAAAAGTTATTTGTCGGCAGTCCTCCATAAATGATTTGGTCTCCGAGGAAGTTATTTACGATGATAAATTTTGTGTGAATTTTATTAGGCCTCTATACCTGACTAAAGAAACCAAAAAAATCCGACACTACATATCCAGAGGAATGGAAGAAATGTATTCGTGCATGGAAGAAATCAGTAACTGCCAGTTTTCCATGGACGAATTAATGGCCGCAGTGACTGGGAAAAAATATAATTAGGCAGAAAATCCAGAGTTAAGTATTCGATACTAACACATACCCACCTGTATCAAACAAAGAAATGTATCACTATTGCACCCGCCATTACCTCTGTGCTTAGACCGCGGACGTTCCTGTCCTCAATATTAAGTAGCCTCTCCCTACTACTTCACAGACGATTTGCATCTAAACTCGCAAAGTTTGGGATTTTGTTCATCTTACTATGAAGTCCAAGATTGAGAAATGTATGATCCATGCTCAACCAGTCTTGAAAGCACGATCATTTAATATTTTTGTTTTTGACAATGCTGATATTTAAGTAGGTAACATTGAATACTTTTCACTCTGTGGGTAGTGGCATTGTTGGAAGCGAGCTAACACTTGTGAAACACCCTTTTTGTTGGCCACGAAACGGCAATGAATGCACCCCTCTGTAATTTCTTATTCTGACGCTCACGATAGCTTTATATATAAGATATAAACATAGATAAACGGGATAGAGTGATGGGCGGTTGTGTATGAGCATCGCGGACATCCTGCCGATGACGTGCTATCTAAACCAAGAATTAACGCTATCTAGTCTACGGGCTTAATTGATTTGTTATATTCTTTGAAATATAATTGTTCTTGTTAAAGTAAAACCCAGCTTAAGGGCGTTGTTATTTCATTTTGCCTCGACTCCGTCTCCTGCCTCTTGTCAATTCAATCGCGACGATGAACTTCGATTGAGTTTCGTCGCACGGTTTCCTTGCGAAATTTCGGAATTTCCCAAGAAATTTCGAACTGCTGTAACTTTTGACCATTTGAAGGTAAACTATTAAATGATGTTCCACAGATTACTATGAGCATCGTAGTAGCCTATATTGTGGGTCAACTACTGTAGAATACGGAAACAGCTTACCGAACTTCCTTGTAGAAAGTGGAAAAAATGACTTGTAGCCAACTTTTTTTGATTTGGGACCAATGTGCGGCAGCACGTACTTCAACATGGTTGCATATAGTGTGAAAAAAGTGAGTAGAAAAAGCCTACTGTATATTTAGTTCATTAAAAACACTTTATTACAATTTATGTATATTAACACACCATAAAGCTATATTAACAATATACAACCCTAGAAAACGAGAAAGAGCGATGTGCGGTTTTCTTACCAGAGTCCGGAATTTCTCCGGACATTTCAAATTATTGTAACTATTGACCAGTTGAAGAAAACATATTACATTACGTCTCATTTTAAAGTTAATATAATTCTCTACAACTAGGCTCCTGAAGAGTTTGCTGTAAAAGTAAAGGCTGAGCCGCTAGAAGGAAATTTTTGTCAAAAAACGGGAGGAAATTGAGCGTTTTTCAAATATTTACAATTTTCGCTAGCTACTATCTCGATAACTATGAGGAAAATAAATAGATGTATAAGAAGCTATTTTGTAGTACAGTTAAATAGCTTTAATTTTTGATTCAGTAATATTTTCGCTACCACGCACCGTTTTCAAGATATGAGCAAAAAACAAAAAAAGTGACCTTCTGCGCCTCCCCCTCCCTCCTGCTCACCTCCTAGGTCCGCAGACTTTTAGTATGTTTACCACGTTTACCACCTATGACCTCTAAACACATTCCTGAAGTTTGGTCCCTGTCCTCTCCCATGTCTTTTACAACTCCTTTTTGACTGGAATAAGAGTAATTCAAGGCGTTCGTATGTCGTATTGACATCAATCTCCTCTGTATCCGCCATGGCACCAATTATACCAGTCTCTATACAATAGTAAATGTATAACATACTTAACAGCTGGAGTGATAACGTGATTCACGTCACCCGGTTTTCCTTAAATGCTATTTTACAAGACATTTAGTTCAGCATTCACTGTTTTCTAAAATCAGCAATGGAAATTTGGAACCAAATTTGGATTTTAAATTGATTTCGATTTCCCGGAGCTTGTTCACACGATGGTCATTTCAGCAGAGTTCTCTGTATGACATTCATAGCACTACTCCCTCAACTAGTAGTTTATAAAAGCAATCCAGAGGTCTCTGGATTTCCGTGCGCAGTGGCCCTGTCCGGGCATTTCCTGAACTATGCAACTTTAATATCTTAACAACACCATATTGTTTTGACAGAGGTACTGCTGAAAAATAATTCTAAGCCATAGTTATTAGATAATTGAAGAACCGATAGTTACAAAATGATGGATTCTAGCTCCACGCCCGGCATTCTCTCGAAACACACGGCTTGTTTGCTTACCCTTGATTAGATCCAAGAATCAGGTGGAGAATAAGCATCCAACACATTTCTGTTTTCAGCGCTTATAGATAGCTAGATATTTGACTCTCTCACGGAATAAGATGGCACCCTTTACACGGTACGATTTTAAGGATGCTGAATCCAGTTCAATTTTCAGCACTGAAGTAAGCATAGCGTAAAAGGACCATAATGCCAACTCGAAGTTTTTCTTCCCACTTTCTCCATTCCCCAGACATACTCTTCCATAACTAGCCCACTTAACACTGTCAGAGGCGAAGGTAACACCATTCTGTTACCTTCCACAATTAACGAATCAACTTTTGTTTATGGTAAAGAAAACTGCTGCAGGAGATGGTGAAAATGGGGGAGAAGGACGAACATGCAAGAGGGACGGACACAAAGAGCGGCCCTTTTTTTCCATGCTTGTATCTCCGTTCCCACCCAACTCCCCTTACGCGGGACGACGGACCCTTAGTCTCCATTTCAGGGACGCCTCCCTTGTTCTGGAAAGTTAAAAAAAATCAAATTTATTTTAAATGAAAAAAATAAAGACCCATGTGTGGTTTCTTCTTTATTCCTTTACGAGAGAATTAGCGCGAGAGAGCTGCAGAGGAGGAGGTCTAAAACCTCCATCTTGCTTCCCTTATGTCTCCTCATGCAACGCCGGAGTTACACAAGCTCTGGGGCTAGGCGGATTAGTGTTTTTAGGGTAGGGATGGAGGGGGGAGTAAAACCCAGAACGCTGATTCCAAGTCCTCTGATCTTTCCCCAAAAGAGAGAAAATCCCGCAGATTTTGAAGTTTGGAGGACTTTAAATACAGTACATGTGGTGTGCCGCCTGACGGCTTGTGATATAAACAACCACGGTCAACGTTAAAGGCCTGGTTTTTTTTTATTAATTCTTTTTCATCTTTTAAGCCAAGGAGGGAGTGCTTTGATTTCTGAGATAGGCCAAGAAATACTTCTAGCGAATACTCTTGTTCCTGTAGGAATAGCACCATGCCGTTAATGTTTTAGAAGTTTTCACCTAGCTCTGACCGGCTACCGAGAAGATTACTCTAACAAGACGATTTTTCATTTAGGGCAATGGATGAGAAATAAATCACAGTTTTAAACTATTGCAATTTCAAATAAATGGCCGCGAAGTAGTTTAACGGAGTCACCCGCTTAATTCCTTCCAAGATAATAGCGTAGTTGAGGATTCAAACCTACGACCAATACAGCACCAGTTTGCGAAGGCCTATTGTTGAGACATACATGACGTAATCACTACGCCATCATGGGTGATTAGTATATGACGCGATTTTCAATTAATGCTTTCGATGTCATATTGTTCGATGCTGAGCGTCAATTATTTCATGATTAAGCCTTTAGAACTAAAAATTTTAAACTAGCTAATGAACACATAGGCACTCAGAAATTAGCAGAGACGAGTTAAATTCCGAGTACCAACATTGTAGGTATGCTGTACATCAAAACATTAATGCAGCGTCGTAATGGATACAAGCATACGCTTAATTACATACGAAAACACTTAAAAATATTTTAAATGCCTTTTTTCTATAAAATGTACTGATTTGGATTAAAAAGCAATGGAAGACCATCATCTTGGATTCTTCGGTCAAGTGATTAACTTTCACAGACGACATTGAACAAGTTCTCTAATTTTCTAAAACTCTCAACTACGCATTTATCTTCAACGGACTTTGGCGACCTCACAATTGTGTGAAATTCTCAGTGAAAAAATTACTCGCTTGTAGTCGGATTCTAACGCAGGTCCCTCTATATCACGCCAAGTGCCCTAACTACATCTCCTCAGTTCTTGAGCTTGTCTACACCGACCAGCAAGGTGTTCAAAGTTTGATTTACCGCGTGGATGGTGGCACTAGGGGCCAGAGCACGGGTACTACTCTTATGTCATTCAATGCATGGTACCTCGTGAGGAAACCTCGCTCCTTGAAACCGCCATGAAAATTACAGTGGAAGAGGACGCCTGTGTACCTAAACTGATAAGAGCATTCTGCACTATTTTTAAGGATCTAGGTTTGAATTCTCTTCCAGACGAATGATTTTTCACTGTGAGTTTTACACGTTTGTATGTTACAATTGGTTTGAATGGGAATGTAACAAATACTGATTCGCTCGAAGGGAAAGCTGTCGCATTAATCACTGTCGCTGTCGTTTATTAATCACTAAGCAAAGTCGAAAGCATTAATCGCTGTCGATATCTCGAAAGTTGAGCTTTTCCTTCGAAAATCCATCGGAATACCCAAAAATGGCGTCACCATGGCTGACAAATTGGAATGACACCGTGTTACGCTAAGATTCAAAGAAATGCTGATATTTGTAATCAGTTATCAGTGGAAGAACCTTGTCATCGAGTCCACTTAAATGTAAGCATTTGTTCAGGATGTCGTCGGGAAAATAAGAGAAAAAAGAAAACTAAACTTCCTGATCCCCAAACGCCCAATCCTCGGCAAGGTTTCCTTCTACCCTGTGCCTCTATTAATTCTTCTTAACCTTTCTAACTAACGCACCTATCTCTTACGGCGAAAATGACTAAAACTATCGCTGACCACCTGTGCTGAACAAGAAAAGAGATCAATATGAAAAAAACATTATTTCATAATATTTTTTTTGTTGTTTATTAACCGATGTTTCGCACAATAATTGTACAGATTAGTTATTTTGAAATGAATTTTCACTTCTTTTTGGGAAGAATGAAGTAACATTTTCGCCAGGTTGTTAATGTTTTCATGTATGCGTTTATTATTATAGAGAGTTGGTCAGGTTTTGTTATCTCATCTTTCTTTTGCCAAAGTTTCGCTTTTTAAGAAAATCCTCATCAGTGTTACAACACAATGGAAGGAAAACAGTTATTACAACTTATAATTATACAAAGATAAATGAGTTTACACACACAAATGTAGTACCTTAAGGTGAGAACAAATTTCCTGCTATGACAATGGTAACAAAGATTTCCTCTTGGTGACAAAATCAACATCAATAAAAAAAGAAAGCCAAAATGGAAACCCATGCTAAATGTTAATGTTTTCATGTCATTTATCTCTGTAAATAGCCGTAATATTATCATAACCTGTTTTTAGAAACTTGCGTCCAATGCTATGATTTACTTTCATGCTAGTGAATGATAATTGATGAAAGTTTCATGCTTATGGATATTAATTCCCAGTGCACAACCTTCCTCTAATCTTAGCGGCGGTGATCTCCGATAAAAATACCTTCGATTATACAAACTATACCCATAAACGTAAACGAGATATATCCGCAATATGCGTCCGCAGACGTTTTACGCTGGCTCAAATAGTGGGTGCCCGAAATTAAGTAAGAGATAACGAATACCAAATCCATTGATCTTATTTACTGAACTAAAAATACTTGCTATTTTTCACCAATTACACTAGGAAGGGCGATTTATTTTGTAACTGGGGATTACCCGCAATCCCCTTTCGAATTATCACATCTGAAAACACGGAGTGATACTGGAAACTTGAAACACGGTTAAAACTGTTGATGATGACTGATTATTATTAGACCATGTCCCAAACGAGCCTCTTTGGTCACAAACACATGTCATTAATGAACAATGATTCGTCATATTCAACGTGATGTGCTTTAAATATATAAAGATTTTGTTTTTTACCTCGATAAATTTCATATACATATCATGATAGTATCTTCTAGTAGAACAATTCGTAAATATTGCTTGAAATTGCTTATTTATGCACAAAATGTTGTTTCACAATTTTGTACCATTATAGAAGGTTATCATAATTAATTATCAGTCTAGTGTTTGTTTGTCGTTCCCATCGGACGTAAAATTAACCCTATGACAAGATGACGATCGTGAAATGTGGGAAACCTTTACTCTGAAAACCTTTGCGAAGATAGCATGTTTTTAAGATAAAGAGCTTATTCTTCCTGACCGCGCATTGACAAGGTGATTAAAGGGATAAGTTCAAACATCTGTTGCCTCGAGAAAACAGGATGGCGCTTTTCGCGGGATAACATCTCATCATCCTGAAACAAACAATGTGATTAATGTGTGAGATGTCACCTGAAGATAATGTCTAACGCTTGAACCGAGGATAATCGGTAATTATTGGATGCCCATGGGTTAAGACCAAGTATGTTGGGAATTTGTCTGTACTTTAATGAATGTTCGATTTCTGACTGCAGGCATCTTTACCGAATGTCTTCGAAACTGAAGTGAAAATGTCTGTAGATCATACATACAGGATGGAATATTTAAAGAGGGTCATAGAGTTGTACGACCTTCCTTAAGATAAAAAATTTGATGATGCGGTGATATGATTTTTATATAAAAATGTCGAATCTCCAACTGCCTGAGCCGCTTCTCCGTTCTGTGTCCATCCTATCCTCTTCTTGTACATGTGTTCTTCCGATCCTCCTGAAGCCATTACCTCATCGATATCATTTCTCCTCCTCTCCTTATTCTATGTGTCCCTCCCTTTCTTTTCTTTGGGGGGTATCCATTCTTAAATTTTCTTTCGCGATATTGGGTCATTCGTCATTATTACGTGCCCATTATTGATATATTTCAGCATTTTTTGTTCTTTTCCCCCGGACATTACTGATAATTACGGAGAGCTTGGTGTATCTTATTTATTTTTTGGTATTATCAACGACTTACTTTAATGTGTTTCATCTCGAATTATTTTTATTTCTACCCAGCAGACTCCGAGAGTGGGAACTTCACCTAAGGCATTTTTGAAAAACTATGCCGAAATTTCAAAATTTTGAGCGATATGCGGCTTCCTTTCGTTTCGTCTTTCCTTCATTCATTTAAAACAATGTTTAAAACAATTTATATTGTATCCAAATGGATCAACTCAGGGGTTTTCCCAAAAACTTGAATTTCGATAAATAAGGGCCACCCATGGCTAACAGAGGGGATTCTCAACGGAGACGAAATTGGGTGCGAAAGTTACGTTTTGGGGATAGAAAAAGTCAAAGGATTACACTTAGATTTTCCTCAAAACTGGAAACCTATGCAGACACCCCTATCTTTTAAAATGCCGCGCAAATTATTTTTCGAGCACTAATTATGGATTAGAAAAAGTTTAATTGCTTAAAATTGAGGATCAAAAACAACTACTCTTCTTCATGCAAAAATGTGTTCTAAAATACCAAGTTATTCCTTTACATTACAATTTCTGAAACGGTTGAATGCTGTTGCAGTTGAGTGCCTAAAATAATAATTAAGGAAATAATAGATTCAGCATAATTATTTTGATAAGTTCAGTATAATATTTTCAAAATTATTCTGCGTAAAATTTAAAAATGTAATTTAGTGATATCAACCGAGCATTAAACCTCTAGCTGATGTAAGAAGCATCAAGCACTAGGAACCAATAATGTAAAGAGAGTATATGTAAAGTATTTTATTGTTTAAAATTTCATGGGGGCGATTAGGAAAAATACTGACTAAGAATTTTGTGGAGTAATAGTTGAAAAATAAAAGGTTTGAGAAACCCTGGCCTAAAGTAACGAAGATTTGGGTAATAACAAGCCCCAGCGGTGGATCAAACCTGCCTTCCACGGGCGTAGAGGTTTCCCGCAGTTTTGGAGAAAGCCTTCCCTTTCCAGCGCATTTCTCCTCGCTAGATGAACTGCCCAAACTAATCGCACAAGTGAAAGAGAGAGACAAAGGAGACAGAGGAAGAGGGCCATGCAGTCGGAATTCTCCCTTCGCGGTTTTAAGCTCTGGCTTTACGGAGAGTAGGAATCGTTTCTTTCCCCAGCCACAAAGTGTCTCAGCATTACGGTGAAGGAAACTTCAACCAGAACTCCTCCCACGACTCTGGGATAATGCGACCTCGGGAAATGGCTGGAGAGGAAGGTTTATATATATATATATATATATATATATATATATATATATATATATATATATATATATATATATATATATATAAAGAAAAGCAACCAAACCCAGAAAAACCTCCACGGGAGCTTAGTACCCAGCGCTCCCTTTATTTCTCATTCCCAAAGGCTCGAAATAAAAAGGAGCCGTTGGAAGATAGGGTGGGGATAAAACATTTCTCCTCCATCCAACTTCAGATTTATCCTCTAGCAGTCCCGAACCAGGTTTCATCCCCACACTCTCACACACGTCTCTCTCCGCGGATGTACTGACCTCTAATTCCTTTTGCTGGAACCCTGTGGAGTAAGCAGGCCCTTCCCATATCTGCCATAAAATCGGTAGCATCGTGGTTTTAAGGAAAGGGGGGTTGCGTGAGGGAGATAGGGAAAGGAATCCCACTCAGGCCAGTAGTAATCTGATTAGTGTATGAAAAGACTTGGGTATCTTCAGCACCGTATTTATTTTTTTCTCATTTCTTTGTTCTCACCTACGAGTTACAAGAATTGATGATTCTCATCATGGACACAACAATAATCAATGTCGTTAACTTTCATGATTATGTGAGAACATGGAAACCGGTTGGTAAACAAATTAATAATGGATAATAAGTGATTATGAAAACTTTTAAAATATTTTCCTCGTGTTTTCGAGACATTGTTCAAAGTAAGACTAACAACAAAAGCCAAAGTTTCGTCTGTGTTTACAGACAACTAAATGGCTACATGTAAAGTTTAATGAGCATAAGTAAATGGTCGCAAAAGATAAATCACATGGTATAATATAATATATAAATACTTACCTTGGAATGGATCAAATTATTTTCAAACAAACATGTGGATATAAAACCCAAAGTATTTAATTGAAGATGAAAAAGAACTTGCATCTCATTATAAGCCAAAATATTCATTGATTCTAAAACCGTGGAAATTGACAGATACATCATTATAAACAACGGTAATAAACTGTGAGAAAATAATTAGGGCTCACGAATTATTTTTTACTATCAATGGTGTGACAGTACATTCTGCTCACATTGTCCATATTTTAACTATACGTATTCTAATTTTTATTTACTTGTATTTTAACTATATTTTCGTATATAATGCTCAGATGATGTCTACAAATAAAGAAAAATGTTGTCTTTGGTTAAATAGTTTTATTGTGACCAAAATCTCGATAGCAATACGAAGATATTTTTTTTTATTTGTGTGGAATATGACAGTGTTTTCCGCATTTAAATTTAAAAGACAGCTTTTGAATTAAATTCAGTTCAAACGGAATGGCGTGTTTTCTTTTGTCCAACCATGCCACTCATTACCATCGATCATTATCTCATCTTTCACCCATAATTTTGGATAACTGCTACCCTCCAATCTTCCCTAACCCTTGCTAATTCCTTTATTTGCCTGTATCCCTCCATTATTGAAAGCAGTTGAGTTTTACCAAATTTTAACTTTCAGGGAGATGATTGCGCAAACATTTACAGTGGAAAAAATCATTCCAAGTCAAAAAATATTTTATCCTGCGTGAATTTCGCCCGTTTGAAGCTTTTTTCCCAGACATCTCTTTAATTTCCCTCAGTAACTGTTCCTTTGTCTTCCCCGTAGGACATTCCTTCATATTTTCTCTTCCAACATATTTCAAATCATGTCATTAGTATTTTTTGATTGGCACAGTCGCGGCAGACCCTCCTTAAACATTTCCTCCCAATCGTATACAGTGTCCTAACAGTGCATGCGGTGTCTATGGAGCCGTGAGACTCACTTGATGCTAAGCATGCTAATTGCAGCGTCACGTTCGCTCATAAGGACCCATTCTTGTTAGTAGTGTTACTCACCTCTCCCAACGGATTGAATGGAAGGTGTCTGTATACGGATATCGGAGACAAAAGACTAGTGCCGACCGTTTATAGGAGCGTGCCACCTGGCTTCTCATGCGCAGTTCCCCGGAAGAGTGTATGGGAACGGTTTTTGACGTCATAAAAACAAAAAAGAGCGGGAAGCGTCTATTTGATCGCCTCCGTATCGATCAGGCTTTGCTGCATTTTTCAATGATGGACTCCTTTCTAACTCGGCGGCCATCCGGCGGTTGCCTCCATTTCTGAGTTTTTTTATCCGTCTATGATTTCATCGCTAGCCGGTGTGGATCCGTAATTGAATTTTTGAAAACTTATTGGTTTTAAGGTCAGTACCGTTGTGTTCTACTTCCTCATTTTCATTGCAAGGGATGAACTCCTGTCTTTCGTTCACTCTTTCTGTGTGGTAATCATTTTGGTTGGGTAAGAGCTATAACTGGTGACCATAAAGTGATAAATTGTTCAATGTGCTACTGATAGTTGTCCGCAGAAAGAGTTACCTAATATTTTAGATTCTTCTGACATGAAAGCCATTTCATCGTGAGATGAAATGATTTTCATGCCAGCGTCATTCAAGTGCAGTGTAACTCTGAAGTATTCCATCTGAGGTATAGATTACAGTAGCCAATTATTATGCAGTGGTTTATGAAAGGTCAAATTGAGCTTGTGTTCAAAATGCCAAGGATATATTTGCATCATCCAAGTCTATTTTTATCCGTATTTCGCAAGGCTTTTTTCTGCGGCTTAGGGAGCTATCACTCTAAAAGCTACCTATAATTTCAGGTTATTCAATGCCTTATTCATGAGTGGGCAAATGGCTTTTTTCCGTTCTTCACTATCCTGCCTTTTCGCTGGAATAAGTTTTAACTATTTTTAATTACACGATTTAATTCCGTGAGTATACGCAGAGTAATTACTCTGCACGTGGCGCTTATCCCACAGAGTAAATTACTCAGTGGAAAAACTGGGACTTATATTCCTTTCGTGGGCACCATTGAAGACGAACATATATATTATGTAACATGTGGGAAATAATGATGATTAGATTTTCCGAAAGTGAAGCACATTCAAGAATTTGGTGAAAAACGTGGTACTGCATTTGCCACGGTATGTGCTGGAAAATAGCACTTAGAAAAAATTAGTTGAAGAGCTTGCACGGTCTATTTTATTTTCACGGTCACGGTTTTTATTTGCAACCGTCTCTCTCCACATTAGTAGTAGTCATTCATGAGTTGTTATAACGCACTTCAAAATGAAATGGAGCCTTGGGTGTCATAGAGCTCCGAACTGCGTAGATTGAATATTTAGATGTAGGAATATGTTCAAATTTTTAGGAAGCGGAACTCTGTAATATATTACTCTGAGGACCTACGTTGAGTAGATCTATTCTCCAGGCTTCGGCGATATATGTTAATTTCGCTCATTTTGCCATCGGGCACCATCGCGTTTTGATACTTTGTTGACAACGGTTAACCTATTGTTCAGAGAAATTACTCAGTGGGTGGCATGAAGCGTTTTGCCGCTCTACTGGTTATGAAATTCATAATCGGTACTCCAGAGTTTGTCAATAAAAAAAGCCGACTCAGCTGCAAGCATTGATTTATTTTGTAATTGCAATGAAAGAATAGATCTGTGCACCATCAGCATAGTATCTATAAAACAACGTCCCAGTTTTGGTTTCGTGTTGCGGTGTTGGGACAGCAGAATACGATAACTCTAATTATATGTATTTTTACTATTATTTTTTACCACGATGGTTTATTATTTGCAAACGTCGTTATTGAATTAATTCCAAAAAGACGTACGTGTTTTTTATTTTCTCTTAGAAGACGCCCCAAAACATTATAAATGAATTCTGATTTAAATAGCAGGCATTGACCTTTTATTTTACCACACATTGTTTCTAAAATTTAGGCGCGTTTTTTTAAACAAAAGAAAATAAAACATGTCCATCGTCTTTAGGCGCTCATTCAACAGCAACCTAGAGACACCTCCACGGATGTAAGACGAAACGCCGTCTACGAAGTAACAAAAATTAATGACATTACCTGATAATACAATGAAGCTAATTGAGTATTCCTCTTTTTTTAGGAACTCGGAAATTTTAGGAACTCGGAAATTTTAGGAACTCGGAAATTTTAGGAACACTTAAAATTAAGGATCGCTTTCAAATATTCACATTTTAGGTTGCTCTTTTGCACATGTAGTCATGAACTTTAGTCATATTTTGTATTCAGCTTTGTCTTACAATTTTTACGAGATTTATTAAGATTATCAAATGTTTAACCTCATTTTACCAAATTAGGTTCTCCGCAAAGCTTGTTTGGGAATCAATTAATGCTCCGTGGGAAAAAAATTAATTTTTGCACGCTTCATACCGTGAATTAACAAAACTAGAGGTTCAACTCGCGCTGCGCGCTTTGAACCTCTACCCTCGCAGTAGCGGTGCCCCCGGAATGGTCTGGGAGGTTTAAGTATAGTCGATCGAATGGTTTGGGTGTAAGTTGGTTGTTGTAATATGTTTATGGTTAACCGTCTGGGTGGTTTAAAAATTGAATTGGTCCTTTTGAGCTCTTGGAAATATTTTTGGTGGGGATAAAAGTGAATGTCTTAATTGAAATTGATGAAAAACGGAATCGATTGGGCATAGGATAGCTGTTGTTAATTTTATAATGGTGGTTTGATAGGTTGATATAATATATTTTCAAAATAATGTGCTCATATAGCAACAAACATTAATATATTCCCGAAAATAAATTAACATCTAAATGTGAACCTCGAATGATAGGCATCAACTACCTTATATTCAGTTAACAATAACGGAAACAAAAAATCATCCCTTATCTAAAGTATATATTAAAAACATAAAAAAAATTTAGTTGTCAAAATTAGTCAACTGCCAATGTCAAATTAGACTCTTCCAGCCGCCTGCTCATCAACTCGTTTGGTGCGAGCGGTTTCGCTTTCCTGTGATCGTTGCTCCGCATGTCGAATTCTATCACGATCCAGCGTTTATCACGTTCCATAGGTGTTCTATTGTCACGCAATGATTGAACACGTTGTGAATATTGCTGAGCCATTCGGCACGCTCAATGTCAGTCTCATTGTCCCGTCGATCTTGATCCCTATGAGACATCATACTGAGACGCTACTGTCGCTCAACCTCAGACTCTTTGTCACGACGTAATCTAACATATATTCATATATTCCTAAGACGTTCTTTTCTATCTTCTTCAGATTCAAATAAACGACTATTTCTAGAACGTCCGGCCACTTCATCTAAACTTTGTCGTATTTACTCGGGGGATTTGGTCCTAGAAATGTTATTTACACGTTTCGTAGGTTTACTTTAAAGGCAAACTACAATCTCTTTGGACGTTCCATGGGCGATTAAGACATTCACGCACTGATGTTTTCACACTGTCACTCGGCTTATTAATGTTGCATGAATTAGAAATATTTTGTGAAAAATCCTGTTTTGGATTTTGTCGTCCCATTTTCGTTCCTTTTCGTGGAGTTTCACTGGACACGTTATCTCATCCTTCCGACGTACGTTTATCAGCCAAACATTATTAAAATTGATGTATTTCACCTGCTATCAATTACATATTTATAACATAAATGTTTATACTTACGAAACAACAACAAATCAACCAGTAAGACTGATTGAAAACGCTGTCAAAATTTCTGTGAAATAAAAACAATGTTAATATATTTTAAATCAATACGCGACCAATAGCGTCTATACACGAATGATTTGTTTCGTTATTTCAAGCAATGAAAAAAACTAATTCTACTTTCTTCAACTTCTTCCACTTCGTCAATGCACCTTTTGTCCCTTTACCAAAAACATAAACACGTTTATTTACTTAGCAATGTTAACAAATTTGTAATTGGTGCTTTCCTGGCGCACGATGTTAATGAATTCTTAACGGGTTTCCTACCAGGTGAGATGTTCAGCTACAGTCGACGTTTCAATGGCTAACTCTACCATTTTCCTCACGGCATTGAGTCCTTAACTCCCTATTATTACACTTTTTGATCGGTTGACGAAAATAAAAATACGCCTAAGCAATGCGCCCATCTTTCCTCTTTTGAACGACACCACCCCCGCTTCCATCTGACCCGTATCTTCGGAGATTACCCCAAATTAATGGACCAACCCCGAGCATTGCAAACATACATTGTTACAGACGAAAACCACGAACTAATAAGGAAGGTCTGTTAATAGTATAATTCTTTCTCAGGAATTTGCAAGCCCCGAACTTTTTTCCCTCATGCTCACCACTTATTTGTTATTAGGGACTTATACAGTTAAAAAAAAGTAATTGTGAATGAGAATTTAGCCTAAACATTTGCTTTACTAGTCAAAATATGTTTTCGATAAGTCAGAATTACTGTTTTGGAAACTATGTGCAGGTGTGATGACTAGGAAATTTTAGTTCCTTGCTTGTATAATACATTGGAGCTCTTATTTGTTGTTTGCCAATTAATTATGACCCTAAAATAAATTTTAGGATACTGTTCTTTACACTCATGCTGAGGAAGATAAAATATGAATTCTCCTCAGGTTTTTCACCATTAATTCGTGGTCGAGACCTAAGAATAATAGGCCAACAGGAAGGAGCCGATTTTTCTTCAGAGCGATAGTGGCGGAGCTCAGTTTGTTGGGAAACTTTATGCCCCTCAAGGAAGAAAACCAAGGAGCATGCGTGGTATATTTATTATTGCCTATTATAGTCTATTATGGTTTCTTTAAAATACCGATCAATATCGGGTATTTTCACCTGGAAAAATAAATATTTTGACCTGGATAACCTTGAAGTATTTTCTAGTATTCAATACGATCATGATCATTATAGTGCTGCACGTTTTCCACTTCAAATGGAATAATGTGAATTTCTGGCAACAAAACCCTCTAGTGCATCCTCAACGAAGCGTTTCTCTCGATCGAGGAAACCGTGACGTCAAAAAAAACAACCTGTGTCCCCCAAGAGCACCTCGTTGCCCTTTTTGCCTTCTTCCGCCCACACGAGTCCAATCTTCGATCTGATTTACAAGCCCCACCCGTGAATAATTTAAACAGAGGGAAGCCTTTGAAAATATCCCTGCCGCACTCCACGGCACGTTCCATAACTCTTGTCACCGACGCTGCTGCTCGGAACAAACGTGGCACATTGGCGCCCGCCACCGGAGAGCGGAGGTATGCGGGGGGGTTGTGCTAGGCATAAAGGGGATAAGAAAGGAGAGGGTTGGGCAAGGAAGCAGTTGGAGGAGGGAGGGAAGATTGCCGGGAAATGGCAAGCTGTCGTTACGCCGAACAGTCCTCACGTGATTGCTTACTTTTTCAACGAGTAGATACGGACGAGAAAACTGCGAGTAAATATTGATTCGTGTCCAATCCAACTGCTTGAATCAAGACACGTGGCATGTGGTGTCATGTTGAATAGATTTTCAGGTTAGTAAAGGGGTGATTTTACAATATGGCACTAAAGATTCGGTATTTAAGCATTTCGGTATTCGGTATTTCGGTATTCGACTGTTGATCGAAGCATGGCGTAATGGGAGAAACTCAAGTAAGTAAACCAACAAATAAGGTAGAGGATGGTTCAAATAGAGATTTTATAGCAATTATTCTCAAGATTTGGCCCATTTGAGTATCCCATTACTAGTTTCCTTAATTACCACAGAGTTTATGATTGATAAACGATTTTAAATTTTCCACAAATAACCTTGTCAATATCAACCTTTAATTGCGACCTAGGTTTTGATAACATTATCAACAGATGTAATAGTCAGAACTATCTGTTTGACAGGAAGCTGAAAAAGGGGAACGGAACTTGATACGCACTTTAAGATGTATTTTCCCCTATGTGTCCATGCTGGCGCTGCGAACATTTTTAGAAGATGTAGGCGATAACAGGCGATTTTGGCATCCTGTTTAACAGCAAGCATTCACTTATTCACTTGAGGATGATGCATGAGGATCGAAACTTTGGTCTTATTTTTTATCCATGGAATTTTAAAATCTTTATTAAAATATAATGTGTGTGATTATCAAAATAACAGTAATGGGAAATTCGACTAATCGAATGCCGAATTCGACTAATCGAATCTTTAGAACAATTGCCATAAATCTGAATTTGAACCATCATTTCCATTGTTTGTTGGTTTAAAGGCACTCTCATAACGCCATCTTTACACCTATATGGGGTTTAAATAGTTAAGCACCACAAGTGGCAATGAAGATAAGTTAGCAACAAACCTAATTTGTATAAACTTCAATACAACAATAAGTTTATCTTGCAAAAGCCCCGTATGACTATGGTCAAACGATCATTTATCTACATAGGGTCCTAATTGTTCTTTGGTTTATCTGAACATATCTCAGAACTGACAGCAAATCTATATTTAATTATAATGCTGAAATATCACTTATAATTGCCGTGATCTTCTGAACCAGAGATATCTCCAGGAGTCATTGCCGAATCAGCCAAGCGCGACCTAAGAGGCAAGTGACAGTCGAACTCCGACGGCTGTTGTGCTTAGTTGCTGATGTGACGGACCTCAAGGTGATATCGAAATGTTTGCTCAGGGGATCGGGTCATGGAACGTAATCGGAAGTCTCTGAGGGTTAGATATAGGGGTTTCGCGCAGGGCTTAGTCGGTTCGAAGGGGTCGGTAATTTTTTTTATCCATTCGAAGGCCGGGGGCAATTAAGGCCACCCTCTCGAGCCAAGACCCCCCCCCCCCCCTCCCCCGCTCCACTCAGTCGCGCGGGGCTGTATCGGCACCGCACCGACGTGCTCCAGATGCGGTCTCGTGTCAAAATTAGCTGGCCCGGCGCCAATGCTGAGGGTGGACGAACGTGTTCACGGGAGCATCGGCTGCTGCGGCCTCGCCCGAAGCTTTCACGGGGAAACGGAGACGTGGTTACCCGTTTAAGGTGGGGAGGGAAGACGTGTTGAGCTAATATTCCACGGCCTAAATTTGTTGTTAAAAATTGATCAAAGTTGGCTGTTGAGAGTTTAATAGATATTCTTCTTCAGTGAAGTTGTATGTTGCTTAAAAATTTAATTGAAACTACAGTTAAGAAAAAGTAAAGATTAGAGACTGATTTTCAATGATGTATTGTTTGAAAAACAACCTCCCTTCCTAGACTTGTCCTTAATCAATGCTTTTTCAATCCTATGATTGGTTGACTCAATCCTCAATTCTTCCTTATCTAATTCAAGTTCCCTTAATGTTCCCTGGTAGTTTTTCTTATGTATATTCCTCTTTATTTGGTCAATGTATTTATCCCTTGGCCTTCTTCTCGAGACTTTTCTCTCTATTTTTCCATCAGTGACATTCCTTATAAACCCATCATGCCTTATAGTGTAAACAGTTTATCTATTTATCTTCTCAGTATAGTGGTACCCTCCTCTCACCATCCCCTCAACGGTTTTGTACCCCATCATTCCCTTAAAGGAGTGTATGTATCCCTGGACATGTGTAAAATAATTCGTAACTGAGGATGACGCCTATGCGTTGACACTAATTGTACCAAATAAACAATTCTGTGAAAGATTTTGTACGAAGTTGCAGGTACATTATCTATCTGGATGGAAAGGAAAACCAAAATGGAATTGCTTGATGTAATGAGTGAGCAGAGAAAATTGCTGTAGAATATTTGGAGGAGGCAGAGTAGGTGGTTGGTAGAGGTAATGAGGGGCGAAGGAATACGGAATGCCGTGATAGAGGGGAGGATGTTGGGTAAGCGGGGAAGGGGTAGAAAGACAATAGGTGCTAATGGACGGGATGACGAGGGGTAGAATGAATGCTGAGATGAGGGAAGGAATTATTTTGGTGGTTAGGGCGCTGAACTTGTAAAAAAAAATTGAAAAAATATTTTTGTCTCGTACATTTAAACCTTCCCTCACCGGTAAATTTCCCAAATAATAAAAATAATGACAATTATTGGCTTTTGACGTGTTACTCCGCTGGCGATATGGACGTGAATGTGATGATAGACCGAGCTGGTTGTGTTTGTAAGAGAGAGAGAGAGTTACATCGAGCACGATGTCTGCGGGAGATAAAACAGCGCGGGGCCCATCCCACCCCGGAAGATAGTGAAGACGTTAGCAGGGATGAATGAGTGGGGTCTGTTTGTGTCTGCGTGGACCAAAATAAAACCGAGGGTTTTTGCTTTCGTGGGAAAAGGGAAAGGAAGGTTTCTGTGGAGATGTTTATGGTGATCTTTGCGTCGTATAATATTTTTTAACTCTCTACTCCTCGGCAAGTGGAGGACATCATTGTTACTCTCTTTGAAAGTTTATTGCGTAATCCTGTTGCGGATACTTTATGCCATCAGTAAAAGCCTATTCTTTTGGTATACGCCTAGGTCATGTGTGAATGAGAATAAGATCCGCGTTGACTCACGTCAGTAATGTTTTTTTCCAAAAGAAATCAAACTGGCATGGCTGTTATATATATATTTATTGCGTAACATGACCGCAACGGCCTCTTATGTAATAAAACGGGAAATGTAGTGCACTATTTATAAAACTTTATTCGGCCATTGGGGAGCTACATTTCCCGTGTTGCAGAGTATTATAAATCCATCAATCAGCAAATCTACTTAATTTTCAGGAATGAATTTATAAAATTGTTTACTGTGAATTTTGACATTAAACGTGTTTTTCAAAGCAGCAAAGATTCTAAATGGGCGAAACAAAATAATTAATATTAAATTTCATATAATGATTCATTCTGCGGCAAAGCTGTTTAACACAACATAACGTTTTTCTTAAAACTATTTTAGAATATTAATAGGCTTTTTGGTAATTATTTGATTATCGCGGATTTTCGTAGTTTCTCCGTTTACTGGATAAATCCCCATGCACTGTCCTTCTTTTCAATATTATCGCTTAGTGCAATCCGTGTAGTCCCTAATATAATCTTAAGCAGAAGCTAACAGTCATCTCAACCTTAAGTGAACCGCAAAACTTTTCATTCGAGTAGCATTTCTTATTGAGTTGAAGTTATTTGCGAATGCTCTTCAATCGTATTCTTCTCTGCTTCCTTATGAATAAATGTGCAGTAGAGTTTAATTTGAAAGTAAAAAACTATGTTTTGTCTTTCCTTTCCTCAGACTGATACGCTTAATCTTATTCCTCTTAGTTTTAAATAGGGGAATAAAAGAGCGTGCATTTATTATTGATATTCAAGCCCCGTTTTCTAAGAGGAAGCTTTTTTGTTCTAGAACTTTTTATTAGCATTTCCTAACTTTTTTAGAGTATTAATATCACAAGAGGAAATAAAAGAATTTATAATGGGTATTTAATTTTTTATATATCTCACAAGGAATAATATCGGACTACAACGAGAGTTTTGGTGCAAGAAATTGTGTACTTCGATAGCTAGTGTTTTACTTTCATTTCGACGTGAATGTGAATCATATGAGTTTATCGAATATTGATTTTTTTTTAAATTTACAGTTCATTAGCCACCTGTGTCTTCATTTCTAAATGCGAAATATTTATGAAGCTTAAAGTAGAATAATCAAGCAAATTCAATATCCAAATGTGTGTGTAAAAATATTTGCGCCATCGACGGAAAACACTATGCAAGTCATAATATATGTAATGGTATTAGTTATTAACCCAGTTGCGATAAGAATGAACACAGTGTCACGTTTTTTGGATGGCATGGTGCTGTCTCGTGATTAGCTTCCTGCTCTTAAAATGATTGCATACCACCGTCCTGAGTTGACATTGGCGCTGAACGTAAATGTATTGTAATTCAGTTTCACTTGTGTATTTTTAAGCGAATGAAAGGCCGTCCGTGTTATTCGTGCAACATTCGTCCAAATCATATTACCTGTCAAAAACAAGTATCTTCCAAAACGTTTTCACACGTTCTGACATCAGGTGCGATAAAGGGAATTTTTAAACGAGAACAGGAAAGTACAACACGTGTACCTACTCTTAGTAAACTCAGAGGGACAACGAATTTCGTGGATTGCAATTGCTGGCACTAGACATGTTTTTAGTCCATTAGTTCAGTTTGACCCATTAACGTTATGTTCATAAACTACAATGGAGTTGCGAAGTTATAACCAGGCATAATATAATATATAACCATGCATCTCTTTTTTTTCATTCCCGAAGTTGTTATAGAAAACCTACTAAATGATTGAAACCCCATTTTATTGCGGTAATATCTATGCATGTTCATCAATATTAATGAATTCAACGAAGTAAACACGTGAATAATTCTGGACGCATATTTGTGTTTGATTTTTTTCAGCGTATATTTGGTAAATTATTGTTATTTTATATATTTCACTGATTTATTGTTTCTTTTGCTTCTGAGCTCAGTAGAAATGATGGCCATGTCTTTTCATCAGGTTAAAAGAATTTAAATCCAAAATAAATAACCCCTTAAGCAATAAATGTTAGCTCCATATTAAACTTGATAGACATAATACTTTCAATAATGCCAATAACACCATAAACACCAAAATATTTGGTATTCGTCGTATTCAAGTGGCCGTTAGAATTCATCTGCTCGTGGGAGATAGTAACGTGCCTAATTAAACTTGTGTCTAAAACTTGTAATTTATAATAAGTGTTGAGAGCGTTAGAAGGCATTATATTTCATCATTCATGAAGAATATGGGAGTAGTAACAGAAACATTGGGAGAAGAATTGCGCTAGTGAAAGAAGCGTTCGGCAACAGGAAGGAGCTGATGACGAAGACCTTGTTTAAGGGTGTGAAGAAGAGACTGACGAAGATTTTGAAGTGGAGTGTAGCGCTGTACTGTTCAGAAACTGGACTTTGTGACAAGAGGATGATAATAGGCTGCGGGCGTTTAAGTTGTGTATCCTCCTGCGAATATGAAGGAGAATGGAGAAAGTGAAGTGCAATGAACGGAAAGGAAATAGATCGATGAAGTACTTGTGGGGTGGGTGAGGAAATAAAAATGCTTGAGGAAATTAGGATAAGGTAGAGTAGGTGGTTTGAAGAGGTAATGAGCACCGAAGAGATGCTGGATCCCGTGATAGAGTGGGCGATGTTGGGTAAGCGGTGAAGGGGAATAAAGATAATAGGTTTAATGGAAGGGATGAATAGATGTAGGACGTATGCTGAGATGAAGAAAGTTTTTATGGAGATAGAGGTTTGCACCTGCAAAAATCTGGGAGCTTTTTACTCTATTCTATTTAAATTCACCTTAACCGGTTGATCTCTCTTATAATAATAATTATAAATAAATGCCGAAATACACTCCATTTCTGCTCCAGGTATGATGATATTTTGAGAACAAAAGACAATCACTTTTCCATCAGAATTTCCTTTCCAAAAACACCTTTCCACGCAGTGTGTAAAACCTTATCTCTGCACTATATCGATGATTCACTGATATGGATGGTAAAAATATAAAAGTTAATATTTTTTTTTTTTTGGAAAGCAACATTTATCTTTTTTTATCTTCGAGCGTGCATATCATGTAATTCGCTCAATGTTTCGTTGTCATAATAAATGAACACATCACACCAGATAGAAGCAAAAGTGAGAATAATTGACGAGAGCTTCATGGGCCGGGAACGGCGTTATAGAATTTTTATAGAATACAAATGGAAGTGCTTATTATATATACTACCCAAAATACGGGAAGTTCAATTAAATATTTCATTACATGCTGCACTGAGACGGTTTTCATCGCATCCATATTTTCATTTGATTTATACGCGTCGCTCTTTATCAAATCATGTGTGTTATTTAATACTTCATGTATGTCTTTTTTGCATGCCTACCCGTCACTCCGTTCCCTTTTGGGGCAGGCACAGTCAAAAAAGATTAATTCTCGGTTATAGGTTTGTAAATTTGAATCTTAGTAATTTCCTTTATAATGCCCTTACCTTGAATACCTCTTTTGTTTCAGTTACTCTCTAACATACACGCTCTCTTATTGTTAAGACTCAAAATATTCCTCCTCTTTATCGAGTCTCTCCCACCACATACACCCATGACTTTCGCGGTCTACCTCTTCCTCTCACACCACTCCCTTTACTATCATTTATTGGTTTTTTTATTCAACTCACTTCCATTCTCTCGACATGACCGAACCAACGAATCACACTCTTTTCTTTTCTGTCCATTACTGGAGTACCTAACCCTTATTTTTTCATTATAAATTGATTCTTATCCCTATTCCTCCTACTTTTGCTCTAAATACTTCAGAGGAATCTTATTGCGACTGATTTTAGCTTACCCTTATGTTTATCCTAGAATACCTAAATTTCGCTGCCATATTCCTATTAAAGACAGGGGGATAGCTCTTTTATACCGCGGTATTCGCTTCTTTAGACGAAGCCTCATTCCTTGAAATGCTCTACCTACTACCTATTTCTTCCCTTCAAGCATTAGAACGCCTTTTCATATCTTTATCAAGCCTTCCATATCCCGCAATCATTCGGCTATGATACGCAAAATCATCCATTTGGTCAATTAAATCAACATTCGTCCCATCATACAATCACTCTTCCTATTCTGCCCGTCAAACACGCCTACTTTGGTCTTCGACCTCAAATACATTCTCCCTTTACCCTCTCACAAGCTATAAAATAGCCCCTGTCATTCTTGTGGGCTCTCGAACAGAAACATGTTCATTATTTATGATATCAAGATCTTCCCGATTATTGCCAACTTGTGATACAAGACGCGCCAACCAGTTTTCATAAAGAGACTCAATTATGATGGAACCCCGAATTAATGCAGAAAAATTGATCAATCAGGAGCGGCTCATTTACTTTCCCGTCAAAAACCGAGTCAATTAATGTCTTCATGATGGGTGGCCGTGAAAGCCAAAGCGTCGACGACTGAAAAATTGCCATCACGTCATTACGAAATCCCCACTTTTTTCTTTTCTGTCTCGTTGAAAATACTGAACGGGTTCATTTCCAACCCTTCAGTCTTCCAATACAAAAAATGGCCGGTGAGCAGTCGAGATAATAACCCATGTTTTCCATCCTGGTGGAGGAAAATAATGCTTCAATATGCCAGTTTCCATTTCATACCTTCATTGAATTCATTCTCTGGCTCTATGTGTGATGTAAATAACAAAATCCTATCTATCAACGATACATTTATCACAAATTGAGCATTCAAATGACGTGGTGTTAAATGCGAGAATGGGCGAATCGTTGTTAATAGCAATATATCGCCATCTAATGTAAATTCCGCTTTATTTATATATTTTCTCAAAGTATGATAACTGAATATACACTTAGGGCATTAAATTCTTATAAAATAACCTGTTCATCCTAATTTTTGCGTTATTGCCAACTAATTAATGGAACTGAAATGTCACATCAGTTAGTCCAAAATAAATAGCATTATAATCGGCTCATATGGCAAGAAAATTGTTCATTGAAAATAAAACCGCTGAATAATCTCCATATTTTGTATCATAATCGTGTTTCCTAAAAGCTAATGTACGTCATCGGTGAAAGCAATACTGTTTGAACAAAACAAATGAAATAGCGGATTTCATTATTAATTTTGGTTGACACAGTCACAATCAAACCTCCTTGAAAGCAACTTTGATGCCTGCAGGTGATACAGGCGTATTAACGATTATATATCACGAATTGAGTTGGACAAAAACTTTTCTTCCTTGCATTACGATCAAATATGTGGAGAAAGTTTTATGAATCTTCACCATTCAAAATCTCCGTTATCGAGGCCATTTCTGCTGTTCGGTACGAGGCGAAAGAGAGTTCGTTTACGCCGTTTAAAAACTACGCGGCTGTTTGCTTCGGTTGCGGCTGATACGTAAGCAGAATTCAGCCGCTGAGTCAGAAAGGTGGGTCAGCAAATGAAGAGGCAGCGAGTGGCGAGGTCGAGATATCCCCTGTTCAGTTGAATATTTCGGAATCCCAATAAGTTCTGTTAGATTTCGTTGGCATGCGAATATTTTTTTCAACTCTCAGTCCCTTCCTAAAAAATGTGGCTTTTTTTGCGAAGGGGATGTGCTTCAAAGGAGTGTTAGTATCATTTTGCGCCGAATTTTCGTGACATATTAGGAAATTTAGTTTTACTGTAACAAAACTCGGTTTTTGAATCAATGGGAGCTTTCCTTTCCCTCCAGTGCGCCGCATACTTCACATCACATCACTTGTTTACCATTTATTTCAGACCCTGCACATCAGGTGGCGCGCTTCCAAACAAATCCAAAGCAGAGTTAATGTGCGCTAGACAATGAAAGAACTCCGATGATCATATCAACTGTCTTTTTGTAATCATTTTTAATGAAAAGCGTCGAGGATGGGTAATAAAAAGTTTTCATTTACGTGGTAGGATGCTTAAGTTTTTAAATACATGTTTGAGTGAATTTGATACTTTTAGACAGCAAATTTTGCCGTGTAAATTGTAAACCTAAAGAATGGCATCTACCATGTGGCATTTCAACAAAAATTTAACCCACGCGCATCATTCCATTCATAGCCGTAGGTTTGCGCTAAAGTGGGGTGATGTGTTCCGATCTGTTCTCCCTTAAAAGCTTTGAATGAATAGCTTCCTACTTTCCTTCAATATGCACCATTCACGTTATTGCTACTTTATTCTACCGAGGAAAAAATTCAATTACTGGGCCGAGTCTCAATTTTGGTAGAGAAATGCAGCACAAGCACTATATTTCATTCATATCAGCGCATTTCAGAAAAATATAACCTAAATATCCGAGTTATTTGATCTCTAAAGCAATAAAAAGAGAATATGGATGCAGTTGTTTAGTCATGCTATTTTTTCTCTTCCACTTGATTTATCCTCATCGATTTTCCACCTCTATCCAATCATCATGCGTGCGTATCTATTATCGAATCTGAGACAGGTTAGAAGAAGGATGATCTTAGGAAAGGTAATATAGCACACGACAGAAGAGAAGCTGGCAAACGATAAGAAGAACGGACTTCTACGAAAGACCGTGCTAGCCACTTCCATGGTCTGTGGGACCGTGGAACATGCGCACCGTCCATAAACGCCAATTGTCTTCAATGCGGCCTAAATGGACATTGGCGAGTTTATTAAACTCACTTCAGCAATATGACGGCCACCGTTGTACTCACAAAATAGTTTTACAACTATATTAAGCAGTGAGTATTGATTTATTAAAACTTTTCTGACTATGGATACTATGTGCGCCTAGTGTGAGACAGTGACCATGAAAAGGTTTTCGGACCTCGAGTGAAACCATACGCCGCCAGAAGAAGAAGTCTGTTTGAACCTAATGTAAACTTTCACTCTAATGCGGTCGAAAATTTTACGTCCAGATTCAGCGATTGTACGAAAAGTAAGCGTTCAAAGTCGCTTAAATAACTGTCGGCATCGCAAAAATTGTCGATCTTCGATAAAACTTTGGGTATAAGTGCGCATATGGAGTACATAGACTTTTGGCTATAACGACGTTAGTTTCCAATCAAGCTTTTCGAAATTTTTAACGCTTTTCCCACACTAGATTAATTTCTACAACGAGGAAATATAAGCGATACAAATGCTCAATGCACATTAAAGTTGTGAAACTGTGAGGTGAGCTCGGCAGCGGCCGCTATATTATGAAAAAGGAGGTTTATAGACTCTCCAATGCCCATTGAGCCACAAAGGAGAAAATTTATGTTTTCGGCGGTAGAAAAAAGTTATAGACTTACCCCCAGGCATGCAATACTCATTCTAGTTCAAGGTCGAATCTCGCAAACTCCCTTGGTCACTAGGCACAGACCAAAAAGAGAGTCAGGTGAGCAATTCACCCCCAAACTACCAAATAGAAGAGTACACTAGTTAACTACAACAACGGACTAGTATTGCTAATACTGCCAAGTCAGAGATACTACGAGATGCTAATTCATGTAAAGAACGAAACCTTCTGGAGCATTTCAAGGGAAGTGAGGTGTTGGTAATAATGATGAATTATGAAACGTAATTACAAAGGCTAGTCTCCCTATTGATTTGGGAATTTCATAGAAATGATCTATCCCAACCCTATGGTCCCTTACTATTCGCGTAAAAATGGCCTCCTAAATCTATCCGCCCGGCACTTTATTTCCTTTATCTTATGATTGTGATCTACACCAGGTTTACATTCTGGTATGATGATTTATTATTTTGGGAAGCGGCTTACAAATGAGGTAATACGCGCCATTAGGATAGGTGGTAATGTATGTTTTTAAGGGCAATGGAGGAAGTATGTAAAGAAATTATAGCATTTTCTGCTCATCACGAAAGGACTTAACGAAACATTTGAAGTGATTTCCTCCAAGCAGACTAATATCAGGATCGGTAATCCATTGAAAAATGTCTGCCGGGATTTGAACCTGTATCCTCTTCGCGGTAATCAAGTACCCCAACCACTACAGCAAGTTGTTCCTAACGACCTATTTTGTCGATTTCCTGAAGCATAATTAATTTGTTTCTTTATGTGAGAGGATATCACATTGCCATCCATGAAAACAAGGCGATATTTCATGCTTTCTTTTTTTGCATGGCCTCTTCGATGCTGCTTCTATTATCAGATATCGCGAACCAAAAGAATATCAATACTTCTACACCATCATCCCGGTTCTCCTCATTGTTTCTTAATAATCCATCATCTTTCTTGTCTTTCCTTGCCTCTCAATTCATTAATCTTTCTCCACTGCATTGTTTCGGTTCTGTGTTGTTCAAAGGATGACCTTTTAACCTAAAATATAACCTGCACATTTCTCCTTTTCCAGAACCGAGCAAATTTTTATTTCTATGCCAACTTATGGCGACATTTCATCCGTGGCCGTCACGCTCATTAACCAGACATTTTCTTTGTTCACAGACTTCCATTGTTATGGATATCTAATCAAGCTATTATAATAATCACCATAGTATTTATATTTATTCATCCGATGTTGTTCCGAACTTCCGGACTTTCGTTCCGTTCCGTAAGAAATACACGTAACTTTGATTTTTTTATCGCTACACAACTGTTTTCTTTTAAATTATTAGGTCGTACGAAATCAGGACGGGTGCCGAAAAAAAGAAAATTTTAATTTTTATCATCGAATATCACGATAAATTTGATGAAATATATACTGATTTTTCGTAAAAGTTTTCCGTTTTTATGAAACATTCATCATAATGACCAATGCTGATAGTTGAAGTTGTGATTCCGTATGTTTGATTATATTATTTTCAGTATATTCTCGATCCTTTGTACAAACTATATGCATTAAAAATCATTTAACTCAATCTTAATGAATAAATATCAATACAAATAAACGAAATTAATGATATATTAATTGTTTCAAAAAAATGTTGCCGTCATTTTTTTATTTTCTTTTTTTTGCAACTAGTCACTAATAGTCGGCGACCCTAGACTTTTTATCGTGGTAAGCCATTACAAGGCTAATAATTAGTAATGTGAACTCCCGCTTGACACCGACCATGGTAACTTTTTCTACCCAGGTAAAGTTCTCATATTTTACTACCTACAAAATTGTTTTCTGGTGACTGGTAGGTTATGAGAAACAGATGTGGTGCACATAAAAGGTTGTAAAACCAGTCGCGCCATGGTGATTAAGGACAGGTGTGAATTTGTGTATAAATTACCAAATTTAGTGGTAAGAAGCTTGTAATTCGAACGAAGTATTTATGATCAAATGCAGTAAGGTTTTTTATACAGTTCTCTTGTCCTTATGGTGCAAATTTTCTCCTTATTGAAGTTATGTATTCAAATGATTTTCTCGCTGTGCGTGAACTTGCAAGATGTTTAAATACTCCAAATAATTATGTTACGTTTGGTATGAATCGTTCAGATCGCGATATTTTTAGTGTCGATAGCAAAATTCAGTTCCAGCCCAAAGAATTTTACAGGTGTGGACAAAATTTAATTTGGCGTCTCCAAATAAAGAATTTGTTTGTCGGTTATTATTTCTTAAAGCACACATTATTTTCAGAGGTACACTGGGGTTTTATAACGATCCTCTTTACATTGTATATTACTTTATCGCCAGGAACCTAATTTTTTTTCTTTAAGTTGACTGCAAGCTTCGAGTTCCGCGAGAAAAAATGTCGATAGGGATTATTTATGCTATACCTACTTGTGGAAGGGTGTAATTGCAATTGTAAATTGTTATGCAATTCCAGCCACTGTTCCTCACAACGAATACTAGGATTTACGTAAGAATACTAGTGACTGAGTTTGTTAGTCAGTTTATTTTAATGTTCTTTTTGTTGAAATTGTTAATGAGTGCCAGTCCCCGTTTACGATAATATAAAGAAAGTCGTTTTGGATAAAAACACTTGCAGGAAATTTCCAATTTTTTTCCGAGACATTTTCCGATATTCATATTTCCTGTCCCCTTTTCACATTACATTTTGTAATCCGCAGACTGGCCTCCCCAACGACCGTCCGCCTGTGGCTTTTGTCCTCGCTGCCCTCGCCTTGGGCCGTATTTGTTACAAATATTGTTCAAGTCATAAATACCTTTAACATTATCATCGTCATCATCATTGGTTGTTTAATCCTAAGATTGGTTTACTACAGCCATTCATCCTTCCCTATATGCTGCTTATTCCCTAACTCCCTGGTAGTTTTGCTTATGTACTTTATTCTTTACTTTGTCTATGTATATCTTTATCTATGTATCGGCCTTGGCCTTCCTCTTAGAACATTTCCCTTTATTTTCCATGAACTATATTGTTCACAAATCCGTTGTTCCTCAGTGTGTGCCGAATCCATTTCATTCTTCTTTTCTGTTTTGTGCCCCATGTGGTTCTTCCCTCTTCTACTCTTCTGTAAACTTCTGCATTTCTTAATAACCAATAAAAGTTAATAAAAGAATTATTTCGTAAATTACATGGAGGTACGATTTCTCAGTCTCGATTTTCGAAGGTTCCAAAATTTCAGGAATTAAGAAACTCTAAATCGTATCTATTAAACGGAGAGATTCAATTTCAAACCAGCAGCCTTTCAGCCAAGAGTGTTTCTCTCAGTCCGAGATGAACGGCATTCATGACGGCTACTTGAGCGTGTTGTGATAAATAGCAGGAGTTGAAAATAAAATCCTGTGGTCAAGTATACTCCTTTTACCGGACAGCGCCTGCTTCACAAACCCCCTCTTGATACCTGAGGCTGATTGATATGTTTAAAGGTTGGCAACCCTGAGTTAGTTGAAGAAAGGGGCTCTCTTTTTTTGTGCCTCATTAAGCCCTTGTGTCGTGGGGACCTCCTTGAGGGGGAAGGGGTCGGTTGGGATAGTGCATGATCAGCGTATCAATTCTCGGACGTTCCTGGAAGATGGATGTATCTGTCGTCGACGGGTAAGCGGGTGGAAAAAATTCAGGAAAGAGATTAGAATGAATTTCGTGCGCAGGCGCAACTGTAGAGGGCATAGTGAGGGTTTCCGACGATAGATGGGAGTTAGGTCTTGACGGGCGTGGAGAGGTTTTGAATCCTTTCTAATGTTGCGACCGCTGTGACGAATGACGTTAAGGAGAGGTAATGTTTGATAGACGGCTCTTCGTTGGGGTGGTTCCGGGTGCGGTGGGAGAATTGCTGAGGGCCGGGCGTTGAAAGTTTATCCCTGCAAAACCGTACAACATGAGGCTCCCGGGTACCACAGGGTCGCGCTGGAAGACCGGTAAAAGTTTTGATCACGTCATGGAAGGGACGACGCTGATCTTGAGTGAAAGATGAGCGCAGTTGACGGATTATTTCGAACGCTCATAGGAACAGGGCGATTTTTCAAAGTGATGGGCTGATAAATTTCATGAGGAAGCAGCTTTTTAGTTAAAAAATAGGTAAATTACATATTTTTTTGCGTTAGTCTAATGCTCGGTTTTATGTCTGGTTAACCGCGAGATGACGTAACCTTTCATTAACGTTATGGTCACGGAGAGTTAAAGTTTAGTTTCTTACATAAGACTATCAGCTTGTTGACGTGAGCGTAGTCAATGCCAGGACATATTAACTTTAGTTTTCTAACCGATAATTTTTTTATAAGCTATGATAAAACCGAGCCTAAGTAGGATGTTATTTTTCTTTCCCATGCTTATTAAATATGTATGTCATGAAAAGGAATATTAACAGTGAAGTGGCACCTACCGTGTAGATGTGATTGCCGTTGGCTTCCTATGCTTTAGACACGGGCTTGAACCCCGGTTACGGTGAAGATTGCACTACAGAATCCCTTAAAATTAGGGATCCGTGTTGATTATCGTGAGCATTTCAAGTGTAGCTCTTTATCTGCTTGATAGAAATTCAAACTAAGGATCCATCCACGCCTTATATTAAACGCCTTAACTACCTTACGCCTTAACTACTGCAAACTCTGGGTTTCACCCTTCTTATCTTTCATTTCCAAAATAATATTTTTTTACCCACCCTTAATGTGGCAAACTAACTCAGTTGTCGCTTCTTAGAAATTCTAATTTCTGTTTAGAGTCCTAGTGAACCAACGAAAAATAAAATGGTTTTTACTCGTGTTCCAGTAAACCAAATAAATGCAATTCCTGGAAATACAACCGTAGCATTTAGGAATGGATTTAAAAGTATAATTTGTAGGGCATAGTATAATATGTTATTGGCATTCTTCGTTAAAATATTCAAAGCAAGGCAATCGGAAATTACAGATTTTGATTGAATATGGTATGCTCATTGTATTTATCGTATCGATAATTCGAGGTATTGTAGATTGACGTGTTTCTTAAAAACTTCGTGTTTTTATTTTAGAATCCTTGGTTATTACTGGGAGCGAAATCACCTTAATTGGTCTGTGAGAAGTTTAACAATAGTACTGCTGCATATAATTGTAATGATTAGCTCTCATATCGTTTTTTCGGAGGATGATGTCAGAGATGTGAAATGATCCGGGTGAATTCATATGGTGGCACTTAATAATTATAGGTGGAACGAACGCCTGCTTCCTTTTAGGTCACAGTTTCAAATTCATGTGAAGTCGTTAGAAATTTACTACTACACCTAAGAAGCCTGTTTTTCTGGATACCATTGGGATTATCAAGTAAAATGTAGCTGCGTTTATGGTTGGCCTTACTTTTATATTTTAGCGGTCTTCATTTACTATACAATCGATCATGCATTAGAGCAATGGACGTAAATGGTTCCAGGAACCATTAACTTTCTCCGCTTATCTCCCAAATATACGAGTTGAGAAATAACCCTAACAAACTTCCATGGAAATCACAAGCAACGGAAGAGAATTGAAGATCTCCTCTCCAAAGCTGTAATATCACGATATTCGCTTGATAGTGAGCTTAAAGTGGGCTTTAGTGTCAGTTTCGGATTAACCATGAACCTATTAATTGATTTTGCAGATGGAAACAAAAACGCATAGTCTGGTTGAAGAGGATCCTGAGTAGAACTCCAAAATTCGATCCCTCACCTACTTAAACACTAGGCTAGTTTTTCTTATTACCGTAACGAATTGTTCCTGGAGGGGAAATTTGAGTTTTTAACCTTGATCATTTATATTCTTTAGTTGTCCGAATCGTATAGTATTTAATATTGCTTTGCTTTATGAAATTTGGCAATGCTGTATTTCTTTGTCAGCATAAAAAATACATTATAATGCTTGATGAACACATTACAGAAACAAATTTGACGAAGTTCTTGTTGCTCCGGAATATTTGGCTAGAAAATTGTTAAAGTCACCCTGAAAAAATCATTATGGATCATCAAAAGTGGATAAATTAATAATTAATTACACTTTGTACTTTCACACGTTAATTTGATGATAGTTGACCGCGGTTTCCATACAAAATCGTTATTATTAAGACTACAAAGTCTTGATTGAGTAGTCTAGATATTGACGCTCCACCGTTTAAACCACTGTCGACTATCATTACGTAACGTTCGGATATGCAAAGGGTTTTCATTTGTTAATTTCAAAAAGCATTAATTCAACACGGTAGATCTGGAAATATTGGAATTCATTGATAGTGGAACACTTAGTATTCCAAATACTAATGGGGTGGCGAATCCTACTAATCAGCTGTTTTTAGGTCTTGTTTGAATATTTTTGTTTTATAAAAATTATTTTCATTGCAATACTCCAAAATATATTTACGTTGAACACTAGCTCTATTTCTTTCTTAAAGGATTTGGCGAGTCTCAAAAGATTCCTGATAGAGGCCGATGGAAGAGTTTATTTTTCCGCCACGAATATTGTGGATGAAGCAGGAGCCAATGTTTTAGGGATCTGAAGTTGACTTTAGGGAAGCCTATACCTTTGGCGTGCCATAATATTCTTTTTTTATTACTGTATTTTAACCATAAAGTCTCGAACCTTACCTCGCTCTGCCATTTGCCACTGCCGAGGAAGAAATTTTAGCCGAGTGTTACCCTTCTACAGGAAAACTTATGGCAATCCACCCATCTTCTAAACGCAAACGGGTCTACCAGTGGTGTAATCCAAAATATATCCTTTTCATTTATTGCTTAATATAAGCGAATTTTGACCTTTTAGTACTTTAAAATCATTAAAGAAGAAAACGTAGTTTAAAGGATATGTTTCTCATTCACTTATACGTGAGGACGGCTTTTTCCAAGGAAGCAATTGTGCAATTCAAGAGTAATACTCTTAAGTACTACACCAAAAAAAACTCTCCACTGATTGATTTGGAAAACTGTTAATATAACAATGAAGTAATGATCGTTACCAAAATATCTGATGAAATTTGATACCCGAAGTGGCTGGATCACTGGCTTCCTATCCCGGTACCGGTGGCCCGTGTTCGAATTCCGCCAGAGGTAGAGATTTGCGCTTGAATCTCGATCCAATCATAAACCAAACTACCATCGTATCTGAATTCATTCAGAAAGAGTAATCTGCAGCTACGTCAGTATTAGGATGTCATGATTTCTTGCTTATGCATTGATCACATATTATAATGTGTAACGTATGCTTAAAATCGTCCATGGAGGCACTATGTAACCTTTCTTGTACGATTAAGGGATATTTGAAGAAGATGACCGGAATATAATTCTCAGACCATGAGAATGATGATGCAGCAGCTTAAGATAGAGTGATTAGTTATGCTTGTAAGAGTAACCTGATTAGCTGGACAGTCTCATCTTAGAATATGCATCGCTTTACCAATGAAAAAAGATCCAAACGTGATAGTCCAATCAAATTTCCTGTGTGTGTAAAAGCTATTCATTTTGAAAAAGGTAATGCTGCTATTGATGGAAATGCCGATAGCCAAATTATCTCGCATAAAGTTTGTTTTCTGTGACGCTACGTGAGAGATTTGGTAATAAAAATTAAATTGAGGAATATTTTTATCATTATTAATTTGAATTCAAATAAAAATATAATGGACGAATCTAATGTTTAAAGAGATTAATAAATCGAGCCTACATGTAATATCTGTTTTTAAAAACAAACTCTCAGCAACAGATATTACTTACGTTCGGCTCAATTTATGAATACGGCTTTTTAATACTTTTTTCTCAAATGAGAGACGAATAAAGAATGTTAACTTTTAAAAATTAAGACAATTTTTCACCAATCTTAGTGGAGGTTTGACGTCTTTATGCATGTCATGTATTATTTAAACAACTTTTATAACCGAAAACAAAGGCCCGTTTTTCATTCCCCATTTAACATCATACGCCATGGAAAAATAATTCTAGTCCTTACTTGTCTTGTACTTGTCTGTTGAGATCCTGGAGCAATTAATTAACTTAAGAAATTCGATTATCGGCATGTCAAGTCAAACCAGCTACATTCTGGAATATGCCTGTCACTTGCTGGTTTTTGCCTCATCAAAGTGAACTTTGATGCACTTGAGTGTTCGCAAATAAATTCTATAATCTCTTTATCGCTTTACATCACATGATCAGACTGATTTTATTAGTGTGTTCTTATAAAATTAGACAAGCAGAGAATTCCAGCTAGTGGCCAATCGACTTAACAGAAGTAGGTAGTTGAATCTTTTTGAACACGACGAATTTAATTTCCGATTCTTCATCAAATATATTATTGATTTTATTCTTGATTTCTGAGCATCGTAATCTATGACATGTGCCTATCTATCCGAAGGTGATTTCAACTCCACTCGAGGGAAAATGAAGCAGCAATGATTCAATCGCAGAGTCAGTTGGATACCGTGGGGGAGCCAAAATTTTGGGAGTGTAGGTGCACACATGATAGGGTGATAGGTAGCCACGACCCTGCGAACTACTGTTCGCAGGGTCGTGGCTACCTATCGCCATGCAATCGCAATGAACATCTTCATGTCAAAGCATACCATTTTAACATATTTAAAATGAACTTTCATTGCAGTTTACCTAAGACTAGTACTTGAAGGGAAATTACTTGGAAAGATATTTTCCTTCAAATCTCAGCGCAGTTTCCTCGAGTTATGGTAGTAATAATCTTTTTTCACTTCATTTTAAATAAGTAATCAGGCGTCGTAGCATCAAAAATTACATGAATATGCGTAATATCTTGGCTAATATGCAATTCACAAGCCTTACATATACTGATCGATATTTACTATATGATTGCTATTGCAAGTGTATTTGGCAGTGTTATTTCCGAATACAAAAGTTAAAACTTAAATATAATGCATTTATCAGTGAATATTCTCTGTGGCTTGTGAGGAATTCAGATACGTTTGGTTTTATGTAGGCGATGCGCCGGAATATTGACCCCAAAAAAGTTACCTCATTTACTGACTCGACTATAAGTCTAAGGTAGGTTTATATTTCCCAAAAAAAGGAAGACATTTTCGACTTATTCTCGAGTATATATGGTTATTTATTACTAAGTTGACATTTTTAATGCGCTCATGCCACGTGCTTCCGAATAGAGTACGATTATGTGCAAAACTGGGCTCTCATTGCATTTAAAACTCACCATGAAAAATTCATTTAATAATGTTAAATTATTATGTTTTTTTAACAGTTATAAAAATGAGTAATTATCATGTTGTCGAGGAAAAAGTTGTTCCTTCCTCGTTTTGTGACTTCAAGGTGGTCTTATTACTTCGATAGACTCATCTTCATTGGCTGACGCTCATTTCGCGCCTCGCTGGCTTGAATAGGGAATCAAGCGTCATGAGAGCGTAACTCATCATTTCAGTTCAAACGGTAACCGGAATAGCAAGTAGCTATAATTAATGTGGGCACAAAAAAGGGGAACCGTGCCGCTTCTGAAATTAAGTGCGCGTGATATGAAATAAATTGCCGAAGCTAACCCAGCCCTTCCCCTTTCCCTCTCTCATCCCCTGTCCATTTGGATCGATAATAAATTTGGAGCTAATGTCCTTTGCGAAATAGGTGGTGGTGGTAGATGTGGTGGATGAGGCAAACCATTACACAAGTGCCATCGCTTTAATTACGATGAGTTAAATTATCTTTACGGCTCTAGATGATTTATGCCTATTTTTTTTCTATTTCGTGCTGATCGTAGCATAATAGTAATGATATGAATTGCCTTTGGAATACATAAATTTATAGGATCATAAACAAATGATTTCATGGAAACACAATTCAAGTTATCCTAGGTAAATAGTCACAGTTTTACATGCATTTAAAAAATGTTTCTTTTTATAGATACATTTTGTGGTTGGTGGTAATAATTTGAGCCCCATGTAGGCAAATCACCGTCTGTGCCATGTAATTTTTGCCTTGGGCAAAACATAAGAATGATTACTTCGTAGAGTATAATTACGTCGTAATTAAGTTGATATTGACTTTTGGTATATTATCACTTCAAATGTAGAACATTTTGAAGTCTATGGTTATATACGTATTGCATAGAGATAATATCCGCATGTCTAGGAAAATGGAAATACAAGGTTCATAAGACCCATTCCCTTTCTGGCAATGTCTACTTTTCAGAACTATTTTTTTATAAATTATTGTTGATTCCTCTTGGGTTTTAGGAAGCAAAAAGTAGAATAGGAGGAAGTAGTAGAAGAATACTGAGTAAGAAAAGCTGAAGTTGAAGAAAAATGTTTTCCTCCTATTATGTGAGTGAAACGTTTGCTAAATACCTGGCAATGAGATATTTCATTCAATGTATTTAATATTAGCGCAGATCAGAACACATCGGTGAACTTCAGCGCACAAAAACGGCGATAAATGGAACAATGAGCGAGGGCCAAACGTTCAGAATTCTGTCAGCCGTGAGTATCCTGTCTGCATTCGATAATCACGCTCGAATGGTTTTTAAATAGTTAAGGAATTCGTTCAAAGTACGTGCTTGAAACGGTAACTTTTTGATTTCACAGTAATTTAAAAAAATCATATAATCGATGCGTGACGCCTTTATTGAAAATTAACACAAAAATTGGAATCGCGGATACGACTATCCGCGTTCTTTTCCTCTCACGTGCACTCCAGCGCAATTCAACTCTTCACCCAATCTGTTTTGAAGTGCGGTGCCTAGTGCGCAGGTACTGAAATAAATGGAAAGCAAATATGCAGTTGCGTTGTGACATGAGCTGCTCACTAAAGCAAATGAAAATAAATAAAGAAAGAAAAGAAAAAAAGAAATATGTCCAGTTTATGCACAGGTGATATATTTAAGACACTAACCAATCAGTTTCTTTGGAAAATAAAATGACTTTGGAAAACCACATAAAGTACTACAATGAATACCGGTATCGACGCATAGCGTCATCTTCAGGTCAGTAGTACACAGAGAATATTTTTCGCCTTTATGTACTCTTATGTGTAATTAACGAGGGGGGAAGGAGCGGGGAGGGAGAGCTTAAGTCGGTGGGGCAGTCGTATGTTGATCTACTAGACCCCTGTTGTTTTGGGTGGCATTAAGAAGGTCAATGCAAGTATGGGAAGGTAAGGAGGGGTGAATAGTAGGAAAACTAAATGTCAATAATTATTTCACCATTGTCCTATTTAAAATGCCAAATTGTTCCAGCGAACACAGTCAGGCTTCTTCTTTCTCCACGTGTTACGGCCACCCAAAACACCGGGGGTTCTCTAGATCAACTATTTTTTCCCCTTCCACACGTCCGACTATCCCACCAACTTATGTTCTGCCCCCTCCCCCTCTTTCGTAATGCACAAGGTTATATAAAGAAAAAAAAAGTTGTAGGTACTTCTGACCTGAAGGCTGTGTCGAAACCGGCAGTCATTCAAGTATTTTATGTGGTTTTACCAAGTGATTTTGGTTTCCATCATGAATCGCTAACAAAGAGTTTAGCCTGAAACAGTGCCGTTCTCTGACTTTCTTTGTTAGTTGCAAAGTAATGCTGTTGCTGAGTCCAAAAGGTGTTCTTTCAATAAAAAATGGCGTTTTAATCGACTCCTTAGGTTAAATTAAAGTTTTCATTAATTGGTTGGTTATTTGGGGAGACTTCTGAAAAATTGAGGTAATGTTTGCCATTGAAAACTGGTAGTCAGGTTGTTAAGGAGTAGAGGAAGGGTGGAGAGTTGTTTCTGGTTGCGAAAATGGTTCATACGCCTAAGCATAAAAATATGCGCAAATGGAGCCGCAGTTTTAGCTTTAAATACCCAATTCAGAAATAAAATGTCCATGAAAAGTTTCAACCCCCGAATATATTCAATCTCGACCCATCTGTGTGGAATGAAAGTTATTAATGCATTGTCTAATACCATTTAGTTATTATAAAATATTCTCCAGATTTTCGTGATCAGGTGTAAAAATTCCTGCGTATTTTATTGAAGAAACTGATGGTCTTAAATAAACCAATAATGGCCTTTATTGCCACGTACAAGTGAAAGAATTGAGTGGTTTGTAAGACCGTTTACACACGATCTAAGGAAGACAGAGTGACCTCTGATATCCGCTCAAATGGTCAGCTGTTATAGGGTCTAACTCTATCATCACCTGTAAGGTACCATTGAGCATAGGGTAAGAATACAAATGATTATGAACAGGATTTCCTTAAGAAAAAATTCAGGAGTAAATTTTTCATGAATTATTCAATTATTGTGGATTTATATACACGATAGTAAATAAATTACAAATCTAAGGCCGTGAACCTTTATTGTGTAGATTTAAGTGCCCGTTATGGGTGCTTCCGGCTGTACTTAATTTTAGACATGCATAAAAATTGATATTGCTTTAATTACCCAGCGGGCATTTTTCTGCACCCTTTGCCCATTGTCCGCAACTCCCACTGCTCATTCAAATGCAGCCATTTATAAGTTAATTCAAAAGAACCTTAAAATATTATCCCAATTTTGTTATTTCTCAGGTAGGGAGAAATGGTTTATTTCATATTTTGAATATATTCAGCTCCGCGGGGTGTTAACGTTCGTTAAAATGGTTTATTCTGTGCTTCTCTTTCTGGTCCCAACGTTAAGATTCTCTTCATCGTTTCCATTCATGGGTTGGGAATGAGAAACATTCCTTTAAGACGAGAGAGTTATTCAAGAATCTTAATTTAATATTTTTTCCGCCTTTGCCTATGGCGTTAATTTCGCGGCTGTTAATCAGCCTTGAGTGCCGCGATTGGCTAAGCCGCCGCCGCGTTAATGATATCGGTGCCCCCCTAACTCCCATTCCCGCGTTAAGGCCGACGAATTTTTTTTGCACTCTTCTGTAGCCGATGCGATGACTCCCATCCCCCTCTCTCTCCAGTTTTAATCGCTCTTCTTAACTCTTCATTGATAGATGCCCGCAGGAGAGGAATTTCATATTAATATCGATCCACGTCGGATCCTCTGGTTAGAATCGTTATCACCCCTAATGTGTTTGTTCCTTCGGTTGCTGCGGCAATATTCTCAGGTCTGTATGTCATAGCGTTCATATTTAATCCCTTCTATCGCAAACAGTTAAACAGGCAAACTACCACGATTAGTGACATTGTTGATGGTCTCTAAAACTTGTATTAGAGCGAGAAATAGACATAGGAAATAGAAATAGCAAATAGAAAAATATTTCTTGTAAATGGAATCCATTAGGAGATTATTCTGGAATTTTGCTTATTTAATAGGCTGTCGGGATATCTCTATTAGCATAATATTATTTTAGTGAGGGTAATGTACCGGTTAAGTCAGGTTTAAATAGAAGAGAGTAAATATTCTCAAGGTGTTTACAGGCCCCTCCCCTCTTACCCGATTTCTTTCTTCATATTAGAACACATCCGTACTCTCGTCATCCCGTCCATAAAACTTAATATCTTATTAATACATTATTACATGCATTTTTCGTGGTGAGTTTTAAATGCAATGAGAGCCCATTCTTAATTTAATGGGCCGCTTAAGTAGTAAATTTTTCATATTATTTATACCTACTCTTTTAGACGTATAAGATTTTAAAAGTAGCGGCCTCTCATACACGCTCCATCAAAAGTTTAAATAAAAAGAATGAAACGAGGACTTCAGTTTTAAAGGTGCGTAAATAACAGTTTTAATGACTGAGGCTTCAGGAAAATATGTACACCTAATATATAAGAACAAAAATGAGTTATTTCCTCCTTCTTAACTTGATTAAATTAATGATACGTCCATCTACATTATCATGGATAGATTCCTTTCTTCATCATCTCTAAAGACTAGGATCCCATTCCTTTAAGTGCAACTGAATAAAAAAGTATCATTACAGCAAGTTTCGTCACACTCTCGTTAATGAGAAGCAGGGAAATGTAATTATCTCTTTTCTACTATATCTAGTTTTTGGTCAACCTGAACGCAGATAATTTTCAACTGAATTAATATAGTGCCTCTCCATATTGAACTTCAACATAGAATATCTCGTATTTCTTCTTTTGGGGTAAAATTTCCTTTTTATACAATTTTTTTGTAACGAAACAAATTATTAGCAATGTACCGCTTGGAATAACAAGCGTCTAAAATGCACCAATAGCCCAATACTTAGTTTGTCTCCACGACGTTCAATCCACCTTCCAATAGTCACTCCACTCACTACACTTAGTAGGTAAAAAATTATGAGCCTAGTTCGATGCGAGAAAGAAAATCTGTTTTTGGGAATGCCCTTTTTTCTAGGCCAAACGGGTCTAATTAATTGAATTATTGTTAATAAAAATGAATGAATATGTAAGTCATGACAAAATAGTGAAATATTTTTGCAAAATATTTGCTAAAAACTTAAAATACCACGCCGATATCCACAAGGGAAAGAGTATTGACTTAGGCAGATATGATGCCTAATACCTGGTGTAATACCCGTGATCAATTTATGTATCAGATTCAATGGACTTAATTTTTCATACTGAAAGGATATTTAAGCAGAAATTATAAAACCGGGCCTGAGTTTGAGGGGCGCGGACGGAGGCAGTTTCTAACCCCGCATCCTTTGCTGCATCTTGTAAAGATGTCCTAGGTAGTGCTATGGGGATGGGTATGGAGTAATGGAGAAAGTGCGGCGGACGGAATAGAAGACGAAGCTGATAGTACTTGGTAAGGTAGGAGAGGAAACTTATGGTGGAGATTAGGATGCAGAATAGGTGGTTGGAAGAGGTAAAGAGGGGCGAAAAGATGCTGAAGTTCATGATTGAGGGGCGGATGTTGGGTAGACGAGGAAGAAAGGAGCAGTATTTTTACGGCCCGCTAACAGAAATATGGGGGTTTAATGTTGAAGTAATTTTATAATGATCAAATTGGAAATGAGCGTGATTGACAAATATGTGCTCTTTTAACAAACGTTAACCATATTATTCTCTCATAAAGCAAAGTTAAGATGTACTAAAACCTTTTTAATAAATTATTAAATATTTGCAAAAGTCTATCCACAGCTTATTTTATTATAAGCGAAAAAGAAACACTATGCAGCGACACATTCTAGAATCGATATGATAAATGGAAAATACTCAATAGATATAGCTATGAAATACTCTTTCTTTCCTCAGGTTGTGCCTCGCTACACTGTGACGAAAAGCTGAACGATTGTTGGCGGTTTTCCATAGACGTGTTGTGTACAGTGCGATTGAATGGGGGCGTTTACAATGTTTTTTTAATTTTCCGAATCTGATAGAGTTTAAATCAAGGTAGTTGAGCTCTACGGCCTCTATAGATTAACTAGATAAGATATTTCTCCAATGGCCGTAAAATATATGCACCACTCGCCAAAAATCAAACACTTACTGTGTTGGTTTGCGGGAATGGGGACTCCGCAACAGGGACCAACCACAGCCTCTCCACCAGAATACCCTCCTGTGGTGGTTTACGGGAAAGTTATTTCCTCGCCAGGGACCACCACAGACACGCACACACAACCCAATTGGAATACTTTGTAGGCTAATGAGACCCAGCTAAGGATTCCTGGGTTATAACCTGGGATCCTTCGCAGAGCTGAAGTGACTCTACTAAGGCTGCCAAGTTATTAACACAACCGCACACGCAATCACACAAAACATTTACTCACACACACAATAGGGTCCCAAATTTCTGGGAGAATAGCTCAAAAAGAGCGTGGTCAAATAGAACAAAAACTACAAACAGGGAACGAGGATGAACTTCGGATACGCGTATTTCGACCACAAAGTGGTCCTCTTCAGCGAGCCGAAGGGAAAAACACTTGCAACACGAGGTTAAAAGTGAATGAAGAGGAGGACAATCCTAGAATAAATAGCGAAGGGACAAAAGGGTTGGGAAGCGGGGGGGGGGGAAATTGGTAAAGGCTAAAAGGTCATTGGTGAGCAGCGGGAATGTGGGTGAAGCGGAGAGTGAGGGAGGGGTAGGAGAAAGGGAGCCAATGGCCAATAGAAGTGGTACATGGCTATTGGGGATTGTTAGTGAAGGAACGTAACCGTTGAAATAGGGAAGGGGGGTGGGAGTCATATCGACCGTTGAAGGGAAGGGGGGGATGGAAGCTAATGACCGTTGAAGTGAGTCAAGAGGGGGAGGGAGGGGAAACAAAACAAACTGGCCGTTGAAGTGAAGCGTGGGGATCGCAACTGATAAAAATTTTAATTTAAAACTAAATGACAGTTGTGGTCAGGAAGTAACTAGAAAATTGCGAAAAAGGAGAACTTCTTACTCTATAATAGAAAATAATGGAGAGAAAGAAATCGGGCCTTTGTCGCTGTTAACAAGTAAAAAGACCCGTTTTTCCGTTTTTCGATCCGTCACTTAGTTCTCGAGTAATAAGCGATGAAAAGCTGATGTTCCTAACTCTTTCGCTGGAATGGGCGCGGTGAAACTTCTTACGTCATCCCTTCGTCCACATCTCCTTCGCCCAATCAAAATCCTCCCCTCCCCAACTCCACCCCACTCCACTTCCCAAACAGCCAACTAGGGGAGGTGGATGACGTAGAAGTCTCAGCGCAGCTCATTCGATGGGCGTCACCTTTTGCGTATTTTAATTTTCAATTTATGAGCGAATGGCTACGGTTAGAAGATTGATTTTTTCACAAAAATTCATTTTTGTTTTCATCTAACGATTTCGTGAATAAAATAGCAATTCTGGCGCAGAGTAAACGCCCCCATTGTGGGTGTGCTGGAGAATTAAAAATTTTCGATAGATGGATAGGGAGGCAAAGGATAAAGTCCTCGACATGGTGGGCTGGAAAAGAAAACTAGTTGAGGAGCCTAGGAAAATGCAGAGTAGGTGGCTGAAACAGGTAATGAAAGGGAACGGATCCTGGAATTGTGATGGTGGGAAGGAGTTTTGGAGGTGGGAAAGTCAGTGAATGAAGGTCGTACTAGAAGGCAATGGGATTTTTAAGAGTGCAATCGGTTTATAAAAAGGCTGGATGATCTTGTCTGAGGACGAAAGAGTTTTTAGATGACAATGAAGGAGAGAGGATTATTTAAGTGCTAAATAATGACCTAGTACTGAGACTGTTGTTTCAGCAAATTATAAAGATAAGTGTAATTTAAACACAAACTGTCCAAAACTAGTGTTTGGTCATTGGAATATATTACGATAATGGCTGTTCAGGTGGATAGCGGCAATTGCGTATCATTGAGTGCACATTTTAATAAGTTTTCAAGTAATTCGAAGTAATAACTTGGACCACATTTGAATTTAGTGTATCAAGCTCTGCTTGAATCGCAAATTCGGTAGAACTCACCATGCATGCATTAATGGAAATTATATATGAATTAAATTTTGCATATTTTGATTGACTTAAAGACTTGTTATGTCTTGAGTTTTCGGCGCGGTGTTCGAAATTCAGGAAAATATTATTGTTAAATATCGTTTTTCAAATATTATACTAGGCCTGAAAACTTGACACTTTTATCTACCATAATCATAATGTGAAATGTATTATTTTGCGTTTAGAAGATAATCTGTACATATGTAATCGAATTATTACGAAATATATCTCCTTAGGCTTATACATATATCCATCAACATGCCTGATAGATAAAAGAGTAACCTTTCAACAAAAAAAACGAAAAAAACACGGGTAACCAGCTATAAATCAGGTTCAAATATATCTTCTTCGAAACTTCAATCTGTTATAACATGGCGGAAATTATAATGACGTCACTACATGCTTCTTACCCAAACGAAGAATGATTATCTTGTGCAATGAGCGACATCGGTGCATGAAGATTGGCAAGTGCACTAAGACTTATCACCTTAGAGTTTTAATTTAGCAACCGATGAATATGGTTTAGAAACAAATGATTATGGCTACCCTTTTACCTGACTGAAATAAGTAATTGAATGCAAATATATGTATATACTCAAGGGAAACGATTAAGTTTATTCACTCAGAAGACGACTCAAAGAAAACCGCTCAGTATTCTTCAGGTTTTGTGGCTTTTGTATATAATAAATTCAGTGTTTTTCACACTCGTTCAGTTTCAACGGGTACCTTTAGCTAGTGAATAAATAAAATGCATTTTATTCACTTTTATCCATAGATATTGCTGAGAAGTACACGAGTTCACAGCTTCACACAAATCCATACATTTACGGGAATCAGTCCAGCCATCAACTAAACGTATATCCAGTACTTTATATGTTACGCCCGTCTATATCGATCTAGTCAGCTTATAAGAATAGAATAAGTTTTGTTTTTTGTACAAAACCCGTTAAACAACAGAGTAATACCCTTGTGAGGTACATGGATTTTGTACATAATAAAGAACAGCATTTGTTACAAAATATTACAATAATTTTTAGATTATGACAAGAAAACAGATATATTGCCGTTTTTAGTGTATTTACATAACTTATTGGTTTAAATGTACCAATTATTCCTAAAAGATCGAAAATGATCACATATTTTCAACTCTATAGTAGAAATTTCCACTGGAAATAATAGACCGAGTATCGATCGACGGACCTTTGGCTTTTCCGAACCAGTGTGCAGGTCACTACGCTATCCAGGCTTTCTTTAAATAATTTATTTTTGTCGAGATTATTCAACTCTTTGTTTCTGCCGTAACGTAGGATAGTTATTGATTATTTTCATTCATCCCTAAATTGACTTGAGAGGCCCATTAGACCCCTGGGATTCGATGACCTCTGGTGTATGAAAAAAAAAGTAGAGAGAGGGTGAATAGTTGCAGCAATCTTGTTTTCCCGCTTGAATCAACGATTCTCGAGAGGAATCTTGCCTCTGTCTGGATTCGCGAGGGCGCGACAAAGGGAAGTTGAAATTCTGGTCCATCAGTCACCTATTCCCTTGGCAGCGGAGGTTTAATAGCACAGCTCACGATGACTCTTCGTCATCCGTACAACTGGTGGTGATCGTGCCTGCCGAATTCCACGGTGACTTTGGTCCCATAGATTAAAGAAGAGAATGGATAGTTGCGTGCCGTGCGATAGCTCAGGAGCTGACACCCTTGAAAATACGTGATTAACCTATATACTGTTGAACATTTTCATGAAGTACTGTTAGATATAATAAATATGACTAATGGGTGTGTTTAGCAGGTTGATTTTTATGATTTGAGTACCGAAATTACAGATATATCTCCCCATATCCTCCCCACTTTTTTCCTTCTCCCAGCTTCTCTTTTGGCTCTCCACAAAGAGCCCAAATTCGAATAATAATAATAAATATTTATTTGCTCTGGGACATTCCTGAAAAAAATACAATCAATTATTTTACTGTTCACAGTTTATAAAAAACAACTTGAGGTAAATAATTGCAGGCAAAAATAAAATTACAGAAGTAACATATATATAGTTTCGAGGTGCAATATATACACGATAAGCCATAACGGTAACAATTCAGGAGATGTGTTATACTCCATATTGTTATAGATAACTGTACACTTGTACAGGAATTACGTGATGAAGTACATTTCATTAAAAAATAGTTTCAGATATTTTTTCTTCGAATACCTTAACATTGTTTAAAGAATTCAAACTGACTGGCAAAGAGTTCCACAATTTACATGAAGCAATACAAAATGACTTTTCATACACATCAGTACGATATGATGCTATGCACAAAGATTAGTCTTTCGTGTGATGCGTTTTTCCCTTTTTTAAATATTGTCTCTGTAGTGCATACTCGTACCATTTTCCATGCATAATGGCTAGTATTTTCAAACATAGCTCGAAAAGTATAGTTTTAAGCGGGTAATATTTTGTAATCTTTGGAAATATGAGAATGTTTTCAATTATGAGACCAAATTCATTAAATTTGAGGTGAAATGGCATCTCGCTCAAATTACCATAAGTCGCCTATTGTGACAGAGAACACTATTGAGCAATAATCGAAGTGCGAACGGAACAAACCAAGTCGCAATCGGAATTTTGCTGATAAATAGCCGCCGGGATTTGAACTCGGGTCTTTCGGGATGGGAAGCCAATAGTATAATGCCACCGCAGCAGCCCGATCAACCGTCCCGCTGCGATCACATTCTTCGGCCAAACTGAAGGAATTTACGGAGCACACTCAAGAGAATTAGAGAGATGGTGGGAGAATTACGGAGAAATCATGAGAGTGAGAATTCGGTAGGGAAGACCCGGAGACAGAGAGGAAGGACGTTGAAGGATGGGGGAAGTAATAACTCTGCGATTTCGCCCCAAATGAAAGTCAGGAAACCGTCGCGTCGGCACCAAAACAATGTGAATCCTCCTCCCGATATAAATCTTCCAATCTAGGATGTAATGCTGGATGGAACGTCGCACGGACGGGAACAAAAGTGATGCGTTTTCGCGTGCACGCCGCCGCCTCGAACGGTGAACGACTCGCAGGCAAAAGAGCCGTTTTCCCTCCGCCCATTTATCCACGCTCATTTGTTTTTTCGTGAGCGCGCAATTCAGTAAATGTTTGGATCGCACTGGGTGCTTATTCATTGGATTTTAAGCGTGCCATTGTTTCATTTTCAACCCTTTTTCCCGAATATACTCGTCTCAGTTTTTGCCCGTGTACGTGCCTGAATGCAATCACCTAAATGCAGGGATTTGGACGGGAAACATAAAGTATCCTAAAACGGAAAGTGGCGTAGTGAAAAAGATGGTGTATGTAATTGCCTCCTATTCTTTTAATGGCTTGCAAAAGTGCATTCAACTAAAAGGAGAAGCCATTTGTTTCTGAATTCTTTGATTAAGAATAATGCGTTTACTCGGTAGTACCCCTTGGATATATTAAAGTTTTGCTTCGCTTCCGCAGAAAAGTATAGAAGGAAAAAACATGGTCATTTATCAATGTGACGAGTAAATAATGAGTGAAATTCGAAGGCCTTGCTGGAAAATATTGAATGGAGTTAATAAAAGAATTCGTTTATTACATCACTTGAGAGATTTTAACTGCGAAGTCTTTAAGTTGCGTTTTAACTAAAAGTAATTTTTAGAGCCTCTCACTGAACAAACTCTCCTAATATTTTAGAATTAATTTTATTTTCCTCTATGTTTCCCGAACGTTTTTTGTGATCGATTTTAAATGAAAAATAATTAATTTTATTGACAATTTGGGGGAAGGCCTTTACAGATACCTATAGCGATATAAAATCCCATGTGTCTTACTTATTAAACACTGAGTCATAGAAAAGATTCACGAATGAAGAATAATAATATTTGGCGCCTTTTCTTATCAGATTTGAAAAATGTTGTTTCGTAAAATTTAAATTAAACATAGCAAAGCTGTTAACTTGTTTGCTACTATCGCCGAAGGGTATAATATTACTACAACCCACGCTAATAATGGCTAGTGTAGGCTTAAATGGACCATTCTGCCACTCTAATTCATCTTTAAAAAAAATGTTATCCCTCCCACTATTTTTCCCTTTAATTGATCGTCCCCCTTTTCCCCCTCCATCATGTCGAATTAGTCAATCCTTTTTCTTTCCTGCTGCCAACTTTCCCATCATTCAACCTTCAATAACGGTCTTCAACAAACTTTCGTCTCTAATCACTTGTTCCATTCGTTAGGTTTGTCCTCTCCTAACGTCCCTCAGTGCCATAGTTTCTCCCCCCGCCATGCCAAGAAATTCTTGGAATATATTTCATTGAACCTCCTCCATTTTTCTCCAACTTTACGTCTCTAGCACCTACGAATTATTTTCACCCTCTCTCGTTTTGCTTCATTGTAACGCAACGCTCCATGTGAAACTCTTTCTTTAATTTTTTCATATTCCTTTCCTCGTTGTTCTTATCAACATATCACTTCTGTGGGAGAAATCTTTGTTTACTAACAAATTTTTTATTCTATTATCGGTCGTATTTCGTCCATCTTAGGTAAAATTACTGCCGGAATAACGAAATTCCTCAAAATTATCTATTTTATGACGTGGTATTTATGTTTAGTCAAGACTATCCAAAGGTTCAAGGTACATTCGTTGTATATTTTACAGAAAGGAAAAAAGAATCCCTTATAAGTTACTGACTATCTTATGCAATAGCGATACTAATGCGCCACCGGCTTAACATGACAACAAGGACTTCGTTGATATTTAAAAAAAATCAGGACATCTTGCACCTTCTTTGTTTGTTTCTTCTCATTATATAATTCTTTTATCATTTTTCTTGCTAATACATTGTCGTTTTTCTCCCAAACGTCCTGAACTTCAGCAGGTATAATTAGGAAATAAGTAATCCCAAAAATGTCCCTATTACAGTAGCCACAATGGGTTCAAAAGGGTTCTCATGCCAACAATAAAAGGTGGTCAATAATGTCTGGGGGTTTTTGGCGTTGCATTTATCCCTTGGGCTACCCTGTGGAGAAAACTTGAGAATTTTCATTTCCTTGTCTGAATAGTTTGTGCCAAGGTGCGGGTAAGCTTAGCATAGAAGCAATCCATCGAGATGTTTCTGCCAAAACGTGATGAATCTCGCGCTTAGTTACCTGGATCCCCTCTGCATGGCTGCGCCCAAGTGCCTGCGCGTTTTTTGGCGCACGCAAATAATCTTGCGCAACATCGTTTTTCTTTCTTCCCTCCGTCTTCGTTCCGCGGTGGAAACAAAGATTTCATTTCACGTAGGGGATCTTCTATCGCGGATGAGAGGCCGAAAAACCGTTTCTTGGTAGCGTCTCGAGTCTTTTGTCTCTGCGGAGAAAAATGACAGCATTTTCCCTTTGTTCTGCCTCCCGACGGTGGCGATCTGTCTTCTTCCATCTTCACCGAAACTTGAAACCAAAGTATTCGAGTAACCATGCCTCAATGACCTCTATCTGTGACTATTTCGGTCGCTTTCGGTCGTTATTTCAGATTTTTCCCGTTTGAATAGTTCATGCAAAAATATATCCGTTTGTCAGGATGGATATTTTTGTTTATTTGCTCCATCCGCCATGCCAAAGACTAATTTGTATCTCAAGGGATAAATTGTAGCTTTTACGCTGGAGAAAAGAGAGGTGGTAAAAATCGTGCTTCACAATCTCTCAGAAAAAATTCTTTCCCGCCGTGTCAATTTAAAGTGGTGCTATAAATTTCAGCGGTTACCACTGAAATCTTTAACCTTATTACATATATGCGTATTGAATTTATGGTTAAAAATTATGAGAAAATACAATTCAATTCTTTAATCCTTCCAAATTGATTTATTCAATTTTTCAATGTTCTTCATTTTTAAACTCAGCACCTTTGAGGTTCTTAGTCGCTCACGAGAAACAAATGAATTAATGTAGAGGAATGATTTAAAAAATCTGAATTATTATGTAATTCACCTTGCGAGACATTAATTTTGTCATAATACTTTTCTGCCACTCAATTATTTGATAATATAAGTTATTTTCTTAGAGAGAACCAAAATTAGGTGTTATGTGATAGTTTTTTAATATAATGGAGATAAAAATTGCAATTTTTCACTGAGTAACAGATTTAATGCGACTTAGGCTAAACCACGTTGCATTAAATATATTATTCAGTGGAAAATTGAAATTTCTGTCTTCATTAGACAATACTCGTGTATGGCTAATACTGCGCATGATAATATATTTTTACTTGCAAATATTTCATAGTTAGGAAGTGGACCTCAAGAATACAGTAACATAAACGTATTGTCACTAACATAAGAGGCAAATGATTCTGTAATCATCAATCCCCCAGGTTATAAGTCCTCTTTATAGCACTATTCCGCGGCGTCTTTTCTTGGCTTTCCTCATCCACGCTTGTCAAGTGAGCGGGCAATTGGGTTGTCAAATTTCACCCCTTGACTCTTTTAGTAGCATTATTAATGGGGAAAATTTGAAAACGGCGACGCCATGCCACCAAAATCCCATCGATTACATAGTTCTCTAGTTGGTGAAGTGGGCTGGAAAAATCTTTGCAGTGGAAATTGTGTGTCGTGATGCTATCCTTTTTTTCGAGTAGAGATATTTTTGAGAAGTAAAATATCTCCTTGCTATACTAAAGTGGAATTACAACCTCAAAGAAATGTTAAGTTTGTATCACACGATCTATATACGAGGGGGTACCCAAAAGAAACCGAACTGATGCTGTGGTGGGCGGAGTTTTTGAAGTACCCTGTTCTGCCGCTAGGGGCATATAAAGCTACCATTTATGAGTCAGCAAGGCAAGCGTCGTTGCTAAGGAACGTTCTGTTTTGTTTATAAGCATTTGTTAGCAACAATTGTTTTGTGTGCTCGTCGTTTTTACAATGCCTGATTATCATGAACAGCGGGTGGCCGTAAAGTTTTGCTTCTTGCTCGAAAAAACTGGCACAGAAACACTTGAAATGTTAAACACGGCCTACAAAGATGATGCAATTGGAAAAACTCAAGTGTTTGAGTGGTTTTCCCGTTTCAAAAGACGTGAAATGTCAATTGATGACAAGCATCTCTCGGGTCGTCCTTCCACGGCCCGAAATGATGAAAATTTGGAAAAAGAATTCGCGAAATCGTCCTGGAATATCCTTGAAGGACAATTGAAGAAATTGTGGCGCTGTCTGGAGTGACTTGGAGTTCAGTACAGCGAATTTTAACGGAAGATTTGAAGATGAAAAGGGTGGCTGCCAAATTCGTCTCGACTGCTGACTGCTGAACAAAAACAAGATCGTGTGGAAGCATGCTGTGCTTTGAAAGAAGAGTTTCGAAATGACCCACACTTTTTTCAAGGTTATCACAGGTGGTGAATCATTGTGCTGTGGCTACGATCCTGAAACGAAACAGCAATCAAGCCAGTGGAAGTCTTCAAGCTCACCTCGCCCCAAAAAAGTTCAAGTGAAATCAAATGTCAAAACAATGCTGATTTTTTTTCGATGTGAGAGGAGTCGTCCATTCAGAGTTTGTTCCGCAGGGCCAGACAGTTAACCAGGCTTTCTACCTGGAAGTTTTGAAAAGATTGCGAAACAGTTTGCGGCGGAAGAGGCCTGATTTGTGGCGGTCGGGCGACTGGTTTTTCCACCACGGTGACGCCCCTGCTCACACAGCCCTGTCTGTGCGCCAATTTTGAGTAAAAATGTCATGACCCCTGTGCCCCACCCCCCCTATTCACCCGATCTTGCCCCCTGTGACTTTTTTTTATTTCCCCGAATGAAAAGAGACATGAAAGGAAAGCGTTTTACCGACGTTGCTGAGGTGAAGAAAAAAACGACGGAGGCGCTGTCGGGCATCCAAGAAAATGAATTTTAAAAATTGTTTTGAACAATGGAATAAAAATTGGACAAATGTATTAGTGCCAGTGGAGAGTACTTTGAAGGGGATTGAAAGTATTTTGTTTAAAAAATTAAATTAAAAAAGTTAAAAAAAAAAGTTCGGTTTCTTTTGGGTACCCCCTCGTATTTGTTGTATGAAGCAATTTGCAAATTTCTTTGTAATGAAAAGGCGTAAAAATGCGCTAGTTAACTAAACTTTTAAGTGGAGTGGACCGAAAGGGAAAAAAGGACTGTCACTAAGGAAGGAAATAGCTTTACGACATCAAGTGTAAGCAAAATGGGTGAATTGAGCCAGTGGTAAACGGGAATGTGACACTGAAGCTTGTTTTTGAACGTAGATTGCTAGGAAATAAGGGCAGAAAGAGAAAATTGGCCATTTTTGATGCAACGAAGGGAGAGGTAGGAAGTATTTTGAACTAATGAGAGATCGTGTGTGAAAATTGTTTGTGACCCTGGCGATAAGGATATAGGATAAGTCCAATGATTCTTCTAAAACAGCCGTTCCCGGTAGAAAACGTAATAATTATTATTTTTGATAAGTCTACCAATTAATGTAGGGTTAGATGGGTACAAGATTATTTCTAGTAATCTTACAAATATCTCAATTGCAGGAGCCTAACTGCTCACAACATTTCCCTTGCCTGCTCTCCATACAACCATTCCTAAAATTTTATAATTACCATTTTGAAAATTCTTATCATTATTCAATACCCTTGTAGTGAGCACGTTCTTTTCATTACACTTCTTTGAAATTCTGGTGACATTTATCGTCCGGAAGTTAATACTTATACTTAGAACCTCCAAATAAACAAAATACTAACAAAATAATATTGTATTTGAGAGAACTGAGTGGTCATTATTCGTAGGAATGAGAAAATATGAGAAAATTAGCAGAATGGAAAATAAAATAAACTCTTAAGTGCTGAAAGAGGTGATGAAATATAGATGCATGTTAGGGGATTGTGTAATGAACGGAGAAGATAGGATGGTTGTATTTCGATATTCCCTCATCGTTTAGAAAGCCATTGCATCACGATCACCATAGAATTTGACGAGCTTACGTAAATTGTTCCTTCGAGTCACGAGCTATTCTAGCGTCGTTTCTCGAGATCACGTCCATAAAAATGACGTCACCCCCGTATCAAAGCACCTCTTTAAACTTGGAATGGCTGAGAGATTGTTAATAGGTGAGCGAAGATCCCTCTCAAAATTTGTAATCTCACCCGATAAGCCCTTAAAACCCTCTCTGCCTTCCAGCCACTCGCGTGCCCGTTACCCTAGCTCCCCGGTGAGGACTATTGAAAAATTAATCGCGCGAAAACCCACGTTCTTATCCTAAGTCCCGAATATTCTCTCTCTCACAGGAGAGAGGAATAATTTTGTAATGGGGCGCGCAATGAATTGTGCCGTTCTCTTGATGGCCATGTATTGATGATCTTCTCCCAGTGACTTGAATTATTCGGTGAATGCATTAAAATGCCTTCCGGGTTCGGAGGGTGAAAGTTTTATCAGTCTGGAGGTGAAGATGATGTTGCCAAAGGTGGCGGTGCGGTTGTGAAAGAAGGGTTATGAAGTTCAGCTCCGCCATCATTCAATCTTGATGTTGGCCACCCGATGCGTAAGCTTTTCATCGAGGAATCCGTTATATGAGGGGGTGCTATAATTAAAAGCCATTGCGGATATTCAAAACAGCTCTTGACACCACATTACTTTTTTAGTTTATCGGAAAGAAGCGTCCATCGGTATTTTGGTCTTAAATACAGCAAACTTTTGTTTGTGAGAGCAAGAAGTGGTATGGTTTCGCAAATTAAAAATGAATGCGTATTTATCAGTACGTATTTTCCTAGAGTCGTTAATCCAATGATTCCATCAATGTTTAATGGTTTTCTTCGATCTAATGCTTTAGAATTAAAGTTGACTTCATAGCTTCGGCAATAGGATGAAATCGTGTCTTTGGTGACATATTTATTCAGCCTGCTCAATAGCGTAACTATATGAATCAGTGTTTTTGATTCGTTCAAATCAAATCGTTTTTATGTTGTTATAGTGTACAAGTTTTAAATATTATCTTGGTAAAAGGAACTCATTCAGTTACAATATTATTTTCTTTCATCAAATTATTATAGCCTATTATTGTTGACTGCAAACCTGTGTACCGCATACAATATCAATACTCCGTCCTCTTAAATCCCCTAGCAGGATAGAGCTGTTCACAATGAGGATGTGTCTCTTTACAACCCATCCGGTAGAGTTCACCCGCTTGAATGGAAAAAGGCGAGGGGATGTGAGCTAGGGATAAGGATGGGAATGTGACTTAAGTTTAGAATCTCGTTTCTCGCCGGCTGTTTCTGACGTGCATTGATAGGGTTCCGTGTTGAGGTGAAACTTTTGTGGGTAATGGGCGTGGCTGGTTAACATACAGGACGGGAATTTGAATGCAGTAGGTCCGCCTTGCCTTTAATCATATGTCGCAGTCACCTCACTCTCTCTTTCCGTACCCTCGGAATGAAGTGGGAAAAATGTAATTCTGCATGGGAGGGATAAAGGCCAATACTCATTGAATGCAAGAAATTAACATTAAGGCGTAATATAAGATCTTTACAAGAGTTGGGCGCTTGCATTGTAGTGGAGGTAGTCAAAATGTATCAAAATATCATAGCATAACGTACGATAAGATGGTGTCATTTCTTCTTTTATGATATGTCGTTATGTGGTCCAATCGTGGCGGAGCAATAGACATTAAAATTACCAATCACAATTAATTGTAGCTCGAGCTCTCTCAACAAAGCGAAGTTCAGAATGTTAACACTTAACATTGGAACGATATAAAATTCCGAATGGAATCAAAACTAATGGACTCGTCATTTTTAATGTTTCTACTTAGGTATTTCTTTATTTTGTTACTCGATTCAAAACAATGCCTTAGTGCCGTTTCCAGAAACCTCGCTATAGCATTATCTCCGCTGTATACGTCATCAGCTCGAGCTGGGAGCTTCTCATAGGGTAAATTTATCAACAAAAGAAGCTCCAATTTCTGATCTTGGTTGATTATTGTGAGCGATCGTGATTTACTAAGTTTAAGTCATATCCTTACGCTATGTTCTTATATCCAGTGCGAACCAGCCATAACAGCTGCGTTGATAAAACGGCTATTGAACAAAGATGTGAAGACAAATGACTAAATTACTACATTACACCCGATTTTTTTTCTTTTTTGATAGCTACGGATGCATTGAGTTTGGTTTTTTTGGTAATACGTCTCTTATTAGCGGTTCAATTTTTCTTGAAAGTTTTTAATGGCTATTTTTATTTTATATCGACACTATGGAAAAAGTAGCCAATTCTATGCACACCATAAAACCAGATTTTATGGAAAGTGTAATTGTGAAAAAGATCCGTTTCATTTTCATAGTTTAATCTTTCTCCTTGTTAATACAAACTAAGTTTTCATGTATCAAAATGGGGAGATTATGAAACTCAGTCTATTAATAACCACAAGTTAATCTTACTGGAGCTATAACCGAAATATTTTGTGAATTTATTTGCTTTTGGCACGCGTTTGAAGTCTCAATGGCTTCGTCACTATTGGTGCGGACACGAACGTTTGTAAAGTATGTTACCTGCACGCCGCATAGTGTAGTGGTCAAAGTACGCGATACTGTTTAGTGGTTAAACCAAACACGAAATCCCGTTTTTTGGATGAGGGATATTTGGTAATTTCTATATTTTCTGAGTATTTTTCAAGGATTTGAATTTTTTAATTACTGTTGTAAATTTATTGAACTCACTTCTTTGAAGTGCTACTTAATAAAAATAATTCCATATATATATTAATAATGTACGTGTACCGTCATGCCATAGTTATGAGTTTTATTGCTTGAATTGTACCATGCAGCTTAAACTCTAATGTTTTATCAAAATTCCTCTAAGCCATTTTCAGTTACGGTTCTTAGACACAGTAATAAAAATAGATTTAGTAATTTGACACAAAATTTCAATTGACAGCTTTAATTTTCGGCAAAATTATATTCTGGGAAATTAGCAACTGATATTTTTCTTTTGGTTTCAACGGCTTTTTATAATTTGCTTTTTATTATTTCCGGGATTCATCGCTTATGGTTGCTTTTTTACAACGTTTCGCCTATCTTCCAGGAGGCTTTGTCAGATAAAGTATTTTCGTTGAAATTTCGGCCGCCGCCGGCCAGTGTAGAAGCTCGTAGCTAAGGCGTAAACGCAGTGCGTAAATGCCTGCTGAATTTTGAATTTGAAACTGAGCGCCCTGATTGGCCGAAGTAAATACTTTCTTCCACGTAGCCGTAAGGGCGTAGCATTATTCCTGGTTGATGTTCTTCTGTTCTTCATGATATACACAGCTTCTCTTATGACTCTCGGTAAATAACGGTTCTCTCTTGTCAACACTTAAACATTTCCAAAGTCAGTTTTGTGTTCTGGTTCAGACCAGGCATGTTCTGCAATAGCGGAAAGACGGAATTTTTTACTGTCCGAAATTTCAACGAAAATGCTTTTTTTTCCCTGATATCGCTTCCAGGCGATATCAGGGAAAAGCGCCTCCAGGCCAAAGGCGAAACTTGTGATAAAGCAACAAAACGCGGTGGATTCCAGAAATAAAATACAAATTAGTAGCTGGTCTACAACCCTATCGTAAGGAATTCTTCTGCGAACTCTGATCGTCTTCGAAGAATGGTTGAGGTTACGTCAGAGTGACCATTATACTTGGCAAAGCAGTGGTGCGCGGAGAGAAACCGTCTCCTCCATGAAGCGGAAGCACTAAAGTTGTGTTTCCTGGAAGTTGGTGGTGGTGCGTGGTATAATAAAAAAGGATCTTGGATGAATTGCAGGCGGAAGAAGGTGTGTGGGAGTTGGATTGCGGCGTAAGGGCGGAAAAATGTTCCGAATGGATGTTCCTAAGGATCTTCTACCCTTTAAAGGAATCGGAGAGGAAGGGATTCTCTATCGTATTTTTTTAAAGGCCGATAGTATCTTTCAGATTTTGGCAGGAATATATTGCCAAGTGGTGACTATCAGCTGTGGCTTTAATACTTACCTCTTCTTTATCGCTCCACTTCTTTATTACTCCACGCTTTCGACACCAATCCGGAAAATATTCTCTGTCGTAGTCCCGCTGCCCGGCTTTTCAGTATTGATAAATTATTATAGAATTAATTTGCTAAGCCAATGTTAGAGTCTTTAATTAAATAGGTTCTACTGCGGCTGTATGAGTCGAAACAATACTAAATTCCGCTTTTTTCTTTATATTGTTAAAAAAATACTCATTTCGCTGGTGATATCCTTTTGCTAATAGGAAAATCATTTCAGGCAGAAAATCTTAAGATTATTTATGAAATATATTTGAATGATTCCCATGTAATGTACGCGTTTTTACTTCAATTATTGTTTAAATCTGGTAATAACTGAGAAAATAAGGTGCAAATGTGTCACAATGTTATTACCATTAGAGTCCCTCGGAGAATTTACTTTATACCTACAAGAAGTTTTCTTGAAAATGGCATTTGTATTGGCTATAAAAATGCCACTTGACCCCATATTTCACCTTAATCGCATACCAATTTCAACGAATTCCAAGCATGTGATTTATTCTTCAATTGTCAAAAGGAATGATATGATGTTTTTCATATAAAAAAAAGGATTAGTTTTTCTATAAGGAGTCATAATATAAATAAAATGATATTTTAGGACGTTATGCGGTTGAACCACCTCAAGCGCAGTTGAAAATATATATTCTAGTTATAAGCCATTCTTTTCCCGAAGAGATTTATTTCGTTGCCTGCAAGAATTTCACCAAATACGCGGTAGGTAATTCGACAGTTCTGCTTATAACTTTTCCGACTGCGTGAAGTTTTCACTAACGTTCATTCCTTACATAAAACTATTTATTTTTCAACATGAATTCCCTTGTAAATTATTCGTAAAATCTCCTGCCTTTATACTGTCCGAAAGTTGTATTATGTTTAAAATGATTATTATACTATATAAGAAAGGCATAAGGGCCCCAGATATATAGGCTTTTTATATAAACTTTTACTTTCTTAAGGCAGTATTAGCGTTTGCCTGAAATTTCTTATTTCAAAATCAGCAGCTACTAGTCATCTAAAATAGATGAAGAACTCTTAATTAATTACAAACTCCATATTTGTATAAAAGTAGTTGTATCAGGCTTGATTTGGTGGACTATTATAATGAAAGAAAAAGACTGGCAATTTTCCACAAGAATAAGGTTTTTACTCGACCGGTTTCGGTGTACAACAACACCTGATGATGGTGTTGTACACCGAAACCGGTCGAGTAAAAACCTTATTCTTGTGGAAAATTGTCAGTCTTTTTCTTTTATCCATCTTTGTGTGTTTTTCAAGCCCATTTAGCAAAAATACGGTCATTTAAAATCTCTGTATTTTTATCTTGGTCATATGGGAAATGATCGTCATAGCAACGAACATGTTTACTTTTAACAAATACGATTCCAACGTAAAAATAGTCGAATATTCACGGATATCTCTGGAAAAAATTATTAAGGATTTTTAAAAAATCATCCTGTTTCAATTATTATAAGTGAAAAACAAAACACTTTGCAAAAAGTAATGCAATAATCGATATGATGAATGATAAAATGGATACGACATAGAAACATGGCCACGATACATTATTTTTTCTTTCGTTTATTTATCTACTCGAGGAAGATAAACTAATCAATGATGTTATGTAACAGCGATAGTTTACATCAAGTACAGCAAGCAATTTAAATCAACCAGGGAACAACACAAACAGTAAAACATGTGAAAGAGAAATAGCAGATTTACGAGAGCAGAGCATGTCAATAACTATAATGCCAGCGATAATAAATATCGTTGCTAAATATTAAATATCGTTGCTTAGTCTCCGGCCATTCCAAAACTACTTTAAAAATAAATATTGAAAAGCAGCAAATGGAATATATTCAAGCCTCATTCATATTGACAAGTTATAGGCGTGAAGAAGATATTAATTGCCTGATAATATGTTAAAGTTGCGTCTTCGTCTAAAATTTGAGCTTTGGAACCAAAAATAATATTTATTTTTCCTTCGACAGTAGAACTTTTTTTAAATAAAAAATAGCAGCAAAGTCTTTGAATGGGAACGTATACCCGAGGAACTTATGCCTCACTTAAGATTGCCAGTGCAGCATAATTACTGTGAGATTTTAGCTTGGGTATGTTTCACTCCAACTTCTCCATAGACGTAGTATGTTCATCTTGAGTGTCATTTTCAAAGGATTCATATGATCCGTTGCAACAGTTTAAATATTTTTTCAATACTCAGTGGGTACCATCTTCTAGTACTATTATTAGGTGATCGATCGGTTGAGTTAGGTTTAAAGGGAATGAAGATAGTAAAAATCATCCAGATTTTTACATGTGCAGGGCCCTGTCTACCAATATTTCCTTTTTCACATCTGCATAATTGCTTACCTTCCTAATTCCGTCCATAAAACCTATTCTCCTTCTCCGTCATCCCCTTTTACCCTGCTCTCTATTACATCCCTGACCCGTCATTCACCCCCTCCAACCACATACTTCGCCTCATCCTTATCTAATCCAGAAGTTTTCTGTTCTCATCAACCATGTCAAGCACTTCCTCGTTAATCTTCCATTCCGTCCACTGTAACCCCACCCATCCCCCCACCCATCCCCCCTCCCATCTTCTCCATCCCCATCCACACCCACATCTCGAACGCCTGAAGTCAATTCTCGTCCTCTTTTCTCATAGTCCACGTTTCTGCCCCATACAACGTAACACTCCATATTGAGCACTTCAAAACCCTCTTCTTTATATCCTTACTTAGGATTCTCGTCATCAGCTCCTTTCTATTAATGATAGCTATCTTTCCTGGCGCTCTATTTTTCCTAATGTCTTTGTTACTATTTCCATTTTCTTCTAGTTATCTTTAAGCATTGTATAAAAACATTGCCTATAGCGAAACAATAATCAGACAGTTAATATTAAGAGGCTAAAAAGTCCTAAGCCATCCTCAGTTTTTAATTTTCTCTTCCATTAATTCAACGCATTTGTCAAATTTTACCCAAGTCTATATTCATATATTTAGGAGCAACGATTACGATGTTGAAATAAAAAGTTTCAAGATTTAAACATTTATTCCTGTAAAGAAATGTGAGAGAATAGGAATTTGAAAGTCCATTGAGTCTGACGGGAAAGGAAAGAGAGAGCATGGGAGAAATGGGGAACAGATATGAAGTAGGACTGTGGAAGATATATGAATTCGTTTAAATTGGCACACTCCAACCGTTATTCTCTTTGTCCACGCTGAAATACACGAGTTTTGGTTGGCGTAGGATGCGAACAAGGTCCGGATTTATGTCCGTCGGGTGGTGAGTGAAATAATAGCCGTGGGAATAGGACGGGAGATATGGGAGGCTGTGCAGGAGAATATGGACACTGGCTAAGGGTTGGTGTGAAAAAGTAACGAGGCAAGGTGAATGAGATTTGTGCAGGGGGGAAGTAGAGAAACTGGAGTAAAGGACATAGTCTATACGGAAGTACCTTTGGCGGAATGAAAATAAAGTATTTTTTCATGCTCGTGAAATAAATGGGCAAAATCGACGTGACTTTTATTTTTCGAATCGGAGCCAGTTCTGAAAGAGGTAGCCTCTTTCACCCGATTCACTTCGGATTACCTATAAATGTTCACATTTAATGCTTTTAGATGTTCCATGAAGGTTTTCGAGGTGTGTCGTCCAATAAAAAAATACGAATATTAGAAAAAAATAACTTAATTTTCAAGTGTCTATTCTTTTTTTTATAAAAGTTGCGACACAAACTTGCTCTTTTTTATTTCATCTGCGGCATTTTTGAGGAATCTTAGTAGTATACTTTTTCCGCATATTGATTATTATCTGTGCCAATTTTTGGGGCTTAGCAATATGCAAACGAACTATGTTAATAAAAATTGCTATTTTTTCCGTCATACTACATTAAGTCACTCTAAAAAGATAGCTAGTAAAGGATTTGATTCGGGTTTTCTGGGAAAATACTCTCGGCTACTTTTACGCAAAATACTCTATTAACTACGTGGAGTGGTCCCTCAATTTCGGAATTCCATGGAACTTCATTTAGGTAACAAAAAGCTTGTGTTAAAGAAACGAATTTTTCCGTGAAATTAAATTGAAATTATTAAAAAATTCCACCCATTTTTGTTTTTGAGCTACAGAGACCGTGCTGACACCTGGTAAAGTCAACAAAGTACACCTTTTCAAGACAAATGACGTTGTGGTTGCCTTCTCGGACAGGAAAAACGTATTTTCTATGCATTCAGCTAAGACATACCATCAGTTAATGAGGTAACTTATATACTACGATAGCTAAATGTGGCATTTAGAGCTCATTTTGGCTCACTCAGGCCATTAAATTACTATGTAATACGTTTTTCAACGCTTTTTGACACACCCTCATGTAAGAGAACGTAATATTTTAAAAACTACTCCTTCCCTTTTCTCCCAATCTTACGTAACTTGTCATAGCTTTTTTGTGAAGGATATAATTGAAGGAAAAATAGAAGGAGAAGTCACAAGAGTAAGTCCCAGAGATGAACACATAGACCAAACAAAGAGGAAAGTGTATAATAAAAGCTGCCAGGGAAAAAAGAACTAGCATTAAATAGGGAAGGATGGAGGGCTGCAGTCAACCAATCTTAGGATTGAACTACCGATGATGATGAAGCTTTTTACCCCTGAGCAATTAAACACTTAACATTATCCGTGTTCGACGCCTTTACTCGAAATCAATACAAAAGCAGCAATCGCGGATGTGACTATAAAATGCGTGTATCGGGGATGTGAAGTTATTTTAATGTTTATGGTCACATCAGCTCTGTTCTCGACCTATTTTGAAGAGCGCTGCCTAGTGTACTAATTCAGAAACGAGTGGAAGTCAAGTGCTACGTTGTTTTGCAAGAGAGCAGCGAACTAGAGCAAATGGAAAGGCTAAGTTTTTTTTGCTAAATAAGTTATGCTTCACTATTTTTCGAGGCCTCCACTCTCTCTTAATCTTGGTGCATCAACCTGCCACCATTATGGTGCACCGTAATGACATAATTTGCTGAGGGCGCTCTTGGGCGCATTATTTCTTAATTTTCTCGTAGTTTATGACGAGAAGCACCGGTAGAATTACGCTGTGCGGGGATAACTCATAACAAAATATTTTGGCAATAGTTCTGGTGTGACGACCACACGCGTGGCATCTCGTGAATATAAAGATGGAATGAGTGGTTGTTGGGAAAATCCAGCGCATTTTAATTTGTACTTTTGTTGCAGTGGAGACGGGAACGTGACGGTTGAAGACAAGAGTAATCGGATCCACGCACGTACCTACTTTGGAACAGGGCCGCCTGGCCTCACTTGATCTTTCCCGGGCAGCGCTAAGCTCCCCTTTCGTGCGTAAAAGTGAGGAAATTATGTTTCCGAGTTCAACGAACACCACGCTTAATGAGTCCAGGGGTTTGGTTACCGATTCCTCATTCCTCCACCAGAGGGCTGTATATCCGCGCAGAGTCATCTACATGACGCCACTAGATTTATTTATATACATTGCATACACTCCTGTCTCGTCGTGCCCGTTCGGGATAGGTACAGCCAAAATGGTTTAATTCTCGTTTATCTAATATGCATAAAAATGGATGAGGGTATGTATGTTCCAGCATAACTAAAAAAAACGGCTTAACCGATTACTTTGAAATTTTGCAAGTAGATAATTGAGTGTACTGTGTCACACATACCGAAACAAACCGAATGTATGCCATCTCCTAGAGTTGGTCTTTCTTCAACAAAGTGAATGCGGTAAGGATAATGCGGTATATAATAAAATGCAATGAAAACTTCCTATTAGTTTAAGCATCAATGGTAAAAACTTGAAACCTAATACAGAAAAGAGGATCAATTTTTTTCATTCATAGATTTGTATGCCTGACTCTTTTTTATACTCATAAATAAGTTTTGTAATGAAGGAGGGTATAGAACATCGGAAAGTTCAATTTCATCGTTGTTTTCTAGGCGTGCGACCCAAAAATCCTTATGTATGCCACCTAGTGGCACGCATGCCATATGTTACCGATATCTGCCTTAGTGGACGTCAGTTGTTACTCATATTGAACGAACGTAGACACTCTATAGAAAGAAATCTCAAAAAGATCCCTGCCACCATCACTGCAAATATTATGAGCTCTTCCCCATGCCTTAGGAGCTCCGCTTTCGCAATTGTAATCAAAGGATACTACCGCTCAAATGAATTCGTAATTATGGATCAAAGCGAGGGAAAATGAGGCTCATGGGCGTGCTTTACGAGGCCTTTGCGAGGTTTTCTCTTAGATTGGAACTCCGGGAGCCGAAAAGACGTGGAGAATGGGTGTTTCAAAAACAGAAAGATAGTGCAGGAGGAAAATTTTCCAATTTTGAACAGTATTCACTTTCATTCTCAAGCCAAAAAGATTCTCATCAGATAAGGGTGGAAAATCGACTTCGTTTGTGCGAACAAGTAACCGGCTTTGTCTGCGTTCTCCGTGTGAGAAATTTTATTTTCCCGAAAAATTTAATTGGAATTCTAATGAATGCTTTCATTCTAAATATCGAATCCGTTTTCGAGAGGGAGCAATGGAACTTTGAAATGGCTTTGGCTTGATTTTTCACCTTGACGTGTAATTCCGTCCTTATCCATTTCCATCCAATACGCCTGTTTCTTTTCTTTCTCGAATCGGTTCTCGTTCAATTTCCTGATAATCAAAGAAAGAAGCTCCTCAAACTCAGTGTAACAAGTCAAAAGCTTAGATAAATTTCTTAGATAATAGACAACCGAGGGTAATAGACTGAAATATTGGAAATTGGAGACTCTGCTCTCTTCCATCCCATATTCCTTTAACAAATCGTCCTCACATCTTGGCTATTATTAGCCAAGGGTATTTGTGGAAAATGGTGTCATAAACTTTTTATACCGCTCTAAATTTTTGGAAGCGCCTAATCCCTTATATCGCGCAAGTTAAAAATTTTTAAGGAAAAGCAAAATGCAATCAAAATTATGACATGAATTTCCCTCTGCTGAATACACAAGTATTAAATTACGGCAAAAACTGAGTGAGACTGGTCACTTCAGAAGAAGAAATCCTTGTAATTGCCCTTAATTGCTTTAGAATGAGATGATCGACTTCTCGTTTTCAAAAATATAACTGCATAATTTAGCTAGATTACAAAGTGTAAAAAGTGTGTCCCTATGCAAAACAGATCAAATTGTATGCGTTACAATGTAAAAGCAAACAAAGGTAAAGACCAGCTAAGCATAGTAAATCGAGAAATCCAATAAATGAACAGAATCATTGAAATCAACAGATTTACTACAAAAAATGTTTGGCAATAAAATCCTTGCGAGTAAATTCTTCACGGGTTTCCTACCGGGTCAGGAGTTCAGGTGCCGCCTTCTCAATGACCTACTCTTTCGTCGTTTTCAAGGAGGTTGATTCCAGCTCATCGATTTTTACGTATTAGGCACTAATTTTAAGTTTAAGTCAGGATGTTACTGACTGGCTATTGAGAGGAGACTATTTTGCGCCAAAAACTGTATTCAAACTCGTATTTACGTAACATCTCTGTTTCTTAACTCTACATATTTGTTTTCGATATAACTTAATTTCTTAATTTTACTTTCCATCATCCGGATTATTGAGGTGAACTGAAATAACAGTTATATATATATCAATATGAATCTGCGAAAGTAACAATATTTTTATGTTTCTGAGAAATATAATTTAAATTTTTACATTCACATGAATATATTTTATACGGAAGTTGAAACAAATTTTAGGTACCACTGGGAAATAATTTTAAAATTTTCTTGAGGTTTTCCGCTGTCAAGAAGTATGGTTGGCTTATTGTGTCTTTTCCCTTTATCAATAATTCTAGAACTCATTAAAAGGGCGGTAATTAAGTGGCGGATGTAATTCGGCACATGTATGAAAAACTTTAAAATGTCTAAGAGTATAGTGAAGCCGTTTCAAACGGCAAAGTATTTAAAATCTAACGAAATTCAGCATTCGGTAATAATCGTGTCGTGTAAAAGGCTCAATCACATTCGGTGAATACTTCGAATTCAGTTTTCAGCATCGATAACAGAAATAAGTCCGACACTTAATTAATCATCCGAGTCTCAAAGTTAATTACCAACCACAGGAGAGTATTGTTTCAAGTAAACACCGGCGGAGGAGCCAGAATCGACATAACCTTTTTCCTGACGATGCGTTGTGATATCGTGTTGGGTTTCCACTGCTTGTAAAATGTGCTCCTGAAACAGTGGAGTGTTCTTAAAGTTTATCGAAATATATTAAAAGTATCAACTTTTTTCATAGATTTTCGCAGTTCATTTTAATTTTGGTATGTTTTTTTTGGATTTCTGCGAATAAAATATACTTTTTTAGCAACAGCTCCGCCGTGCTATTCTGCCGGCTTCGTAGGGCGAAACTGTTTCTAAAAAAGTATAGTTTAATCGCAGAAATCCAAAAGAAACTTACCAATATTAAAAGTATCAGTTAGTTTGTAGGAACAATGTAAAAAGCTGCAATTTAGAATGTAAATACAATAGTTTCTGCGCATGTGCCGATGAGAAATTGAATCTGAGAGTTGGATCGTATGAAATGGTTCATCCGAGACTTATAGCACTCTATTTTGAGTGTGCTGAATTGAGTTCGATTTTCAGTCTCAAACCAAGCATCGGGTAAAATGGCCTTATAGCGCTTTAAATATCACCTCTACATTTTAGGAAAGTTGTTGAATCAGTTTTACGCCCTCATAGTTCTATTACTTTTCAATTGTCAATAACGAATTGGGATTCATTGCTACAGCCGAGTTTCGAGATCGAGGTTTTGGAGAGAAAGTTTTTACCCACGCCAACTAGATAACCTTCTGTCGCTGTTGAGGGAAATGTTTGCAGCTAATGTTGTCCATTAATTCTTTTGTTTTTATAGATGGTGCTCACCCGTTCTATAAACTATTTTGATTTACGATGAAATTATATTAATTTTCAGTGCCCCAGGGGAAAAAAATGCTTTTAGGACTTAAATTCTCGTGCCTAATCTCATGGTATTGAACAGGGTAAATAAATTAGAGTTTGTACGGTTATGTAAATAAAAACGGGTTTACAATGATTGCTTTTTATTCTGTTGGGCAAGAAGAGTTGTACTTTTTAGACATATCACTATAAAATAAAATATCTAAAATAGGGAATTAATGTTGATTAGTAAGATATTTCAAAAGTGTTTTAAGGTAAATTTGTTTTTTTATTAAAAAATACTACGCATTTAGCATTCAAATTTCGATACTAACTTTTTGATGTACGGTATTGCTAGTTATTTTGTTCACGGGTATGGAAGCAACATTTTTTGCGTTATTACACATACCATGAAATGCTCATGTTATGTATTTTTGGCAGAAAACTTCTCCCCAGTGAATTTCATTCAAGTATTCTACCAGCTGATTGGTAGGTTCTTGGACAGTCCCAATTCTGTGAATAACTATGGTAAAAATATTCAAACATTGAAGTTATAGAAAACATATCTATTGCTCAAAAATGCTCTCTTAAGTCTTTTCTGTAGAAAATTTTCAGTTTTTTTATCTTCCATGGCCATTCCATAATCTTGTACTCAGTGTATCTATTGAACTGGTAATTTCTCTGTATTTCTTAGTAATTATCTGTTTATAATTACTGACATTAGCCTAGATATTGCTATTTTAATTTGTAATGATTTATGGTTTCATTTCACGGTTTAAAGGTATTATTGATATTTGGTTTAATCGTTGTTATTTATGACATTGTTTGATGTGGTTTTGTTGCAAGAATGGTTGTGTGACTGTATTTTCCTTCAATAAACGCCGTGGTTGCTGGCGAATTTCACTATTTTGAAAGCTGGATTTGCTTTCACGGGAAGCTCGCCCGCGGCACGGCGTCCGTTCTCGTGAGATAATCACATCTCTGATTTGAGTGCATTAAAAAAAAAGTTGAAATTTTGACTGTTTTTATTTGGCATACTGGGAATCCCTATGGATAACTATGTCCTTTTAGTTCCAGGTAGGGCCATGAAGGTATGACCGGTCCCGCGGTCCAATACTCACACTATGCTATGAATTACTAACAAGGTCAGTGATGTTGGCGGGCTTTGGTTACTAGAATGAGAGCAAGATGCTGCTGCCACCTACCTTGTTAAAAAAGCGCGAGTAACCGATCTGCGATTATCGTGAGGCTAACTTTTTTTACCATATATCCTCCCTCCCCTAACCCCCCCCCCCCACAACGTCCTCTGTCTATATAATCCAAAATATTCCATGTAAACACTTAACGTACATACACTACACCTGATCTCGCAATTGCAACACGTTTTTTTCTCCCTAATTTTTTAGTACCCTCACCACAATTTCAAATAGTCCATTTACGACACCATTAAATAAAAAGAATTTTTTCCTTAGTGAAAAAAGATGAAAAAAGCTGCCTGAATTTTTTGTAGTCTTTTTGCACATAGGTTCGTTGAATGGTCAATGTCTATAATCATAGTCCTCACAAAAATGTTGCCTCACGCAATCATAGTCTATAAATATAGATTAGTAAACAGTCTGTACATTCTGAAATTAATGTCTAGTCCTTACGAACGGATCCCAGCAATAAAATGTGGTTTACTGTAACCAGTTATTTATTGTAAATATGCTCTATGTACAGAATTATTATAGTTCCACCCTAACGGTTCTGATAAAAATGTAGTTCTTAAAAAAAATAATTTATATAGTTACTGTAGTATATTTGCGAATTTAATTATTCTAAATTTTAAAACTTTGCTACAAAGATTATCGCTCATTCTCCCTTTCCGAGGTGAGGATTTGATAGCAGTTGTTTATAATAATATTTATCTTGCTTTTATTTAGTTTGAATGTCTGAATTGCTGTAAATTGTATATACGACCCCACTTTATCCGTTCGTGGGATGTTCCAAGTCAAAATCGATAATACTTTAGCAGTTAAGAAATGTATTTGCGTCTAAGTTCATGAAAACTGGAATGATAGCCCGCAGACAAATAATTACTTCACTTTTCTCTGTGTACTTCGTGAGATGTTCATTTGTTATTTTTTTACAACTCTAGGCAGTTGGATGAAAACAATGTTCACTGTTGATGTTAAGGCCTAGCGACACTCGTTACCAATGTATGTGGATAATAGGTGTTGCACAATATGTATTTAAAATCACACTAAATGTATCATGACATTGCACAACTGAATCATAAATTACCTTTCTGTCTCAGTTTTCAGAAAAGTCGAGGATCGAGACCTGCTGTGTCCTCAGATAGCCGTGAATTTTAATAGAATCATTTCAAATATACCATAAAAACGGTTCTTTAGTAGAGTATATACAACAGTTGAGCTATTCTCCTGTTCTTATCTAATATCAATAGATTCCTTCCAGTAAAATCACAAATTACATATTTGTAAACATGCGTGATTTTAACCCATTAACTAATGCACCCTTGCCAATTAATATTTGCTTTGCATGCCAAAATTCGTTCCGGCTTTACCTTGGGTCATCATCCTAAAGGAAGCTATACAGAGTGACAATTTTACTGTAATCTTGTATCGTATAAATGCCAAGTAATGTCTTAAAGTGCATTATAATATGTGCTAAAAATGACGCGATACTAATTTAAGAACTTTGGACCGAAGTCTGAACCAAATGCCAAATTACAGTTTATTTTAGAATAATAATCATTCAACAATCACATATATTTTTTCAAAGTTGAATTAATTGGTCACTCTTGGTGAATATTCCTTGGCTGTGGTTCTTAAACATACTTTTTGGCATGCTATGTGCTCACTGCTGAGAGCAAATCATAGGTAATTAAAGGATCCATTTAAACGTTTATTATGATTCATAATGATGTGAAGGTTACTTCTTCAGAATAGCTGAATGAGGGTTGTAAATATGTAAAAGTAGTTCTTGCTTGAGGAAAACCTAATTAAGCTAAATTATAATTAGGTTTGCCATTGCTTTTATTATAAAAAACTTACGATTCTTCGTGATTTATTCGCTTAAGAATTTTCAAAACCCATATTTTCTCCAGCATAGCTTTGTTGGTAATTTTGCTTCTCCTTGGATTTATTTAGTAATTATTTAATGTAAAAATAGTTTTCTTAAATTAATCAATTACCAAGAACATGTTTGTATAAATAATGAAATTGTATCATGTTTCTCCGACTTAACTTCTACCTTATTTCTAATTCCGTTTTAACGTAGGCACTATAAATAATTATAACACAAATATTTTTTTAAATTTACGCATTCAGTATGCCTTAAAATTCCACAGTGGCTCGGCATTGGCGTTATTAAAATTTTGTGTTTTTGTTCATGTAAATTAACTGATTTACAGTAATACAATTGACCATAATGCAGTTCTACCTATCACTGTCTAACTAAATGGACTTTATTAAATCCAAAGTAAAATCTGTCCTTTGTTACTCATTTGAAGTCATGCATTAAAATTTTGTATATACTTAATAGATACTGCTAAGAAATCCAGTTAGGGTGTAATTATCTTGTAGATCAAACTAAATTAATTGAACATATCTTAAAGTATACTTTTTTCGTGAGTATACAAGATGAACGCTAAAGATAAAAATAACAAGAAGTATCCTGGAGCAGGTGTTGCATTTATACAGCAACTACTCACAAATGTTTGTGTTCGATTTACATCTTAGCATGTGCATTCGTTTTACTGGTAACTCAATAATTCCAGCTTAAAATCTGTAAAAAATATATATTTAGATTTCGAGAAAATGTCTTACACTTCCCTAGGCTGTGGCAGGCTCACTTATGTTATGTGGCCAATCGAAGATGTCCAAGACATATGATTAATAATGGTTGCAGGTAAGTGATTGTCTCTTTTGATTAGTTCCTTATATGGCTACGTGGACCACGCTGGGCTGAAGTCTTTTGAGTTCAATGGAATTCATGTATTGCCTGACGATGGGTATATCACCCAGCAGCTTCATGAACATTAACCGTCAATTCAATGCGCTTAGGAATGTTTAGGACCGTAGTTAACATTCGAGCTACTGGTAAAAATTCGTTTTCAGGTTTAATTATTGCCATACTGATTCGGCTTTTTAGGCCGAAGTGTAGGCAAGAGACACGTGCCGGAAGTTAAACTTCCCTACCCTGACGGTGGTTCCGTCGTAAATGGCTAAGATGTCATCTACTTCATATTTTTTCTACTTATCATCTATTTGATACGAATAACCAATGCATATCTTTTCATACTGCTTGTTCCTCAAATTGAACTTGAAATGACATGTTTTTAAATGCGAGAATGAATAAAACATGGGTTTAAAAATATGAGTGTGAGTAGACCGGTTCCATTTTTCAGTTTCCTGGTTTCGGTTCGTGATAAGGCTGTTTTTTCCGAAGCCAAGGTCAGCCTGAAATAAGTATTGAAATCAGTACCGAAAACTCAGTGCCAGAACTTAAAAACGATTTTGATACCTAGGAACCTGTGTTAAAACGATATGTATTTTAGTATGCAAAGGTTCTGTCCGTTAATTTGCTAAACTAGCTACATAAATAAACTGCACCATATTTTTATGTACGTATTGTTTACAAAATATTCTAAACAAGCTCCAGTAAACCAGAAATTAAAATATCATCAACATTTATTTCTCGATTACAGTTCCCTCTGAAAATTATTTTATTATATTCCAGCTCCATCACCGGTGTTTCCTCTTAACACTCGACTTGTCTTGTCGTTTGATCTAAGAATCAGATGGAAAATAAGTATAATATATATTCTTGTTTTCAGAACTGATTATCGAATTCTATTCTTTCATCGGAAACTACAGCACCATTTACACGGTACGGTTTTAAGCGTACTTAATTCAGTCAGATAACACTCAAGTAAGCATATTGTAAAATGACCTATAATGAGGAGAGTTGATGAAAACAGCGTTTTCTGAACCGTCCAAAAATTTCTCTGATTTGATCGAATGTGAATGGAAATAAAATTCATCTTAAGCATATGTTATTCTGAACACATATTGAAGCTATTCCTATTATACATGTAACATTTGGACATTTTAGGCGAGCGCAGTTATCTGTAGTATCGTATACCATGGTTCTCGCTTTCCAATTTGGCTACGTTCTCGTAAAAAAAAGTCTTAAAATTAGGATTTACCACGCTCATTACGTATTAAATCAACTGATAATCCCTTCGCAATTAGACCGCGAATCTTAAGTGGTCCAGAAATCAGGAGGCCATTGGAATATTTCCCAACAACAGAATGAGTGTAGGTACGTAAAATTTCCGATGCCCCAAAAAAAATATGAGACTTGTGGTCCATAATGCTGCTGCCGAGTCTTCTTCTCCTCTTTCTTGCACCCCGCCGCACAAGCCGAAATGAAGTTCATGAATTATGCATTCGCTTGCTGAATTTTATTATTTTTATTCGGTCGTGAGTTCATATATTCCCCTCGAGCCCCGGTTACTTTCACCATATTTCTCGGCAGCCCTTTTTCGCCCCGTCCCCCAAGCTTGTATAAAGGATGTTCCGGGTTGCTGCCCGTTAAGGTTGGGGTGGAGTTAGCTGCGTAGCAGGGAAACTGTAAATGATAAGACAAGGTCGAATGTGGGGAGGGTAGATAGGTAAGAATGATAAGGCACTCGTTGGCATGCGTCGTGTGGAACGCTCCCTAGAAATTGTGTGCGGAACTACCGCGCATAACAAATACAAATCTGGCTCCGCTCACGAGAATTCCCTGCGTTTCCTCCAACTCAAGACAACGCTTTATTTCCCCAATACCTCTTCTTGCAACGTCACTCCTCAACTCTTTTTGAAGATGAGAGGATGGGATTGGTGTGGTGACGAGAGTTAAACGCTTCCTATGTCGAGGACTAAGGTTCGAAGTTCGTTTGGGGTGGAGATTTTATATTCTGCAAGATATTTCGGTCCCTAATTGAGTGCTGTGTGGGGATAATTTCAAGTGCGATTTTTATTTTAACGATAAATTCGGTGAAATATTTAATATATAAAGCTCATGGTACAATGCAGCGTAATTGAAGAGAACCACTTTGCTGTGGTGACTAGAGTGTTGGCACCTAGTGTATAGAGAAAGGCTAAATGACTTTTTCCTTATGCTAATGTACCTAGCTATAACCCGTCAAAAGTTACGTCCCTCCTGCGGAATTGGTCTATGATCAATCAGTTATTGTATTGCAGCGTTAGACCTTGGTAATGTGGACGGACACATAGCCAGATAGGCACATCAACGGAATTATTATAATTTTTGCGTTTTTGATTTTTTTATTAAAAATATTCCTGGGTTGGTATTCACTTCAATAGATAAAATTTATCATAATTAAAAATTTCTTTTATTTTTTTTTGTAAACGTTTTCGGAAATTTTCGAAAAATGTTCTTTAATATGATGTGAAGTGTTTTTAAGGGATCTAAATTTTGTAGTTCTTGATTTGTCTTTAATTAGAATTCACTCAATAAATGCGTAGACCATTTCTTCATTTTCATAATGTAGTTTTAATTATGGCAACACGCCAACTAGGATCACAAAATATCCCCCAAATATCTCGGAATATTTAAAAGTATAAAAAATGAATTTTAACTTAAAGGAAATGGAATTCTCCCTAGCTGTGTCACAAACTGTCAGACTAGGTAATTATATATTTTGATTTTGCGCGCATCCTATGTTCTTAGCCAGTTCTTCAGGTGCACGGAATATACCCGTTAAATCACTGTCGTAGTTTTGCTGGAGCTAGTTTTTCCAGAAGAGCTGTGTTGGTCAATTTTCATGACAACATTGTCTCCTCCGTTATAAGAGACGTCTTCTGGTTGAAGTGAATTCGACCTGAAGACGCCTCCTGTAACGGAGGAGAAACTACTGTCATGGAAATTCGCCAACGCAGCAGTTCCGGAAAAACTAGCTCCAGCATGTTAATCAGCCACTGCGGAAGCCTTCGCTCCAACTAAATTGTCGTAATTCTTGGCTTCTGTAGAGTTCTATACTTGGAAAAAGAAAAAAAAGGAAACTTGGGTAAATGGGTTTCTTGGACCCGAACTAAATGATATTTGGGCAAGAAAAGGATGTATTTCCGATTTAAAGTCAATGCTACAATATCTGCATACCTGACAACTTTTATTACGCACTTTTTTATCGTTCATGTGAGGAAAATGTTAAGGAATTATTTCCAAACTATTTTATCAGTTCACTCTAAAGTGCTTATTCAAACACCTAAACGTATAACTTTTTCTTTCGTTGAGTGTGCATTTGACTCGATTATTACTTGACTAGAATAAAAAACATCAAAATGAGACATGATGCTTACCCTGGGCATAACTTCCGATTGATCTTATTTTGTTTAAGCTGTTTACTCTCACTGTTCACCAATAATCAACTATAGGGAGCTTTACATACACTATAGTGCGCTAATCACTTCTAAACATAACAGTTCCCTGTCTTTCCATTCGTTTCACTATTTTATCAGTTCACTCTAAAGTGCTTATTCAAACACCTAAACGTATAACTTTTTCTTTCGTTGAGTGTGCGTTTGACTCGATTATTACTTGACTAGAATAAAAAACATCAAAATGAGACATGATGCTTACCCTGGGCATAACTTCCGATTGATCTTATTTTGTTTAAGCTGTTTACTCTCACTGTTCACCAATAATCAACTATAGGGAGCTTTACATACACTATAGTGCGCTAATCACTTCTAAACATAACTGTTCCCTGTCTTTCCATTCGTTTCACTATTTTATCAGTTCACTCTAAAGTGCTTATTCAAACACCTAAACGTATAACTTTTTCTTTCATTGAGTGTGCGTTTGACTCGATTATTACTTGACTAGAATAAAAAACATCAAAATGAGACATGATGCTTACCCTGGGCATAACTTCCGAATGATCTTATTTTGTTTAAGCTGTTTACTCTCACTGTTCACCAATAATCAACTATAGGGAGCTTTCCATACACTAAAGTGCGCTAATCACTTCTAAACATAACAGTTCCCTGTCTTTCCATTCGTTTCACACCCTGCGCACCATGTAGCACACTTCAAGTCCGATAATGAGCAGAGTTCATGTGCGATAAATAATGAAATAACGCGAATAACCACTTCCGCGATAGTAGTTTTTGTGTTGATTTTCTGTAAAGGCTTAAAAATGGATATTCTGAAGTTTCTTATATCTCTGTGGTAAGAAACTTACGTTTTTAAGTACTTGTTTTGAACGAATTCTATAAATATACACAAAAAATTTGGCTTCAACTGTTGTGCTACCTATCAGCTGATTACCGAACGTTAAGACAGAGCGTATCGTTCAATTCATCGTCGTTCTTGTGCGCTGAAGTGCGCTGATGCGCTACGATATGCGCTGACTTCAACGTATCTAAATGAAGTGACTCATATCGACTGGCAGGGATGAAACTGAGTTAGAACATGGCGGATTGCGTAAAAATGTTTTTACAGCCATTGTCACCTTTCTCCTTTCTGTGGTACTGGTTTCCATCTTGAGGGACTGGCTTCCAATCCTGGCGGTGGTATTTTTTCGTGAGAATTCCGATATCTCGAATAGTTCCCTTAAAATAGTCATTCAACTGCAATTTTCAGTTCGTCGAATGGTAGACTTCGAGGCTCCTTTCGTTAAGAGTAGGCTAATGTCAACACTGAGTTTCTTTCCACCCTTACTCCATTTCCAGAAGAATCCCTCCCTTCCTAATCTATCCGCCTGTACAAGCTGGCACAAGTTATTTAAGCTATCCATCGCCTCCTTTTATGATCACTATTACTATGAAGTGGTCAATTTGAGGAGGGTGATGTTTTTTCATTCTTTTAAGCTAATTAAGTTGCTCGAGTTTTCACCATGCTTTCACTCTTTTCTATGTTTTGTTGCATAATCAATTATCTTCATTGGTTACCGGGACAGTACAGGGCGTGTATAGGCCAAGTTTATTAAGATAATATTTTAATCAAAGCCATAAAGATTTTTGCAAAGCTAAGTAAAGTCTTTATTTGTATAAAGACAATAGGCACTTCTAAGTCACGTGGCTTAGAATAGCAAAAGTATCTATTTAACCTAATTAGCAAAACATTAAATTACAGAACATGTGAAAAGCTTTTATTACAAAGCTCACAAAATTAAGCATACTTATTATTGACGTGCATATACACTAATGAATCACTCTTATCCAATAAAATCTCATACAGAATAAAATGCGTTTTAATCAATCTTTATGGTAGCTTGAAACGTGGAAGAGCTTTAATTTTTTATAATCACATTCTGTAGCGAATTGATAAGCGTTAGATAAGTTACATAGGTCTTGTATGCTAATATCTACCCCCAGATATGTCCATCTGGAGTGTAAAATAATATTCCAGTTAGGTATAATTCCCAAGTGAGAGGATGCTGAGGCACAGGGAGTGTTGGGCTCACTAACAGTATTTTACTGAGGTGGCTATTTTGTAAAATTAATTAGTTATCATAATATTCCGAATTAGGCTGGGAGCCGCTAGAGACTCGGAGGCTGCGCGCTAGGCTTAGATTACTTGAGCAATTGAGAATAGATATCTTTCAGAGCGACACGGAGAACATCATATTAGAACCCCACTATATTTCCAGGTCCGACAGAAACGATAAATTAAGAGAGATATTTTGCCGAACGGATAGGTATGGGAATTCGTTTTTCCCCCGAACAATAAGGGACTTTAATAAATGCAAGGCGTAATTTCATAGAGCGTTTCCTTTTTATATGTAAACGGCTGGTGTCCTAACACCCCCCGCCACACGCCTATTGAGGCGGCTTGCGGGGTAGTATGTAGATGTAGATGTAGATTCCACTTTTACATTTTCCTTTTCTCGACCAATTTGTTCATTATGAAGACTGTTTCACCTCTTAGCTTTGCCCTCTTGTAATTGGCTCTTTATCACGACTAAATACGGTATTATAAAAATGTTCATATTTTTCGAATAACAAAATTCCAACGAGTAGATTCGTTGGCCATGGAATTTGTGACTCCAATACTGTCGTAAAATGCGCAATCGATGAACTTGCCACACTCAGCTTCTTATTAAATTCACGAAAAAGCTCGGGATGCATGTATATCTGAAGCAAAATAATTTTTTTTTAGAAATATTTGGGTTTTATCCACAAGCCTGCATGCCGACAGCATCGGCTCAGGATTTAGGCTTAAATTTTCACATCGCCAGATTTCCTTGTTCAAGTCTTAAGGATATTTATACCTGTTTAGTGACATGCTAGAAAAAGCCTTGGTCGTAAACTATTGTGAGTCTGATTAACATTTGCGCGTGCAAAAACGTTTATCTTAACCCTCTTTTCGGGAGCTAATTTATGTCGCATTATATATACATTCATATATCCATTCTCGCGATCTAATTTGGTGATATAATGTCTGACCCATATTATCTTCCGCGGTACGGGAAATAAACTCCAGTGTCTTACATTCCAACCATAAGTCTGTCTATATGCCTGAAATTGTGCCAAATATTCGGTATTGGGCCTGTAGCCCACTACTTTTCTTGAGATATGTCTCGCATTATAACTCAGCGGTTGGAACGAAAATGCGAAGCTTTTCCACAATCGCTAGCATGCTAAGAATGGAAGTTATATAGAGATAATTTAGGAGAAGAACGAGTTCTGGGATGATACGCCTGGGAAAAGGCCTTCCTCCAACACAGGTTTTATTTAGGATGTACGTTTTCCAAACGTTACGCGTGGGTTACAATTTAGCTTTACCCAGAATCTTAGAGGTTGCATTCGTAAATGTAAGCTACATGGCGTTAAGCTGTTTGCGTTAAAGATAATGTTGATACAAATAAAGTATAATGTCCTTACGTATATTTATGGCCTGCTAAGGAGACTTTCATGAAGGCTTTCAATGAATTTGGGGAAGGTGTAAGTGTTAGGATAACATTGAGAAACTTAAAGAGTTCGTTTTCTGTAATCTGTCACTCCTCTTATCCCTATCTCCTTATATCTCCTCTTCCTCGAGATTCAAATCCTTATCTGCCGTTGAAATACCATATTAATATTTCGAAACGGAAGAAGATGACCGCCCGAAACGTGATGGGAATTTTAAGGTACCGGATGCAGCATTTTGTAGCTCACGTTTTGCATATCACGGATTTTCTACGGCCCGAGTCGCTTCTCTTTCCCCAGTCTCCACTCTACCCTGTTGCTGCAGGATTTTCTCGGTTGTCGTTCCCTACTGCCATATATTTTGAAATTTTCGCTGCATTTTGTGAACAGAAAAAAATTCAATGACATTACCAGTGTCCAAGACGAGTCCTTAATTTAAGGTGAAGGTTCAGCAAATATCATATTGTTTTCGTGTACGTCTTCTTCTTCCCGTCGATCTGCTCCGAACCATTCCTTTATGCCGATACTGTATTCATGATCACTCAAATCTAACGAATCGTGTTGATGTGGTAGTCAAGGCGCTAGCTTAATATGAGCTGGGATCGAATGCCGAACTCTTGGAGGAGATCAGTGTATCTATAACTACCGATCCGGACCTATGCACATGTGGGAAGCATTCAATGGGAAATAGTCTGTCCATCTGTTGGGACGTGAAACTGTGGGTCCCTTAGGTCTTTTGTTAAAAGTAATTTTGAGGCCGGGATTACAATCGGCGTTTTCTGACGTGACGGAAACAGACGGTGGCGTTCGCGAAGCCAGGTGATAGTTTTGCGGTGGAGCCGTTCTCAAAGTTTATTGTGATGTAGTGGAACATATTACGATGGTCGGACGTTGACGGCACCGTCAACGGACGATGAGCGAATCATGTCAGGGTGAGATTACAATAGACGTTTTCTGATGTGACGAAATTGACCAGTGGCGTTCGCAAAGTTTATTGCGATGTAGTTGAACGTATTACGATGGCGGGACGTTGACTGCGCCATAAGCAGACATCGAACGAACATTTTCAAAGTGTAAATTATCCGCCAAGCTTCCTCAATGTCAGCCGATCAGAGGAGAGCATTGTTTCAACATTTACGACATTTCTTTCCAGATTTTCCGTTTAAATTGTTTAACTAAAAATGAAACGTGATTATCCTTTTTGAACCAATATTTGTTAGTATTTTGTAGGATTATTTATATTTCGAATTTTAAAAATGTGGAAATAAGAAAATAATTCGCACCCGTTTAGTACTTCTTTTGCAAAAACGGTAAATAATTAGCGTTAATACTCCCGTTAATCGTAATACACTCCTCCTTGAATGGAGGAAGACGGAAAACTCACCGCCACTATGCGATTCAGTCACGTCAGGTTCGATCGTAAAGTCACCATAATTCCGACGTCAATTTTTATAACCACCTCTACGACAGCAAATCGCGTAGATATCATGCCTGGCACGGAACAGATGTTCTATGGCATCAACCTGAGAAGTAAACTACGGAGAAACGACCCCGAGAAAAAAATCCATATGGCCCGGGAGTAGAAACACGGACCATTGAGCCGACCATTACGGAATACAGGCTTTCTTGTTCTCACTGCAATTTTTTCGGATCCAAGGGAATTAGATGTTATGCCCTTGAGGTCCAATAAGGATGGCAACGCAGGGGAAAATAGGACTTCTAAGAGTCCCTGATAGACCGCAAGGGCTAAAAATCCCATTACATTGAATCCGACAGAATCGCCACTAGACTAGTCTAAACCTAAATCCATGGATGAATGTAACTTATAGTAAAAATATGTGGTGGACGGAAAGAATGACAAACGTGGAAGTGCTTGGTATGGAGGGTTCTGGATAACATAGGAGGAGGAGACAGAGTAGGTTGCTGAAGGAGATGATGAGGGGCGAAGGGTTGTTGAAAGCCATGATAGAGAGTAACCGGGGAAGATGGGGGATATGTTTCATGGACGGGATGAGGAGAGGTAGGACGTATGCTGAGTTGAAGAAAGAAGACATGTAGGGGAATAGGAACCTGCGCCAGGAGAATCTTTTGCGGGCATTTACTAACCACTAACCATTTTAAACTACCATAATTGGTAGGATCATAGTAAAAAACCGTAAATTAACCCGATTGACAATATGGAGCCACTGGCTTTACTCTTTTGTTTTCGCTTGCGCATTTCAGATGTTTATGCATATCAAAGAGTGCCTTGTATGAGAACCAAAATTTATTCTCTCTTCACTCCGAAATCGTTTTTAAAATACGCTCTGAGTTTGAGAACATCTTGTAATATTCTGTGTACCCGGGATTCATATATGCATACGCGCCGAGTGAACCTTGAATAAAACAGATGAGAATCGGAATAACTTGATCGCGTTTATTTTGGTTCATGGAGGAGAGGAGAAGGAAAGATGAGTGGGCGTATTAACGTGAGAGGCTTTATGTTACTTCTCCTCAACCCAAGCGAGGATCTTCGGGAGCTCTTCATTCAAACTGTGGAAGTTAGCGCAGATCGGATCACATTTCAGATTACACTCACGACGATGAATGGGACGATGTGCGTGGGTGAAACTTTCGATGCCTTTACCAATAGGTGCCTTTACCATTCTGTAGGTTCACAACAGTCACGGATAAATATTTCGTGTAGAGCTATCGAATTCGTTCAAAATGCACATTTAAAATGGAAAGTCTTTTTAACGACAGAGAAATTAAAAACTTTACCCAATACATGATTGACGTCTTCGCTGAAAATGAACCACAGCGGACGCGATTACTGAATTTTTTTATTGTCCAGCTTACATTGGACGCTTTCGATTGAGTATGGCGATAGCCGACTGCTGAAGGCGGCGATCGGTGACAGCCATAGGCGACCATATGAAATAAAACTGCTCAAATTACCTTAACATTCACGCGTGCGCAGTCTGTCTCCCGTGCACATAAACAGTCTTAGATAGAGGTGTGGAAAAGTGTAATTTGTTCCTTACTTGTTCGGCTCACCTCGGAGAGGATAGATGGTTCTTGACTGCGGCGAGATTGAGAAATTTTAAGTCTCTTCTTCAGTCTAACCCCTCGTCAGTTTATGAATACAGCGAAAATGACAAACACTGCAATATGTAAATCAGAGAAATAATACTAAAAAATAGAATATTAACGCGACAGCGGAGAGGACAGCCACCGACAGGCAGCGATAACTGGATAATCTAGTAAATCGACAGCACCACGGCGCGACGTGGTGATCGCATTCTATTGCCGCTAATCATAAGCACCCATCAACCCTTCTCCCGATCTGTTTTGAAGTTCAGAGGGTCTGACACGAATGGAAAGTAACAGCGCTATTGTGTGACGAAGTAAGCAGCGCACTAGAGGGAATGGAAAGCTCCCTACATCGCTATCCCCTTCTTCCTTTGAATTTGGTTTGGAGATAGTAAATCCTTCAGATATTTCAGAAATCCCTCCCAACTCTTATGCTGTAGGAGGAATTTCTGGAAAAAAAACTCCCGACATCTTCTCCGTGGCCGTATTTTTCAGCTCTCTGCGATTCCCACTTGCTTGGTACCGTGCCAGACGATCCCACTCCCCCCTCCTGGAGGCTTCCCTGTGACGACCTACATCGAGACAGCGGAGAAACACGTGCCGCTTCACGTTTAATATTCCGTCGAGGTGGAGGGAGAGTGTGAGGGTGGGTGAGGGTAGGAGGGTTAGAACGGGGATCATTTTCCTGCTCGCGAGATTCCGACCCACAGCGACAGCCACACGGCAGACGCGGAAACGGCGCTCACAGTCTGTTGTTCCCCACTCACTCGTTTTACTGCCGTTAGCGCACGCTTTTATAGACCTTCCGTCTCTACTTCTATCCAAGCATCACCGGATGTAAACGTCTTCACTAATTGGGAGGAGGAACACAGATATTTTCACCGCAATACCCATTAGCACTACCCACTTCAATCTCAATGCTATTTGTTTTCCAAAATGATGCTAGTAAATGTTGGAAAATGAAGTCATGAGCGTGTAAAATGTTTGATGATTGGGATATATGGGAGCGGGGGGGGGGGGTAACATTTGAAAATCAAATCTTTGATCTGGATAACTGGTCTGATCTGGATAATCAAATCTGGATAACTGTGCGTGGTAACATTTCAAAATCAATTCAGAAACTTTTTCTGTAACTCTTATTTTTACGGTGACAATTAAGATTCTTTGGATAATTTACAATGTTTAGGAGGATTGGTGCTGTAATTGGCAAACAAAATAGCTAAAAATAAGTCGTATTTACCAACAACAATTACTCATGGCTGTTGAGACATAATGAAATTGCATCAAAGTATGGCGATTACTGTCCGCGCAAAAACCTTGTAGACTCGAGTTTAAACTTCAGTATCTATGAAACGGCTCATTGGATTTCCATGTAACATTAGTCGTCATTTAGGTTATTTTATTTTCAATTTAATCTGTGTGTAGAATAATTTTTTTAAACAATTGTTGATGTATTTTTGGCCTTAGGGTAAAAAAGGTCCATTAATTAGCGCTATTGCGCCATGCGTAACTTTGACACCTGATAACTGCAAAGTAGAGTATTCAACAAAAACGAGCTATTAATATAATAAGATTCGTAGCTTTAGAATTACGTCAATCGAGTTTTAATGTTTTAACTTAAATAATTATCAGTATGCTATTCAATTAATAAAAACTATTGTTTCTCGTCCACTGCGTTTTGGAGGCATGAGATCCAATTATTTGCCTTCCTCTGTAAATTTTCAAGGCGGGTCGGATATTTCACTGAACGAAGTATCTTATTTTATATAAAAATGAAAGGCGAGTGAGGCGTTTGTTTAAGTTTACAATCGTACGTATGTATGCTGCTACTCAACGAGAAAATCACCTTTTAAATGTTAACAGGCCCTTACTTCGATGTACATTATATGCAACATTCATTCTGAAAAAAAATAATACAAAATCGTAGCCTCCTTGTCTCCCCTAGGATATATGTACTTGGAATACATCAAGAGGTAGCGTAATCCAGGATTATTCAGAAGAGCAGAAGGATGGATGGTATAAAAATCTCGTACATCCAAACAATCCAGCTATAGTTATGAGGGAGTGGCGATTAAATATTATACTTATTGTTTCATTGAAATTTTGTGTTTCTTTCTTAAACATTATACTGTCTCTTCATCTTGCCCCCATTTTAAGATGCCCAAGATTGTATCCGCCAACCTTTAGGGGCTTGAATGTTGAATTTTATAAGAATAAGGGCGTTGAGAAACCATAAGACCAGGAAAATGAATCATTTGTAGCAAAGTCGTCGTCGTCTCTGATCACTATCATTGACATTCTACCAAATTATCGTAGGGCAGTACTCTCTTTGCTATCCCCAAATTAGGTGGACTTCGATTATATTTTCATCATTAGTGGCTGGTAGAAGAAATGACACACCTGTGTTCAAAAGAGTTATGAAATCCACAAGTCCTTTTCCATCCAAACATAAAATCAGGCAGGTTTATAAGGCTCGAGATAGCAGCCCCTTTCACTACTCTTTCTCATCACTACTCTTTCTCAGCGATGGGTTGGCACTCCATTCTGAGGAGATAACGGTCATACTCAAGAATCTTCACCAAAATAGCTGCAGGATAATTCTAAAATTTTACAAAATGATGACGATTGTAACTCTTATATTTGGCTGTGAAACATGGGCAATGTCCATTGGGCATTGAATTCAAGCCAAATCAGAAGGTTAGAAGCAGTTTAAATGAAATTACTAAGACCCTTGACTGGCTGTGCGCTCTACGACCATAAACGAAATGAAAACATCCGCTTAGAGCTAAGCATTCCGAATATCTCCGAAAATATAGTAGCAAATAATATGAGAATATGAGGATGTCAAACAACAGATGACCACGGATACTTCTCAACTGCAGACCATTAGGAAAAATATATTACGAACGACCAATGATGGGATGTAGGGGCCAGCTTCCAACCTAAAGCGGAACAGACCAAATGATCTAATCCGGGACAGCAATTGATGGTGTTAAGTCAAAGCATTGTTAGATATGCCTTGAAGAAACATTCGGCAAACGTATTACTTTCAAGAATGGTGACATGAGTCATTAGGTTTGACGCACTGGAAATTTATACTACAGAAGACTTCCATTTGTAACCAAGATGGGGAATGCGTAAGGAACCACTTGGAGATTTACTTACTTGATAAATTATTTATTTTGCGACGAATGACCAGTTTATTTACTCAATGCCCACAGTAAATAATATGCACAAGTAATTCCATGGGAATAATAAACAGACATAAATTTTATCCTCTGGAAGAAGAGTAGATTAAACACCGGAAGAAATGGCTATTTGTAGATAAGTAACGACAACGATAGTACCTGCTACCCGAATTTATTGATAAGGTCCATATATTTATGGAAATCATCCATCCTATAGCTGAATTTTTCTGCAACCGGCATATGCATATAAGTATCTATTTTATCGAGGAAAAGTATTTATATTTCTAGTGCCTCTACTCTTTTAAACTGTTCATAACACACAAAATCTGAGGTTTCAGGCGTGATGGAGTGGAAGCGGAACATAATTGCAATTAATGAAAATGAGCAATTTCCACAAGTATTACATTTATTGCTCGACCGGTTTCGCTTTTTACAGCATCTTCAGGTACATATATGAAGTGTGTAAAAGATTATTTAGGGAGGCGGGAAGGGGGGGGGTGGGAAGACGGGGTGACGGAAGAAGGGGAAAGGGAAAATCAAATAAGAGAAGGGTAGACAGTCATAGGTGCCTGAGGGTTTTGAAATGCTGGAGAAGGAGTCAGGGGGAGGGGAGGGTGACAAATTACACAAACACATTAATGTTCAAACCAAAATGGCATCACAGGTGTTATCTGCTTCCTATAATCATTGCTCATTTTCATTAATTGCTGTTTTCTTCATTACATAGTTCCTTTCAAAAATTATCCCCTCATAATCTCTTCATCATGTCGTTACCCGACAATATGGATTTGGTTAATAAGATTTATTGCTTCTGAACAGCAATGTTTAAAGCAGCCATAGCGATAGCTTCATTTGCATATCTAAGAATTGTTTTGGATTTTTGGGTTAGGAACCTCGGCACAGTTCAGTGTTGTTCGTAGAAATGAAGAAAAAATAGCGCCGATTTTTAAAAAGAAAAAAAATAACAGTAAGACGGAAAAAACAGGGAATATTTATATCAATGGTCGAAAATACCACTCTAACGTACGTACAGGTTGACCCAATTCAATAGGATTAGATGTAACTTGAAGTTAGTTTTGGGGACCACTGAAAATAGTTGTCGGGATCGAAGGGGAACTCAAGAGGATTCATTGTGACAAAACAACCCATTTCGATGGAAAATATTGGCCCATGAAAAAACTGGAGCGCTGCCACTAATCCTCTCGTACTACTATTCATAATAATAATTTTTATTAGTTAAAAAAAAATTTTATTGAAAAAAAATTAGTTTATTAGTTTATATATATATATATATATATATATATATATATATATATATATATATCAGTTCTTTGTAGTTAATCAGTTCTTTGTACGAATATATATATATATATATATATATATATATATATATATATATATATATATTCGTACAAAGAACTGATTAACATCTTTGGAAGTTTGAAAGGGAATCCAGGGTACCTGATACCAGATTTGAGCCACCATCATAGATTATAAAAAATACGCTGCCAAACAAAAATAAACAAAACACAGAGTGTTTATTATTAGGATAGTCTACCAGTTAAGGTAGGTCTAAATGAAAGTGAGTAAAACCCGCACTTAGAAGAGTCACATGTACTTTCATATGTGCAGGGCACAATCTGCCTACACAATTTCTTTCTTCATCTCCGTATACGTCCTACCCTTCTTCATCACGGTCCATAGCATCCCTTCACCCCTTATTTCCTCTTCCAACCACCTACTTTGCCTCCTCCTAAGCTTCTACAGAAGTTGCAGAATAATTGATATTTCTAAAAATATGCATTCAAAATACATTTCCAAAACAAAATTTCGATGTTTTGCCAGTGAAAGCAGCCATTCATTGGATTTTTTATATAATTCCACACATTTATATACCTTTGAAAATCGTTCTGGTAAATTGTTGTAAAATGTTGGTCCATGTACAAAAATAATCTCTCTTTCAATATTAATCCTGAACTTGGAACTAAAACATAATCCTTTTTTGTAAATGGTACATATATTAATCATTAACAGTTGGTATAGTGCCACTTTTACAGAAAATAATCTTGAAGCCTAATTTGTAAAGATTCCTAAAGTGTAACATGCTAAAAGCAACAAATTAAGGATATTGAGTGCTCATAATAACTTCGTTGAGTAATGAGTTGGATTATTTTTTTCTGTAAAATCACGGAATGTTTCAAGTATTCAATTTCAAATCGCCAATTCCAAAAGCCACCCCGACAAATAATTCGACTAGACATAGATCGTGAGAATGAGGAGCGCAGTCGGGATCGTCGGGATCTTGAGGGGTCGAAGGGAAGAGCTCTTCTTGTGCTCCCTTTAAGGTAGCCTGAAGGGAGAAGTCGGGGAATGAAATGGGCACGTGTGGGCGTATAAGGGTTCGCTGACCGCCAATCACGAAGGACAGCGCTCGGGATTCATAAATAATCACAGACTGGTGTCCACATAGAATGGTGGAACATAGGTATCCTACCTAATGAATGATTGCTCCACGGACAATCACGGTTCTTCGTAACGCGTGTGCTCACGTTAGCGTTATTTTTCAGTTGCGCTAATGGGAGGGAAAACGGGATCATAATCCTTCAAACATTTTCAGGTGCTTTAAAACACTGGTTATAGCTGCTGGATACATTCTCAGTATTGTAACTGTGGGGGTTTTCCTTTAAGAGCGGCTTGCGTTTTGGATAACGAATACAACAACGCGAAAAAAGGAACCATGAGCCCACCCTCTCTGCTTATTATATCCCCGACTACGAATTTTTCCTTAAATTTCATTTTCAAAACTATATTTTATGTACTTAAATAAAACTACAGTAATTGTACTGTCCACTTAAATTTAAATGTAAATAATACACAACACGTGTTTCAACGTTCCTTAGGGCGTCATCATTAGGTCTGCACGCCCTGATGATGACGCCCTAAGGAACGTTGAAACACGTGTTGTGTATTATTTACATTTAAATTTAAGTGGACAGTACAATTACTGTAGTTTTATTTAAGTACTAAAATGCTGTCCCGCCATATATCGCCCGACACTGTCGAATGTATTTTATGTATTTATATACATACCCATCATGCCGTTCCCTTTCGGAATAGGCCCAGTCAAAAAAGCTAAATTTTCGGTGATAGGCCTATGAATCAGAATCTACTTTAATAATTTCCTTCACAATGCCCCAGCCTTCCATACCTCTTTTGTTTCAGTTACTCTCATACATCGCTTAATACAGTCCCTTCTGTCCTAAATACTCATAAGATTCCTCCTCTTTAGAGTCTCCTCTACCACGTTTACTCGTGACTTTCGCGGTCTACCTAATCCTCTCACGACATTCACTTTACTGTCATGTATCTGTTTCACTGTTTGACTCTCTTACATTCTTTCAATACGGCCAAACCAACGAAGTAGGCTCATTTGATACATGTCCATAACTAGCGCATTTGTTTGTTTTTATATCTATTTTCCATAACCACCGAAAACAGATCGCAAAGCAATTTACGTCAGGGCTATTGATAATTATAACTCCAGCAATAGTTCTTGGCACTGATCAGTATACGATTTTGGGACATGGGCTACGAAACTTTCGAAATCGTGCGAAAAGGGGAAGGAAGTTTGTTTAGTGTGGAGGTTCATAAAATCTTTTTAACTGCTGCCAATAAAAGCTCTTCGTCCCATTTCGACTCGTCTCACGTAAAGTCATTGCGATGTGTGAATTGCCTTGGGTGGTCACTTGCCTTGCGTGTGTGAGCCTGGTGTCTTTTTCGCGAAGTAGTTTGGTTCCCCTGTCTCCATCTCTCTCGCTGCCTCCCTATCTTCCCCTCCATTCTTTCACTTCACTTCTTCTACGCATCTACCTCCACTCCATGCCACGCAGGGTTGTGCCAGGAACCTTTACGGGGGCTATAATAAAAGGACGATCACACACAATCATGCTTTGAGTGGTAAAAATTCAACCAAACGGAACTTTAACCTGAGACCCCAGGGTTAGAAGACGAGGACTTTACCCCATTGCCAGTGGGGCCGAACCTGTCTCTCAATTATTTCCCAATTACATTAATGCTAAGGCATTATACTATATGAATAGTTCTTGGGTTTCCTCCTTAGTGATGGCGTTGATCGGTACCGACGCATGGATAGTCGTCCATCGTTTTTTATGGAGAATATTTCATCCTCTTCTATTTTACAACATTCTATTCACCCTGAAGATGACGGAAGACTACGCTATCGAAACTTCGGTGCCGAACAACACTATCACACGGTGGAAAACGCAATAAATCTTCATAATAAGTATTCGTGGAGAAAACAAGATCTTACGGTAGAAAAAATGTTCCAGGCTGGCTGTTTTAGTTTTCCGTCTCATATATCGTCGACAGAATTGCCTGACCTTGCTATTCTCCCTTCGCTTTCCAAGCGGTTACGTATCCGTTTTGTTTGCCTGGAGAGCCAAGATTCGAATTTGGATGAGAGCACATGACAATCTAAGGAGATGAAAGCTAAATCAAGCTTGTTGGAATCCCTTCTTCTGTTTGCACTGAGGGCAAATATTCAGCCAAAATACAGAGAAGCAAACATTCCAGAAAAGTCATTTTAGGCTGAATAAGATACTGTTGTATCACTTGTTCGCTGGCAGGTAATGGAGCTATAAAAAAGATATATTGATTGGTATATATTCCATGCTGCGGTAGTTGTATCTTTCTCTTTCTTTCTCAAAAGACAATTCCAGTTTTAATTTATTTTTATGTTGAATGAAGAGTGGGCATTGATTATTCCGTTAAGATTTTCAAAATTGTTTTCATGAAAGAGAAATATTGATACTCAATATTTTATATTTTTTAAGATACGTACAGATCCACGATAAGCGCAAATTGTTTTTTCATCCAACCTTTAACTAGTTTAGCTCAGTTGCAGCATAAGGATTAATTAAGATTAGCTTCTTATTTCAATGTGATTTCAGAAGAGTGCTGAGTGGATGAATGCGCACGTAAATTAGTATTTTAGTTTTTTTGAAGAAATCACTGAGGTAATGCAATAATGGTTGGCCCGCATAAATTATGAAAAAGGACAGAATACTGCTGCTAGTTTCCATCAGCCATCAATTTCTTCGTGACACTCCCATAGACGGCAATATTCATATATACGTAGAGAGCGGTCCCGTTTAGCATGTGAGCCATTGAAAAGAAAAAACTTTGTCCGTTCCACATAAAAAATTTAATGCCGACCTAGGTTTCGTCGCTGGGTGACATCATCAGGTAGTTTACTGAAAAATGTTTCACACAATATATAGGTACACTGGGAGGAAGGGGGTGGAAAGGTTTGGAAGAGGAGGAAGAGGGTTGGGGGATGGAGGAAGGACACCAGAAAACGCATAAAGTTAGCTATTTAAAGTATTTTTCCCACTCCCATCACTGGAGACCAATCCATCAAGTGGCGTACGATTCCCTTTTTGGGAAATTTCTTCCGAAGTGAGTAAGTTGCTGCCCAAAGATAAGTTAAAACCGACCTTTTACAACAAAAGAAATTTAAAAAAACTTAGTTAGTTTTAATAAAGACAAGGTAGACTCTTTAAATGCGAGTGGTGTGTATAAACAGACGTGTGATATGTGCAAATACATTTACGTCGGGCAGACTCGGATAAGTTTCAAAATAAGAGTAAAAGAGCATGAGGCATGTTTTAGAAACAAAAATCATTCTTATCTTTTTGCCAAGCACTTATTAGAACACAACCACCACAGCAGTTTTCAACCGGAAATCCTCCATGTGGAAAAGAAGGGTGCCAAGTTGGACGCACTTGAACAAGTGGAAATTCGGAAATATGTAAAACGTGACGAATGTATTATTATCAATGATGTTCTTTTTCAACCCCATTCCCCTCTGATTAACCTTCCATTACCTGAAGTCCCTGTCCACCCTCCAAAACCTCCCCCTTCCCCCACCTTGCCACTCTATCCTGACTTACGGTCGCACAACCACCCTTTCCCCCACCCCCTCCTGACAACAGAAGCCTACAGACTCCCCCCCACAGCACCCTTCTTCCTTATCTTCTCTCCTCCCTTTCCTTACTCATCAAACTTCCCCCCCTTCCCCAGCCTAACCCTCTCAAACAACAATAACCTACAGCCTCCCCCACAACGCCCTTCTTCTTTAACTTCTCTCTCTCCCCTTACTCATCCAATCTCCCCCCTCCTTCCCCCAGCTCAACCCTTCCCCAGCCCAACCCTCTCCCTCCTCTTCCAAACCTTTCCACCCCCTTCCCTTCAGTGTACCTATATATTGTGTGAAAAATTTTTCTATAAACTACCTGATGATGTCGCCCAGCGACGAAACCTAGGTCGGCAATAAATTTATTTATGCGGAACGAACAAGATTTTTTTCTTTTCAATTATGAAGGAGTTCCATATAGTTACGCCTCAAACCATTAACTTCATGTGAGCGATGTTTAAATTCAGGTTTCTTTGTTCTGTTTATTCCAAAGATATGTATTCCTCAGTGTTTATTTTATTCGTTTGTAAAAACAACTTGAAGTTGACATCTTAGAATTTTGATTATGTCATTCCCTCAATGGGTTGAATAGAAATTTTGCCTTTCAGTTTATGTGTTTTAAGGCAGTTTTAGACGAGTTACTAAATTTTTCAGGTTGGCGTACAGAAATCGGGAGACCGTGGGCGCGGAATCAGAGTAGGGGCTATTATAACTGTGTTTCGTTCATGCATTTGCGCAGTCATTCTAACAAGTTCCCGATTTACACGACGCAATTTTCACTGCGCATTCATCCATGCATCAGACTGTGAAGTAAAGTGTCCTCGTACAAAATAGCCTGAAGGCAATGCATCCTAGCATTATGATAAATCCAAAGCATTTAATCTCCATGTGAAAGTCCACAATAACTCACAAGTGTGTTTACTCATTCTTCCCTTATATATTGCCGGGTTATGTCATGAAAAACTGTCTCTGTCACTGTTTAGTGGAAGCAAGAAACTGCTTCTTCAAAAACTGCCGTACCGTATACGTTCCCACTCGACAACTTCTTTATTTTATCTGTCGTATAATAAACGTGTGTTGTTTGCTCACTCCTTGGCTCACTCTATGCTTTCATTAAATTGCTTTCAGTTTTTGTCATGTCATATGGTCGTTTATCATGCCAACGGCTTCTATTTCCTCTTGGCATCTATTCGGGAAGCCGAAGTTAAGTCCAACGTCGTTTTTGATCGCTACGTCAGCTACCGTGGCTCATTTTCTTATTTATCAGCGTCACGGAAAATACTTCCGGAATCCAAAGCATACCGCGGAGTTCGTTCAATCTCCCACGTTGACAAACAAAGCATTTCTGCGCTTTCCTTACTCTAGCTTTTTCCATGTCGCGATGTCTCGTTTATTTGTCCTGTTCTGCGAGAATAGGAGGTACTGATTATCCGTTTTATGTGAGTGCGGGTGCATTTGACTATAGATGCGTGGTATTGATCATGGTCACAAGGAAATACGTAGGCTCTTTGACGGAATTATATAAAAAAGAGAAATAACGTTGCTATTCAAGAGTATGTCCATATTTTATGGTGTCTCTGGTTTCATTTCATGGTTTTCCATATTTCATGGTTTATGCTTGATGTTGTAGTTTTTAAGCTAGCGATTCGTTGAGTTTGATACTAAGGGAGGTGCCCGACCTACGAGGACATTTACGCAATTCACAAGACACTTCGCTACATTTCGATAGGTATGATTATTGTGCGGTTATATTTAATAAGACGATCCTAAAATACCATCTAGGATATAGTATATCACGATCGTTCACTAAATTAATAAATACATGTGAATCCCATTTATAAGCATTGGCTCTGTAGTCATCACTTTTTTGTCTCTGAGCATTTAGGCGTAAAGAAGGTGTAGCATTGCTTGATTTAATCGATAGGAGGGTAACAATGACAGGGATCTTGTGTTCGAATATGTGAATGTGGTTTGTGACATTGTACATACGATGCAGAAACGTCTGACGAAAGAGGTTGATAATATGCTGCAGGCGTTAGAGATTTGGACGTGGAAGATGATGCATAAGCTGCTACGGTGGAGGGAAGGAAGGTAGTGAGGAGTATAGTTTGTGAGGAGAGATAACTTCTGGAGTATATTAGGAGAATGCAGAGTAGGTGGTTGGAAGAGGGTACTGAGGGATGAAAGGATGCTATCTATCTAAGCATTAGCGATTTATGCTAATGCATAATTAGTCGTAGTTACACTAACTTTAGGGTATAGTGTAATGCATGTTGGTGAATACTCACCCCGTGCCACACACCCCTGAGGTGGCTTGCAGGGTATTTTGTAGATGTAGATGTTGAAGGTCAAGATGGAGAGAAGAGTGTTAGGTAAGTGGGGAAAGAAATGGAGCGGGCTTAATGAATGAGATGAAGTGAGAGAGAGAACGTATGCCGAGCTGAAGAGCGAAATAGATTATAAAGACAAGGACCTCCAGCTATAAAAGTATGGATATTTATGATTCCACTTTCTTTACCAATAGATAACCGCTAATGATAATTTGGGAAGGGTAGTGACAGCTGAGGTAATTTGCACCGATACAGAGGTTAGGGTTAAAAGGAATAGATTATTTTTAATTATAAAATGGCTTTATTGGAGCTACATTGAGGCAATGAAGTCCCCTGTACTATCTACTTCGCCAATTTTCACGTGAAATTAGAAAAATAAATACTTAAATAAACTTTAAGGCGTGAACTAAACACTTAAGTACAGAGTAATATTTATGCATTCACAATTCAACGCTGACATTTCACATATGACGCAATATCACCAAAAAGTATAAAAAATATATGTACATATATGTACCTAAATTTGTAAGAAAAACTTGAGGATTATTATACTTGCATCGTTGTTGACAAACTCTCTGCAGGAAAGCAACCACACTAGAAGGGGGAAAACCTGTGAAACCGTACTGTTAAGTGACAAAAATTATGTTTAAAAAACAAACAAGCAAGCATAGAAGAATGTAAATGTCTGTACGATAAAAAAGAAAAATGATCAAACACAGAAATATTGTAGTATTCGAAAGCAATGAAAATATAAAAATACATTTACAAAAATGTTGAGAGAATCCGGGGAATGGAGGAAAGAGATAGAGGGATACGCAGCATCGGCATTGGTCTGCTCTTAAAAAGAAGGCGTATCGGGGTCAACAAACTTACATCCTGTTCGGCTTACTAAGTGATGGACTTGAAGTACTCTCCACATGTTTGCCAAGTAGAGATTGGTAAACCACTGAAAAATCTCAGTCCGTGTGCGTATTCAAACCAAAATCTTGAGTAAGAAGTCAATACTCTGTGGACCAGCGGTCAGCTACAGATATGTTTTAATTTAAATAATATCAAATGGCACATTTTACAAAAAAATAATTACCTGCCTGGCACGTTCCTCCCACATTTTTTGACTTTTCATTAGGAATTGGAAAATGATTACTTGGTAACGATAATTTAATATAATGTAATGAAAATTATCTTTCTAAATTAGGATAAGTATCACTTGTAAACAAATCTTTAGTAACAATGGTGCACATTACTTTGGTGTAGTAATTAAATATTCAAAATAAATAGTCACAGCCTATAGTCATTGTATTAAGAAGAATTAACATAAGAAATATATCCAAAGTAATAAATAAAATATTATTTAACAGAAGGGAATGAAACATCAGAAATTTTATTTAATCGTTTTCTTGTCGTGCCACTGACAAACCTTTTTCGTGCCATCTGGTGGCACGCATGCCATGGGTTGCCGATTGTATCTCTACCTTATCGACTCAATATCAATTGCGAACGTTTTTATCCATGTAGTTAAACTGTGCGATTTAACTTCACTCTCTTTGCAGTGATTACATCTTATCGTGTGCGATGTACGTACCAAATAAAATATGGCAAAACTTTGATAATCAATTACTACTAGACCTTTGTTGCCGGTTCATGAGCTCCAGAATTTAATTTGCCAATCCAACATATTTCTCTGTAAAGAATAGGAGTACCTTCTGTATCGTATGTGGTCCAACTCACACGGTAATAAATATAGCCTGGGAAATACGCCTAGCAGAACCAATGGATGTCACACACCCCATATCATCCGATTGAATACATTCTCGTAGCATTATTCCTTTCCTGCGCTCCAGCAAACCCTTACCCTTCCATCTCTCTTTCAAATCGCCCGTGTGTTACCCGGATCAGAAAAAGTCATGAATAAATATTAAGCCTTTTACCTCCCTTTCACATCCAGCGACGCATACAAAGATGTCATTAGATTGTATCTGTGATTATTTGTGGTTCTCGGTTGGAAATCCAATTTTCTCTTGGTGCAAAAACTCTTCTCCCTCAGAGAAGCCGTCATTGAAATTCGAAAATTTACCACGATGCTGCTGCGATAATGTTTTGCTTGTCCAAACAGTCTCATTAGAGGCAAATGGATGCAGAGTTGCATCTCCGCGGAATCTTCAATGTGACAGAATAAAAAAACACGATTTTTTACAATGATTTCTTGCTTTATGGACAATTTTATTCATTATTACCGACTATTTCAAGTATTTCCTTTCAGCTTATGTTTGTAGGGCCCTAGTTACTCTTCATTTAAAGTGATGGTATCAATAATACTAAGAGATTAGCAAAGTTTTTAATCAGAACAGAAAATGGTTATTCAGTCATGAAGACCCAAACGGGTTGTCATTTTATAAAATTCAGAGGCTTTAGCACGACATGATTAGTTCAAATTTGTCTTCTATATCACTATTGTTTATACTTTTGAAATTTAATAGGTCATAGTTTATTTTCTTAATTTATGTTCACTGAAACTGACTTTGAGGTATTCCAAAATCGGGAAATGCCTAATGTGGCTATCTGATTTATCCAGTATTTTATTATTGGTGAAAAGCTAATTTAAATGAATTAATAAGTATTTGATTAAATTATATTTCATTTAGTTTATAAGTCAGAGGTATATAAGGCTTTGACCATTTTAATGAAAGAAAAGTTATGATACATTATGTAAGAGATTTTTAAAAAATCATCCTTTTGAGATAATGTTAAACATCATGTTATGATTATTAAACATTTTCAAATATATATATCCTGGCAAAAGACAGCAAAGCTTGCTCCATAATTTATTCTTGAGCTTCACCATTCATATTGCATAGAAAATTAATATAATTACATCGTGCGTATGCATCTGAATAAATTCAATAAAATGCATACAAATACATGCACATACACAAATATATACTCAAAATATTTCCCATACACTCATTATATATTAGATTTCATAGAATATTAAAATCAATAGACATCAAGAAGTGTTGATACGGCAGACAATTATACATATTCCGTTTGAATAAATAGCTATGAGGTGAAATTTTGGGCAGCCTTTAAAGGTTAAAGTGTATTGTGCCTCTTGATTAAAATGGATAATAAAACATTTTCACGATTTTCACAATACTTACGTAGTTTCCTGGAATATTTCTGCATAGACTTTCGGAAATATGCTTACTTCATTGCTAGCTAAACCACGTTGGAGAACGGAATGTGATTCAGAAACTTTAATATACAGTGCAGTTCTCAAGAAATAATAATACAAATATATCCCTTTATTAATCGCGTTCATGTTAATCAAATACTATCTTTAGTTACCAATTTATTTTTAAGCAAAATCATGTGACTTCATTGGAGCTAATTAATACCAAAGCCCTGTGCGTCACATCCGAAAGCTGTTAATTTTCAAAATAGTTGCTGTTTTCCCACGGTATCCACTTATGTCGGTTATCGGCTTTCAAAAATCGTTGATGATGCGAACGTTGAATGCTGTAGCTGCAAGCAGTGGATATAACAAGCCGCAGAAAAATACATGTTCACCTAATTATTGATGAATCCACATAAGCGATTAATATGCCATCGAAAAATATTAATTTAAATTAATGAATCGATCCAATTAATACAGTGGTTTTAATGTGATTGCTCTTCAGTCTTAAGTTATCGCAATTTGCATAGCAATGCGGTGCTCACGGGAGCATTATTTACCTACACAGTGATGTACGTATCCGTGCAAATGCAACAATATAATTGGAATAATGCTGAATTAACTGTTCTGCGTGTTGATTCCCCTGAAATGTTCATTAAAACTCGCCGCGCGATATTACAGTTGCGCTTATACTTAAGTATTTTAAAACACACAATTGAAAACACACGCGGCTATGTCAAGAAAGAGAGAGTAAATTTTTGTCTTGATGAGTAGAGATGTCTCGGAGAGTAAATTCTATTTTGAATTCTCACTTTAAAAATATGATATAATAGCTTATTTGTGCGGGTTCAAAAAATCCTGCTTGTGGTGGTTTTTCTCCACCCTGGTCATGGATGATTCTGTCTAGTACTGTTGGTTCGACTTCTGAGGAACCTGATCTCAGGCCATGAATGGCTTATTAGGAGCGGTCCTAATAAGCCATTTGTGACTTACCATCAGCTTTATCAGAGGCCAAACCACCAGAACGTGACAAAAACGCCCATGTTCTGGCCAGGGAAAAACCAACCCAGGCGAGACTCTAACCTGCGACCCTCGGATTAGCTGGAAAGGACTTTACCCCGCCGCCACCGGGGTCGGCATATTGTTCAGGAGAATCGTCCCAAGATCAAAAGATATATATATATATTGCCTTTCATCGGTCGTATAAGACAAATAGGCCACTAAAGTCCTTGAGTAAATTCAAGGGTTTTTCTGTCATGCGTATTCATTTTCGAAGTCAAGAATATGGCTGCTTTTGAGTGAACAACATGTATATTCTTTCAACCATTTTTATAGGAATTATAAGCAATGCGTGCATCATAAAGCAATACTTTGGTATTGTCAAATAACATTAATGATATTCGGTAAAAATCGAATGCTACGCAGCTAACATCAACGGTAGAAGTTATTTGGAAGACCACTTTGAAGATATTCTTTGCAGCTGTTAACTTTTAACCAGCGTTAATTAATATTCTCAAATCCCTTGATCCGTTAAATTGAAATCAATATTAGTAGCCGTTTAATTTATCTAAATGATCCTATTTATGTTCGTTGATGTATCGATGAAATATTAATCGACGTGATAAATAATATCAATCATGAGCAACTCAAGGGCTAAGCGCACTTTATGATAAAAGGGACCTTCAGCTGCTTTAGATATGTTTCGCACTCTATTATTTCTAACTTCCTATCCCAATAACTAAAACCGCATTTCCGCACTGAAGTTTTGATGAATTATTTATAAATGTGGAGGGATTTCTAACCATGGTAAATGCATTAGAACGTAGGGGGGAAAAAACGGAATGAAGATAAATCTCATATAAAAAAAAGGTATCATATGAAATTTTCTGGGGCAATGAAAGCAAGGGTGGTCATAAAAATAGGAGGTCACAAACTGGAGCAAGTAGAGTAATTTAAATACTTGGATAGCATATTAAAAGAAAATGGGCATAGTTGCAAATACTAAAAAAGGCTTAATCGAATAGCACTATAAACTAGCGCTAAAAAAGAAAACGGTAGTGAAAGAAGCGTTCAGCAGTGTGAAGGAGCTAATGACGGAGAAATTGTGTAAGAATACAAAGAACAAGTTTCCGAAGAGTTTAATATGTAGTGTAGAATTGTATTATGCTGACAAGTGGACTTAAAGAAAGGAAGACGTAAGAAGCTGCAGGTGTTTGAGATGTAGTTGCGGAAGAGAATTGAAAAGGTTCGTTCGATGGAAAGAAAGCCAACGAGGGATTACGGAGGAGGAAAGAGTTTTATGGATGAGATGAAGAGAAGTAGGAAGTATGCTGAGGAGAAGATAAAAATTATGTTGGTAGATAATGGTCTGCGCCCGTAAAAATCTAGAGGAGTTTTACTCTCATTCATTTAAACCTGCCTTGAACGGTATATTACCCTTATAATAATAATTATAATGCAAATGAAATGAAGGAAAAGTTAAAATCAGACATACGCGGTAATGGAGAAAAAATTAGCTTTGTAGCTTTGCTGAAGACTTAGCAATTCTTGCTGAGAATGAAGAAGATTTTGACGAGAAGGCTGAACTATATAAACAAGACAGAAAAAATACAACCTAAAATTATTGTTGAGAAAAGCAAGGTATTCGTTCGTGGAAGAAATCAAGGAGACAGAATCACCGTTAAATTTGCGCAGCAAAAACTCGCCGAAGTGGAAGAAATTTGTTATCTGGGAAGTAAGATCACCAGCTATGGAAGAAGCAAGAAAGACATTATGAGCAGAATAGCCCAAAAAAGGCATTCTACCAGAAGGGGAGTCTCCTGAAAACTGGAAACACAAGCCTGGAAGTTAGGAAGCACTTTATCAAAACATGTCTTTGGAGCACGCTCTTTCGTGGCAGTGAAGCCTTGAAAATGACAGCAGCAGAGCATGGGATATTGGGAGCAATGGATAATTGTGTCACCAAAGAATGATGAAGATTAAATGGACGGGGAAAATCAATAACGAAGAATTTTCACTATGAGCTGGTGATAAATGAACCATAATTAACATTCTGCGAAGGAGACACAAACTTATTGAACACCTTTTGAAAATAAACTGTCTAATGAAAACAAAATTGGAAGGATAAATAAATGCGAAGAACTATATTGGAATAACAAGAATGTATGACATTCAGCAAATCATGGAGAGCGTAAAAGTAAATAATTATTTAGGAATTAAGTGGATGGCTGAGAGGAGAGTGGAATGGAGAGATGGTTCAAACCAATATTCAGATTGAAGACTACTGATGATGATGATTCGGATTCATATCGAATTTAAAGCCAGGATAGCTACTGCGTGTTTACATCTTTCTTCAATTACATTACTTTGATCATGCTTGCATGCACTCTATGTTTATCCTGGGCAAGCTTAAAATCTTAATTAAAAATCTTTTACTTATATTTGCTGCAAATTGTGTTTCATTCACTTTTTAATGTCCCGTAAGGCTTCGCACCATTTATGACATTTTTCCCATAGTTACTTTTCAATATTTTCTCGTTAGACTATAATGTATTTCTAGTGAATCGTAACAATAATTTCCTATTTCCCATATTTAGTCAGCGATTATTTATATTATCATGCATGAATTCATGCACCAAACAAAAATTAATAAGGCAAGAATTATTTCATGTTACCATTAATCATACTGTATATTTTTGCAGATATTGGATACTACGAAAATTGTTCTGAGATATGTTACTTCACTTTGTAATTAAATTTTGCTTCTTTAGATTTCGTCGTTACTGGACTGCTCCACTTTATTACTGTCAGTGTTAAACTGGCGTTCGCTGACTCTATTCAAATAGTCTCTATCACTCTAGCGCTGGGATATATTGCAGATTTATAAATCTGACTAGAATGGCGTGTTAATCCATCTTGTTATTGGAAGAACAAATTATCGTGTGAGATCGACTGTTCTGCATGTCAGCATATACGTAAAAATATTTTTTAAATGCGAGGGATCTCCTGTTCTTAGTATTTATCGATGAAAATATGTACCTACTGATATTATGAAAACTTTTTTGTTATTCAAAACGGTCAAATCCTTTGTGGACGGGATCGGTGGAGGAGTGGAAGAGAAAACACGAGTGCAAGAAATTTCACGTTGAAAAAAACAATAACAAAAGAATGATAGCATAATGAGGGAACGAGTAGACAAAGAAGCCATCGAAATCCGGATGGAGAACCGAAACTTCAACAGAGACCAAGGGTACTCACTCAGTAATGCCTGGATACCTATACTAAAAAACGTGAAAGAAGCCAGAAAGAACAAACATCAAAGCGACCAATCAGGAGGCTCCAACACCTTTCCCGCCACTACGGACAATCAAGCGCCGCGAAACTCGTGACTCTAGGGTATATAAGTCGACAACAAGCAATATTGACATCCTTTCATCAGCCCTGATGACGATGACTGAGTCAGACATCGAAACTTCGGCCTACATGGAGACCATCACCCGGTTGGAAACCCGAGAAAGCTTCACCAACATAATGAGGGTTATTGATGATGTAATTGAACGAACAGACAATTTTTTACACCTTGGCCGAATGTCTGCGAATGATGGAAGGGTAGAAGAATAGATATAAAGGCGTGCGAATTCCCGAAGGAAGGTCGTATGCAGTATGTGGAGCATATCAAGGAAGAAGTGTTTGCCTAGGGAAGCGAACATCGTAGGGAACATAAGTGTTCTCTTCTCGACATTATTATACATTAGCGCTACCTAGCTTCTTCAGGATAAGAATAAAATCAGGCTGAATGCAGTGGGAATGGTGTACTTGAGAAGTGTTTGCAGCATAATTAGGACCGTTAAGGTTAGAAATGAGTGGGTCATGTCAGAATGAGGATAGGATGCCCCAGTATAGTCGACAAATATGGAAGGAAAGTCTTTTGTTGGCTCGGCCATGCTGAGATAATGGATGAGAGTCGAGTAGCGACACATATATATGATAGCAGTATGAATGGTGTAAGAGGAAGAGGTAGACCGAGAAATTCATGGATGAATGTGGTGGAGGAATCTCTTAAGATAAAAATATTAGGAGTCTTAAGAATGGGAGAGCAGGTATGACGCAATGAATGGATGCTATAGAAGCGAATTCCGTAGGCAAGGATAGGGCCTGATGAAGGGGATGATAAAAGGAGAGCCAGTTTCCTAGGCCTAACAGCAATAACTAAGTTCGATGGTTTCGGGCTTCACTTTGTGAAAATCCATTCTAATGAATTAAAAAAAAAAAGATATGGTACTTTTTTCACAGTTTTTTATTCCAAGTCGACCGGTTTCGTCGCACAGGCGACATCATCAATTCGAATAAAAAACTGTGAAAAAAGTACCATATCTTTTTTGAATTCATTAATAATCCCCCCACTGAATTGTAGTATTGTGAGGGTTTAATTTTATTTTCTCCAGCGGAATTATATTTTGGGTATTAACGTGATAGTGGACGAAGTAACTTTCTGTTGCGGAATTTTGACATATTTTTGAATGATATAACACCTGGTAATACCCAACATAATGCTTTAATGCACGGATTGGACTTGATATTCAACACATAATGAGTATGTACATAAATATTATGTGTTTAATACGTCTAAATAAAACAAATATAAAATATACAAGAACGTACAGTCGTCGCGAATGCTTATGGTGTTGCGCAGTAGACGATTTTGGGACTAGAATGGTCTATTATCTAAAAACCGGTTTCCGCGGGTGGAGGGATAGCACCGGCGGTCTAATATTTACGATTTTCGTTCCCAACTTTGAAATTTGTCATATACCTTCAATGAATTTGAATGCCCCTAGCTATTCGCCGCAGTAGGTCATGGAGTGGGCGTCGTCCTTTTGTACCTGAGCGCGCGCCAGTGGGTCACGGCCTGGGGATCTCAGGCCGATGACTCGGAAGCGGACTTATAGTTGCAACAAGCATTAACTATTTTCTAAAATATTAAACAAAAACAAATATCTCATTCGTATTTCTTGCTATTTTCTTTTTTAAATAAATTACGGAAATTATCTAATTTATTTTTGCATGAAATGTATATGTTCTCTCTGTCTCTCTAGAATATATATTCTTATATTTCCACTCTTTTGTGTTCTCAATTTCACATCTATTCATCGAATATACATGTACATAGAGTCAATTGACATTATATCTTCAAGTACTTTTATTTTCATATTTTAGTGACTGAAATTTTAGCTAGTGGTATTCAAAGTCCGACTCCATTTATAGCATTAGCTAAGTAAAAAAGAATATAGAATGCACTGATATTTCGTAATTTTATTATGTATGTATTGAATCTGGATTACAGAATTTCACACGGCTGAAAGTTTTAGCAACGGAATTCCGCGAAGTTTGGTGTCTACTCAATCACTGTTTCAGCGGAATCACGATTATATTTGTTATTTTTTATCAATGTTGAATAAATGTTAATTCGTTTAAAGTAATTGAAATTCCCAGCTGTGAGTCATCGCGTAAGACCATCTATTCCACATCCCCGGCCGCGGAACGGAGGTACCTGCCCCATGCTCCGCGACGAGTCGAATTGTCCAATACGGCTCGGAATTACATTTTTACGCTGAGACGCTATGTTGGTCATTCTGCCTGCCACGCGCTCACTTTCCTCTTTGTTCCTTTCCTTTACCCCTCCCACAGATTTCACTCCCTCTGTTCTGAGCATCTAAAGGCCGTAAGCTCTCGCGAGGACTGTATATATTTGTACAAACCACTGCGTTACGTATTTTTAGAGGATGGGCCATGGTGCCTGCTGTCGGAGTTGAACCACTGTCATAGGATTGAAAAAAAAACATTTCCCAAAGAAATCAATCAAAATCAAAACGCAGAGTATTTACTTAGAAGTTCAAAACAATCTATGCAAAAAATACAATTTTTAATAAATCTTTTCAACATTTTGCTTTTTAATGTTTCATTATCTTACAATTTTTTTTTAATTCTACCACTGTAGTTGGATTTTTAAAATCTTTTTCTGGCCAAGTATTGTTCACTTTAAGCACCATATGCAAAAAGAACCTATTATACATGGATAATCTGGGACTATGAAATGAACCATTTTGTATGTTTCGTAATTAGTACATAAATTCATCATTTATAGTTGGTACATCGCCACTTCTAAGATAAAATAATCTTAGAACCTTATAGATATGAAGATGCCTTAAGAGTAACAGCCTAAATAATATAAATAAAGAAGCATAGAAAGGTAAATCATCATCTAAAGAATAAAAATCTCACGTTTAACTCTCGTAATGATGTGTAAAACATCTAAACCGGTCAGTGCATTAAAACATTTCGTGTAATATTGTCAAGTATCAATTCTTTTAAATTATATATTTAGGGTTTTCGGATTTATGCCAAGCTATTCGTCTTGATGATTTCTGGGCAGTTCCCGGGAGAAAGGATGGCATCATCCAGGAGAAAGATTTATGCGAAATATCATCAAACCTTACCATGCCCGGAGTAAAATAAAAAGTAGCAATTCCTTCATTTCGGGAATAACGCCGAGATATGGTGTGAATTCAGAGACGAGAGCCATAAATCCAGGGAGAGGCTACCTGGATTCTTAATAGGTTTCTGGCGAGACGTAGCACTAAAATATATCCTGCAGGCGCCAGAAGCCTTCTTGCCTTGCAGGCAACTTTTATGACTGCACAAGGAGCTCTCATTCCCGCGGAAGAAGAGGCTGCCTTATGTCTCCAGACATGACATAAATACAGACGGAGGCATGACGCTGACATGAGCACTATGATAAATGCCTGCTGTTGATGCGCATATAAATTGCCTTAACGACGCCCCCTTTTGAGAGATTAAACGTTAGATTCTTATACTATTAAAAAAATAATATTCGGGTCATTATTTGAAGTATCGACACCCCAGTGTCATTCCCGATGTTGCGCTCTATGATTAAGAGAAGGCTAATTCGTCAAATTCTCTTATTTCCATACTTAACTAAGCAGAACTATTCAAATGAATAATAGACTCTTTCCTATATTAATCGAACTAATGTGTTTGAAATCATAATCCTATATTAATCGAAAATATAAGGCTAAAATCGCAGCGTTTTCAGTCAACGTTTTTATGAAACTTTCAGTTTTTTTAGGAACCAGAAATTAAACTACTTTCAAACTTCGCACTTTATTTAATGTTGCCACTCCACAGATAATAAGTCAGTTTTTACTCACCACAAATCATGGGTTTATCTCCAGATTATACGAATCATCTTCTGAGAAATGCAAGTAAAGTTCACTTTAATCAGTTGCATCTTTGTTTTGAAAAACATTACTTAGAAATAATGGTCATACAAACGTAAGAGAAGTTTTATAAGTAAGGAAATGTAATATACTTTCTTATTTTTTTATTGCTTTCGATTCAAAATCACGAGAACTTTTACAAAACATTCCATAAGCTCCCTAAATTCAGCGCTCTTTTGACGACAAGCATCCCCTTTGCAACTCGTGCCATTGTTGAAGAATGTTTGAGGGAACACAGCCACAAGGAATCAGTGGTTGAATCAATTTTACCGCATGGAGGCTAAATTTATATTGCAAAAATAAATTGATGAATACGCAAATAGTGTATTAAGATTTCTTTAGTGCATCAAGATAAAAATTCAACGCAGTTTCTAATTTATAAGAAACATTTCACCTTTACTTGTTAATTTTTCCTTATTGATTAATATATTTAGAATTTCTTTAAAGTGCTTCCACCGTAAAAGAAAACTTATTTAAATTTATTCATATTCTCTCTACTTGCGTAGAAACTTGACCTCAATCTGATATGAGCAACAACATGTTACCTTGCCTCGCTATTTTATTCTCGAATTTAACTTGAAATTAAGTGGTATTAAATGGGATAAACATGGGGAAAATGGTATTTTTCATATAATATGAATGCCATTTTCGCGGAAAAAAGTTAATATGAAGGAAATAAAACACCAATAAATTAAAACAATAACAAATAGGGATCCTGCAAACTTATTTTGTTATTAATTAGCAAACTACTGCGATATTTGAAGTCAAAGTGCGGTAATTCCATTAAATTTGCGCTGAAGTCTGATTCTATGGCTAGAAAAAGTACTCATGTAAAATATATTCTCTGAATAATATTTCACACCTTAATTTTGGTTTTTAGATCATCACTGAAAGCAGGTTTTCTTTAACCTTATAAACAGAGAGGTGGCATTTATTATTTGCTTTGACTAATACAGTTGCGGTGGAACCTTCTTAAACAAAGAACTTTTTAGTGCTATGAGAGTATTATTTTTTCTTCCGTAGCGTGAGTGGTGGTAGAGAAAGCGACGGGAGGGCAGTCAGGGGGCATAGCCATAGTGTAGTAATGATAATACGTTTTTATTTGGACGAATTCAGGACTGACCAGCCCTTTATTACTATTAAAATTGAATAGGTACTCTTTCGGAGTTGTCTGTTACACCGCCGTGGGTGAATAAATAAAGGCATTCCACTCGAGTTATTGAAGCCAGTGCATATTTTAATATATTAACGCACATGAAATGAAATGGAACTATGTGCACTGGTTTAACGTGAAAATCGTTCTGTAACCTGCCAACAGGTAGCGTTTTAGGTTAAGTATACATTACGGACGAATATTCTTCGAGAGAGGATCACAAATTTACAACCAATATACATTTAAAAAGGTTAACTTTTTATCGCGCATTATTAAAAACTTTCTTTAAACGTTACAAACTTAAGGAAAAGCTACTTGGATTTCTTTGGTGTTCAGGGCTACATTTCGTTGTCTCCACTGATGGCATCTTTAGGTTATGGCAGAGATACCACAAGTTTATATTTATGGAGCATAGTTATTTTAGTATAAACATTATGGTTTCCCGGAAACCCGCTTGAAACAATGTATTTATTTGAAAATATTATGGATACTGCACTTGCGTTTAAATTAATGTCATTATTCCGTAGTAGCAGTATTTTTGTTTAACGTGCTTCGACGGCTATGGTCATTTCGCACGTACTGTCTGCCACGTGCAGACAGGGGCAACTGCACTCGGACGTATCGGAGGATCACTCCTTTTAACTCGAGCCGAGCCCAACGGTGCTTAACTCCGGTGACTGATCGGGAACCGGTGTTTCCATCGTGGCAGGCCGTTGCCAATTATTATTCTGTTATCATAAATTCCCTCCTGGTGTTTTAATTGAAATGACTTCGTTTCTCCAATTACGTTTGCTGAAATCCTAGTCATACATTAAAAAGGTTCTCTTTTTACAGTACAATATAAAAAATCAGTCTGACAGTCTCCATGTTTTTTTGACTCTTTTGCGCGCAATTTACGACAAGCTAGACCAAGAACCTCAGTGTGCTCAACTATTCTTTCCCGGAGTAACAGCAGTAACGATGGGGTATCAAACTTCTTTTCTTCTCAAGCACACTTTGACGCACATACTCAGCTTACGATCTGTTTTGAATTGCGGTGCCTAGTCCGTAGGGTCTGGAAACAATGGGAAGCGAACGCGCTGTTTTGCTTTGTTTTTATTTATTTATTGTTTATTCTTCATCCAGCATGAACAACATAATTAGAGGTGAACTTAAGCGATTACAATTGCAATTTTTTACCAGTAAGATATAAGTTAGAGTAGTAATCAAAGCTGGATAAAATGCATAATTATTATAAAAATAAATTACTTGACACATTGTGAGCTTTTGACAAGTTTTCCATTACTTCCTTGCGATGGTGTTCCTTCGTCTAGAACAATTTTTTTCTTGTCAAATGTGGTTTTAAGAAATACAAATTCTATTTAGGGGTAAATTTTTCAAATATCCAGCGTTGCCAATATAAAGCACCCAATACTATTCGTTCATCAAGTGCTGGTCCATCTATGTCCGTTCCGAAGTGAAACTAGAGTCGAAACTACTCCGTATGGAATGAGCAAGAGCTCCCATTTTAAGAAATTAAAGTCAATATGAAGCGTTCACATGCAGTTGACAGTAAATGATCTTGTCGAGATTTTGTTCCTGTGTAAATTTCCATTATGCCGGGTGTTCAATGTTGCCAATGGCATCGGTAAAATAGATATAGTGCTATGCAGTACACTAACTGCACATATAGAAGTCTTTCAAAGTGCAAAAGAGTAGAATTCCCTAAATTAGCATAACGAAGGTAGTTTGAGCCCTGAGTACCTAATTTGGCCTTATTATAAAAGAAAATATCTCTCTTTTCCGTTGATAACCAAACAACTTGCACTTATCATCATACTTTTCGAGATATTTGCCAAAAAAATACCAGCAATTTTCCATGGTAAATTGTACGGGTACCTAAGCACTTAGATAGTTTGAGCGATAAATAAATGCACCAAGAATTTAATTAATTTGACGTCACTTTAAAGAAAAAAATCCAACCTTTTTAATGAGATCAAAATATTTACCCCTTGCATAACTACCTTTTGAGAAATTTGTCTGAAATTATAACCTGTTTTACATGGGATAGATTACGGCTGTGCGCTCCTGAGGGAGAATAACGATAAAATTAGGTACTCCTAAGAACAAACTTTCCTCAAAAACCTAACGGTGTGTAGTTTATATGGTTTCTCAACTACTTATAAAAAGTAACAAGTTACATACTGCAGTACTTTTTACAGAATAGAAAAAAAACCTATTGTGAAGACTATTTCACCGTACGGCGTGAAAAAATAAGTCAGGTTAGCGACGTATGTGGTTATATTTATTTAATATTTGATAATTATTGACATATACAACTACATTTTTCCACCATTAATATTACAATATTTACTTCATACTTCTTACTGACGCTAAAATTAAAAAATAAAATTCGTATGTGGTTTCTATTATGACCAGGGATATATTTCGCTCAAACTACCTTAAAAGAGACTTTATTTTAAAAATGAGGATATTCTAACAAATAGATGATGTCAGAAATTTAATTGTAGTTTGTATTATTTCTAAAATGTTTTTAATAAATCAATCATTAATTATTTCAACAATTTCAAAATAATTCTGTTGTGAAGGCGTTTTCAGCACGGCGTGAAAAAAATAAGTCAAGTTAAAGACTTTTGTCAGCATATTTAATTAATTCTTGAGAGTTCCACTCATATAAAACAATATTTTGGCGTAGTTATTATTTCAATATTAGTTCACGATTCCTACAGCTGCTGAAATCAAAAGTTAGGCTCGAATATGGCCTCTATTATGAATAGGGAAGAATATCACTCGAACCAACTTTAATTAATTGCGGAGTTGGAAATGGTTGGCCGTGTGGCCTTGAAGTGAGGATACGGAGCGTAAGTTTGGCAACCATATTCTCCATAAGGCTCGTACTGTCAACTAACTAAACGTGGAACGCTACATAGAAAAAATTGGTTTTACGTTGACTCTAGTAGTGGTTAAGTTCAAAATGAACTACACGGATATCAGGCGGGTGGAGTAGTATGCGACGTGGGTAAAATCACGTGGCTTAAGATATCAATGCCGAATAATACCGAAAAACAGCAATCTTAAGGATTATTCGATGAAAATCTTAGAGAAAAATAAAGAACTATTACGTACTGTGATCATACGAGACACGAGACTCGTACTTCGTACGCATCCCTATATATAATGCTTATTTGTTATTATTTATGCAAAAAACGCAGCAAGATTTATTTTTAACCCTATGTAGTCATAATGAACGTACAAAAAATGCTTTTACGCTGCATGAGATTTGTAGTAATTTTATATCGAGAATATCTGTCATTTAGGAATTGTTTGTGGTAATACCTACCAAATGTTTAACTCTCCGGAATAGCTTGTTTAATTTAGCAATCAAGATGAGTGTAAAGCATTCCATTTCCAATGTAATACATTTTTTTTATTTTTAACGGTCATTTAATTCTTTTTTCTCAATAAGACTAATAATATGTTTGATCTTTAAGCTATCATGTGCCATATCCAACCTGAATTACATTCACTCATATCCAGGCTCTATTTTGTGTGCTGATTACACACTATATAAATTTTTTGCCATCAATTTTTTATAATTATTCTGTTGAGTTGACCCTGTCACAGAAATATTATTATTTTATTTGATTCAGTTTATTTGTTCTGTAAATTAATAATATTATTGGTATAAATTACAATTTCGGTTTATTTTACGCGTCAAGGATCGATTCAAATCCGACGTTTCCCCTCCAATGCTGGAGGCTTCTTTAAGGATTATATGATGGGATCCTAGTGTGGCTCTTTTATTTTCTTATGGCGGTATGGAAGGAGAGGGGGTATTGTGGTGGGTGGGGGGATTAAATCATTACACAGAATTTAATTATTTTCATTTTTATGGATCTAAATTATTTTAATCATTGATATGGTCCGCAAAAGTTTTATTCGATATTATTACTGCTATAATGGTACTTGTTAGCTTCCGGTAGCACTGTATACGTGTATAGGCATAGGAAAACTTGGTGGCACTTGACTATGGAGAGTCTAAAGTCAGTAAGGATTAGCCAACCGTTGATGAGAAGAACTACTGTATGGATTCCCTGATGTCTCCTCGATCCCTTTGCCGAACCTCTTGTGCATGCTTTCGTCTCCCTGTCTTCACGCTCTTCAAAATTGATTTCCACCAAGTTTTGCTAGACCTATAAGTTGGTGCTGTGGATTTTCCACCCGTCGTGTATGGTTGTATTCGACTGAATAGGTGTGGCCCAGTTGTTTAAGGTTCTCCCGCACGTAGCCATATAACCAAAATGAACATTGCATGCCCTGGAAGCAGAATCCGTACCCCTTAACAATGGCCGAACCTAACAGAAGCATTTTATTCTCTCCTCTTTCTCTCTCTCCCATTCCCTTTGCCCTAACCATATCCTCCACTCCATCTCTTTCCCTTCTATCCCTCATCACCATATCTACAAACGCATTCAATTCCCAATTTTCCCTCGGGCATCTTCCTGTCCTTTTTACCCTACTACCGCAGCTCTTTATGATCGACAACTGCGCCGACGACTGGAGGATAGCTATGACGTGGCAGCGGATCGCTCAGATAGTCCTGGAGCTGTCCATCTGTGCGGTCCACCCGATCCCCGGCCAGTACTACTTTCTCTGGACCACTAAGCTCGCCAACAAGGGCGGAGACATAGGGTCCAAGTGGGTGCCTTATGACGTCACACTCAGCCTCCCAATGTTCCTCCGACTGTACCTCATCTGCCGCGTTATGCTGCTGCACAGCAAACTCTTCACGGATGCATCATCTCGAAGCATCGGCGCCCTCAACCGCATCAACTTCAACACAAGGTTCGTGCTCAAGACACTGATGACCATCTGCCCAGGCACCGTCCTCCTCGTCTTCATGGTGTCGCTGTGGATCATCGCTTCGTGGACGCTGAGGCAATGCGAGAGGTGAGGCACGACCAGTGCATTCTCATTATTGCTATTACTACTATCATAAAAGACTGTGCATCTTGTAATAGCATCTATAAAGCCCGTGCAACCTTTTTGAAAAAGCCCTCCCGTGCAGATTCCCCCCTTCTATTTGCCCAGAAAAAAATTAAATACGTAATCAGAGATATACACATATCCCTTCGTCTCTATTCCTGTCAGTAGATTAATAACTAAAGATAAAGGGTTTCCGGTTCCACTTGGTGGAATACTTGTACATTCATGATGAAGAAGAACAATCGATTGGTACTATTCCACAATATTATTATTTAACATCCGATCATACTTTTGGCACCAATTTTTACCTCGAGTCATTGGATACAGCGAGTTTTGCGGGACAGTTTAAGCACATAACACGCGAAAAAGGGGGCACTCAACAAGTATAGTATATCCAAAGTTTCGGTGAGTCCTTTTCTCATCCTGGTTAAGGATGTCTGGTCTCACCGAAAATTTGTATGCATTATACTTGCGTGTCTCCTATTCTGTTCTTGTTTGTGGTTTTTACATGTGTAGTTAAAGTGGAACGGTTTCAGTCCAGACGCAGTGGAATTTTTCCGTCGTGAATCATTTAAGGCTAGGGTAATTTTCCACTTAAATTGTTCAAAAGATACGCGTTTCGACGTAACTACGTCATAATCTGGCACAGACAGAGGTGAGTAAGTCTAGCTGAGAATGATCTGGTCACGTCGACGCTGAAAAAATTTTGTTAGAATGTTATAATATCAATTTACTTGTGTGATTCATAGTTTTAAGCGATACCTCCATAAACTAATTCCTATATTGAAAACTTGCAGAATTCATTCACTTTTAATTGACATTCATAGCCGAGAAAATGGTTGGATGTAAAAAAGCATTGTAGAATGGTACCATATGATTCTACTTTTTCACCGTGAAAGTAGAAAACTAACGTGTTTCGTTGGTGGAAAATATTCCTCAGTTTCCTTTAAATATCTCCCCAAAGATGCCTGTCTATACATTAAAATGTTAAATTACACCTATATATCTTTATGAATTAGCTGCGAGTTATGGACATGAGCTCCTTGCTTGATTACTAGTAAAATAACTTATTGAGCAATTCTTCCTCTCACTGTGTGATTTCATATCCACGTTAGTGTCGCACTAAGAAGTTGATTTAAAAGGCTTGCTAATTTAACCCTCTTTGATAAGTAATGGAGTATGTTAGTTGTGCTATAATCATGCGTAATGATAAGGCTTAGTTCATAACTCGCTCATGTAGTTTACTTAGTTACCTGTTAGTATCCCCAGAATAGCTATTTCCTTCAGTAACACTGTTTCTATTACCCCTTCTTTAACACTGCGTGTTTTCACATTTTTTTATTGTTTTATTTTAAAAAAATAGGTTTATATTTTCTTTTTAATTACTCGGATGGCCATTATTTTTTGTCCTATCACAGGTTTAAATGACCCATTGTTTAGAATTTGATTTCAATTTTATTTTTTATTTATCTTTTCTTTTCAAATGACCTGTGACGCGTTTCTCGGAATGCATGGCTCAAGATGAGAAATAATATGATTGCGTTTTTTTTCCTACGGAAACTAACTATTGTTACTTTTAATGTCAATCTACTTAATAATGTTGAAGTAAATATATGTATATATCTTTCCGTTGAGCTTTGTCTCGTAAAATCACTTAAATTCGATCTTAATTTTTCTCATTTTTTCCTAAGCTACAGTTTATTTCTGGAATTAACTTCATTTTTACTTCTAGTTTTTCCTTCGCAATTGAAGATTATAGGATATTTTAATGATTTTGTATAAATCGTAATTTTGGTTTACGATTCTCATTGTTTTTTTTAGATTTCTTGGACTCTTATTTCATAAGAAGCTATCACTTTTAAAATTACTGTGTCAAATTATAAACTTATTTAATAAGGAATTGAAATTTTGTATCGATTTAAACTGGCTGAGAATTTAAAACATCTACTCAATATTGCGATCATAAATAATGACAGAAGTTTCTTTTTTAAAACTGGTGTGTTTGAAATGATATGGTTTTAACAGGAGAGACAAAATAATATGTGATCTCCTGTATCGAAGCCGCTACCTGCCCCGTAAGCCATCCCGCCACGAGCGAAGGAGAATTAACACCCAGACCAAATTTGAGAGATATTTATCTCAAAAAGTAAAAGATTGTTGAGGAATTCTATCCTTTGACTCCTATTGATGGGTCAGTTTATATGCTAACTTTAGCGTCTGGCTCAACCTGACAGAACACGCCTGCCTCGGAACGGTCAGAAAGCGCCAATAGTGAAAATCAGAGTAAGAAGCTTAACTCTTTAGAAGGATTTGCATACGCAATCCTTGCTTTGCTATCCGTAATCGTATCATTTTCATACGCTCTAAGAAAAACACGGAATAGCTCGAGGATTCCAGATTTCGAGTCGTTGAGGCTATTAATGATACTCAACCGAAAATTTTTCCGTGGTCATCCATTTACTCGATATATATTTGCTTCATCACTCCCACAATTTTCGCACAGTATTCGGCTCGAATGATTTTTTTTCTAAACTGCAAGCGCTCGTTAGTTTGCTGAAGGGGTGGAGTCACCCTGGGGCGTGATTACGGATCTTTATAGTTTGAGTGCTCGCGTAATAGTAATTTTGTCATGGCTGTGATGAGTAAGAAAAGTAGTATGAACGTTCTCCAAACTACGCCTGTTCTTTAAAAATCACTGTCCTCGCATTTGTGGAGCGAGTCACAAGAACTGTGACTGTGAATAGTTCGCTAAAACACATTTGCGTTTTGGATATCTTGGTGTCCGTGCCTGTTCTTTATAATCACTGTTCTCGAATTTTAGAGCGAGTCCCAAGAACTGTGACCGTGTACAGTTCGCAACACGCACACAATCGCGTTTTGGATGAATATTTGGATGAATTTGGATGAATAATATAGGGAACGTGCAGGGTATAAGATTCATGATCGCGCCTCTGATCTCAAGTCAGTGGTAACGTCAAGAACCCGAAATTTATAACCTCACACGTATTCAGCCTCTGTAAATAATTACGGCTTCTGGATTGTTCTCCTCTTCTCATGTGTGCACGTCTTGTTGAATTATCTGGTGAATGGCTTCGTTTGGAAGCTAGGCACTTTTTTTCTGTATTTCCCCATTCACTCCTGTCTTGAAAACGTCCTCTTTTGATAATTCGCAGTCATATGAAGTTGCTTTGCTTTATGAGTCTTCTTCCTTTTGTTCTCTGTTTCCCTCTGTATCTCACAATAGCTTCCATCATTCGCTATGGTTAAAAAAATAGTCATTGGTCGAAAATCCTCACACAAATTTTGGAAAAGTATCTTGGCTCCTACAAATCTCCAAGCCTCTTTTAAGCCTTTGTACCCAATGTGTACTACCTCCAGCTTGAACCATTCCTTGTTGGCAAGAAAGAACATTCTCCATTATCGTTATGTATCATTGTGATCTCCATGTCTTTGGCGAGCGTATGTATTTTTTTTAATTGGCTCTGTTAATAGCATCCATATATTTCACTGGAGTTGTTCCATGTTCATGAATCATTTTCTCCGTAATTTCTGTACAGTACATTAGGGTTTTGTTTTGCTGGAATGGTTTATTACATATGGTTAGATTGCTTTTCTTGTTTTGAGTCACTTCCATCTTCAGCCTGATCTTTGTCTTCCTTCGTTTTCTAGCCACTACCATACATATTAGTCGATACCCAATACAAGCCTCCTTTATTTTTTTCCGTAGTTTCGTTACTATATTCTGATGTGTACTTGCTTCATCATTTGCTAGGCAAACTTGATCATTAGCACATTCATTAATTTGAAAAGCACCTAATCTCCTACAAACGCAGTATTCCTTTCATAGCGTAATATCCTCATTTTTCACTGTATTTGAGTTTAGAAAATATTAACAAATACTTAGTTCTCAGAATCTCAGAGTATGTGTGTAATTTTTCCCGTAAAATGCCTGTATTTTTTGTTTAGTAAATAACTTTTGATTTTTGGACAAATATTTTACTTTTTCATTCAATTAGTATTTATCTTATAATATTTCATGTACTTCTCTGATAATTCAATATTTTTCATAAGCAATGGCTTATTTACTAAATTAACTGGAGAAAAAGAGATGGACCATTTTAATTTTAAGTATCTTTTTTAACCCACTAACAACTGATAATCCTCTATCCCCAAGTTGGGTTGGCTTCACCATGGTCCTACCCTTTCCAAAATATGGTCGTTGCTCAACCTGTTTTCTCAATCCTTCATTTGCAGTCCATCCATACACTTAGCTCTCAAGTAAGTGAACATTCATAAATGTTATAAACCTTCATTCCAATTGGCGTCTAATGAAAAGTCATTATTCAATCATAGAAGACACAATCCTTAAAGACACTTTTCGTCTCTTGTCTTCCATTTTCTTGCGGTCATCTGGTATTCTTTCTAAATAAGCGATGGACTCTACTCACCTCTTCACTTGTTTCTCTTTTCCTACAATATTTTGTAGACGCACGAGCTTTGCCATCGCTGTAGCTCTTCTCTTGTAAAAATGAACATAAATACATTACGTCTTTTTTTCCAGTATTGAGCTCTTCTTTTCCGCGATGGCTCTAGGCCAGTGGTAATGTCAGCATGCAGGTAGCGCCGCTTCTAAATACTATAGAACATAATAAGCAACCATAGAAAACTTATAAAATTGCACGCCTAAATTAAATGCCAAAAAATAAACTAAAATGGTAGTATTAAAAAAATCAAACTAACATAAAGGGAAAATCTTCCACAAGTATTTGCTTTCCGGCAATGATTTTAACACTTACTTTTGTTTAACTTACCACTCCAGCTTAAATATTTGTACTACATTATCATTTGTTTGGAATGAGGTCTCGTATGTTGCCGCATACTTCGATCTTTATTTGTTTTTATTGTACATCCAGTTGCTTGGTAAGACTCAGGTTTCGACGTTGTATGTTTTTGGTTTAATCTTTTCATTTATTTCGTAGTTTAAGTTCTTCGCGACCGGTATAACCTACTTCTTTGTATCGTTTTATTTGGGCTTTTGTCTACTCTTATCAGTCTTTGATATAAAGGTTTTAGAATACGTTTTATCATTTGGTTCTCTCTTTTCTTTCTCCTCTTATTTTTTCTCACACCTCAACTCCTCGAAGGATGGTATAACAAAATGAATATGATGGTATGAACAAAAAAAGCTTGTTGTTTGTTGTATACTATTGGATGTTGTCTCATAGCTGTTGTAGTCATTGTCGTAGGATTGTCTTGCTTTTCTTTTTAATTATTCAATTGATGTTTTGATTTTAAGTGAAAACTGGAGGCTGGCGGGTCGCTTTAGTGGTGTTACTGCAGTCTTACTTATGATCTATCATTTTTTCCTCTCTGAATCTGTCTGTTCTATTCTATATCTCCTTTCACTTCATTTTGCGGAGAATTATCTCGATCGAGAAAATCATTCCCAGTTCTCCTACTCGGCGACAAGTGCCGACATTGGTGATTTAATTTTTTTAATTAGAATAAGTCCTTCCTTAGCATATGTATCTGCATTTATAAACAATGCAGCCATTCGTGTGCGCGTGTTTGTTTGTTCTTTGTTTGTGTGCTTCTCATCACCTGTCAATACCACCATCACATTTCAAGGCCTTCTTGTAGCAGCACTCTTCGCTATGTAAAATAAATATCGCTCGCTCATTTATATCTCTTTTTATCTTCCGTTATCTTCTGTAACTGTCTCTCTCTATCTCCTCTTTATCTATTTTCGAAATATATGCCTCAAATATGTTGTACCCGCCGCCTTTCACTACATGGAACGCGCAATTGTTTGTCGCATAGATTATTTTTTAAGGAAAGAACCGCTTGTGACTCCTTCTCTACCTCTCTCAATCTCACTCTTTGACTTAACATTGTGCTTACTCTGAACGAAAGAAAAACCTCTGTCTTATATCTTCCCAAATCTCTCCATGTATAGTCTATATCATTTATTTATTTTATAATTTTGGATGAAATGAAATCGCATCCATAACGTTGCTGTTGATGTTGTCTAACACTCTTGGGTAGTGATTAAAAAATTTCAATTCTCTCTCTTGTCTTTTTTTACTGTGAGCGAATCCTATTTTTCTTTTGTCATCCTTGCTCACTCCACCTAGTAATTTTCAGGGTGGCCACTCTTTGAAATCTGGAATAAAAAGCTTTTTAAAATTTCTGCCTCCTTGAAAAATCTGGGAATTCCTCAATTTTTTTTATATGTAATTTTGGAAATTTCACATTTATTTCGAAGTTCTTTCCCTTCAATTTGCTAACTGATTCCTTGTGACCAAGGTCAGCTGGACGAAATTTTGCAGAATCACAAACCTGGCCCAAAATCAAGTGTTTGAGGATATTATGCATATTTTTTCATCTTTAAATGTTTATAGTAAAGATTTTTTCCTCAAAATCTTATGCAAAATCAGAAGTACAATTAACAAATATCCGTTGGGAATATAGGTCTGAAAAATCTCCGTTTCTACCTACTCGCTACCAACTCGCTTAACTGCTAATACAAAAATAATACTGTAAATGTGATTTTGAGTCGTCACATTACTTGAATACATGTTATCTTTGATGCTGGAATATAATTTTTAAGTTTTACAGTAACTATGAAAAATGTCACGATTAGCAAGGCCACTGTTTGATGCAGATTCATGATTTTTTTGACAAAACACAAGATCTAGAGACGCCGTGATATCATACAAAGTCAAACTTTTTTAAACAAATTTGATCCGCCACATTAAAAAATAACCATTTTTATAAACTTGATGGGTGAAAATTTTCATTTAATCGTCGCTTTTGTCAAGTCTTGATTGCCTGTGCTTTGAACCTGCTTACATTCTTTAGCACCCTGATTTAATTATTTTTAAAGAATTTTGCAAAATCACGTTAAAGGCTACATAAAGGAATGCTCGAGGGCGTCATACTGTTTATCTATTAGTCATAAAATCATTACTTTGGGCAGCGTTTCATCGCACACACTTTGACACTGTATAGATCTACGACACAATCATGCGGTGATATTTTTTGTTGGTCATCCATGCGTTAAAGTCTCACCTGTTTCCCTGATAAAATTTCATCTCAAGAGTTTTCCCAGCAGAGGCAGCCCCATATGTTACAAGATCATATGCATTAGTTACATACAGTTGCTATGTCTAGTACAGTGGCTCTCAACCATTTTTTCTCCATTGCCCCCTTTCATCATAGTTCAGAAAATCATTCCCATTTCCCTAACCAATATAAGTTAAATTATTAATAAGTGGGACTCCATAAACTTTACTTAACGCCGCAGAATAAATAAAAGCAAACCACAGTTTTACAGATTTTACATTATTTGCAACATGTTACATTTTGCTGAATAGTGGTCCCAAATGCCCCGTAAACCCTCTTAATCCCCCCCTCCCCCCGGTGGTTGAGACACCTTGGTCTAGGGTATTATGTAAGCTGCATCGTAACTTTCGAATTACTTCTTTTCTCTTCTTTATTTAGCTTCACGCCTGATCTATTGAACCGGAATAGGCCATCGAGGATGCTATGACAAAAATGCTTTTGATTGTCATGAGTTAAGACTGACACAGCACTCATTTTCTTGCGTAAATATCTCGAATATAAACGTTATTTAGTTTTCTTGAAGTGGCATTGCCCCTGGGTTTTCATGGAGGTATTCAGATAAATAAGGAAGCATTTTAGATAGATTAGAACAACCATCGACCCAACAAATTCTCTACCGCATCCTAGAAAATTAAAAACGTGATATTTTTCCTCGCGGTGAACCTAGTGTATTTCAAATAAAATTTTTCTCGGGTTACATACACTGGGTCAGATTCTCCATCTCCACCCAAGTTTCGATGTGTGACTCACTCATTTCCTTCAATTCATCTGAAGAAGCCCTGAATCCGCAGAAGACCTGAAGGTGATGAGCGAGTCACTCATCGAAACGTCGGCGGAGATGTAGGACCTGACTCGTCGTATGTGACCCGAGATGAATTCACATTCAACATTCGCCGGGAAAGAAATCAGTTGTGGTGTAGGATCTGGTGTTTTCCTGGCGAATCCTAAGAATAAATTCTTCACGGGTTTCCAACCGGGTCTGGGGTTCAGGTACTGACTTATCGACGACTAACTCTGCCATAGTTGTTGAAGTGATTCATGTTATTGATTTTGCCTTCGAGTTTAATACCTTCACTTGGTGTCACGATGTCACTAATTGGGTGTCTGACGCGAAAAAGACTCCTCTCGACAGCCAATTAGTGACATCCTGGCCCAGGTTTAAGGTATATATCGCGGTAAAATCGAAGTCCTGACATCAATCACCTGGAAAACTATGGCAGAGTTAATCATCGAAGCGTCGGAAATGGAACTTTTAACTCGGTTGGAAACCTGTAAAGATTTTACTCACAGTTCTTGTGAACTTCATTTGATTTCGGAAAAATTAAAGCTTTTCAGTGGCCACCCTGTCTTATTCTCAATTCCTCTCTCTTTCTCTTCCTCTGATACCAGATGATCCTTGATGAAATAAAAAAAGTGTCCTATTGAAAAAAAGAGGTCTTTTGGCTTTTGATAATCACCGCAAATCCCGATCTCTTGTGCTGTAGGTACCACGACGATGAGCACGCCAACTTGCTCAACTCCATGTGGTTGATCGCCATTACATTCCTCTGCGTAGGTTACGGGGATATAGTCCCCAACACGTACTGCGGGAGAGGAATCACTGTGACATGCGGTATGATGGTAAGTGGTTCCCCATTGCTCCTGGCGGGATGGCTTCTCACAATTTCAATATGTACTACCTTACATTACGTATTTATTATATGTCTGTGTGTGTGTGTTTGTGCAAATTATTACTATGAAATCGCTCCCGTTTCCATCATCTATCTCTCTTTCTAAATCTTTTTATCTCTGTCTCTGTTTAAATATATATATATGTATATGTATACATATATATATTTATAAAAACCTACACAACTTTATATGTGTGTGTACGTTACCTGCCCCCCTCCCCCGTTTGTCCCCTTATTCCTGCACCGCATATGCCCGAATATGCCCGAGAATCGTTTTAAGAAAGAACCACTGTAGTAGGTAAGACCCGCTCTCACGTCCCTCACCTCCATATGCCTTGCCGGGGGATGTCAATCTAATTCGACGGCGATCTTGTTAAGTCTAAAACGTTTTCCATGTCGATGGAATACGTATATGATGCTGAGAAATGTTTGAGCATCTTGGTTTGATCCCTAAATGGAAGATGAATATTTATTTTCGCCATAACTCCATAAGAGATAATCAGTAAAATTATCAAACAATGTAACTTTACGTATATTTTCAATTTGTAAGCCTTCAAGGGTGAAGCTAAATTTAACCTAATGGTTATATTTTCAGGAAAACTTAATTTCGGTCGTTTTTTTTTAATTTACAAGACTATGTTTCCCTTCCTCTACAAATGGTAACTTTACATTTTTGAACAGAGGGGCCAACAGTAAAGAGTTTTTCAGTCAAAGCGTTATGCGCAGGTTTTCGTGAAGTAATGTTTGGAATTATGTATTTGTTACAATTATATTAATTACCTGATAATTCCGTCTTCATTAAATCTCTCGTGATACTCCAACTGAAATGACTATGTTTCTTCAACTGTACTGTAAGCTTTCCAGCTCCTGGAGACACCAACAGCTCCTGGAGACACCAACAGTTGAGTGAGAGAAACATTGGCATTTCAGCGAAGTAAAATCACGCAGGGTTTCCTGCAGTTAAATGCTTGAAATTATTAGTGCTTTCTACAGCACTCGCGATAGAGGATGTCTGAATTTCTGAATTGTATTTCGCCGACCGATGTATTGGCGTTCCTCAGTGGCATATTAAATATTTGTGTACAATTACTTCCACACCTCTTGTGCCCTCTCCTTTTCAATATCTCCCCAACAAACACAATTAGTACACCATTTCACCCTCTTAATGATTCTCCCCTTCCCCACTCCCCCCCCCACCACACACCTCACAGATAATGAAAATGAAAAAAAGATGCCCACACTTCTCTCTTATTTGGTGAATGTTCTCGGTGTCTCGGTGTTTCAAATTACTGTTTCTTTCTCCTCCTTTCTCTCTCTCTTTTTCACTCCCTCTTCCCTTACCCTTTTACCCCTATCCCTTTCACCCTAATGCCTTTTACCATATTCGCACCCCTTTCCCCTACAACCTTTCCCAAATACCCCTATCCGCTGTCACCGTAAAACCCTGAAACATTTTACACTTCCTATTCATATCACCCTATCACCTTATTAACTTGAAACCCTTTTATAATTCCCTATTTTCCTGTCACCCTTACCTTTACCCTATCCCCCCTACCCTTTACCCTATTCCTCTATGCCTTTTCCCCTCTCCTTCTGTCACTGTCACCGTAAAACCCGTTAACTTTTTTCCCAACCACTTATTTCTATTACCCTAAAACCTCAAAACCCACTCACCATTCCACATATTCCTGTCATCCTCATACCCTTTACCCTCTCCACTCCCCTGTACCCAATGCCTTTTCCCCTCCTCCCCAATCGCTGTCACTGCAAACCCTCTGAAACGATTTACACTTCTTATCCCGATTACTCCTCTGACCCCTTTCATCATTATCCCCATTCCCTTCACCCCAAATCCCATGTACCGTATTCGTTCCGCTCTCCCCCAAACCCTTTTCAACTCCTTTCATTTTCGCCCTTAAATCTCTAAAACCTTTAAAACTCCCCCTATCATTGTCTCTCTAAAATTCCTAAACCCTGAAACCTTTTCCGACTTTTCACTTCCCCATTCACCCTAACTATTCTTACCCTATCTACTCCATGCTCCCAAATCCCTTTTTCTCATCCCTCTTTCCTTTTTATATATCTGAAAACCATTATCCACTTCTTGTTTTTCCGGGACCTATTTTCCTTATCCTTACCTTTTTGAACCACTAAACCCCACCAACCTCATGTTCCCTGAAAACCTTTCCTCTACCCACCCCTAACCTCCGTTAAACGCTCTTTATCCTTTTAACTATTCCTGTCACCCGTTCTAAATGTCCTAAAACCTTTTCCACTCCACTTTCCCTTAAACCCACAAAACCTTTTGCCGCTGTCCCTCTTCGTTCTCCTTCGACGTCGCATCACAGGTTCCACGACGAGGAGCACGCCAACCTGTTAAACACCATGTGGCTAATTGCAATCACATTCCTGAGTGTTGGCTATGGGGACATAGTGCCCAATACGTACTGTGGCCGTGGCATTGCGGTCACGACTGGGATCATGGTAAGTGTTTGGAAGGTGACGAGAGGATGGATGACCAGAAAAGAGGTTGGAGAGGAAAAATTATCTTAAGGATTGGGTTGAGCCTAAAACTGTGTCAGGAACACTATAGTTTTTTTTGCGGGGGATAAATCGGTCGCAGAACAGAAGGTGCAGGGATTAAGTTAATTATTTTTTTTATTAAAATAAATAGAAAAGGTGCGGTGGTCAGAAATGAAGACGAACGAGTTAGTTAGTGCTTGTAATGGAGGGTGAGGAAAGGAAACTTCTGGATGAGATTAGGAAGAGGCAAAGCAGGTGATTGAAAATGGTAATGAGTGGCAAATGAATGCTGAAGACCGTGTTAGAGTAGGGGATACTGGGTAAGTGGAGAAAGGGAAAAAAGAGAATAGGTATTTTGGACGGATTGAAGAAGAGTATAACGTATGCTGAGATGAAGAAATAAATCGTGTACGTAGATAGTAACCTGCTCATGTAAAACAATATATCATTTTTATTCGCTTCCATTGAAACCTACCTTAACTGGAAGGTTACCTTAATAATAATATTTACCGTCAAGCCAAATTTATGCGTAGTGATTCGGGGAAAGCGCCTATTACATCAATTGCACGTCAGGTAAAGCAAACACGAAGCTATGTTTACAAGCATCGGTGTCCTTGGCTGTAATCGAACCGAATACCTCCTGAATATCATGCTCCATGTTAGATATCTGAAAGTCTCTGATGTCATGAGTGGGAAAAATCACACGACGCGTCACTCCGAACGGAACGTAGCCTTCGAAAATATCATTTACGCACAAATCCTCAGTTTTGACCACTTCATGTCCCTGTGTGCTTTGTTGCCAAGCCCTGTGTTCTTGCCTTTGAGATGGGTGCCTCTCACCGTCCAACTTCCCTCTCTTACGCGTACTTGGCATCGTCTGACGAGAGCGCTCTCCATTCCCAGCTTCCACTCCGAGGGATCGGAAACGCCACAACAGCGACGAAAACGAAGGAAGCATAGCCACAAAAATTTTTCAAGCGGATAATTGGCAAGAAAGAGACTCGCAGGGCCGTAAAATGTATTTCAATCAAACTTGGCTATTGGGAGGTAATATTTAGTCCTCTATTAAGATATTTTTCGAGTGCTACTAGAAGTAGCATATGTCGCAGGTTTAATTTGTCTCCGATGTCTCAATTTACCCAGGAAATCGCTAGTGTAGTGGACAAACTTCCTTCGACTTGCCGTCGGTGTCGTATCATAAAAGAATGAAAGCTTCTAGAAGGGTTTTAGTGGTAAAATACAGTAAAACACGGAGTATGGAGGTCTACGGTTTCAATTTTGGTACGCATTTTTCCTTAATCTGAAAATAGTTGCTGAAGTCTTTGTTATCAGGGATACATATGGGATAACATTAAAAATAAAACGCTCACAAACGGACATGTTTTAGGGAAAACAGCAATGCAAGGCCTATGGCTAGAGATCTAGCCTTATCGCCATTGAGGCCCGCAATATTCACAAATTAGTTTGTTGATTGCCTTAGGTTTAGATTGGGGTTGACTTTTTAAAAATATTTTTGACGTAAGTCCCACCGAGAGAGATTTATCTGTCACGCAATTTATCAAATATCTACACCCCTTCATGCCGTGCATGTTTCATTAAAAAATTGTTGAAGAACTTGTCGGAAAATGTCCTTTTTTCCTACTTCTTTTCATCCTACGATACCTTACAAGCGTTGAGGGCAAGCGTAAGTTTCGAGGACCCTCCGTCGTTACTTTAAGCCCTGGCTCCTTATATGTAGTTGTGGAACAAGGGATGTATTACTTGGGAGGTGATACAAGCAAAAACTTTCCGGCCAAACCTATCTGCTTGAGCTGTTCTCACCCTCCTTGTTTTTATTGGCGATGGGCTAATGTGGAGGTTGTTGGGCAAAACAGTGTGTGCTGCCTATAAGACAGAAAAGAAGTGAGGAGAAGATGCCTTCAGTCAAAGTTGCGCTAAAAGACTACTTGGGCAGGGTTGTTGACTCTCGGTGGGTTTCCGTCTCTGTCTCTCCAACATTTTGTGATCGAGAAATATTTTAAAAAATTCACTCTTAAACTTAATGGCATTAATTTGGCCATTTTATTATTTTAAACGAAAGAAAGGATCAGGGTCAGATCAGGAAAGGGTCCTATTTCATAAACCCTTTTTTTCTCCACAAAATGGAACATTTAAGCACCTCTTCATAGTTTATGCTTGTGGGGAATCTATTTAGCAAAAGATGTATTTGGACAGAAAAACGTTTGGGGAGGAACAGACAAAAAATAGGATTGATTGAAATGTATCCACATGTTGTTTGATGTCAACAATGTAAAAGACTTCTGGGGGAAGTTGGCGAGTTGATGTTTTTAGATTTTAACCACAATATGTATGAATGCATTTTTTCTACCTCTTTTGTTTGCTCACGGTTACAGAATAGAAAATGTATTTCGTCTTTGAAATCTATCACAAAGCTTCATTTTTTTGGTCGATAGTTCCAAGGGTTGTGTAAAATTCTCCTCACTACCCGTTCAGTAACTCACTTGATTATTGTAATCATCAATTTACATTTAGACATAATGCAGAAGTGAATTCGCATAAATGTTATGGAGATGGAATTCGGCGAAAAATGTGTTCCAAAATAAATTTCGAAAACGAAGATTCCCTTATGTATGCTCGCCGGGTAACAAGTAATAATTTCCACATTTGGTCTTAAAATAAGCCTAGGGTGTTTAATCATTGCCACCATATTTTGTACCGAGGGAGCATTATTAAGAATTAAGCTTCTCGCAAGTCATATAGACTGTTATTTCACTGGATGACAATTGCATTGAATCACCAACTATCTTGATTGATAACGAAGTGATACTGATCATTTTTCGGCATATTTTCATGTTATACCTCTATCAATCCCTATAATGTAATGGATAAAAAATGAAATAAATTGCGATCTGTCAAAGCAGCGTTGAAAGTTTTCAGTATATTACTAGATGCCAACCCCCTCGAAGTAATGTTCCAGGTATTTTTTAACAACTTAAATTTAGAAGAATTAAGAATTATTAACGCAGGATGTCCTTTGTTCGTTTTAATGTCAATATCTGATAATTACATAGCTGAGGCATCAAGTTTTCTCCAATTAATAAGTGGTAAACATTAACTCTTGGCACTTCGATGTTAGGGTATCAGACACTAGCTGCTTTCAAATTTCGCTGTTTAAATAATTTAAGGTATATTTTTATCTTTGAATGTTGTATAGCACTATCATAAATGAAGTCAAGTCAACCGCATGAAGTAGACCCTATTCATTTATATTAAAATGTGTAAGGCTTCAATAGTTCTTCTCCAGCATAGTCATTGCCTTCTGACCTAACTAGGACATACTGTACACATATTATTGTACATACGTGATGCTCTATGGCAAGAAGTATTTGCATGCCTGTAAATTATCTCTAAATATCTATTGAACGTAATTACGCGTTTTATTTAGTATTCAACTTTACATCTGAGGTAATTGTTTTGTAATATTTAAATTAAGAGCAGTTTCTTCCAACTCGTAGATATTTCGAAACTTTACAGGAACTCTCATTAAATGGCGTCTTAGTTACTGCTGAGGAATGCTTAAGCTTTCCGAGTGTATTCAAAGTATTATTTGTTTCTTAAATCGTAAGATTCGCATGCTTACATCTATTATTTTTGATATAATACAACATTGGCGAGGGAAATATATAATTATTGATGCATCATCTTGAGTTGCTTAACTATTAAATTTGGCATTTCATTGAAAATTTTTAACTTCTATTTATTCTTTACACAATTATTGCATTGTACCTGTGGGTTATTGGGGGCATATTTCATATTTACCTTCTAATTTTCTATCGGAGAAAAATGTTAAATTTGACTTCCCTCATGTAAATTTGACTATGGAATGTATTGCCCTAAAATATTTAGTTGGGTTTGCTTTAAACTTCACCCACCAAAGCTTTCAAAAATTCATCTCTTTTAAATATTAACCATTTTACAAATTTGAAATACTTTATGTACTGGGTTTATTTTGAGTTTGATTGTAATTTTAATAACAGCAGTAATTCTTTTCTTGTGAACCAATGTCTTGAAGCAGGCACTTTCAACCACGCTGTAAAGAAAGTGATTTTGATTTTCTTCTTTTCTCTTTCATGAGATGGCAAGTTTGAGATGATGCTCATTCCATTGGAATCATTCACGTCCATGTTTTATTTCAGCCTATCACATCGCTATGATTTCCAACCCCGAAAATGCATTGCATGTATCTCAGGTGGATATAGTCGGTTGACTAGGCTTCATTTGGCAATTCAAAGTATTAATCGTATTATTCTCTCCAAGTTTCTAGGTATCCATCTCACCACTGTCTCCCAAACACCAGTCTCTTTGCATATTTTCTTCCTCTCTTTTGGCTGCCGATTTTTTTTTCACTGTGAGCATCCGTATTGTCGCATGCTGTGTGCTCCATTGTATGTGTTTTTTTGTAAGTCGACTTGCAAGTGTGGGATCATACATTTATAAAAAATACACTCCCGTCTGCCTTTCCATTATCCACCGAGAAAAATGTATTCCCGCTTAGTTGTGAGTAGCTTGATAGCAGTATTGCAATTAGCAGCTTATCCTATGAGTCATATCCATACCACCAATGCCTTTTTTCTAGTTTTTGTTAGAACCGTAGTGAAAGCTTAATTCCTGAAGATCATAGTTCTTCATTAACACTCTTGATTCTCTCTGTTCCATAGGTATTTATTACAAGAAATTGTGGTTGTTTTGGGACTCACCGATGTAGATATTGAGTGGTGGTCCTGAAAAAATAAAGAACTTTTTGACTGAATTAAAACTTTTTCCTCAAAGCATATGAAAAGTAAAAGTAACTTTACATTTAAAATAACTTAAATGTCTCCCACAATATATCACCCTTTCATGTATTCTAAAAGAAATCATTCTAATTTTTTTAATTCTACAATTTGAATCTAACGATCTTTCTCTTTTTCGTATATTTTCTCATGGCACTAAAAAATGAATTTGTAGCTTGTGTATACTTTTTGAAAGACTGCATGCGTCCAATACATCTATGTAAATAAAACTAAGATGTTTTATCCTGTCTTTTCTAAACACCATTCTTAAATAGAAGAACCATTATTTGCCAATGTGTAAATATATTAAACCTTTCTATGCTGTATATGTCCGAGTTTTTGCTTTTGTGAATATAGGCGATGTCATTGATGCAAACGTGATTAAGCTACTTCATTGGTCACATCATGAAATTACAAACAATGGACAATTAATCTTTGGGAAGGGACAAAATTAAAATTTAGACATCAGTTACTAGGTCTTAAGTTTCTTTCAATGCATTACATTAAACTCCTATACCACTTACCGTTTTAGAGGCGAATAATTATTCTAAATGCGATATGTTAGCCTGCAGGGAGAGCTAAAAATAATTGTTATTTTAATACTCTTGAAAGCCTGACAACAGCTATGTTTTTGTTATTTTAGGATAATAATTTTTTGGAAAAAGTTCATAATGTTTCGTTACACATTTTTACTTTATTTCGGAGAGGCTGGTCACATCAGCAGTCTCTGTAAATTATATTTTCAGGCCACCTATCCGCGTACTGCCATAAAGGCGATTCCAAGCATGTAGTTCTGTAAGATGAATGAAGTCAACATTGAGATATAAATATAGGAAAGATTTCGAAATAACCCATTGATTCAACTGATAATTATAGCATTGGAAATAAATTAAATAAAAATTAAAGTTGTAAACATATATTGCCACTTTTGCTTCCTTTTGGGCCGGGAAAACATTGTTAAGGCTACAATGGTTGGCATTAAAATATTTTGAATCAATAAATTACTCTTATTATTAGTTAATTAATGTTTAATTAATTGATCAAAGAATAAAAGAAAGTATATTATTATTTTCTTTAAGTAAATAAAAATATAATTTCCTAACTTTTTAATTCAGATTGGTGCATGCAGTCTTCAATTTTAGATTTTACCATATAAACAGTTGGAATTTGAATTAATGAATTTTGGTTTCATTTCACTCGGGGGGTGTTGAAAAAAATACTCCGGTCGCACAATTTTCTTTTCTTGACTTTTCTCTGAAGCATATAATAATGACTCTCGCATGTTTGCAGAATGAAGTTGAACTGCGGCCGAGAATCATTTTCTTTTTTTGAACGTCATGATGATTTTTTTCACCCTCACTAACGTTTTGTGGAAATCAAGGGGTTGAATTTTCGACGGCAGGAAAAAAAAACAAAATTAACAGTCCATTCCGGCACTCAAGTTTTCTTCTCTCTAACAGGGTGCGGGCTGCACGGCTCTTTTGGTTGCCGTAGCTTCCCGCAAACTGGAGCTAACAAGGGCTGAGAAACATGTCCATAATTTTATGATGGATACACAACTAACCAAGAGGGTAAGTGTGGTGAGAGCAACTGGAGATGGAGTGAATGAGTGGAGGAACAACTGACTCTTTTTTCTGACTGAGAATGTCCATGGTTTTCTTTTTTATTTTTCACTGCTCTCCTCTGTGTAATGTTTTTATATTATGATTACTTATTTTTTTCTTTCTATCCGGTTTTTACCTACCTTCCTCTTCCCCACGCGAGTTCACCATTCCTTCAACCATAGTCTCTTCCACGTTTCAACCTTTTATTGAGACCTTTTTTTCGAAAGCGCGTCTCAGTGTCTTAAATCAGTTCTGAATTTTGGAGTGATATTTATTCTTTCCGCACTGAATCTGAACCTAGGCCACCTTAAATGGACTGAATATGCTTTCGTGGCATCCGTGACTATTTTTTCCGTTCAATTTCAATGCTCAACTACTTAAAAATATTTTATCATTCGCTCGCAGTACGCGATATTATGCGTAAAATGATGCTTTGCTTTAAAATAGTATCAACACCATATCAGGCATAACTTAAGTGCGGTATTTAGCAATAAACGTTCACATTATCATTCATTTGTACTCTTCCTGTAGTTCAGTTGTTAAATCTGAGTTTAACATTCCATTTTTTCACCTCTTATAGATTGTTCTCATCGAAACAAAGCAGCGAAGAGGCTGATGTGAGAATCCTTGTAGAATGTATAAGAAGCGGATGAAGCTACATTTTATCACCATCGCTGGCTTTATCTTTTTCCGGTCGTGCAGATTTTTATCTTCGCAATATCAATTTTTATAAGTCTGTTGTATTTATTTTTCAACGTGTGACTAACGCAAATCCTTCTGCATTAGTCACACGATCCTTCATCCACGCATAATGATTTCAACACGTTATCATCGTCAAAATTCTTCATAATCAGGAAAATTTTAGAAACTGTTATTGGCAAATCAAGCGATGGTTGAAAAGTAGGTACATGATGTGAAGAAATTTTTTTGTCGTTGCGTTTCCTTCCTATCCCATTCCTTGCAAGCAGTATTCAAATCAATTTACCCAAGTTTTAAATTCTAAATCAGTAATCGTAATCTAAATAGTTTTATAATTCAAATTGTTCAGGATGATAAAGTTTTCATTCCGGATTCAATTGGGTTCATGGCGCAAAAGTTTGAAAAGCACTTCAGAATGATTTTATAATTGTCCTATCTTAGAAAAATTGGTGACTTCGAAGTCTTTCTTCCTAAGCCATTAAAAAGTTTCCGAATCCATTCATCTGTCATATGTCGTTATCGTCAGTGAAGAAAGAAATCATGTACTCTCTCTATGCAAATGTGGAGCAAAAGTTTCAAAGAAATGTTATACCTGTTATATTAGCAAGGCTGAAATCAAAACATGTATTTTTTAAATGCTTCAGCAACAGGCGTACTCCGAGGGTGGTTGGAAATCCAAATACCACCACCTTATATCGCTTTTCATTTCCGTATAAGTTAAATTTCATTGCAAAATTTGGTGAAGAATCACTTGAGTGATGGTATATAATAATTGTTCCACAAACGTAGCGGATAAAAATAAAGAATCATTAAAATGGAGACACTCGCTAAGGACTTCGACCAATTAATTTCGATGGTCGAATCATCTTTCTTGAGGGAGAGAAGTTGAATGTTTTTTGGTGAATGTTTTTATATTTTTATCTGCCAATATTGTATAGGTATTATTTAACGATGTATATAATTTGATTTTCATCGCTATAGTTTTCACGCCTATCCGACTTTTAACCGAGCTCTATCGATCTCTTGATCTTCTTCCTCCTCGTAACTCGATATTGCATTGGTGTTCATCGAGCAAATTATACCAAAGACCGCGTCTTTTAGGTCCTCAAGGATTTTAGATGAATTTGATGGTCAATGGAACACGCTTGAGTCCCAATACCTGAAAAACTTAGGATTCGACTTGATTGCAATGTTTTATGCTGCAACCTATCCTGAATTCAGTACTGATTTCAGCTCTTGAGGTACGCTCTGCGCAAAGAAGGAAAATACGTGTTAACCCTAGTCGCAGCTACCAATTTATCCTCCCTATCTAACTCTATCGTCCGGCCTAATCTCAACCCACGCACCCATTGCGCTAAGAAAGAAAACGCCTGTTAACCCTAGTCGCAGCTATCAATTCATCTTCCCGATTTAGCTCTATCGTTCGGTCTCATCTCACCCCACGCCTTCTCTATTCATCATGTTTTACTTTCCATGCTGGCGAAGGAGCAGACTTCTATGAGACAGAATGATTATCTGCGGCGTCTAGCCCAGTCTTATTTTATTCCGTTTTTTATCTCTGTTGTTCTATTTGACTTACTCTCTTCTCGCCCTCACCCTGGATTAAGAAGGATATGTCCGAGCGAATCTCATCACTTAATATGATAAAATGTGGGAATTGAGGTCACAAGCGCGACAGGCGGAACAAGTAAACAAAAAAAGGAAACTCGTATGTCATGTGTTTATTATTTGGGTTGGTTATTACCACCTTTGACGAGAGAATTATTAAGGCAGGTCTGGACGAAGGTGATCATATCCCACCGAAATATCAGAAACAATACGTATGCCTCTTTTTTGTGTGTTCTTCGTTGAAAACTAATTTATAACAAAAGAGACATGAATATTATGGTCAAAGTTTAACTTGGACTAGACCAACTTCGCCAAGGGAAGTAAGTGGAACTATTTGACGGAGGTGGTCGTACCCAACCAAAATATAGGAGACAATACGTACGAGTGTCTGTTGTGTTTACTTTTGTTGCACAAAAAACTGGAACTTACGTTATGTGTTCAAATTTTCGGTTTGGTAAAACCACTATTGTCAAGAAAAGGAAGGAGACCCATTTGACGAGGTAGGTTTTATTCCGCCGAAATATTGGAAACAATACGTTTGAGTGTCTCTTTTTTGTGTTTACTTTGATGTGCCTGTGGTGCCAATGGATTCGATCCCTTGATTTTTTCACGTTAGTGATATCTTTACATCGTGGCAGCAAAAGAACTGAATGCATTCAAAAAGATACAGGTGTGGAAATTATCCTAATTTCCGATGAGTCTAGGGGCACCTTTTTTGCGGTCCTATTCTTCTCACCCTCAAGAGAGATGTGCCTTTGCTGCCCGTTAAAACAGTCAAGTCCCTATAGCATAGGAGGTCATATCTTCAAGAAGAGTCAACCAATTTTTAATTAATATAAGTTTCCGTTTCCGTAAAAAAAAGTCCGTTTTTATGATCGTTTATTCACTTGTAGGAGTGAGCATTACATTTGTATCTTTCCTCATGGCAATTTACTGATCCCTCTATTATTATTTTAATTTCTGGAGTAATTATTGCCACAACGGTACCACTCAGATTTCAGCCTTTTCATCAGTTTCGAAATACGGAGTATTCGCTAATTAATAATTTCGTTACTGAGTTTTATCGCTTTTACTACAGCTCGTACAAATTTTGACTCACAAATAAATGTCTTCATTTTTAAAAGACCAAAATATTCATGGATTACTGAATTAAAAATTGCAAGTAAATAAACTGAATAAAAAATCGCAAAAAAAGAGGGATGCGTTCAAAAATAGCGTCAAGTCATCGGAGTTAAAGCGCTAGGACCGTGTCTTTCTTTGTAAGAGAGATTAAAAGTATAAATTAGACAGGGAAAAATGTCTACGCACAGCAATACACGGAGATATGAGTCCTTTTATTATGACGCCAATTATCATTTTATTAAAATTGGTTAACTCCTCTTTTGTGAATAAAGCCTCCTCGACTCATGGATCCGACCTTTTCAAAGGCCAGTAGACTCGTTGAAATTTTGGATAATCTTTACTTCTTGTTATTGTTCGTGTTTTCAGTGTTTAACCTGCCACGCTTGTGGGCCTCTATACCTTTATCTCCCTCGTGTGTAGTTTAACGTTGCGTGTCATTGCTTCGCCAATGTGCGCGTCCACGATCTCATTCCCAGGTGTGTGGAATTCTTTTATTCCTAAAGCCTCTTTGAGGAAGATTATGGCGTAATTTTTGTTGATTTTTTTTTGTATTCGCCTTTTCATTTCCTTGTTTGGCCATGACTTTGTGCAAATTTATTCATTTTTTCTTTCTTTTTTTCCCTCCCACCAAAAAATCCTCTTTTGTTTTCTTTTTTTTCTTTAATTTTGACGCCACTTTACGTGCTGTGATTCTCCCACAACCCGCACACCGTGTCGCGCTGTCCTCACTAACCAACTACCTTCAACCTAATTCACACTCCACTCTTTTTCCCTTTGTCCTTTTTTTCCCATCTAATTCTTCCTTCACTCCTTTATTTTTCCTTTTCCTCTTATTTATCTCCTTCTCTATCGACCTCGAACCCTCACCGTTTCACACCATCTTTTCTCAACAACAACGACAAAATTTACAACCGGTATCGTGGCCCCTTTGTGTGGTTCCGATTTTCCTCCAAATTTTGCGGCGGATCCCCCGTTCGTCAGGGCAATGGAACGATGGCGCTTGTGGTGGCCGTGCTATTGAACAAGGTGACCCTGAGTCCCGCAGAAAAACGGGTACACGTCTTGATGATGGAGAGACAACTGGATCGCAGGGTAAGAGGAAGTTGAAACAAAACAGGATTTTAAGCGTTTTATTATTTTTTTAAAGAAAGTGTGTAAGACCAAAGGAGCTCGGATATATTTTTTGGATGCATAATGATTTTTTAAGAGAGAATTTCTCGGTAAATTCGAAGTTTATAGGTTACTTCGACGAATAGAGACAGTGTCTCTATGCCAGTGAAATGTCAAAGCGAAAGGGAAAATATTTTAAATCTGTGGATAAAATCATGCAAATGATTCTGAGGGAGAATTTTTTGGTGGAGTTTGGTGGATTTTTTTCTTTGGAGGGAGGGTTATGGGCAATGAGTTTGGTTGTAATTTATTGATTTTCTAAAATATTGTGTGTTTAAGGAGGAGAATTATAATTATGTAAATAGGGAATACAATTATTAGCCGTTTAAAGCAGATATTAATAGATAAGGAAATATTTAATTGAAGGTTTTAAGCAATATGAGGAGCTTTCATTTAAGGGAAAAATTGTTAACGTTATCATCATAACTATTACAAATAATGCATTCTTTTGCAATCGTTCACTTTCGCTATCCGGATTGAAGTGGGGAAATTCGTCAACTATGTAAATATTTCAATTTACCGCTTCATAAAGAAAATTTGAAATCGTTAAGTAATCGGTGGCCTACCTGATTATCTTGAGCATGAAAGGCTTAGTAATCACCTGTACCACATTTCCCTTATCATCCAATTATATAATATAATTTTTATTTTGTGAAAACCTCATATTTGTGTGATACTATAGGTAAATCCCTCTCTTCCAGGTGAGAAAGAAACTAGTTTCAGGTCTTTTCCATGCCCGCATTTTGATATTTGACTTCATAGTAGTGTTTTTTTCAAAATAAGAGAAAACAATGGGTACATTTGAAATCATATATGCATCCTTAAAATTATCTGCAGAGCCATGGAACATGTTTAAGTTGAGTTGTACTCACATCTCCTAGTTTTAACAATACTGATGAGTGTGAGGTTTAGCAGAGTCTGTAGTTGAGTGGTTTTTCATTAATCGTGAGTGCTGCTTCTTTTTGTAATAGGGCTGTGAAATCGCTAACAATGTTTCGTTACCTTACCTGTGAAGAGTAGGGGGTCAGTCACAGTCACCTTTCCCTTATTCTTGTTGAGAATAATCATGGATTCCCTTTAGTCCAAAGTAGCATGCATAAACCGGATTTTGTTCTATCCTTAAACTTTTAAACTTGGCCTTATTTAAATGGTATAATTTAAAACTTTCCCAATTTTTACATTTAAATGTGGCTCTATAAAATGTCCGGCCTCTAGCAAATGAAAATCAATTATTAGAAACTTTTTGAGGGGTCCATAGCACTGCTCGCCCAGTTGGTCACTGCTGACATTCGCTTTTATTTTTTTATTCATTAAGCTTTTTGCAGCTCCAAAACGAGTTTTCAGGCTTCGTTTACATTTGGTAGTATATCGTAGACATGCTTGAAAATTTGCAATAACAAGTAGCTGTTAAGAGTCATTTTGCTTTGACCCTAGTTTGACTGAGCAATGGCTCCCCAAGTCATAACTTTCTGAGTGATTTCGTAAACAGAAACATGTTGAACACGTCTCTCTACACAGCAGCACTTGAGTAATAAACCGTAGTGAAGTTTATCACGATTATTCTCAAAGTATTCCAATTTCATTTTTGATTACGTAGTGATTATGATTGATTCAATTTTATATTCTTTTAATCCTCAAGCTATATAAGTTAAAATCAGAAACTCGGTATTGGAATGAGAACTAAAACCAAGTTTAATTCACCTTAATGTGAACATTAGTTTGTGTAAAATATATCCTGATCTCTTTTCCCCTACTGACAAAGTCACATAATTATATATTGACATTTAAAATTGGTTGCATGCTGAGCTTTAGTTACTCATTCTATTTTCTAAAACATTGTTCTGAGATGCCCTTAGTGCAGTGCAGCCCTTATTTGCGAAGTGCAAGATGCTGGGAACATTGCCATATCTTGACCATCAGTAACACATTTTATGTCTCATTTCTCACTTAAAATTTTTTTTCTGTAAATTTAAACCCCTTGCCTCTTGACTAGACACCTCCTTGTCGCAACCACGCAAATATCCGAGTCTAATATAAGGGTTTTTTTTACACTCCGAATATATGTTTTACGTATCATCATCATCACCGATATTTTTATTCGGTCCTGTCGTCAAAATATGACTTTCTGCTTCTTAGGAGTGGGATAGATGATGAACATAGGTTAAATTAGTTAAGTTCATTACATGCATGAACAAGTTCATATATTTGTATCCAGCCAAAGTAATAATAAAAATTTTAGAGTATAGCTGGGCGTAGTTAACCGAAGCAACTTGGATGATAGAACATTATTAGTATCAGGATTAAAAGGATGATAAAATTTTATCGGGAAAAAAGAATAGTATATTGTTACAAAAATCTTTGAACCTCTCCCTCCATCTCTTCCCTTTCCATAACCAAGCTTCGGTTAATTTTAACAGCTTTATTAATGCTTTTATACATTAATAGGGCAACAGCTTATTTTTTGTTCCTTTTTTATTTTGATTTATTTTTGCTGTACGTTTTTTGTTACTTAAAAAGTATGCTTATCAGATTTTATCATACTTTATTTTAGAGTCAACTTATTGCAACATTAACCATTGATTTAATTATTTTTTATTGTATCCTTCTCATGGTTGTTTTTTGTGCTGTTTGTGTAACCATAATTTCATACTTATAATTGAGTGAAAAATGCTGCTTGCATTGTACTTGGCAAGCTATTGTGGTGTTGCTCTTAATTCCTGGGCAATGATAATATTTATTTGCATTTACATAACTGTTGAAATTTATTGACATTTATTTTCATCAAAACTTGTCGTAATATTTTCATTGAGCTTTGATTTATACTTCCATTTTCTCACGTAGTTCAGAAAGGTTGGTAAAGCTTTGGATGGATGAAGAACATGATTACCTAAAACTTGTGTAACCTCTTTCAAATTGTTTGAAGCTTTTTCTCTAGGGTTTTTTCTCAAATTACTGAAATGCATTTATGAATAACAGAAATACTTGGAAAAATATTGCGATATTCCTGTTCGGCTAACCGCTACTTTTCTTGATATTTCATTCTTTCATGTCCCAATTTTTTATTGCATTGTTATAAATAGTTGTCATCATAAAATTGAGTTATTTTTCTTATTTGTAAGTGACAACTTAAAATGATGCTCAGCATACAAAGAATGATGAAGAGAAAGTTATAAATGGAGTTCCGTCTCCACCCAAAAATTCATGAAAATGGCTCGTGTTGCAAAGAGTAAAACGTCACATATGATCCAATGAAAATATCTTCAATGTCGTAATATCTGTAGTGTCATAATATCTGATCCTTTTTTGAGCATTCTAAAGAATTGAACCATCATGGTGACCATTTCCAAATTTCTTCCTCAATCAATGTCATCTAAATTTCGAATACATTTGAAATTCGGTTGAATTATGTAGAATTTTGGAATTGCTTGATTATTGTTTACTTCCTGTAAAATACGTTTCCAGACGCGAAATATATTTTTTCTAAAATAAGAATAAATGGGTCATCATCAGCAGAAAAATTGTCCCTGGGGTTGCATTCCCATTTAAAAATATATGTTTTAAACTATTAGGCGTTATTGTCGCCATCCAACAGAAATGGAGTTTTGTTTATAAAAATGTTTGTTCCATTTTTAAGATTCTGCTGAACTGAAAATCTACTCATTAGCCTATCTATTGACTTTTGTTTCCCTACCTGTGATGAAATAAAACCATATTCAAGTGAGCGATTAGATGGCCCTATTAACAACTGATATGTCGAAAGTAATCCATCCACAGCTCTTCCACCCTTATACTCTTAACAAGTTAATGATTTCACGATCACTTTGCAAGATGATTTAGGAAGTGGATTTATCAAGAACTTTTCTACAAAAATTATGTATTTCCGCAGTGATCGTTTCAAAATACTTAATGCGGCACGAGCCTTGAGAGAGGAATAGGGATTGAAACCACGTTAATTTTTTTTCCAAGGTTGTATAAATGTTTCTATTTTGTAAGTGGATTTTGTCCAAGGTATTATGACAAAAACTTAAGAAAAAAGTAATTGCGCAATAATGCTTGAATGTTATGCCTCAAGAGAGGGACATGAATTAATATCGATTTCTTTTTATTCGCTTCACGACAACAGCTGAAGAATGCTGCTGCCAATGTGCTGAGAGAGACGTGGCTAATCTACAAGCACACCAAGCTGGTGAAGAGGGTGAACCCCGGCAGGGTTCGGACGCACCAGAGGAAGTTCCTACTTGCCATTTATGCGTAAGCACTGGATGCTAGAGATCTTAACTCACTCTTCACATTTTACCCTGTGGCAAACTGTTTTTAATGATGGGTGCTTTCCATGGACTCAAGTGCGCTAATCACTTTGCAACACAGCAGTGCACTTGATATCCTTTTGCTTCAGCTCCATCACACTACAAATCATATCGGAAGCAGAGTTGATGAGCACTAAATAATAAAAAGAATAAAACGATAGTTGCATCCGTGATTGTTGTTTTGGCGCTGATTTTCAGGAAATGCGTCAAACACGGATAATATAAAGTTTGTGATTACTCTGTGGTAAAGAGCTTACTTTTTAAAATGTGTAACTTGAACGAATCCCATAACTAAACATTAACTTTGCCTGCCTCGGTGGCGGCGGGGTAACATCCTCGCCTGCTAACCCGGAGGGTTCTCGGGGGTTAGGGTCCTGCCTGGGGAGGATTTTTCACCTCCCAGTGTATGGTTGTGTATGCTTGTCTGTTTTCAATTGTTAATACCCCGATATAAAGGCCATATAAGAGCTGTTTTCGGTGGTTGTTGTTAATGAAAAAAGTAAGCACTCTGCCGTGACCGTTGTGAACCTACTGAATCCTACTTACCTGCAGGTTACTGAACGTTTTTCCAGCGCAAAACGTTCATTTTCCTCATTACTGGTGTGCGCTAAAGTACGCTGATGTGTTCCAATCTGTGCTAATTTCAACATGTTAAATGACAAGCTCCCAATCAATTTGAAAACCATGGCGTTAACTTTAATTTTTCTGGAATTAAATGGCTGAATATACTCATAGTGTAAAAATGACCGACTTTTAATCTTGAAAACAAATATTTTTGGCTATTTCTCTGCCGCATATGTACTTATTTCATCCATTGCATAATATTTGCTATGTCTTAGTACATTCTTTTAGGCCTCAACTAAGATGTATCCTGTATTTTCTTTTGTACCCCTTTCCTCAAGCACATTGATACGAAAATTCAAAGATATGCCGATAATTTTGATAGTTTCTTGTAAATTTAAGTTTATGTCAACAATGTATCAAGCAAGTTGTCTCTCTAGTTAATATAATTACCCTTTGACTAAAATGAAATATTCCTTCGCCATAGTTATTTTTAAATTATCTCCTTCCAATTGAAAGCTATCTTGATGTTTACAGTATCATTGTTTGACTTATATGTACTTTTGAATGTTTAAATTCACAATGTTAAGACTAAGTTGAATTTAAGCTTGAAGAGTCAAACTCATGGTACAGTACATTATTTGAGGGTATCTATGTATAGGGTATTTGTGTGTGTGTGTGTGTGTGTATATATATATATATATATATATCCTTTCCCAGCCAATTCATTTAGTATTCAGAGTTGAAACTATTTCTAGAATACCTAATACTAAACAAATCTACTTTTCAGGCTTCGCAAGGTGAAGATGGACCAACGGAAATTAATGGACAATGCCAACACCATAACTGACATGGCCAAGGTACGTTTTCTCATGTATTTAAAATACTCGTCCTGTCATTCCGAAAAAAGTGCCATTTTCCTTTATACAGAATGTACTGACGTCGTTCATGAACCATACTTTATGACAGCAGAACTAGGGTATGCCAAAATAAACATTAGAGTGAGCCAAATAGAGTGGGAATGAGGTTCATGAGAATTTTTTACAGGATAAGGAGGAATGATAGGGTTAGGCATTAGTGGGTGATAAAAGAATTCGAGTTGAATGCTTTGGCAATGGATGCATTTTTAAAAGTGTATTTCATTAGCTTGGTCAAATTGAGAGGATTGATGAGAGTCGAATGACGAAAAAAATATATGATAGTGAAGTGAATGGTGTGAGAGGAAGGGGTAGACCAAGAAAGTCATCGGTGAATGTGGTAGAGGAGACTGTTTAAGAGAAAAAGTGCAAGGAATTGTATGAATGGAAGAGCGTGTATGAAGCAGTGTGTGAACATGCCAAAAGCATAGCAGTTTTTTAAATATAGGGTGTCATTGAGAAAACTATTAAAATTGAATTAATTTTTTTAGGTATAATGTCGAGAATTCATCTCTTTTGATTGTGCCTACCCCGAAATAAAATGGCATGCTGGGTTTGTATAGATATGTAATTCATTAATGATCCAACTACTTCCCTCTAAGAATCCCAGAATACAACTCTTGGAGGTGAATCAAACCCTTGGCGTGGAAAACCATCGCATTAAATGCCACACCATCTTGGCCTAAAAGATAACTGCTTTCGGGCTCATGAATATATTTTATAAATCAGGGATTTCAAATGGATCTGATACCCAGCCAAAAGAAGACTTGCATTTTCAGATTTTTTTACGTCGTCTGGCAATTGATTCCATACTTCGCAAGAGGTGACATGGAAAGACCTAGCGTAGACAGATGTTCGATAGTGTGGTATATAAAGTTCTTCCATGTAGTGTGTTGAACGTTTATTTGTTCTAGCATTATATTGTACATTTTGGTGTAAATATGTGGGAAGTTTTGTCGTTATTAACTTGTACATGAATGTTGCCTTATAAAGTAAGCGCCTATTTTGAATTTTTAGCCATCTGAGTTTTTCAAAATATGGTGTCACATGTTCATAATATGTGATGTCAAAGATATACCTCACACCGGAGTTCTGTATCCTCTGGATTCTTAGATTTAGTTCGTTTGTAAGGTCTGAGTATACCACACAGCAATAGTCTATGTGTGGGAAAACAAGAGTATCCACTAATTTTTGGTGAAGGGGGACAGGGATAAGGTGTCTAAATAGTTTTAACTGATATAGAGTCTTAAACACCCTATGCGAAATGGATTTAATGTGTTCATTCCATGATAAGGTTTTATTTAGAGTAACTCCTAAGTTAGTTACACTATCAGAATAATCAATTTGGACACCTTTTACATTTATCTTTGGGAGGGCATCAAGTATAATTCTATTAACATAAATATTACTACTTATGATGATACTTTTGGTCTTGTTTGGATTTAGTTGCAGAGAGTTTTCCAGTGACCACTTACATATATTTTGAATATCGCCATTCACCTTAGTAATGGGGACAGTAGGTTTGACAGATGGGGGCCAAGTATTGACCCCTGTGGCACTCCTTACACGATAATAGTTTGATAGCTCACCTTTCGATCCTCTAATGGCCTGTTTCCTGTTAGAGAGGTATGACTTGAACCAAAGCACGGCTGAATTTGAGAGTCCGACTTCATTCAAGCACTTTATTAGTTGTGATTCACCAAATCGAAAGCTTTAGAAAAGTCTAACAGGACCAACAAGCTTATCTTTTTTTGCTCAATTGAGAGTCTAATATCGTCTGTGATTTTTATTTATCATCTAAATTTTAAGAGGGCAGACTGAGTACTATGCCCCTTTCTGAATCCTGACTAATATTGATCTCATAGACCATTTCTAGAGAGGTGTTCCAAGGTGGCATCATGTACAAATCGCTCAAGTGGTTTTGACAGTGTACTTAGGAGCGCGATTGGCCAATAATCAGACATTGCTTTAGGGTGAGCAATTTTAGGAAACGGCTGAATTTGTGCAGACTTCCAGAGAGCCAGGAAAGTTGAGTAATTTAACGAGCAGTTAAATATGTCTAGTACCACGGGCATAGGGGCAGGGAGTAGAATTTTTACTATTTTATTATTGATCCCATCGACACCAGTGGCATTAGTTTTAATCATTTTTAAGTTTCGAAGCAATACTTCCGGCGTATAATGTGGTAGGTACAGTTTATTAAAACCATTTGCTGGAGTCAATTCTAGCTCATTATGCAAACTTGCCTCCATATGCATCCTCATGGTTACTACAGCCTGGTCTTTGTCAGTAAATGTTTTTAGGAAAAATGTATTGAGCTCATCAAGATTAAAATTTAAATCACCAAAGTTTTTTTGACTTTTCCCTAGGCCTAGCCGTCATAATTCTTACCAGGTTGACCAAACGTCCCATTTATCTATAAAACATTCGTGATAATATTTCTGTTTTGCATTCCGTAGCATCTGTTTCTCACAATTTCTAAGTACATACATAATTTGTATTGTTCGTGAAGAACAGGAAGATGGGTTTCTTTGGAAATTTCGCCACATGCGATCCCTTTGCGTCATCATATGTCTAATATTTTCAGTTATCCAGGGGGCCAGGGGTCATCTATAAGTTCGTTTGCATAGTGGGGCATGAACATCAAGTATCTTTTTAACATTTTCATTAAAAATATCAACTTTGGAATCAACACAATAAGAATTAAAACTCAGTCCAGTTCAGCATTAGGAAATCTTCTTGGAGTGTACAGTGATCAATGTGAATAATATCTCGTGAACTCAACTCTTTAGGAATATAAACATTCAACTTAAACTGGTACTTTATATACCTATATCAAATCATGTTCAGAGAGGGATATTGGATGTTGGCCATATTCTAAAGCTTTATCAATATCTTCCACAATAAACAGATCAATAAATGTACTACTTTTTGCTAAATTATGAGTAAGTTTGAATGGTACCAGCAAAAGGTTACAGGAAAAAATGAAATCATTCATATAAACACTATTGTACGATTTTTTTAGCATACCACAGTTGAAATCTCCACACAATATTACATTTGTGTATATCGGCAGAAAGGTCAGCACAGAGGTCTCAAACCCCTCACTCAGATAAAAAGATTTTGGTGGGCGATAAACCACCCCAAGTAGTACTTTTCCATACTCGCTCTCCAGTTCAGCAAACATGTATTCAGGTTTGAATGGAACATTTTTGGGGGCATTTAAGATTCGATTTGTGAGGGAGTTCAGGACGTACACACAAATACAACCACTCAATCTTCCAATTCGGTCATTATGACTCAATGCATAACCATCCAATTCAACTCCAATTGAGGGTATTTTAGTATTCAACCATGTCTCAGAGACGACAATTAAGTGGTATTGCTTGTTTGAAAAATACTCTCTAAATTCGTCAATATGACAGAACAGTGACTGAGAATTCACGTGGCAGACCTTCAACAATTCACTTTGATCACAGCTCATTTTGAAAATATCGAGAGATCCTCAGGGCAAGTAATTGTTAAGTGTTCTTCCCCCTCGCCTTTGCGAACATAAATTCTGCCATTTCTTATCCATAGGAATTTTAATTTATTTGCCCACTTTAGCTCCCTTGCCTGTGCATACAGTTTTCTTTAGAATGGGGTGAGAGATTCGTTAACATAAATAGGACTACTATTTTCATTAGATAACTCCCGATTCCTTGTTTCAAAGTTCCGCATTACTCTCCTACCATTCACCATGTCTTTTGCAACACATTATCTTACAAAGCATACTATTATCATGGGAGGCTGCGAGGTGTCATTGCGCAATGTAATAGCATAAACATAATCAATATCTAAACAGTTCAATGTGATGCCAAGTGCCACCCCGATCTGACAGACAAGGGCTGTGAGTGATTCCCTGTTTGTTCGAGGAGCGGCATGGATCTCCACCACGTTTCTTAGTGAGTCTTGCTCATGCTGGTGTAGATAGGATTCAAGCTGACTCACCCGCGAGTTAGCGCGAACAACATCACATGTTAAATTATCGATACGCTCATTTATAGTTTGTATGGCAACTGCCTGCTTCATGACTGTTCAGTAAAATTAAGCCTGGTCCTTTCAAAGCATAAATAAAGGAGTTATTTGATTCTGAATGTGGATTAATTTTTAAATATGGGCAAAATTAAACTGCGCTAAGAGAGGGGACTAGATGTGTACATGTGACCAAATGTTGAAAGAAAAGTGAGGTTTTTATCTCCTTATCACATTTAAAATCCGGCCTTCAAATTGACATTTATTAGAGTCAATTTTATCCTAAACAAATCATTTAAATAAAATTCCGATGTCTTTAAATCGCCCTATCATTTACAATCATGAATATTATGAGCAAATATTTTACTCATCCCTTGCGCCAAAAATCATGAGAATCGAAATCTGTCGGGCCAAAAGTACTGGTGCAATTGAAAAATAAGGATCAAGTGAGCACACATATTATTGAGAACTATGATCGAACCCCTGAATCAGTGTACTGCTGATACCACATTAAAATAAACTGTGTCTGCACATGGATGTAAAATATATTAAGCATCTCATAATAAAATGAATACGTCATATATTTTGATAATGATATTATACCAACAGGATACCGCATGAAACGGTTTTAATTCAAGCTAAGGTCTATGATATACCGAAACACAAACTTCATCTATCACATTTAGGGGCTGATGCTGATCATCTGCACCATGCATCAAATGAAAGAATTAATGACAATTTATTGCTCCAATATTTATATTTCAACAAAAAACATTACATAATTCAAAAAGAGTCACAATTTCATCAGAAATAGTAAAAAAGTACTCATGGCTTATAGGACAACTTACAACTAAATTTGATTGATAGATTTTGAAGCTTTAGGTCCCCGTAAGATTAGCCTATATTTGGAGCACCATCATTTATAAGAATATTTGGACACAAAGATAATCTTAACAACTCAGAGAATACTCGGGCTACTAGTAAAATTAATAAAAAATGATGAAAAACTATAACTAGATTTCCAAGCAAGATTTTAAATGAATATCATATCAAATGCGGTTTGCTAAACCATGAGGAATATTTTTTCCTAGTAGGTAAATGAAAACAGTTATTTTACTGCAAGAGATTTTAAAAAAGTTCTCTTAACTCTGATGTTTCAATAACCATTCTCTATTGTGCCTTAAGTAAGAATTTACATATATAAGTAATATTCTGAATATTCTCCAGTAACAGATTGAAGATCTTAGGTCCCATATAAACATTGCTGTGATCTATCATTTCAGGCTTTCACGGCAAATAATATTGATTAATTCTTCTCAGGATTCCCACCAGGTTAGTCTCTCCATGATTGCCTACGTTTCGGCAGAAGACTTTTCTGCCATTATCAAGGCTCTGGAGGCTAGAGCCTACCAAGAATCAAGGCTCTGGAGCCTTGATCCTTGAATGGCAGGAAAGTCTTCCGCTGAAACGTTGGCGATCATAGAGAGCCTTACCGGGTGGGAAACCTGAGAAGAACTCATCAGTAAACGTTGTTGGGCTCAAATACTGTTCAAGTACGCCTTGGTAATACATAACTTCTAGTAGTTTTTCAGAGGTTTTTTGGCCGTGGCTTTCCAGATATTTTAGTGGTACTACCACACCTTCCATATAATAGCTTCTGTATTTGATAAAAATATTTATATATATAGGTGCTATAAATAACAGGAATTGTTTGTTAATACTCAAGAGGCATAATATTATTTGTCTATTTGATAAACAGGGAAGTGGAGAATGAGACTTGTTGGTTACATATGTAAAAGGATTTGAAAGTTTATGTTGTTGTTGTGTGTTGAAAGCCTCTTGAACATGTGATGAAACTTTGATGAAGGACTTTAATCTGTCTTGAAACTGCCTTGAACCGTGTTGGTCTTTCTTGTTCCAAAGGCAGGAGTATGTGGCTTTGTTGAAACTGCCGTGATTTCTGTATTGATCTCACTTGAAATTCTGCTTTGAACTGCCTTGTTTTTAAGTGTGTTGGGACTGCCTTGATCTTGGTTGAAACTCACTTGATCTTGCTTGAAACTCACTTGACTTCCTTTGATACTTAGTATGTGGAAACTATAATTTCCGTATTGAAACTTATCAGCTTTGAGAACATTTCTCTTTATCCAATGTCCTTGCTTACGAACAAAGTCACCACTTCCCCTACAGCCTTAAAAATACCCTTGCTCCTTAAATGTATCCCATCCTTTTATTCAGTCTCCTTCTGCAATGTCTCCAGGGATTTCAAGATAAAATGTTAGATGATTTCTTTTTTTATATAGGTAGCAAATAATTATTTTTCATTTTTGCATGGTATTCGTAAGAAATGCCCAAATCAAGCTGTATATGTATGTACAAAAAATGTACTTTAATGAACATATATCTAAACCAAAAGGGGACATATTCACATCACAGAGAATTGCATGTGTCATGTTTGATTGCACAAATTACATCAGAACAATAGGTATGTTGAGTCCTGCTTAACACCAGAGTGGAAAGTATTAGTGGCCAACTGGTTTGAAAGTACATATTTGATTAATATGTACATGTCATTGCAGGACAGAGAGGTCATGGCATAGTGGAAAATAAGTAGCAGATATCAGGATTGTATTGGTTTGGCCTCTGCATATCAGGTTGCGGATACACTGGACGACAAAAAAAATTTTTTTTTAGAGCCCTGATACCATTCCTGCTGATTCTCATGTTAAATGACCTCTTAAATCCACTTAATTACACATAAAATCAGTAATCACAACTCACACCCACATACTGCAATTCACTTGGAAAAAGCCGGAGTAAAAGAACTTCCACTGTTTTACACAATTTAAACAACTTGGAAACATAGTTTCATTGCCTAGAACACCAACAAGTTGACTCTGCGATCTCTAGAGGTATACCGAGGGATGATTACGACAACTACAAAAAAATTGATTTGAGAGGCTGATTCTTTGTGGAACTCCATGATGAAGGTAAAAGAATAATTTGTAACTTCAATGAGAATATAAGATCTCACTCTTATATTTTTAATGGAGTTACAAAGTATTCTTTTTTCCTTCTTTTGCTGTGAAAGTATGAGAATTGCTGTCCAAGCCTGAGCGGGCGAGGTATTGCGAGCACCAGCGTGGTAAAGTGAATCTTCCGAACTTTTGCTACATATTTTAATTATTGTTGCTATTTTATGTAGCAAAATATTTTTATTATTACTGCTATTTCTTGTTCATATATATTTTCATCATTCGGGGGAGGATGAGGTGAAATGGAAGCTGGAAAATTTAGAAAATACTTGAAAAATTGCAAAAAAAATGGCAAATCGATCATTTTTAATGTGTTTTTATACAATTTACGGGGACTAATCCCCCCAAAATCTACCTCCTTACCATAAATTTTCATGTTTTAGAAATTTTTACCCCTCAAAACCCTTAGAAGAAATGTAAATTCTAAAATAATCCTATAAATCCCTCGAAATTATCGAAAAGTAATAAAAATAGGAGGGGGGGGGGGGGCTCCCCAAAAAATGGTGAGTGATGGGGAAAAACGGAGGTCATATTCGGATTCAGGTCATTTTAAATTAGAATCAGCAGGAATGGTGTCAGGGCCAATTTTCATGTCGTCCAGTGATATCGGGCGACACATTCCCATGAGCAGCGATGGATGTGAAGAAGTGTAGAAGGCATTAGCGTCATAACGACTGATGAGAAGAAATCTTGTCTTGCTGTTTCAGTCTCAGGGATTTCTTGCTGTTGTGCTCATTGGCCCATTCAGTAACAAGAAATTAAGAAAAAATTCCCACCTAGAATAACTCGGGCTTATCCGACCTGTACATGGCAGCCCAATACATCGGTGTGACAACATATAATGGGCAATACACTCCAAATCGATAAACTAAACCTGAATGCTTAGTCGGTTGCAGTTCTCAACTGGTACCAGTATACCAACCGGTATATAGGCTGTCACACTCAGTATTTAGAAGCTTGGTTGCTATCACGGTCCCTATCACCGGTTGCCTGTTACGATAAAGCTTTTGTAAATTGTGAAACATATTACGCGGAAAATGTTTCTGTTGGAGATCTGGCTTCAGAGTAAAATGAAGAGGATAGCGGTTGAAACAAATATGTAGTCTGAATAACCAATTATTAAGTCATTCAGTCCAAAACAATAAAAAAACAGAGTAATCCACGGTATCAATGACCAATTACACGCCGATTCAAAATTACCCAAAAATTTGGCAAAAATGGGAAGCTTGCAAATGAATCGGAGAGACATTGATTCAGCCAGTAAACATTTCACTGAGAGCTTTGCGTAATTAATCTCCATTATACTTACATTATATTATTTCTATGTGTTTATTGGTGCATTCAGCAATTTTCTCCTTTCAACATTTCCACAGAGTTACGTCTTGATTGAAACGTGAACTAATGTGAGAGAATTGGAAAATATCTTCCTAATTCTCAGAAATATTGCATTTATATTCATAATATGAGACAATATAGGTTTTAAATAATTAATACCAAACAAACATCATCGTGATGTAAGTAATGGTATTTCCTCAGATTATAACGTAATTGTCATTTAAAAATTAGTTCTCGAAGTGGCATTAACTCTCGGAAGTGGCAGGATATATAAGACTTTCTTGGTATCGATAATTTGATGTGGAGTGCGAGAATATGCACATAGGACCATAGGATAGCTTATCATGCGAGATAAAAATTATGTTGTTAGGTAGTAGGATACTATGATAAAGTATGCCATAGCCTAATAGTAACATTCATAATATTTTTAATTTAATTTTTAATTTTTCATTTTGAGAGGGCAAGGGAGTTTCAAGGGAGTGGGTTGAGGGAGTCCCAACAGAGAATTTCAAGGAAGTCTCAACAGAGAATTTCAATAGTCTCGACAGAGGCTGTGTTGGATTCATGTTTCAATTTTCAACACAAATTCAAGAGAGATTCAAGGCAGCTATTTCAAGATGGTTTCAACACAGATTCTTCCACTATAGTGTAACTAGACAACCACTTGGTGTTCATGCATTGCTGTATAGTCTGGAGGATAGTGTGGACATCCTGCTAGTGCCTTTTGCAAAAAAATTCTCAAATTAGGTATCCTGAAACCCTGATCATGCAAGATAAAGTGTTTTTATAAGAGAATTTGCAGTCTCTCCTTTTTCTTCATGAAACACTTAATCATTTTCAGATGTCTCTTTCCTCTGTTTGAATTTTCCATCCCATCCATGTTGAATGTAGTTAGAGCAAGATAGTACTTCATATAACATTCAGTAAATTTGGCTTCAACACTATTTCAACAAAAAGATCTCCCCTTTCTAATTATAACAAAATATCAACTACTGACTGTAGTGACGTTGCGGTTCAATAAAACAACGACTAACGGAACAGAGGTGTTTATTGGTTACTCGGTGATTACATGGCTGACGCCGGATATAAACATAGCATGCGTCACTCTCATGATTCCGTCCATGTGCTCCGTCTCTCACATCCGGGGCCCACCACCAGCTCGCCGATCCATCGATACTCCACTGTTCGATATATCGATACCAGTGGATCATGGCGCCCTTCAAATTCCTTCACATCACTCCTTCCCAACACACAAAAAAAAAAAAATTTGGGATGTGGCTAGTCATCTTCCATGGGAGTCCATAAAATCACATGTCAGCAAAGTAGCCCATAGGTCCTATCATGTCATGAGAGGACAGAAGAGAGAAAAAATATATGTATATTTACATAAATAAAATAATGACTCCATAATAGTCCAATAGGTCACAAAATTAGAGAGCAAGATATGAAATTACAGCATTGATTTGACGACAATCAAAAAAAAAGTACAATTGGGAACAGGCGTGAGAGAAGGGTGGACAGAAGTTAGCACATTTCACTATCCCACCATGATCAGAATTTCTGAAGCTCAATTTGCATGTCACAAGTTAAGTCGCTCCAGTGGCTTCCGTTGCCTCCCACTCCTCCTGAACACCAGGGTTGACTGCTGGGCATGTGATGGGGGAGTCTCAGGTGCACAGTTCATTTGTCTGTCCGGCAGTGCTCCTGACATGCTAAAATTGGGAGTGGGTGTGGGATCTGGTTCAGCACGGGGGGTTGGGCACCAAAAGGACAAAGGGTCCTTCACTGCTGGTGGAGGACCTTGCATGGTGTGGTTTGTATTTTTTCTCACAGAACACTTCCTCAGCTGGTCAACATGCACTGTCCTTTCCCCCGTGGGGAGTTGGGCCCGGTATGTAGAGGCACTCAAGCACCCTATTATACGACCTTTCACATATCGCATTGGGCCTGGTTTGGGATTTCGTATCCACACTTCTTCAAACAAGGAATATTTAGGAAGGCAGGGCATTTCCACTGATAAGGGACGCCCAGTTTTTGGCACCGTTGGTGGGTTTCCCTCTGATTTTGGGTTTAACATTGACAAAAACGACCTTGGCTGATGCTTAAGTACCAGGGAGGCTGGTGTAAGCCCAGAAACCGAATTTGGGGTATTCCGGTATGTGCCTAAGAAGTTCAGAAGCATACCCTCTATTTCAGTTTGTGTTAAGGCTTGTGGGACAGCGGAAAAATGGCTCATTAGCATATCTACAATTTGTTTCCCCAAATTTTCCTTCACTGTACGCACGCTACGTTCTGCCACCCCATTCGAGGCAGGGTGGTAAGGGGGGCTTTTGGTTACCTTAATGCCATTTTTCTCACAGAACTCTACGAATTCCCTAGACTGGAAAGGGGGTCCGTTATCGGTAACAAATTCCTGGGGAATACCAAACACTGTCATGAACCCTCTTAGTTTCAATATCGTATTCTGAGCATTGGTACGACTCATAACCCAAGTTTCAATCCAGCGGGAAAAACTGTCGACCAGAACTAAAATTTCATACCCTTGAAAGTGACAGAAGTCCAAATGGATGCGTTCCCAAGGGGAATTTGTCTTGGGCCACGACACTAAATATTTCCCTTTGGAGATATTTGCCTGCGTTTCTTGGCAAGTCTCACAATTTGTTGATATTTCTTCAACATCCTTATCAATACCTGGCCACCATACCTGTGACCTTGCCTGTAATTTCATCCTAGCAATCCCTACATGCTGAGCATGGAGTAGCCTTAGGACTTGCCCTCTCAAAGCTAGAGGAATTACCACTCTATTCCCCCAACACAAGCATCCCTCTGTAATAGTCAGTTCCAGACGTCGCACAAAATATGGCCTTAGACTATCTTCACATTGCTGTGGCCACCCTGAGTGAGTAAACCCCATCACTTTTCGCAATACTACATCCTGTTTTGAAGATTCTTGAATGCCTAAGCAGCTCAAGGGTGATTCAATCTGGAGTACGCACTCAGTGTCTCCCGTGGTCTCCGTAGGGAGGGGTAATCTAGATAGCATATCCGCATTACTGACAGTCTTCCTATACAGGACATCATAGTCGTAGGCAGCAAGAATGATGGCCCATCTTTGCAGCCTTGAGGCAGCCAGGGTTGGGATCCCAACTTTTGGCCCCAGAATTCTTTTGAGAACCTGTGCATCTGTTACAATGGAAAATTTTTGCCCATACAAATATTTGTGAAATTTTCGGACCCCGAAAACAATAGCAAGAGCTTCCCTCTCTACTTGAGCATAGTTTCTTTCTGCCTGGCTTAAGGTGGCAGATGCGCATAGAATTGGTCTCTCTGACCCATTAATATCATGGCATAATACTGCACCCACCCCATAGGGCGAGGCATCCGTAACTAGAAGTAAGGGAACATCCGACCGATAATGTGTGAGGATGTTATTTTGCCCAAACAACTCCTTGCTTTTACGGAAGGCTGATTCTTCTACAGCCGTCCAAGTAAATGGAACACCCTTTTCGGTTAACCGGTGTAAAGGCCTCAAAACGGTGGATGCCATGGGGATGAATTTCCCATAGAAGTTAAACATCCCTAAGTACGATTTCAGTTGGTGAACGTTTTCAGGGGTAGGACAACTCATTATTGCATTCAGCTTCCCCTCTGTTGGCCTGATGCCCGACTCATCGATAGTATGCCCCAGGTAGTCTATACTGGACTTGAAAAAGTTACATTTCTCTCTATTTACCCGGATCCCATACTTAGACAGGCGAGACAACACTGCATCAGTCTTATCGTAACAATCCTGCCAATTTGTTCCTGCTATCACCACATCATCAATGTAGCATTGTACCCCTTCGAGGCCCTGCAACACTGAGTCCATTATTGACTGAAAGATGCCTGGAGCACTGGATACCCCATATGGTAATCTATGAACCCTATACAGACCGAATATAGTGTTCACCACCAATGCCTCCTTAGACTCATCTGACAGTAGGAGCTGCATGAATGCCCTGCTGAGGTCGAGAGTTACAAACACTTTCCCTCCAGACAGCCCACTCAGTATGTCGTCCAATCGTGGAAGTGGGTACTGGTCCCTCTCAATCACAGAATTTACGGTACCCTTGTAATCAATGCATAGTCTGAGTTCCCCAGTTTTCTTAGGTACTACGACTAGGGGGCTTGCCCATTGCGAATGTCTTATGGGCTCGAAAATGCCACATTCCACCAGTTTATCTAGTTCCTGTTTTACCTGATCCCTAATTTTGAAAGGCACATCATATGCTTTCCGAAAAATTGGGGTCGCATTGGGCTTCAAAACTATGTGTGCCTTAAAATAGTTAATCTTCGCCTGCCTGTTACCATCAAATACGTCAGGGTAGCATAGGGCCAAATTTGAAGCCGATGCCTCCAATTGATTGATTGACATGAGGTCTCTCCAATTTGGTTTTAATACATCCAGCCATGCCCTGCCTAAAAGTGGAAATCTTAGGTCTGAATCGACAACTATTAACCTTAACTGGAACCTGTTTTCAATCCCCTTATTATCCGAGATACGTTTGACTGAGACATTGGTCTGACCTTTGATTCCCAGTTCGGATCCCGAAGCTGACTTAAGTCTTAATGCACACCTACTCAACTTTACCCCTGGGAGGAGTCGTTCGAATTGCTTAACGCCCATGACTGTTACGGACGCACCGCTGTCAATTTCAAAAACTATTTCTGTACCCTCCACATCAAGAGTGCATTTACAAACCGCCGGGCCCAAAAACTCACCCACTTCACCTGCGGAATGTATTCCATTGCACCCTTCATACTCAGGGTGTGCACCGACTGCTGCTGCTTCTCCGTCCGGGTTGACGACGCCCTCTACTTCATGAATTTGTGAGTGTCCTCCTGGTCTGCACTGTTTAGCAATGTGGCCCCTCTTCCCGCAACGGCGGCATTCCCACGTCCGCACCGCACAAGTATCAGGGCTGTGTACTCGGCCGCAGCGCCAGCAGCGAGGCGGGTTCCGTGGTCCGCCTGATCGTGGTGGTCGGCTCCTCCCCGAATTGGGTCCGTGGTCCAACTTGCAGATGCCCTCAGTAGCCGCAGAGGCGCCCATGATTGAAGGGCGCAACAACGCTGCTTGGTTTTCCGCTTGCACCAACTCCTGCCCTAGGGTGCAAGCCTTCTCGAAGGTTAGCTGCGGTTCCATTATGAGCCTCCGTTGTACCAGCTCGGATGACAGTCCGCATACGAGCCTGTCTCTTAGCGCCTCGTCCAGAAAAGTTTTAAACTCACACGTTGATGCCAACCTCCTAAGCTCCACGATGTACGCCGAAAGGGGCTCGTTTGGTGACTGGTTTCTCTTGTAGAACCTTACACGCTCTGCAATCACTAGTCTTTTTGGGCTAAAGTGTTCCGATAGCGTAGACACCAGTTCCGAGAAGGATTTACTGACAGGTTTGACCGGGTCGAGCAGACTCTTCAACACTGCGTACGTGTCCGACCCGATCAGCGTAATGAAAAGTGGCACTTTTTTTCCCGCAACGATGTCGTTCACTATAAAAAACTGTTCCAGTCTTTCCACATAGGCCCCAAACTCCTCCTTTGCGGGGTTGAATTCCGTAACGTGGCCGATCATTTCTGTGGAGCACCAACGCAAAAAACACTTATTCTAATCTTCCGATGTTTTCCTCGTCGCCAGATTTGTAGTGACGTTGCGGTTCAATAAAACAACGACTAACGGAACAGAGGTGTTTATTGGTTACTCGGTGATTACATGGCTGACGCCGGATATAAACATAGCATGCGTCACTCTCATGATTCCGTCCATGTGCTCCGTCTCTCACATCCGGGGCCCACCACCAGCTCGCCGATCCATCGATACTCCACTGTTCGATATATCGATACCAGTGGATCATGGCGCCCTTCAAATTCCTTCACATCACTGACCGGTAATTGAGATATTTGCCAAACCATAAAATCTGATTTCCATGGGACATGGTACTCAGGAGAGACTTAATATTAAAAAGCATGAAGTTTTGATGAATTGATCGTGTAAAAAATACAATGGTTTGTAAGTCTGTATGCATTCTCAACTAATTCTGTTAATAAACTTATGGCTCACCACATCCCATTGTACAAAATCTCTGAAAAAACAAGTTGTGAAGTCGTATCAATCATAAGGCATGGAAAGAATCCTTAAAGTTAAAGTCCCTAATCTGTATCCCTAAAATTTCCTAAAGAAAAAAAGCTAATTTTGAGGATACCGGGACTAGCCACGGTAGTTACCTTTACGGAGTCACCCGCAATTGCACATAAGTGCGATATTCCACAGGAGAAAAATCATTCGCCTTGACCGGGATCGAACCCGGATCCCTCGATTTCGCGCCGAGTGCTTTAACCAGTTAAGCTACCGAGGCGTACTTCTCTCCTGTGGAAAATTTGGTGGCTTTATAGGAGCAAGGTGGTCAGAACTGCTAGGCATATGATGCTATTAGCAGTCCAAATCGTGCGCTAAGCGCCACAGTCCACGAGGATAAAGCCGTACATAGAACACATTGAGGTGTTCGCTCTTTGACTAATTTTGAGGATATCGGGACTAGCCACGGTAGTTACCTTTACGGAGTCACCCGCAATTGCACATAAGTGCAATATTCCACAGGAGAAAAATCATTCGCCTTGACCGGGATCCCGGTCAAGGCGAATGATTTTTCTCCTGTGGAATATCGCACAAAAAAAAAAAAAAGGTTTATGTTTGTACAAATACATATTTAGCTAATTATTGAGAATATCATTCATGAAAAACAAAGCTTTCGCATCATTAATAATACAGTGTGTACTTCTACCCTTCTCACAACTGCTTAAATTTAAAAATAAAATTAAAATGTGGTCTCAATTTTGACTAGAGGAAAATTTCACTCAAATGTCCTTAAGGTTACAGGTCCTACATGTAATTACCTGTAGGTTTACTGTGTCTGAATTATCGATTTTTATCCTCTCTCCTCATCCATGGGACATTTTCTTTGGATTCTCATCTATTTTCACCAGAATATTGATGTTGGAGGCAATGACAAATGAATAATTCCTTTTAGAATACTACTGGGAAAATTCCCAGAGAATTCTATGTGGAGCTTCGCGGGGCTCCTGTCAGAGACTATTTAAGCACCGGAAAGTGCTCCGTCATGGTTACAGAATATGGATTGGAGACAGAGGAGCCAAACAGTCTCCTAGCGCTTGCGGCTAGCTCTTTCTCCGAAATACAGAATAACATCGGGAGCTAAGAGCTAATTTCTTCTCTTTTTAGCAGTTAGCTCTGGAGAAACGATTTTCAGAATAGGCCTCCAGGAAGCAAGAGAATATTAAACAGGAAATGGAGAAAGGGAAAATAGATGCTTTGGGATGTGTGAGATGAGATGGAAGGATAGCAGGAACTATTGGAGTAATAGTTACAGGGTAATCTATAGTGGGGGAGATGAGAATTAACATGGGATAGGTATGGTACAGAATACAAAATTGGGGCTGAGGGTACCTAGTAAACATTGAACAGGTGAGCAACAGGATACTATTGGTAGAAATAAAAGCACACCCAAAAAATTTCGTACTGGTTCAGGTATACATGACTACAAGCAACAGTAGGGAGAAAGAGGTGAATGGGATGTGCGATCAACTAGAAGAAATAATTAGAGAAGCCCCAGGAAAGAAAAATCTCATAGTGATGGGCGACTGAAATGCAGTGGTGGGGGGGAGGGAGGGACAGATTTGAAGTGGCAGAGTATGGGCTAGAGTCAAGAAATTATCACAGTGACAAGGCAGTTGAATTTTGTAGAAGAAATAAATTAGTAGTAAGAAATACATGGTTTAAACATTTCTCCAGGCAACATGAAAAATCCAGGATGATGCTGGGAGATATCAAATTGATTACATTTTGGTAAGGCAGAGATTTAGGAACAATGAAAAAGAATTGCGAAGCTATACAGGGGCGGATGCGGACTCAGTTCATAACTTAGTCATGATGAACTGTGAATTTAGTTTAAAAAGGCTTTGTAAAGGTAGGACGATAAAGAGGTGGAACATGGAATCATTGAAAGGGTTGAAAAGGAGGGAATGCCAGGTGCTAGAGGAAAAGAATATAGGTGAAGCAAAACATGTTGGAACAACCAAGAGAAGATGGGAGATTATAAAAACAGGCATAGTAAGAGTGGGAGAGAAAACAATGGGAACAGTGGAAACTAGGAGGATAAAGAAGCAGTGTGTTACGGAAGAAATTATTAGAAAATTTGAGGAGAGAAGGATGTGGAAAAATGTGAACACTGACCTAGGCAAGAGGAAGTACAAAGAATTAAATAATAGACTCTGGCGAGTGACCAATTGGGCAAAGGAAATATGGTGGAAGGGACAATCTGAGGAAATGGAAAAGCTGCAGGAAGATGGGAAATGGGTGCTTTATACACTAAAGGGAAAATTTTTTCAGGTGGTAAGAGAAGGCTAACGATATAAAAGGTTAAGTACAATGTAGGGAAGATATACAGGATAGATAGAAATAGGTAGAAAAGCTATATGACAGTGATATTAGACCTGTGAACCTAGATATAAAGGATGAAAGAACAAGGGATAAGGATAACCTTGGAGCAGAGCTACTTGTCAGCAAAAAAAAGAGGGGGCATTAAGGGAGATGAAGGCAAGAAAAGTGGTGGAAGCAGATACCTAACTTATCTTCGAAGTTACTAAAGAATCTAGATAGTAAGATGAGATGATCCTTTTTTGAACTTATTCATAGGGCCTAAAAGAAAGGAAAATGACCAGAGGACTTTGTGAGAACTGTATTATATCTTTCCCGAAGAAGAAGAAGAAAGCATCAGAGTGCGAGGAGTATAGTGCAATTAGTTTAATTTCGCACGCGAAAAAAGTTTTGCTCAGAATATTAAATAGAAGGTTGGAAAGTAGAGTATATTACTATTACTATGACCAGTTTCACACATTGTATCATAACTTCAGGGAATATATATCTAAATAGGATTACATAGTTCAAAAGGTGATCTTTGCAAGTGCTTGAGTTATTATGACCAGAGTTCCTTTGTTCCATAATTTGCCAATTATGGAGCAAAGGAACTCTGCATCTGGATAGCAGTATGCCAGCATACTGCTATCCAGATGCAGTAGCACACTTGAAATAACTTATTCAAAATAGTATGCATCACATGCAACAGTAAGCTGTTGATTACCCGTTCTTATGAATACCAGAAGAAATTTCGATAATCAGAAAACAATGACGACCAAAATACCATGAAAATATGGTGGCAATGTAAATGGATTACGCTATTTTATTTGTATGATGAAAAGCATTTTCAATTACATAGGTAAAAACAATGAATGGGAAAACATAATATTTAAAAAATATTTTTAAGTATATCAAACTTTCAAGGCACTTACCTTTGTTTTAATTACTATAACATGTGTGTACTGGTGTACGGATGAGAGAGTTGCACGGATAATCCGCAAACCGCATCATTTGCTCACAGATAATCGACAGTTTACAGTAAACAGTTCCATAAATTGCTTCACAGGAAGCAAACCTTAACTCTCAGTGTGAGAGGCAACAAGCAGTTGACTTAGATTTTTGTTGCTTCATCATCAACAGTCATCAATCTTAATATTCCTTTGTGGCTGCTCTGGATTTTTCTCTTACTTTTTCCTTCACTGGATTTAAAGATTTCATTTGGAAGGCTCAGGTTTTGACAAGTAGGTAGCTTTTGCCTTTGTTCACTTGATCAACCCTTACTTTCCTCATGCATTCATCTCTCGTTTCATAATCAGAACATGGTCTATAAGATCATGGCAGAAATGAGAACCCAGTAGAATGGGTTGATTCATATGAATATTTGTGTGTAGCATTTATGAATTTTAAATGGAGTTGAAAGTGGTTTGAAGCGAGTGTTATTGTGAGGAAACATAAAAACTTAGGATTTCATACAAGACAATATTTAGTGAGAGATTATAATAACAGGACTTAATGTCTTGGATGATTTGAAATTATTAGGTCGGGCATACCTAATTTAGTTTAATCCTTAAAACTTTAGGACTATAAGCGAGGGTAGGTACCAATCTAGTATATGATTCCCGATGTACACATCTGACATTTTTTTCTGACAATACATAAATACTTTTTGGAACATCTTCACCCAAGATCCCAAAGCATTATGCCTCAGATGAGCATAAAATTTGGAAAAATATTTTTTTTACACCCATACTTATACTGTTCATTGAAAAAAGTGTTTGGTATGTAATACAGAGTTTAGATGGGAACATTAGACTCAAAGGATGAATTGACCTTATCAATGCACATTATTCCCAAGAGTTTAGCATATGTGGTGAACTTAATAGGATGATTTACCAAGTTACCATTACCCAGCATGAAATATTATTTCAGTTTAACATTAATCCATTGTTTTCACACCATTTCTTGACACTATCCAATACATCTTAAGTCTCAATAAAGAGAGATATTTCATCAATGCCAGAAACTTTGAAGTAAATACCATCTGCTAATCCTATGGAATGAGAATTATTACAATGTACTTTGAACTGATGACTTATCATTTATTTTAAGAAGTTAAGTAGCCAGCAGGATGGACTGGTTTATGTTGATATTTGTAGGTAGCATTTATGAACTTTCAGAAGGCTTAGAAATGGATGAGAAGCTTGGCACTATCATCATTTGTGTCGCTGCCTGCATGCTTTACATTTTTCTCTCTTTCCAGACTCAGAATACAGTCTATGAGATCGTGTCGGACATGAACACCCGGCAGGATGTGTTGGAGGAGAGGCTCACGGGATTGGAAGACAAGCTGGCGGCCATCCAGGAGCAGGTGGAGATGCTCCCTGAGGTGCTGGCCCGCTGCATAAAGCAGCACTGCCCCGCGGTGCAGCCAGTACCGCCCCCACCCCCATCCCCAAACCCCGACCCCCAGCAACAACGAAGACTCTTCCTGCACCCGGAATCGGCTGCCGTGCCAGCACTTCTGGCTCCCCTACCTCCCCCACCCTCCCCCTCACCCATCTCCCACTCGAAAAGTGTGCCCTCGGCGTGGGCGAACTCCAGCGGGCCTTCTCCAACGCCTTCCTCCTCCTCGGTGGTGCCAACCTCCCCGTGCCCACAGACGGGACTCTCCTCGACGGCGGTCTCAAGGACACTTTTTTTCGGCCTCGATCCCCCTCCACACCTGCCGCCCCCTCCGGGTAGTTCCTCGTCATCAGCGCTGGTCGGTTCCTCCTCGGGCACGCAGGGGGCGGCAGGTGGGCTGCCCCCACCCTCCTCATCTGGAGGAGGGGGCCAGTTGGGAACGTCGCCGAGCTGAGCCAAGTCGTCGAAGGAGCTAGTGTCACCACTGCTGCGAGAGTGGCGCCGCCATGCGGCTGTGCTCCTAACTTTTTGAACAGACTCGTTCCGGAACGAAGAAAAAATTTTAAAAATGAGTGAGGGGACTCGAGTTCGCATTGAAGGTGTTCTGAAATATAAATATATAATATATACATATATATGATGCTGTTGCCGGAAGCTGAGCTGGGCAATGCACTTTTCAATGCGATCGGTGTCGAGGCGTTGAGTTTTTTTGTAGTTTTTTCTCATTTACACATTTTTGTTTCCTCCCATTACCAAAAATATTTTAATGCCACACTAACTACAGTGGTTGTGGTGTGCACGGCGTGTACTCTTTTCATGAGATGCTTCACTTAATAGTGCACGAAATCTTTCATAAATACATCTCTTAGCGACCGATAGAGGAATGACCAAATTATGAAAATTTCACCATATTTATAGAAACCCAGAAATGCTAATGGACTTGTAAATAAGATTATTCTATAAATATTGTTATATAGTTATATTGGGTCTCGCCCAGGGAAGGGAGTTGTATGCGATGCTTTTACGCCAGAAGAGGGTTATAAATATTTTCATTTTATAAGGAATGGCACAGCATGTTAACTCAACTATTGCATTCTCTATTTCATTAGAGGCAAATTCACCAGGATGTGGTGATCCAAGCAAGAGAAGTGCAATTTTTTCCATGCATTAAAAAAAATGTGGTAACATGTTGATATTGATTGATCAAGTTGGATGGCAACGGGTGCAACATGGATAACTTTATTTTCCTTTCTGGGAAAATTGAATCCATAATTCTGAATTATAAAGGTTTGTGCTGTGCAATGAGTTGATTGTCTACGACTGTGATTAAAGATATTGCTATAGTCTATACACTATACACATATGTACATCTACCCATGGATGAGGTGGCAGATTTTATAGCATATTTTCATTGGGTCATACTTTGGCACCATAAAGTTGTTTTATATGATTCTTGTTATGAACTAATGAACTTTCTAAATTTCTGAGTTTATCATTAGGTGTTACATCATCACTGCATTGAGTTTCACTGCATTTGACGTAATTGAGGATGTATCATGGGAAGCCTTTTCATGGAAACAAGGAGGAGAGTATTTGATGTTAATTTGATTCACAATATCACTATATTTATTCCTAAATAGAGTCATAAATCTTGCTAATTAAAGCTTTTTCAAACTTCAAGCTTCATCTAAAATTATACATAGGACACAAAAGTACAATTATTTTATAGTTTTAACCAACTTCTTAACTTTTTAAATTGTAAATTGCCTTGATGTTGACGTCAAGGTTGAGAATGAAGCAATTCTTGGAAAAAAATAAGGCAAATTGGCCAAAATATTAAGTAGGAAATTGTAAGTCAAAATTTTCCTATGCGAGGTCTGCCTCATCCTTGTAATGGTGAGAAATATATTAGAGATAAATCCAACTTTTAATAGTTATTTGCCAGATTTTATGGCCTTTATAGAGTCAAAGGGACTGGGAATGTGCCTCAGAAGTACTGTCCTATGTTTTCATTTTTTTAAATAACCATTGAAAGGTTTTATAACTCTTGGAGTACCTATAAAATACACCATTGCATCAATGATGAAGTGCTTTGACAGGTGCTACTCTTGGAGATTTTAGTGTTGTTCCCATTTATTTTTTTCTCTAAAGGGAAGGATTGGTGCATAAAAATAATATACCATGAAAAGTGTCAAATAGTAGGACATGCAAATACCCTACTAGTCTTAATTTACATCCTTCAGTAATGGCATTAAAAAAAGTTGTAGTAGGCGAACCAGTATCAATTAGTTGAGTTGATTTTCCATTAGTTATTCCATCAGAACATTATCAAATAAAAAAATTGACTTTGTTCACGATAGCCAAACTTTTCAGTCATTTCATTAATTGAGGAGTATTTTGATAACCAAGTTTGCATTTGCTCACTGTCGTGTTGTTTTCTTTTGAGAAAAAGAATCATCACTGGCTTTTGCTACTTATGGAACCTTAATCAATACCTACCTACCAAGCTGATCGACCTTTTCTCCTGAATATTTCTTTGCAACCACATTTCACTGAATTATTGTCAATGGGTCTTCCATCCCAGAAAACTCATAAGTCAGTCAGTCATCTGATGAAAAGTATTATTCCACTGGTTATAGTTGATATGGAATGTGATGTAACATATGTTTGCCTGTAACATTTAAGCAAGTTTTTTTTCGTGTTACTTATAAACAGGGCTGCCAACTCTACATCTATGAAAATGAGGCCATTAGACTTTTTTAAAATTTTGAACATTTAAGGACACCTTTATGCCTTTCCCTTTAGCCTTTGAGCCATGGGATATATTTCTAGGTAATATTGGATGACAGTGGAGAAAACATAGATTCACATATAATCATCACCTTCTTCCCTCTTGTAGACCCTTTCCAAGTTTCGTGGCCCTTAACTTCCCAAGAGGCAATATTTGAGTATACCACTGACTAGCCATGGCATCACTCACAAGTACCCAGAAGTGCGATACTTTCTTAGAGGAAAAATCATCCACCTTGACTCGGACTTGAACTGTATCAATGTGGATGTCATGCCGAGTGCTTTAGCCTGTTTAGATACTGAAGTGACCTTCTCCCCAGAGGAGTTTTGAGAGCTTTAAAGGAACTGGATTTTCATGATTGATGGACATACAGTGCCATTAAGCTGTCAAAATGTGTGCATAGTGCTGCTCTCAACGAGGTTAAAGTTAACCTTTGAATACCAAGGAGTTCAATTTTTTTAAGTGTTCAAGAACACCTTAGTGTTCAAAGATTGGCTTGAACCTTGTGTAGAGTGGTGCTATGTGCACGATTTCACTTATTCATGACACTGTATGTCCAACAGTCATGAACATCTTGTTTCTTTAAAGCCATCAAAATTCCATAGGGGATAAGGGTGCCTCAGTAGCACAAACCTTTCAGTGAGGAGTTATTTCTTTCCAAGAGTGTTTCTGTAGGTGGAATAACACAATAGGTACATTGTTTACCAGGGGCAGATGATTCACAGAGTGAATCATCCATCACTGGGAAGCATACATCCGTGACTCGCATGTGAATTTTCCGCACTTAAAGGGTTAACTGGTTGAAACATTTATGATGAAATCGGGGGATCTCGGTTTGAGTCCTTGTCAAGAAAAATGATTTTTCCTCTGTGGAATAATGGTACTTCTGAGGAGTGATTGGTACGGCCACACATTTTCATTCTCTAGTTGGGTCCTCCATTCCAGGGTAATTCCAGGCACATATTCCTCAGACAAGGTTTATAACCATGTTGCTTCATTGACACATTTGATATAATGGCTAAAAATCAAGTAATATGCATTAAATTTGGTGTCAAATTTATCAGAAATCAACAAGGATATTAAATGTGGAGTGCCTATTGAATAAAAGTTCCGCATGAAATACTGTGAAGCCTAGACTATCCAAAGTGATGTGGACTGATGCCACCTCTGATAATCAAAACCTATTTCATTTCCACTATTGCTGAACAGTTACCATTTTCTTCAGCCCAAGGAAAGAGGCTGACCCAAATTTTAAGTGCCCTGCTGTTCCCATGCCTGCATCAAAAGGGAAGAATACTCCCCTCATTTTCTTTTGTAGACAGTGATGACAAATAAGAGGCTGCCACAGCTGTAGGATTAACTGACTTCTTTATCAAAAATTTTCCTTAGTGATAGTTAATCTATTTTATGATGCCTATAACCACATCAAAGTCTAATAAGCTATAATGAAGGTTGGTTATATCATTCCTCTTACACCAACAGACTTCATTCCTACATGTGACATATCTATGGGCATCCAAAGATGGTAGTCCAAGGTGAATTATGTATAACATGAATTGAGATCATGAATAACAATAATTTTCCTGTATCAAGCCTTTATCAAATCAAAAATCATCCTGTAGCAAACATTTTCTTTTATCAACTTCAAAGAAGAATGTCTCCTATTTAGGAAATATGGTCTTTGATAGACATTGTATCAAAGATTTGGCAAAATAAGAAGCAATTTTATTTAGGAAATATTGTTTGCTGATGTGGCCTTCATATTTTTCAATTTCACATGAAGTCCAAAATTTTCTGCTTTGAAATTTTGGAACATTTATTCAGCTCTGAGCTATAATTTCTCCCAATTTGAAAAAAGTTGGACTCTTCTTCCTGAGTGCTAATTTTAAGTTGAAAGATGCCGTAATGGCTTTAGAGAAGCTCCCTAGTCTGAACGTCTGAAGTGATGAGGATAAGGAGATTTTCAATTTCTTATAGCCACAATTCCAGACTTTAAAATAAATTAATGCTTGATCCCTCCTAGAAAGTCCATGATGTGTAAATAATGAGGAATTGCCTGGAAAATTTGAATGGTTGGCAGCCCTGGACATTTTTCACATTTCATCCATCAGAGAGTAATTGCTGCATTGTGGTTTTTTATTGGTTACTGTATGATTAGTATGCTACGACTCATTGTGTTGAACTTCACTGGTTGAATTTATACTCAGCGTTTTAACAGAAGACCACATGATGGAGAGTTCACCAAGCATACCTCTTGTACATATCAGTTCTTAAGTGTGAATGACTTACATTATTTACCAGTTTTTCTTATTACTTTTGTGCCTACTTTGTAGACAATTGTTCCACAATCTGACAGACTTGTTTTTTTTACTTTAGTTACCTTTATGAATATATGTACAAAAGACACTGTGGTTTGGATAATATTATCTTGTTCAGTCCCTTTAACACCATATTTTATCCAATAATGACTATGTCTGTTAAACATAATTGAAGCACGAGGTTTCCGTTTTAGGGAAACAGCTGGTTACCTTACATATATACATGACAATGTATAAGATATATATTCATATATATATATATTTCTGAGGTTTGTTTCTAAAATGTGATAAAAAGAGTTGTAAGTACACATTTAAAATGTTATTTATGCTCAGTAAACACAAAAGATGTTTTAACGATTTCATGGCATATTTGAAAAATATGCCTCTAAAATCATGTCTTGTAAATTTATTCACAGAGAAATATTTCTTTTTATTATGTTCAGGCATGATACCTGTATTTATGTGGACTCAATGCTATCATATAAAAATTTATTCATTGAAACAGAAATCCACCACTCCTCATGTTTAGGAGAAGAAAAGTAAAATGACTATTTATAGAATCTGAATTAATAAAGAAATAAATTGAAATAGATTCATAGCAATTTTTTATGCCCTCAGTACAGTTGATATGAAGGATGGATGTGATTCATAAGTATGAAATCAAACAAAACATGTCTTTAGGCATGTCATCCCATAGATATTGTATGAGACCGTGTTCCATACTGTCTTACAAGTTGTAGTTGTATGTAATTTACGCACATATAGCCCTGTCGATTTCTGTAACAATAATGATAACTGTCTGATGACAAATTAGCAACAGTGAACAGGCAGCACACTGGCTCCTACCTGTTTACTAGCTGTGTTCGAACAGGCAGTGACAGCGAACTGGCAGTGCACAGTCCCCTAACTGTTCACTGGATGTGGTCCAACAAGCAAAGAACAGAGTATGCCGCTACCCACAACAGGGAGAGAACAGACAAGTAACCTTCTTCTCACAGACACAAAACAAACAAGGTGTTCGAATTTACATTCTATCAATCATTGCCTGCCTGTTGTCTCTTAGACAAGGAACAGGGAACCAACAGCCTATCGAACAGACAACAAATAGGCATTATTGTTACAGAAATAGACAGGGAGGAATGTATACTGTATTTCCCACCCATAGGATGTGCCAGCCCATAAGACGAGCTGTGATTTTTAGTTTAGATTTTAGAGTAAAAAATAATGCCATCTGTCATCATTAACTATTTATAGGAAGAAAATGAAATTGTTAATGTCAAAAGATTTACAGTTACTGTAATACAATAATTCTCTGACTCCGGCCATTTTTCAGGGTTTTTTCAATATTTCTTCATGCAATTTGAATCTGTATGCCCAGAAAATTGTATGTAAATAGTATAAATCCTTAGTCATGGGAATTTAACTTTAAAAATTTTTAAAGCAACATAATTTGATCAAAATAAATAAAGAATAGTGGCTGAATATGCCCCCACCTGCAAAATACTTCTTTGTCAAATGACTTCAGCCACAAAATATTTTTCATAATAATTCTCCATACATTACATTTTTATCTCTATCTTGTCGTGTTGAGGGGGCTTGCATGCCTAAGCAAACCTGAGAGCTATGCCGGCGGGAGCGAAAGCTCCTGGTAGGGCCACCCAAGCCGGACAGGTCAAGGGGGATAGGCCAGACAAAAAGAGGTACCCTGGTCCTCCAGGTTGGGGGTTGGGCATGGGGCTAACAACCTCACACTGTAAAAAAATGTTCTGTTATGAAACCCATAAAGAAGCCTCGGAATACGGACGGATTTACGGATGATGAACTTAGCAAACGGTCAGGAACTCGAAAACGGAATGCAACAATGACCTTAGCTACATGGAATGTAAGGACTATGCTGAAAGCTGGAAAAATGGTAGAGATTGCTGAGGAAGTATTGAGATATGAGATGGATGTAGTGGCATTACAAGAAGTAAGATGGAACGGAAATGGAAGAGTGGATAAAAAGGACAACTCAATTTTCTATAGCGGGCCTAAACTGAGAACTGGACAATGTGGAACACGTTTTATCCTTAATATTAAAATGAAACAAAGCTGCTTAGGGTTTGAACCTTTGGGGGATAAAATGTGTAAGATAAGGTCAAAGGACGTTTTAGAAACTTATCTATCATCTCAGCTTATGCACCCACAGAAGATGCTAAGGATGATGAGAAGAATGCTTTCTATGATGACCAACTGGATAGAGAATGCAGCAAGATACCTAAATATGATGTGTTGATTCTCCTAGGAGATTTCAATGCAAAAATAGGAAGAGAGGACTTCTTGCAGCATGTAGCTGGAAAACACTCTTTACATACCAAAACAAATGAAAACGGAAAGATGCTTAGCCAGCTGGCAGAAGCTAAAGGGCTAATAATCAAAAGTACCTGTTTTGCAAACAAAGATATACATAAAGGAACCTGGAAAATGGCAGGTACAGGAGTGGTCAACCAAATTGATCACGTTCTGATTTCCAGAAGTCATGCATCTTCAGTCATTGACATAAGGTTTGCAAGAGGCCCGAACTGTGATTCAGACCATTATTTGGTAAAGGCCAAGCTCAGGGAAAGAAGTATGAATGTGGGACGTATTAAAGGACCCAAGAGAATACAGTGGAGTGTAGAAAAGTTCAGGCAACCAGCAGCTGTAGCCCAATACCAGGAAACCCTGGGTAAGAAAGTGGAAGAAGGAGCAGAGAACCTGAGTGTAACTGACTCAGTAGAGAGAAAATAGCTTAATATAAAGAAGGCTATTGAAGAGGCTGCAAAAGAGACTATAGGAGAAAGAAAGAGAGCAAGGAATGAAGAATGCTTTGATAATGAGTGCAGAAAAGCTATAGAAAGGAAGAATATAGATCGAAAGAACACTATCCAGAAAGAGACAAGACAAAATGTCGAAAGATATAAAGAAAGCAGAAGACAAGCAAATAGAATACTACGAAAAAAGAAAAAAACAATTCTTGAAGGGGTATATTGAAAAGATTGAGGAACTGAACACACAAAATGAAAGTAGAAAGTTATACCAGGAAATCAAACGGATGACAAACAAATTTCAACCGAGAACAAATGCAAGTAAGGATAAGAATGGGAGGTTGGTTGGAACAGAGGAAGAAGTACTGGGAAGGTGGGCCGAGTACTTTAAGGAATTGCTGAATGTCGATGAGATAGATGAGGAGGATGGAGAAATGTTGGACATGAGGGTGGACACCGAGATTGGCTGGCCATTGATAGAGGAGGTGGAGGAGTCGGTAAAGCGGCAGCGGAACGGGAGAGCTCCAGGGGAAGATCAAATTGTACTGGAGTTAATCAGGTATGGAGGAAAAGATTTAATAAAGAACCTACACAGACTGATATGTGAAATCTGGGAGAAAGAAGAGATGCCTGAGGGATGGAAGATTGGTTTTATTTGCCCTATCTTCAAGAAGGGAGATAAGTTGCAATGCAGCAACTATAGGGGAATCACATTACTAAATGTCACTTATAAGATATTTTCTTGTGTACTGCAGTGGAGACTTAACACGTATGCTGAAGAAATCCTTGGTGAATACCAATGTGGCTTCAGGCCGAGAAGAGGAGCAACCGACCAAATCTTTGTAATGAGACAATGCATGGAGAAATGTTATGAGTACAACATTGACCTACATATGCTTTTCCTTGATTTCCAGCAAGCTTTTGATAGTGTCAATAGAAGAAAAATGTTGAATGCATTGGAGGGATTTGGAATACCAATAAAACTAATCAAGTTGGTAAATATGACTATGGAAGGATCTCAAGCTAAGGCTTATATCGGGGGCAAGACTAGTGAAGCCTTTGAGATAACAACTGGAGTGAGACAAGGAGATTCTCTATCTGCAGTACTATTTAATCGGTGTTCACATGAGGCCATGAAATAACTGAGGTTAGAGGGAACAATTATGCATAAATCTATTCAGGCCTATGCCTATGCCGACGACATAGTGGCATGGAGTATGGATTCTCTGAATGAAATATACAAAATTTTAGAGCAGAAGAGTAAGAATATAGGGCTTAGAATCAATGAGAGAAAAACAAAATACATGAAAATGTCGGCCATGGAAGACAGAAGATGGACTCAAAGCGTTACATTTGGGTAGTACAACTTTGAAAATGTAAAATATTTCAGTAAGGTACCTCGGTACTCATTTAAACTGTAAGAACTCAATGACAGAAGAGATCCACAAGAGGATAATGGCTGAAAATAGGGCTTACTTTGCTAATATTAAGCTCCTGAAGTCAACTCTACTATCTAAGGAGATGAAAGTCAAGATCTATAAGACACTTATCAGACCGGTCGTGACATACGGAGTAGAAACGTGGACCATCTCTGCTGTAAATGAGCAAGCTCTGCGGATATTTGAACAGAATGTTTTGTGAAGGATATATGGCCCCTTGACAGATGGGGTAACATGGAGGAAAAGAACAAACAGGGAAATAGAAAATATTATCAGAGGAGAAGACATAGTGAGATTTGTGAAGACCCAACGGTTAGCTTGGCTAGGTCATGCAGAAAGAATGAGTGAAGAAAGCATGCCTAAGAAACTTCTACATGGAAATATGGATGGAAAGAGAAAAAGAAGAAGGCCAAGGAAAAGATGGATGTAGGATTTGGAAGAAGACATAAAGGCTACGAGGATTGTAGGATGGTAGGAGAAAGTGCAGAACAGAATAGAATGGACAGGCGTCTTGAGGGAGGACAAAGCCCATACCGGGCTTTAGTGCCAGGGAAGTAAGTAAATTACATTTTTTCAAATAATGCTAAAAGTTATTATTGAGTACATACCTAGGTACTTGTGAAAAATGAACAGCGAGTAAAATTGTTTCTTCTTTATTTTTAAATTTTCAAGGGTAAAAACGAACATTGTTTCACTTTACAAACTCTGGCTGCACATCAAAGAATACATGTCATGCTCTTCAAATGTTTGTAGGTTGTTTCAGCTTGTGTGCAGCCTGATTTAATGATAAAACTGCGATATATGTAGTTTCTGGATAGACAAAATAAGCATTTTTCACACTTTAATGTTTTTTTAATAGGAAACCTCAACCAAATAATTTCCAGGTGTGAACATTACTTTACCCGCAAACATTCTGCGTCTCTTTTTTGTCACCAACCAAGCTAATACAAAGTCACCAATAACTATGGATTTAATCTCTCCCCTTTGTGCTGATATTTACCTAAATGACATATAACTTCTGAGTGCCGTGTTCACCTTTTGACGATGACTTTGGTTTTTCCTGGATCGTCGATCGTCGTTTCATCAAAGAAAATATTTTCAGGGGGATCCCATCTGTAAATTATTGAAAAATTCTTGAACAAGAGTTCTAATCACTGCTTCTCCAACCATTTCAGATTTTCACTGAACCGTAGTGTTCATGTTTTATTTCTGCCAATAAATACCCAAACTCAATCGATTCCTGGACAATTATTATCAAAACATAGTTATTATTTTACTGTACAAATAAGTTTATACAAAAATTTGGATATCACAAACACTTACTAGAAACCCCCACTTGGCACACTTTAAGAGTCCTTCCTCAAGTTTTACGTCTTCTTCAGTATGAAGTGCTGTTTAACACCTCCAACTTTTTTGGAATGTTTTCCAGACAGTTTATCTTGCAGTGTGTTCCTCGGGACCTGGTACTTCTCTGCTGCCCTTGGAATTGTCCTTTCACCACTCCTGACTTCATCCTATGCTTTTTTAAAGCCATTGTCATTGTAAATGAGATATGAGCGCTAGGTCGGATCGGAAAAATCGATTTTTCGCGGAGAAACTTGGCCTTCTGGAAAAAGTTGTCGAAGTGACTCAAAATAAGGCCAGAAAAATTTGGGACCTCTAGGTCAACCCTAGACCACAGAGTAAAGATATACAGAGAGGACAGATGGCGCTGAAAGCGGTAATCGCTCATTGCGCATTTCGTCATGTTCTAAATGAGTGAATCGGGGTTGAGTAGTAGGAAACGAAGCGAGGGTTGTTAAGGTCTTGGTTGAGAGTTACGAAATTTTATAGATAAATCGCGATTCATCACCTATTTCACGAAATTAACATTAAGACTGGTATTGGAGGCACTCAAGGAAAACGATTGAGGAGACGAGTAAAACAAGAAGCATTTTTGCTTGGTGCTCAGCCATAAATTGCAAGAACAACTCGGCAATGGCGGAAGAAAAGAAAAGTTTCCCTACTCTGTGCCTAGACCCTCGCGCCGTGGCCATTTATGGGGAGGGCGGCTGAAAATGAAAAAAGTCACTTTTTTGTAGCGGTTCCCCATGGATTTTGCCGAGTTCGGGTTCTTTAGGGTAAAAATGTCGTCCATTTGGACGTATCTGCAGCCGTTAAGCCACAAAATGTATATTGTGAGTGCGTGGCCGCGCGTAATTATGCAACGCCCACGTAGCGTCGTGACGCGTCTCAGCGCGACGGTCCGATGCCACTCCGCGGGGTTTTCAAGCAACTTGAGAGATTAGCAACGCTTTCATGCAGCCGTTTTTCGTCGTTTTGCCGCAGTGTTGTGCATCGCACACGTACCCCATTTTCCTGGCAGCGGCAGCATTGGACAAAAACAGAAGACGGCGGAAAATCGAGGCGACGTCAGATCCGTCCTGACCTATTAAATCACCTAGCGGAGTAACCTTCGTGATTTGTTGTGAGGTTTCTTGAGCATGCCCGGCTTATCAGTAGCGCAAAATGCCTCGGAAGTTTGGCATCGGTTCAAACCGAGAGGAATTTCTGCTTCCATTTTCTTCTCTCTCCAATACCCTCGCGACGATGACCGCCAACGGTGAAGACCACATGCTTGTTTTGAATCGACATTTCAAACGCTTCGAGTAAAAAGGAGACCTTGTTGCCACATTTTACCTTAATAGTGTGATGAATGAGTCGGTAGAATGGCATCCACTGCGTCCAGGTGGCGAATACAACGCGCCATTTATCTCTCGTTTTTTCGTTTCAAAATTTATGAAAACATTTTATTTACTTAGGGGTTGGAGCGTGTCGTGAGTTTTAGGCCGCACCTTATCGCTTAGCGAGACAATGGCTACGTTCTAGAGGCCCTCCTTTCCCCACATCCCTCCACCATGATCAGAAAACTCGCACAAATCAACGGATGCAATAGGAATAGTTTAAGAGCTTGGATAAACGTACCTCTTTAGGCCTAAAGTATACGTTTACATTATTTACTCTGCGATGGGAGAGAAATAATTAATTCTCAGAAGAGGTCGAACCACCAGGAAATAATCCTAGATAAATAAATAACCTCGTCCCCCTCTGTTCCGTACTCTAAGCTAACTGTCGCGGCATCTTTTTTCTATCTTTGAGCATTATCTAGAATTATTTTGTTAATGATTGATTGAAGGGAAAAAATACAGGGAGTATGTTTGATATTCCCGTCGGATCTTTATTTCGTGAATGCGAAATGATATACGTTACTCTCTTTATTGAGAGATTCTTTTTTTTTGTTTGTCAGAGAGAAAGTTGAAATAAGAGAAAGAAAATTGCGCTATACATACCATGTATTCATCGAAATCATTAGTACAAATGGCTAACCTATGAACAATTGGTCGATGGTAACTAATATTTTCTAGTTTCCAATGTTAATTTTATATTTCTTGTGTTATAAACGTCCAACTTACGTTCTCAGCTCTCCGTAGGCACCTCGATCACTAAAATCGACCGAATCATTCCGGAGATACAACTGAACTGAGCGCGCGCCGTGCCCACACAAGCCCAAATTTAGACCCCCCACGCGCAGCGCTGTGACGTCACCTCGCAACCCCCCCTCAGCTCGCGACAAACCATTTCCGGTAGTCTACAAAACGAGCTATCGAGTCATTGTTTTAGATATTCTGTAATCCTAATAGTTATTGCACTCGAGGCCCTCGAAAGTACACAAATATTGGTCGCGGCAAAACCTTATATGACACCGAGAACTAGCCGTGAGATATTCATTCGCATTTACATCAAAATATAGTTTTAATCATGTACGTAAGTTTGAATGCGATTGTTTTTTTGAAGGATGATCTGCATATTTTGTTGAAGCCAACATATTAGAGTAGAAACGTTCACAATTATACGATCAGGGAAAGAGATAGCAGAAAGAGATTTTAAGTGCATGTAATTTATTTCCGCGAAAATTTGGTACAATAATAGTTCTGACAAAGATTTCCTATGACTTGATACTCTTTCTATATAGGAAAGACTAGTTGCTTGATATTAATGATTTATCACCTATACCTATTACATAAACCTCGCCCCACATGATTTAGTTTCACACATGAATTAGTATCCCTCATTAATCACCATCAGCATCTTAACCCGTGTTTTGCGTGTAAACATGTTTGATAACGACCTAGTTTTATGGTCTTGTGCAGCGATCGGAAACCTATGACCCGCGAAAGGTATGTTGGTGGCGCGCCAAGAAAAAGAAGATAAAATGAAAATTTTGATACTTGAAGCTCTTCTTATTTCTACAACGCTATCCATTTCTTAGAGAAAAGTCAACACTAAAGGGTTTCACGCGCCCGGCTAGACCCGGCTAGGCACCTTGTTCCTATAAAGTTCCCAAAAATCCACAGGGGAAAGATCGCCTCGGTAGCTTAGCTGGTTAAAGCACTTGGCGAGAAATCGAGGGATCCGGGTTCGAATAATGGTCAAGGTGAATGACTTTTCCTCTGTGGAATATCGCGCTAAACAATATTTAAAATACTATTATTTGATTAAATATATTGATTTGGCTAAGAGAGCAATGAAAAGTAAGCAATGTTTTCACAAAAAAATGATTTGAACAAAGACCACCATCTTGGATTCTTCGGTCACGTGATTCTCTCTTTGTTATATATGGCATAGATTACGACTGTACGCTCCAGAAGTAGAATATTGAAAAAATTAAGAATTTTCAACATCTAGATTTTGTCAAAAAACTAAAACTACTCAGTTACTTACCGAAGTACTTTTTACAGAATCGAAAAAACCTTCTGTTATGAAGGCGATTTCACCGTACGGCATGAAAAAATGAGTTCAGTTAGAGACTTATGTAGTTTTAATTATTTAATTACTGAGAATTTTTGACACATACAACTATATTTTTGCGCCAATAATATTACAGTATTTACTTCATACTTCTTACAGACGCTGAAATTAAAAAATAAAATTCGAATATGGTTTCCATTATGACTAAGGAGCTATCTCGCTCGAACTACCTTAAACGGACTTAATATATTATGGTAACAATGGGGTTTTATCACGATTTTTACTTTATGGTGTAGGGGACCATGACAAATGATCATTTGCAAATCATCTCTTAAATATTTCAAAAATTGCCGGAGATATAGGAGTCTAAAGTTGAATAGACGGCAAACCTTCCCATAACAGCCGTGACGTCATTTCATCCATCGCTTCTTCCCTCTTCTTCCCAATACATTTTAAACGATGCCTTAAAAAGGCTTTTGTGAACATGTCTACTTCTTTTTGAAATACAGCAGTATAAATATTTAGAAAATACTTTGAAAAAATATCCGTCTCCACCTGGAATCGAACCACGGGCTCGATCGATGGATGAAATGACGTCAGAGGTCGTTTTTCGGAAACAGAAAAAGATGCTACTTTTTACGATTAGTTATTAGGCCATAATGTTTCGAAGCAACTCCGTAAATCTATATGAAAACCTTTGCAATTTTGATTTCGACGGTAATATCGAAAAAGGATTCGAATGATGATCCCCCATTCTTCAAATGTAAATGCACCAGAGGCGAAATCTAAATCCACTCGCGGTGTCCTAATGAAGTGCCCCATTTCACAGACTTCAGTTGTTGTCGTAAAATAATTTCAATATGCTGCCCCTTCTCCAATTCAGCCGTCATTCCCCTCACCTCCTCGTCTCAATGCAACTCAGCGCGTTCCAACATCCACCCATCCCACCAACACCCTCTTCGGGTTCGTTTGAACCGATGCCTCCCTCCTCGCTGCAGAGGCACATTCATTTCGACGTGTGGCACCGAAGATTTTGGACGGCAGCTAGCTTCCCGGGAACACTCCGTGACCAACTTGCTGACGGCGTGGAAGTGAATCTCTCCATGGGAATAACTAAGTTATGTTTTCCTAATCTCCGTTCATGAGTAAGTACCTATTGGAAATCTCAACATTTTTTAACTGTGACACACATCTAATTCCAATGTATCCATTAATTAACTATACTTAAATTTCTAGATGAAATGGCGCCAATGCCTCAATGTCTTTATGGACGGGATAAAGAGAGAGATAAATCCGTATGCTGTTATGAAGAAAGAAAAAGTGTATGGAAACAAGGACCTTAATCTGCAAAACATTAGTGCAGGTATTCCTACTTCAATCTAAACTTACCTTTACTGGTAGATAGTCTCTGAAAATTAACGTAATAAAACTTATGATATCAGGCCTGACCTCCTGGAAATTATGGATATCCATGCTGTGAAAAACCCACTTTGTTATTTCCGCAGTGACAAAGTTGGTTTTTCTCAGCATGGATATAAACTTAATAACCTAGATATTTTAATATAGCGATATTAAACGCTTTTTGCGCCAAATGTGTGGGACATTCATGCAGTGTGACGAAAGAGACATTTTGAGAAGGAGAAGCAGGATAGTACGGTTCATTAAAGAACACCTTAACTGGTAGAAGACTCTTTCAATAATTCTAACTCCTAGATACCGGACGTATATGTGTTCCGGGAGGCACGGTTGGCGAACCTTAAAATCACGTCTTGGTGCTGGCCAATATACTTTGTAATTGGAATAATAAGGAATTAAATTTAGCTAATAATTTGCTCTTTGCATAGGTATATATTCTAATGAAATAACCGACCGCTTGAAATACTGGATGGTGGTCTGTTTTCATATAATTAGCCCACTACGTTGCCGGTCTTTAAAGTATTCCATTATCGTTTCTAAATTGTTTAATATCTTAATAATTAGGTAATAAATACGATGTCAATTTGAAAATAGCTTTATTAGATGAATAGTACAAAGCGTAAATTAGTACTAAATATAAAATGTCATATATGATGTAGGATAAAATATCAGTTTCCTCTATTAAATCCTTCAAACTCTTAATAAATAAACTGCACTGCGGACATGTGTTACCTTTCTGGGGCTATCTCGTGACTTTTAATTCTTATCAAAGGGAGAGAATTTTATTCCTCATGTCCTCAATCCCATTACATAGGAAAGGGTCGATGGTTCAAAAGGAGATCAAATGGACGAGAGCATGTTAGGCTACAGCAGAAAGTTGCATGATAATAAAGGAGGATGGGGTACTGAAAGACAATTTTGGAAGGAATTTTCGGAAGTTATGGGAGAAGGATAGGCTTTTTGGATGTTTAGAAGAAGATTAGGAAATACTTATGTTGAACTGGTAAGGAATGATGTGAGGAAGTGTACAAATTATACGAAGGGTCATGGGAGAGTAGTAAGGAATCCATCAAAGCCAACTCTTACGGGTAGAACACAAAATAATGATTTAATTGCACAACTCCCTAGTAAGACTGTACTACACTGTCTGCAGTTGTATCTTCCCCTTCAGTAGAGCTGTGTACTGACCCCAGATTACAGAAGAGAAATGGTGTCGAAGAAAGTGAAGACTTTATTTTAGTGAAAAATAATTCATCCAACAATGGTATCGCGCAAAATGTGTCCAGTAAAGGAAGGAAGTTACGTTTGTTTCTTTTGAATTATCACGTGTTAATTCGTGAATTTTAAATCAATCCACTAAAATCTTCCAATCAGTGGCACTAAAATCTTACACAAGATGATCTTGAAACCCCTAACGTAAGACAATATATGAAGAACCCATATCGCCTTTACCCTCAAAAAGTTTTACCTAATGCTCGTATTGAACCTTTCCTATTAGGTATGCCCTTTTCTCTTTTGTAATCTTCTGACGCACGCTTTTGTGTGGCTGGGGTTGTGTGGAAGGGGCTGTCCACCATGGCTGGCACTTATTTCCGGGCGACATGTTTGGCCATATAATTTTTTTCAAAAACAATTTTCTTGTACGTAGAAGATTAAAACTATTCCCAGAGTTAACTATTAAAATCAATTACAATTGGCGATGAAGGAATCCTTCTATACAATCTATAAAACATAAAATAACGAACTAAATTGAATTTGATGATATCATAAATGTTTCTGCTGTAGGAAAGCAAGGAAGGTACGTTTAATATTTTGTATTTCAATTTATAAATAAGAGAAATATTATTTTTCCTTAAACTTAATTTTTGAAATCGTGCGTAAATAGGTTTGAGGCACGTTATATGTTCCCTAAAGGAAGGGCAGCAATTGATAGACCGCCCCGGGTAGCTCAAACTGTTGCTGCGACACTGGACTCATGTTCTTTTTTTAGTGATCCTTAAGACATCAGTGTTTCATCCCTTCGTAGGGCACCACGCTGTTTATTTCTAGTCCGTCGACTCTGGTCGACCCTTTCTTCGAGTCTTTCTCGCAGAGAGTTTCGTCGTTTCCCGAAATTGCCGCCACCAGCGTCTCGGCCAGTTGCTCCAGTATAGCGACTGCCCCGACCACGGACATCCCCAGGATGAAGCCCAAGGACCCGCCCGCGTCCGCCACAAACTGCGTGAAGTCATAACCCCAGTGCTCCTCCATTGAGGACACCACCTTGCTGGTGTAGAACACTTTGAGCGTGCAGTACGTAACCGTCGACTCGGCCGCTTGTTCGACCTTCTCGAAAGCAGGACTTCTGTCGGAAGAATTTCCACTCCGCACGTAATGGCGTTGCTTCGTACCGCTCTCCTGGGTGCCTCTCACCGTCATATTTCCGCGGCAACCCGGTCTACCGTTACAAATAACACGGACATCTTCTTTATTTAACATTGAATTTGAGTTATTCCCAAGATTTAGTTGTCCACTACAGTTTCCAGGACCAGTGCAGTCGATCTGTTCCACCGCGGATTTTATCCGGACATAATCACTGACGTCGCCTGGAGAGAGCGTGTTTCTTTTGTCAAGAATGGCTTCACTCATATATATATCACCTCTCGCCCACTGCGAGGGAGTGAGTACGTCGTCAGTGTGTGCTCTGGAATCCTGGGCTCCAGCGTACGTCTTTCTATTCATGAGGAAGGTTGTATACTGGGTTTCGTAGCAGGCGCGGAGGCAGGCATTCTGTTCAGGAAATAAAAATATACTTGAGCATCATTTGAATATCTTAAAAAGACTCAGCTGATTTATCGCCAGCTGTGCAAACATAACGAAATTGAGAAATAATTATTGCCATCGACCAATTTTGGCCTTTTAGAATTTTCATTACGTACTACATGCAATCTTTCAATACAAAGTTCAATTTGAAATAAATATAGCAAAAAGAAATGTGCTTCATAATGATGATAATGAGAAAAAGCGAGTTACCAGTGCAAGGTTTCGAATTACAAAGTTACCACAAATTGAATACAACCAATTCTCCATCCTCTGCCAACAAAAATACAAAATATGACTGGAATATATAAAAATCACTACAAAGGTAGGATAAATGTAGAGAGAGAGTATGTGATGTCACATCAACTTCTGAATTTATATCATCTTAACATTTCATGAGTATTTTTGGACAAAGTTCACTATAATTCATTAAATTTGCATAATTTGCAAACGTAGAGTCATGGAATCGATAGCTATGGAATCCATTATTTCTATTTTCCTTAATGCTTTATCCGAATTGCAGAAACCACCAATTTCGCAACTTGCCTCCTTACGTCTATTAATTCAATTTTTTGGTATATTCTCTTACCGCTAAATGAATTTATGGATTTTTATTTTATGTGTACATTCTTATGTGACATTTAGCAATAAGTTTTGAGTACATTTTTTAATAAAGTTAACAGCTATGAATCTATATAGTGGTAAGAGAGTATAAAAGATCAGTTTGGGATGAAAAAATCCCAAGGGTGGAAAATATTAAAATGGTAGTTTTTATTTATTAAAAACCACTCACCCACATTTCATTTTGGCCTTTGTCAATTGATTTGTATTTTTAGCATAATTCTTTTTCCAACAAACAAGAAATGTATTCTGAAAAATATTTTCAGCTTCGCTGTGATTAAAAAATTTTCAATGAACTTTTCGCGTCATCTGTTGGGTGCAGAATATGAATACATCTACAAAATACCCTTCAAGCCACCTCAGGGGTGTGTGGCAGGGGGTGAGTATCCACCGACATGCATTACACTATGCCTTAAAGTTATGACTACTATGCACTACGATGACTAATTATAAATTAGCATAAATCGCTAATGCTTGTCACGAGACGAAGCCTCACAAGCATGCACTACACTACAGATATTATCACAATGGAGAGGGACCGTTAATATCTCTGTATTTTGCAACTACACAAATTGGCAGAGACTCAAGACTTATGTAGAAAACATGCACGGCGTGCTGCTGAATACGACTTGTGGAAACTTTAAAAATTAAATATAACCAGAAAGATGTTTATCAGGACGATACGAATATATGAACATTTTTTACCTGACAGTTGTAAGCATTGGCGTAGACTTCGGTGTCGTTTTCCGCGCTGTAGCCCCAACTAGCGTAGCTGCTCAATCCTGTCTGTAACATGTACTGCCTGATCAATTCCCGGGTGTCCTCGTAATTGTCGCATTCCTTGACACCCATTCTGCGATCCGAAGAGTGTCCTACCGGCATCATCCAGGGACCGGTGCACCCAACCAAGCCGGCGAGAACCTTCCAGCGACAAAGACTCTTGCACTGAAAGGGTAAGCACCAGTTGTTTCACAGCGTATAGGACATTTTGAAAATTTTAATAGATAGTTGCATGCCTTTTCATACCGAATACACTACCTTCCATGCAAAACGTCATGATACCCGAGTTGGAGAAGCTATAACCTAATAACTAATGCACCGATGGCAATGAATGACACTGCAAAATCGAATAGAAATAAAATTTTTGTTCTTAATCGAAGAACCGACGAAGTTTAAAGACTATTGGCATGAGTTTACTAAATGGCCGTTTTTCTTCGTTAACAAAATTGCAAGACATCAATGATGAAAAAGAACGATGGATATTTTCCACGGAGTTTTATTGTACTACTAGTTTCAACGGATGGGCGTCATCACCTAGTTTGTAGAGGCTGAGTTTGTTGATTTCGTGAATTGTCAATCAACTTTCGCGTAGGAACAAAACATTTCTTCGTTTAATGCAGAGATAATTAACTTATCCACTTACTCATGTTGCTGTTATCATTCAATTGTGAAATTCTCAGACGAATATTTTGTTCGTGACCGACTCTAATGATGGTACCATAACATGGGACTGAAAGATCATTAATTCAATCCCTCTACGGGATCATACTTGTTGTCCATCGTTAAAGCTTACCTTCGCTTCACTGTAAGACTGCTCGTTTACACATGCCCTGTTCTTTTGGCTGATCGTCCTGATGTGGTGAGCGACGATTTTGAGGTCTATTTCTTCATTTGCCTCCACCCAAAACACCTCATACATTCCCGAAAACTGAGGACCAGTCTCTGTAACAAGAAATCGGTTAGATTAACTTCAGGTGGATTTTTCCAATAAAGGAAGTATGCAACAGAAAAACCTCGCATTTCAATTTTCAACACTTCGAAAACAGTACTGCGTATTAGGGTGGGCCGAAAAACACGAAAGTGTCCGAATCGAATCGTAATGGCGCGGAAAAGTTGCTACTCGTACTCTTGATCACAAAGAAAGAAAATTTTTGAAATCGGATAACATCTTCCGGTCGCACATCTCGTTCGAAGTTTCGAAAATTCGTAAAAAAATATGAATTTTTTCGGTATTTTTCAAAATGAGTTACAGAGATTTAATTGCGTTCAAAGTCAGTATGTGGCCTCTTCTCAAGGTCCTTTGTCTTAAAAAATATAATTTCCCTTCTTTTTGGGGGAGGGGTAGTCGCTCATCGCGTTCAAATTATCGAAAAATCGTAAAAAAAACGTGACTTTTTTCGGCATTTTGTCTTTATGAGTTACAGTGATCGCATTGCGTTCAAAATCGGTATGTGGCCTCTTCTAAAGGTTCTTTGTATTTTTAATAAGATATATTTCCTGTTTCCCCCTTATTTTATGGGGGAGGGGAGGGGCATGTATCGTAAAAATAAGTAACCTTACGGTCGTTGTTTTTCTCGAGCGAAGTGTGCAGTTCTTCGCCCTAGAAACTTTAGGTATGTGGGTACTTTCGGCTGCACCGCGAGTTCCACCTTTTACTTCTCTTACTTTGCTAATGCCGACAGAAAGGATCAAATGTTTTTCTACAAACCGTTGATACATTCACATTGTTTCGGAAGAAGGATTTGTATTCCGGTCGTTGCTTTCCTCGTGTGTGGAGTGCCGTTGGGTAGGCTTAGGCGTTTAAAGCGTTAAAATATATCCTGCTTAGATAATTCTTACGTTTATGTAATTTACCTATAAAATGGGAGGGGAGCCTCAGCGAGGGCGGGCCTAGCCGCTAGCCAGGCTGGCGACAGCCGGTGCAAGGACTTCGTTGTGCCGCTGCGCGCAACGCTCCAGAGAAGTCAAGTCACTCCGAGAGCGACCAAGGCTGTTTTGTCTAGGGGAGACGAGTAGCATTTTACTTAGGTATGCTTAGAGTTGGAGCACGGTCGTATCTTCGAGTTGAAGAGAGCTGGATAATGACGTTAAGGACGTATGGTGAGAAATTTCACTGTCCTTTATTTGGACCGCCTCAAAGTCTGAGCTGTCAGATTCTTCCATCGCATGCTGATGTTTTACTGCATTGCCAGCTTGTTAGATATTCTTTAGCACTGGCTTCGGCCAGTTCAAAACAGGAAATCAGCTTCTCTGAAGTAGTTAATGTCGTTGTGGATGATATAGAGACCATTTTCACTAAGGCATCTTTGTCAACGGTCTCTCGCCCTAGAATCACAAATCTTATGAAAACTCTTCGCGATAAGTATTACTACATACCTACGTCAAAAGTTTCAGGGGGACAAAAAATATGACGAATAACAAAAGGAGTACACACAATACATTTCTGACAGTACAAAAACTTTATTTGATGTATGTTCCTGTAAGTTCAAAATGCACCTGCTGTGTGATTGCAAAACAATAGATAAATGTACCTTTGGTACATTTATCTATTGTTAGCCGTTTAAATCGATTGTTCATGGCCTGTTGACAGGAAAGTTCCTGTGGTAGAGAGAAAATTTCATTATGCACAGCGGCATCACAGAATTGGCAAGATAGGAACAGTTGACCAAAAGGCGAGTGAAATGATTAAGAAGAGGCTGGCAAGAAAAGCAAAACAAGCAAAAAATGAGGGTGGTAATTCTTCTGAAACTATGGCCATCATTACCTCATATCCTAAAACAGAAGAGACAGATACGGTTGCAAAATATACGGACACAGATTTTCATATTAGGTTCGGATCACCCTCTGGGACTCAAATGAGAACAGTACTTGCTAATACTGCTCTTTACGATACATGCCCCTCCCCCATAAAATAATGGGGAAACTGGAATTATACCTTATTAAAAATACAAAGGACCTTTAGAAGAGGCCACATACCGATTTAAACGCAATCCGATCACTGCAACTCATAAAGACAAAATGCCGAAAAAAGTCACGTTTTTTACGATTTTTCGATAATTTGAACGCGATGAGCGACTCCCCCTCCTCCAAAAAGAAGAAAAATTATATTTTTTTAAGACAAAAGACCTTTAGAAGAGGCCACATACCGATTTTGAATGCAATTAAATCACTGTAACTCATGTTGAAAAATCCCGAAAAAATTCAAATTTTTTTTACGAATTTTCGAAACTTCGAACGAGATGTGCGACTGGAAGACGTTATCCGATTTCAAAAAGTTTCTTTCTTTGTGATCAGGGGGACGAGTAGCAACTTTTCCGCGCTATTACCATTCGATTCGGACACTTTCGTGTTTTTCGACGTGTCTTTACGCAGTGCGTATTGATGACGATCTAATTGCCTACACTGCACCTTTGCTACTGAGGTATTAAAACGCAATGAGAGCTTTCCATTCGCTCAAATATGGTACCCACTTCGCAACACATCAGCTTACTTGCTTTCAATTCGTTTTAGACCCGTTCCATTAGGCGGCGCAATTCAAAACACAACGTGAGAAGAGATGATGTGCGCTAAACAACAAAAGAACTTCGATAATCTCATCCAAGATTTTTTTGCGTTGATTTCATGTAAAGGCGCCAAATGGGGATAATATAATGTTTTTAATTATTCTATGGTAAAAATCTGACATTTTGAACACATTTTTTAACGAATTCGAAAACTACACCCAAACATTAGGCCGCGAATATTGTGAACCTGCAGAACCTACCGGCTGGTCACCGAACATTTCGCCTATGCACTTTTCGTTCCTTTCATCTACGTTCCTGATCGCTAAATTGCGATGATTTGCTGTGCTAAATTCCACATATTGAATCGAAAATTCCCATTGATTTCGCAAGTAAAACCAATGTCACAATTTTTCTCTTTTATTGGTATCATAAATTCAACGTTTCGTCTCCCTCGCTAAGTTTGAATCTAATATGAAGTAACTATTGGCAGTGGATTTGGATTTATTGTAATATCAAGGTGTTATGGCAACTCACTCACTCAATATTTTTGACATTTTTAAGTTCATTTCGTTGTTTCGTTGAAGATATGATGAGAAAATTGAAATATATACCAACAACTAAAATGGCGTACAAATTTAATAACGATGAACGGAAAATTAAAATGATGATTTCCAGAGGAAATACAGTAGACAAAGTTGCCATTAGATTCGGACATAAAAAATTGCAGAAAGTAGAAGAATTTTTCTGTATGAGAAGTAGGATCAACAGTGGTAGAAGGAGCAGTAAAGATACAGTTAGCGCAGTAGCGCGAGCTCAGAAGGAATTTATCATCAGAAGAAACAACTTACAGTCAAGCCGATGCCAAGCCTTCAAATGCCCATTCTGCCAACGGACCTAATCTCGCGATAGTTGGTTCTAGCGTCATGATCAGAAATTGAAAAATTCTGGAAAATTATAGATGAGAACTTGGCACTTACCCGTCCAAATCTCATTAGCTTCATGGATGTACACCAGCCATCCAGCCTCACTTGAATAGGGTTCAGTGTGCTTCAGCATCAAAGAATATCCAGCACTTGTCCCAGATGAATATGTCGCCACCAAGGGAATAAGGGTGTGACACTGCCCGCCCATGTAGGACATGTGACTTTTGACATCAATATCTGTCCAGAGTGAAGGAAAAAATACATTTAACGGTTTTCATAAAATTCATAAATATTATTATTGAATCGATTGTCTAAAATGATTCATTCAAGGCAGTTAAGGGAATGTACAATAGTTGGCTCCTCACTTTACCGTATGATAGCGAAACTTGGCTATGCCAGGATAGGCATAAGGGTAGGCTTAATGCAGTGGGTATGGGGAAATTAAGAGGAGTTTGTGGTAATAGTACATAGAAAATACGCTATCCCAGAAGGGATAGCGTATTTATTATGTAATAAAAGAATGTGAAACGCATCTTTCAGTAACGGACATGAATGAAAAGAGCGTGCATCGTTGATTTGTCTATGATTGGAGAATGAATGGGAATCGATTACAGACGCAAATCTATGATAGTGGAGTGAATTGCTTGAGAGGAAGGGGTAGTCCGAGAAAACAAGGTAGCTATGGGTGCATGTGGTGGAAGGTACTCCTAGGAGGAGTACTAGGATTCCTAAGAACAGGAGGGCGAGTATGAAGCAATTTATGAAGGTAATTGAAACAAAAAAATTATGCATGGATAGGGCAGTATGGAATAACTCATTGAATGGAGCCAGTTTACAGGCCTGAGAAGTAAATATTTTTTACTGTGCCTACCCCGAAAGAGAACGGCGTGATGGGTATGTAAATATATGTTTGTAGTTACGGAGTGGAAGCACAGTTCTCCAAATGTTGAAGAAAAAGACATTGTCGATGAAACTCGGAGAAAACAGGCTTCTGGAAACAATTTGAGGAAATATGTGGTTTTTTATATTCTTCTGACTTTATGTCTGCTTTTGCTTAACCATGAGGTTCTGAAAAATTTCAGATTTCACCATGAATGTCATTTGATATGCGATATGCTCCATTCTAATATTGTCATAGGTCCCTTATTGTTCCTACCGTATATTGATGACATCACTACCGTTGTTCCGAGCAAAAGGCGCCTCTTTGCGATGACGCAGAGATGTCCAGAGATTTTAGCAACGAGCCTGACATGATTGAGTTGAATAAATACCTAGATGCTATAAACGAATGGTGCAATACATGGCAGTTAAAATTCAATTAAACAAGTGACAATTCAATAACTCTGTCAACGAAAGGAACGCAATCAAACCGAATTATCAAATGAAAAGCAAGTTAAATGCTTAGGTGTGACCCTTACACCAGGCCTGTCTTGATTGAGACTCGTACTGGAAATCTGTGGACAGACTGATCATAAATTGGGATTTATTAAAAAAATACAAGGAAAATGTTACGAAAAGGATGAATAGCGGTGTTATTTTTCTCTCGTGACACCTCCCTTGGAGTACGCTGCTAGTACATGGGACCCTGACGAAGTAGGACTAGTCTCAGAAATAGAACGAGTACAGCGGAGAGCAGCTAGATTTATAAACATTTGTTACGATAAACTTAGCAGTGTGAGCGAATTGTTGAAGAAATTAGGAAGAAAATGTCAAAATGATGTAAGGAAAAAATATAAGTTAAATCTTTTTTTATAAATTCGAAGCAGACGTTCAACGTATTTTGCTAGAGCCAACAGCTTACGGTAGAAATCATCATAAGCATCAGGTAAAAGAAATATATTGCAGAACTGATAGATTTAAAAAGTAATTACTTCCGCAGGCAATAAGGGGCGGTAATAGTTGCGATTGATAATTTCTATGAAATTCGCAACGTCACTTGGTAGATGTACATGTGTTTAATAGCATACCATCATTACTAACACCTACCCCGCTTGAAATGTTCTGCATAATTTTGCAAGGCATTTCAAGTGGCTACCCTCTACATATATGCATACATTTAACCCATTAATACAAGGCAAAGGTGATATTATCCCACAAAACTTTAATTTCGTATAACATTGTGCTTGTTAGGTAGAAAAGTCACACCGACCGTGTCCTCTTTAGTTGCATTGCAGGGTAAAATATCGAAAGCATCATAGTTGGGATTAAAGATTTAAAGCATAAACGATTAAAATTAATCGTTAAAAATATAGTTGACTAGTTAACTGAACCATTACCTTTTAGAAGAGTTAACTTTTAACTTTTAATCGTTAAAATTATACATTAACTGATACAAAACTAACTTCAGTTAATTTTTTTCGTTAATTTTTGGCGAATGTCGACCTATTCGAATTAGGGGGCTAAGCTTGCCCAACAGACAAAGGGGAAAATAAAACGGAATCTAAGAATGAAATATAGCTGGGTAGTAGTGCAAGAATGCAATGAATAGGCCCAGACGAATGCATGCAATCAAAAGTTTGTATTTATTTTATCCCAATTGCGAAAAATAGATTTTAGCATTGACTTTTCAAAAGTAACTGAAAAAGTAACTTTTAACATAAAAGTTATTTTTTAACTTATACTTTAATCAGCTACTTTTTCAGAAAAGTAACTTTTAAAACTTTAATCAGTTACTTTTTCAGAAAAGTAACTTTTAACTTTAACTAGTTACTTTTTACAGAGATTAACTTTAATCATTTAACTTTTTTTGGTAACTTTCCTAACTATAGAAAGCACCTGTCAGCAGAGATACTGGGATGCAGGGACTTGAAACTTACTTTCTGTTCTTCTGTTCAGGCCGTAAACGCTCAAAATATCTTTGTGGGTGTAGGTTGCCTCGCTCCAGAACGCCGACAGACTGGAGTTGCCGAAGGGGAAATTTTTCCACTCGGAAGTCCACCTCAAGCTGGACCCAAGGCCGTATTTCTGTCAAATAAAATAGCATGTCGAAAGAAGTAAATGCGGGTGAAACTATTAATTCTGTACTCAGCCAATTGAAACCACTTGACATGTAAAAAATTAACATAATGCTTTAACACAATAACAAAAATGTAAAACATAGACACAAGATACTTCCGAATGCTTGGCAGAAGTAAGACCAGACCCAAGAAAATTTCTTCAACTTAAGACAACTTCTTCTTGGATAATACCCCTGTTTGTGGAAGAAGAATATACATGTATAAATTGAGCAAATAAGGAGTTAGAGGTGGGCGCCGTGTAAGTCTCCAACCCATACAGCACCACGCTTCATATTAGAGTTTTCACCAGCCTATTATTTGCGTCTCTTCTCAGACCTCCCCCTCATCAATTCCCTTCTCTTTGAAAATGCATCTTTACACTGGACAATTCTATATCTGATATCCCTACCACGAAACCCATTCTCCAAAATAATACCCAGGTACTCGTACGTTAGCTTCTCGTCCTTCTCTATTATGTTCCCTCCCACTCTTATATTTAGCCCCACCTTCTTACTTCTAGTAAACCTCATCACTTTCATCTTCTTATAATTTATCTTCATCACATAACTTTTGCACTGTGCCTCTAACGCATTCATCATTGATTGTAACCCCTTGGTTGACTGAAAAACCAATAGTTGGTCATCTGCAAATCTCACTGGTTTTATCACATCCCCTCCTACCTTTATTCCTACTGGCATCTCCCCCCATACCTCCCATACAATTCTTCTGAATGCAGGTTAAAAAGCAACGGCGATAGTGGGCACCCCTGCCGCACTCCCCGTCCTATCACGGCCCATCCCGATTCACCATCTACTACCCTAAACTGCGTCATCTGGCTCATATACAGATTTCGAATGAGACGTTAGTCCCTCCAATTGACCCCTAATTTCTTCTACACTCCCATTAATTTTATCCAATCCACCCAATCAAACGCCTTCACGAAATCTACAAAGCAAGCAAAAACATCCTGCCCACACTCTAGCTTTCTTTCTGCTAGCATCCTCGCCCTAAAGTCTTCGCACGTTTTTACCTTGCTCTTCTTCGGTATCTGTACTAGTATTGCCTTCGCAAAGTCCTCCGGCCTCACTTCATGCTCATACATACTACGAATAAGCGCAAAAAGGTTTCCTCTTCCGCTCTTCCCCATACTCTTTAGAAACTCTGCATGTGTGTTATCTATTCTTACCACCTTATTCCTCTTTATGTCTCATAGAGCTCTTTCGGTTTCACAATCAAGGATACCTGGTCCGATGGCATCCCTGTCGATTTCGTCTTCCCTTTCTATATCTATTTAATAATTTTCTTCCCATTAAGCTCTTCAACATATTCCTTCCACTTCTCCCCAATCTCTTTTGGTTCTACGATCACCTTTCCCGTTTTTTCTGTTATCGTTGTAATTCCCCTTCCCCTATTACCGCCCGTCAGTTCCTTTACATTCCTATGTAATGCATCAGCTCTTGTAGGTACGGACTACCATTCATCTGTCTCCTAACCTTCGACCTATAAGGCAAGGGTGGTGCTCCCCACCAGGAGCATTGCTCCCGCCAGTTGAGCTCTAGGGGTCATCGGAGTACGCAAACCATTCCACCACGTGTTCTGGAATTCGAGTGTTCGCACTTCGCTACTGTTTTGAAGTTTGCTTTTAACTATAAGTAGAGTAGTAAAGTAAACTTTAAGTAATATAGTTAAAATTCATTCCTCCGGCTAATAATACTATGCACATTAGAAATAGAATATTAACGCGACATAATGAAGTATCAGAAATAAGTTTAAAAATATATGTACGATTGTGGGAAAAAACGTGAGGGTTTTGGCTTGCATCCGTCACGGTAAAAACCTAATGCAGGAAAACACCTTCACATAAAGGGGGGTGTAACAAACCTGCGAAAACCTACTGAGAAAAGCTAATGTGATTCATGAAAATGAATAATATAAAATATGTACAAAATAAATACCGACATTGACATTTGTATGTGCATTTCTTGGAACAAAGAGTATTTTATGTGTATTCGGTATATTACGGTGTGTGTTTTATTAGTCACCCTGCTGTGCCTTGAGAAGTGTCTTACATATATTTTCTTTTTGAAATAAGACAGTGATGGTGAATTTCTTAAATTAGTGTCAAGATTATTCCACTCGCGGCAAGCAGTTTCAGTGTAAATGATTTATTGAATATGACGGTTCGCTGGTGAGGTATAAAAAGTTTTTGATTCCATCGTGTGTTTCAATTTAAAGAGATCAGTACAACTTGAGATAAAGGTCTTAGAATAGGGCCTTGAGGAGCATCTCTTGTTGTTGTCGACCAGATAGGTATGAATTAATCCAGTGAATCGCTGAAGAAGAGAAACCCATGCAACTCATTTTTGCTGCAAGGGTATCTCTGTCTAATGAATGGGAAGCTTTACTGAAATCTAGAAGAATAAGTACTGATTAGAATATTAACGATTGATCAATGAATTCTTGACAATTGATCTCCTTAGGTCATCAGCTATTTTAACTAAGGCAGTAGTGGTACTGTGTCCATGGCGGAAACCAGATTGAAACTGGTCAAGTATGTTATTTCATTTTATAAAATCAGTTTTCTGTTCACACATGAGTTTTTCAAGAACCTTGGAGAGAATCGGAAGTAAGTAAATAGTGCGGGAATCTTTATCAATGAGATACTGTATTTTTTGAAATTGGTCTGATTAGAGCACACTTTCAGTGACTTAAAATTTTTTTTTATAAAATTGAAAAATATTTTGAAATAGTGACGAATATAAGATTTTGGTGATATTTGGTATATTATGATAGTTAATAGCTTCTTTATGTAGTCGAGAGGTATACCATCTGAGCCTTGTGCCTTAGATTTTAGTTTTTGGAAAGAGGAGTGTATTTGCATTTGGGTGACTGGGATAAATTATAATTCTTTTCACGACTAAGGACACTAGAATTTTAAAGTACATTTTTAGCTTTTTCTTGTACTTCTTTTGTAATGCGATTTGGGGGCTGAGAACATTTTTCATTCAATGAGTCAAAAGGTAAGTCAGACGGAAGGATGCATTCTTAAGCTTTGTCGTTACCAATGGAGGCTGGTCGGGTAATCGTTAGTCATTGAGAAATTTAGTTACTTAAATTTTTAATGCTGGTTTAAAATTTAAATAATAGGTCGTAGTTGTACTATATTCAGTAGGAATGACTTATGTCTTAGGTACATTCTGAAATATTGTCCTTTAAATTTACACATTGCCATAAAAATTTGCTTAGATGCAGACTTGATTCATTTCTTAAGTCATTTTTGCGAAATTAATTTTCCGAAAACAGTTACACCCGTGGCCATAGAATTCAAAATAAGTATTTTAATGAAGATATATTGTCACTCGAATGCGAACTAATATTAAAATATGTTTCCATACATTATTTTATCTTTCGTTTTTAATCCGGCAACAGCGTCCATTTTATAACACGCTGCAACACGTGTCTCTGCTTTAGCATGTCCCGTACTTTTGTGTGCCACGTTGCCAACTTTACACCTCATAGCCGCGCGCGACATTTGAAATTCTCGCATACATATTTTTAAATCGAATTTACGAAAAATTTCAGTCGATAGTACTAAATGATTTTTTCAGGATAGATTTTAATTTATTAGAGCTACATTATGTCAGTTTTTGGTTGAAATCTGTTCAGTAGGAATGGAGAAAGTACGTAATTTATCCTATTGGAGTGGAGAGCGCCATAAGGCTCCATGTTAAAAGAATCTAAAATATCGCAAAAAGTATGTCGATGATCCCCCGTTTTTTCTTCGATATTCCATAGAATATCCAAAAAGGAACATATTTGGAAATTTTTAAGAAAATCTGTTCACTTTGGTTTTTTAGACCAGCCACCTTAAGTTTATTCCAAAGAGTCGCCGGTGAGTTTTTAAGTGCTGTGGCTGAGTGAAAGAAACGGAGTTTAACTGCTGTTTCTGTTTAGTTTAGCTACTGTTTTTGTGAAGTAAATGGTAGACCATGGAAGTGAATTCCCTACGTCCAGTAATTCTTCGTCATTAATTTCATCGATATTTCTTCGTCAGAGGGGAGGAGACGGCAACGAGAGAAAGAAAAGCAGGGAAACCAAACTACTTCGCGAAAAAGGCATGAGTCACACACACCTAAGGCAAATACTTAAAATCACCTGTGACTTTACCATGGACCCTATCTTTAGGTCTCATCGCGAGACGAGTCAAAACGGGACGAGGTGTAGTGGTGATCATCCCTTTGAACTTTTGCAAGAGATATATTATGTGAAACAAGAATTTCACAATTGTTTGTACCTATCTTCTCGCGAGTCCAAGTTTACGTTAGGTTTCTCTTAATAGTTTTTATACAGCAACAAACGTACATATGCAAAAGGCTTTTCACCGGAAACACCCAAGTCCTAATCTCAACTTGTGATACCAAGGACCTTTCAACAAATTACTATGAAGGTTGTGGTAAGCTTCGCTTGCGGATTTCCTAGTGTAGATCACAATTTGTGGTACTAAAGTTTGTTTTTTTAAGTATTTTTAATTTTTACTGAAAAGGGTAAAACTTATTAGAGTATGATCTAAGAAAATATGATTTTAAAAAGCGTACTGTTCCAATAGGTTTCTCACCTTAAGAACGTCCTTTCTGTAAGCAGGAGAGCGGCAGATGGTGATGGACGGGTAGGTCATGGTAGCGTTGATGAGGACCTTGGAGTGCGTTGAAATTGGCGGATTCGTCAATTTCTTGAAGCACTGAGCTAACTGAAAGTATTGCAATACAAGTTGAAGTTATCTAAGTGAAGAATATCACAAATTCAATGCGCAAGAAAAGAAGGAGATTTAATGCACTCACATTCAAAATGAGTGATTGTCGACTGACAAAGAAAATATTCAGCTCTTTCACCAAATTAAGGACCACAGCAAAATGAGTTGAAATAAAACAAAAAATTAAATGTAGAAAGTTGACATCCATCTAGGAGATATCTGGAACAAAGAGATTTTTGGAAGAAGGTTGATGGATTTGAGAGGTTCCAAGAAAAAAAGTAAATATGTCAAAAATCTCTGGAGAAGGAGAAGGAAGGAAGAAGAAACCACTGCAAAAAAATGAAGAAATTTCGGGAGGAAACAAGAGAGACTAACCAGCAAATCAGTTATTTCTCGCGAACTACTAATTTAAAAATAATCTCTTAAAATTAAAAGCATAATTTTCAAGTGCTTTCTTCCTAAACCGTCAATTATTCTCTCCTTAAAAGCAAGTTCATAATATTAGTTACCTACGTCTCATAAAGATGTAGTTAAAGACTCAGTAACTTCATCAATGGGGCCATACATCCGATTATACGAGTATACATCCAAGTATTCCGAATATAGGGCCCAAGAATAGCTTAATTGAAGACAGAAAATCGGAAATGTCCCCGAAACGCATGAACGATCATTATTGGCACAGAAAGTTGGCTGACGGACGATTATTTTGATGCTGAAATTTTTCGAAAATCGTTCAAATTTTATAGAAAAGATTGGACCTACCGAACCGGAGGCGGAGTATTTATTGCTGTAAAGAATGCAATCGTCAGCCAAGCGAAAATTGTTCCGGAGAAGTGCCTAGATTCTGTATCATGCTCAATTGGATGCCCTAAATCAATACAAATATTTGTGTGCGCCTACTACAAGCCACCTCACACCGACCACATCAATTTAAGAACTCAAAACACAAATAAATAGTATCACATCTTGGAATCCTGAAAGAAATTTAATAATACGTGGATACTTCAAACCTCCTCCTATAAATTGGAGGACCCACAGCTACATACTTGGGGGTGGGGAGACCGACATCTGTTAGTCCCTGCCGTACACGTTCATATCAACTGCCCAACATCAGATAGCTACAACACCTAACTGTGGAATCAATATTCTTGGTGACAAATATACCACAATATGTGATGGGTGCTACACTGTTGAGGGACATCACAAAGTACTTACCGCTAAGTTTTCTATGAATATCCATAAAAGTTTATAACAAGGAAAGTAATCTATATTTTTTCAAAAAGCTGATTTCAATGCGTTCAACAGTTATCTAAAAATTCTATTTCCGAAATCAAAGAATCAAGTGAAAATTTATTGACACGCATGGCACTTTTGAAGCTTTTCTTTCGATCGTGTATTCGGGGTTCAGATAATATATCCCAATTAAAGTCAAAAAGAGAGCTGTGAATCAAGATGCTACAATGCGGAAGTGAGAATATCGTTAATACGAAAGAGAGTTTGCCACGCCAAGATGAAAAAACTACGTACAGATTTGTCCACTGATGATCGCAATTCAATAATTGAAAAATATAAATTGTCCTAAGCCGCTACGAAGGAAGCGTTTCGGAATGCATTTATGGACTTTAAAAGAAGAACAATAGTATAACTGTTACGAGATAACCCAAAGCCTTTAAAAAAGCGTAACGGAAGCTCTAGGCAATAGATCAACAGTTACTTCACTACTGAAACGGAACTGAGGACTGAAACGAAAAGAGGGAAGTGTTTGCATTTGGACAAAGCGAATTTATTAAAACTCATACTTTCAAAGCGTGTACACTTAGTCTTTATTTATTTATTTATTTATTTATTTATTCACGGGCAGAGCCCTTTTGCATGTGTAAATACATATAAGAATAGTTAAATTGAAATACAAAAAAAAACTAAATAGGTACATAAAATTAAACAAAGAATTGAGGTAAAAATCAACAGGCAGAGTATGATGGATACAACAATTTACATAATGAAATCAATTAACAGGTGACTTTACTAGAATGGTAATGTCTCACAATCTTCTGGTAGTTTTGTTAGTACATTTTTGAGAGAGGATAATGAGATGTTAAAAAGGTCAATGTTGTTACAGCTATTGGCATCTCTCAAAATCTGAGAAATGGGTGAGTAGTAGGCATAATTATTAGCATGGTATCTGATATCAAAAAGTGGGTCGAACCTTGTGTTATATTGTGGGACTCTGATGGTTATGGAACTTAATAGATCTGAAGAATCAATCATATTATTTATTAATTTGTACAGGAATATTATGTTATTAACTTTCCGACGATTACGAAAAGAGGGAAGATTTAGTAAGGGAAGGGTTTCATGAAAGCTATAAGGAGTTCTGTAAAAATTGAATTTAAAAGCAATTTTGCGAACAAATTTCTTTTGCACACTTTCAATTAAATACACACTTCACAGAATTCAGTCTTCACAGAATACATCCGTCACGGTAAATGATCGTTGCCGGAGAACTATTCCACCTATTGATAAAAAGTGCTCACGGAATAGAAAATGTGTTAAAATCACAAGGTCCATATATAACTTCGGGTCCTGAAGAAATTTCTGACCACATGTAGAGAGAATTAGCTTCAAAGTAGATCCCTACTTGCAAAAATATTTAATAAATCCATCATTTATTTAAAAGGAGTCATAAAGAGTCCCCATAGAATTACCGACCGATATTCCTATCATCTTTCTCATGCAAAGACCATAATTATGTAACTGAAATTTCAGTTTAGAGACACCTCGATATGAAGAACTTGCCAATAAAAACGCAACACGGATTCAGAGAGGGGAGATCTGATGAAACTTAATTAGCATTTTTTGACCACGATATTTTAGTCTCGGGTGAATATTAAGTTCCATTTGACGCTATTTTTCTTCACTTTTAAAAGACATTTGATAAAGTGTACTATAAAAAGTTACCCATGATTTAAACGTTATGGGTGAGACGACGACGCAATTTTCTGGAACAGAGAATTCTTAAGCAGTCACGTACGAAGGTTTGTATTAGACAGCGCCATCTCTGATGAACGGCGGCGTCATCTCTAAAGTTAATGTAACATCGGGTGTACCACAGGGAGTGTCATAGGGCCTCTTCTGTTCCTTTTGTATAGTAACGATACTGGTGAAGTAGTTGACACTGAGCTTAGATAATTTACAGACGACTTAGTAGTGTATCGTGAAATCCATAGCCATTATGATAAGCAAGCGCTAACGAAGGACCTCGAGGCAATCCAAAAGTGGAGAGATGCGTGGCAGTTACAATTAAATTTGAAAAAAATGCGTCGCAATGAATTGATGAAAAAGGAAAAAATCTCCTCATTATATCTATTGCACACAGCATAGCCGATTAAACTGTAGAATTCATGAAATACCTCTAAGTTAAACTGATTAATGGTCTCTCGTGGGGTAAACTTATTCGGGAAATAACCGGTCAAGCTAGTCGAGTACTTGGCAAGGGTGGCGATAAAGTTAGGAAAGTCAGCTATATCTCCATTGTTAGATCCCACTTGGCATACGCTTCCAGTATTTGGGATCTTTATGAGGTAGGCTTAAAAACCGAGTTAGAACGCGTGCAGCGAAGATCTGCAAGATACGTCTAAAGCCGTTGTGGTAACCTCGTTAGTGTTATTGACCTTTCGCAGCAACTGGGATGGGAATCACCTTCAGATCGTTGATTACAATTTAAACTTAATCTATTGTGAAATTTCCAATCCAATTTGTTTTCTGACGGGTTAAATAACATTTAAGGAAATCCAACATACAACGGTAGATCAGATCATGAGAATAATATTAGGGAACTAGACTACAGAACGGACAGGTTTAAGTTATAATTTTTCCCTCGGACGATAATAGGCCATAATAGCTGCAAATGAGACATTTAAATAGGTTTATTGATAGTTAGGGTAGCTAGCTAGTTAATTTACTCCTTAATACTTGTATCCTTATCAGTTATCTAGTGCTAAGAGCACGCCGCCGTACGTGTTTCCGGTATGGCTCTTTATATCTGTTCATTTATGTAGCTGCAAAACACATTCATCCAAATTGTTTCTCTAGCATTGTCGCATGCCTATAGTATTATTCTTGTTGGTTACTTTTCACCTCCGGACAAGTATTAGCATGTTTTTTCTTATGTAAAAATAGTGGTAGCTTTATAAATTTTAATGAGGTACAGTGTAGTACACGTTGGTGATAACTTACCCCTGTCACACACCCTTTAATTTCCACCCCGCCGTTCAAGCTTACTTTTCCTGATTTCCGATCTCAAATAAGGCTACATCCTATACTCTATCCATCCTACTTTTGCTGCATACACTTCTCAGGTACTCCATTCCCACTTCATGTAGACGACTTGTATACTATACCCAGTTTTTGCCACCACATAATAACTTCGGTAGGAGAATACTTTTGTACAATGCGATTTTCCCTTCCCTAGACTAACACTCATTCTTAGATATGCTCCACATTCTACCAACAATTTTCCTACCGGTATTTGCACGCCCTAGAATCTCTTCATCTATCCTTCCATCTTTCGCAAGCATTCGGCCAATATACACACAAAATCGTTTACTTGTTCAAGTACTTCATGACTTAACCCCATCATTGAATCATTCTCACCACTCTCCCTATCAAAAACCTCTGCTATGGACTTAAACGCATTTATTCTCATATCCATTCTCCTTGTTGTTTCAAAGAAGTTATCCATGAGTCCATGTAATTCCTGTTGGCTCTCAGAAAGCAACACTACATCACCCGCGTACAATAGAACTCGTACATTTATATCTCCAACCATTGCACCGACGTTATCTTTACACGCATCTCTCACACGTTTTTCCATAAAAGCATTAAACAGCCACGGAGACTTTATGCATCCCTACTTTACACCCTGTTTTATTTCAAACCAGTCACTCAAGACCCCATTAACTCACTCACTTGCCTTTCTATTATCATGTGACGCTTTCATAATATTCATTATCTACTCGTTCACATCATACTCCTTCAAAACCTCACACAGCTTATTTCTATTTACCCTGTTATATGCCCTCTCGAAATCTACAATTACACAATATACTTTCTTTTGGACGTCCATATATTTCTCTAGCCCTTGCTGAAGTGCAAGCTGCTGTTCACCACATCCCCAGCCAAGCGTCAACATACACTGTACACCCCAGGTTCTGTTAATAGTAATATTTTTCAACCTTTAGATTATTGTTTGAAAATTGCAAAATTTATAAACTTTATCATTGTACTGCACGGATTATTGTTTGAAAATTGCAAAATTTATAAACTTTATCATTGTACTGCACGGGGTCACTTTCTACCTGCCGGGAAGGGCGACCCTCGTCCGTTCCCAACCTCGAGAGAGCACCCGGATTAGCTCGAGAGCGAGCGAGGGCCTTCCTAATGAGGGTCTTCTGGAGACTAACTGGGTCCGTCCGCCATGCGGTCCCCCTGAAATCGACATCACCCTATTGTTTTACTCAACACGTTTCCTGGAGCTCTCAATAAACAAATTGCTCTATAATTTTTACATTCGGTCATCTCACCCTACCTTTTGTACAATGGAATATTTTTCGCATTCTTTAAATCCGTTGGTATAACAGAAGCATTTTAACATAAATCTAAAAATTAAAAATGAATTTTGTCACCTGAGAAAATGAGCATAAATGAGAGCCAAAATGTTCGTACTCGAGAGCCTTTCAAAGCTACGATTTCGACTTGAATTGTGAGAGGTTAGGATTTAATATTTTGTAAACTCTAACCTAGACCAGCGGGTCTGATGAGGCAATTGAAGGACTAAAAGAGTGAGATCATGTCACTCTTGACTGTGGAAGAATTTCACTACGTCGTAGTCCTAATACACAGAAATAATAGGGAGTGAAATGGAATTAAGAGCAGGCTGGCATCAGCTAACGGAAGCCATTAGGTTTGAGTAGGCTAAAGAAGATTAAACTATTTTCCATTTTTAAAACATTTTAAAAAATAGTTGAGAGGAATGAAATTTATGATGAGCCAGATGTAATTGGAATTATCTAAAGCAGACGCTAGACATGTATGAATCATGTTTCATGAGGCAAAAATGGTTCATTACTAAAGTATGTGTTAGGTGCTAGAATGGAAAGACAGAATGCGAGGACGCCCAAGACTTAGGTGGACGGATTAGCTAAGGAAAGATCTTCGCGATATTGAAGTGGCAGAAGAAAAATCAGTAGGCAAACAGCGCTGGAGAAGTGTTGTTAATGATGTCAAAAGCTTCCTTGGATTCATATGACCTTGGAAAATGCTAGTAACCTCTATTATGGGCTACTTTTCAAACATTAGTAATTTCTTCATACGAATGTGTATATTTTCCAAGGTACAACGCACATCAAATTACGATTACAGTCACAATGAATCGCATATAAGCTCCTCTTTCTAAAAGCTAAGTCCAGAATTAGGTTGCTAGGCCATTTCTTTATTTTATCAAAATTAAAGTTCTATATTTTTATGCAAAATTATCGCTCACCTGGAAAAGAACGGTGATGGAGCACGCAATAAAGACAATGAGTCTGACAACCTTTCTTGGTTGTCCCAGATAGGCTTTAAGCAGTCTTATAGTGCATTGTTGAAACTTTAAAACCTTCATATATCCAAATTCGATTCGTTTCTTGAAGCTGGAGTCAGATTTTTCCATCTTCTTCTTTGGTAACAGAAAGCAAATCATGTTTATAGATGAAACGATGTAATGGGCCATTATAGGAATAAAAACGCAGCATATTATAATCAGTTAATATGATAAATTTCATTATTTAGTTCTTAAAAATATGCCATGGATTTGTATATTTCAAGGCTCAATTTCGTCTTACCTCAAGATTTGACTACGTCCAATGCCAATGCTGTTCGCACTGGTTTTAGTGTTTTCGAAAACCACTCCGGGTCGGAAAAATGGAATAATCTTTCAATGCAGATGACAGCGAGAGAAAAGCATACATAACCAAAGGGCGCAGGCGCTTTGACTATATTGCTTCCAAAGACTCCGTAAATCATTTGCCAATATTACATGTCTGCAGGTAATGCTATCAACCATCGGTTCTCTTTCAAGAAGAGGCACCAGGCCTCGTAAAGGGAGCAGTATGAAAAGCAGTTCAAACATAATAAAACACAGAGACAGACAAGCTCACAATATTCTTTTGGACCATCAATTGCTATCTAATCGTCCGGCTTGCGAGGACGAAGGTTATATTTTTAATGAAATGCTCGCCTATGTATGTGATCTCGCCGATGCAAATCTTGAGCAAATACCCAACGTACCTAGTTGTTCTAAGAAGCAATAGAATGACACTCATAAAGTAGTTAGAGATGAAATTTCTCCTAGAAATTGAATAATTCTATCTCATTTTAAAGAAAAAAACTAACATCTTTCCAATCACATGATAAAATTAGCCTCTTGCCGTACTACTTTTCTTGCAATTTTCCTGCAAATATATGCTATTTTACATGGTTTATATTACGGCTGTGCCCTCCAAAGGGAGGATAATGAAAAAACAGCAATTTTGAACGCCTAGATGCCGTCAAAAAAACAAATGGTGTGTAGGTTGTATGTTTTCTCAACTTATTATAAAAATAATCAATTATTAACCGTAATAAGTATTATAAAATCGTTAAAAAAAACTGTTGTGAAGGTGTTTTCACCATACGCCGTAAAAAATGAGTCACGCTAGAGACTTATGTGGATATATTTATTTAATTTGAGAATTTTTGACAAAAATAGCAATATTTTTACGCCATTAATATAGCATAAAATTACTTCATAAGGGCCTTGAGTCTTTAAAACTTGTTAGTCGCGAGAGGTCAACACAAGTTAAATTAGAACCTTGGATGATTTATGAGTTGTTACGTATCTTATATCAAAAGAAAAAAAAATAATTTTCGAAACAGATTAGAAAGCACCCTTATAACCATATCTAAGATTAAAATTTCAGAAGGCTAGAATTAAACTTTGAAACAGTATGCGAATGTCCTGTAATAGTTATCACTTTAAAAACTTCCAAAGATTCCGTGGTAATGCTAAAAAGCAATGGCGTTTGCTAAAAGAGATGACTGATGAAACTATAGCAGAACATGAGCACATATAATTAACGGCCTATGGTAACAATACCTATAAAAATCATTAGAAATTGGATGATCAATTTTATAAATGTTTTGTCAGTGTTTTTGAATCAGCAAATCGTATTCTAAAGTTGTGTTCGTAACGTAATCGGTTAACGTAATCAGTTAAAAGTCCTTGCAATTCAGCGAGTAGATAGGAATCCACATTCATGGAGCGTGTGAATTTGGATGAAATAGTAAATTTTTTGAAGTACCTTAAGCCAAATAAAGCACCTGAATATCAAACTATGACGTCCAATTTGTTAAAAGGTGTGATTGACAACATCGCGCCTGTTTTTGCATGCATACGTAATCTAAGTTTAGTATAAAGTGAATTTCCTGCTCTTTTAAAAAAAGCTTTAGTTATACCCCTGTGAAAATAGGCGATAAGTGCCAGATACAAAATTAAAAGCCAAATACCCTTTTGTCTCACATCAGATGAACAGTAGGATGTAGTAATCAAGTGGGGCAGAGTACTTGAGAAAGGGAAGGAGAAATATATCATATTAGGAGTTCAATCCAAAATGGTGTTCCAGAGATGAAGATACTTCTCTGTTCCATCACTAAGCCCAAGGGTGTGTAAAATTCACACATTCATGGTGGAGGTCAATATCCATTCCCTGGCTCTTCTGTGGATTCCTTATAAGTTCTACAATAAAGTCACACTCTGAAGGTAAAGTAAGATGGTGTTCACAGAGGACTCACCCAGATTTGAACCCCTGACCTTCCAGAGACGAACGCTCTACCCTCTGGGCTACTGCGTGGACTAAGAATAGTCCCCGTCAAGTGGTTCTTTTTTCTCTGAAAAAACTCAAACGATTCTCTAGCATACTTGAATAAATTACATTTCCTGGAATTTTAACATTAACTTTCAGAAATTGGCTACCATGTAAGCATGAATCCCACACAGCAGAAATACGTCTCGGATACATCTCAGAGACATCTCGAATATCACATGTGATGTCTCAGAGACATTCTTGAGACCTACGGAGACATCTCTGAGACCTATCCGAGATGTCACTATGTCCAAAAAAATGGTCTCTGAGATGTCTCGTGAGACATCTCAGGAAAGTCTCTGAGGTGTCTCATGAGACATTCGAGATGTATCTGAGACATCTCGGGAGCGTCTCGGAGATGTCTTAGTTCATGGCTTGATTTCAATAATATTGCTTTTTTAATAATTATATTAAAACAAAATATGTATTACAAGAAATATGAAAAGTATATTATCAATCTTTTGCCATTGCATGAATCTTTTTATGGCCTTCATTGGAGGACGATGGTATACTAGTGGACCTAGAATGTTGGCAAAATCAAACCAATTTGATAAATATTAATTCAAATGCTAACAATTTTTATTAGCCTTTGCATGTATGGATGAAACTCTCTTTACTTTCTCTCAGTCAAGTGTTTTTGACACCCTTATAAGGCATATTTTGATATGTATTTTTAAAATGAATGGAGCCCCACAACAAATACTTTGAAAAAAGGAAAATTTCTACGAAAAATTATATTGTGACATCCAATCTAATAACAAATTTACATTTTCCCATTTAGGATCTCCAACAGTTAGAGTACTTCATTCCCTTCAAGAAATATCAGTCTTGGATATCTTGAATCAGTCATCGTTCAATAAAATACAAGATAGCAGTATTAACTTACTGCTATCATCTGGCCTTGTAAGAAATATCTGGCATAGAATTAGGAAAAATGGGTAACCTTGCAATTGAAGAAAAAAGTTCATGGCCCAATCACAATCAGTTTATTTCCTTAATAATTATAAATTACAACTAAATATTTATTATAATAAATGGGAACTTATCATCAATCTTCTGCCATTGATTGACTCCCATTAATGTTTTCAGCAGAGGATGATGGCATGCTGTTTGACCTAGAATGTTGGAAAAAGGAAACCAATTAGATGAATGCTAATTCATACGCTAAGAATTTAAATTAGTCTTACAAGTCTGTTAGTATGAATGAACGAAACTCACTTTACTCTCTCTCTGTCGAGCCTCAGCTTTGCTAGCCTTAGCCACTGTTTGACGTGAGAAGATATTTCTTCATCTGTCGCACATTTAATATGCTTCCTCACAACAACTGTAAATAAACAACAGATGTAGTTCACTGATTTACATGAAAATAGCACAAAAAGAAATCACCAATGATGGTTCCTACAATCTAAAGTTAATCAATCTTACTATACTAGGGTCCACCATCATTTAAAGGGAGATTGCAGTTTATAGGAAATTAATTTTAATTTAATTAATTAAATATTTATTGTATTTTTTTCTTTTTAGCAACATGGCATATATCATGGCATGGCAAATTGTTATGTGCCTCATATATTAAATAAAACAACACTATAAAATATGAAAATTATCGATGCACGCAGTAATTTGTAAAGCTAGTATGCCATTTCTGTAAACAATACTGAGAAACATGAAAATTCGTATAACAAATCGTATCAATACGCATTATTATTAAAAAACAATAATGTGGTTGTTCATAATTTTTCAATCTCCTTTAGATAAAAAAACGTCGAAAACGATTGGGTTTTCACAAAGATATTTGCGGTGGATTTTTCCGCGCGCCGCCGATCTGAAGTTGCATAGTAAACCTGCCGTATGCACTTACGGGACGTTTAAATATGAATAATTCCACCACACAAAGATATGCACGCATTGGTTATAAAATATTATTTGCGTATAGTAATTTTTGTGCATGGTTTAGTAATTTATCTATGGTATGATTTGTTACCATGGGTGCTACCTACTACAAGCGAAACTACCTATATATGCCAATTTTAAATTAACCGCTGAAACCAACACGCGTAGCTCATTACAAAAGAAGACGCCGAATGGTATTCCCGGTATTCCCTGATATGATTATGGTGGGAAACTTAAAAATTTCTAATACATAGCTTTCTCGTATTTATACCGCGGTATACCCATAGGCGAACAGAGGATTAGGTACTCGGACATGATGCATATGCATTGAGTATTAGCTGAATTAGCCATGGCTAATTCAACAAGTACTCAATTGGAAAAAAATATGAAATTTTAAGAAATGGGCTAAGCTTACCTTTTACAAACGGGACACAGGAATGAAACTTGAAACAATGTTTCTAGTAGGTATTTTCAGCCACTTTTGAATCTTCTGGCAATGATGCGTTCACGGTAGTTCACCAAAAACACGGTTAACTGCGACTAACCACGCTAGCAAAGATCTGCCTTTCGCTAGCAAATGTTCAACTGCCCCAAGCGTTTCACCGTCGCTTGCGTCTTTCCACCTTTGTTCTCCACATCTGGTAGTAGCGATTGAAGGAAGTGCTTTTTCTCTCACCCCTCCCCACGCGGGGAGAAGAAGAGCGGACAGAGAAGACCCAAGTGACGCTGCTCTAATAGCTCCTAAGGAGTTCGGCGGTTGCGTGTAGGGGTGAAGACAACGGGGGAGGGGCGGGGAGGGGGCGGTACTCCCCGGACAGCAAAAGGGTCGAGCTTACTTCTCTGTGACCGTGGGGTCGAGAATGCAAGTGACCATGAGACAGGAGGGTGAGGTGGCTGGAAAAAAGAACCCCCTACACCCTCTTTGAGAGACGCAACGAGAAGGCTTATAAGTCTTAAGACATACTTGCCTTGTTTAAATTTCCAATATCTTACGCAACTCAGGAAATGCTAGGTAAACACACTGCGTTCCAGCCGCGCATTTTCAAACTCGTGTAGCTGGACGGGTACCATAGTAATACGTAGGTTCACGAAACGGGAAAGCGACGAATTCTGTAATTCCTTTGTTAAACGCGATTTGCTCTCAATTGAAAACGAGTAATTTCCGAAATTGATGTGAGACCAATACACTCTGCCGGATTTCCCATTCTTGCTCCGAATTATACAGATCAGGATAATCATAAATTCGTTCATTTCTGCCGACTCTTTTAGCTTTTAATTCTTCATGAACTTTCCTCTCAGGTCCACCTACCTCTTAGATTGTCATTTGTATTCATCTTAGATACCATCATACTCAACAAAATCTCGGCGTTTTGCCTAGATATACATTTGTTATTAGTCACGGAGCCATCTATTGGAAACATGAGGTTCCAATCCTCGTCTGCAGCCACGGCCTTAGATATGAGAAAGTATTACATTAATATATACTCCTTGGCCACGGAAATCAGGAAATAATTGTTCTTATAACAAATATTGTAATTTACATGGCGTCTTACTCTCCCTTTAAATTCCTCTGCATTGAGATCAAACATATATTAGCACAATTTATTCATATGGTCAAAATTGAAGTCTTAGTCAAAATTATAAATTAATAAATGTTCAGGAGAGCATACCGGAATAACTTATAGCATTAGTTAGATAATAGTGATATGCAATGAAAAACAATTCGAAAATTATAAACAACACGAAAAACTTACATAACTTACCTTTTGAACAAGTTGCAACGGTAGAGGAAGAGTACTTGTCTGCCAAAAGTCACAGAGAGTCGCGAAACTATCAAATCACGAAACGCAAATACCTGAACACATGGATACACGTTCGTGCGCAAAGATTACCTTGGAACCCGCACGGGTTACATGGACGTATCGGAAACAGGAAAACAAATTATATAGTTTAGGCGAGTCTGTCCGTCCTACTTTTTCTCGATCATTATTACGATAATTTTGTGATGAATATTGACCATTTGAAAATAAGAATTACATATTAAATTTCACGATTTTCATAATCACAACTTCATAATTGCTCCGAAAAATAGGTATGGAAGGGGTTGACGGCGGTTAAATATGCAAAAAGAATTATTTTCTGAACGTCTCACAATTACCACTCTGAGACGTCTCCGAGACATTCGCGATGTTCGAGATATTCGAGACTATGGTGAGACGTCTCCGAGACATTCATTGCTATGTGGGAACTAAGATAATCAAGTACTTCAATTGCCTTATCTCCAGTGCGCTAGCGTCGAATGTTAATCAGGGTATATACTTGTAGGTATCAGCATAGAGTATACTCTATGGTATCAGTAATATTTTAAAAGAAAAATTTTATCCGCTTTTGGTAAGTGAATGGTGTCTTTTCACTAATGAGGGTCAATATTTGATTCTGGAAGTGCGTAGGGTATAAAGTGCTATGGGGGTAAAGCGTAAAGCCGGTGTCCCACGGTAAATATTTTCGTAAATGTATTCATGAATTCCATATTAATGAATAGAGATTCATGTCGAGGGGGGTCATGCACGAAATATGATTGCTTAAAAATAAAAGTCATGCTTTAACACTCGCAAAATTTCTCAAATAAGGGAGGGGGATATTTTCTCTGGAATTTTACCTGCAGCCTCTTCGTGTAAGCGAGGGGTTGGAGAATAATTACATCCGTCTTCGCAGTAACTTGGACTAAGAATTGAGCTCAATTTAGTTAGGCCTCAGTAAAGGTCGCATTTACCTTTTTGGTCTGGTTTTTCATAATCATTCACAAAAGTATACTTTTCCGTAAAATTTATTATTTGTTTCGATGGAAAATTATTGTTATTGAAATCAATAGTAATCATTCCTAATCAGTGAAACGGTTTGTTTCTTCCCGAACTAATTCTGTGACCACAAATTTCCAACGACATGTCTACACTCTGGGTGAAGTAAACATTAAGTTGTCAAACGAAGTAAAATATCTGGGAGTTGCCTTAACTTCAGACCTATCATAGAAAACGCACTTAATAAACATTTGCGGCACAGCCTTGAAGAAACAGGATTTATCAAGCGTATAGTAGGAAAGTCCTCGGATGAAAAAGTGAAAGAAGAGGTGCTGCTTCGCTCTGGTTAGGCCGCACCTGGAATAGGCCGCGATAATTTGGGACCCTGGGCAGAAATATTTAATTCGAAAAATAAATAAAATACAAGCGATAGCTGTGCGATTCGTTAAAAACTGCTACGATCGAATAAAGAGCGTTATATAGTTTTAGAGAGATTAGGTTGGGATCCGCTAGAGACCCGGAGGATACACGCTAGGCTTAGATTGCTTGGAAAATTCAGAACAGGTGTGCCTCAGTGAGAGGCAGATAGTATCATTTTAAGACCGCACTACGTCTCTAGGTCCGACTGGAAAGGTAAGCTAAGAGAGATACATTACCGAACAGATAGGTACAAAAATTCGTTCTTTCCACGAGTGACCATAATAAAAACTGAGATCCACTGAAAACACTCCCGAAATACACTTCACCTTTTCACCTACCCATGACATTCTCCTTAACGTCTTTACGCAGCTGGTGTCCTAACACGCCCATGCAGTGGCTCGCAGGGTTGTAAGTTGATGTAGATTCAAAAACGCTCATAGGCCAATTTTATTTCTGTGTAGTTCAGTTTTTATTCTGATAGCGAATCTTCAATAAGCCTCATATATTTCAGCTAAATTGGTAATTTTATCATGACGAAGATGTGTCAAGTCCATGAACTTAGAAAGTAAAGGACTGGAAACTGCGACATTTTTCGTCACCCTTATTGTCCGCATCGGCAGAACACCACCAACATATGGTAGTGAACTACTCGCCCTATAAGTCCAGTCAATTAACGCCCAAAAGGGTTGTAGACGACATGGAAGAAGACAGAGACGAAACTTGAGGGATATTTTTGGACATATAGGAGGTAAACATACTGAAAGTTCCCGCACCAACGAGGTGAGTCTCCCTAACGGGGTGTCGCAGAAGGTCCATTTTGTAGGAATGCTCTTGCCCTAGGCACGTTTTACAAAATATCCCGAATATATACTGATCGATTAATCGATTTTCGGCTTTCTCCAGGAGAATGCTTAAACCAATGAAAGCGAATCAGGTGATTTGCATTTTTTAGTGACATACATAAAAGCTGTATTTTTCGTGCAACCGGGTGTCGAGACTGGTCGTAGGGTACCGAGGTCAGCAAGTAGTGTTCCTTACCCATTCCCTGCCAATCCCCTATCCAAGGGACCTATTGGACCACTTTCCCGCACGAGAGCGGAATCCGACTGGTGGCAGGTGAGAACTAGGTTCTTCGTTAACTCAGCCCTGCTATGTTTGCGTGGAGCGGTGTTCTGTAAACTGTCCCTGGCCTGTCGATGAGTGCATCGGCGTGCAATGGCCAGGGGTGTAATGAGGGCCCTAGGCCTGGCCAACGAGTGCGTCGGGGACGGCCTAGGGGTTGGACGGTCTGTCAGCCGAAGTTTTCGCGACACCCGATCTCCAGACCGGTTGCCTTTCTCTCCGGGTGGAGCGACCCCTTCGGGAAGTGGGTACTTACGGTTGGCTACCGTGGGTCGGGTCGCCCAAACCTTCCAAATGCCTGTCCCTATCACGTCGCTGATGAACCAGGAAAATATATCTTCGTAAGTGACGCTTTCCTCTCTTCTCAGGTGAACGGTTGGTATCTCACCAGGCGGGGCGACACCCCTTCGGTTTAAGAGGTATATTCTCTACATCTCTGTCCCCTCTGAGGAAAGAAGGCATCGTTGGGGGTTCCTCATAGACACAAAATGACTCTTTATTCAATTTCTGCATAATTGGTATTGGGTCTTTTCATCTTAAATCCGGCAGATTCTACAAAAACCTGTCAGGTGACCATCACCAATTTTCCTATACATTATACCATAGAGTAAGTAATATGCTTACTCTATGATTATACGTATATGTAAAAGCAGTATCCCTAAAGTGAATTTTGATGCCTTTATCTGATCACAGGATGGGACAGAAATAAAGTTATGAACATTTGAACATTGCTGTGCCAGGCCTCCGTGCTAAACATAAAATATCACACAAATGCTAATAACTTAGAGCAGTGATTTTTATCTCATTAGATAGAAAATATATTTCTGCATAATTTGATGCCAATTTAGTGCAATTCAGTGCAATAATGAACAAACAGGGTCCTTATATAAGTCCTCTTATTTTAAGAATTAAAATAGCAATAATGTAATAATTAATAACAAAAAAGGTTGTTTGTGACTGTCCCTTGTCTGTTTACAATCCTGACAAGACAGCTCTTAATCCCATGTACAGGAGCCACTTTTGCCCATACCTCATGCTTTTCTCACCTAAACTGTGCTAATTCATCATGTGGAATATGTGTTGTAATAGTTTGATATTAGGCAGAAATTTAATGACATGATCTACGAAAGACCCACTATTTTGTATATACTCGGTGGAATTGGAATTCTGTTAGTTGAACTCGATATTCTCTGGCGTTACTTTGTAAAATTCCATATTCACAGAAACAATATAAACTTTGTAAATTTGACAATGGATTTTATTCAATACAACCGGTTTCATCGCATAAGCAACATCTTCAGGTCTGGCACCTGAAGATGTGGCTTAAGCGATGGAACCGGTCGTATTGAATAAAATCCATTGTAAAATTTACAAAATTTGTTTTGATTCTGTCATTCTGTAAGTTGTATTTGGTAGCAGGGGCGGCGTAGTTGCTCAGGGGCCCGGGCCTCTGCACGTCCAAAGGAGCCCTGTTTTGTTGATCCCCCCCCTCCCCCTTCTGAAAAAAATTTGTGCGTAAAAAACGCGTTAAACTACAATTTCATAGGTATTTATGTACAGTATGACAAAATTGTACTTTCACTCAGAGATGTTTGGTCTGCTGGCTGTTCAAAGCTCGGGGCCCGGCCCGCCCGGCCCTTCGGACCGGAGCCCGGAAACCTAGTGCGTGTCGGGAATGCCCGCCCTGGCCACGCCGCCCCTGCTTGGTAGCATAATGCTTTACGATCCCTCCAACTTCATCACATGGCCCCTTTCCATGTCCAGTGGCACTAAACAACCACTGATGTCTTTCATCAATTTGTATACTTTTACCTAATTCAAAAAGCTAATTAAATAGAGCAGCTGCCCCATCTGAACTGTGTTTTATCACTCCATTATATATTGTTTGTGATGGTGCGTGATTTTTCAATACAGTAAAACCTCTACTTAACGAAATTCAAGTGACCGATAATTTACCAGTTCGTTAATCGGTAGTTCGTTCTTCGGAGGTTCCTCGTTTTTTAACTTTTTACTTATGTCTCTTTTCATAATCCGCATAGAAAATTCTTCTTGCACTAAATGTCCCTTTGTACATTTTAGCAAGTAATGAAATTGAGTTTAGGGCTGACAAAGATTCTTTTGGCATGAGATGGAACTGTTCCCAATGACTGCACATAACAGGCTGACAGAATATTCGTAAAACTTCATTTACATTGTATCACCTCCTCCATCTTAGTTGCACTACTATAAAGCATATCACCTTGCATCTTAACCCATCTCAGCAATGTCATCTCTATGACCTAAAATATTGCGTAGCTTACAAATTTTTAATTGTGCTACCTTATATTTCATTGTATTGACCCCTTCTCCAACATTTTCAGTAGAGCAAGGGTCAAATTCTTTACAAAGTTATTATCTCTCTCAGACCCAGGTTTTCATTACAATATCGTTGCTATGAAGGTAGTGTTAAATCTTGAGTTTGAGAAAGAAAATTAACTTTGAGGTGATCAATGATTGAAAATGTATGTACTATTTATTCATTATGCATGCTAAGTAGAATGCAACGCCGTTTTTGCCCCCATCGTATTGGAACTCAATTGGATGCACAAGAACAAGTGGATTTAAGATATGTGTTGAAAACATACCAGACTTTGACATGTCGTAAAACAAAAAAATATTACCTTTTTTATTTTTTTGTTAATATAGCATTAAAATTAGCTGCTGTGATAATTTCATGGAAATCAAAGGTGGCATTTTTTGTTATTATAATTGCATTATTTCTATTTTGTATTGTTAAAATATGTCCTGTTTGTTTATTAATTAACCGAATTGCACTAAAGTGGTATAAAAATATTCAGAAATATATTATCTACTTAATGAGATAAAAATCACTGCTCTTAAGTTATTAGTATTTATGTGATTTTTTATGTTTAACACACCCTGGCACAGCAATGTTCAAATGTTCATAACTTTATTTCTGTCCGGCCCTTTGCTCAGATAAAGGCATCAAAGTTCATTATAGGCATACTGCTTTCACATATATAATTTTTAGGAAAATTTGTTATGGTCACCTGACATCTGAGGGCAATGACATCCCCTTGCATGATTTAAGATGAAATCACCCTATTGTTATCTTTAAAATATTGCTATTTTGTATAACGAAATAAATATATTCTTTGGGAACATGGAAAGTTATGTCTTTACTGCTTTGTCAAGATCCTTCTTAAATAGTCTTTTTTGGGGCCCATCTCCTTCCTGCCCAGGAGCGGCTCCAAACCAGAGGTTCGGGGTAATCATTCATGAGCTCACCGGTGTTATTTGCAAATGTCTGTCAGAGGATTTCTTTGTCTGTCCTGGGGAATTTCTTTAGCTAAGCTGTTCTTCAGTTTCTTCATGCGATTTTCGTTGCTGCCTAGCATTATTAGGGCTTAATCTACTTTTAGTCGAGTCTGGTGGTTGGTGTGTGTAGTATGCTAGATAAAGGCTTATGGAACACTTTTTCATGTAATATATATTCCCTAAATTCATACCTAGGTCAGTGTTCCACGTCTTAAGTCCACATGGATGATATGGAAAAATTATGTGGACTAAATCAAACTTCTAGGATATTTGTGTAATGATTTGACTTCGTGATATTTGGTCGAAACAGGCGACATTAAAGTAAAATTCGTGGTTTCTTATATGATGCCGTTGCAATATGGTTCTAATTGCGATATTTTATTACAATCTGTCACTCTTACATCTAGTAGGTAGTTTTTTCCTAAATCAGGGTGTGAATTATTATAGTTAGGCGGAATCCGAAACGCAATGAGGGAGGATTTCTTCGTTTGAATCGCCGCCTTTTATCATTAGTACCATTGCTCGTCAATGGCGGCGCTGCTATCTGCATTGTCGACTTTTCCGGGGCGTGCTGAATAGTTTGGCAGCACCCTCTGGGGAAAGATTGCCATCCAGTTTCTAAATCCATGGCCATGGTCATCGCCCTCTGAGTAGATTTCCTCAGCCCTGCCTCCTCGTTGAGATGAGATTAGGGTCAACAGTCGGTGCCAGGCGATGTGTCAAGGATAAAGCATCGTTGACCTTCATCGTGTAGTGTGCTTGCTCGACGGTGCCCTTGCTGGAGCTCGGAGATATCAGCGTAAATGCCGTCCTTTTATAGTGAATTTGTGCACGAATATTTTTCGTGATTGGGAGAATAGTAATTGACTGTATATCGACCAATCCGAAATTAGCTTCGGATCCAAATAGGCACTAGTTCATGGAAACTTATGGGCATAAAAACAGTGAAATGACATTTTGGCCCTTTTCCCCTGAATCACAAGTAACGAAAAAAAGCCTGTGTTAGAAAAGAGTAGAAACTTCCAGATTATCGTAGGAAAATAACTGAAAATTATTAATAATTTTACCATCATTTGGTAAGTATACCTAACATCGTTGATTCTGTTTTGGATAATGTTTACGAGTGTGTAGTGATCTCTAACTCTGCGTTAAACATTTAATTTTACGTTTTACTTATCCTTGTTAATTTATTGAACAACACCACCAGGAGGAATCATTTAGTTTGGAATTTATTCCATCGTTATTAAATTTCCTGTTTGCTATTCCCCATTCTTTCTGAGATATGAAAACATTAGCATTTCAGTCCGCCTTGAAACTCCTCATTTCCTTTAGTTTGACGCAATGACAACAAATACTCTCTTACCCATCACTCCATGTCCTTCTTACAGTTCTTAGAAGTCTTATTACATGTTTGGACAATGTGCACATGAAGTATCTAAATTTACTTTTTCGCCTCAGAATTAAAATTCTCTGGCCTTGCGTATTGGCGGACATTACTCTGTTAATGACCAAGCCTCGTAATGGTTTATTTTTCTGAGTATATTTCACTGTCATTTCCATGCGTAAAACTTCGAGCAGACTATTATCAGCCTAACACGGTCATGGTAATGATGCATTTGATGCTGGCCTATTTGAAAATCCGTAAGCGTTCAGGCATTTGGGAATGTTTTTTTGCGTGTTTCACTAGTGAAACTTCAAGGATTCCGCCTGAAGAAAGAACAATGGTTTCATATATTACGTGGGTGGGCGAATATGATCAATTTGCCATAACGAATGAAGGGGGCATACATTCGTTAAACTCAGAATATTGCATGGACAACGCATCAGCTCCTAAACTAGTTTTAATACACAAAATGGTTCTCACTGGGGTCAATGCAGCATTCATGATTTTCATCTCGTTCTCCCAAGCCCAGTCAATGGTGATCGTGCCGTCGTGTCGTGGGCTGTAGACGTGCAGGCCAGAGTGTTCTCTTAAGATTTTGTTCACTTTATATTTGACATGACGGCGTATATAAGCTTACCTTTTTACTGATGTAAAACAAAAATCCTTTAAACGCCTAGCGTGCCCGTACGGGCACGGTAAAAAGCTCCACTCGGTGCCGAGCGTGCCCATACGGGCACGCTAACTTTTATCGGCTCTAACTTAAATTAATTTTAACTTAGCGGAGCGAAATTATCCAGGACTGTAGAAAAATGTCTTTTTAATACAGAAGTGTTGTTTTTAATTTTTTAAATACAACTTATTTTAATAATTTGGTGTGTAAATGATCGCGCGCGGTGCTAATATGTCGTATGACACAGCATCGCGGCAAGTCACCTTTGGATGCGTTCTTAATCTGTTATTTACCTTTCATATTTAACCCTCATATGGATTCACTGCGCCCGTGGTTTTAAAAATGATTTTAAAATTTTCCATTCGCATGGATCTTTCTGAAACATTTAGTAGTCTATTTTTTCTACTTTCTTAGATTACAAATATATTTTTGTGTGTATAGTGTGTATAGTTTTCATTTTATTGGCCTCTAATGAAAAAAGTTACGTCGTTGGATTTACGGCGCCGCGCCGCTGCGGCGCCGAGAGTTTCCTCGTCGCAATGTCGGGGACTGCACTCTCAATACTAAGTTAAAAGTTATTATGTTCCGTATGACATGTTATCTTCTATTTATAATCACAATACTTAAATGTTTAAAGTTTATAAACAAAATGAAATTGCTCTAACAATGGGAAAAATGTTTCTATGCCAATTTTGCTTCGTCTTTTATTTAATAATCATAATTTTTGCCTGTTTATAATGTTCATTGACAAAACTTCATCTTTTTGCAAGAATAATCTTATAAACTCATGGATATCCTAAGGGTGTTTTTTCCATGGCCTTCGGCATTACTTTTTTGGGTAACTTGTCCGCTTCGCATACCTGCTGTGGTGATGGTCACCTTTAGGGACATCCCAGGGTTACTATGTATAGAATTATACCAAGCAGCAATCCCAAGAAAATTTAACCACAATTTATTCTCAGTATTCATACAATAATGCCTGTTTACCTTCCTGTGGAAATTTCCCGGTGAATGTGTAGCAGAAGCTTGGGAGACGATTCAGAAGTTTGCGATAGCGACTTTCAGCATTTTTTTGTTTCCGGACTCTCACTCACTGAATGATAAGCAACTGATTGGCTTTCGTGGGCGTTGTCCTTTCCGACAATATATTCCATCAAAACCCGATAAATATGGTGTGAAGATATTTTGGATTAACGATTCGGCAACAGGCTACCCAATGGGGGATTTACCTTACCATGGAAAGGAGAACGTAGTGATAGCAGCGCCTAACCTAGGTGAACGTGTAGTAGTAATGCTCTGTGCCCCATATTTTGCCTCCAATCGGATCGTGACCAGCGATAATTTCTTCACGACCTTGAAGCTAGCATTGAATTTGAAAAACAGTGGTCTAACACTCATGGGAACACTTAGTAAAAACAAGCCCTCTCCATTGTGAGCATATCTGTAGTGTAGTGCATGATTGTGAGGCTTCACCTCGTGACAAGCATTAGCGATTTATGCTAATGCATAATTAGTCGTAGTTACACTAACTTTAGGGTATATTGTAATGCATGTTGATGAATACTCACCCCCTGCCACACACCCCTGAGGTGGCTTGTAGTGTATTTTGTAGATGTAGATGAAGCCCTACATTCCATCTAATTTTTTACCAAATCGATCTCAACCGGAACTTTGTTCCATATTTGGGTTTGGGTTCACAAAAAGCATAACATTGGTTTCGTATGTCGTCAAAAGAGGAAAATCTGTAATACTGCTGTCATCAATGCATCATGATAGTAGCGTTAGCGATTAAACCCACTGCAAACCAGAAATCGTGTTTCATTATAATGAACGAAAGGAGGTACAGATTTGGTGGACCAAATGGCGCATTCATATACATGCCAAGGAAAAACCAATCGTTGGCCATTTGCCTTCTTTATGAATATTTTAAATGTAAGTGGCATTGCTGGCTTCATTTTACTTATAACCTTATACCCGAACTGGAATAAAAAGAAGCTAGAAAGAAGAAGAATGTACATGGAACAACTAGCAGAGGAATTAGTTCGTCCGCATACATTGAGACGGCTACAGAATGTCAAGACAAAGGTTTTGAAGCGTTGGAGGTGGGGAGAAGTTCAATCAGTTTTTTGTGGGGCAAAGAAAGTAGGCGGAGGATGACGAATAAGGAAGCTTAGTGGGAAAGTACGGATGGTCTCAATGTTTGGGTCAGTGTAATGCTACGGAAAGAAAAGGTGAGGGGGGTCCACCCAGTATGAGGGTATTTTGGTCACCCCAGAACACTAGCTCCTATTCCATCGGTCCCTCACGCAGCGCCGGACCGAAAAAAATAGACGCCATCGTATTCCACGGTTTTTCCATTTCCTGCTCCTTCTGCCTTACCATCTACAACCCAGACTTATTAGAAATAATTATTTTGGCCTTTCCCACCAATCCAGAAGGAAAACCTCATATGCCGCATTCCCCCGCATCACTTTTACCTGTCCATCTCTATGGAGACATCCTCAGTGAGGGAATGGGCTCCACTGTAGACCTAAAATACCGGCTCTTCTAGCCCCCCTCCAATGCGGCGCTGGACTCTTTGACGCGTCGCTGATTGTTCCACATTCCTCATACTTCACAACCCATCTGACTTTATTACTTTCTTTTTTTTAGAAATTGCAGGATATAAGCTCCCAGAATGTCCGTTACATATGCCTTGATCGTCAGAATATAGCACTTAAAAATCACGACGGTATCACTCGTCTCTTCTCACTCCACCTACCCTTTTTCAATTATTAACGTTTAAGAACTCAGGCGTCTGCGAACACTACAAAGATTTGTATGGACGTAGTGAAGCAAAATTATTTTACATAGCCCCATCCGACTTTTATTCGAATCTCATTTTTAGTATTTGGATGCATAAAAAATAAAACAATGTGCACATGATAAAGCGGAGTTTATCCAGCATTGCATATCAGAAAAAAGATTTAAAACAATTATTACACATTAAATTAAAACCTTCAATTGAAAATAACTATCTAAGGGACAATAAAAAGAGAGTATTACGACAACAAATGATAAAGAAAGCAGTGTTAAAGATTTTTAGCAATAACTTCTGTAATATTGGGATAAATCTAGCAAAACGTGGTTAAAAATAAAGAAAATAGAAGTCACTAGCATTATCAATCAGAAAAAATGCTAAGAAAGTCCACGGTTGAAGGATAATGGCAAAATATAACGCGGCGCCGCTGCAGCGCCGTAAATCCAACGACGTAACTAAATTCGTAAATCCATATGAGGGTTCAATTATTACTACTATTTTTTGTTTTTTACTCACACAGGTAATGAGAAAATAATATTCCAAGTCTAGTGTTTGGTTTAGAGCGGTCAAACCCTCATAAACATTGGCGGTGGCTCAAATTTTGATGGCTCACTTCGACCTCATTTTCTTTCGAAGATAACGCCTTCCTTCGGGGGCAGTAATGCTATTCAGATGCTGAGAAAGGGACTGCCTTTTGGAAGGGGAACAAGGCCTTCGAAGATCAAAACCCCCATCTCGGGACAGGGGGGGAATTAGGTAAAACGAAGAACCTTCTCCCTCTCTCGGCTGACAGGCGCCGCCGACACGTGAGCAATAAAGGAAGTGACTGCAAGATGCACCCCTTCTTAGTTCTGTTATATTCCTTTACCAAATTTCGAGTGGACTCAAACTAAACTTCATTCCGTCTCAGTTTTCTGGTGATTGAGCTCTTTTGTCTGTTTGTCTGCTCTGTTCACTAGGAGATATAGAATTTTTTAGAGGAATTGTGACATTTTTTGTAAGAACTCATTCACTCCTGATATCCAGTCCATAGTTCCTTTATCGCATTATGCTTGTGTATATATAGATACATATACATCTTTTGTGATTTATTCTGAGACTCCTAAGCGGAAATTATCTGAGATAGAGATAGAGCAGGAAGTTTTTGTTAAATTCCGACTCAGAAGCCGTGGAGTCGGACACTTCGTCGGAAGACGAGGATACACATCCTCCTGCGCTGGAGGATGAGACGGAGACTTTGCTTTACAAATTTCATACTCCATTTTTTAGCAACACAATGAGACGAGACCGATTCCTCTACATATTAAGATTCCTCCACTTTTCTGATAATTCAAAACCACCCCAAAATGACGAAAATTATGACAGACTGGAAAATTAGGGCACTTTGCTATAGAGCACTTGGCTATAGACGAAATTATCGTGCTTTTCAAAGGGCGGGTGATATTCCGGCAGTCTATACTGAAAAAGCATAAACGTTTTGGAATAAACATTTATAAACTGTGTGACAAAACTGGATACACATATGACAGTCTACTTAGGAAAAGATCAACTGACTGCGACGCAGGAAATGTCAGCAACGCACGCGACAGTGAGGGCCCTGACAAGGAGAGTGGAAGTGGTTGGCCATAAATTGTATATGGACAACGTTTTTTCTTCTCCAACCATTTTTGGCAACCTGCAGACTAAAAAAAATTTCTGTTGTTGTACGGTAAGACTAAATATCAAAGGCATGCCACGAAATTTTGACTGTCAGAGAGCTAAAATGAAGCGGGGATATTTACGGGTACGCGTGAGAAATGACTTGACAGCCTTAGTATGGAAAGATAAAAGGGAGATATTCATATTGACAAACATACACTGTTCCCCAGAAGAGGGTAATTTCTGCAATGAACAAGGAAAAACTTTGAAGCCGGCCGTCGTAGAGGAATACAGTGCACACATGGCATACGTAAACGAAGGGGATAGGATGGGAACGAGCTAAGATACTAGTCGTTGGAGCTGGAATTGGACACAAAAGATCTCCTCGCACCTATTGAACGTAACCGTCCTAAACAGCCACATGTTGTTTACGTCTTGCGGGGGCCAGATGACTCATCGGCAGTTTCGGCTTTCTGTGATAAGGCAAATGATCGAGGATCGAGGGCCTCTGCCCTTCCTCCTCACCACTCGTGGAGGGAGAGGCCCAGTAGCACGCTTGGAAGACATCTGCGTCGCTTGGAGGCGAAAGATAATACATACTGGCCAGTGAAAGGGAACCGCGTAAGGTGCAGAGTGTTTTGAGAAGGGATTGTACAAGCGTACCATTACGAAGTTCGGAGTGTGCGAAGTAGGGCTATGCACCTATAACTGTTTCCAGGAGTACCATATGATGGTATAAATTTAATACTTTATAAATTACAAAGATGTATACATCCATTGAAATAATTTCCATCTTATATATTCACCTCTCTGAATAAAAAATTATTTACTTCAACTTTGTTCCCAAAAAAAGATTTTTCATATCCTTTGTAACTTGATCACGGCTAAGACATTTCATGTACAACTACATTAAACAATTAGCTAAATCACAATTTTTTTTGAACAATTTATCTTTATTACTTATTGAGATATTGACGTTTTTCGTGTGAAGAACAAGAACAAATTAAAGAGCCGGAATTAAATCCGGCAGTGAAGGTTGGCTATTGGACATTTAAATCCGGCTCTTAAAGTTTAAGTTTTCCCATGTAAATGACCAAATGTAATATATAAGAAGGTCTCCTTACCTAGATTATGATTTCTAGATGCCTACATATAATTAACTTCACAATATTTTTACACTTATTTGGTATATTTACGAAACCTTAAATGCCCCTTCATTATTAATATAATAACATCATACCGAAATGCTGTCCAGCTGACATGGTTCAAAATAATTTTCTGCTGGTTTAAAGGCCGATGAAATATAATAAAGTATCTCTTTTTAAATACTTGTACAGTGACATTTTCTCTAGCAAGCTCCTTTTTATTAATCAGAAAACTGTCGAGGACGCTGACTCAAAACTCTGATCGTTCACCTTACATAAAGCAAACGTGAACGACGAGAGTTTTCCATTCAACGCATTGAAGTTAGCTAAGATCGAAACTCGTCACAATTTAGCGCACACAAACGACTTTGAATGCAACTATGTGGGCTGGCGAAACGCTTAATAACCTGCCTTTTAGTAGGTAGGTTCTGTGGGTGCACAACAGTCACGGGCAAATGTTTTATGCGTAGAATTGGCATTTTTTCTAAATAAGCATTTGGAAACGTAACCTTTTTACTACATAGCAATTAAAAACTTCAAATTATCAACTTCTGACGCCTTTACGGAAGGTCAACACAAAAACAACTATAGTGATGCGATTGTCGACGTTCTTTTTTTAGTTAGCGCACATCAACTCAGCTTCCGATCTGGGGGGTTATTTGACCCAATAATCCTCCGTCATCCGGACTACGCCTTCGATATAAAGGGTAGCCATAATCATTGATTTCGGTTGCTAAATAAAAAATCTAAGGTGATTCTTAGTGCACTTCCCGATTTTCATGCACAGATGTCTTTCATTCCGTAGAATTTCCGTTCGCCTTTCGGGTAAGAAGCATGTAGTGACGTCATTATAATTTCCGCCATCTTAAAACAGATTGAAGTTTCGGAACAGATGGGTCTATATTTGAATAAGATTTATTGCTGGTTACCCGTCCGTAGGTTGGGTTAGGATGAAATTTGTGCGGTTCTTAGCGCATTCCGAGAAACACAACGGGGAGATGCTCATGAGATCGCTGGTGAGCATGTCTTTGAGCATCCAAGTAACCTTTGTCGTTTTTCTTGAAAGGGCTCATTTTCTGGCCAAAAAGAGATTCCTCATGCTTTAGAAGATGTTTTAGAAAGGTTGCCCTTTATTCTATTAGGGATGTTTATGGATATATTTTTAAGTCCAAGGAGGGGAAACACTGCGGCGAGTGAGGCTCTTTAATAGGCAACTCGATGATTAAGTGAATGTAAGTTTACTGCTCTATAACACTTTTAAACATATATAAATATTTTGTAACGTATATGATGTGGGAATTGGTCTAAAAACAGCTCGTAGTCTTAAAGAGAGGCATACGGTCCCACTACGTGTAACACATCTGAGTACTAAACGATAATAAACAACGATGTGTTTGTTATAGCAGCAGAGTCATAATTACCATTACTATTTGCTCCACGTAACTTTCTTGCACATTTGATTGCGTGTGTGGTCTATTGAATTCCTTTATGTGTATCGTTTGCTACGTACGTGTTCTCTCATATACATGCCATTCCCCTATGGGAGCTACTTTAAGGATAGACGTTGAAAAGTATACTTGTTGTAAATATGCATTGCATTTATCAAATAACCCCCAGAAGCAATCTATCATGGGGCCCTGGATCTCTGAGCCCTTCCTATACTGATTTTCATTCAAGGTGCTATCATGGGCCAGCAGGAAAACGTGATATTTAATAAGAGTGTAAATGTTATATTGTAAAGGGTTATTTGTTTGTACCAAGGAAAAGATACGGAAATATCAAATCAAATCTTTACTTCAGAATAAAGGGAGATTAATTAACGTGATAACATAACTCTTTGTTTTCATTGCATGTTTCTGGCGCCCAACAACAACCTCTTGAGATATGTTAAATATAATCAAAAGATAGAGTAAAGACAAGTCGCTCTTTTACAAAGTACTTTTTAAAACAAAAAATGAAACCACTGCACCGAATCCAATGCTTAGCATGGACCAACAGGGGGGACCTCCGGGGGCTTTTGGGGGCCCTAAGGGCTTTTTAATATAGCATATATTACAACCAGGTATATTTTCTATCTTCATGCCAAATTTCAGCTCAATCGGTCCAGTAGTTTTTGCGTGATGGAGCAACCGACAGGCAGACTGACAGACACCATTACATTTTTATATATTAGCAAGGATGTGTATGCACTGTTACATTGTTTACATATGCTAACACAAAAATTAGCACTGTCTACACTGCTAAAGTTGTATTGACTTACGTGTGATTGATTTTTACAAAATGTTTCGTGCCGAAGGAACTGTTTTCACTTTCCTTTCAAAATTAAACTGTTGCAAAATGATCATGAACTTCCAATGCGTCATGCAGGCGTGGGAGGAACCCAAAGGAAAATTAAGATGTTTCTGAAAAATTTCTAAAATACATGCAAACAATTTATTGGAGATAATTTTTCTAAAATTAAGCCATTCTTTTTTATATTAAAAAATGTTTTTAATTGGTTGATATTTTTATAATTACATTTTTTAAAGAAATAAATGAATTCTTTTAAAAGTATTATTGCAATTAAAAGTATTTACTCAGCATTACTTGTTTAATCATTACATCAATACGAAATTATTCCGGAAAACACTTGGCGGATTAAAACATGATTACAGATTTCTAAAAACATGTTCTACGCTGGCATTTGTTTGCCTGTTGATCCTAATTCTGATTATCTTGATGGCGAAGAGACACTTTTAATTATCACCTGGAGTACTTTGGGGGGAAGAATAACTGTTTGCTCATTGTTGAGGAGATGACCGGCAGTTTCCTTCTCTGATGATGTTCTCGACCGTCCCGCGTTCTCAACGTATTGTTGGCAGCCATGCGCTTCGAGGTTTGCGTCAGGAGCATGTATAAATCCTTTCGTGGTGGGCTCTCTTTGACTTCCGCGCAAAATTCTTGCACAAACCATGAACCGTCTTCGGGTCTCGCCCACGTCTCGTAAGCTGTTGGAGAGAAATATCACAGTATATTCTTCATTAAATGACAAATAACTGATATTCAGCCAATCCATCTGTAATTCCCCGTTCACTTTACTAGCTTCTTACAATTGTACAAAACCCTGGTAATTTCTACCAGAATTCGCACCTACCTTTAATTACTGTGATACAACGTATTCATTGCCCATAATGTGCACCATATTTATTTCTGATCGCCTACCGTTCACTGGAAAATGATAATGATTGATCACTAGACCGTAGCCTCCGATGTATACTGGGCAGAACACCCGAAATTCGACTGCCATCTAATTGTAAATTGCAAGCCTAAAATTTCCAATGCCCTCTACAGAGTTAAGGGAACAAATTCGAATAGAAGGTTATTATGACAGGTAAGACTAGGTTAGTTACCGTATATGTATTGTCTTTTTATATATGATTATAGATCGTCAATGATGGCTGAAGAAATTCCTAAGCCGCTGGAATGCGCTGTTACAACAGTATATAAGGACACGAAATTTAAGGCCACCTGTTCCAGGTAAAAATATCTTAATTGTCAACTTATCTGAATCTTGTGGCACTCAAATAAATGGCACATTGTGCAATGTGCTTCATGAAAGCGACATTCGGTTGCGCTGCGGAGGGAATACTCATTGACAATTAGGTAGCAATACACTCATACTCTCTTCAACCAATAACTTCTACCTCCTCTTAAAATCGTATATCACATGACAATGAGAAGGCTTCATCATTGTCACGTTTTTTTTTAACTTGAGATATCTGTTTGCTTGGGTGAAATCTTGCAATCAATTTTCAACACACTTCCACCAAGTTGATTTTCTCGAAACTATTCCCACATGTGTATTTTCGACGACAATGCAACATTTCCCCAATTTAAACAAATTAACAAAAAGTTTAAACATTAATAATTTAACACGAAAAATTCGTTCCATTGTTTTTCATCAAATCTGCACTTTAAAACTTTCAACTAATTATTCATAGAATAACGACAATAACTGAATGAAAAGTTGATGCAAAATTATTAAAAACTAAAAACTATAAAATAAAATAGATCAATAAAATTAAATAAAAGATATTTAATTAAAAAATGTTCTAAAAATAATTAATTAATTTTTGACCTTTCTCAAGTGGCCTACAACCGGTAAAACGTGATTATTTGTGTATAAAAAGAAATTATGGAGGCAAAACCAGCATTTGTGATGCCAAAGACTTTTCGCCGGAAACAACAAAGTCCTAATCACATCTTGTGATGATAAAGAATTTTTAACAAATTAATGTAAAGTTTGAGGCAAGCACAGCTTGCCGGTAGTTCCTAGTCTTGATCACAATTTGTGATACTAAAGTTTTTTTTACCACGTTACCTGTTTAGTAATGGTAGTCTTTTGCATCACAAATTTTGGTTCCGACCTCATAGTTTTATTTTTAGTCACAAATAATCACGTTCTGATTTTTGTAGGCCAGTTATGACAGCTAAAAATTATTTTCTAATTTTTAGTAACTTTTTTATTAAAACCATGTTTATAAATAAGTTTTATTTATTGATTTTATTATTTTGTGTCTAATTGCCTTTTTATTACATCCAATGTTCTGTCAAGACGTGTTTATCGATCAATAAAATTATAGTGGGACAGTTATTAATTTACCAAAAGTTTTCCTAATAACTGCCAAAGATGCCTCGTAGAAATAATTATAATGCTTTTTCAAGTGCATGTTAGTTTTTAAGAAAGGTAAAGTGGCCCTAAAAATGCAGTATATTATTTGAAATATTTTCTAATCTTTTTTAAAAGTCACTTAAATCGAAATTAGAAGCTATGACATGGTGGAAGGACTCCATAATAGCAAGGAAGAGAAGTCACAAAGTCTCTTCATTGCTATTTAAAAGTCACATTAAGAAGAACACCGCAAGCGCCATTTCCGTGCTTTTTATAAGGCTACTGGATGAAGGGTAGTGTATACATCTTTGAGGCTACAACTAGACCATTGTAACTAACGTGAATTCGGAAGGCAGAAAACAACTATCGTAGTTGTTTTCTTTGTAAATTTTCGTAGTTGTAAATTTTCAATTTACCCGGGTAGAAACATTTACCATGTTCGATGCTAACCGGGCGTTCACATTACTAAATCTTACCCTTGTTATGAATTACCATAGCACAGAGCTATTAATGCGAACGGGGGATAACAATCTGCAAAAACTGCCCCCCCCCCCTCTACAGTATGTATTAACACTAGAACAGCCGTTCTTCTCTACAACCCTAGAACAGCCAACGGAGCCATTCTGGCTCCATCGCTAATATCGTGCACATGGGCGACTGAAATGAAGAAATTTCTTCAGAAATAAGATTTTTATTTGGTATACATAATAGTGCACTCAAATATCAGCTACTTTACAATTCCAGACCAGCCATATTAAAAAATTAGGATTTTTTACATATTTGAAAATATTTATTTTTGTCAACAGGAATCTTGGCTATGCTTTTTCGTCTAAGCTGGTCAAATTCTAAGAACTACAGTTTGTCATAGTGTATTGTTTAGTGTTTAAAACTTTACAACCAACTCTAAATTTATTTATTTAAACTCTGCATTTAATTTAAATATGATTTTTATTTCTTAATACAATTATGGCATATGTATAGTGTTTTCTCATTTCACTTGCCACAGACGTATTTTTCGCACACTTGACATTTCCCTATTCCGTGATTTTTTTACAGTTTTTCTTGACCTGACCATACATTCGCTTGCCTTCTACCGTTTCTGTAGCATTCTCGTTACATGGGAATGGCTAGTTAATGCTACGAGAGTTGACATTCTCCGTTCCCAGTTCTTCAGCAAGTTTTTGCAGATATTTACGTCGAGTAATCTTACTTCCTGTGACTGAATTAAAAATTACCAAAGAATTTATTGCTGCTAAGTTAAGGAAACTGTAGAATGAGTGAATAGGCCATCGGCGTATGAATCCTCGTACTGAGTATTTTCTGGCCATTTGTTCGTCAATATCCACCCCGTACTTAGTGCTGTTGTAGTATGTGACCGTTTATAGGGTGCTTTTCTGATTGGTAGAAACATTTACGGATGAGTGATGGGAACTCAAGAGGAGAACATTTTTTTTAGCTTAACTTGGTACACTGTAAGGCTAAAATCATCGTTTTTTTATATTGGTGGTGTGCAGTGGTGGTTTCACGTTCTTTGTAACTTTCGGTATTTCTCTACGATTTCTGTTTACGGTTCCAATGATGGTTGTATTTTTGCTAATCAGTTGGTTTGCTAGATGAAGAGAGGTGAAAAACTTATCAGTTGTGACGTTGACCCTAATGTGGAAGTATGGTTCCATCAATCGCATTACAACAATATCAGATACTTCCTCATTACCTGGCCCAAATTCATCCCTCCCTATGTATGGATAACCATTCAAAATGTATTTGGACTCAACATCAACAGCCAACCAGAAATTTTGACCATTTTTCTCTGGTTTAAAAGCAATGTACTCGGTAAATGGACACCTGCATTTACTGGGAAACCACTGTTCATATATCGTAATATTAACACATGGCTTGTAGCAGGCACGACAATTCGATATGATCTGATTCCAATGGTCGAAAATAGGGCAAATTTTTCAGTCTTAAGTCTGAGTGAACGTGTTGTTTTTTCATCAAACCTGAGAATTTTTTTAATTTCGTAAAATCTGTGATGGGGCATAGTTTTCCTGCAGAAAAGTAGTCCCCAACTATCTGACCATAAAGAGCCTAAATGATAACCTCTGGCTCCACTTGCACCTCGAGTATACAGAATAGATATATAAGCCTCCAGGTCTGCTACCGTAACTGACCACTCAGGATTATCTAGTTTCCTTCGAGCCTCTACCTCAGTGCATTTCTTAATATGCTGAAGTGTACGAGTATCAACGAAAAGTCACCAAGCACTAGAAACTCAGTCTTCACTCACGTTTCTTTTTACATGTGCATTCGGTCCTGGTGACTCTCTGAGAAGATTGTGCTGTGTACGCCTTCCAGGAGCCTGAGTGCCAATCGGCGATGATCGCCACTCCGTACCATCTGGTGCAATTTGCGAGTAATTATTCTCATTCTTGTCATTGTGCTCCTCTTCCGATCTTTATTCAATTGATCCCACGTAGGGAGCCCACGGGTCACGCCTCGGCGACTCCGATTTTTGGCACGGCTGCGGGTAGAGCAGCAGACTTTTGGCATTTACGGATTTTATTTCCTCTAATAGTATTTTATAGTGATAGATAAAAATAGAGGAAAAAATTAAAAGGTTAATGAAGCGACTGTAGATATCTGTACTCACTCTTAGCGGGAGCAGTTAGTAAGCTTCTTTTTACAGGCGGCTCGTCACATGAAGACTCAGTGACAGTTTAAATGCCTTTCTCCTGGTTATAATCCTCATAATCTGAATTGCCGTCACTGTTAGGTGAATTATCTTTAACTTCTGATTTATCTTCAGACATTTTTCTTAGAATCTTAATAATTTCTTCAGATTGTAGGCGTTGCTTCAAAGACATTGCCGAGAAAAGAAGCTCGTACATCTTTCGACCTGATCTAGAATTCACGGGAGAAAGAAAGAAGACTCATTGTGAGTGATGAAAATCCTGTTTGGACAATGTATATGCGAGCGTAAAGCGATTTGTGCTATTACCCAAACTTTTGAGCTATTGAGTCCTGAAACTCTGAATGGATAAAAAATAAACACAATCATAACTAGCTTGGGGTAACTCGGATTCTTCAGCTTCTTGACGTCATTTCAAAGACATTGTCGTGTAATAAACGTCACATATGTATCTCACATGTTTTGATAGTGTAAATGTAAAAAAGTAGATTATTAAAGTTAACATAAGTATACCCTTGATACAATGTAAAGAAGCAAATAAATACATTGTTATTTGATATTTGTAACAACCTCTAAGTTATAAAAACTTAATGAAGCAAAATTAGATTCCGTGGCTGTTCGAGGTAAATTACCTTTTTTCAGTCCAAGTACTAGCAATTAGTCACATATATTTTCCCAGTGGCATTGCCATCAAATATAATTAAAAGTCAGATAACATTATGACTATCAAGGCATAAAGAACAAAAATACAGCTCTTGAAAAAATAAAAGGAGCCAGAATGGCTCATTCGGCTGTTCTAGTGTTAATTATTAAAAATAATTTTGCTATCTACAATGTTACTGTCATTATCAATATGAATACATATATATATATATATATATATATATATATATATATATATATATATATATATATATATATATATATATATATATATATATATATATATATATATATATATATATAAATGGATGTTTGTATATTTCTTTGTTTGTCTGTCCGAGATTAACAGACTTCGACATTATCGACCTGGGTGCTATTTAAGTGGTAATAAGTCTGCGTGGCCCATTTTTGGGTTTCCGGTCATGAAAGAGGACCAACGGTAACTCATCTCTCCGTGCACCTGGATAATGGTCAGCGTGTCTACTACAATGAACACAACGTACAAGATAGGTTACAAACTCCTTGAAGGACCACGCTGAAACTATTCTTCAGGATTGGTGGTTTTCTTATAAAATAAGTTCAATGATTTTCACAAGCGTTGAATTTCAACGGGTACCTTCCGCTTTCCACTAGGTTTCGATTTCATTATAAACCATCATCTATGTATCATTATTCGGTTTTCGATATTTTATCTTTTTGATTTAAATTTAAAAGCGATTTCATTATATTTTCATATGGCTATTTTATCGTGCAATTAGGGACGAATATAGTTCTGATCGAAGCCACCAATAATTTAAATGTCTACAATAGGTAGCCTTGTTTATGTCTGCTCTATTTTAGTTTGTTATTTTTTATATCTGCATTGGACTCTAATATTAGTACCTATGTGTACTTTTCGTCTGTAATTTTTGTAATTATTTTTGCGCCTTTTGTATGTTTTCATGACTAAAATATTCACAAATGGTCCCCGTGACTTATGAGTGCAGTTTCTATCCCTAGTGATAAGAGTGATAAATACAAAAAGCAGAAGAGAATCAGAAAACCTGGGGAAGATATTTAGAGATTCCCTTGTATTTCCTGGCATTTGAGAAAACATTTGTGAATGGTAGCTAGCCAGCACAATAATGGTTCCTTAAAAGAACCTGGAGCTCCTTCAAATTTCTTTCCCACAAACAACGAAAATGGCAGAATGTCAAACTGTTAACGTAATCTGTTATTATTTTTCCAGATGCAACATTTTTTCAATATTTTTATTTATAATACAGTCCTTTAAATTGATTAAAACCTAAAGCACGTATGTTACGCAGTTATCAAATTATTAGCATTCTTGGTGTTGCTATTATTTTTAGGCACAAAAAATGTGACTTTTTTCAATCAAAGCGCCGTCAAAATATTAAAATATGATATCTATATTCCCATACCAATGGTGGAACGTCAAAATAAAAAAATATATGACATTCAGCGTATTTTATTGTAATGGGTCTTGTAATCACATTATTGAGATATAGCATCTCAATTTCCGGTGTCTCGACTCTTTGCGTGGACAGTAGCCGTAACGATGCCGTTTTGCATTAGAAGTCTCCTTCTTGAACGTTACTTAACAGTCGATGGGTTATTGTTACGAAGCAAAGTTACAACATGGAATACCGGCTTAACAATATCCTAGGGAATACTTTTTATTTATTTTTAGGTGGTAATATTTTTTTTTGGGACAACATTCTTCAATTCATAATATTCATTCGGCTACATACAAGTTCGCAAAATCGGTTCTCTTAGCTTTCGGCAATACCAACTAAGGGTATTTTACAATTGGGGGGAAAACTTTATTTAATTTTTATTTATTTATTGTTAAATCTTATTTGAAATAGAGAATTTATTTACTGAATGTATTTTCGTAAACTACACGTAAATTCCATGTATGCTCTAGGGTTTCGGAGCTATCCTCTTAAAATAGTATTTTAATTTTCCAACAGGTGATTAATTTTTAATCTACAATTCCCAACAGGTGATTAATTTTTAAACCAAGCAACAAGTTTTAAAAGGAAATAAGTGTAAATGGGACTTATTAAAATTACATCTACTCCTTGTGGATGGGTGTAATTTTTTAACCGTAAATTGTTGTGCAATTTCCAATACAGTTCCCTTTAATTCTCTGGTGACAAGCATGCTGACGAAGAAAGTTATTAGTCTTTCGGTTTCATTGTTGAAATTTTATTGAAGTTCTTTTAGAGTGCCAGTGACTGAAGGAGGTCATTTTGTACGTAAATACATGCTGGTAGTTGGTAGAATTTTCCAATTGTGGCATCTACCTGTGAAATCTTCACATTCTTTAATGTACTCACTCATTCATTAGTGGACTTTTAATGTTGTCATTTATTGTATCAAATCATTAATTAAAACGTTTTAGACTGGCCGCCCCTACGATCGGCCGTATGCCCACATAGCACACGCCTTGGGCTGGCACTTTGAAAGGATCAACTTAAAATATATATAGTGACATAGAGTTAACTGCATGGCAGTTAGATTTGAGGTTATTGTATGGCTTTTTCGGAGTTACTCCCTGCAACAGACGATTGTAGTGGCTTGTACGGTTCCAAGTATATGTAAAAAAACAACCATGCGTTAGGATTTAATGAAGGTAGTTGGAGCGAGGTTTTCCCTAGTCATAATAAAGATCATACTTTAATTTTAAAAATTAAAGCAACTGTAAAAAGCATTAAGTTAATAATGCAACATTAATGACGCAAAAAACTTTGTCTTAAATCGCTGAAATTCTCAGTAATTAACTAAATGTACATATCAAAGTTGTTAACTTGATTTATTTCTTTCACGCTGTACGCTGAAAAAAAAACAACAGCCAAATATTTTTTTTCGATCCTGTAAAAAATTACTGCCGTGAGTAATTCATTTACTTTTAAAACTTCTTGAGAGAGCATAAAAAATACACGGTGAATGCATTGAATGACTAGATGTATGCATTAATAATTCCTCATTTTTTAAGTGAGGAATTCTCCGGAGTGCATACCCGTGTACCATTTCCCATGGAAAATTGCTGGCATTTCTTGCCAAATATCTCGATATGTATATTGGTGAGTGGCTTACATTTTGCTATCACTGGGAAGATATGATCTCTTTCTTTATAATCAGACCAAATTCGTCGAGTTCTATGTCTTGTGAAATCTCGCTCAAACTGCCGCAAGTGGATTCAGAAGGCTCAATCCACTGAACCTGAACATTCAAATCAATGATGTATGCCTAGGGATTTTGAATGCATCTTTGTTCTCCTATATCGAAATAACCTGAGAAAAATATAGATACTGTTATCGTTTCGAAATAAATTATCGATACTGAGCGATATCGAATAGAATCTTGGTATGAGCTAGGATAAGGTGAAAAGAATCTCCCAACCTGTCAGATTGCTTTCCACCATAAAATTCATACAAATAATTGTTTACCTTAAATTATTTTAACCACTAAATTCTCTCTACTGGAAAATGAACTGTTTTTAATGTGCTATTTATTTTATCCTTCTGGTGGAAAAATTCCGTTGCGAGTACTCAAAATTTTGAATATTGAGTAACCAATGGAAAAAGATAACTTTATTATCAAAGGCATTTTATACTTTAACTTTGCATTTCAATTACGTTCAGTCAAACTGTGATCTCTTGCCAACATTTTAGTGGAAAATCAGCAGAGTATTTATATAAGTAAAATATTAAATTATTAGTATCGATTCCGAAGTATTTGGTATCAAATCAAAAATATCGATACAGTTATCGTATCAGTAACGTCGGAACATCCATATTTATACCCGAGAAATGGCAAATGTACTCTCACCCTCCATGGAGAAGTGGACGAGAAAGAAGTCAGGATCTGAAGGTATCTGATAAGGCCATTTTAATAATAAAAATTCGTCTTCCCTCGGCTCAGCTGCTGGAGGCAAATTTCTCTCCACACCACGACTGGCCTGCAATAGAAATAGAATTACAAAATTAAGGTGGTTGGGACGGTAATCGTGGGTCATTGAGTCGAGAAAGTAACCAAAGTCGAGAAAGTAACAAAAAAATATTTACTGATTACAGTTAAACTTAATCTCTCAAAAAAGTAACTGATTAAAGTTAATGTTTAAAAAAATTAACTTGTACGCAAAAAGTAAATTATTCAGTTACTTTTAGGAAACTTTAAAAAAATAACTTTAAAGAGCTATTTTTCGAAATTGGGATAAAATAAATACAAACTTAAAAAAAAAGAAAAAAATTATTTTACTTTTACTTAAAATTCATTTAACTTTAGTAGCATTCTCATTTCAAAATGTGTATGGGACATCCGGCCTCTCCTGTATGAAAATAGAATAAAAGATAACTCGAACAGGTCGACATTCCCCAAAAATTAACGAAAAAATTAATTGAAGTTATTTCGTCAAGTCGTTAAAACTTTCGCGGTCCATATTATGACTAATATATATGATTTTTGGGTTGTCCGCGTCTTGCTAGCTGGTTCGAAGGTGGCCGACGTTTCCTCTCCTTTGCCGGAGACATCCTCAGGGCTACTGAGTGACCACTCCGGTTATGCATCTATTTATACGAATTTGGGGAGAGGGGGAGAAGGAGGAGGAGGGGGAGGGAGTTGTGGAACATTCTGGGTTCTTTTATTTCTCGCTAAAACTGGAAGCCAGGAACTGCTGATAGCTTGTCCTTGGTCACGGTTAAAATTGCAGGGGTGTTTCTTTATTTCTAGGGCTTCTCTAACTAGCCTTGTTTTAAAGTGCCGGTCATTGGCAAGGATGATCGGCTTCTCGGTTTCGATTTCATGGCCTTTTGCTGCGTGTTCGGCGACCGCTGATTTATCTTGATGTCCGAGGCGTATTGCAGCCGCATGCTCTCTGACTCTCGTTCTAATTGTCCGTCCAGTCTCCCCCACGTAGACCTTATCACACGCGTTACACTTTAGCAAATATACGCCCTCTGTTTCTAATTTTTCTTTCCCTTTTACATTCCTCATAATATCTCTTATTTGTTTCTTCGGTTTGAATATTGTCTTTATTTTGTATTTCCGTAATATCCGGGATATCTTGTCAGTAGTTCCCTGGATATATGGAAGGTATGCTTTTTTCTGATTTTTTGAGTTTTTCTCCTCCGGTGGTTGGGGCTGAGGTCCTAATTTTTGTGAGATTGTCTTCCTTATCTCATTTTTTCTATATCCATTATTGGCCATGATTTCTGTGAGTTTCTTCAGCTCCTCATCTCTATGGTCTCCATCGCTGAGTGTGATGGAACGATGAATCATAGTTTTTATCACTCCATTAATCTGTGCAGGATGGTGGTGCGATCTCGCATGCAGATATCGGTTTGTGTTGATAGCTTTTCTGTACACCGTATGTCCCAGCGTGCCGTCTCCTCTTCTGTTTACCAGTATGTCTAGGAATGGCAGCTTCCCTTTTTGTTCTTCCTCCATAGTGAATTGTATGCGGAGATCAATATTATTTAGGTACTCGAGAAATTCATCTAATTTCCTACGTCCGTGTTTCCATACCACAAAGGTGTCGTCAACGTAGCGTAACTACATCGATGGTTTGTATGTAGCATTCTCTAATGCGGTGTTTTCAAAGCTTTCCATAAAGATGTTGGCAATGGCTGGAGAAATGGGGGACCCCATTGGAGCGCCTTCCGTTTGTTCATAAAATTCTCCCTTCCACTTGAAATACGTTGAATTGATGCATATTTCTGCCATGTCTGCTATGTTCCCATCGAACTTATCTCGAACTACCTTGATGGCTTCTTCCCTGGGTATTTTGGTGAATAGTGTCACCACGTCGAAGCTAACTAAAATGTCCTCGGTCTCCAATTTTAATCCTTGGATGCGGCTAAGGAAATGATGTGAGTTTTTGACGTATGAGCTTGCCTTTTCGACCTCTGGTTGGAGAATGGCGGCCACGTATTTGGCTAAACTATATGTTGGCGAGTCAATCGCGCTTATAATGGGTCTTAATGGAACTCCCTCCTTATGAATTTTAGGTAGACCATAAATACACGGAGTCTTCGGATCTTGGGGCGTAATGCGTCTTCGTGTTTGTTGGTCAAGGATACTCTTCTTGATGATCTCTGTCGTTTTCCGTTTGATTCTTCCTATGGGATCCTTGCTCAGCTTGTTGTATGGGCCGTCTTCTAATAATTTCTTTATTTTACTGTCGTATGTTTTCGTATCCAGGATAACCGTCGCTTTTCCTTTATCGGCAGGCAAGATTAATATATCATGGTTCTTCCGCAACATTTCTAGAGCTTCCTTCTCCTTTTTATTAATATTGGATTGTAGTGGTCGTTGGTTCCTCTGGCGTAGAACTCTTGCGGTATCTTGTCTTATTTCTTCCGCTTCTTCTTTTCGTAGGTGAGTGATGGCCGCTTCTACGCTGCTGATTATTTCTTCAGGGATGACTTTTGGTGTAACAGCAAAATTTAACCCCTTCTTGAGCACCGACGTGGTCGCTTCGTCCATATTTATTTGTGATAAGTTGACCACTACTTCATGATTTTCTTCTTTTATGACGTCTATTTGCTGGGCTTTCAATCGTTGGAATTTCTTCGTTTGCGTCTCCTTTAGTTTTTCACCAACGGCCTCGTAATGAAGCCAAGTCATCTGATCTAGTTTATCGAAAGCGGCGATAGTAGGGATATCCATGGAACTACTGACAAGATATCCCGGATATTACGGAAATACAAAATAAAGACAATATTCAAACCGAAGAAACAAATACGAGACATTATGAGGAATGTAAAAGGGAAAGAAAAATTAGAAACAGAGGGCGTATATTTGCTAAAGTGTAACACGTGTGATAGGGTCTACGTGGGGGAGACTGGACGGACAATTAGAACGAGAGTCAGAGAGCATGCGGCTGCAATACGCCTCGGACATCAAGATAAATCAGCGGTCGCCGAACACGCAGCAAAAGGCCATGAAATCGAAACCGAGAAGCCGATCATCCTTGCCAAAGACCGGCACTTTAAAACAAGGCTAGTTAGAGAAGCCCTAGAAATAAAGAAACACCCCTGCAATTTTAACCGTGACCAAGGACAAGCTATCAGCAGTTCCTGGCTTCCAGTTTTAGCGAGAAATAAAAGAACCCAGAATGTTCCACAACTCCCTCCCCCCCTCCTCCTCCTTCCCCCCCTCTCCCCAAATTCGTATAAATAGATGCATAACCGGAGTGGTCACTCAGTAGCCCTGAGGATGTCTCCGGCAAAGGAGAGGAAACGTCGGCCACCTTCGAACCAGCTAGCAAGACGCGGACAACCCAAAAAACATATATAAGTCTTAATTGAAGTTATTTTTGTATCAATTTGTATAATTTTAACGATTAAAAGTAAAAATTTAATTCTTTTAAAAATAACGGCTTTGTTAAATAGTTAACTTTCTTTTCAACGATTCATTTTCGCCGTTAATTTTTAAAATCGTTAATCCCAACTATGTTGAGTGCAAATTTTTATAACTTATTAAGTAAGTTGAAAAATAATTCTTCGACCACATTTCACTTTAGTGCGTCTGTTTATGTATGAGTTCCACCATGTAATGTAATAGCAGTAATGTCAATGATACATGAATTATATATTTTATTTTGTTTTCCTTCATTGAATCATGTTATGACTTGAGTTTTCGGCGGATTTATCGTAATTTAGACGAAATTGTATTAAAATATGTTGTTTTCGAAACTTTGACTCGGCGTGACACCTTTATATTTGTTATAAAAAATGTTAGTAATGATAAATGTATTATTTCGCGCAAAGAAGAAAATCTGTCCATATGTATTCTAATTATTACGAAATATATCTCGTGCGACATAAGGGCTCGTGTTAAATAATTATTGAATTGTCAAGAACCCAAATCGGTAGAAAGAAATGTTTTTCACTTTTTTCTGTAGACATCACTAATGGTAACACGTAAGGGTCTGACACACATTACTCCAGTCTATTCGTTATAAATGTCACTCACCCAGTTGCTAGCGGTTAGGCGCAAACTGTCAGCGCGACATGTACTTTTTAATTGAATATCTGGCAGATTTAAGGTCGCTTGAGCGAGGTAGTTCTCTTGTCATAAAGGAGACCATATTTAAAAGTTATTTTTTTATTTCAGCAACTGTAAGAAGTATGAAATAAATATTGTAATGTTAATGGCGGAACGATACAGTTATATATGACCAAAATTCTCTGTAATTAAATAAATAAAGCTTCTTAAGCCTCTAACATGACTCATTTTTTCCCGCCGTACGGCTGAAAACCCTTCAAAACAGCAGGTTTTTTTGTGATTCTGTAAAAATTGCTGTTAATGAGCAATATATTATTTTGTATAAATAGTTGAGGAAACATGCAATCTACACACCGTTAGTTTTTTTTACGAAATCTAATTGCTAGAAGTTCCCAATTTTTTTAAATATATTCTCCCTCTAGAGCGAACAGCCATAATCTATCCCATGTAAAACAGTTTATATATTTAATGCAAATTTCTCGAGAAGTAGTTCGGCAAGGGGTTAATATTTTGATATCATTGGAAATATGAGAATTTTTTCTTTAAAATGAGGCCAAATTCATCAAATTCTAGGTGAAACGATTTTTCGCTCAAACTACCTTAATTAGGAAATTATCTATTTATTTCTCAGGGGAAACTTAAAAAGGTAATTTCATAATCAATGCTGCATCCTGAAAAATTCTGGCACCAGCTTGCAGCATAATAATGCTCCCCAGTCCTTTTCTTGGCGTTTCCGTAGTAGGTATTCTTGCTCGACCATCTTCCTCGTTTTTTTTTACGGTCGCGATGGCGACGTTTCGTGTGGTCCCGGGCGTGTTTAAAATAGACGCTGATAAACATTTTACAACGAACGGAAAAATTACTGCACTTTTTCACGAAATAAAATATTTTTTACTAAAGCATAAAATATTTTTCTTTTTCACGCACACTTATTTTTCCAATAGAGTACTTGTGTAAGTGAGGTATTTTGTTGAAATTTATTATAGCGAGTAGTGTTTGGTTTCGAAATGCCACGTACGAAATACCAAGGTATAATTACAACTAAATAATTTAATAAATAGCTTTTAATATGCATTGTTTTAGCATCGAAATTGCCTAGGTCTAAACGCCCAACCATTGGTTCTTCGTAGTGTGACGTCATCTCCCATATTAGCAGAAGCGAAATAGCCTAGCTGTGAGTTGAGAGTGAAATAGTATTTATTTGCCTTTTCGAAGTTATTTTGATATTTGCTAATTAATAGCTAAAGTTTCGTCCGCACGCTAAGACTACGCAGTCACACAATCTCCAAATCAACAAATGGTCGACTATGGGAGATGACGTCAGACCCTACAAAGCATGGCGGACCAGTGTTTCGGCGCAATAATAATTTATTACATTTTATTAGCTAATAAAAAATTAACGAAAAGCCTCTCGAGCGTCAGAATGAAAATTTAGTGGCTGAAGTATCGATAGATTTTTTAGATGTCACTTCCCAAAAGTGTGCAAATACTCTATTGAGGGCCTGAGACTCAAAGTAATACAAGTGACATCAACACTAAAAACGATATGAGTCCATATCGTAAAACAGTTCTTATAAGTTATAAGTTTATAAGTTCTTAGTTGATACCGTGGGTCGGGTAGCGTCAGGTAGCTACAGGAAAAGAAATACAAGTGTACGAACGTATGGCGCTGCGATCTAGCCACCACTTTCTTACCGGAGTAAAGTGATACAGGTGACACTGGACGATGTTTGTCCCTTATATTACTTTGACTCTCAGGCCCTCAATTGTGCCTGAAACAATTGGTGCTAGTATTAATCCATACGAGATATCGCAATTTCGTCAGACCCTTGGTAACATGTATGCATAGTTTCACGCAAATCTGCACAAATTCACAAATGACTTTAATGTAATTTTATTTATATTCTGGCTCCCTATATAGAACATGTTCTCTCTTTGATACAACAACAAAACCATACCGATGAGGTCATCTCGGGAGTGGGACCGTGATAGGAATCCCATAGTGGACGTTTCGACGAGCTACTCGCTCATCTTCCTCTGGGCGAAACTGACGTCCTCAGGACAAAACTCGTTGAAACGTCGGCTATGGAAAGTCTGACCTGGCACCACATACGAGAATACTTCACCCATACTTCACTGGGGTAGTCGTCGGTCGCTCATCACTCAAGTTTGGCCATGAACATATATTTTAAAAATGTTTGCACATTTTTTTGCAAATCCTTTGCACAGAAAGGATTTAACAATACTTCATGGACGTCTTTGACTTATTGTATTTAGTATACCATGAGAAGGACTCTATATGTTATAGTATTACGGTCGAAGATTTTGCATTGTGATTGGTTATTATTTATTTTCGGTCTAAGAAATCAATATTTTATGAAGTATTTTCTACCTTCCGATCAGAAACTATCAAGCCTTGATGTAGTTAACCTTGCTTACGTTTACAAAAATCCATGCAATCCTCCCAACGTATCTTCTATAAGAAATTAATTACAGAATCTAATCTAAACTATAAAGCCTTGATCTAGTTAACCTTCCTTACGTTTACAAAAATCCATGCAATCCTCCCAATGTATCTTCTGTAAGAAATTAATTACAGAATCGAATCTTTGTCATGCACCACTTTGCTTCTGACTATCTGAAATAGTGGGACCTTTATTTTGCACTTCAAGAGCAAAAGGAAATCGATTCAAATGAATTATACCATGCAGATTATTGAAGAAGATTTGTGTCTTCATACCACTCGCCGTGTTGGACACCAACACGTTGGGCTATTATTGCATCAGCTTTACAAAGATGTGACGAATTATGAGTACTGATGAAATGGAAGTTATGTCGGAGATTCAGAGAATCTCTAATGAACTCTTTAAGGCCGTTTTACAGGATGAAAGATTTTGTACAAGGAAATGTACGTGAGATTGTACGTTTGGTTCAACGAAATTAGAACGGGTTCTATTTTCCGTTCAGGCATTGAGACATTCTAATAAGCGTTCATACAATTTGCCGCTTTACACGATACATTTTACCTCATGCAAGAGTTCACGGAAGAGTTTGTACAAACAAATGTACCGTGCGAAACGGCCTTTATAGCAGTGATGGCAAGACTATAAAGGTTTTCTGTATTTGTGAATTAATATTAGCTTTTGAATCATTATTTGTTTAAAAAACTGAAAATTTTGCCTGAGCGGGGAGAACACTTTCAAGATGATTTGATTAAGGAAGATTATTTGATGAAGATGAACACCTTAGAGGAGATGTGGAGAAAATAAGTGCGATGAAATAAGTGTGTATTCTCAATAAATTTTCATCGTAATGACGAAGGAAGACAATTCATTCCTCAGGACATACCCGCGAATATTTGCCTAAATATTTCCGCAACACATTAGGGCTATCACAAGTTCCATTTCGATTTCTCCTTCTCTCACGTGGTTTATGAGAAAGAAAACTTACGAAAGAATGAAGGTAGGACTAAAAAGTGCCGACAATTTGCCTGCGTATAATAAAGTAACTGCACTGTGACTATTCACGTATCTTTAATTATTCCGTAAATTAAAATTATGCACTTTAAAACATTATGGAAGTTATATTTAAACCTTAAGCATCAGCTATCTATATCCGAATCCCATAGGCTTTGTGTGAGTTCAGACTTGGTAATGTCACGAAAAGAAGTATGGAAAGAGCTGATACCATTATCCACGAAACGAAAGTTATTGTGCATTCTAATTGTACCTACCCACGCTTCACTAACCCCGGGATATCTTCAACGAATTATTTATTTGGCTTTCTAATTACATTCCCGGAACTCTAATTATCTATATCACCCTTCGACTAATAGAATGTACTTTTCTATTCGAATAAAACTTATCTTGGCAGCTATATTAATCATTTTTATTACAAATATAGTAGATATATACACATTATCAGTCTGCCGAGCGCAGAAATTGGTATTTGCGTTAGTTGTGTTAGTCATCAGACGATGAAAATATTGACGCTTTGACGCCATACTGGGAAGTAATGGCAGTGGTGATGGGATAAGACCAGCTATACGATCGGTGATATGAAATCACTCCGTTTTGAGTGAATAACATTACCTCGTCGGCTTACCGAAAGGCGGTGATGGGTGATGTAATGTCGCTCATCACCGGTAATACGAGTAACTGAATACGACCCCAGGATATTATGAAGTACTAATGTCGGTTCATTTAAATAATAAAAAAGGAAAAAAATTATAACCTTAGTTGACTTATTCTGAGTATAATCGTAAATTGAAGACATATATTTTATAATCACTCATAATAATCCAAAGATAATGCATTTTTTGTTCATTATTTATGTGAACCAACAATTTTTTATAATATCCTGGTTTAATTAACTTTTGTAACATTTTAGCCCTAAGGAAGTAAAAAAAACTTTGAAAGTGACAGCTTTTGTAGCTTTTTTATAATACTGACCAATACTCCATGGTACAGCTATCATATTATTATGAGAGTTTATCTTCCTTATTCTTGGTAACATCGTTCCTATGGACTAGGTAGTTCTCGTGGACAGCAAATATTTTTCATTAATGGTATTTTCCATCGTAAGTTATCGTTGCTTTTTATCACTCACCTCAAACATAAATACTTTGGGCTTCCCAACCAAAGTAGGACTGTTCTCTTCCGTGAAAGGCTTCCAGACGTCATCAACGAAATACGAACAATCTTTGGCAAACAATTCTCCGCCATCGCCTCCTTTTGTCAATACAGCCACGAAAAGACAATCGGCATTCACTTGGTCTTCTGCTGCCACTGAACATGGGTATAGAACGGAATACATTCTGCAGCGTATTTTTTTACAAAATGTCCCCACCCGGCACAATTAGTATTCAATACGTTTTTCGAAAGGGTTACATAAAATATTCAATACGTATTACGTGCAGAGATTTGGGTGTGGAGGAGGATGGAGAAGGTGCTATGGACGGAAAGGAAGACAAAGGAATTGCTTGACATGTTTGGTGGGGAGAGAAAACTTCTGGATGAAGGGGGAGACAGGGTAGTTGGCTGGAAGTGGTAATGAAGGGCAGTGGTTTGCTGATGGTGGTAATAGAGGGAAGGATGTTGGGCATGCGGGGAAGGGGAAGAAAGAGATTAGATTTTATGGACGGGATGAAGAAGAGTAGAACGTTCGCGCGGAGATGAAGAGAGAAATACTTGAGATAATTAGGGCCCTGCATGTGTAATTATCTGGAGTATTTTCTCTGACTTTCAATAAATCCTGCCTTTAACAGGTAGACTTTAATGTAAATGTATGTGTAGATTGGATACTGGTATACATCCTCCATTTAATGAAGGTGAAATACTCCATAGGATGTATTCAGTACACATTGGGATATCTACAATCAGATACATAAGACTGATGAAGAAGAAGATATATAGATTTACAACTGTGTCCATGAATTTTCATATTTGCATGTTTACATTCTCTAGTTTATATCCTTGTATGTTAAAAACCTTACGTTGAGGTCAGTAACGAAGCCAGGACTTTATTGGGGGTTCCCAAGTTAAGCGCGTAAAGTGTAGAGGTACCTTCAGGAGGGTAGGGGGTCAAATGTTTTGAAAAATTAGGCAAAAATGTGTTTAGGTAATTTATTGTAGTTTCGACAGCAGCTTTTCTCCGAATATATTTAAAAATTTGTAGCTATTAAAGTTCCTGAAAGAATAAAAACCCAGTTTTTTCGGTTCAAAAATTAAAACAAAAATATTTATTAATTAGTTGTTCAAACTGAAGAAGTAATGAATTTTACATAAATTTCCAAAAATACTTTTTTTCTCCTTTCGAGAATTTCAAAATTTCAGGGGACCCCATGGGCCTCCCACCCTAAGTCACTGATTGAGGTGTACCTATATAAAAAGGTTTTCATCATCAAGTTGAGTTTTGAGTAAGTTGAATACCAAATGATGAGAAATATATAGAACGTTTTCCGTCCGAAGGAGATGTTGGTTTAAGTATGAAATCTAAAAATGAGGTAACTGGTAAGACCTCTTGAGTAAAAAATATTACATTGAGGTAAGACCACTGAGTAACGGTCGGAGAGGAGAATCGATGTGTGTACCTACATTCTTGCAGCTTCTCCATTATTCCAGCCTTGGTGAGATCCTTGAAGTATCTCACTTCAAAGTACAGTAGACTCATCAACTTCCTGAGGGCGTCGCTGTCCTTATCCGCTCCCTCCCGCGGTGTTATGCGCTGATCATCGAAGGTCTCGTTATTGAAGATGATGGCGACTCCCCGTCGCCAGTGCGTCATGTTGTACACGCCCCAGATATCCGGGCCGGAGGTCAAAGGTGGAGCCTTCAAAGGCGGAGCTTCGTAGGTAGTTGCCCTGGTCTTCACCACCTTCGAAGGACGGCTAGGGAAGGAAAAGGATTGTGTTGATGTGCGGGCTACACTGATTATGAATAGGGTTAGGGTTACCATATTCTTGTATCCCGAAACCGGGACTAACCTTGTTTGAAGGAAATAATACCGGGACGAAAATCAGGATGCTGTTAATAACAGTAAAATTAATGGTGTATAGTAGGAAGGTCTTAAGATATAGGGGGGGGGATTTTTATTCGTCGTATCTTCGGGGGGACCCCTTTAAAGCTGCTAATTGGCAAGAAAAAGAGAATGGTAAAGTTTCAGCTCAACTTGATAACGTTAACCCGTGCCTCATTGAGTTTGAAGTTTAGAAAATCTGTGATTTTTTAGCAAAAAATCAAAGTTTTTCTTCCATTAAATGAAAACATTTCGTTCTATTAAGCTTATTATTGTTTAAATTCATTGAAATTTTCGTTGCCGTGGAGTTTAACTTACCACTTCATCGCAAAAATTTATACATTTAGTGGTTTTTAGCATGTCAGGTCGTCAACCATATCCTCAAAATTGCCCATTGTGGAAAATGGCAACAACATTTATTTTATTACTTTTTGACAATTTATTCGAAGACTTGGTGCTTTCCTGGCGCACGATATGAATAAATTCTTCGCGGGTTTCCCACCAGGTGAGATGTTCAGCCAAAGCCGACATTTCAATGGCTAACTCTGTCATCGTCCTCAGGACGTTGAGTAAGGACGATGCAGAAGCAGTTAGCCATTGAAATGTCGGCTTTGGCTGAACATCTCACCTGGTGGGAAACCCGTGAAGAATTCATTCACAATTTTTTATTCCTTTGTAGTATTTGCTTTAAAAGAATAAACAATTAAAGGACTGCTTTGCATTTAAATTCATAATGTTTTGTGAATGCATAAATATTTTCTCGAATTATAGTTGATAGGAATCTAGTTTAAACCCTCAAGGAGATGAGCCCTCGATTTGTATCGCAGTTGAAGCACATTAAAAATGAATAAATGAAAAGCCGTTATTTTTACGTCTGCTAATTCCGTAATTGTTAAGGGCCCAAAGTTCAATGTTAATTTTTTCGAAATACAAAAAAGACAATTTCTTTGCAAAACTTTCAATTATTAGGTTTTTGGGCACAAGAAACACGATGGAAGAACTTTCGAGGTCGAAATTGCAACCGTGACTCCTGAATGGACACAGTCAAGGTCATAGGGGTGACAAAAAGTGAATCGCCGCTACAAACCTGTCGAATCATATGTTTAAAAATGTGCCAAGATCGATGGTAAGGTCTTCAGATCCCTCTTGTCATCCATTGGCCTTCAAGAGTCACTCAGAGGTCACCGGGGGGGGGGATGAATCGGGGCTACAATCGTATCGAATCATAGGATTAAAAAGGTTCCAAGGTCGCTGGTCAGGTCTTCAGATCCGTCTTGTCATCCCCTGACCTTCAAGGGTCACTTTGGTGTCACAGGGGTGACAAAAGGTTAATCGGGGTTACAAGCATATCGAATCATAGGTTTATAAAAGTCACATCGTCGATGGTAAGGTCTTCAGATCCATCTTGTCATTCCTTGACCTTCAATGGTCATTAAGAGGTCACAGGGGTGACAAAAAGTGGATATAAGGAACATCACAGTATTGCACCATTTCTCGGAATAAATTTAAAATTGCTGTGGATCACAATGTACGCCAACGAGGAACTCGGCCAATGTATCCCACAACACAGCTCGCTTGTAGTTGTCACGTGACCGTGTGACGTATTCACTCGGCTCGTCCATTGCCGTGGTAATTAGGAAGCCAGGGTGGCGTAATGGACTGCTCAACTTCCAAAAATATTTATATAGGTACTTCTATATTTTCTTTTCATTTGCATATTTCGTCGCTCATAGTGTTTGCGATAATGGGAGAGGCCCATCTAAATAATCTTATTAACAGCAATAAAAGATCATTTTATTGAATGTAAATAACAGATTGATCATTTTGAAGTTGGCAACGATGGTTTGCGATCATGTGTCACCCGATTGTCAAAGACGAAAGCCCCCTCCCCCCCCCAGTGTGAATCTAGTCCGTAGAATATGATCCCTTACAGTGAAAGGGTCTTCTGTGAGACTGCCACAAAGTTTCATTGCCACTGTTAATCTCACCGAACACATACCTGTCTGGCTTACTGTCGGAAACCTCCATCGGCTCCACCTTTTGAGGTTTTGACGTCGTAGGCGGAGGTTTTGCGACCTCTGACACATCAGGAGGTTCGACTTGCATCGCTGCTGGCTCCTCCGATGTGGTTGTGGCTGCATGTTTGGGGTTCCTTTTGTAAATTAAAAAACACATTCACTAAGGTAGTTTGAGCGAGATATTAAATCAATAAAAGTCGATTGATATAGTCTCATTGTAAAGAAAAGGATCTCGTACATCCATTGATAATAAAATATCATACACTTACCATCATACGTTTCGAGATATTTTTAAAAATACCGGCCATATTCCATGGGGAATGTTACGTGCATGCACGCCAGAGAGACTTTTTTTAGCGAGGAATTTCTTACGCATATACCTCGTCGGAAATTTAAGTGTGTAGTTTAAATGCTTTCTCGACTGTTTCTAAAAATAAATCAATTACTCACGGCAGTAATGTTTACAGAATCGCAAAATAATCTTCGTTTTCAATGTATTGCGTGTAAAAAAATGAGCCAGGTTAAATTCTTCTGTATGTAAATTTAGTTAATTACTGAAAAATCCAGTAACTTAGAAAACTGTTTTCGTCATTAATGTTATGATAATTACTTCATGGATTTTACCGTTGCATAAATTCAGAAATAAAATACTAACATTGTCTCTATTCAATCCATTGAATTCAATCGAAGACCAGGGAAAAATCTCAGTAAAAATAGCTTAATAAATTTTGCAAATAACACACAAATGGTCAAAATCGTGTTAACGTTGGATTTTTTTCTCAACGAAAAAAAGCAAATAAGGATAGAGGGCGTGTTGAGAAGTAAGGTTATATTTTAAGGCAGTTATTGCACAATTTGAAGTAGCATCTGTTTTCGCAATACGAGAAAGTTGGCTCGGAATTAGAGCAAGGGCTATTTTACCATGCCTCGTTTATGCAGTTTAGCTATTCACCGCTTTACACGACGAACTTTGCAATCCACACCCATGCGTACATCGGATTGTGCAATATAGTGCTCGTGTAAAACGGCCTTTAGAGGGCGATGAAGGTGAGAATGCAGAACAGACGCAGAAAAGGGAGGGAGATAATTGGAATTTGAGATGTCATAAATATGGGTAGAAGTTGTAATGTTTTGTGATGTTTTTGTAAATGATGGAATGTATTTACTGGTTTATTTGGCATATGATCCAAAAGAAACACAAGTGGCTGTTACATTGGATTTTTAAGCAACAAACAATGTGTAAAGGTTGTATTCACATTGACAAGTTTATTGCGCAAGTGACTTCCAGCGAGCGACTTTCTATATTCATTGCGGGTGTACAAAATGGCTCTGCAATTCCGCTTTCAGAGCTTTCAAATGCTCCGGCAAGACGTTTGCAAAAGCATATAGTTGCCAGAGTAAACAGCAACCAATCTGGCTCTGCACTAGCTTGTGAAAAATGTTTCGTCAGAGTTAAAACCTTCGTAAGCTCTTGAAGAAGAAACTTGCGGAAGTAACTTGCAAGTGTTTGTAACTTGGTAAACTCAGTGTAAAAGAGTTCTTGGGTAACCAATAGAAAGTTTTCATATGCTTACGTACTCGGCAATTGTGGTTCTTACGGCTTCAACAAGAAGGCCTGCACGTTTTTCCACCATTGCATCTTCACCACTGTGGGAATCTTTTGAGTCGAGTTTTTTAGAATCCATTTTCCTGCGAATAGAAAGAGAAATAACTTCTCATTCAAGGTGTTTAAGACCGGAGATCGGAACACTCTTAAGCCCACTCCAACGACGGAATGAATGGAACAATATGTGCATGAGAAAATGTTGGTAATTCCGTAGATTCAATGCAATTTCCGTGACACAATGGTCACGAAAGAAGTTTTTGTCATTATTAAACAAATTAGTACTCTCACAAAAGATATGTTTTTGACAATACAATATATAAATAAAAGTACAATTTCCATGCACGATATGTTTTTATACTGGAAATGGACGCAGAAATAATGCCCCGTTGCCACTACTTACGTAGGTACCACCGTAACAACACTACATTAATTCCCACTGCATTGCCGTTATATAGCTGTTAACTTGTGCTGACCTCTCCTGGAATTTCACTAAACAAGTGAAAACCAAGCGGTTAAATTCAAAGTAAATTAGAATTCCGCAATCCGCATCCATGATACCTTTTGCAATATTCGGAATCTTTTTAAAAACAAATGACACTCTTACCTCTATATTAAACAGAAAAACATTATTCTCTCCTCCATTTTGTATTAATTTTCTGATATCGTGCTTCATATTTCCGGTTCACCCCCCTAGAGCTCTTTATTAGAGAAGTACGGATGACATTTTTCCTTGGCCTATGCCGAAAACCGAGGTGATTGGGGAAGAAATATGGCATTAAAAAATTGTAGTATTATATGAAACATAAAAATTGTTGGTATTGCATGGCTCAAAATTGCTCAAATGCTTGACAATATTTTTTCCCGTAGAATCATGTTTACTTCCTATCTTTCTCATTTGCTGGGTAGGTCAGTTTTTGTTTTGCACGATGTCGTTGTCCGTAGGTACATGCCTTCAAAAATCTAAAGATTTACATCCCCCGCAACACCTGCACCAACCGATGTAGGGTTCTCAGCGCTTGGGAGTACCTACGTATTACAACTCTACGGACGTTCATTCCTGCGGCGATTTTGGCCTAGGGTACCTTGGTCGGCACAGCTATTGGCGCTGGCACGGCTGTGGAAACGGGTACATATTTACTAAAAATGAGCACAAAAATGACAATCCCGGTTGCGATTTTCGCCTTTTATTCTCCTCGGCGCTATCCAGCGCAAATCAGCAATGCTCCCAATTTCTCCGTTTTCAAAACAACTGTTGGGACCGAGGTAAAGGCATTGCACCCACACCTGTGGAACAAAAATCAGCCAGAATCGATGTGGGAATGCACGTACGTAGAGCAGCAACACGATAAAGAAACCCTTTGATGAGTCTCAAATTTCTCTCAGATTTTTATACATCAATTTCAATAATAAGGAAAAATGAATGCATCAATGTGCTTGCTAAACCTCTCAATGCTGATTAAAAATTTTGAAATTTGCAGCTCTCTCTCTCAAGGAAAAGTTCGTTTGATGCCGATGGCTGGTCGTAGTAGCAGTTGGTTGATTCTTACATTTTACCTCTCTCACGATGGGATTCAATTCAATTCAAAAGTGTTTTATTCCAATATTTTCACGATACAGGAAACAAGAAGGGCAACGTAAAATAACAAATATAACCAAATAAGGAATAATAACGCAAATGTGGACCCTGGCGTAGGCTTTCGCCTCTTCAGGGCAGGAATAATCTCTCTTGAATAGTGTCACTGGAAAATGTGCGGCGATGGTTTTGACCTGGCATTTACCCTAAGGACGACGGTAAACTCGCAAAACCCGTCGTCAGGTCATAACAAGTAAAGATAACAATAACTAGTAATAAATAAATTCAAAAATAAAGAAAAATAATAACTGTGATAGACTCTGAAAGTTCAGAAGATGGTATAAATATATAATCTGTAAGATAGTTCTGATATTGTCTTTGGCTTTGGTTATTCACTGGGTATTTGGGTATTCACTGGGTTAACACTGGGGAGTTCTTTGGGATTGGGTCTCAATGGGAGCTTTCAGTTTATTTTAAGCAGGACGCTACACACTTTGAAATACTATCAAGCAGTTGCTTTCTTTTAACTTCAGACCTTGCGTATTAGGCAGTACACTTCAAAACTGATTTTACCCGCTTCCACAACTGATTCAGGTACCGGCGTAACCGACTGAAACTCATTCCAACAAGTTTCGCATCAGAGGTTCTTAATCTCACGTAGTGACACGCAACTGTCTTATGCAATCCGCCTTATATTGGATCGTATTTGCAGCGGGAATTCAATGTTTTTATGCAAATGAATGGATGACATAGTTTACACGAACCGCGAATATTTCCCTTAATAAGTGAGGGAAAGCAATGGAATTTTCTAAGTGATTAGGCTATGTAATTATATTTGGGAATAAGTTTGGATTTTTGGTCTAAAATGTTTGGTTCGACTCCAAATAAATTGTCAAATTATCCCTGACTCCAAACTTCGCACTCGGGCACACGGGAAACATAGGACCAATGAACCACAAATATTTCCCTTAATATTAAAGGCAAAGCAATGAGATGTTGTGGGTTAATAAGCAATTTCGTGGTACTAGGGGATGAGGGTAGACATTTGGCCTGAAGTCTTCTGTTTGACTCCAATTTCCGCTCTCGTGTACATCGCAAACATTGGCAGAGTGAACCAGGAATTCAAAGTTTGTATACAAATAAATGGATGGCATTTGTTAAATGGAATACGAAAGTTAACCAATCACTAATTTCTTCTTTTCAGTTCAGCAAAAGAAGTAAATAATCTAATAATCTTCGATGAGTTGGCAAAATAACGGAGCACCACACAAAACATTTTCGTGTGATTTTGCTTCGTCACTGAAGGAACAACGAACGACAATGATCAATTAGGTCGAGAACGAACCAGTATGCTTCGTCATTATGGTTCAGTGTATAATATCATCGTGTCACGACCTGGGTAGAAGATCATTACTTCCAACGCACACTATTTGCTACTCTCTCCAGGAATTGCAGCGAAAAAGTAAAAAGCAAGCAGTCAATTTCAAACTAAATAAAAACTCCCGCATCCATGACACATTTTGCAGTATTCGAAATGGTTTAGAAGTTAATGACTCTCTTCTCTTTGCTAAGCAAACTTGCGTTATGCCCTTCTCCATTTTGTGCTCCTTTTCTGACTATCGCTTTCATATTTCCAGTTCCCCACGCCAGCGCCAACGCCAGCGCCAACCGCTGTAGAGAGACGTGTCGCCGCCGAAAACAGATATGGCAGTTAGAAATTGACACGAGACGTTACTGCTATTGCAAGAAACTATATAAATGCACAAAGGTGTATTTAAGAATTAAAGAAATCCACCAAAATGTGTAGGTTTTAGAATTAAATATTTCCTAGGGGTGTCTGTGTCCTTGCTTCACTGGAGAAAATAGTTTTTTAATTATTCCGGTAGTACGCTAATTACCCTGAATGTGAAGGACGATTCGTCCGTCGAAACGTTGGTACTTTTTGCCAATTTAACCCTGAGGAAATTCCGAGAAGAATTTACGCCATGAATTCGCCGGGAAAGCTTTAAATCTATGACTGTCATTCTTCTAATTTTGTCCGGGCTACATATCACTAATTTAAAATTGACAGAGTGCTTCTTCAGGGCAGTCGCTATGATCTAGAGTGGTTAGCATTTCTGGTAACGATTATGACAAATGCGGAAGAATGAACAAAGTTCCCAGCCCTGAAGTGACGGTGAGAGCTTTTGCATTCTTGGATAGCTGAGAGATTGAACGTACTGATCGGTTCTGCTATCTTAGGGAGGACTATCACTGCTGATTTCGGAGATCTGAGGAAGATACCAGTAATCGAGCGAGGCCAAAAGTGCGTTTGTGATGTTTGCACACTTTTAAGCCTTGTCTAGGGTGTGGCTTGGTAACACCAAAAATCCGAGCTCGACCTGCACGTGTGCTATAACTCTTGAGCCCATGAACAGATTTGTGTGAAAATTTGCATGCGTATGCTTATTAGTGATATCTATAGATAAAGGTGAAATAATACATTTAGCGATTTGTTTTCTTTGGCATTTCTAAGTTATTTTTACATGTAGCTTATTGAAACTTTTTTTTTGTTCTCCGACGATTCTGGTGGTCCTTATGCCTTTGACTTCTCGAAAAGCAATTAGCTTGTTTTCAGGTGTTTCAGGGGCCGAACCACCAGTACTTGACTAACACCCATGCCCTGGGCAATAGAAAAACCGACCCAGGCGGGACTCGAACTCGCGACCCTCGGATAAGCAGGCGAGGACTTTACCCCGCCGCCACCAGGGCGGCAAACATAACATATATTTCGTTATAACTCGATTATGTGTGTTAGATTTTCTTCTAAACGCGAAATTATACATGGCATACTAATGGTTGCTAACAAATATTTGAGTGTCACGCCGAATCCTATATTCGAAAAAAAATCATTTTGGTATCCTCTAAATTCAGCATTTGAGAAGATTATATTGTTCATTTCTTGTTGTTCACAAGACTATCCTTCCATTAAATTCTGACAAAAGGAACTATATTTATTGTATGAAGCCATTGTAGTTCGTGTTATTATTTTATTAATTAAAGATATAAAAAATTTGTTTCTTCGTACAAATTCTTATTGGTAAATAATTATTATCTATGCTAAAACAAGCTGATTTGCAACAAAAATCAATCACGTTTTTTCTACGAATCTTTGACTTGGCGTGACACATTGATATTTGTTAGCAACCTTTATAAAAAATGAAATGTACTATTTCGCGTTTAGAAAGAAATATGAACATATGAAATCGAATTATTGCAAAATATATCTCGTATGCTGACGTGTGGCTACGTGTTAAAAAAGTACTCAATAGCCAAAAAACAAATCGGTAAAATGTATTTTTACACTTTTATCCATAGATGTCACTCATAAGAACACGTATGCAAAGTTTAATGAAAATCTGCACATAGACAAAAATCGCTCCCACCACCTTAAACGGTTCGGATTACCTGTGGTGGTAATGATCAGTGTGTTGGTTAGTTAACGGGCTTCCCATCGCGATAGCCTGGGTTCCAATCCCGGAAGTGGCAGAGATTTTTCAGTAGAATCCCGATCCCTGCTTGAGAGCTGCGTGTAGAACGCTTCAAGTGTGGAACTCCATGGCGAAATAACATAATATGTAATATAATGGAATGAAAAACCCTAGGGATCAGGTTGGTGAGGTGAAAATGGTCAATAATGTTAATTCGGTGATAACAAATGGTCGTGGCCATAGTGGTCATTAGTGGTCACTAAGACTAAATGGCCATGGCCATTCACGGCCACTTATCACCGCTCAAGCAACATGGCCATTGGATCCTTGAATGGCCACATGGCCATTAAAGGATCCAATGGCCGTAAGTGGCTATCTAATAGCCATTTTCACAAGGGCAGACTTGAAGGTCCTAATCAGAGCGGTTGGGCGCATCAATGTAACTCGCAAACATGCATCTTAATACAACGGCGGCACCATCCTCGTTAAATACTTACCAATGACTAGTTAGAGATACATGTCTTGAGATATGGACACTGAGGAAGTTTTGACGTTATAAAAATCAATGCGTAAGTCCGCATCGGAAATAATTACGTGGTGCAGGAACGCGTGAATTAATTAACATGAGAAAAATACACCTTGTTCAGTAAATTTACTCAAGCCATCGCGCCAGAGTACTTACCTTTTTCGGGTGGACCTGGTGACAAGCTGATCGGCAACTTTCCGTTTAGAACCTTGCAATTATCTCCTCTCAACGGGAACTAAATCTCCCAGACCTGCTTTGGCCCTATCTTCGTTGCCATTGGTGACGGTAGATAAGCAGCTCAGAGTCAACAGAACACGGAAATCCTGATAAACTCAAAGAGGCTTTCGGCCCGAAAAGAAAGTCACTGAGCGCGTGAGACGCAGCACTAAAAAAAAGCACCGTTCCCAAAATCGACCCATCTTTGAGTGATCATATTATTTGCTTGAACTAGAGTCCCTTCGAGGAATAACCTGAAAATCTTTTCTTTTTGGTAAACATTGTTACCATAATATCACATTTTTTGTAACCAGCATCAAGTTTTAAACCTGGTTTATTTTGTTCATGTTCATGTTCATGATATATTGTACATACGCACGCAACGGTACTCTGTTGGTGAAAAACGTCCAGCCATTGGCTACTTGCTGCGTGACGTCAAAATTCAAACCGTTCCAGACTTAAGTAAACATCATCCATTCCTTCTTCATATTAGTTCTTCGGAGTTACTGATGCAAAATGAGAAATTATCTCGTTCACAATGGAAAGAGGGCAATGAATACTTATTCCTAGAATATCCCGATGGTTGGGGTATTAGCAATTTAGTATTTGTCAGCGGAATTAAGAATTTGCTTATATTGTGGATGTATATATTACATGTTACATGTTTACTCTTGCTTCACCTCAAGAGAAACCAATTTGGACTGGCTGCCCTCTTTCAATTATCTACTTGCATCAGAGACATACATTGAGAATACCTGAGCTTGGAAACAGTTTAATAAACTCTATATTCTACCTTACTGCAAAAATTCAAATGAAGGTTTGGTCTAACATAAGTGTTTTTTCGTGTTGTCGATTATGCGGAAGAAACATTTTTGAAAATGAAAATACCATTATAAGGTTCACAACGATGTTTCATTGATCTTATGTCATTTACATGGTAAGATATTAGGAATATTTCAAATTGTAGACATTCATTCTCTCTGGCATCATTTTAAGCTGTAATAACATGGATTTATGACGCATTTTCAGGTACAGAAATACTGTGTGGAACGGTAAACCTTCTGAAATGTTAAAATTAATGTGAAAAGTAAACCTGAAGTACTATATGCTAATTGCTTGGTTATTTTTCAATCAAGTAATACCGTAGACTTATTGGCATATTTTTATGGTAACTTGTTCAGTTATATAACAACAGCAAAAAATTCACAGGGTTTGAAATGATTGCGCCCGTCTTACAGCAACAAATCATTCATTGGTCTTCTTTTTTACCATCCGCAGTAAAATCGATCTTTCTCAACTTTACTCAGAATTTTTTTCTCTTGTGCAAAGTGTATAGCCATTCATTATGGCTAATAAACTATCGAAGACGATAGATTTCCGAGCCGACCTACATATCAACTGTTAAAACCAGTACCCAAATATGCATCATATCATCGATTAACTTCCGAATCCTTGGTTAATTAATTATGCATGATTAAGGGTGTATCAATTTACCATTCCAATTCGAATAAGTGCAAAGTACTCAAGCACACTTATTCAAAGAGGAGCTTTTGATTCTTTTGAACAATCTGGAAAAGCCTTCATTTTATTTATAGTGGAAGAAGTTTCAATTTTTTATATGTGACGGAAGATATTTAATATTCAGTTGAATAGAGAGAGAAAAGGAATTAATTATTTATGCTGTGATGATATGGCTGAACCTAAATGAACTCCCCGTTCACACATTGCTTGTAATTCACTAATAAGTATTAATGACTCATTCAATGTAGTACTATTAGATTGTGTAATGGAAAGCCTACTGGTAAGTTGTTACTAGAGGAGGCAATGGAAAATCAAAGTCATTTGCGCCATTATGGGTGATGGGGAAGTAAGGAATCAGTAGTTCACTTTAAGTTAGAAAACATTGGGGTGGAAGGAAACCTGGCGTCAACCAAACCTACTCCAAACCAAAGACGCCGATAGAGCAACAGTTTAACGTCTCATCCGACGAGTGTTTAGAGATGGAATGAATTCAGCTTTCTGAATCAATTATCGTAACACATGTAGTGATCTCCACAGCATAACAAAGTAGGGATCTCCTTTCCCTTCCTCCTCTAAAAATATACCCACCACAACCAACAGGTGGATACAGTTAACAGGTGGGTACAGTTGAAAATGTTAACTGTTTGGTAAAGTCAGTGGCTTCTTTTTAGACTCTGAATTGTGTAATAAATTTATTAATTTTTACTTTAAAAATGACACGCATATAAGAAAGGAGTGTGCTCTGTTGGTTTTACCATGTCAAGAGAATGAAAAGCAGTGGAATAGCGAACCAGATATAGGGTTATATATAATTGAGTGAAAGGTGTAAGAGGGAGGTGTAACCACGAAATTCATAGGTGAATGAGGAGGAAGAGACTCTAAAGAGGAGGAATATTAGGAGTCTTAAGAATAGAAGAGTTTATAAGGAATAATGCATGAGTGTAAGAGAAGCGAAAATGGTTAGCAAAGATTGGGCATAATGGGGAATTGCAAAAAGGGAACCAGTTTCCTAGGGATAACGGCTGTAACTAAATTCTTTGACTTTGCCTATCCCGAAAGGGATTAGCGTGATGGGTATGTATGTATGCAAAAATGAGCCCATACTTTTTTCAAAAAAACTTATCAATCAATTGGTGGGACAATTTATCATCGAGGTTATCATTACTATACCAATCAGAGACAGCAAGAATTTGAGATGTGGATGTGGAGGAGAATGGAGAAGGTCCTGTGGGCGGAAAGCAAGACGAACGAGGAAGTGCTCTACATGGTGGGTGAGGAGAAAAAACTTTTAGAGGAGATAAGGATTAGGCAGAGTTGGTGGTTTGAACGGGTAATGAAAGACGATGGGATGCTGAAGGCTGTGATAGAGGGGGAGGACGTTGGGTGACCGGGAAAGAGGAAGAAAAGGGACAGGTTTTATGGAAGGGAGAAAGAGAGGCAGAAAGTATGTCAAGCTGAATAAAGAAATATTTCACTTCCTAGCACGAAGTAGATGAGCAGATGGCAGAACTTCTGTATCCATTCAAACATACGTCATTTGGAAAACTACCACTAGTAAACTGGTCAACCATTAATTATGAAGTTAACGATGATGCTTGAACAAGAAATTGAACGGAATCAATTAATCACCATGATGATTTAAACGAAATTTAGAAACAGAGTTTTAATGTCAGTTAAAATAAGTTCTTCCCATCATTACACTGAAGTCGAGTCAAAATAGACCAATTTGGTGAGCGTGGATGAGAACACTGGCATCTGCTTCTTCCGGTGCAGATCTTGCCGCATCGGCGCGCAAGACCTCCTGTTAAAGGCGACTTTCTTCAGCGTCAGAGTCATGATGGTCAGGAGGTCCTTTCGACGGCCGTGCTCCTTCATCACCTTGCAGAAGTCCTGCACGAACCAAGAGCCCTCATCTGGGTTCCTCCAGGAGTAGAATCCTAGTGGAGAGAAGAGCGCGGTAGAAGATTAAAAATTTACTTCCATACCCAACTTTGAGGAATTTCGTCATTTTTGGCCTGGTGACGAAAAGAATGCTCGCTTAACATATACCACACACTGTTTCAGGTTTACTAATCGAATTTTAGGGCTAACAGCGTAATTTTCAAGGCGGTTATACAGATGTTTCACAAAACCGTGTACATGTACTACCTCAGCTCAGAATTGAAAAATTAAGAACGGCTTTTTATCTCTATTACCTTAACCTTTCTATTACTTTCTGGATAAGATTTGAAATTGGAGGCCATTAGAATATTGTCCAACCGCGATTACTGTTATATATAACCGTTTAAACTAAGACCTTAATCCTTTAAACAAAATACAGAAAATCCATGTCGGGTTGTACTGCCATTACTAATAGCCAATCGATATCATTTTTTTCAGGCACCAATGAAATATTTTAACCCGTGAATCACTTGCCAGAATGACGAATACGTTTGTGGTCGTAGCTGTAACTGAGCCAGTAAATGGATTTTGGTGTGGATCACAAATATTTCTTTTTTTTAATTAGGGGGAATATGAACGAATAAGTAAATCTTGCCATTTTCACTGAAAACGACTGTATGTTATTATATTTCTCTATGTCCTCAAGACCTAAAACCATAGCATCTTCTTATTTCACTTTAACCCAAATAATGACAAAAAGGCAACCTGTTGTGGTTTCGGTGAAGTTTTACAAATCTTACTTTATTCAATCACCGTGAATTTATATCACGAATGAAACCGTGAAAAAATGCTTTGGAAAACAAATCAACAGCTAAATTGTTCTTACCTTCGAGTGTGGAGTGAGCAAAAAGGAAGTCTGCCCTTGTTGGTATGGAAATAGCAACCTCCGCCGGCATTGAATCAGTTTCGTCAGCCAACCAGACTGGATTCTCCACCGAAGATCCACGGCATGCCTGCAATTAAAATATTCGTTTGCACATGATGATGAACAACCTTCAATATTCAAGCTATAATCCTAGAATAATTTCCGAGAACAATGAGATCTGCCTATCCACATGTTATATGGAGTTGCCCAAATATCATCAAGACCCAAGCAAGGAAATATTTGATTGATAATTCATTTTATTCAGTACCTTAATTCCTTAGTAGTTAATAAGTAAGTTATTTTCATAAATTGGGGTGTTATTTTAATTTTTTATTTATACTATTGTATGTATTTAATATTTACGTAGGTAATACTATATCTATATATGTGCCTTAAAACTTCTAATCATGTTACGTTGTGATAATGATGGCTTTGGTCAAATTGACCGAACCTATACCGGGGTAATAACTAGTCCTGGAATAAATAAAAATTATTATTATTATGCATTGGTACTGTTGTAACATGCCCCTCCGAGTCCTTGGCAAGCATCAAGTTTCACTACTATCATAATGGCCGGAGACTCGGGAGGGGTTTGCAGTTTTCATAGCCGCGTCCGACTTCCATCGAATAGGTGACTACGCTGCGTTTGGGTCATGCGTACGGAGTAGACGGAGTGACCCAAGGACGACGGCCTCCTGCATGCGTGCTTAAAGTTATTCTGCTTGTGACACGCAGGACGGAATGCACTTGATGTTGTTTAACAGCGAGCTCTTAACTCCACCGAGCACACCTATGATGAGAACAACAAGTTTCAGGAAAAGGATAAATTACTTTGCGCTATTCCATTGGAGAAATACGATTTATTGAGTCGACATGCTTCACTGCGCTGCAGTATCATCAGGACTGAATACATGATAGTTACCCTTCAATATATAGTCACATGGGGAGGGAGGAAGGAACGGTAAGTAGGATGGGGGTGGAGGGAGACGGCGTTGTATGAAACTTGGGTGTGCAGGTGGGAGGGAGAGAGTTGGAGGGTGAGGGAATGGGTGGGGGTTTTGGGCTGAGCGTGGGTCTGAGGAGAGGAGGGGGTGGGGGAGAGGATGACTGACCGAAGGTGATGGGAGGGTTTGTTTGGGATTAACTGCGGGAGGTCGAGGAGTGGGGAATGGAAGAGAAAAACGTGGTCATTAGTTATGCGTTCCTTTCTCCTCACGGCCGATATTTCTCCTCACGGCCGGCCGATCTCCTCACGGCCGATAAAAGTTACACTTAGTGTTCGGGGTACATTTGCTTAAGTTTAAATAGCCGGTCTTGATATTTTTCCCGTTTTCCCCCTCTTTCGTGTCCATGTTCTCTTCAGCGGAAGCTGAAAACTCTATCGAGAACATGGAGTGTGTGAATTGGTTGAGGAGAAATATATCAGGCTTGGTCTTCTACAACTGCCTGGTGGTGGAAAAGGATTAATTCCACCTGATTGAGCATTTATCGCTCTCCACGACGAACTCGATATCTCCAGGGGATGGGGCAGCAGATTTTCGTTGATGCAATGGTGTCGAAGATGGAATCATGACACCCCCAGAGCCACGTGATGCCAAGAATAATACGCTGATCTGACGTAGTGGCTGCAGCCGGAGAGAAGGTTACTCAAGTCTCCTACTGGGCTTGGCACTCCCTGCTAGGCTTGTGCGATGACCGATTTTGGTCATCGATTTTCGATGAAAAAAGTTCATTGAAATGTTTCGATGACGATGGCTGTCATCGATCATCGAATAGAGTGTCCACGATGATCGATGACTATCGATGAATATCGATGATCGGTGAATGTCGATGATCGATGAATGCCGATGATCGATGAATTACGATGATCGATGACTCTCGATGAACTGTGCAGTAGTGATGAGCGATATATCGCTGTGATTGAATCACCGATACTGAAAAGTAGCAATCACAGCCTGTGACTAAATAATCGAAAACACTGTGACTGTGAATTTAGCCGATTTAGCTCAGGCTGCTACCAACTGCACCAGTGTAACCAACGAATACAATGCTACTGCGTATTAACTGTGACTGAACGTGATCGCTACTTCTGTATCGTCTACCACAAACTTGAGGAAAAACATGAATACCAAACATCCCACTGTGGCCCTGCCATCGTCCTCATGGCGCAATAGCTGGGGTGCACTTTATACATACATTTTAGATCTAAGGCGTTCAAGTGAATGGAAAAAAGAAGAAAAATTAGTGATATAAGGATATCGATCATCCTCATCGATGGTTCTCATCGACATCAATGATTCGCATCAACTCATCGACTCATCGGGATCGATGATTCTCATCGACATCGATGATTCGCATCGACTCATCGGCATCGATGATTCCCATCGACATCGATGGTCGATGACATTCATCGTCATCGACTACAGTCATCGCACCGCGATGACTAAAATCATCGTCGATGACTTCGATTAATCGACTCATCGCACAAGCCAACTCCCTGCAGCTCGTGTCCGCAACCTCCGGCATGAATATAAGGCAGTACACGAGCGTGTTTACATCTACATCTACATCTACAAAATACCCTGCAAGCCACCTCAGGGGTGTGTGGCAGGGGGTGAGTAATCACCAACATAAATCACACTATATCCTAAAGTTAGTGTAACTACGACTAATTATGCATCAGCACAAATCGCTAATGCTTGTCACGAGGCGAAGCCTCACAAGCATGCAACACTACACTACAGATGTCATCAAAATGGAGAGTGACCTCAATATACATGCATTCTACAACTACACAGATGGACAGGGACTCAAGACCCATGTAGAAAACATGCTAGGAGTGCTGTTAGTATGTACTAGGTAACAGTAAAGGATTCAAGTATTAGGAGTACTACAACTACTAAGAGCTACACTACCTAACGACAAACCTAGATAAAAGTCTCATGGCAGCTATTATGGTCCCTTATCGTTCGTGGGAAAAATGACATCTTAAATCTATCCGTTCTGCAGTCTAGTTCCCTAATTTTACTCTCATGATCTGATCTACCGTAGTATGTCGGATTTCGTAAAATATTGTCAACGTCGTCAGAGAATAGACCGGTTTGGAACTTACATAATAGATTTAGTCTAAATTTTAATCGACGGTCTGAAAGCTTTTCCCATCCCAGTTGCTGCAAAAGGTCAGTAACACTAACAAGATTATCATAACGGCCTTTAACATATCTTGCCGATCTTCGCTGCACGCGTTCTAACTCAGTTTCCAAGCCTATCTCATAAGGATCCCAAATACTGGCGGCATATTCTAAGTGGGGTCTAACGAGGGAGAAGTAGCTGATTTCCCTAACTTTATCGTCACACTTGCCAAGTACTCTTTTAACAAATCCCAATTTACGATTAGCTTGACCGGTAATTTCTCTAATATGTTTACTCCACGATAGATCATTAGCCAGTTTAACTCCGAGGTACTTAACCGATTCTACGGTGTCTAGTTTTATGTTGTTTATGCAATAGCTGTTACAAGGAGCGTTTTTCCGTTTCTAAAAATTCACAACAACGCATTTTTTCAGGTTTAATTCTAGCTGCCACGCATCGCACCACTCTTGTATTGCCTCGAGGTCCTTAGTTAGCGCTTCCTTGTCATTAAAGCTACGAATTTCTCTATAAATCACTGCGTCGTCGGCAAATAATCTAAGCTTACTGTCAACTTTGTCACCGATGTCGTTTATGTACAAAAGGAACAGAAGCGGGCCTATGACACTTCCCTGTGGAACACCCAATGTGACTTTTACTTCATTAGAGATAGCGCCATCTAATACAACCCTTTGCACGCGATTACTTAAGAATTCTCTAATCCAGGAAACTACGTCGTCGTCTAAACCGTAGGATTTTAATTTCATGAGTAGCTTAATGTGGGAAACTTTATCAAATGCCTTTTTAAAGTCAAGAAAAATTGCATCAACAGGAGCGTTATGTTCACCCGAGACTAAAATATCGTGAGCAAAAAGTGCTAATGGGCCAGTTGCAGGATTTTTTTTAATTTTAGTATATGAAAATATAATTCAAATTATGTACAAAAAAATTATTCCCGGGTTTTTGTGATGTATTTTCACTGAGAAAATGATTTTCAAAAATTGAATTTTCGCAAGAGATTTCAAACGGGTCATTTCTCCCTCCAACCGGAAGTGACGTAACACCACTCGAAAGCGATTTCGGTGTGTCAACTGTGGCAGTGATTGTGAGCAACTTGTTTTATATCGACGTTAACAGCGAATATTTTACGTCCCTGGCTGATATGGCGCAATCCAAAAAGTCATATAGATATTGTTTCGTTCCACGCTGTAAAAATACCACTGTTAAAAACCCGGATAAACTATTTTTTAATGGTCCTAAAGATCCGATACTACGCAAGAAATGGTGTACGGCGGCAAGAAGGGAACAAATGTTAGGCCTTAAAACAACCTTTGCTTGTTGTCAAGACCATTTCTCGGTAATTATACATTTTCAAATCATTACTATATCATGTATTACACAACAAATATTGCTCAGTTTCAATGAAATATGCCCAGAAGGGTGAAGATGTAGTTTCTGATTCCTATCATATGCTCACTGCGTTTAAATTCAAATGTTCTCTATTTACGCTGATTAATTTGCCCCTTAGCTTGACGAAGATGTGGAGAATATCATGGGTTATAAGATGGGCATGGTGTCCAAACTTTTTTTGAAAAGAGGGGTAATACCACACATTTTCGCCTGCCAAGAGGAAAATAGAAGTAGGCATTCTAGGCCTGCTTGTCGAGTAGCCTCATCGAAAAGACAGAGGAAGAGTTTAGTGGCCGAAATCATTAGTGAGAACATAACAGAAGTGGAATCATATGTTTTGGCCATAGTGATCGATTTGAACTCTTGAAAAGTGGATAGCCATCTGTATTAAAAATATATGAAAAATTGTTATGGTCATCCAAAAACTCACCAGGCTCTTTCAGTTCTTGGTAGAGAATGCCATCCCAAATATCCTCAATTGCAGATGGATTGTGCTTGGCTTTGTGTCGATAGTTCAACTGATTCTCCCCTTGAGTTTCAAGTATGTTTTTAATTTGTTACCCAACTGGCAAAGTCAAAAAGAAGTCTAGGTCCATCACTGAACATTCTTTTGAACATCTCACTGCAGAGGGAAACAATATTCAAAACAGAGAGCGATACATCACCGGAAATACATTTTCTTCCCAAAACTTAAAAGATTTAGAAATTAAGTGGTGGCAAAGAGCTTCATCATATTCCACTTCTACTATGTCCACTTCACAACTCTCTTCAAAATCTGGTCTTGCAACACAAAAATAACCCTTCATCATGCCAGTCATTAGCATTTGTAATTGCATTTGTGCTAAATGCTTTTTAGCAGGAATATTCTTTCCACCACAGGTCATAAAGTACTTCGAAAAGTTGTTCATATTTATTGGACACTTGAATTCATATATATGATCACTGTCTACCCCATCAGGTGATGCTCCCAAGATGGGGTAGTCACTTCTTAGAAAAAGCCCACATTTGGAAATTTTCTCACACAATTTTTTCTCAACAACATGTTGAACTGCTCCTTCCAATTTCTTGCCTCGAGCAATGGCTGCATTTTCATCCATTTTGTATGCACCCAAAATAGTCTCCACAAGCACTCCTTCTTTGGTGAGGCAGTGAGCTGCTTCGTGGAATTTTGAGGCAGTTATACGGCCATACCTCAGTGAATGCCATGTTCCTGAAGTACCCTGCTCCATGGTTTCTTTCTCTACTGCCATCAAATCCTCACCAGCCATATTCATGCCACAGTACTGGATAAAATCATGTGCTGTTAGTGAATGACTACTGTAATGGAACCCTACCAAAAGTGTGTGAAGTGAGAGGTCATTATTTTGGCTAGAAATTGATCTCACTAACTGGCAATTTGGATGGCTAGATTTCAAACTGTCCACCACAGAGTGAAAAAATTGCTGCCTTTCTTCTTCAGGAATACAGTCATGTTGCCGAGGCTTGCCCATCTCTTCTGCAGTTATTATCTTCTTCGTGGTTCCAATAGAAGATAATTTGGATTTTTTCCAATAGCAGACCGCAGATGTACAAGAAGGCTCCTCACTACGCCGATGCAGCCAAAATAAAAAGGCTACAGCATGCTTATAACCTCCTGCAAATCGAAAAAAAGTATAAACTCATTACACCTTATGATGCAGAAGTTTTGCATATTCTTTCCAAATTTCAAACCTATAATTTCAATACATAATGCAGCATTCGAAAATAATTAATACGTACCCGCTGAAGCTGCGCAATCCTCGCATTTCACTTCCAAAACGCTGCTTTCACCTTCATTAATCACTGCAGTTACTCTGTAGCAGGAGCTCCGAACTCGATGCTCGGGAGTAACTTTCGCCTTCACCGTGCACATATGTCTTTCCCTTTTAACCTGTACGTATCCAAGGGCATTGTCCCCGTAAGATTCTCTGCCAGCTCTTTAAAATACGAATAGAACATCGACGTATTATGAAGAATATAATGGAAACGTAATCCAGGGGATTATGCAATCAAAGTTATAACCTCTATTGCTGGAGAAATCATGTGGGTACTTCATTATAAAATTACCAGAACTATAGCCACGCATATAACTTAAATAACGAAATATTGAAAATTATTATTTAAACGGGAGAATCTCCGATTTTCAATTATTACATGAATGACGCAGATGCATTACATAGGTATAATATACATAAGTTACCTCGCCGCTTTCATTCCCCGAATTTCAGCTCCTAGAAAATGAGTATTTTTACTCATATAGTCGGCCACCATAACGGCATCTACAGCCGGAAGGTTGTCAGATTGCCCTTTGGAGTAGCCATTAATCATTATTTACCAATATAAGTAAAATTCTCGAGCCACAAAAGGAATTATACTACGAACCACCAAGCAAGACAGCACTTCCCAAGGGACGCAGACGACACTTGTGATGCTTTCAAGTGGTTCTACGTCACGCGGGCTGAGAGCCAATCAAAAGTCTTTATTCATTTTCAGAAACTTTAATGCAAATGTTTTAATGTTTACGCTGATTTTTCGGTATTTTCATTCTTATTTTCAAATTCTGCAGTCAAAAATTAGTGGAATCACATTAATTTTAATACTTTTCAAATTTTTTGCAACTACCCCATTGAGTTTCGCAAGATCTTCCCTTTCTGAATCCGTGTTTTGTTTTTGTTAACAAGTTTTCTATATCGAGGTGTCTCATAACTGAACTAACAATTATATGTTCAAGGACTTTGCAAGAGATAGATGTGAGAGATATCGGTCTGTAGTTCGATGGCTGTTCCTTATCACCGCTTTTGAATATGGGAGTGACATTTGCAATTTTCCAGTCCATGGGTACTTTGTGTTCGTTGATGGATTTACTAAATATATTCTGCGAGTAGGGTGCTATTTCACAAGCTAATTCTCTATACACGCGGGCAGGAATTTCTTCAGGACCTGGGGATTTATTTGGACTTAAAGATTTTAGCAAGTTTTCTATTCCGTGAGTGCAGATGTCGATAGGCGGCATCTTTTGCTGGAAGTTATCATTTAACTTTACGGATGTACTCTGCGTTGACTTGGTGAACACACTTTGAAAATATGAATTTAATAAGTTGGCTTTGTCCGAACTGCTTGTTAATAATTCGCCATTTTCGTTTCGTAGTGGAATAACTGTTGATCTATTGCCTTGAACTTCCCTTACGTATGACCAAAATGCCTTTGGGTTGTCCTGTAATTGTTCTCCTAATGTTTTTCTTTTAAAATCCATGAATGCATTCCGAAAGGCTTCCTTTGTAGTGGCTTTAGACAATTTGTATTTTTCAAATATTAAATTTTGATCACTAGTGGACAAATCTCTACGGAGTTTTTTCATCTTGGCGTGGCATACTCTCTGACGTCTTAACGATTTTCTCACTTCTGCATTGTACCATCTTGGATCGCTGCCCTCTTTTTTTACTCTACTTGGAATGTATCTTCTGATCCCTGAATGTACAATCGAAAGAAAAGCTTTCCAACTACCCTCCGTGTCTAACTTTAAGCTTGATTCCTGGATTTCGGGAAGAGAAGTTTTTAAATGACTCTTAAACGCATTGAAATCGGCTTTTTTTAAATGTAGAATTTTCTTCTTTGTTTAAAACTTTTAATGAAACTCAAGGAGAACTTTGCGGTAACTACTCTATGGTCACTAATGCCCTCAACAGTGTTTACCTTAATTACTTGTTGCGGTATATTTGTTGCCAATAAATCAAGAATGTTGTCCCCTCTGTTAGGCGTCGTAGCTATCTGATGTAGGGCATTTGATGAGAACGTGTGCAGCAGGGAATCGCATATATCTTTGTCTCTTCCTCCTGATATGTAACTGTAGGTCCTCCAATCTATAGAGGGCGTATTGAAATCTCCACCTATGATTAAATTTCTTTCGGTGTTCCTGGATGTGATGTTCTTTATTTGTGCTTCGAGTTCTAAAATTGAGGTGACGTCGGTGTTAGGTGGCCTGTAGTATGCGCACACGAATATTGTTTTTGATTAAGGGCATCTAATAGAGCACCATACAGATTCTATGCTGGTATCTGGGACGGTTTCCGCTCGGCTGACTATGGTTTTCTTTACAGCTATAAATACTCCGCCTCCGGTTCGGTTGGACCTATCTTTTCTGTAAACTTTGAATGATTTAGGAAATATTTCACTATCAGAAATATCGTCCGTCAGCCAACTTTCTGTGCCAATAATGACGTTACACTCCGTGCTATGAATAAGGTGGTGAAATTCTGGAATCTTATTTTTTAAACTACGGCAGTTAACTACTGCAACGACTAATGCTTCATGATTATTGTTTATGCGATTCGGGGTAATTTCAAGATTGCTGTCTTCAATTAAGCTATTCTTGGACGCTATATTCAGAGTATTCTTAGCTAAATTACTAATTGGCAACACATAATTATTGACCCCACTAATTGACCTGCCCTGTATCCTACCGTCTATGTTAAACTCGACGAGTGTGCTCAAGTATCCTGCGCGCTACCTCCTGCGATGCCTCGTACGTATAGTGGACACCCGAGCGATTTATAGGCACCCGACACGAATCCAGCACCGGCCTGAGGTCCAAGAACTCCGCTCCCTCGCTCCCACAGACTTCACTGAGTCTCTGGTTTATGCCTTCCACTCGGCTCCAAACCATCGAACCCCGATCCGTCCTAGGTACCAAGCTGCATATGGTAAGCCTCAAGTTGGTACCAGATTCTCCGCGAATACGGCGGAACTCGGAGTATAGGTCTCTCACAGAGCCTAAAATCCCCTCGGATCCCATAAACACGGCATCATTGGTCCCAACATGGGCAACCACATGCAACTTGGAGCAGTTCGCGCCCCTGACCGCCGACTTCATCGCCTTCGTTACCTGTGGCACCTTTCCTCCCGGTATACACAAGGAGGTGACCCGTGGTTCTCCTCCTTCCCGTCGGGCCTTTCCACGCATCGGGGACACTATACGCCGGACATTGGAGCTACCTATCACTAAAATTCCCTCCCTTCCCTCTCCACTCCCACTCGGCGACCCACCTCCCAGCTCTAGCTCCGATGGCTCAGCCTCCGCCAGCACATCGAACCTATTGCTGACGGGGATTGACTCAGCCTCCGCCCCTGCCAATCCTCGTTTTCGGAGGGTGACCCCGTGGCTACGCCTCGAGACCACTTTCCATGTCCCCGAAGCAACGGAGGGAGACGACACCGGAGGCACGGAAGTCCGAGAAAGGTCCTCCACTCTCCATCCCGCGACAGAGCCTGGGCTTCCCCTGGCCTTGACGCGTTTGGAGCGCTTAGGGCCCTCCTCATTCCTCCGCGACCTTCCAGGACCTTTCACCAGCCGTTCCACCAGAGCACGGAGCTCGTCCACCGTCTTCTCAAGCCCAGCGATCCGGGCCACCAAGGACTCGCGATCGGGTGAGCCCCTGAAGAGGTTAAGAGCAGTCCTAATGGGAGTCATTCTATTCTCAAAAACCCTTTCACGAGTGCAGAAGGCTTTACGACTTTATTCCCTTAAGGGGATGGGCTAATGGGCTGACAGCGGGTGGTAACTGACTTCACTCCTAGAGTGTTGTTGTTGGGGGGGGGGGGGGTTGGAGGACAGATGACGCAAGTGAGCTGTGGAGGGGTTCTATGCACAGGTGTAAGGGGTGAACAATAGAAGCCTGTTTATACCTTGCGTGTGGGGCGGACTAGAGTTTAAAAAGTTTTTAAATTCACAAGGCTCTACTAACGCTAGTTTCTACACGAGTGATTAGTAGTCAGATGGTAGATCTAAGACTGTGTTGATAAAATAATAAGTTACGAGTTGATTAGTAACTTGGAGAGAAAAAACTACCCTTTCTTCGAACTAGGTACGATTCAACCTAAATAAAATATATTGAAGTAGATTAACGCTAGAAAATCTATCGATATTTTAACAGTCTATGTATGTTAGATTTTACTAGATATTAGTGGTCTAACCTAAATGTATATAATTAATTTAATCTATATAAAAATCAAAAGGGTAAAATGGCGTGTAAACTATCTACATATGACAAAAAATAACTATATTAAAATATTAAATAGCGATAAACAGTACTTAGAACTAAAAATGCACTAAGATTATAACAATGGAATATTTAATAAAATATATATAACTAGTCTGCCGCTAAGAATTAGGCTAACTTGAATTAATTAGAGGTTCTTTTAATACCGGAACACCAGGTTTGTAGACTTACGATATGTAAAAAAAATACCAACAATAAAGTACAACAAAGAACCAAAAAAGAACAATAAAAACCACTAAATATAGGATAAATGAAGCGTGAAAATAATGATATATTAAATAGATGCAAATAATATGGCAATGGGATATTAGCGTAGAATTAAGAATCTACTTATCACTTCCTGCAGGCACCTTCGGCTGACGAACACGAGGCAAGGACCGGGATAGTACGGCCGTGAAAGGACACTCACTCACTCAAACACCACTCACTCTTTAACTACTAATACTAGTGAAGACACCACTAATAATATATACTAAACGACTAACTTGTAAATATCTAGTTAGAAGGTATAGAAGACTGCGAATAATATATATGTCACTACACTAAGGTTGCAGCTTCAGGCACCAGGCAGCGGGTGGCCAGAGAGCAGGTAGGCAGACAGCAGGTGTAGGCAGGTATCGAGGCACCGGATTAGGGAGCGCTCGAAAACACGTCCTTACCGTCCGAGGGCTGGAGGAAGAATGATACCATCCCAGCCGTTACGATACCATCCCAGCCGTTATTATTACATAGTTATCATTTCTTCATTTCAATTCTTTGCACCCTTGCGTCCCATTAAGAAAAAACAGTTTATGTCCCAAAAATAAATGTTTCAATGTCTCATCCACAAAGAAATGTATATTTAATTATACTAGCCTAAGATTTATCTGTTCCTTCAAATATCTCTGCTTTTGAATGCGAGATAGAAAACAGAGATATTTGAAGATATTTAATGCGGTATAATTTAGGCTTTATACCAGATCGGACGTCAACCATCGGTAAGATAATGACAAATCTCTCGTTTGTGGATAAATAAATACCGGAATGAAATTGAGGTATCGAATCAGTAGAGGCGAAGCGTCCATTAAGGCTCTAAGCCTATATAAAAGATAGGCAATTTCCATTTTAAGAGGTTGACTTCTATAAGTTTTTTTCCATTCAATTTATATGCTCATGTGTATATGTAGTGAATAATATGACATCAACTTGAAGATAAGCTCTGCGCAATCCTAGAGCTCAACGCGACGTCAGTTGATTCGTGCACGTAAAAATGGGTGTACACTGTCAAGTTCATTGCGCAAGTTAATTGCAGCAAGCGGATTTTGACATAAATTGCAGGTGTAAACGGCTATGCAAGTCCACTTTCAGAACTTTTAAAAGCTTCGGCTGGTCGCTTGCATACGTGTATTGTTGGCAGTGTAAACATCACTTAATTTGGCTCTGCATTAAATCGTGAAAAATATTTCGTCAGAGTAAACTCTTCCGCGAGTTCATGCAGAAGTAACTTGCAAAAGTAACTTGCTAGTGTATTCCCAAATTAATGAATGCCGCGCGATGAGCTGATGAAACAGTTACCTATAACTTTGTTGCAATAACATTGACTTGTGCTGTTATCCTACTCTAATACTTTTCGAGCCAAGCAAAGCCATACGCGGCGTGTACGTGTTGTGGCGTGGACCTGCATATGGCCTTGTTTTTCAGGAGTAAAATGCTGTATAATAGAATGTGGTAACTATTAACAGAAAACTTGAGAAGGTTATTGGCATTAAATTTTTAATTGTTTTCAGTAGAAGACGATTTTATACGGGAGAAAAGGTCGTCTTAGTTTTTCCTATTTTTTAAGTGATGCCGTCAGGCTGTGTGACTTGTACCTTTTTTGTAATTCTCGTCAAATAGTAAACACCTTTCGCCAAATAGTAAACACCATCGCAAGGAATGGCGTTCTCGTGAAATAGTTCCTTATGAAATTCAATTCCAGCAATATGAGTCGATATATTGCCGTTTGATCAGTTTCTAAAAAAAGAAACTTTTGCCAATTATAATTAACATTAGTTGCATACTTACTGATAATTATCAGTAAGTATTCAACCTAGCACTACGCAGAGATGATCGCTTTCAGCCCACTTATTGTTAAGAAACCTAAGCTTCGCTCATGCGAATCAGTAGATGGCAGAGCAAGGTCTTATAGCAATCACGCCCTTTCCTTACTCTCTCAGCTTCCATCAGAAAGTGTCGCTTTCATTGATTGACAGAGGCATTGGGCACAAATTCGTTAGATTTGGGTTCGTAACCCATTCCAGGTAAAATATTCTTTTCACCGTATTTGCTTGTATATCCTCAGCGAGGGACTACCGCTGAAGTTCTTGGAAAGGAATTTTCCGAAGCACTTTGAGTCCTATTTCCGTGATAATATCACCGTTCCTGTCTATAGCCTTTGAACTTATCACCAGTGGATGAAAGGGAAATAAAAGAATCAAAATCACCTCACCTGAATTAGGAATACTTTTGGCTTCCCCGCCAAGGATTGAACTTTGTCCGCCGTGAAGGGCCGCCAAATGTCGTCAACCTTTAGAGGGTTGTCCTTCGCGTGCAGCAAGTCTCCCTTATCACCATGAGTCATGACGGCAACGAAGAGACAATCAGCATCTTGATGATCCTCCATCGATACTATAATAGACAAGAAACTATATACCTACACATGTATTTCTACATCTACGTCATACCCTGCATGCCAACTCAAGGCTGTAGGACGGGGTGATTCCACAGCAGGGAAACATCAAACACACTACCATACCGTCACAAGCCTTTTAAGGTATTTTGATCAAGGCTTTTCTCTAGTCGTAATAATTGATGTGAGGGCTCGAAAAAAACCGAGTGATTGGGAAAAAAAGCTGTTAATTTCGTTTTTACCAGCCTTGAAAATATACGGAAATTTTGATCATCATTTCAAAAAACAACATTTTTCACTTATAAGGTTAGGCATGTTCAATTATAATTACCAATAGTCACATTATAAGCTGCTGATACTAACAGGCATGGATACAGATGATCATACCATAAATATTTATAATGTAAGTCACCAAAATTAAAATCTCAGGGTTATGATCAGCGATATTAATTAGAAGTCGTGAAGCCAATGGTGGCCTGTTCAAATGTGTTTACTCTGTACTATCACTTTTAAAGCGATGTAATTTTTGCCTTTAAAATTACACATGTACTCAATTTACAAATAAATTAACATAAACGATGATAACACTTCTCAAAAGAGGTTGAAATAATGCGTTTACGCAAAAATCATCCTATTTTAATAGCATCCATATTTATTTTCTTAAATATATTAAAAATAACAGACAGTTATTTTTAATATATTTAATAATAACCGGTGGCTAGAGCACTGGCTCCACAATCTGTGGATCTTGGTTTCAAATGTTCAAACCCTGACAGTAATAAAGATTTTTCTGCAGAATCCTAAGCCATACTTCGGTGTTTTGTTGATAGCACTTTAAACACTGCACTCCGTCAGTCAGATGGGATGTTAAACTTTGGAATCCATGCTTACCTTGCCCCCTAAATGTGCCCAACTATTCGAGCAGGCCAATGCCGATGAACAGTTTCCCTCCACCCATCTTCCAATACCCAAACAGACATTTCAATATCTATCTGCCCACCCTTCATTCATTGTGCAAAATTACATCAATTTTATGGTCACCATGTCTATAAATAGTCTTCAATTCTTTGAATAAGTTGTACATTAATGCTAATCCCAAAATCTTACTCAACGATAAATGAAGCTCTTGAACAAAATAACCACTGTACAAAACCAAAATGCTTGGGTTCTCGTCAGTTAAAATATTATAAGCTGATTTCATCTTTCTTGAATTATAATAAATGTTAAATAATTTCCACTATCTATATTTTCTATAACATGTAGATATTATTTAGACATTTATGCAGCCTCCACATCTGGTTCCTCGGTTGTAAGGCATTGGTAAAACAATGGCTAAGGTTCTTTTGATTTAAGGTGAAGTTGATGATACTGAATCCTTTGAAATTCCTCCATCCATCACAGAGCAACAAAGGGTTTAGGAATAGTCTCCTCAAATTCTGAAATCTACTTCTTCCATTGCTCTCTTGCACCCGGCATTAACATACAACTGGCATATAAATGGCGGCTGGGGTGCACACAGGGTAGCTTATCATTCTGCCAATATACCGAGATTATCACTTGATTCTCATGATAACTGCAACACCATTCATAAATGTTATTCAAGTATGTTACCCATAAAATACCTGCTTCGGCCAAAAGGGAAGGTATCGGGGAAGGAGGGACATAGTTCTGTAACTTTCAGAACCGAGTCAAAGAATAGATTTAGTTGCTAACGGATTAGATATTAAAAGTTCTGGAAGCTATCGGTAAAAGTGACTAGAGTATATTTAGAAATAGACTCAACTGTACCGTGGATCTTGAGTTTTAACCTTAAAGCGATTAGCGCGAGAGTTACATATGTATTACCTTCTCAGGATAAAAGAGAGGAGAAGAGATTGAAACTGGCATTAACATGCTATCAAAGAAAAACATCAAGTTAACTTTGTTCATATATCACATCTGACTGGCGGAGCACTATACACGAAGTACTCTCCTCATAGTATAGAGTGAGAATTTGATTGTCTATGAGAATGTTGCCACCTATTAAGTTGAAACCAGCACTCTAGCTTCCATGCCAATTTCATCTCTACTACATTACACGATAATAAAATAATTAAGGGCTTGTTAGTGCTCAAACTGTAAAAAGAACATGCATGTAATTTCCAAGAATGTTTAACATCACATTATTATTGGGGTTATTTACCAGCTAAGGTAGGTTTTAATGCAAGAGAGTTAGAATCTAGTAGTTTTTACAGATGCAGGCCTCTTTCTTCGTAAACAATGTTTTTCTTCATTTCAGCATACCTACCTCTCTTTATTTCATCCATAAAGGCCATTCCTGATCAAGCATTGGTTAGTCAGTCTCCCAAGGGGTTACAGTTAATGGTGAATGCGTTAGAGGTGCAGTCCGAAAGGTATGGGATAAAGATAAACCACATGAAAACGAAAGTGATGAGATTCTCTAGAAGTAAGAAGGTGGGGCTGAATATAAGGGTGGGAGGACAGAGATAGAGCAGCACTTTACTTATCTGGGTAGTATTTTAGAGGATAATGGGTTTAGTTGTTGGGAAATCAGGTGCAGAATTGCCGTGGTTGAAGAAGCATTTTCGGAAAGAAGGGAACTGATGAGGGGGGGTCTTAGAAAAGATGTAAAGAAAAGGTTGGTGAAAACTTTAATATGGAGCGTGGCGCTGTATGGGTCGGAAACTTGGTCATTGCGAAGGGAGGATGTACGTACGTAGAATTGAGTCGCTTGAGATGTGGGTTTGGAGAAGGATGGAGAAGGTTATCTGTATGGCGAGAAAGACGAACGAGGAGGTATTGGATATGGTCGGAGAGGAGAGGAAGCTTGTGGCAGAGGTTCGGAGAAGGCAGAAGAGATGGATGGAGGAGGTTTTGAGAGGAGAGGGCATGTTGAAGAGAGTGATAGAGGGGAGAACACTGGGGATGCGTGGAAGAGGAAGGAAGAGGATAGGAATTCTGAACGAAATAAGAGGAGGTAGAAGATATGAAGAATTTAAGAGGGATCTAATGGCGGGACGTCCTTACGAGGGAAAGCGAGACAATGTCTATGAAATTAGGATGCAGAATGGGGACTGTCCAAGAACCTATTAATCAGCTGGTAGAACACTTGAATGAAAATGAATGAAAAGGCCATTCTTTTTATTCTCTTTCCCTACTTACCCAATATTCTCCCCTACATCATGGCCTTCAGAATCTCTTCGCTTCTCATTGCCTGTCACAACCATCCACTCTGCCCCATCCTATTCTTCTTCAGAAGTTTACTCTCATCTCTCATCATACCAAGCACGTCGTCTGTCTTCCTTTTCGTCCATCGCACTTTCTCCACAGCTAAATCTCACAAACCAGCAGGTTATTCTTGTCCCTTTTTCTCGGAGTTCTCGTTTCTGAACCGTACAACCTCACATACCCTTTGAAGTGTAAACTTCTATAGGCGCACCATGCACAGAAAATTCTTCAGGCGGTAAATCGGATTCTGGGCGACACACTTTTTTCTACGTCACGCATAGCATGCCGAATGTTAATTCATGAGAACGCTTTATTTAACAGAGTTAGATGGCGTAGTGGTTAGAGACTTCGTCCCACGTACCGAAGGTCCCAGGATAAATTCCTAGCGGTGGAGTAGTTTTTTAAATATAGTATATTTATCATAATATCGCCATGGAAGTTTACACTCTTCCCGTGTGGTCTTAAGCACATCAATTTTTCGCTCCAGTTTGTGCCCGCCTACCTTTATGACCAGCCTCGCTTTCATGGTCCTAGAAAATAACTTTTCTTCATTTCGTATTTTCTTTACTGATTTGCTAATGCAATTATCAAAGATGCAATTGTCCCTTGGATGATCTACAAACCAACACCTCGTCATTCGTGAATCTAACTGACTTTATCAGCTGTCCTACTTTTATTTTTCATAAAGATCCTCACAAGCCGCTCTTATCACTTCCTCGGCATGCATTTTAAAAAGCCAAGGAGACACCAGGCAGCCTTGTCTTACCCCGCGACATAAAATTGCCCATCCTGATTCTTCCTTAGTCACCTTCGCCTGTATATATATCGTTCGTCAATGCATTTTTTTCATCAACATTAGCGTCTTCCAAAGAACTCAGTCAAACGCGTGTTTCAAATCCACAAAGCAAGCGATTACTTACCGACTCAACCTGAATTTAGTCAATTACTGCCAAGTAAATTTTTCTTTAATCTATTTTTTGTCTCCTTTTCATATGGCTATACAGAATATCCTACTTGATTCAATCGATGCTAAACGGCCTCTGTTACAACTCCATGCGGGTTAAATACTTCATAAAATACATGATTGAGCCCGTTTGACAACGTTTGGCCATATTATAAAGCAAAACATGCAAACCTTTCTTATGAAACTGTTCACACGTAACTGCCGAAGTGTCTGAACGCGATGGTAAAGTCTTAGCAGCAACTGTGATAACAAAACTTTGTACGTAAACAAATAAAAACTTGAAAATGATGGTATTCTAAAGCCTAGTTTAATATTGTCATCGACTTCAAACGCTAACCGTGAATCGTAGTTAGCGATTATAGTTGACGATCGTAGGACCGCCTGTCGACAGACACTTTCGCCGGCATTCGTCGCCCTGTTACGTTAAGGTGGTTGGATTGATTTTTATTAAGTTTTTAAAATTTATTTTACAAAATTATTTTATTTGCGTGAAACTTTGCATGTGTGTTTTCATCGGTGCTATCTATTTACAAAATTGAAAAAAAAATTGAATTAAAACGATTTGGTTTGTTGGCAATTGAATGCTATTTCCACACGTAGCCATATGGCACATGACATATATTTCGTAATAGTACGATTACACATGAACAAACTTTCTTCTAAACGCAAAATAATATATTTCTTATTATATTATTATTGTTTCTAACAAATATCAAGGTTTCACGCCGAATCCAATATTCGAAAAATCAAACATATTTCAATATAATTTTGTCTAAATATCGAATACCGCGCCGAGAAATTTAATCATAACATGCTTTAAATAAGAAAAAATATAAATATTATTTTTGCATCATTTACATTACTGCCTGTATGGTGAGTTCTACCGCATTAGAATATTAAACTCAATTTAAATGCAATGTTATTATAGTATTTTTCGACTTACTTAAAAGTTATTAAAATGCACACTCAATGACCCGCCTTAACGCACCAGCCACCAGCACCTCAAGTGCACGGCCTCGTATAAATATCCAACGCTGTGATGGTAAACATAAAAACGATATGTATATATTTTCGTAGATTACAATACTTAAAAAGTTCAAATAAAAATAAGTGTAATAATAAGTGCTTACTACTTTGTGGCGGAAATATTTACACTGCTTTGATCAATATGAAAATAGTATGAGACACTTATGTAAAGCCCACCAGCCTTTAACCCGATAAATTCGAGAAGATAAGGCTCACAAACACATGGCCGTATTTAAGGCATGTATTGCGAAAAGGCTTGCGTCAAACGTGAACTGCGAACGTGAAATTTGGGACAAGTTGAGCTATGAAGCTTACGCTTAACGTTATCGGTTGAAACTTTCTCGCGATCGTAAATTCCCTCGTAAACTTTAATGCACTGAGATTTCAGTTGAAATTAAAGGCTTCGTTGATTCCAATCTTAAACCGGTATTAAGCCTTTCATGTTACGGTGCTAACCAATCCTGCGACCTGGTGGCAGGCTCGATAACGCTTCCTCCAATACCATTATAGGTATTTTGTTCTGAGAAGACTCACCATCCCTCAGGGTCTTTTTCAAATCGGCCACGGTGAGATCCTCGTAGTAGCGGACGTCGAAAGACAGCGCTTCCAGCACGTTCTTGAGGGCCCTGCCATCTTTGTCCGCACCCTCTCTCTTCTTCAGGCCGGATTCGTCGAATCTCTCGTGGTTGAAGATCAAGGCGACACCCCGACGCTTGTGCTGCATGTTGTACTTCTCGGACTCCTCATCTTCCGTCGTCGTGCCTGGCTCGGCGGTCGTGGGTTTGGGCGAGATGGGTTCTACCTTGGCATGGCTCTCCGCTGGTGCCTGAGCGGTCGTCACGAGCAACGGTGACCCCGGTGGTGGCTCCCCAACGGGCGAGGCATCTGGGATATCGCTCCGGGAGTACCTTCAAAAGTTGCAGAACACATCCCCGTTAGGCCGGGCGCACATTAAACAGAGGAGAGGGGCTGGCGTGTACTGTGTGATTTCGCGATTAATTGCCGTATACGTGTACGTGGTGCCCAGCCAGGTAGCGATATGCGAAATTTTCTGAACTTATCGATACTGGGATATCAAAAAAACCCAAGTGTTAAGTATCTAGTATGTAGTATAGTATCGAAAGAAACCGTTTAAACTACCCGATTGTGAATTGAATAGAACCATATTTCGAATAAATTGAATCTTTCTTCGTGACTTCATCATTTGAAAGCCTAAAAAATAATGGAAAATGCATCAATTTCGTTCACCAATTTAGAGACAAGGTTGTGTGCCGCAAACAGTACAAACTAAAGCGTAAATGTCTTTATAAGTATTCAAAAAAAGAGATGCATGCTTATATGGTATTAATTACCCTTATCCTTCCTTATCGATGGAGCGAAATTGTAAAGTATGATTCAATTTCAAATAATTCAACAGATTTGTTTTTATTGCTGGAATATTTCGCAGACTTGACACATACACTGCACTGAGCAACTTGGGAATATCTTCTGTTAAAAAAATTCGATGCATTAGTAATTTGGGGAACCATTAGAAAGCAATGGGTAATTGGATATGCAAAAGCATGAATTAAAACACAGAAAAATTCTGTGCTTTGCACAAGGCAACTTCAGTATGAAGGCCGCACCGGGAAACCCACCCGTAATATCACACTTCTCGACATCTCTCTGCGATACCGATAACCGATTCTACCGGAAGAGTATGGATAAGAGTGAAATATCAAATTCTTAGTATCCATACCAAAGTACTAGGTATCAAATGAAAAGTATCACTAACGGTATTGTATCAGTAATATCGGAACATCCCTAGCGGCAGGGGGTGACCTCATTTGCAATGCTTCCTGTATGGCACTTTTAATACTGTGCATATATGTAGTTTCATAATACATTATTAGAAATAGTTTTCGTAGAATTAATAGTTCGGTAGCATACCTATAGCGTAGTGAATGCTGCTGAAATTTTACCTCCTGACAAGTGTTTTCAGGTTTTGCTAATGCATTAATGGTCGTAGTTTCATCGCCTTTATTTGAGTATAGTTTAATGCATGTTGCTGATAACTCACCCCCAATTACACACCCTTGAGGCTTGCAGGGGATTATGTGCATGTACGTAGGACACAAATTAAATAGAGGAGAGGGCAGGAAAGAAACAGGCGAAACTGTGCGATTTGGCGATAGATTGCCAATAAATCTACCTCTACGTGGTGCCCTGCAAGCCACCACAAGTGTCTGAAGCAAGGGCTGACTCCAAAGCAGACATCACTAACCGTCAAACTCACTATCATACAGTCACTAGCTATTTTACTAAATATCGACTTCTTAATGCCGCTTAATGCTACATCATCTTCCGGTTATCATTAACCGGAAGATGATGTAGCATTTTCTGTCAACTTGATGTTCACTGATAGCTCGGGTTTAGTCCATTACGAGTACATCATACTGTCATATCGGTTTGTTCACGTGTGCCTCATATAGTTACTAAATTGCCAGAGTTAGCGCTGCGTATTCTCGGCCGTAAGCAAAGGTTAAGGCTATTCCGACATTAAAATTTGCGTCATAGGCTTGAGCATATTTATCTACACGTGTGCTGTACGTATAAAATGTTGAATTTCTTATAAATTGGGATAACACCAGTTTCAATTGAGAAGAAAATATATTTTCATCTCCTCAAAGAGATTTCAAGGATAAATAGGCAAGTGGGAGCAATGCGGAAGCATGAAGGAGGTATAGGTCCATAAGTTTTTTAATTATTTTAGTTCTTTTTTCCAACGTTTCGCATTTTTTACAAATGCATCTTTAGAGCTCAGAGAAAGTCACTTCTGAATGTATTGTGTAATAAATGTCATTTATTTACTGTAATTTATTGTATTGTATGATTTATTATACAATAAATTCAGAAGAAACCGTCTCTGAGCCCTGAAGAAGCATGTATAAGAATGCGAAATGTTGGTAAAGGGATATAGAATAATTTAAAACTTATCGGACCTATATCTACTGAAATAAAAAAATTATATAATAAGAGGTCACGACGAAGAATCACCTAGATATCCTCATTTAAGCCTCCCTAATATTGACGATAATCGAGAAAAATTGAGTTGGAAACCCTACCGACGCGACGCGACGGGGCCAAGCTAACTCTAAGTAAAATTAAAAATTCCCTGTGTGACGATTCATCTAGCTTCTTTTCATATTCCCACATTCTCTCCTTCCTCTTTTAATGGCCAGTGACCAGTCACACCTGCCCCACGCTTTAGCCGGCTTGCAAAGTAATGCGCAGAAGCGGAACGATCAAAGGATTTCGCCGCATGATTCCGGAAGCACGAATAGCCACTAATCTCTCCTGATAACTTGCTACCTGAGATATGTCCCCGCATAGCTTTCATAAACCCATTGCTTAAGGTGGTTGGATCGATTTTAGTTCATGAATAGATTTGCGTGAAACTTTCCATGCGTATTGTCATTTATGATAGCCTTTGATAAAAGGTTTAAAAATGTATCATACCGAATTGGTTTTTTGGCAAATCAATACAATTTCAACACGTAGTCTTACAGCAGATGACATATATTTCATAATAATTCGATTGCACTTTCTCAGATTTTCTTCTGAAGGTGAAATAATACATTTGTTATCAATATTGCCATATCAATATTGAGTATTTGTTGCTAAAAATATTAAGGTTCCACGCCGAATCCATTATCCAAAAAACATTTAAACATCTTTTAGAGTAAGTTTTTAATACCGCGCCGTCAAATCTAGTCATTAAATGCTCTAATTTAGGAAAAAATTAAAATATAATTCTTGCATCTTTTCTATTACTGTGTAAATGGTGGATTCCACTGCTTGAACAGATGCACTTAGATGAAATGTGGTCCAAGGACATTTGCTCAACTTGTGTAAAATATTGTTAAAATATGCACTCGCAAATACCATTCCAGCCCCCTTAAAGCGCTCAAAATACATCTCCGCAACCTAAACTTGAATTATTTTCTGATTTAAATGAGAAGCTGATTGATACGAATACCTCCTTCGTATGATTGAAAAACACGTCAGTTTTCCAGAAAGATTCACATCTCGCGAGTTTAAGGTAGGTATACACATGTCTCATATATTGCACCACACATTCGAGATATAGGTCAGAAAAGAGTGAAAATAAGAGAAAAATTGACTGCCTAAAGGATATGTTCAAGAATTCTTTCTTCCTGTCCCATTTTCATCACTACAGCAAGGGCAGATCGACTTACTAATTCCACCAAAATACGCCTCGCTAATACTATTCGCTTGCTTTGCTCAATTCCTTTTTCGTATACCCTTCTTTTTATGCATAGTGTCCAAACAAACCCTATCTCGCGGGCTTCAGGATGCTCGCGAAGTTTCATGTAGATATAGATGTCAATATAGATAGCCTTGAGGCTTTGGAGAATTGGAAACAATTTAGACGAAGTAATCTTCTTTCGCGAAAATATCGATGGCGCAGGTAGATATGGTCAGCTCGCAAATTGTATGGCGAGAAAGCATTTTCGAGTTGAAAAATATTCCCAAAATTTTTTTCACTATATACTCTGAGTATTTTAAAAACATGAAGAATGTAGTGCAAAGTTCTCATTATCGTCAAAAACGCTTTAAGTGCTCCATTAAACTGACGTATTTTATACTCGAACCGCTGCGGATAATATCTAACGAAATCGGTAATACAAAAATCGGTTTTATCTCCCCCCATAATCTTTCATTGCGTACATTGATTAAGCGCGACGTTAGCTGACGTATCTTGATGGAATTTTCTAGTATCATAAGAAGAAGAATCATCATGAGTAGCCATCAATCCGAAGATTGATTTGCAGCAGCTCTCAACTCCACTCTCCCCTCTGCCAACCGCTTCATTCCCGCACAATTATTTACTTTGACGTCCTTCACGATTTGTCAGATATATTCCATTCTTAGTCTTCCTTCGTATTTCTTCCCATCCATTTTTCCTTCCTATATTGTTTTCGTTAGGCTTTTGTGTCACAAAATATATCCAAAAAGTTCTTCTTTCCTTCTTCGCATTGTTTTCACTCTACATCTTTTCTCTCTGACACTTATTAGAACTTCTTCGTTAGTTATTCTCTCCGTCCATTTGATCTTCATCATTCTTCAGTATCATCATATCACCATTGCCTCAAATCCCTCTTGCTCCGCAACTGGTATTGTCCACGCTTCACTGCTATGAGCATGCTTCAAATATATATTTTAGTGAAATTTTTCCTTATTTTTAGGCTTGTTATACTAGCTGTCAGCAGACTCTTCTTCTGGTAGGATGCTTTCTTTGGCAATTCTGCTCATAATGCCTATCTTGCTTCTTCCACCGCTGTTGACTCTGCAATCCAGTTAACAAAATTCTTCCATCAGCGCAAGTTTTTTCTGTCCAAGTTTTAAAGTGAACCTTTCTTCCTGATTTCTTCCACAAAAAGAAGAATACTATTTATAATTTTTACAACCAGTTACGGCATTAACGCTTTTGCCGTATTTCGCTAACTTGGTTGCACCTCGAAAAACGTTCGCGGTAGCTGCGTTTTTAAGACTGGATGGATCTCTCTCATCAAAACTGGCCTTGACAAGTGAATGGGTACCAGATGTGCATTTTTTCACCCTCCATTTCGGTGGCAGCAAAACAGGATGGCAGTAGCGCAGAAGATCCTTTTCATTATCTTTAAACTACTTCACCATAATTCTGCCCTAGATAAAGTTACTAAAGTCAGTAAGGTCATTCCCCTCGTGAAATTGCTTAAACAGGTGATGTTAACGCGATCATTGATTCCTCTATTGATATGCTATATTATTTCATTTCTCGGACATTTACTTCGATTTTCAATTTCTGAGCATAAATCTGATACAGCTTCCGCAAGGAGAGCGGGTGAGCTAGTTTGTCCTGTCGGAGCTGGACCGTTGCTTCGATCCTATTGAGTCCAGAAAGCACTATGCAATCGCCACGGTGCTGGACCCACGGTTCAAAAAACTGCACTTGAAGAGACCGATCGCTGTAGCCAATGCCATGAGCACCGTCATCGCTGTGATGGCTGAGATGTTTCATGAGGAGGATCAGGTGAACGTCCTGCAGATGCTTTCACTTGAAATTCGTGATGCAGCACTATCAGATGACGTCTGGAGCTTTCATGACACTGAAGCAGCATCACAGAGAACCCTGTTTAATGCAGATGTCGCCGGTCAGACACTATTTGAGAAACGGCAATTCCTCAACCGACCCGTCGTTGACCGCCATTGGAATTCTTTTCCAGTGTGGGAGTCAATGAAAACTGAATACCATCACTTACATCAGGTTGCGTAGCAACATCAGTTCCATCAGAGTGACTCTTTTCCGAGAAGAGACTAATTCAATCTCATCTGAGAAGCCGCCTAACCAGTAGTACCCGCTTATAAAAATTGCAATTTTTCGCTCCAGTTCCTTAAAAATTTGGCATTCGTCCAAAATTTAAATTAAGTTAACAAATTTTTCCCAACTCTCTTCCCTGTCACGCCTCCTGGAAGTTTATCTAGCTTTTACAATTCGTACTCATAATTACGTTAACTTTATAAAATTTAAAATAAATTATTTTGATTTATTTATGGAGGGACCATAACCTCGCAAGTTATGTTTTGTATGTTGTAATAATTGAATCAATTTATCGATTAATAAAATCAATTAATCGGATGCGATTAATCGGCTACTTGCAATGAATCGATTATCAAAATATTGATTATTTCTTGATAATCGCCCATCTCTTATTAGCATTTCTAGCTAAGTAAATCATTTTTTTATTCCTCTTTTTTCCTATTGGATTCATAATTTACAATCGCAGCATTTTCAAAAACAAAACTGTGTTTGTGATCAAACGAATGCTGAGTTGAGGCATATGCTAATTTCTTGTTAGCTATATCAGATTTATGATTGGCTATCCTACTGTTCAAATATTTTCCTGTTTCACCAATGGACACTTTTTCAGTCTCCACAGGGAATTGAGAAAACCATTTCACTACTAATTATTAGTTTGTTTTGACTTTTTGTCTCGGAGAAAATGGCTGAGTTAAGGGTTTTCTTGTTTTGTATCCAAATCTGTATTCAGTTTGCTTAAAAAGTTTGCCAATTTGTTCTGATACACCATTTATGTATATCTTGCTTCTATACTTCAGCTTACTATTGTTACTTGTATTGCGATTGCTATTCTCATATTCAGTGATACGCACATGGTCATTTTGCTTCCTCTCATGAATTTGTCTTCTTTTGGAGCTATTATTTATTATGGTTTGTATAAGTCTCGGGGAAAATCCAAGTTTCTGACCTAAACTCGATAAACTCATCCCATTTATAATGGAGGTCGATATTGTGAATACAGAGGAAAAACCAGTTTGATCCAGTTTACTCACCCAGGTTGAAGGAAAACTCTGGCCATTACGTTTGTTGCATTCCCGAATTCCACCTTCCTTTTATTCCCGAGTGGCACTCCAAGCCCCACGCCATCATCGTCATCTTCTTCTTCAACAGGCAAGTCCAAGTTCGGCCTCCTGGAACCCATCCCTCCTAGAAATAGTTGAGACGTAGTGAAATAGCCATATTTACCATTGATCATATTTATAAATAGCGGGAAACTTCCGCCAAAGCAAACCAAGCCGCTGCAAAGTGCCTCGATCTCAGAGTGGCTAGAGGAAGAAATAGCTCTCGCAAAAGCTCCTGGTACAAGGAATGGAACCAGGAAAGAATGTCGTGAAGGAAGAGGGCCAACTGGGTTTCGCAAGACCTGCCTTTCCGGAATCCGTGCTGATTTTGCGTTAAAAAGGTTTGACTATCCATATACCCCATAATCGAACTTAAAATTATATATTCCAATATCTAGCATGAGATAGATGTAAGGGAAATCGGTCTATAGTTCCTGGGCTCTTCTTTATCATCGCTTTTAAATATTGGTTTAACGTTCTCGATTTTCCAATCGTAAGGAACACGATGTCGTGCTAGAGATTTTTCAAATATTATTTTCAGGTATGATGCTATTTCTGATACTAATTCTTTATAAACTGGGGCGGGAATTTGATCGGGAGCCGGTGATTTATTGGAATTAATGGATTTCAGATGACTTTCTATTCCACGACTTGTGATATTAATAGACTACATTTGGTGCTTATATAGCCTAGGCATTGTAGCTGTGTTATGTGGAGAGCATGTTGCATAGACGCTTTGAAAAAAGGTGTTGAGGATATTTGATTTATCAAATTTGTCGTTTGCTCTTTCTCCTAGATTGTTCTTTAGTGACGTTACTGTTGATTTGCAGCCTTGGACCTCCCTCACGTACGACCAATATGCCTTTGGGTTATCCTCTAAATATTCGCCCAATATTTTATTTTTGAATTCCGTTAATGATTTTCTAAGGCTTTCTATGACCGAATATGTTCTTAAATATCAGAATTGATGGGTAGAGTGGACGCTCCATATACGCGGTAAACTACGGACCATTAACTGGATTCCTGTTCCTGGCATCAAACGAATTTGGTGGTAAAACCTCAGCAATGATAAAGTTCTTTGTCTCCCCCCTGACTTCTGTTGATTATGTTAAACAAGAGTGGGGATGTGCCAAAACCAAGGAAAATATAGAACTCTATTCTCCTTAAACAAGGCTTTTGGGGCATCCTCAGAATTTTCTATGCTTCATTGTTTCTATATCTTCTGAAAGGCTATGAGGACAATGTTTGACACCCGATGTACAAACACCGATAAAGCCAGACCGCATTGACAATAAAATATTACCTAGGCCATGGTCAAGTTTGTCATCACAGAGAGGCGCAAAGAGTTGAAATGTTCCACATTTCCTAATTCTCCTACCGCATCATAAGTAGCCGATAAGAACTTTGGGAGATACAGTAGCCACTCCCAAGCTGAGATTCCGAAAAAGTGGTTCAAGTCAACAAAGGAGAAATATTTGTTGTCTATGAAACTCGAAATACATTATAATCACAGGCTCAATAATGCTGAAATACGAAAAAAGTGTTGATGAAAAATTGAATAAATAAATAAGGGTAGAATGAATCCGTTCTTCAAAACTCTTTATAATATTTTCAACCAAAAAGCTGCTATCAACTATCAGGAAAAAAAACTACAATTAAGAACCTTCACAGAAGGATTTACTTCTCAAAGTAAATAAACTGTAACAGATACTATTTTTATAAGTATATTGATGTACCTTGTTTAAATTTTTTGTGTTAGATTATAAAAATATAAAGGTACCAATACTATTTTGTATATGATGATGCATATTGTTAAATTTCTTTTGTATCACAGATTATATAAAAAGGATTAGATCATATATTTTACGATGCAAAGTTTGTAATTTGTAATTGTTTTGTAAAATAAACTTTTTCCTCTTTGAAATAAACATGTGTCAATCAATAGTTAGAAGGATTAGGTAGGGAACCGTTTGAGACATAGAGGGTACACGCTAGGCTTAGATTAACTGTAAAAAAACTCCGATCAGGCGAGTTCCAGTATAATACGGAGGATATTATTTTTTCCTTGCGCTATAGGTATCTCCACAACTGATGGGAGTGACGAAATAAGAGAGATACTCTGCCGAACTGACAGGTTTACAAATATCCCATAATTTCACGCACCATTAGTGATTGTTGCAAAAACAGCGTGATACTATCAAGACACATCGTTTACACTCAATTCATCTCTGATCTTCCCCCCTCCTTTTCCCGATTCCCTCCCATTTCATGGCTGCTGTTCTAACACCCATTGTCACATGCCTCTGCGGTGGCTCGCGGGGTAGTATGTACAGGTGCAATTTGGAAATGACATCGTTTAACAGTATTCAAGTAGGTATCGTCCAATGAAAAAATAACCTACGTCTATCTACCTACATCTAGTGATTATGGAAATTCCTCATAATAATTATATAGTTATTATAGAACTACAATATTGTAGTTCTCTAGTTATCAGAAATCAGTAATTAACGATAAAATTGTGATTTTATTTTTTAAATAGTGATCATAGCCATTCCAGTGGAGATTATGAGAACATGATCAAAGAGAATATGCAACTTTAGGACTATAGTTACAGTGATTATTTAAATTCATAGAGTGATTATTAATATTTCCAACCTCTGTAGGAATTGCTTAAATCACTGTTCTAGATCTATAGTTATTGTTCCTAATTTTTTCTAGGGGTGGGATAACACTGAAAAATCTCCGTTACTGCCGGGTTCCGAGCCTGGACCCTTGTAATGAGAAGCCACTGCCCTGCCACCACCAATTGCTAAATGGAGCTCCCATTAACAGTGATACTGTCAATTTCCTTCGTCATATACCATTTCTCGAATGCAGGTGACTCTTTAGGGTTTCCTTTATTTTACTCAGGAGGGCCAAATTCAGAATTCAAATACCATCGGCCTCAGCCGTTCGATACTGGCTAGATTTAACCTTAAAATACCGCGAGAAAACTTTTCCTTCCAAGCAGTATATTGTCATTTGCAGCTTTATTACTGAGGCAGATACACAACGACACGAAATTTCAACTTTTAAAAATGACTTCAAAGATATTATTTGCGAAATCAACCTAAAAGCCATTTTCTAATGGCTCAACCATCTACTAAACTCGTGGTTTTCCAGACAGGAACATTATATAAATAAAAATTGGGTAAGATATCAGATCTTATCTTAACACTGCCTTCGTAAAATTGCAATGAATCATTCTTTTGTAATAATATTCCTACATTTGCACACATTTTGCTTCCCTAAGCACTGACAGTCGATCTCTGTTAAGGCAACACTTCCGAGGAAAAGGTCTACAACATTTTCGGGAACAACACTTTCCTGCACTACAGTAGAGAGTACCTAGCTCAATTCTCTTTTTCTTTAATCCTACGACTACAAGTTTTTCTTTTCGGTATAGGAATATATTCGTTTAATGACGGTTCCTAGCAAATGGTTTGCTTTCTCTGCACATATGTATTTTTATTTCCTGCGTTACATAGCCATCATTGTCAAATAAATATGTTAATTAATCTGGTCAAACATAGTTTTCTTCCAATTGTTTGCTAATGATTATCTTTCTCTAAGTGGCGCACTCATAATTACGTCCAACCTTACGTGGATATCATTCCGTGTTAGTTAATTAATCAGGTCGGCAGTGTTTCTCAGTCTTCCGCATTCTGCGAGAAAAAGCCACACGTGCTACACCTCTTTAACGAAACCAGATTTTGACCATGAACTATCCAACGCTAAACACCAAGGAAATATCATTTATGGAAACCGTAATGGCGGTATCCCACGTGAGACGGGGTTGCACTTCTCTAAAGGTGTGAGTTCAGATTAAAAGTATTTAATTTCCTCACTCGTTAGATAAACACTGAAAACACTTATATTACGAAGTATAGTCAACCACTAAAATTCCAAAGAGGATATATCGATCCATTCACTTACTTTTCTCGGCGAATCCTCTGCTAAGACGTCCTAAAACGACTTTTCATCGAGATCGCTGAATTATATTTGCCTGACACGGAAAAAATGATACACCGCCGACCTCAATCCATCCAATCTCCGTTGCCATTGACGACGTCTGATAAGGGACGCCGATTCCGCCTCAAGCTGCGTCGTCTGCTAACGTGAGCCTTCGCCGATGGTGACAAGACATCCGCTAGGCGACTCAGGAAAGTGCAGCAAATGATATCGAGCTGCATCGACCAGTGGTCATGGCACTCTAAACACCGTAGGAATTGCCTTTTAATTTTCACCTGGATCGGGACTCGAACCACGTATATTTCTGTCACCAGGTTGATGCGCAGACCACCGAGATACTGTTACATAAAATATCAATCGTTGTTCACAGCTCACATTACGCGATATTCTCGTAACGGTTCTACCTTGACGTTGCCATTCAGCGTGAAAGGTTGTAATTATGCCTTCATCTTATTTAGATAAAGAATTTTCAGCAGTCCTTTGTGTTAAAAATGGGAATATATCTACCTAATATCCGTTATTTTTGTATTTGGGAAATACAAAAATAAACTTGAAAATTTGCTCAGAACAATCCCTCCATGGCTCCGTACGATTATGAGTTTACTTGGACTCTAATGAGGATACGAATGAAAAACGATTGTCAATTAGCCTGCGAATCGTTGAAAGACTTGAAAAATATCTTTAACATTATTTTCACCTTGATTTAAAAAAAATACTCATCGTATTAAAAGAACGGGGGTTTTCAAAGACGCTAGGAGGCACAGCATTAAGTTCAAGTGAAATCCAAACTCGGCCATAGTGAATTTTTTTAATGAATGAATGAATTAACCTGTCTCTACGGCTATGCGGTCCGCCTCAAGCTCACGACGTCGCGGACCATTGGTAAGCCGTGGTAAACCTTGTGTGTGTAAATGTGTGGTCGCGGACCAGCATGCAACTAATGGCAATTTGTTCAGGATTTGAGGGGGTTAGATATTAGCGTTAAGGTGGATCGATTGACTTTTTTTTTCATTTCCAGAATTCTCAGTACGTAAACGTTGCATCTTTTGGTGCTCGTTAATGAAACAAAATGTTGTAAACAAATAAAAATATGCCCTACCATGACAACATGCGATTGAATGTCAAACGCGTACTTAAAATCAGGCGGAATGTGGAAAACTCCTCCAATAGACCTCGAAATGTTTTGGTAAAAAAAATAACTCACTGCGTCGGAAAATGTTTGCTAACTTTCTTATTAAAAATGGTTTGCTCTAGGTGTCTGCGTAAAACCACTGTCTCAAATTTGATAAACTATGAAGAAATAAATGTTGAATATAGTGTTTTTACGGGGAGTGGAAGTACTTTGTGTCCGCGGGATCGTGGTATTTTGACGAGCTTTGGTGACGTGCAATGTTACTGCGAATAAACAAAATTTTTCCAATTCCCGCACGTTAGATTCAGCGTCGTAGCTAGGGGCTGGCCAGGCGGGCGGCTGCCAGGGGCGCACTTTGCAGACCCACAGCCTGCGGGCCATAAATTGAGGTAATATTATTCGCCAGGGCCACAAGTATATCAAGTCTATATGATAGTGAACTCTTATGTACCCACCCAATATTGGGCTTATGTCGGCCCAATATCTTTTGGCCCTGTTCATATTTTAGACCATATGTAAATCACGGGCGGAGTTCGAAAATCGGCCTTCAGAAATCGGAAAACTCGGACTGATAACTTGAGAAATATCTACCGCTGGGAGTAATATCTCATGTGTTCCATCGTTCCAGTTGATCACAAAAAAATTTTAAAACCACATTTCATAGGACATTTTTCATTTGAAACCAAAAGATACTTCCCCTGGCCGTCAGAAAATTTTCTGATCCGGCCACAAAAATGGTTAAGTCCCAAGTTGTGTGTGAAACAAAAAAATTTCCCAACCTAATTTTTAATCAGTTCCATAGTTTGTGAATCAAGTTTTAAAACATGCTTTCGGAGCATCGTCAATATTCGCCTCATAACAGAAAATATTTGATCAGGCCACAAAAATGGTGATGTCCCAAGTTTAGTCTGTGAAACAAAAAAAAATTTCCCAACCGAATGTTTAATCGGTTCCATAGTTCACATCGGCAAAACGATGGCAATAAGGGGCCAATGTGCCAATCTGAACCCGATATTGGGCCAATATTCAGCCGACACTCATGGCTACTTGGGTAATAAATCGTGTCAATTAATCCTTAATTCGAATTGTGTCAGCAAAAATCTAGTCTAGCAATTGTATTATTAATTCTGAGAGGATTGTATTGAATTAACTTCTTCCAACGAAAAACATTAATATAGGTATAAGAATAACATAAAAGATCTTTAAATGAGAGAACTACACATCGTCGGGGGGAGAATAACTTTGAAACACGACGCCTAAATGAAAATAATATTAAAGTTAACTCTGACAACAGTAATTGGAATTACAATAACATTGGCCAAATTAAGAACGATTTGAAACAAATCACTGGATCATTTATTATTACCACAATTTTCTCATGCTACAAAGATATGAAATTATTAGTTTCTCTCATTATCAACTTAATAATGTGTTCCGGCACATCCACGAATTGAAAGACAACACATAAATGTCTCCAGCATTAAAATGCTTGCATCAAGTCTCCAAAATATACATTGAAATTGATATTCAACAGAGTTAAATCCACTCAACTTTCTTTCACAATGAGATTCCTTTCTTTGCCAGGATTCTCTTTTTTAGAACTCCACAATCTTGAAAACCGCCGACAAGTGGGCATTGCTCCTTTCAAAAAACCCTATCACAGTCTTCTAGTCAAATAATGACTTCGATGAGAGTACCTAATGCAATCCGTATCTATCACCGAAAACACTTAGTTGGTAATTAATCTGGCTATCTTAATGAGTGGAAATCCTCCAGGAAAACTTTGCGTATGATTATGATGGATGATGACAAGTCTTGGATGATGAGTTTCAACACAAAGAACTGCACATAAAATAACGATGCATGAAAAATAATGCCACCAGAGTAAAAATAAGCCTATTTTTCACAACAATTACCCGAAAAACGAATGTAGGGTACTTCACGCAACTGTTTTAAAATGATATGTAAGTAAATACTTCTGATTTCCGACTAGGGTATTGGTGAGGCCCCGTTTCCATTACTAACTCTCACATGTAAACAAACGGCGAACGAGTTGGTGACCGCTCCAAAGTGAGCCTCCGCGCCTGCAAATAGTTCCATCGCACTGTGTACAAGACCTGTCAGGACAAGATACTAGTATCCTGTACCAATTATGTACGAGTGGATACTAATATCGCTTGAAGTTATTTAGGCTTCTTGGAAAGAAGTACGCGCATTAATTACGTTGTTTTAATTCTGCATGTTATGTGCAAGGGTAAATTTAAAATGTATGCCCATTCTCTCGAGAACCAGTGCTTGCATATTCATAAAATTCTCTTGGGAACATTGCATATGGCAATTCTTGTATCCTAATTGTCCACCGCCGTATACGGATACAAAATTTTATGTGCTGTTTGGGTCCTAGTCTCGCTCGTCAAATTTAAAAATTCCGGCAACAATGGGAGTCCTCACTCATATTTATAAAGACGAGCGAGATTAGGAATCAGTTCAGTTAACCTGATGAAGCTGGCAGGAGGACCAGCGAAATATTGTTTTTTACTATTTTAACATCGCGGAATGAACCCCGAAAAAAGAAACAGTCATTGGTAATATTACTTGCGTTTCGCCTTTCTACCGAGTTTGAATGAAATTGATCTCACTGCTTTTGATATAAAAATATTTTCCATTCGTCCGTAGATCGGTGAGCGCCACGCGGCGGAGAGTGAAATCGCGATAACGTTCAATAAAACAAATGTATATAGCGTCGTTCACAAGTTTTACACATTTGTTTGGATTTATGCACGTTAGAGTTAGATATGTGGACTTTCATTTAGCGAAGTTTTAAGAAGATCTATCATCGTGTTTTCGAGAAAATTGTTCATAAACATTTATTGTTTATCCTCATGCGTAGGCCAAATAAATAAACTTTTCCGATTTTTGTTTTTAATTTACCGTAGAAAAAGCATAGTTGCCATCACCTGAGGTGGCACGACTTTGTTACAACAATTTTAGGTTTGAAATAAATTTTATAAAATGCGCTCGGAATGGGGAAAATGTTTTGTTCGCCCAGCCTGTAATGAAATTTTGGATGCCCTTTTGTGGCCAAACGTTTAACTTAATGAAAAATTGTATTTTATTTCCTTATTCAAATTGGTTTCCTCTAGGTGTCTGCGTAAGGACATTATCTCAAAACGGACAAACGTTGAAGAAAATGAATCAAGAATATAGTGTTTTTTACGGGGCGCGGACGGACTGCGTGGTCGCGAGGTCGTGGTTTTTTGACGGGCTTTGGTGACACTCACGAAGAGAACATATTAAAATATATAGTGATAATTGGTAATATAATTTGTATATCGTTTTCCTATCGAGTTTGAATGAAATTCATACCATTGTTTTTGAGAAAAAATTATTTTCCACTACCTCCGTAAATCTTTGAGTGCAACGTGGCGGACAGTGTAATTGCGCCGAAGTTCAACAAAACAACTGTTTATATTGTCGTTCACAAGTGTTGCACATTGGTTCGGCTGTATACACGTTAGAGTTAGATGTTTGCACTTTAATTTAGCGAAGTTTGAAGAAGATTTATATCCCGGTTTTCGATAAAATTGTTCATAAACGTTTAATTGGATATCCTTATATGTACGAAATAAGGTGAATGTTTTCGAAGTTTTTCTTTCAATTTTCAGTAGAAAGGGTATTGTTTTCATCATCTGAGGCAGAACAACTTTGTTGCAATAATCTGCGCTCTGAAATAAATAATATACCCAGCGGGGGGCATTGCGTCACTAGCAGCGTATTATTTTTTTACTCAGCCGAACCGTTTGCCAACCAATCATTTCCCAACGATGGACCAACGAACAACCACAACATGGACCCAACGATAATGTCATTGGCCTTTCACTGGGCCAACACAAAAATAACATCTAGCCAACATTCTTAAGACATGTTGCTTGCAGTAAAAACACTACTATGGATTTAATTTGATGCATAACTCTAGATGGCATACATTTTCCTGAGAAATTGAAATGAAAGAATGGTACAAGCATATATTAAATAGAACATATTTTATTAAGAATTAGAATGTGGGCTCCACAGATACAATGGATAAATTAGTTCAAAATATATGTACACTTACAATTATAACTTACAATCAGATAAACTGAATGTAATGTCAATGATTTAATCGTGTAAATGAAGGCTAATAAAATCATTTCACATGAAGTCGAAAATCACTAATTTCTTTACTACAAAACCTTTCAAAATTCATGTTCAACAGGGTTAAACTGACTGAACTACATACAAAATCATGCTAGTAAAACACCCTCATCTGACAATAAGATTTTACTAAATATGTGGACTCATTCTTAAAATTTGTTGTTTTCAAAATAAATAGTATTATACTCAGTATTATTTATTAAGTTAAACTTCTTCCTTCCTCCCCCCTTCTTCTCTTCCACCATCCCTGTCCTTAGAGATCCGAAACCAGTTGGAAATACATGAAATTATTGCATCATCAGCTGCCAATTCAATCCTGATATTCTTTCGAACAGCTCCTTGAATAATAAAACAGTATTATGAATTATAAGACGTGAAAAACCAGTGAAAAATAATGTAAAATACATTCTACGAGAAATAAAGAATAATGAAGATTAGATACAATGACTACAACGGAGTAAAAAGGTCTCTTATAGTTATAGGCTATACTTCGAAATTAAGTAATTTACCGCTCTCCATTTTTTCGACAAAAAGAAGTAATTTATTTTCGAAACGAACCACTTCTTCAAGCAAGGCATAGGCTGGGTTTCCCTTTCCTTGCAGTTTTACATTTAGCTCATTTAGTTTCTTTGTGATATCCACCATGAAGTTGAATTTTTCAGCCATTTGTCTTCTTTCAATTCGGGATGGACAATGCCTTTTTCATTGACGAATGTTTTTATTTCACTCGAGCAAGAAGCAAAACGTTGCAATACGTTACCCCTGGAAAGCCATCCCACTTTATTATGCAGAAGTAGGTCAGAATACTGGCTTTCTATTTCTTCAAGAAATTCCTTAAAATGGCGATGGTAGAGTGCTTTTGCCAAAATGCTGTTAATGATATTAATAACCAAGTCCATAATGATATTGATAACCAAGTTCATGACCTCAACCAACGGAAATGTTTGGGCACAAAGCGCCTCTTGATGAATTATGCAGTGAAACGTTAAAATTTCGTGGTTTATTTTTTGCCAAAGAATCGTTGTTACCCCTTTATGTATTCCTGTCATACTTCTGGCTCCATCAGTTGCTATGGAAACGATTTTATTTATATCGATTTCATAGTCTCCCAGGCATTTTTGCACAGCATTTGCTATATCTTTTCCACGAGTTGGCCCTGAGAGCGGCAGTAATCCTAGCAGTTCTTCTTTTGGACCTTGGGACGACATATACCTGACGAAAAGGGTAACTTGTACCGTGTCTTTTATGTCGCAAGACTCATCCATAGCAAGTGATAAAGCAGAAGCCAGTTGCATGTCTTCCACTTGCATGTGTGTTACATTTGAAGATATTTTAGATGTTCTATCTTGTACTTTTTTTGCAGATAATGGCACATCTTTGATTTTCTTCATGATTTCGGTTTTGTTTTTGAAATCACGAAACAGTTCTTCAGCTCCACGTATGAAACAATCTTTGACGTACTCACCATCTGTGAATGGTTTCCCTCTTTTTGCAATTTGTAGTAATATTTCGAAGCTTGCCAGATTTACATTAATTGAAGATTGCGCCCAGTTACTTAGCATAGAACTCGACTGTTGGTTTTATTTTTGAAGCTCTTTAACAGCTTTTTTCCGTGCGTCATCGGTTGGATATTTAGCAGCGAATCGGGTATATTTTATAGTGAAGTTTCTCTCCAAATTTGACTTCTTATTGTGTGCAAGTTTTTCTTGGCAAATGAGATAAGTCGGAAGGCCTTCTGTGTTGCATATGAACGCAAACGACTCCGTCCAATCCTGATAAAATTCTCGATTTTCTTCTTCAGTTCGTCTCTTCTTTTTATCAGATGCCATTCTGGGGGCGGAGCTGAAATAAAGATTTTGAAATTTTATTTAGCTATCTATAACGGCGTTAATAAACCGTTAATTAAATAGTTAATTTCGTTAATTGCTAATCTGTAAAAAAGTCAACCTCGTTAAACGTTAAAACGTATCGACAAGTAGTGTACCTCCGGACAAAATCATTTTTTTAAATTATCCATAGAAGTATTTTTTTATTTTTATACCATGTTTACTTCGCGTCACTGTAACAAAATAAATAGGTATACGAAATTAATAAATTGTTTTGTACCTTTGGACGTTCGAAGGTACAGCAACATGAATGTCCGGAGGTACAACAAAGGGTATTTTCAGAAACTTTCACGTGTAAAATAATTTGAGGTTATGAATATTCAAAACAGATTTAGAAAGCTCAACACATATAGTTCATATTCATATATAATACGTATCATACCAGCATGAAACAAACAGAATATACAGTACAGTATAACTATGAAAATATTTACTTTTTGATCGAAAAAAGTTCTGACTGCGATCATTGACGACACAGTGCACCAATAACTAAACAAACAGAAGTGTTGCCACATTTAAAAAATGTCAGCTGTCCGTATACTCACTACTCCACCTATTCTCACTGTTCTCTGTTGAGTGTTTTTATCCTGTTTAAATTTTTTTTGCAGTGTAATATTTTTTGTGAGTTTTGAAAATAAAATAATATAATTATTAATATTTGCGCATGGAACTGGAGAGCCGCATCTTGACATCAAAAGAGCCGCAGGTTGCCGACCCCTGGCCTAGGATCATCAAGAATTTCTTACGACTTAAGGAAAGGCTGAGGTTGTGAGGGAATAAAAGGAGACTCGATGTAGGGCGGGCGGGATGTGTAGGAGAGTGAAACGATGACCAACAAATGGGAATGGTGAGGGTAGGAACTGTCCGAAAAACGTACCAATCAGCAGGTAGACTACTCAGTGATTGAATATGATGCCTTTCTTTTTTTTGTTCTTACGTAAAATTCTCTGAGAAATCTTTTTCATATAGGATTTTTACAATTCTGCCAGCTACTTATTATGTTTCCATTCCGAATTCTGTAACAGCTGTCTTCCAGTATTTTTATTAATAAGGACTCATTACCTCAAAATAAATATGCCAACTTTCCTCCTCACCTATATGTCCTCCAAGGATTACATCTTGGACGAATACATCCCCTCGTATCGTAGGACATTGAAGGAGTTAATGCGAGCTCTGTATTGAGTTTTCAATTCGGAACGCCAGCCGCATCAGTTTACCCACCCCAACTGGAGACTTGGTTACATTGGAAGATACAGGTAATTTTGTGTGCATAAACAAATGATAAGATTAGATAAAAGGTCATTGCAAATTAATTTTAAAATGTCAGAAATAATGTGTGCTGCGACGCTGAAATTATATTATCAAGTGCGCACGTAAATTTACTTGTAAAAGAAGAAATATCTCACCAACATCATTAAATGGTGAAAATGTTTTGAGCGTTAATAATGTTGTGAGTGAAATGATATGAGTTAATTAACGTGTACTTTGCATTTTTGTATGTAAGTGTAACACATTAGCATTAATAATTTTTCAAGTGAGTTGAAAAAATACTACGACATCATTTCAATAACTTCTTTGCACAAGAAAGGGCTTCACCATGTATGCAGTAATGAAAACAATAGACCATAGGTTCCCAACCTTTTTTGAGTCAGCGCCCACTTTTTCAGTCAATAATTTTATAGCTCCCCCCTTAGGTTAACTACATTGTTCATGCTATATATTGAAAAACAAGAAAAAAATTTAATTTTCTTTGATCTTAAGATAAATAAATATTGAAGTATTGTTTACAGAACGATTAAAACATGTTATTAATAAATAATATAATATTATTAATGAGACAGCTGAGCTTGATGCGATGAAACTAACTTATCAATATTTGGTGCCATTTTTGTCATTAATAAGTCACCGCGTTCCACTATTGACAACCTGTTTCTTTTCTTAGTTAATAGATTGGTCACCATGCTAAACCCTCTTTCTGCTAAATTTGAGGACGGAAAAGCAATGAAAAATTTCTTTACTGCAGCCCAGAAGGCTGGATATAATATTGGAATTTGACGTTGAAGCCAAAATTCTTGATACCCATTTTTTAATTTAAATTTCAACTCTTCATTTGTTGACAATTCAATAAACTACTCCTTCTGTGATAATTCTTTGATTTCTAAGTTAGAGGATGGTTCTATGACCCAATCTGGAATGACCATATTGATTAAATCCTCAAATCTAATTGTAAAGTCTTCTTTTAGTGCTTCCAAATGCTGGCAGTAAGCGAGAATGTCGTTATCATTAGTTTCCATTGAAGAAAGATTTGGAAACTGATGAAATTGCGTTCTACCCAAATTTTGTTTGTACAAAGCAATTTTTGACACAAACGCAGAGATAATTGCCTTGGCTTTGATCAAATTCAAATCATTCCCTTGAAGTTGTAGGTTTGTTTCATTAAATTTGTTGTATAAATCTGTCAAATAAGCAATATCGATCTTACATTTCAATAAATTCACTCTTAATAAATCATCTTTGCTTTCAAAAAACTTAGTAACTGCTTCAAAGAGTTCAAAAAATCGTTTTAGACAAGTACCTTTTGACAGCCAACGAACTTCTGTGTGCAATAGTAACCGATTAAAGTGCAAGGGCCTAGCCACGTTGAAACACCGGTTCCCATCAGAATACCGAAGTTAAGCAACGTTGGGCCCGGACGGTGGTTGGATGGGTGACCCTCCTCCATACCTCAACCAGGCAAGGATGGAGAGATGATACTCCCTCCATACCTATACCGGCAGGCCTGAGAGGCCAGACCAGGCCAAACCGGGCCGGTTGGAGGGAGGACATCCTCTATACCTGGTACTGGGGTGAGGCAGGGGGAGGCCAATCCTCCATACCTCTACCGAGGTGCTCTTGTCCCCTGTCTGCAAGTGGCAGACAGGCATGGGGTTGGCACAATGGACCAAGAAAGGTCTAAGTGCCCGGGCTCCTGACGAAGGCCCCCCCAACAACAATCTAATCTAACCGATTAAAGTCTTCGTTGTTTTCATCACAAAGCTTTCTAAATAATCTATCATTGAGAGCATTGCTTCTGATCCTGTTAACTGCAGTAATTACGTACTGTAGCGAGCGGTGAAGGCGATCACTAAGGTGTTTTGCTACCAAATGTTGTCGGTGGATTACACAATGCACGGCGGCTACATTTGGTACCGCTCTTTTCAAATATGAAATAAAACCACGGAGACGTCCAACCATTGCCGGTGCACCATCGGTAGCAACAGACAAAATATTATTCAGAGGAATTCCTTTTTCTTCAAAATAGTGTTCCAAAACGCCAAAAACAGATTTTTCTTTAGTGTCCGTTTTTAACGTTCTTGCGAATAATAATTCTTGACAAATGCTTTCATCTTTTATGATACGAACGTACACCAGAAGTAAAGACTCGTTTTTTGGCAAAGTAGATTCATCAATCTGTAATGGAAACTCGGTAGTCTTAAAAGAAATCAGCTAGAGAACTATCCACATCCTCGGACATTTCGTCTATTCGCCTCTGCACTGAATTTTTTTAATTATATCAGACGGTGGCTTATGCAGCACGGTACGCAGAACTTCACTCAAAGCTGGAATTATCAATTCTTCGCCAATTGTGTGTGGTTTTCCCGATTTAGCAATGAGTAAGGAAATATTATATGACGCACGTTATCCATCATTTTCTTCTTTTGATGCGGCCGAAAACATATCACCCAAAGTAGGCCGTCTCGAATGTTGATCTCTGAGCATTTGAAAGTAAGATATATTTTTATTTTTTTCTCAGGATGTATTCTGCTCAAGTGCTCTTCTAATCGCGAAAGTTTCATAGCTTCATTGAAAAACACCTTGTGGCAAATTAGGCACATTGGTAATGTCTTGTTTGCGGGTGATTGAATGAAACCATATTTTAAATATTCGACATTGTATTGTCTACATTTTTTCTATGGTTCCGACATGGATCTATCTGTAGAAATAACACAATAATATGATTATTACGAGGTAGATATGTACGTAAATATTGTAATAATAAGAAAATATGTTTCGGAGATAAAAATTTCTGCATTTACTTATTTAAAAATCAAAGCAAGGTGAATAATTAATTTGCCAAAAATTTTGAAAAATTAGATGAACCGCGATATAGCGGAAATTTAACCAATACTGCTTATTTTGAAAGAATACCACAAAATAAATATCATTCGTCCAGACCGGGACACGAACCCGGACCCCCCGATATCGTGCCAAGTATTTTAATCAGTTAAGCTACCTTGACATCCTTTTTCCTCTGGTTTTCTGGGGCTTAAAATTAACTACATATCATGAAGAATTGCCGTACAGACAATGTGACCAAACAGTCTTATTCATGCGCTTTACGGTACCATCCACGTGGTTAACGCCAACTTTTAACACGGAGGTGTTTACTTACTATAACGAAGGAACCGAGAACTGGCACGAATACGACCGCTTCCTTAGGTCCCAGAAGCTTTTCTATTGACGCGTTTCAGGCAGATCTAAGCGCTTACGCGCGTAGACTTACGCGCGCACGTGTGAAATGTTCTCATAGGTGCAGTAGAATCTATCTTACTTACTCTTACTTTTACTTACTCCTGTGGCCATTGAAAACCTAGGAGGTCTTTGGCCTCGCCAACCACACGTCTCCACGCTCTACGGTCGCCTGTCACTTCCAGATGTGCTCCCATCCTTCTCATATCCTTCTCTACTTCGTCATTCCAGCGCATCCTTGGTCTTCCTAACGGTCTTGTACCTTCTGGTTTTCCTTTTAGCACTTGTTTCATCATTGTTTCTTCACTTCTTCTATGGACGTGTCCCAGCCACCTTAATCTCCTGCTTCTGATAATTCCCACAATATTTGGTTCTTTATACAATTCTCTTAACTCTTTGTTTTTTCTTATTCTCCATGATTCACCCTCTTTAATGGGACCAAATATTCTTCTCAATACTTTGTTTTCAAACGTTATGAGTTTCTTTTGTGACTTTTTGGTACAAGCCCACACTTCAGAGCCATATAATAGTATTGGTATCACTATTGTTTTATAAATCCTAATTTTTGTTCTTTTTGATAGGAGTTTATTCTTAAATAACTTTATTAAGCTCCAGTATGATCTGTCAGCTGAGGCAAGTCTGGCGTTTATTTCTGTCTCTTCTTTGTTGTTGTTTGTTATTAGTACTCCTAAATATTTAAATTGGTCAGTTTTTTTAAACTTATGGTGCAATACTGGTAGATAATTCTCTTCATCTTCATTTCTGCTTATTTTCATGTACTGTGTTTTGCCTTCGTTTACTTTTAAACCTACTTTATTCGCCTCATTTAGTAGCACTCTTGTCAAGTTTTTAAGTTCTTCCTTATTTTCAGCTACTACTGCTACATCATCTGCAAATGCTAGTAGGTTAATTTTTTCTGGAATTTTGGCTCCACCAGGTGTATTTCTGGTTCTCTTTAGCGCCTCTTCTATTGCTATATTGAGGAGCAGTTGAGAAAGTGCATCTCCCTGTCTGACGCCTGTATTTATTTCAAACGTTTCGGAGTTCTCTTTTCCCACTTTTACTTTTCCTTTGGATTCTTTTATACACATTTTAACAAGTTCAACAAGTTTAACAGGTATTCCAAAGTTCTCCAACCTTTCCCACAGTTTTTCTCTGTTTATTGAGTCATATGCTTTACTAAAGTCTATAAATAACACAAACAGATCCTTATTGTATTCCCAATACTTAGAGGCTACCTCCTTCAGGATAAATATTTGGTCAGTGGTGGATCTGTTTTTCATGAATCCCGCTTGGTGGTCTCCTATTCAACACTATTTTGGATAGTATTTTGTATGTAGTGTTAATCAACGATAATCCTCTATAATTGTTGCAATCCAATTTATCCCCTTTCTTATGTAAGGGCACAATGACTGCTTCAGTCCATTCTTTTGGCATTCTTTCTGCTTTCCATATTCTTGTTATTAATTTATGTAGAATCTATCTACTCGAGGAAATCTCCGACTAATAATCTACGTGAGGAAAACACCGACTCGCTACATGGTGTGCAGAAATGAAAACCATGAGACTGGGATGCTTTCATATTCCTGAGCGATTAGGTAGGCGTTCCTAGCTAATGTGAGCTCGTAATGTCTAATTCCGCATTCTATTTTCTAACCCTATCATTCTTGAACGTATCGTATTTTCATTGCTACTAGCTATCTGATTATTTTATATTTTTAATTATAGGCATAAATTAATTCAATTGAAAGTTATGCTTATGTTTTATGGTAAATGGTAATTACATTTTTTTAAACTAAAGTTGGTTACGACAAGTAGGGACCGCAGGACAGGATAGTTCACTCCTTTGTAGTACTTTGGGTTTGGTTTCAGTAATTTGTGCAATAATTATTGGACATTTAATAATATCTGCACGAAAGTTCACTTAAAAAAAAAAAAAATAGCAATTTCACTATTCAGAGAGGTCTGAAAACACAAACGTATCTATCCGTTAAGTTGGAGGAACGGTATTGTAAGATAACGAGAACTTATGCTAGATAATCTGTCAAGCTATAATTTTTCTCACTGATAATGTAAGAAACTCTTCTCTTGGACTACAACCTTGTGGTTGAAGGGCTTGCGTGCTCCGATGACCCCTAGAGCTGCACTGGCGGGAGCATTGCTTCTGGTAGGGTCACCCATGCCAGATTGGTCGAAGGTTAGGAGACAGACGAATGGTAGTCCGCGCAGCGTCTGTACCTCAGTGAGGCGGCTGCAAAAGGCGTCTGACCCCAGTGGGGCGGCCTCTGAAGTGATGGTGTCACGTAAAAAACACTATTGAGTAAGGCCACGGAAGACTATCTCAATTAAAACAAAAACCTTGAAATTATGGACAGTTCTCAATTGATAATGAATCCTGGCAACTACGGGACTCGGCCAAGAGGGCCGGGTGTCGTGCCCGGCAGCGGTGGGAGCAAAGCCCCTGCGGTCGTCATCACACGAAATCCTTGCTCAGACGTAGCAGCAGCAGCAGAGGAAAAGAAGATAAAGAAGAGGAACGAAACTATCAGAATAGGCACGTGGAATGTTAGGACTATGCTGAGGGCGGGGAAGCTAGAGAATATAAAGCAAGAAATGGAGAGGGTGGGTGTAGACATCATGGGTCTGGGTGAAGTAAGATGGAAGGATGACGGGGATTACTGGAGCGGCGACTATAGAGTAATTTATAGTGGAGGGAATGAAAGTCAGCGCGGGGTTGCATTCATAATGAATAGGAAACTCGGTAGAAAAGTAGTGTATGCAGAACAGGTTAGTGATAGGATAATAGTAGTGGAACTAAAAGCAGAACCAACGAATTTAGTTATAATCCAGGTTTATATGCCTACCTCTAATCATAAAGATGAGGAGGTAGATGGGGTGTACGATCAGCTAGAGGAAATAATTGGTAGGATACCAGGGAGTAAGCACCCGGTAGTAATGGTGGATTGGAACGCGGTGGTGGGTGAAGGAAGAGATGGGCGGGAGGTGGGCGATTACGGGCTAGGAAGGAGAAACGACCGGGGCGAGAAAGCTGTGGAGTTTTGCCGCAGAAATAACCTAGTAATTACGAATACATGGTTCAGACATCATCCTCGACGTAGGTACACATGGAAGAAGCCGGGAGACACAGATAGGTTCCAGATAGATTATATAATGGTACGTCACAGATACAGGAATAGTGTTAAAAACTCGCATACTTATCCAGGAGCTGATGCAGACACAGACCACAACTTATTAGTCATGAAATGTCGGGTAAAACTGAAAAAGATAAGAATGGGAAGGAGGGTACGAAAGTGGAATACGGAGGCATTAACTGGGGAAATGAAGAAGAAGTATCGGGAGAAGGTGGATGAGAGAATGGGTGAGGACCATGGAGTTAGATCAGTCGAAGATGAATGGGGAAGTTTGAGAAACGGAATTATAGAAGCGGCGAAAGCAACGGTAGGCGTAGTGAGTGCAACTAAAATTAGAAAACCGTGGATCACGAAGGAGATGATCAGGGAGATGGAGGAGAGAAGGAAATGGAAGAGCGTAAACTCAAAGCTAGGTAAGAGAAAGTACCGAGAATTTAATAACAGGCTTAGAAGAGAAACAAAGAAAGCAAGAGAGGCGTGGTGGAGAGAACAAATCGACGCGTTAGAGAAATACCAAAAAGAGGGAAGAGCAGATGCATTATATCGGAAAGTAAAGGAACTGACGGGTGGTAACAAGGGAAGGGGAATTACAACGATAACAGACAAGACGGGAAAGATGATCGTAGAACCGAGAGAGATCCAGGAGAGGTGGAAAGAGTATGTTGAAGAGCTCTATAGTAAAGAAACAAGGCCCAATAGGTTAGATATAGAAAGGGAAGACGACATCGACAGCGATGGCATCGGACCAAGTATCCTAGATAGCGAAATCGAAAGAGCTCTAAGAGACATGAAAAGGAATAAGGCGGTAGGAATAGATGACATACCTGCAGAGTTTTTAAAGAGCATGGGGAAGAACGGAAGAGGAAAACTTTTTGCGCTTATTCGTAGGATTTATGAGGATGGAGTGTGGCCGGAAGACTTCGCGAAGACTGTACTAATTCCTATACCGAAAAAGAGTAAGACAAAAACTTGCGAAGACTATAGGACAATAAGCTTAATATCCCACGCGGCCAAAGTAGTTCTGAGGATTCTAAACAGAAGGCTAGAGAATAAGGCAAATGAATACCTGGGTGACGACCAGTTCGGGTTTAGGAGAGGGACGGGAACGCGAGACGCTATAGCGGTGATGAGGACGCTAGTAGAAAGAAACCTAGAGTATGGGCAGGATGTTTTTGCATGCTTCGTAGATTTCGAGAAGGCGTTTGATCGGGTGGAATGGACGAAATTAATGGGAGTGTTGAAGAAATTAGGAGTCGATTGGAGGGACAGGCGTCTGATTCGGAATTTGTATATGAACCAGACGGCGCAGGTTAGGGTAGCCAATGGTGAATCGGGATGGGCCACGATAGGACGGGGAGTGCGGCAAGGGTGCCCACTATCGCCGTTGCTTTTGAACGTGTATTCAGAGGAAATGGTAAGGGAGGCATGGGGGGAGGAGGAGGTAGGAATAAAGGTAGGAGGGGAGCTGATAAAATCAGTGAGATTTGCAGATGATCAAGCATTAGTTAGTCAGTCGGCCAAGGGGTTACAGTCAATGGTGAATGCATTAGAGGTGCAGTGCGAAAAGTATGGGATGAAGATCAATCACAAGAAAACGAAAGTAATGAGATTTTGTAGAAGTAAGAAGGCGGGGCTGAATATAAGGGTGGGAGGGCAGAAGATAGAGCAGGTCGAGCAGTTTACGTATCTGGGTAGTATTTTAGAGGCGAATGGGTTTAGTGATAAGGACATCAGATGCAGAATTGCGCTCGCTAAAGATGCATTTTCGAAGAGAAGGGAATTGATGAGGGGGGGTCTGAGAAGAGACGTAAAGAAGAGGCTGGTGAAAACTTTAATATGGAGCGTGGCGCTATATGGGTCGGAAACGTGGTCATTGCGAAGGGAGGATGTGCGTAGACTAGAGGCGTTTGAGATGTGGGTTTGGAGAAGGATGGAGAAGGTTAGCTGGATGGCGAGAAAGACGAACGAGGAGGTATTGGATATGGTCGGAGATGAGAGGAAGCTTGTGGCAGAGGTTCGGAGAAGGCAGAAGAGATGGATGGAGGAGGTTTTGAGAGGAGAGGGCATACTGAAGAGAGTGATAGAGGGGAGAACACTGGGGAAGCGTGGGAGAGGAAGGAAAAGGATAGGAATTCTGGACGAAATAAGAGGAGGTAGAAGATATGAAGAATTGAAGAGGGATCTAATAACTTAGGAGGGAAAGCGAGACAATTTCTATTAGGTTGGGATACAAAATGGGGACTGTCCAAGAACCTACCAATCAGCTGGTAGAACACTTGAATGAATGAATGTAAGAAAGTTGATATTTCATGCATAGGAGCTGTTTTTAAATGAATACCCCGAGTAACTTCTTGTCAATTATTACGGATTGCACTTTAGTTATGATTGGGCACGTCAGAGCAGAAACCATAAAAAGTTTTGTTATTATTATTTTCTATTCTCTGCGTCAATCATTGTCAAACTTCATTAACCAAACTACGAGTAAAAGCCGATGATGTTATCACACTGTATCAGTGTTAACCAAATTCGATAAAGTTCACTGATATTTGGAAGACTTTTAAATTAAAACGATGATGAATAAAATTGAGTCCGAGTCCCAGTTTGAGAAATATTTTTTTCTCACAATCAGTGGTAATATTTACAAATACTGCTATTTGATTATGCGACCGATATACTCATAATTTGTAAATTTAGTGACAAAAGATATATTTTTTTTCCTTTTCTTTCTACTTTTACATACCTGCTGACAGAGATGTCAATGTCCAAAACATGTCGCTTTTATTAACATAAAATTTCATGTATGCTAAAAGCTATGATGTATGCTATTTTAATTTAATTAAAAATGGTAATAATAAATACATTCTTACCTATGTGATAACAATTATTGCGCCAATTTGCGCTTGCACTTGCGAGGAAATTCCGAAACTATCAGTTATCAGTACTACAAAGACGACGGGCGATGGATGGCTGATGAATTTAATCCTCACACAACTTCTCACATACAAGCTCGTGGCAGATGCGCAGAGGACGATCTGGTGCCGGATATGTCCGTTTTATAAAACCCGGTCACTGCGGTTGGAAACATAATGACTATATGCGCCCCTTCCTGTCTGTCTCTTCGCAGACTTTATTCTAATAGTACAACGCTATTCGACGGTAAGGTGTACATGAGAATAAGGGTACCAGAGGATCTAACGTCAAAACGCGTTGTACTGTTATAAAGAAGTCAGTGAAAATTTACATAGATTGTGTATATTCATTCTATATGTACGATTTTACTATTTTAATAATAAATACATGCTTACCTATGTGATAATAATTATTGCGCCAATTTGCACTTGCACTGAGGAAATTCCGAAACTGTTTGGTACCAGTATTACGACGACAACGGATGATGGATGTCTGATGAATTTAATTTTCACACAACTTCTCGAGTACAAGCTCGTGGCAGATGCGCAGAGGATGATCTGACAGGTCTTGATTTCTAAAACTCGGTCTCTGCGGGTGGAAAAATAATGACTGTATGTGCCCCTCCCAGATTGCCTTCGCTGCTAGCTTCAGAATGCTACAATTTCTATCTGTAACTACTTTGTTTCGCATTTGGTGGAAGATTTCGGGCCTCGAGGTACCTTTTATCCCATAGCCTATTTGTTATGAATTGCTTCTGGCCATAGAGGATGCCTTCTTTGCTTTTATAATTTTACAATGTAATGTCAGCTCGAAGGTTTCCGCGGCGTTGGTTAGATGCTCTCTGCATTTTTTCGGGTTTCCGTCCGCGTAGGTTGGCTTGGTGACAACAGTTTCGCTGACTATCCTGTCAGCGTCTTCAGGTCGAGGGTGTTAAGGGTCGAAGTTAATCCTTCGACCTGAAGACGCTGACAGGATAGTCAGGGAAACTTTTTTCACCAAGCCATCCTACGCGGACGGACACCCGAAAAAATGCAGAGAGCATGTACAATGTAATGTTTGCTCCGTCCCTACGCCTTGTTGCCTTTAAGCCTGGTTCTAATCCTCATGGTTATTATTATGGTTATTAAAAAGTTCATTTTAGAACTCCCCCACCTTCTTATTTTCACGTTCAGACTTGAAAGTGAAAAACTGGGACTTGCAACGTCGATTGTTTGTGTATGACAGTTTCGTGAGAAGTGGTGAGTCTATTACAGCTACGCAGCGATTGTTTCGCGCGCGGTTTAATGTCGGTCGACATGGAGCTATTCCTAGCCGTAACACAATCCTCAGATGGGTGAAAAACTTCAGATCGACTGGAAACATACTAGATAAGAAGCATCCTGGCCCGAGACGCAGTGTAACGACGCCAGAAAATGTTGAAAGGGTAAGGTAGTCTAGTAGTTTCTAGGTTAGGTAGAGCAGTAGTGTAAATGCCGCCACACAGTGGCGGATACATATGGGGGGCGCGGGGGGCGCGCGCCCCCCTCTTGCGGGGCCGCCCGCATTGCCGCCCGCGCCGCCCCCGCCAGTCAGCCCGCACGCTATGTGTCTTTCGTCAATCGACTCTGAGTTAGGGATGGGCAAGTAAAAAAAATATATCGATAGATATCGTATCAATATTTAAAACATGTACCGATAGTTATCGAACCAAAGTTATCGATATTTTGATATATCGATAATTTTGCCGAAACAAGTGGTTCCTTAAAGTTTCACCAAAATATATAAAAAATGTTGAAGTAAAATTTGGAAAATTATGGACATGTAGAAGAAATAAAAAAATCTTTTATTTTTTATTTTTACAATCAATCAAACCAGTATTTGTCTGATATTGACATCAGAAGAACTCTGTTTTACATGTTCCCCCGTTAATCTACTCCTGTTGTCCGGTACCACGAAGTTAACTGCAGAAGCCACTCTTTCGGATGGAACAGATGAGGTTTGGCATATTAAGTACTTCAGCGCGAATTCCGAAAGAACCGGTGTGAAGTGTCGGGAGTTCACCCAAAACTTTATTGGATCTGATTTCCTCTCCAGTAGTGGTTGGTCCAGATACTGCTTCAGCTCATTAGGGACAGAGCCAGAGCTAGGAACCTCTTGCGTAGTAGTGCTAATAGATAATAGGTGTTCATGTCTGGACCAAATTGAACTTCTATCAGCGTTTTCTCGTTCTATTTGTGCAGATCGTACCTCTGGAGAACGTTGTCCCATTCGCTTATGTTCTAAGCGAATATCATCACTTATTTTCGTTATAGCACTAGAAACCGCAGCTGGAGAAAGAACTTTACAACGGTGACGTGCTAAACAAATATATCGAATTTGATACTCGGAAAAAAATCAATTTTTGATATATCGACATGAAAAATATCGACGATAACTATCGATAGATTTTAAAAAATATATGGAGTTTTTGATACATCGATATTTTTTGCCCAAGCCTACTCTGAGTCGAGTTTTCGAGTAGTTGTACTTTCTTATGTAGCTCGCGCGCGCGTCCGCGTCATAGTATTTTATACGTTTCTGTCTGGCACATAGATAGCTAACCTTCGAGAAAAGTTGCGGCCATTCAAGTGATCTCGATACGTTATTCTGCCTGGCATTTGTTCGAGAAAAGTCGTGAATATTATACTGTTTGTATTTGTTCACACTCCTTAAAAGTCTGGAAGCGAACATTCTGGCACCGAATGTTCTCGAAACAACTGAGCTACATATATAAGGGAAGCAGAGTCGCTGCCAGGCGGTCAGTTTGAAAGCTACAATCGTCGCGATTATCTTGCGCCCCCCCCTCCCCTACCTTAATTTTTTCTGTATCCGCCACTGCCGCCACAACAACCATTGTGGCGGCAATTCGTTGACTGTGCTCCAAGGTCAACAGCTTTTGCGTTCTCCCTCAACGAATTGCTTGATGCGCCCAAGCGACGTCCAGACGAGACCTAATCTCGCCTCATTCCCGGATAGCGTATTCTCACCTCGTTGTTTAACAACTTTTCCACTGTCGCTCTCATTTGCTTACGCTCACCATTCTTCTGAGGGACTAATTTTCCATCCCTCCCCCGTCATCCCGTACCACATACCCACCTTGAAGGTGGATTTTACGGTATTTCGCAGATGTAAATGTACCCAGATTCACTATAAAAAAAACAAATGTCTATTCCACATTCATCACCCTTCTTTACCCTCGTCTCTCTGACTAACTTTCGCAGTCGCCCATCATACCCTGTGACATCAACCTTTCTCTCAGGATCGACCCTTTGCCATGTATATAGATTAAATTGCTCATGTTTCAACCACGTTTCCAGACAAACAATCCTTTTTCCAAGCACACACTCAGTACGTTTTCACCGTTAACATTCACTAGAGTATCCAAATAGCCCAATCTTTCTGTGAAAGGCATCCCTTGTTACACCACCATCTGTATCTACAAAATACCCTGCAAGCCACCCCAAGGGTATGTGGCAGGGGGTGAAGCAACCAAGTCGATCATGTCGCATAATCTAACCAGGGTCACATTCATTTCAAACTCGCAGTTATCCTAAAAAAAACCTTCACACGCTCCCTCTCCCCACCCACTGGTCCATAACATACCACAACCACAATCCATGAGTAAACCTGCTTTCAGACGAACCCAGAAGATTTTATGGGAGTAGGTACTTCACATTAGCCTGGAAACTACTTCAATTCCTATCACCTAAAACTTCGTTCCTCCGTGCGGTTTCGTCGTTCCCTGTAGAGCATCCGAGTGCAAAGCAAGATAGCGGACCCATTTTTAGTGAAGTTGTCGAGATTTTACTTTTTAAAAGCACGCCCCGCCTACACCCAGATGGGGTAGGTATGCGAAACGTGCAGTTTATTCAAAGTTACATGACGGTGTGTACCTTAGTTTATCACCCTGTTTTACACTATTATTATTTAAATGATTTTCCAGTTTATTAAGTAAAATGTCTATTAATCCGCCAAGCCGCCTCCCTCCGCTCTGCATCAATCTTTACGGCCTCCCTCCACTCCACCTCTCTCTTCTCAGCCTCCACCCCACAACATACGCCTCTTCATACCCAGCCTCTGCCTCTCTCCAATCACCAGCATACCGCCTCCCTCCACTCTGCCTCCCTCAAATCTGCCACCCTACCATACCGCCTCTCTCAACTCAGCTTCCCGCACACCGCCGCCTCCCTCCTCTCTGTGTCCCATCGTTCCGCCTCCCTCCACTCTGCCTCCCTCCTCACAGCCTCCTTCCACTCCGCCTCCCTCCACTCCGCCTCCCACCACTCCGCCTCCATCCACTCCGCCTCCCTCCCCTCCCCCTCCCACCACTCCGCCTCCCTCCGCTCCGCCACAATTTGATGTGCATAAAATTTGAGAACGCGAGCACGGAATTATAGGAGGGACTATTTTACCATCTGTTGTTTATGTATTTCCGTATGCATTCTTGAAAAATCACCGCTTTACTCGACGAAATTTTCAATGCATATCCATATATACATCGGATTGTGCAATAAAGTGCCTTGTATAAAACGGATTTATGTGGGGCTGTGTCCTGCTAACTATGAAGTTGAGGTGGCGCTTGTGGCTAACATAGTCGCTTTTTGTCATATAATTATTCAAATAGCATTTGATTATTATCTGTATATACTTTGCTAGTCCTCAGAATTGAACCCTCATCAGAAATGCTCCTGAGTCTCGGCAATGCACTTGATTTGAAACTCGGAAATATTTTAAAAACATTTTGCAACTTTCCTAAGTGTGAACGCTAATTTCTTTTCATCTACATCTACATCTACGATGTACCGTGCAAGCCACCACTGGGGTGTGTGGCACGGGGTGATTCCACACCAGGCATGCAGCACTCGTCCCAGAACAAATCCGAACCTCGCACGCTCCCCCTGGCCATAGGCGCAGGCCAAAAGCAGACAGGAGAACAGTGCGCAGTCCAACCGTAAACTGGGAGAGTGATACGTAAAAGAACATACAAACATGCAGAAAAATGCTATAGACAATTCTAGTGGTTAATATTACTGATACTGTTAATTTATGAATTAAGATGCTACCTCATGCAAAGAACAAAATAAAATAATGCCGGGCTAATCGACCAGTGTGAAGAGTTAGTAATTATGTGGTGTTATTAAACACAAGTGAAAATTCTACTCTACCTATTGAGGGTGGGAGTTTCATGTGATTGATTTATCGCAACTATTATGATCCCTTAACACTTACATTTTTACACAAAAGAAACTCATAACGTTTGAAAACAAAGTATTGAGAAGAATATTTGGTCCCATTAAAGAGGGTGAATCATGGAGAATAAGAAAAAACAAAGAGTTAAGAGAATTGTATAAAGAACCAAATATTGTGGGAATTATCAGAAGCAGGAGATTAAGGTGGCTGGGACACGTCCATAGAAGAAGTGAAGAAACAATGATGAAACAAGTGCTAAAAGGAAAACCAGAAGGTACAAGGCCGTTAGGAAGACCAAGGATGCGCTGGAATGACGAAGTAGAGAAGGATATGAGAAGGATGGGAGCACATCTGGAAGTGACAGGCGACCGTAGAGCGTGGAGACGTGTGGTTGGCGAGGCCAAAGACCTCCTAGGTTTTCAATGGCCACAGGAGTAAGAGTAAGTAAGTATTATGATCCCTTATTGTGCGTGGGAAAAATGACATTTTGAATCTATCGGTTCGGCAGTCAATTTCCTTTATTTTATTCCTGTGATCGCTTCTACCGTAGAACGTTGGCTCTAGCAGTATGTGTTGAACGTCCGGCAAAAAACTGTCTGCTCCGAGTTTGCGCAGAAGATTTGACCTGTATTTCTCCTTTCGATCAGTTAAAGATTCCCACCCTAATTCCTTCAACAATTCGGTAACACTGCTAAGTTTATCGTAACAACCTTTCACAAATCTTGCTGCTCTCCGTTGTATTCTATCTATTTCAGAGATTAGTCCTACTTCGTAAGGGTCCCATATGCTAGCAGCGTACTCCAAGTGAGGTCTCACGAGTGAAAAATAACATCGCTCTTTAACTTTCTCGTCGCATTTTCCTAATATTCTCTTGATAAATCCCAATTTGCGACTAGCCTGTCCGCATATTTCCCGAACGTGTTTCCCCCAAGACAGGTCCTGAGTAAGGGTCACACCTAAGTATTTAACTGACTCTACATTTGATAAGTCTGTTTGATGAATTGTGTACGTATCGTTGACCGAGTTATTCTTTCTCCAAAATTTCATAACAACGCACTTTTTAAAATTCAATTCTAACTGCCAAGTATTGCACCATTCATTTATAGCGTCAAGGTCTTTTTGTAGCGCAATCTTGTCGGATTCATTGCCTAGATCCCTGTACAACACTGCGTCATCTGCGAAGAGGCGAATTTTGCTAGTAACTTTTAATGTTATTCTTCTCATAGCCTTAGAATTATTTTTATTATATACCTCGCGAGTTCGCAGAATTAACCCCTACGTAAACCTCTCGTTCGTTGTTTTTGGTCGTTATCTTCATATGACCCCCTCTTGATGTGGCGTTATTTTGGTTCGTTATGATAATGACCTTGCCCTCCACAACAACGCAATGAGTTCTGTAATCGCTCTAGTCGGTATGAGCTCTGAAGATAGTTATAATAAAGACTTTCACTTCGTAACGCCGTCATTAAAGAGTTCCGTAATAAGCCCCCTGGTTTTATTTAGGTGTACATTAACTTATGCTGCTGGGGTTCAGCATAGAAAGATCGAGACAGAGCTCACATTAGCTTCTTCAGTGTTGAGAAGGATTTTCTATGATATGAAGAGATGTATTCATCCAAGATCTTATCCTTGGTGTCCTCGGAAGTTGAGGAAGAAATCATATTTATTGAGAGGTAATGATTCATTATATAAAAATACTGGAAGACAGTTGTTACTGCATCTGAGTGGAAACAGAATAAGTAGCTGGCAGGAATGGCAATCTAATAAAATAAATATTTATCTGAGAATTTTGCGTAGTTCAAACACAAGCAAGGCATCATCTGCAATCACTGAGTAGTCTACCTACTGACTGGTAGGTTTTCGGACAGTTCCTACTGTCATCCTTCTCATTTTTGGGTCATCGTTTCACTTTGCTATACATCACTTTCCCTTCATCAAGTCTCGTTTTTTTCCTCTAATCCTCTGCATTTCCTTAATCCGTAAGGAACTCATTTGAATCTTAGGCGGGTGATAGGACGGCCACTGGTGCTATGTGCCACCTGTCTTCACGTCAGATAGCGTCATCAATTCAATGACGATGCTGCCTACCGCTAGCTAAAAATAAAAAAAATAATCCTATATTCCCTATCCTCCGACCGCAGTTCAGCGCCTTCACGCGCCACTGACCTGTGATTGTCAAGATGCATTTCCGCTCTCCGCGCCGTTTTCTGTCAGTTTTCCGTTTACCTTTTATACTTTTACTTTTCTCGCGAGCTTTCCGTAGCGCCAGGAACGCAGCGCGCCCTTCTGTGACGTCGTCTCTACGTATAAAAAAACCTCCCTTACTCACGAACCCACTTCCACTCCCAGTTCATCCGCTTAAGCCGGAGAGCTCGGTCCCGTTGACTGAGAGTGCTGAGAAAGCAGCTCAAGAACACCGAGCAGTTCTTATATAAGGGCCTTTCGTTTCGAGTTGGGTGGAAATGTTCAGCGGTCAGCTGTTATACACCTCTTAGCGTGCAACCTGTGCAAGTAAGTTGGACAAAATACGTCCCAATGTATGGGCGGCTTACGTAGAATAGCCGGTATAGGGTTAATATGTTGTTTTCCACCTGAGAAATATTCGTGCACAAATTGGAAATGAATGTTTATACAACAGATACTATGTGCATACGAAGTTTATTTTCATTTTTGCACAACCAAATAACCTCGGAAATCTTCAACCTCATCAAGAGTCTTGCATTTCGACCTAAAGAAGAAAAAGGCGTAATAAGGGTCATCGACGATACGATGATTCAACGTTGATCATCGACGTCATTGCTTCGACGTAATATTGCTGGTAGTTGACGAGTAGTTATCGGGTCGCTGGTGCTCTAATTGATAGATATGGATTTCGGGTTGCTTTGCGGTTATCGGTTTCATCGGTTCTACTACTTCGGAATAATACTTGTGGCTGTCGTTTTGAGGGAAGCTTTCTATTGAGCGTTTAAAAGTAAATAAAATATAAAATTAATAAACGCTTACCTTCATATTTAATATACCCACTGTGTGTTCCTTTGTATATGTGACAGTAGACAGTTTGAGGTATAATTTTTCACAAAAATATTAAAAATTTCCTAGGGAACGAGCTAATTATATAAAATACTAATTCTTATACGTTATGCCAAAATGATGAAATTCCAGACTACCAAGAATATTAAACAAAAGTAATTTACAATGGTAACAAAACATCATCGTCTTAACTTTTTTGCATTTCGTAGGCAAACTGCACAAAATAATTGTTCACGATCAGGACGACTACAAAACAATTGTTTCGTTGGTTATTTTAGAGTTAGGCTGTATATGCCGTAGTGATTTCGAATAACAAGTGAAAGATACATAGACAACCAGAGGATGGTTTCGTTGGCTATACGTTTTTATATTTTTCGATGGCTTAAATAGCACTGTTTAAAGTTCCTTGAGAAACAAAACGCTTGATAATAATTACCCGTTTCAAAAAAACAATTTCATTACAGCATAAATTGTTCTATGATTATTTCCCAAACTAATCGTTAGTAAATCTTGTCCATTCATTCTTACGTAGCATACCACTCTTGCTCCATAGACCTTGATATTCAAGGTCTGTGGCTTGCTCCCATCAGTTTTCACTCCCTAGTACCACCTTTGATGACGTCACGACTCGTAGCGAATGCGTTATTCTTGGTGGTCTCGCCCTGGCTCACTTTCACTCATTGTCAATGAAATATTTGACTGAGCGAAGAAACGCGGGCGGCGGCGGGTGCGAGCGGAAAAGCAAGTCTCGACTTGTCGCGACGGCGGGTAGCGTTGCGTGCTCCACTCAGCGGCTGCGCCTCGACACGAACTCACGGCGCGCCGCTCATATCTAGTATATATATATGAAATTCCTCAGAATTCAACCATGTATTCCAGACAAACAATCCGTTTTCCAAGCACACGTTCAATAAATTTTCACCGTTACCATTCACTAGATCAGGGGTCTCCAACCTTTTCGTAACGAGGGCAATAATGGGTACTGGAACACTTTTCAGCGGCCCGTAATGTTTGAAAATAAATAAGAAATTAGAGATTTAAGTTTTCTCGAAATCAGAAAATGTCGTTAACTAATTACAGAATGTGAAATCATATTATCGTATATTGGTGACGACGAATACTACCAGCAAATTCACATATTATCATCACAAAACAATTAATATGAATGATGTTACTTTGTTTGTGGTTTTAAATACTTATTGTGCTGAGATGTTAATTTTGAAACGCAAATCACTCTTCAAGTACCGGTCATCCAAGCAAAGTTTATGCGTCGCATTTCTGCATAATTCTTCAGCGGGCCGGATAAAATCATTTCGCGGGACAGATGTGGCCCAAGATCCGTACTTCTGAAACTCCTGCACTAGAGCATCCAAATAGCCCAATCTTTCTGGAAAAAGCATCCCTTGTTACACCATTATCTGTATCTACAAAATACCCTGCAAGCCACCCCAAGGGTATGTGGAAGGGGGTGAAGACCCAAGTCGATCATGTCGCATACTCTAACCAGGGTCACATTGATTTCAAACTAGCAGTTTTACTCAAAAATCATTCTTCACACGCTCCCTCTCCCCACCCACTGGTCCATAACATACCACAACCACAATCCATGAATAACCTGCTTTCAGACGAACCCAGAAGATTTTATGTGAGAAGGTACTACACATCAGCCTAGAAACAACTTCCATTCCTATAACCTAAAACTTCATTCCTCCGTGCGTTTTCGTCATTCCCTGTAGAGCATCCGAGTGCAAAGCAAGATAGCGGACTCATTTTTAGAGAAGTTGTCGAGATTTTACTTTTTAAAAACACGCCCCGCCTACACCCAGATGGGGTAGGTATGCGAAACGTGCAGTTTATTCAAAGTTACATGACGGTGTATACTTTAGTTTATCACCCTGTTTTACACTATTATTTTTAAAATGATTTTCCAGTTTATAAAGTAAAATGTCTTTTAATCCACCAAGCCGCCTCCCTCCGCTCTGCCACCATCTTTACGGCCTCCCTCCACTCCACCTCTCTCTTGTCAGCCTCCACCCCTCAGCATACGCCTCTTCATACCCAGCCTCTGCGTCTCTCCAATCACCAGCATACCGCCTCCCTCCAATCTGCCACCCTACCATACCGCCTCTCTCAACTCAGCTTCCCGCACACCGCCGCCTACCTCCTGTCTGTGTCCCATCGTTCCGCCTCCCTCCACTCTGCCTCTATCCACTCCGACTCTCTCCACTCCGCCCCCCGCCCCTCCGCCTCCCTCCCCTCCGCCTCCTTCCACTCCGTCTCCAACCACTCCGCCTCCCTCCCCTCCGCCTCCCTCCACTCCGCCTATCACCCCTCCGCCTCCCTCCTCTCCGCCTCCCTCCACTCCGCCTCCCTCCACTCCGCCTCCCTTCACTCCGCCTCCCTCCATTCCGCCTCCCTCCATTCCGCCTCCCTTCACTCCGCCTCCCTGCCCTCCGCCACCCTCCAATCCGCCTCCCTCCACTCCGCCTCCCTCCATTCCGCATCCCTTCTTACAGCCTACCTCCCCTCCGCCTACCTTCACTCCACCTCCTTCCACTCTGCCTCCCTCCACTCCGCCTCCTTCCTCTCCGCCTCCCTCCACTCCGCCTCCCTCCACTCCGCCTCCCTCCACTCCGCCTCCTTCCACTCCGCCTCCCTCCACTCCGCCTCCCTCCACTCCGCCTCCCTCCACTCCGCCTCCCTTCCCTCCGCCACCCTTCACTCCGCCTCCCTCCACAACGCCTCCCTCCATTCCACCTCCCTTCATTCCGCCTCCCTCCATTCAGCCTCCCTTCACTCCGCCTCCCTCCCCTCCGCCTCCCTAAAATCCGCGGCCATCCACTCCGCCTCCCTTATGTCCGCCTCCCTCCACTCCGCCTCCCTCCACTCCGCCTCCCTCCATTCCACATCCCACCACTCCGCCTCCCTCCACTCCGCCTCCCTCCACTCCGCCTCCCTCCACTCCGCCTCCCTCCACTCCGCCTCCCTCCACTCCGCCTCCCTTCACTCCGCCTCCCTCCACTCCGCCTCCCTCCTCTCCGCCTGTCTCCCCTCCGCCTCCATTCACTCCGCCTCCCTTCACTCCGCCACCCTCCACTCCGCCTCCCTCCACTCCGCCTCCCTCCATTCCGCCTCCCTCCACTCCGCCTCCCTTCTCTCCGCCACCCTGCACTTCGCCTCCCTCCCCTCCGCCTCCCTCCCCTCCGCCTACCTCCACTGAGTCCCCTTCCACTTCGCCTCCCTCCCTTCCGCCTACCTCCACTCCGCCTCCCTCCACTCCGCCTCCCTCTACTCCGCCTCCCTCCACTCCGCCTCCCTCCACACCGCCTCCCTCCACTCCGCCTCCCTCCACTCCGCCTCCCTCCACTCCGCCTTCCTCCACTCCGCCTCCCTCCACTCCGCCTCCCTCCACTCCGCCTCCCTCCACTCCGCCTCCCTCCACTCCGCCTCCCTCCACTCCGCCACCCTCCATTCCGCCTTCGTCTACTCCGCCTCCCTCCACTCTGCCTTTCACCTCATAGCCTCACTCCCTTCCGCCTACCACCACTCCGCCTCCTTCCACTCCGCCTCCCTCCACCGCAACCGCAGGCAACCGCAACTAAAAATAAATGACCAAGAGTTCCAGAACATTCTTCCTTTCCCCAAGCTGACCTTGGGCAGAAAGGGGTATATAAGGACCGTGTCTTTGCATGGAAATCTCCACTTCCAGTTCTTCCATTGACGGCGGAGAGTTCGGTCACACCGGCGGAGTGCACGGAGATAGGAGATAAAAGACACCAACCAGTTTCTAGATAAGAGCCTTTGGTTTCAAGCTGACATTTTACTTCATTGCGTACTGCCTGATCAAGTAAGTTGGGCATTACTTCATTAGAGATGGACGGTTGTGATAAAGCAGCCGGTGTAGGACAACCGGCTGTTTTCAATCTCAAAAATACCCGTACACAAAATGAAATTTCATCATACCATGTGTCATTCTAAGCATACCGTGGATATGCAATTTTTAATTTTTTCAATTCTGCCGTCGAATCGCAGTGTGACAGTGAAGAATTTCAGCCTCATGAAGGTTTGAGTATTCTAACCTGATGAAGATAATCAAATGTTACTTTCAGGCTTGATTACCTACAAATTGCTAATAATCTTTCATGTGTAAGGGTAAAAGTAGCCAGCTAGACCACTGGCAGCTAGAATATTTAATAGAAGACGAATTTATTGTGGGCATTTTTGAGGAATAGATGCTTGAAAACAGTGAAGGTTTCATGTTATCGTTTAGATGATAAAAGGTTTTCCCTATTTTCCTTTCGCGCTCATCCTTATCGTTAAACAGCAGTTTCGCGCCAGCTTTCTGGCTAGGATCATCATGTCTCAAAGGCCGTTTTAACCGAGGCACTTAATATTACAATTTGATCTTCATAAAATTCGAGAACGCGAGCACGGAATTAGAGGAGGGACTATTATCCCATCTGTCGTTTATGTATTTGGGCATGCATTCTTGCTATTCAGCTCTTTACTCGACGAGATTTTCAATGCATATCCATACATACATCGGATTGTGCAATAAAGTGCCTTGTATAAAACGGCCTTATGTGGGGCTGTGTCCTGCTAATTATGAAGTTGAGGTGGCGCTTGTGGCTAACATAGTCGCTTTTTGTCATATAATTATTCAAATAGCATTTGATTATTATCTGTACATACTTTTCGAGTCCTCAGAATAGAACCTTCATCAGAAATACTCCTGAGTCTCAGCATTACACTTGATTTGAAACTCGGAAATATTTTTAACACATTTTGCAACTTTCCTAAGTGTGAACGCTATTTTCTTTTAATGTTATTTTTCCCATAGCCTTAGATTATAATTATATACCTCGCGAGTTCGCAGAATTAACCCCTACGTAAACCTCTCGTTCGTTGTTATTGGTCGCTATGTTCATATGACACCCTCTTGATGTGGCGTTATTTTGGGTCGTTTTAATAATGACCTTGCCCTCCACGACGACGCAATGAGTTCTGTAATCGCTCTAGTGTGTATGAGCCCTGGGGGTAGTTATAATAAAGACCTTCACTTCGTAATGACGTTATTAAAGAGTTCCGTAATAAGCCCCCACGTTTTATGTAGGTGTGCATAAACTTATGCGAATGGGGTTCAGCATAGAAAAATCGATACAGAGCTCACATTAGCTTCTACAGTGTTGAGAGGGATTTGCTATGATATGAAGGAATGTATTCATCCAAGATCTTATCCTTGGAGGCCTTGGAAGTTGAGGAAGAAAGCATATATATATTGTGAGGTAATGATTCATTACATAAAAATACTGGAAGACAGTTGTTACTGCATCGGAGTGGAAACAGAATAAGTAGCTGGCAGGAATGGCAATCTAATAAGATAAATATTTCTCTGAGAATTTTGCCTAGTTCCAACATAAGCAAGGCATCATCAGCAATCACTGAGCAGTCTACCTACTGACTGGTAGGTTTTCAGACAGTTCCTACTGTCATCCTTCTCATTTTTGGGTCATCGTTTCACTTTGCTATACATCACTTTCCCTTCATCAAGTCTCGTTTTTTCCTCTTATCCTCTGCATTTCCTTAATCCGTAACGAACTCATTTGAATCCTAGGCAGGTGATAGGACGACCTCGGCCGCCACTGGTGCTATGTGACAACCAAGGACGCTCTAACCCATACATAAGGCAAACATATGCATAAGGAACCACGAATATCTCAATTAATACGTAAGGAAAAACAATGAAACTTACAATAACTATAGCCAATGACATGCTACTTGGGAATGTGATTGGATATCCGGGCTGAAGTTTTCCGCTCGACTTCAGAAAAATCGTGAAATTACCTCCGACTCCGTACTTTCCACTAGGTTACGCGGCAAACATATGCATAAGGAACCACGAATATCTCAATTAATTCGTAGGGCAAAATAATGAAACTTACAATAACTATTGACAATGACATGGTACTTTGGAATAAGTTTGGATATTCGGGCTGAAGTCTTCCGTTCGACTCCAGAAAATTCCTGAATTTACCTCTGACTCCGAACCTTCCGCTAGGTTACGCGGCAAACGTATGTTTGCCGCGTAACCTAGTGGAAAGTTCAGAGTCAGAGGTAATTTCACGATTTTCTGGAGTCGAACGGAAGACTTCAGCCCTGATGTCTAAATTTATTCTCAAGTAGCATGTCATTGTTAATTGTTGTTGTGAGTTTAATTATTTTACCTTACATATTAATGGAGATTTTCGTAGTTCCTTATGAATATGTTTGCCGTGTAAGCCTGCGGTAAGTTCAGAGTCGGAGTTAATTTCACGATTTTTCTGGAGTCGAACGGAAGACTTCAGCCTGGATGTCTAAACATATTTCCAAGAAGCATATTATTATACATTGTTCTTGTGTGTTTCAATATTTTACTCTGCGTATTAATTGCGATATTCGTGGTTCCTTATACATATGTTTGCCGCGTAACCTAGCGGAAAGTTCGGAGTCAGAGGTGAATTCAGGATTTTTCTGGAGTCGAACGGAAGACTTTAGCCCGGATATCCAATCACATTCCCAAGTAGCATGTCATTGGCTATAGTTATTGTAAGTTTCATTGTTTTGCCTTACGAAGTAATTGAGATATTCGTGGTTCCTCATGCATATGTTTGCCGCGTAACCTAGCGGAAGGTTTGGAGTCGGAGGTAATTTCACGATTTTTCTGGAGTCTAACGGAAGACTTTAGCCCAGATGTCTAAACATATTCCCAAGTATCATGTCATTGCCTATTGTGCTCGCAAGTTTCATTGTTTCATCTTGCGTATTAAGTGAGAGATCAGTGGTTCTTTTAACCTATGTCAGCCATTCATTTGCATGGAGAATTTGAATACTCGCAGCGACATGGATCCAAGATGGCGGATTTTAATAGCGTGTCACGACCTGGGTTAGAGCGACCTTGGTGACAACTGTCTTCACGTCAGATAGCGTCATCAATTCTATGACGATGCTGCCTACCGCTAACTAAAAATAAAAAATATAAACCTATCTTCCCTTTCCTCCGACCGCAGTTCAGTGCCTTCACGCGCTACTGACCTGTGATTATCAACATGCATTTCCGCTTCCCGCGCCGTTTTCCGTCAATTTTCCGTTTAACCTGTCTTTACGTTTAAATAAAAAACCATGGTCAAAAAAACTCTCCATTAATCACGAACCTACTTCCACTGCCAGTTCATCCGCTTACGCCGGAGAGCTCGGTCCCGTTGACTGAGAGTGCTGAGAAAGCAGCTCTAGAACACCGAGCAGTTCTTATATAAGGGCCTTTCGTTTCGAGTTGGGTGGAAATGTTCAGCGGTCAGCTGTTATACACCTCTTAGCGTGCTACCTGTGCTAGTAAGTTGGACAAAAAACGTGCCAATGTATGGGCGGCTTACATAAAATAGCCGGTACAGGGTTAATATGTTGTTTTCCATCTGAGAAATATTCGTGCACAAAATGGAAATGAACGTTAATGCAACAGATACTACGTGCATACAAAGTTTATTTTCATTTTTGCACCACCAAATAACCCAGGAAATCTTCATCCTCATCAAGAGTCTTGTATTTCAATCTGAAGAAGAAAATGGCGTAATAAGGGTCATCGACGCTACGATGCACAGTGGGCCAAAATCCAAAAAAGCTGGCCAAAAGTCGAAAAATGAAGTTCGCGCAAACCAACCAAAAACAGTTGATTTATATTATTAAGCATATGCTCTTTATGATAAGGTACTATACAGAGTATGGAATACACCATGAAAATTTTTACAGCTGGTCAAATTAGAGCATGTCAGGGTGATTTTGGCGACCGAAATTTTTCCGTGGAAAATAGCTAGATATAAAGATTCATTAAAGAGTCGTTATTTATAATGTTGGTTTTAAAGTATTTTGATCCCCAAAATTGATATTTATTGCATGAATGAAGATAAAGTTTGTTCCGTTTTATTTGAATTTTAATATTTTTATAATTTTTCAAAAATTGTGCTGTTTTTTCATTAAATTTTATGTTTAACGTTAATTATCGTTTTTATCGACATCAGGCTACACGGAGTTATTTGCACTGTGTGGTAGAGGAAAGCATATAAAACAATATTCAGAAGGAAATTTTTGCGATAACTTGCGATTTTAATTTTAACAACCATTTTTATTTAAAACCACCCCGGCCACTCGAGCCACAGTGGCGGCCACTAATGGGGTCTAAGCGAAGCAAGTATATAATTTCCGAGTATAAAGACGATGGAATGTCAGTTCAATGACATTGGTAATTTGAATAGATATTTTATGAATAACTTTTCATATTTATTTTTTCACATTGTACCTATAGTATACTTAAATGGCTAAATTAAATGTAAATCTTGTCGCAAATTGCAACTTCTCGCAACGTTGGCACCTGGCGATTCTACGATGAGGAGGTCTTTGGGACGTTTCTCAGCAGTTATGGGCTAAAATATCTTTGAAAGGATTTTCCATGAATTGTGGAATTCCCTCAGGCATGTTGAGCAGACTGTGGTCGAGGGATTTAGGGGAAGGCTCGTGGTCATGCACGTGCAGCGGCATGCGCCCGCACCAGCTGGTTGAGGACTTTCGTCCCTCCGTGCTTGCTGGCCCCACAATGCTGCTTTTACAACCTTGCCAATAATGTCTCTTTTTTCTACTTATCCCAATCCATTGGTAGCTATCTCAAGTTATGCTTTTTACATCTTTTTTGCCTCTTTTTGCAGACTCTTGCCACCACTTGTTCCGCCAAACGGAATGCTTAGTTAGTTTCCTTAGGGGTTTTCTGGTTGTTTTCGTATACCACATGCATCAGTTGTCCTAGAGAGTGTCGAGTGAACATCCACTGTAAGTGACTGTGCTGTGCAACACTGGGTTGATCTGTTCAACGTTAGAACCGTTTTAAATGAGAATATAGTTACCTACTTGTACCTGGAAACCAAAGTCTCCTTGCACCCGTTTTCGAACGGGTGCAAGTAGACTTTCTCCGTTCCGTCTCCGTTTCGTCGTGCCTTTACTATGTGTACGTCGCATCCATTGAGGAAAATATTACTTTCCAATCATACGAGAAGCAGTTTGGTAAGCAAAATTTTAATTTTTACAATGGATTCCGAGTTGGAGTCAGTAATTTGTTTTTTGCTACCCATGTAAGAATGATGATAGTAAGGCTGTCGATGGAAGCAATTACCTGCTATTTTTTATTTCGTTTTGTAGTGTTTTATACTAAATTTGTGAGAAACTTTGGAGAGTAGAGAAGTGACAGGGTTGCAGCTTCATGAAAAATTGTAGAGAAAAAAAATTACGGCACGTGAGAAAAAAATGTGATAGATTTTTTGATAGAAAAATTTTCATTGAATGGAGATACCGATGCAAAAGGTATTTTGACGAAGTGCCTACAAACATGCTTTTTCACTAGATATTTTGATAAGTGGAACAAGGTGCAGCGAAGGGAGAGCTACTTCAGAGTTAATAATAGGTAATGGCTAATAGAAAATTGGCCTGATAATAGATGTACCAAAACCAGGATATGGCACTACAAACGATGGTAACACATACGCTGTTTTTCGGACCCTAAATTATCAGCAAATATTACCGGTGAGGGAAACTGACAACTATTTCAAATTAAAGAAAACATCGCTGCTGAAGTTTAGTGAGATTTTTAGTTAGATTAATATTTTTCAGGGCTTCATAAACAACTGATTTCAAGGTTTGAAAATATTTTGAAAGTAATTTCAAGCAGTCGATCACTCAATCACAATGAGTTCAGAAAATACTGTCTAGCAACAGCGAAATTATACGTGAAGCAATACCCTTGGTATTATATGCCACCAACGGTGCACAAGCTTCTGATTCATGGTGCAGATATATCCAAGAAAGCAATTCTGCCCATCGGGCAGCTTCCAGAAGATGCCTTTGAATCAAGGATTAAGGAAATTAGGAAATTCCGGCATCACAATACGCGGAGGATATCAAGAGAGGCAACTAATAAATATATATTTCAGAGATTACTGTTCACCTGTGATCCCTTGATATCTTCAATTTATTTTCAAAATTGTAAATCAAAGGAAGATTTAGATCCAGAAGTAAAAAAACTAATTGACTATGGGAATGACGAATGTGAAGATGAGAGTGATGACGAGTCATCAGAGGATGAGTGGCACTTTTTATCAATATTATTATTCAAAACATTTATTCAAGTTTTTTATAATAATATTATTGAAAAATATTTGTTTAATATTAATATTTAAATAATAAATTGTCATGCTGTCTGCCTCTGGCTTACATTTATGTTGAATCCTGATCCCAGTAGTGCGACAAAAGTATAGCAAAATGAAATTGACTGGAATATAGCCAATTTCATACTAATTTTGCAATAAAAAATTAATTAAATTTTTATTTTTTTGTGAAAATGTAATCTACGTAAGCTATAGCTTTAACATTTTATTTATTTAACATTTTAACTTGATGCAAGTTCATTTTCATCGAGAAACATATTTTCAATTCCTCCCATTCCGTTGCAGTAGTCATAATTTGTTAAAATGTATTATGCATTAAAATTATACTTGGACAATTTTGTTTACGGATTTTATAGCTCATAGCATTATTAATTACAGTGTTTTGATAATTATCACAGGAAATTATGAGTTTTAACTAGACCACTCAACCATAGAAATTAAGCATTGTCATTGCATATTTAATGTTTATACAATTAATAGCGCTGTATCCGTAAAATATATTGAAAAAATAATGATAAAATCATGTTTATCAGCCCAAAATACCTTAGAAATGAACTTCATGTTGCATATGGACTGGTAGTTATTAGAGTTGTTAATTTTGGCCAGCTTTTTTTCAGTTTGGCCCACTGTGCGATGATTCAACGTTGATCAACGACTTCGATGCTTCGACGTAATATCGCTGGTAGTTGGCGAGTAGTTAACGGGTCGCTGGTGCTCTAATTGGTAGATATTGGTTTCCGGTATAGGTTAAGGGTTGTTTCGCGGTTATCGGTTTCATCGGTTCTACTACTTCGGAATAATACTTGTGGCTATCCTTTTGCTGGAAGATTTCATTTGGGACTTCAAAAGTAAATAAAATATAAAGTTAATAAACGCTTACCTTCATATTTAATATACCCACTGTGTGTTCCTTTGTATATGTGACAGTAGACAGTTTTAGGTATAAATTTGTACAAAATTATAAAAAATTTCCTGGAGAGCGCACTAATTATATAAAATACTAATTCTTATACCTAATGCCAAAATGATAAAATTCCAGACTACAGAGAACATTAAACAAAAGTAACTTACAGTGGTAACAAAACATCCTCGTCTTAACTTTTTTGCATTTCGTAGGCAAACTGCACAAAATAATTGTTCACGATCAGGACGACTACAAAACAATTGTTTCGTTGGTTATGTTAGAGTTTGGCTGTATATTACGGTGGGCCGAAAAACACGAAAGTTTCCGAATCGAATTGTAATAGCGCGAAAAAGTTGTTACTCGTCACCCTGATCACAAATAAAGAAAAATTTTCGAAATCGGACCATGTCTTCCGGTCGCACATCTCGTTCGAAGTTTTGAAAAATCGTAAAAAATATGACTTTTTTTGGGATTTTTTAAAATGAGTTACAGTGATTGGATTACGTTCCAAATCGGTATGTGGCCTCTTCTTAAGAACTTCTGTCTTAAAAAAATATGTAATACCCCTTATCTCCTTCTATTAGGGGGAGGGGGAGTCGCTCATCGCGTTCAAATTATCGAAAAATCGTTAAAAAACATGCCTTTTTTCGGAATTTTCTCTTTATGAGTTACAGTGATCAGATTGCGTTCAAAATCGGTATGTGGCCTCTTGTATAGGTCCTTTGTCTTTTAAGATAGATATAATTCCCGTTCCCTTCTTCTTTTATGGGGGAGGGGAGGGACATATATCGTAAAAATGAGTGCCCATACGGTAGGCCTACGCTTATTTTTGAAAATTAGTTTTTCTTTTGATTTCGTCCCTTCAAAATAGTTGTTTTGGCGAGAAAACAAATATATTTCAGGCTGGTTGATGTGCGACTACCCATAGCCGTGCCAATGGGGTCAAAGTGCAGGTGCACTAGCGGATTTCGATGCCAGACACACGTCTTTACAGTAATTCGCTGATTGTAGAGCTCCGCAGGGGCGAAAATTTTAACCATTTTTCCGTATTTTGAAGCCATCACGGAGTAACATTAGTTATTACTCCGCATTGGCCTTGCCGCTGCGCCGTACGGGCGCTTGGCTGACGGTCGCCGATACGCTGGCATCCGTGCCGAGCTCTGAGCGCTCCCCACTCTGCCCCCACCCCTTCTTTCTCTTTGTACTTCCTCGTGCACTTCTGAGGGTAAATAAATGGTCATGATTATCTGATTACCTGGATGTGATTAATTAACATATTTGAAGATACAACGAGTAAGTACACAATTAAGTTCCGGTCTCTTGATGTAGATGGAGTGTCATACTTATGAATTAATGTTGACTTTTTGATGTTAGGTAGGGACTTCCAGTAAGAATCTATGGATATGAGCAAGTCTTGAAAGGCTTTGTCTCTTTTTGTGTTATTGTTCTGTTGAAATCGGACATAAGTTTTACGCCTCGCTCCGCATGATCATTAACCACTCTAAGGTAAGTAGCAATTTGCTTTCCCATTTTGTAATCCTTTTTTTCAGCCCATTCAGTCACAGGGTACTCTAAAAACGCTTGACTAATTCCTAGTATTTGGAAAAATCTGACGGAGCTTGTTGTGGCTAAGTCACCAAGTCTCATATTGGGAACATCCCGCAACTGCACCTGTGTCTTCTTCAGCGGCTCCTCTGAACCTTCATTATTGAGAATACCGGTGGCAACTTGCGTTTTGTCTTCTTCAGTGAGTTTCTCATCAACCATTCCTCACTGCCCTCCTCTGATCATCCTTCTTCATCTTTAAATGTACACCCCCGATAACTCCTAACCTCGGTCCGCGTTGATCACACAAGAAAAGTATTTCTCACTTCCAAGCCTTTTTTCTGCTTCTTTAGTTGCATCATTTGCCTTTTTTTCCAGCTGTTCCATTGTATCATTTTTGCTCAAGTCAAACAGAGTCTAGCGTACTCTGAAACATTTCTTTCTTAGCCATCGCGGCTGCCCTTGGCTGTTTATTAGTGGAGGTATTCTTATGGAGATTCCTCCATTCCTGATAAAGCGACTCAAATTTTTCAATAAACCGAATGTCTTGGATACGGGAAATACGGAATAGTTTTGTTCCACAGATCAACAACTTCTTTCATTGCAATCCAATCTGCGTCCCAGACGTCATGATTTTTTCTCATGTAATAAAATAACACACACAGTACCTCACGTATTGTTGGAAGCTTTGGTAATACTTAAAGCTCCACAGACTCTTTTCCAACAAGATCAATCACAGCTCCACTCCGTATCCACGCCATAGTGTAAACAAACTGTTTCACTTGAAGTAGATTTCTACGCAAGCCACACACTTGCAAGGGAAACACCTCACTAAAATTCTTTGGCCAAAAGAGAAGAGACTGCGATTCTTTTATTCTATATATTCACTATGTCAATGCAGAGAAACATAGGAGGACTGCCGATAATTTAACCCCATCCCACATGGCTCAAATGATTATCTTGGAAGGATAACAGGAGATACCAAAATGATTACAAAGCGATGCTTTAATATGCATCGTATCACTATAGACTAAGTTAGCAGTTTTGTATCAAACCACTTCACCAAAACACATTCATAAGATAGCAGAACTATCAGGCAATTAGCTTTTCGGTGTCTTTTCAGAGTGAAAAGAACGCTGTGCGCTCCAGAGTGAGTTTAGGAATTTGTAACTCCTAGATTTTGTCAAAAAACACAAAGAAATTTTTCGCCCCTGCGGGGCTCTACAATCAGCGAATTACTGTAAAGACGTGTGTTTGGCATCAAAATCCGCTTATTCTAGTGCACCTGCACTTTGACCCCATAGGCACGGCTATGGGTAGTTGCACATAAACCAACCTGAAATGTATTTGTTTTCTCGCCAAAACAACTATTTTGAAGGGACGAAATCAAAAGAAAGACCACTTTTCAAAAATAAGCGTAGGCCTACCGTATGGGCACTCATTTTTACGATACATGTCCCTCCCCTTCCCCATAAAAGAAGGGGGGAACGGGAATTATATCTATCTTAAAAGACAAAGGACCTTTACAAGAGGCCACATACCGATTTTGAACGCATTCCGATCACTGTAACTCATAAAAAGAAATATCCGAAAAAAGGCATGTTTTTTACGATTTTTCGATAATTTGAACGCGATGAGCGACTCCCCCTCCCCCTAATAGAAGGAGATAAGGGGTGTTACATATTTTTTTAAGACAGAGGTTTTTAAGAAGAGGCCACATACCGATTTTGAACGTAATCAAATCACTGTAACTTATTTTAAAAAATCCCTAAAAAAGTCATATTTTTTTACGATTTTTCAAAACTTCGAACGAGATGTGCGACCGGAAGACATGGTCCGATTTCAAAAATATTTCATTCTTTGTTATCAGGGTGACGCGTAACAACTTTTTCGCGCTATTACGATTCGATTCGGAAGCTTTCGTGTTTTTCGGCCCACCCTACTGTATATGCCGTAGTGATTTCGAATAACAAGTGAGAGATACATAGACAACCAGAGGATGGTTTCGTTGGCTATACGTTTTTATATTTTTCGGTGGCTTAAATAGCACTGTTTAAAGTTCCTTGAGAAACAAAACGCTTGGTAATAATTACCCGTTTCAAAAAAACCATTTCATTACAGCATAAATTGTTCTATGATTATTTCCCGAACTAATCGTTAGTAAATCTTGTCCATTCATTCTTACGTAGCATACCACTCTTGCTCCATAGACCTTGATATTCAAGGTCTGTGGCTTGCTCCCATCAGTTTTCACTCCCTAGCACCACCTTTGATGACGTCACGACTCGTAGCGAATGCGTTATTCTTGGTGGTCTCGCCCTGGCTCACTTTCACTCATTGGCAATGAAATACTTGACTGAGCGAGGAAACGCGGGCGGCGGCGGGTGCGAGCGGAAAAGCAAGTCTCGACTTGTCGCGACGGCGGGTAGCGTTGCGTGCTCCACTCAGCGGCTGCGCCTCGACACGAACTCACGGCGACGACGGCGCGCCGCTCATATCTAGTATATATATATGAAATTCCTCAGAATTCAACCATGTATTCCAGACAAACAAACCGTTTTCCAAGCACACGTTCAATAAATTTTCACCGTTACCATTCACTAGATCAGGGGTCTCCAACCTTTTCGTAACGAGGGCAATAATGGGTACCGGAACACTTTTCAGCGGTCCGTAATGTTTGAAAATAAATAAGAAATTAGAGATTTAAGTTTTCTCGAAATCAAAAAATGTTGTTAACTAATTACAGAATGTGAAATTATATTATCGTATATTGGTGACGACGAATACTACCAGCAAATTCACATATTATCATCACAAAACAATTAATATGAATGATGTTACTTTGTTTGTGGTTTTAAATACTTATTGTGCTGAGATGTTAATTTTGAAACGCAAATCACTCTTCAAGTACCGGTCATCCAAGCAAAGTTTATGCGTCGCATTTCTGCATAATTCTTCAGCGGGCCGGATAAAATCATCTCGCGGGACAGATGTGGCCCAAGATCCGTACTTCTGAAACTCCTACTCTATGGCATCCAAATAGCCCAATCTTTCTGGAAAAAGCATCCCTTATTGCACCATTATCTGTATCTACAAAATACCCTGCAAGCCACCCCAAGGGTATGTGGCAGGGGGTGAAGCAAGCAAGTCGATCATGTTGCATACTCTAACCAGGGTCACATTGATTTCAAACTAGCAGTTTTACTCAAAAATCATCCTTCACACGCTCCCTCTCCCCACCCACTGGTCCATAACATACCACAACCACAATCCATGAATAACCTGCTTTCTGACGAACCCAGAAGATTTTATGGGAGTAGGTACTTCACATGAGCCTGGACACTACTTCAATTCCTATCGCCTAAAACTTCGTTCCTCCGTGCGTTTTCGTCATTCCCTGTAGAGCATCCGAGTGCAAAGCAAGATAGCGGACCCATTTTTAGTGAAGTTGTCGAGATTTTACTTTTTAAAAACACGCCCCGCCTACACCCAGATGGAGTATGCGAAACGTACAGTTTATTCAAAGTTACATGACGGTGTATACTTTAGTTTATCACCCTGTTTTACACTATTATTTTTAAAATGATTTTCCAGTTTATTAAGTAAAATGCCTTTTAATCCTCCAAACCGCCTCCCTCCGCTCTGCCTCAATCTTTACGGCCTCCCTCCACTCCTCCTCTCTCTTCTAAGCCTCCACCCCACAACATACGCCTCTTCATACCCAGCCTCTGCCTCTCTCCAATCACCAGCATACCGCCTCCCTCCACTCTGCCTCCCTCCAATCTGCCACCCTACCATACCGCCTCTCTCCACTCAGCTTCCCGCACACCGCCGCCTCCCTCCTCTCTGTGTCCCATCGTTCGGCCTCCCTCCACTCTGCCTCCCTCCTCACAGCCTCCTTCCACTCCGCCTCCCTCCACTTCGCCTCCCACCACTCCGCCTCCATCCACTCCGCCTCCCTCACCTCCCCCTCCCACCACTCCGCCTCCTTCCACTCCGCCTCCCTCAACTCCGCCTCCATCCACTCCGCCTCCCTTCACTCCGCCCCCATCCACTCCGCCTCCCTCCACTCCGACCCCGTCCGCTCCGCCTCCCTCAACTCCGCCTCCCTCCACTCCGCCTCCCTTCACTCCGCCTCCCTCCCCTCCGCCTCCTTCCACTCCGCCTCCCTCCGCTCCGCCTCCTCCACTCCGCCTCCCTCCACTCCGCCTCCCTCCACTCCGCCTCCCTCCACTCCGCCTCCCTCCACTCCGCCTCCCTCCGCTCCGCCTCCTCCACTCCGCCTCCCTCCACTCCGCCTCCCTCCACTCCGCCTCCCTCCACTCCGCCTCCCTCCACTCCGCCTCCCTCCACTCTGCCTCTCTCCTCACAGCCTCCCTCCCCTCCGCCTTCCTCCACTCCACCTCCTTCCACTCCGCCTCCCTCCCCTCCGCTTACCTCCAATCCGCCTCCTTCCACTCCGCCTCCCTCCGCTCCGCCACCCTCCACTCCGCCTCCCTTAACTCCGCCTCCCTCCACTCCGCCTCCCTCCACTCCTCCTCCCACCATTCCGCCTCCCTCCACTCCGCCTCCCACCACTCCGCCTCCTTCCACTCTGCCGCCCTCCACTCTAACTCCCTCCTAACAGCCTCCCTCCCCTCCGCCTACCTCCACTCCACCTCCTTCCACTCCGCCTACCTCCACTCTGCCTCCCTTCACTCTGCCTCTCTCCTCACAGCCTCCCTCCCCTCCGCCTTCCTCCACTCCGCCTCCTTCCACTCCGCCTCCCTCCCCTCCGCTTACCTCCACTCCGCCTCCTTCCACTCCGCCTCCCTCCGCTCCGCCACCCTCCACTCCGCCTCCCTTAACTCCGCCTCCCTCCACTCCGCCTCCCTCCACTCCTCCTCCCACCATTCCGCCTCCCTCCACTCCGCCTCCCACCACTCCGCCTCCTTCCACTCTGCCGCCCTCCACTCTAACTCCCTCCTAACAGCCTCCCTCCCCTCCGCCTACCTCCACTCCACCTCCTTCCACTCCGCCTACCTCCACTCTGCCTCCCTTCACTCTGCCTCTCTCCTCACAGCCTCCCTCCCCTCCGCCTACCTCCACTCCACCTCCTTCACTCTGCCTCCCTCCACTCTGCCTCTCTCCTCACAGCCTCCCTCCCCTCCGCCTACCACCACTCCGCCTCCTTCCACCGCAACCTCAGGCAACCGCAACTGAAAATAATTGACCTCGAGTTCCAGAACATTTTTCCTTTCCCCAAGCTGAACTTGGGAATATAGGGGTATATAAGGACCGTGTCTTCGCATGGAAATCTCCACTTCCAGTTCTTCTGCGGAGAGTTTGGTCACACCGGCGGAGTTTACGGAGAAAGGAGATAAAAGACACCAACCAGTTTCTTGATAAGAGCATAAGAGCCTTTGGTTTCGAGCTGACATTTTACTTCATTGCGTACTTCCAGTACAGGTTGGTCATTACTTCATTGGAGATGGGCGGTTGTGATAAAGCAGCCGGTGTAGGACTACCGGCTGTTTTCAATCTTAAAAATACCCGTACACAAAATGAAATTTCATCATACCATGTATCATTCTAAGCACACCATGGATATGCAATTTTTAATTTTTATAATACTGCCGTCGGATCGCAGTGTGACACTGAAGAATTTTAGCCGCATGAAGATTTGAGTATTTTAACCTGATGAAGATAATCAAATGTTACTTTCAGGCTTGATTACCTACAAAATGCTAATAATCTTTCATGTGTAAGGGTAAAAGTAGCCAGCTAGACCACTGGCAGCTAGCTTTTTTAATAGAAGACGAATTTATTGTGGGTATTTTTGAGGAATGGATGCTTGAATACAGTGAAGGTTCCATGTAATCGTTTAGATGATAAAAGATTTTCCCTATTTTTCTTCCGCACTCATCCTTATCGTTAAACAGCAGTTTCGCGCCAGCTTTCTGGCTAGGATCATCATGTCTCAAAGGCCGTTTAACACAAGGCACTTAATATTACAATTTGATGTGCATAAAATTCGAAATCACGTGCACGGAATTAGAGGAGGGACTATTATACCATCTGTCGTTTATGTATTTGGGCATGCATTCTTGCAGTTCAGCTCTTTACTCGACGAAACTTTCAATGCATATCCTTACATACATCAGATTGTGCAATAAAGTGCCTTGTATAAAACGACCTTATGTCGGGCTGTGTTGTGCTAACTATGAAGTTGAGGTGACGCTTGTGGCTAACATAGTCGCTTTTTGTCATATTATTATTTAAATAGCTTTTGATTATTATCTGTATATACTTTGCGAGTCCTCAGATTTGAACCTTCATCAGAAATACTCCTGAGTCTCAGCAATGCACTTGATTTGAAACTCGGAAATATTTTTAAAACATTTTGCAACTTTCCTAAGTGTAAATGCTAATTTCTTTTAATGTTATTCTTCTCATAGCCTTAGATTATTATTATATACCTCGCGAGTTCGCAGAGTTAACCCTTACGTGAACCATTCGTTCGTTGTTATTGGTCGTTATCTTCATATGACCCCCTCTTGATGTGGGGTTATTTTGGGTCGTTTTAATAATGACCTTGCCCTCCACAACGACGCAATGAGTTCTGTAATCGCTCTAGTCGGTATGAGCTCTGAAGGTAGTTTAATTAAGACTTTCACTTCGTAACGCCGTCGTTAAAGAGTTCCGTAATTAGCCCCCAGGTCTTAAGCGATTAAACGGACGACTGAATGTTTCATATTTTCGGAGCAAATTTCATTACATGCTTATATTTTAAGAAAGTATCATTTTATTTAGTTCATTTGAGATTTAAGCGTCATAGCTTGGGCTGAAACATTAAATGGATAAATTCGAAAATCGTGCTTATTCCTGATTTAATTCCTGGTAATAATTAAGATGCCGATATGTATGTTTTACTCCCATCTCGCACATTCGGAAAACTTAAATGTTATATTTTTTAATGCTCTTAAAGGCATTTATAGTGTCTTGTCATGCAGTATCGATGAATCTCATGACATACGAGGTAAGAGGCTGCTCTGGAAGTTGTGCTGGGCACATCACATATTCCGTTAGGGGAAGCAGCGACCTTGATGACCTTGACGTTGACGGCAGCGCTCCTTGTGGAGAGAGAAATAAGCTTGAGACCGCTCGTTTCCGTCATTTTTTTCGTTGACGTAGAGAGTGACTCTTTGGAGTGACCTGCCTTATGATTCGTTCAAACTGGACTAATGACCCGTTTCCACTACCCACATTACGACCAATGGTTACGGCCGGCGTATCCTTCCGACTTGCATTCCCACTATTTTGGAATTCAAATCGCAACTCTGTGCTACGAACGAGTGAAAAGCAAGTATGAAGTTAATTTCTCGAGAAATTAAAATGCCGTAATTATTATACCTTTAGGAAATAGTGGAATAGTTTCCAAAAGCAAACGACACTCCTCCCTCCAGAATATTAAACACTAATTGCAGCCACTAAGGACACTAAAACAGTTAACCCATATGATTCTCGTCGTAGAATCTACAAAATAACCGACGTTTTAAGGTGATCGCCTGCCTGATTATTAGTATCATGATAGTAATTATGATTATAGCAATCGTAATTGGCCATTCCTCTTCCTGTAGTGAGCAGCTTGTCAAGATAAGGAATCCTCGACTTTCGCTGAAGTATGCCATCGAATATCCTCGTACTTACCCTTTTCATACATTGACGATGTTACCTATATGTTTACTATGAAGCCCGAATGTGAAATTATTTATCTTTATTCATAATGTTCATTGCGGAACATGCGCAAATAACTTCGATACGCAGTCATGTTCGCGTGTTTATGGATATAGGTTGCTCATGATTGATTTAATTCCCCTTGTAAAAACCATGTCCTTGACCGGGACTTGAACAAGGATCTCCCAAATGCCGACCACGTGGTTTAGCCAGTTTGTTTGCAATGAATATCTATGCGTCCATTAATCCCGACCGCGTACCAAATCATTTGCGTATTTTCCTCAGTGAAAAACTGATTTAAAATATTGGTCGTATGAAAGCTACAATGTTAGCCTTACCCTTCGAAAAGTGAGCACAACAACGCATCATACCTGAAGTAGCTAGCTGTAATGCAGGCGAAACTGTCTTTCAAGAATATAACTCATCACGGGAGAGAACCTGGGAAAACGCTCATCATTCAAACGACTCCGCGAGAGCGCTTCACTGCAACTAGTGGTACGTTTGTCTCCCTCGCATTTTATCTCGATGAGAAATTCTCCTTCAGCTAAAATAGTTTAGTGGCATAACTGGCTAACACATTCGACCAGCAACTGAGATATTCGAATTCGTATCCCGGCTATGGATGGCTAAATGATATGACTATGGCAAATTTAATCATTTATATATTTTCCTAAGAGTAAAATACTTGAGAATATTTCCGATGTAAAAACCATCGGTAAAATTAACACCGGTTCTTTTTCGCGTAATCGCCCATTCGTTGGGGTAAAATGCCAAATGGTGCCCCAGTGAAACATCGACGTCGAATCAACGTTGATTTTACATAGATATTACGTTGATGGTTTCGTCGACGTAATAATGGTCCTCGACGCTACGATGATTCAACGTTGATCATCGACGTCGATTCGACGACGTAATATTGCTGGTAATTGGCGAGTAGTTAGCGCATGAATATGGATATCTTTGGCCACTTGTCTAAACAGACACAGTATCCTCGATGTTCGCAATTGCACTTTTGTAAGGCCTTTTGATGAACAGTGTTGTGAAAGCTTCGGCGCCGTAACGGAATAGTTATAAGATATTATACTATGTATGCAGACCTATATACACCTATTTACTATGCATGCAGAGAATCGTGCCGCGTGTTTGCGCAGTTGAGCCGTAGTGCGTCTGCGAGAGGGGAATACAGTCTCCACGCCCTCCTTCAGCACTGCCTACTATGTGACACCCTTCGCTCTCGTGCTGATCGCGACATGTCAGTTTCCCGGCTCTAGCGAGTGTAGTGTTTCAGTTGTAATGAGTGACAAGTTCAAGAGATCTTCACGTGTTTAGGACCCTGCGTCCTTTTTCCTTTATTCTGTGATATACCTGATGTCCCTTTCAACCAGAGATGTTAAGTTCAGTCGGTTAATTACAACGACATAACTTATTTGCGCTTTCTCGCGCTCGCCATTAGGGTCGGACGACCGGCTTCAAGCCCGGGCCCACATTAGCCTCCATTGCTATTTATCTGCTTTTTGATCAAGGAATTGAACACCCACCTATTTACTGGACTTTCATTTTCATTGCGTTTCATAGAAATGCTGTAAGAGGGACCCACCGTAGTTTTGTCCCCTCTCCTTTTGAGAGCATTAAAATTGAGGACTCTCTAAGTAAAGCAAAATATGTAATTTTCAAGTATTACGCTATAGGGTGAGAAAAAGATATGGTTATACTGTTTTTTTTTGCAACTCGTCGCAGAAGGAATAGCTAAGGTTTACTTTTGACTGTTTCTTTTTTCGGGATTCATTCCGCGATGTTTAAAATTGAAAAACAAAAAACACAGTCAACACTACATCCGCGGAAGCCTACGAGCTAAAGGTTACTTTTGTTTACAGGCGTCTTCTTCTAGTAGGCCTGGTACTAACAATAAGCGGAAAACTAATAGTGCCTCTGCGGACCTTCGAAGCTTTTTCTCTCGCGTCCAAAAACAAAATACGCCAGAAGCAGCAGGAGGAAATACACAATTTACTAACATCATGCCTTCATGCTACACAACTGAAAATGAGACTCAAGCTGAGTCCATGGTCCTTTTACAATCCCCTCCAGGTAGCCACGAAACATCGACTGAAGCTTCAATTTATTCACTTCCTTTGGCTGAAAATTTCAACTGTGACGTAGGCCTTTTCATTGTACCAGGAAAGGAAAGACCTGATGATAGGAAAATAGAAGAACTTTTGGAAAGCCCTTGGACATCCATAAGCCACTACAAGTATCCCTTTTCAACTCATAGGAAGGGAACCGCGGAAGAGCGTCGTTACGTGAGGACAGAACATCTTGAAAAGTACCCTTGGCTTGTGGTTTCTCCCTCAATGAATGGATGTTTTTGTACGTATTGCCCTTTTTTCCCAATCAACGGCAGCTTGCGGTACATTTTTGCAGTTAAAATCCCTCGTTACAGAGCCGTTTAAGTTTTCAAAACTGCTAGGGAAACTGAATGATCTGTAAAACCACCTACACACAGTCTATCACAAAGGTGCAGTGCCCAGTTGGCCCTGAATTTTCTGGAAAAATACAAAAAACCTGAAAATCAAAACACAAGCCAACTGGATGGCTACAGAAGGGAGAAAATCAAGGAAAAAAGAGAAAATCTGAAACTGATATTTAAAAATGAGATTTTTCTTTGCCGTCAGAACATACCATTCAGAGGTCATCGGGACGACGCGACGCGACGGTGCATTATTATTGGAAGAGCCCTTGACGAATTACGGTAACTTCTAAGTAAGAAGAACTAACTTCTAAGTAAGAAGAACTAACTTCTAAGTAAGAAGAACTAACTTCTAAGTAAGAAGAACTAACTTCTAAGTAAGAAGAACTAACTTCTAAGTAAGAAGAACTAACTTCTAAGTAAGAAGAACTAACTTCTAAGTAAGAAGAACTAACTTTTAAGTAAGAAGAACTAACTTCTAACTAAGAAGGGAGAAAATCAAGGAAAAAAGAGAAAATCTGAAACTGATATTTAAAAATGAGATTTTTCTTTGCCGTCAGAACATACCATTCAGAGGTCATCGGGACGACGCACAGTGGGGCCAAACCCCACTTTAGGCGGACAAAAGTCCAAAAAGTTTACAATCAACTCCAAAATAGGCATGTGTATGTTTTTGAGATTGCTTAAATGAAAGCTGGGTAAAGGTGAGCTTTCGTCCCGCCAGCGTTTTCGCGAATTTCACCCACTTACAATAGAGATATCGGAACCAAATTCAGATCACTTATAAAGCAAACCTTGCGCATTTGTAAAATACTTTCAACACAACAATGCATCAACTACTTTAGGAATGGGAAACTTTCAAACCTGAGAAGTGCGTTTTTTCCTCTCCGCCATCTTGTGAAAAAATGTCGTTCCCTCTTATCCACTGTACGTGGCGCAGCGATCGAGCAGTTGGTTCTCTAGCATATGCAAACCTCTCCTACACTATTTCTTCCCGCCTTCCACTCAAACTCGCCCCGCAACAGCCATTTACTACAATGCAATTCCATTCATTCCACCGCAGTAAACATTGCACATTTCACTTCAAATGAAGGATTTACACTTCCTTATCACTCGCATTCATTTCACTGCACTAATAACATTTCACGTTTCACTTTAAATGGAGGATTGCGAGTTCCCGCAGCGAGGACACGAGTGTCCATCCCCAGGTAACAAACACCCGTGCCTTTCAAGGAATAACAAGCTGACTCCGCCGAAACGAAAGTCTGGATCGCAGAAATTTGTGTGTGCGTGCACGATTGGCAACTCATGGCGACCGTACACCACACACGCAAGACAGAAAATGATTACCGCCAACAAGCTTCTCAACTCTCGTTGGCGAATGAATACCGGTTGACTTTTCAACAATCAACTTCCAATTATTGACAGTTAATTTCCCCCTTCCACACAACCCGAGAGAACTCAGTCAACAATACTATTTACTTAGCCTCTAACAAAAACCCACTTATAATAACCTTGTCATCTGACGAATTTTATACCAGAAACAATACGCAGAATAATATTTTAGCCTTCTACCAATGCCCACGAATAATCACCAATAAGCGTGAGGGATTCTATTCTTAAAATAATACGCAGAATAACATTTTAGCCTTCTACTAATGCCCACGAATAATCACCAATAAGCGTGAGGGATTCTATTCTTAAAATAATACGCAGAATGACATTTTAGCCTTCTACTAATGCCCACGAATAATCACCAATGAACGAGAGGGATTCTATTCTTAAAATAATACGCAGAATAACATTTTAGCCTTCTATCTATGCGCACCGAAAATCACCAATAAGCGTGAGGGATTCTATTCATAAAATAATACGCAGAATAACATTTTAGCCTTCTACCAATGCACACGAATAATCACCAATGAGCGAGAGGGATTCTATTCTTAAAATAATACGCAGAATAACATTTTAGCCTTCTATCTATGCACACCGAAAATCACCAATAAGCGAGAGGGATTCTATTCTTAAAATAATACGCAGAATAACATTTTAGCCTTCTACCAATGCCCACCAATAATCACCAATGAGCGAGAGGGATTTTATTCTTAAAATAATACGCCCCCAAAGTTTATTGGAGGGGTGGGTTCATGGCAAAGGAATGGAAGGGAAATTCGTTTTTCGGTTTAACTAAACACGGAAATGCAGTACAAATCAGCATTTTGAAATTTCCTCCACTCCCAGAAATGCCCATTTCCACTTTACCATTCCCGCGAAAACTGCGTTTTTCGCTGTATTAATTCACGAAAATGCGTTTTTAACTTTTGAAAATGGCCAAATCGGGCCCGCGTACCGTCCCACCCTAGCACCCCTGTTTCACTCCATAGTCCCGTAAGCTTGCTGGGGGGGGTGGGGTACAGACATAGAATAGAAGTGAAATTAGTCTTATCCCTCTACCGGTTGTTCGTGAAAACCTCCAAATATGGCGTCGAAAACGGACGAAAAAGTCAAAAAATTGGTCATTTTCAGACGTCTATATCTCAAAAACTACTAGTCACACGGGTATGATTCTCACATTTTTACAAATGCACAACCTTCCTCTACTCATAGATATCACATTCAATATCGTCAGTTTCCTAGGTTTTTCAATATAAAATGTTGACCGTGCGGGACGAAAGCTCACCTTTACCTGAAAGCTGATATAAAATTTGCAATATTTATTGTATTTTATGATTTCTTTGCAAATTTTACTATTTTTACAATTTTTGACAGTAAAATTATTTTTCAGTAGAATAATCTGTACGAATCAAATAAAAAATGTTCACGTGAATTGAGATGGTCGTCGAAAATGAATCTGCTATAAAATTTACAAAATTATTTTTGAAATCACCTTTGCAAAATATTTTCATGTTTCATAGAAAAAATGATACGATTTGCACAGAAGTTTCACAGGGCTGATATTTCAAAAATCTATGCCCTGGAGTAACAAACATCACCACTTGTACCTAAGAGTAGACATAATATACCTATATAGCATCCAAATTTGACTTATGACATACTAGTAATAACTTCATTAACAGATATTATTTACGGTACTTGCATTTTCTTTCCATGATTGAAATTGTTTATATTATAGTTTACCCGTTACCATGCGGCCATAGCGGCCGGATGAATTTCCTATCCGCCTCTCGTGCATAATAATTCTTATATCGTAACAGTCCTTTTGCAACTCAATGGCAGTTGATTTCTTTTACTATCTCAAGCTCATACTTAAATGAATAATACATCTCAAAATTACGATACGATTCCGTCCGATTATATAACTTTTCTCTAAATAATTTAAACCTTTCATTGTGAAAAATCAATAAATTTTCATACGTGATAACTAATTACTCCACGCGTATTTTCTTAAAAAGATAAATTTTAAAATCATATTCACACTCTACTTGCTTATTTCAATCGATTGAAAGTTTAAAAAATGAAATAAAGGACACCAGTATGCTGTACTAAAAGTTTTAAATCAACCGTCCAATTCGTCGTCTGCGTCCGTGGGACCAGTGCTCCGCTATCTCTCACTTTGACACTCATTTCTACGCGCAGTTGCATACTTACCAACCTGTTAAATACACCGTTACGTAGTTCAAACATCAGGTTACCCAACCTACTATTTCAGAAACCCCAATTCAAACTTTCATTTTTGGACTTTTGCCCGCCTAAAGTAGGGTTTTGCCCCACTGTGCGACGCGACGCGACGGTGCATTATCATTGGAAGAGCCCTTGACGAATGACGGTAACTTCCGAGCATTACTGCGTTTTCGTTGCTAGGTATTATAAAAAATTATAAAAATATTAAAAGAAAATAGTATTTTCTGAATATGTACTTACATTTTAATTTCTTTCCAACCAATTTTCATTTTGTACGGCATATAAAGAAGATTTATTTCAAGGAGTTCGAAATCCTTGTGTAGGCTGCCGCGTGTTGATGGATGGGAAGATTCAGGTCCTCCGCGTTTTGCACCGCGTTGGTCTATGTTTCCTTGGACGAGAGTTTCGTATGCGTTGTAGTTGGCTTCTGCTGGTCGTTGAAGTGAAGATGCAGCCATTCGTCGTCATATATATCTCAAGCGTTAGACCTGACTCCAACGGATGAGGTATATAATACGACAAATGGCTGAACCTTCACTTCACCGACCTGAAGAAGCCGACTGAAACGCCGCCGAAACTGTCGTCCGAGGAAACATGGACCAACGCGGTGTAAAACCCGGAAGACACTTTACTTCTTCACAAGAATGGCATTCTTTACATCGTTTTTTTATGTTTTTAAAATGTGATTAGATAGATTTACTCAATAATTTATCACATCTCTTATATCTAATATAGCCACACCAAAACTACGTTCCAAGCGCTTTATTTCTTTTAATTTTCCGAGGGAAGTCCACCCGGACCTCCATTTAGTTGAGATGTATTGCATACCCCCCAGGCGCCGCGGGAAGTAGTGAACCGCCCCCCCCCCCCCCCCAAACAACGACCTTAATCCGACCCTGTGAAAGGTGCGCCATTTGTACAAGTTTGCAGCAGGTTTCACATGACAAGTTTGCAGCAGATTTGACACGACAAGTTTGTAGCAAGTTTGCAAACACGTAACTAGGAGGTTTGATTCAAGCTTGCAGCAAGTTTGCAGGCTTGTTATGACAAACTTGCTGCAAACTTGCAGCTTTGCCGTGACAAACTTATGGCAAGTTTGCAGCAAGTTTAACATGCTATCTGGGATTGTATTGAATAATACAACATTGGTAGTGCATCACGGGTGCCCGAAATTAATTCGATATACTGATCAGAGAGGGTTCCTTATTTTGTGTTGTCTCTATCGTTATCCAAAAAGAAAATCGCTCTGGAAGGTAATAATCAAAATCGCTGTCCTAAAAACACACTTCATGAATTAAAACTATAGTGAATTAAAATAACTGACTACATTTATGAAGAACGACGATCACGTTTTCGCTCTCATGAACCCCGTTGAAACATAACGATAATGCGAGCGAACGCGTTATTCAGAACCTTGATCGCACCTCTAATCGTCGTTCATCTACAAATTGCGTTATATCTGGGATAAACAGTTGAAATTTGGAAAAAATATATTTTTTAACTCTTCTTGTTCAATCATTTTTGCATGACGATGACAGTAATAGGTCTTGAAAACATTTCTGTATATTTTGGGTCCGTATTCTCTCTCTGCTGCATAGATAATGCTGTATTAATTTAATTCGAAATGCATCCACTCTTTCTTGAACTACCTTGTGGAGTATACTTCTAATATAATATATGTATTTAAGGTGCTTTTATCTTACAATTAGAAATTCCAGAGAGAAATAACACAGTTTGCAGATGAAAGGCGGTCAGATATATGAATATTGTATCGAAATTATTAAGATGAAAGTACTACTTTATTTAATTTGGTTATTAGCACCAAAAGTGTACCTATACCCAGTAAATTAGGGCCATTTTTGCTCAGTGATTTTGACAGAAATATGGACATTAGCAGGCAGTTTATCTCACTGCCTGTTAACTGTTTCTCTCTTAGTACTACTTTTTACTTGAGGAATATTTAATGTCAATATATTACAGTGTCTGCATCTTCTACTTACAGGCTCTCGGCTATGGCTGGAGTCCCAGAAGATCTAGTGGAGCGATACAAATTGGCCACCGAAAAACGGGCTTACATATTCACCTGGGGAGAAAAACCCAAAAAAGTCAAACCCAACAAAGACAAACCCAACAATGTCAAACCCAATAATATGGTCTCTGCCAATGAAAAAGATGCCAACAAGATGTATAACCTACTCAAGGACCTGGGTTTCAATGTTTCTGATGTAAACGAAAACTTAGGGCCAGAGGTATTTCACCGCTATCTCAACTACACTGGTAAGAAGCAGTGCAAAGCTGTGAATAGAATTAAGTTCCATCGATAAATTAGCCAATATAGCAACAAAAAGATTTTGGAATTTCATATCACTATGCCACTGGTTGTGAACATGTTGTTGATGTGCTGGAAAGTGAAATATAACGTTTAATCTCTCTAGTAAACGTAAATGCAAATATGAGTAACATTTTCTGAAGCAATAGAAAGTGATTGAGGGAAAAGGCGATAAAGACCAAAGTAGATATAGATACAAAATTTTTTGTTCTAGGCATAAATAAAAATATTTGCTCTGATTTTAATGTAACATTTTGCCAGATATGTAGTAAAAGATAATATGAACCAATATTATAAGTGACAACAAAATAGGAGTAGAGAATAGTCTTTTGCTAAATACAACAGCAAGAAAATTTGAATAAATTAATTCTTTTTATCGAAGAGAACATAAAGAATGATTGTATGATTAGGGTGAATGGTTAATAGTAATCGTACAAGTGCATGATTTTGTGTGCATTGGGTGAATGCTTGCCAAAGGTGGGAGAATGACTGAAGAGATTAAAAGGTGTGCGAATTCTGGAAGGAAAGTCATAGGTAGTATGTGGAATATATCAAGGAATGAATATTTGTCTAAGGTAGCTAAAATTACAGTATACATAAGTGTTCTCAAGCACACACCGTATCAAATGGCAGTGAAACTTGGATAGGCCTGTGCGATTATTCGACTAATTGAATCGTCGATTCAATTATTTTTACAATTGATCGGTTATTTCAGCACGTCGATTGGGGTAATTGAATAGATTGTCAATTTTTTTCAAGAGTCAATTGTTCAATTGTCAATTACTATTCAATTCACAATTATTGTCCGGTAATGGATTATTTGACCTTTATTGATTCGCCATATGGATTGCCTCTTCCTAGAACTACAACCTTGACGTGGTGGAAGGGCTTGTGCGTTCCAATGACCCCTAGAGCTGGACTGGCAGGAGCAAGTACTATTGCTCCTGGTAGGGCCACGCATGCCAGATAGGTCGAAGGGTAGGAGCCAGACGAAAGGTAGTATTATGATGGTGTCACGTTAAAAATACCGTTGAGTGGCGTGGGAATACCTCTTAACTATCACCTGCTAGAACATGAAAGTCATTTGCAGAGAATTGATTCCTGGCTAATACGGGACGCCGCCCACTAGGGCAGGTGTCGTGCCCGGCAGCGGGGGAGGCAAGGCCTCTGCAGTCGTCATCACACGAAATCCTTGCACAGTATCATCATCGGCGGATACAAGGGATAGGAGGGAGAAGAAGAAGAACAAGAGGAGGAGGAGGAAGAAAACAGCGGAACAAAAAATAGGAACTTGAAACGTAAGGACCATGATGAGGGCCGGGAAGCTTGAAAATATTAAGCAGGAAATGGAAAAAGGAAAAATAGATGCTTTGGGACTGTACAAGTTGAGATGGAAGGATAGTGGGGACTATTGGAGTGATAGCTACAGGGTAATCTATAGTGGGGGAGATGAGAGTCAACGTGGGGTAGGCATGGTACTGAATACAAAATTGGGACTGAGGGTGGTAAACATTGAACAGGTGAGCGACAGGATACTAGTGGTAGAAATAAAAGCACGCCCGATGAATTTCGTACTGGTCCAGGTATACATGCCTACAAGCAATTATAGGGAGGAAGAGGTGTACGAGCAAGTAGAAGAAATAATTAGAGAAGTGCCGGGGAAGAAAAACCTGATAGTGATGGGTGACTGGAATGCAGTGGTGGGGGAAGGGAGGGACGGATTAGAAGTGGGAGGGTTTGGGCTAGGAAGAAGAAATGATCGTGGTGAAAAGGCAGTTGAATTTTGTAGAAGAAATAAATTAGTAGTGACAAACACTTGGTTTAAACATATCCCCAGGCGTAGGTACACATGGAAAATGCCGGGTGATACTGGGAGATACCAAATTGATTATATAATGGTAAGGCAGAGATTTAGGAACATTGTAAAAAAACTCGCGTAGCTATCCAGGGGCGGATGCGGACTCAGATCATATCTTGGTGATGAGGATGTGTGAAGTTAGATTCAAAAGGCTTTGTAAAGGTAGGAAGATAAAGAGATGGAACCTTGAAGCATTGAAAGGGTTGAAAAGGAGGGAATACCAAGAGCTGGTAGAAAAGAATATATGTGAAGCAAAGCGGAAAGGAACAATAGAGAGAAGATGGGAGGTTATAAAAACAGCCATCGCAGGACCGGAAGAGAAAACAGTAGGAATGGTGGAAAAGAAGAGGGCTAAGAAGCAGTGGGTTACGGAAAGAATGATAAAGAAAATGGAGGAGAGAAGGCCATGAAAAAACGTCAACACCGACGTAGGCAAGAGGAAGTACAAGGAATTGAATAATAAGCTCAGGCAAGTGACCAATTGGGCAAAAGAAAACTGGTGGAAGGGACAATGCTACAAAATGGAAAAGATGCAGGAGGAGGGGGAAGTGGGTCTTTTGTACACAGCGAAAATAGACCTTTTAACTTAGATCTAGAAGATAAAGGAACAACAATAAGGATAACCTCTGACCAGAGTTACTTGACCGTGAAATAGAGAGGGTGTTAAGAGAGATGAAGGGTAGAAAAACTATGGGAACCGATAACCTACCTTCGGAACTTCGGAGAAGAATCTAGGTACTAAGGGGAGAATATCGTTTTTCGAACTTATTCGCAGGATCTACGAGGAAGGAGTATGGCCAGAGGATGTCGTAAAAACAGTATTAATACCTATCCCAAAGAAGAAGAAAGCATCAGAATTCAAAGAGTATAGAACAATCAGTTTAATTTCATACGTGGCAAAAGTCTTGCTTAGAATACTAAATAGAAGGTTGGAGAGCAGAACAAACTGCTATTTAGGCGATGACCAATTTGGGTTCAGGAAGGGTAGGGCAATCAGAGACGTGATTGCGGTAATGAGGACACTTATAGATTGAAACATAGAGCATAATCAGGATGTTTTTGCTTGCTTTGTAGATTTCGAAAAGGCATTTGACAGAGTTAACTGGGAGAAACTTATGCAGATACTGAGGGAAATAGGAATAGATTGGCGTGATAGGAGACTTATCCGAAACTTATATATGGGACAGAGGGCTCAGGTAAGGGACGCTGACATTGAATCAGGGTGGGCAGTTATAGGTTGCGGGGTGCGGTAAGGGTGCCCGTTGTCGCCTTTACTTTTTAACATCTATGATGAGGAAATTGTAAGAGAGGCATGGGATGAGCTAGATGTGGGAATGAAAGTAGGAGGCCAGTGGATAAAGTCGGTTAGATTCGCAGACGACCAGGCGTTGGCCAGTCAATCATCGAAAGGATTGCAAACTTTAGTAGATGCATTGGAAAAGCAGTGTGAGAAATACAGGATGAAGATTAATAATAATAAAACAAAAGTAATGAGATTCTCTAGGACAAAGAAAGCGAAGCTGGTGATAAGAGTAGGAAGTCACAAACTGGAGCAAGTAGAACAATTTAATTACTTGGGTAGTACGCTAGAAGAAACAGGACATAGTAGCAAAGACATTAGGAGGAGACTAGCGCTAGCGAAGGAAGCGTTCAATAATAGAAGGGAGCTGATGACGGGGACCTTAAGTAAGGATGTAAATAAGAAGCTGGTGAAGAGCTTGATATGGAGTTAAGCTTTGTATGAGGCAGAAACGTGTTCACTGAGATAGGGAGACGAAAATAGGCTGAAGGCTTTCGAGATGTGGGTGTGGAGGAGGATGGAGAAGTTGTGTTGGATGGAAAGGAAGAAAAATGAGGAAGTGCTTGACATGGTGGGCGAGGAGAGGAAACTTATAGATGAGATCAGGGGTAGGCAGGGTAGGTGGCTGGAAGCGGTAATGAGGGGCGATGGTTTGCTGAAGGCCGTGATAGAGGGAAGGATGTTGGTTAAGTGGGGAAGGGGAAGGAAGAGAATCGGTTTTATGGACGGGATGAAGAAAGATAGGACTTATGCTGAGATGAAGAAAGAAATACTAGAAGTAGAAAGGGCACGGCACGTGTAAGAGTTTGTTGGATATTCTCTGACTTTCATCACAACCTACCTCTAACCGGTAGATTACTGTAATGAATGAATGAATGATATGGATTGCAAATTGTACGTTTGAACTTGTTCGCTTTTGCTCGACGCTGGCTGATGGCCGACGTTGCTGATGCTTGCTGCTTGCTATCGCTCGCCGCCCGGCCCTCCTACTACCGCACAGGAGATCTTCAGGGAGGAAATGGCTAGGTTCAGGGGCATTCCAAACGTGAGGATGGATGTCGCCGTGCTGGCGGGAGAGGGCTACCCCTCCTCCCTACCCTACCCATCCCTACCCCTCTCTCCAGAAGGTAGCAAAAAAATATCCAGCTATCCCGACTACTAGCACTGCATCCCAGAGCTTGTTCAGTCTCGGTGGGAACATTGTCATCGACACATACCAGTGTCTGTCGAATGAACACACCGAGGATCTCATGTGCCTGTCTTCAAATAGGGATCTATTCCTCTAATTAATTAATAAAAGCTAACTAATTGAATTATTTTGCTGTTTTTCAAATAAGTTTTTTCATTCTTCTCATTGCCAAAGGAAAGCCTTAGAAAAGCACAATCCAATTGAGTCCTTTAAATTAATTGGTTAATGTCAATTAATTGAGAAATGGCAATTAATTGACACCCATTTAGATGTCAATTAATTGCCCTTTATCAATTAATTGAATGACTTCAATTAATTGTCATTTCTTCAATTCCCGACAATTGAATCGACCACATTTCCAATTATTATTATTATATAATTGATCAATATCGATTTTTTTTATAACCGCACAGGCCTAGGCCAGGCCTAATCACAGAAGTAGGCTAACAGCAATGGTAATGGAGCATCTGAGAAGTGTTTGTGGTCAATGCTGAATCCTCCTAGTTTTTACATAAAGTAAGACTAATTTTTAGATGAGTTATTCATTGGTGGTTCACAAAAAGGGAGGAATCAGGCGAGATGTTGTGGAATATGAACATAATAAGAACTATGACGATGCAATTTTCCTGATGATGATGCATTGCATCGAAACCCGAGTCGATTAAAAATTTTTATCTGTGGAAAATTGCATTGTCATAGTTCTTATTATAGGTGGTTCAATCCAAATATTGGTTGATTTTGTAGCCATTCACCCATTCCTATCTAAAGCTTACCCTTACTCCCTGGTTAACATTTTTGTATTGTGTTCCATATGGTCCTCTCCTTTTCTAATCTTCTGTTGGATTCCTCATTTTATCTGTCCATTTGATCTTCAGCATTCTGCCAGCATTTGACCTCCCCCAACACCGTGTCTCTAAAGCTCATAGTATTTTCTTCCAATGGTCTCTGAGAATTTCTAGTGTTAATTTTATGTTTTATTGCTTCATGTTGTATTTATTTTTATTTATTTGTACAATGAAGATGTATAAATTGGCGGAAATGTGATCAAAAAAGTCTCCATTTCAAGTAGGTACATATTTAGGATCAGTAGTACAAATTGATGTATCATCGAAATTTGAAATAGAGTATCGTATATGCCAGAGTAGATGGGCAATTGGAATATTTAACCCCTTACTATGGAGCCGCAATATCATTGAAAGAACAAAAACAAATGTATATTGGGTATACAGGGTGTTTCAGGAGGAAAGTGCAATACTTCTGGAGGAGGTTGGGAAGTGATTTTAAGCATTCTTTGTCCTATGAACATGGGGTTGCAACTCCTTAGTTACCGAGCAATGGCAATGCAAATATTTTGTCACAAGCATTTTGCAGTCACCATGAAAACCCCCATTTTCACTCTCATTACAATGACAATATGTCCAAGAATTAATAAGGCAACTGACTAAGTATCCTTTAAAAAAGTGGCATCCAGCAATACTTACAAAGAAACACTGGTCTAAGTTGTACTTTCTAAGTTTGTATCTTTCTTATTCTGCCAAAATGTATGCATATTGCTTTCATTTTCCAAAATGGTAACTGAAATTGTCAAAATATTTCTTCTCGAAAAAATGATTTTTTAGAATAACTTTTTTATTTTGAGATATACGAAAAGGTTATTTGAGCCATAAAAATTGGAAAATTTTATTTCATCTCCAAATTTGGTAAAACTATTTTGTATCTTAATTTTTAGCGAAGATATGGCATCTTAAATGGTACCGTCACATGAGCAAATTTTTTCAACGGCTCTTTTCCATGCATGGAACTGGTATTGATTTTTACCGAAAAATACCTTCACCAATCTAAGCTTAGGTACTTATTTTTAACCGTTTTGAAAAAAATAACCAACCAATGAAACTCAAATGGAGGTGTTTTAGTGAACCAAATAAGTTCAACAAAGCGGCAACAAAGATCTCAAGTGGAGATTATCTCCATGGATTAATTGTCGATCACTGGCTCTGAGATTCATTGTTTAAGTAGCTAATTGAACTTACAAATTCTTCAAAGGATACTTTATTAATTATGTGTATTGTTCTTAGGTAAACTATCGATGTGATATGAGATTAAGACAATATCCATCATATCAGGATCATTTAGAATCATTTTATGAATAATTAAAAGTAACCAAGAGACTACTAGTATCACATGTCTTAAAATTTGTTGGGGAATAAGGGTTTAGAAAAAAGGAAAAAACTGTGGGAGAGTCACCTATTGTACATTTGTAATAAAGTTACAAACACTCCTCTAGCAACATCGATGCAATTTTTTGTTTGAATGTGAGATTGCATTGCTCATCTAGGTCTATCACGGCTTGGTATCAATGGGATTTGTGCGTTCAGTATGCAAAGTAGATATGCATACCATGTCTAAACTTTATTTTTGTACCCAAGGCCTTTTATTCAACCATCGGAATAAAAATCTTCATAATTTTATGTTGGCTTAACTCAGAGGTTAGTTATAAACACAACTAAACCCTATCAAAGCCCTGGTAACAGTTCATTTTGTTAGTTGACTACTACGAGGGAACGATGACTTTCACTTTCTCAGCAGGTACATCTGCTGTCTCGTAACTATAATGACATATTCCCTTTCAGTAAAGTCAAACTGATAAAAAATGGAAGGTTCCCCTCTTTTGTTAGACATCATCATAAAATAAGTGTACAGAGTACCTGCTAGCTTAGTATTCAAAATCAAATACTTATTTAGAACCACTGATAAAAGCAGCTTTTGATAGTGGAACAGGAGTTTTTCTATTGACCAAAATGAGCATTAAATCGGCATTCCCACAGTCTCTTTGGAACTGATTGTGAGCTCCGTTGGTATAAGAGGTGTATCTGCAAAAATGGCGATAGCCATACAACCATTCGCCAAACTCCAGCACAAAAAATGCTTAAAATCACGTCACCAAACTCCTCCAGAAGTATTCCACTTTCCTCCTGAAACACCCTGATAAAGCAATAGTAGAAAGTATAATGCTTTATGGAGCCGAAACATGGACTACATTCGAAAGAGAAAAAGGTAAATTACGGACCACAGAATAGGACTTTAAGCAGAGATCGACCAGGAAATCAAGAAAAGAATGAGTCAGAAATGAGGGAATAAGAGAAATCATAGAGGTAAAGAAGGATGCAGTGGAGAATTTGGAAGAAAAAAAGATTACGATGGTTTGGACACGTCCAAAGAATGGGGTATGCAAGAATATCGAAAGCTGCTCTAAATTGGATACTGGAAGGCAGAAGGAAAATAGGAAGACCCAAGAAGTCATTGAGGGATGGAGTGAGGAAGGAAATGGATAGGAGGGGGGTTAGATGTGGGAGATTATTTGATAGAGACTGGTGGAGAGTGGGGATTGGGAGATGAACTCAAGGGTATTACGGACCTTTGCTTATGAAAGATGGATTTCTACATCTACATACTACCCCGCAAGCCGCCTCAATAGGCGTGTGGCGGGGGGGTGTTAGGACACCAGCAGTTTACATATAAAAAGGAAACGCTCTAATGAAATTACGCCTAGCATTTATTAAAGTCCCTTATTGTTCGGGGGAAAAACGAATTCCCATACCTATCCGTTCGGCAAAACATATCTCTTAATTTATCGTTTCTGTCGGACCTGGAAATATAGTGGGGTTCTAATATGATGTTCTCCGTGTCGCTCTTAAAGATATCTATTCTCATTGCTCAAGCAATAGAGCCTAGCACTCAACCTCCAAGTCTCTAGCGGCTCCCAGCCTAATTGGTTTAACATCTGTGTAATGCTGTCTGTACACCCGTAGCAGTTTTTGACGAATCGCGCAGCTTTCCTTTGTATTTTATTAATTCCCGGATTAAGTCTTTTTGCACCGGATACAATATGCTCGCTGCAAATTCAAGGTGTGGCCAAACAAGTGCGGAATAGCACCTCTCTTTTACTTTTTCATCCGAAAATCTTCCCACAATATGCTTGACAAATCCTATATTCTTCAGAGCTCTGCCACAAGTATTTCTTATGTGTTCCCCACGATAGGTTTGAAGTTATCGTAACTCCTAGATATTTCACTTCATCTGTCGCCTTTATGCAAACACCATCCACAGCATATACATGGGGATAGTTGGATGACCTCCGCAAGAAATGTACCGCCGTGCATTTGCTCAGATTAAGTTCGAGTCCCCACTCTTGGCTCCACACATGAACGTTGTTTAAATCCAATGATAGAATTTCAGATTTGTGGGGTAGATTGCACCCTAAAACACTTTTTTTCGAAAATTTTATGTGCTGCAGTGCTGTATAGTGCCAATACCAGTTGAAACCACCCACAAAAAATTTCAGCAACATACATTTCGTAACATACATTCAATTTTTCAGGCCGCTCACGTGCCCCCGAAGTAGACAAATTTAGGCGTGGCGTGAGCGGCGGCGGGAGCGGTGGAGAGAGGTGGCGGCACGTGCGCAGGGTAGTGCTGCTGAGCTGACTAGGCAGTCGGACGATGAACAAACTCTTTTTCTGGGTAAAATAGGTTATATAGTTTCTGATAATAATGAGAAGATGATTGTTGTTTTAAAATGTATTTAAATGTACTGATTTTGTGAAACAATAAAACATCACTTAAACATGGTTCAACAGGGTAGATCTTTTCATGTCCTCACATTCATCACGTATCGTCTTCAATAGTCCTCAATCCGAAGATTGATTTACAGTAGCTCTCCACTCCATAATCCTCTCGGCCAACCGCTTCATTCCTACCAAATCATTCACCTTGACGTCCTTCATAATTTTTCCGGCGTATTCCATTCATGGTCTTCCTCTGTAATTCTTCCCATTCATTTTTCCATCCTGGATTGTATTCAAAGCTGGCTATTGTGTCGTAAAATGAGTCCAGAATAGAATAATAATAACATACTTATTTCAATCTGGTATGACAGCAAAACAGTAAATAGGTAACCCCTAAGGATAAGCCTGTATTGGGGCTACTTAGTTTGTACCAATAAGTTTGTCTCCTCTTCATCACTTGAGTTTTTGTTGTGCTTCTTCATTGGTGATTCTCTCCGTCCATTTGATCTTCCTCATTCTTCGGTAACACCACATCTCCATTGCTTCCAAACTCTTTTGCTCGGCAGCTGTTATAGTCCAGAACTCAACTTTATAACAGAGCATGTTCCGAATATATGGTTAATAATGTGCTTCTTTACTTCCAGGCCTGTGTTATATTTTAGTGTGTACATAATGTTATCCCATTCATTATAGTAGTCACTGAATCTGCCCAAGCTTGTTGCCTGTTCATGTACTTCATAGTTCGTAAGCGTGGAGAAGAACTAGTGGATGGAGAAAACCACCCTCTTCCTCTCTTCAACGTTTGGGAAAACTTCACCAAACTCACCTGCCCTAAGTTATTCTTTATTCAGGTAAATTTTAATTGCATGAAAGATGCATGATATATTTGTAGTGTTATGCCATGTAAGTGTTTTGTAAATATTGAATAAGTGCTATAATTATCGGTATGAGTATACCTTTGGCCCAGAGCCAACAGTACCAGCCACACTTGCTGTTTTGAAGTTTGAGATCAATGGGTGGGGTTTCCAGCCCTATACCTTGAGATTAGGGTATCAGCACTCGGCCTGAGTCAAGGCTCATTGACGAACCGCATTCTAGTTTCACAAAAGATAAGAAAATTAAGAAAAATTATGGGGCTGCAAAACAGCCACTGTGGATTGACGAAGCACTACCACAACGTGGCAATTGAAGGCACACCCAGCTGCAGATGGTACAAAGATGAGGAAATCACATCCCATCATTTGTGAGAATGTATAGCGATCCCTTTGACTCGAAATCTGTACCCGTGTACCGATTTGGGAATATCTGGGTTTATTTGGGACATTGTGGGCTTTGTAAGGAAGACTGGGATAAGTCTCCAGGGGCAAATGCTCATGAAGAAGGATGATTTAATGACAAATTAGGTCTAAGTGTCGTAGTGCCCCCAGGGTATTCCATCCAAATCTAATCAAGCAATTAATCAAGTGTTATGGGAATAATTTTTACCTAATGCTTAATCCAAAGTGACGAATATGCCACCTTCACATTGCAGGTTACCTCACGGATCCCCCTCTCCATATCTACCTCAATGTCCGGATCTCATGAATCTCAAGGTGTGCCAACTTGTCGCCCCATTTTACCCATTTCAAAAGTCAATATCCATCCCATTTGACGTTCTGCGGAACACCATTGTTCTGTGGAAAGTTAGTAGGTGTTCCGTGAAAACCTTGAACGATTTTATATGCTGCAATGGATGCAAAAATTCAGATATATTTGACCTACACTAAAAAAAACTAGGTGTTCTGGTAACCTATTAGAATTCATGAAGTATTTCATCGCAAGAAAGGTTTTGGAAACCCTGCTTTAAGGGAATGTCAGGTGAAAATTAAATCACCATCGCCCATTAATCCCTCCTCTTCATACTGATTGTGAGCCTCTGATTTGTTTTTTTTTAATCTCCAGGCAAATGTTCAGGATGACCGCCATGACAGCCACTCGACTTTGTTCAATGCTAAGCCAAAATCGCATAATGAAAGTACTGGATATCCAATGAGTGAGTCAACCCACAATTTGCTGGCTTACCTTCCGAATATTGGTGAGTTTTACGTGTGACTCCTGTAACACACTACTTCCCTGGGATAACTCAAGGTAGCACCGGGTTCTATAATTATAAGAAGGCATAATAAGTATAATAAGTCTCAAATTTTATACGTTTTCAACTCTATTATCAACCTCCATATCTAAGGATTCCATTCCTGCAATGGAAAGTATCATGTGAATATCTTTCTGACTCACATATGTCTTACTATTCCTTGTCAACATCTCAGAAGCAGTCAAAACGATATATATCGACCCAAATACCATTCATGACAAAAATACCAGACATTATAATGGGAGCTTTCCATTTGAGGCGTTGCAGTATGCTCAGCTTAGAATACAATCAGTGCGCTTAAGAGCACACGAGCGACGTTGAATAGAACGATGTGCGCTGGCGAAATGTTCAGTAACCTATCAGATGGTGACATTATTCAGGTTCATAATAGTCACGATCATATGTCTCCCTAGACAGTTTTCAAATTCGTTGAGTATACGTACAAAGACGAAAAATTTTTATCGCACGTTTAAATGGAGGCCACCTCAAATATGACGGATATGGAAAATGTATACCTACTCAAGTTGATGCTAGTAGAGTAAATAACCCTTTATTGAAGTGTACCTTTATGAAATGTTTGCCAGTAAAGATGAGTTTTCATCTCACCAGCGAAAATGTTTTTGCAAAAAACCCCCGTAAATGGTGAAATTAACAATGATACCAAGAGTCAGATTAAAGAATGTACAATTGTAAAATGTAGGAAACACACCCGTGCAACCTGTAGTTTTGTAGAAAATTGAGGTTGAAAATTACCATTTGCCATTTTTTCGTAAGATTTCCATGCCAAATTTGGAGGTTTTTACGTACAGCTGGTAGCGGGATAGTGATTAATTTCATGTTTAAAAGATGCCTTTATCCACGGCTGTATTTATAGAAGGCCGGAGTTCTCGGGGTGGCAACTTTGCCTCTCATGATGTCAGTCGTACGTCTTTTCTGCCCGAAAAATGTGTGGCAACTTCGCCTCTCATGACGTCAGTCGTACGTCTCTTCTGCCCGAAAAATGTGTAGGAAGTTAATAAGAGTGGCTTAGGTGCTTTTGTTAATGAGACTTTGTCTCAGTTTGTTCAGTCCGATCTTAGCCAAATCTTCCTTGCTTGGAAACCTGAACACTGATATTGTTTAGGCATTGCCATTTTATAGCAATTAATTATTGCCCCAAAATGAATGAATGGACTGTATTTTGAACTATGTATTAGAATGAGATAGAGAGAGAATGCCCCAGTATCATTCCTACCTTTGACGGAGACCTCAGCATACGTCCTCCCCCTTCGGCCATCAGCACCGTTCGTCACCACTGCATTTTCAGCTCTAACTCCCTCCAACTTCCTCGCCGACAATAGTTTTCTCCTATAGGCCACGAAACCTGGCAGTCTCTCTCTCAATTATGCCGAAACATAGGCCACGATGCTTGGTGGCCAAAATGAATATGTAAGCATTATTGTAAATGAAAAGGTACCTGAAGATGACGCCACTGCGTCAAAACTAGTTTTCATTTACGATAAAATGAACTTCCACAAGGTTGAGCCTGAGACGATGGAGATAATGTAAGCATAACTTCTGCTGGATTCATAGTTGCTTTTGCAACCAGGTACGCAACATTTGTTTGGTATTTTATTTAGTACCTGCACAAGAATGAAAAAAGGAGTATTACCAGTCGAAATTAAAGGATGAAGGCTATACCAGCTATACTTGCCTAATGCTAAGAATGCCGTGACTGATTTCCCTCTTTCAGGAGACTGATTCACACTTCAAAAATGCACGGCGAAATCATCCAAGATTTGCTAGGACCAAAATCAGGTCACCCACGTCCTTTACCACGTCTATACTCTCAGCTTGTATGAGTAAAAATGTTAGTAAAATTAAAACTAGGGCAGTTGTACAATCTCATGCACTGAGGGGAACAGGCTTTGGGACCCAAAGGGTTTAATGAACTCACGTGTAATTAGTGGACGGAAAATGATCTTGGTTACTCAAAGGGACTTTTAGATTAACCTTTGTTTTATTTCCCATTATATGACACGAAAAGGTTAATTATTGACTCCTTAATACTGCAGTAGGTTTTTATGAGGAGTTTAGGAGGAACATGTAATTCAAGGGACAAGGAAGACAGGAAGAAAACATTGTTCCTAAGTATCCTTCCTGGAAATGGGTTAAAAAGGAGGGTACACTAAATTTAAAGCGATAGAAGTGAGGGTAAGAAATAGATCAAAGCGTAGGCATACATGCTTGTTTGCTCATTGTAGCATTTCTCTACTGGTTGATTCTAAATTTTAAAACGTATTATAAAGTCCACTTTACGTGTTTATTGCCGTTTTACAATGTTATTATTGTATAATGACCCACAATAACTTAAAAATAAATTATTAGAAGGTTTAAATTAGAAAGCCTAATGCTTGCCAATTTGCAGTGATTCCCATGAATTATTTTTTGCTCAGTGTAAGTAGTAGTAAAGTCATATGGCCAGTTGCACAATCTTTTAGCTGTGGTATCGTTAGTTATGAGATCCATAAAGTTATGAACCTCTTTACTAAATTCGAGTAGCAGGAACTATCACTGTCATAACTTATCTCCCAATAGCCATTGCTCCAAATGCTTGGTCTAGTCTGGATGGATTTAGATTTAGTCTTGGCACTTAATAAAATGCATGTGTGTTAACCTAATGTATGTAGACTGCTTATGCACAATATTTACAGCCAGTAAGAGTCAGTAAAATCTTAATCCGTTACTTAATAACTCTTTTATCAAGTATTTTAGCCACCAAGTGGTTCATTATGCGTCCACTATCTTGGTTACCTTTGCAACTCATAATTTTAATTCTATCACACTCCAGTAAGTTATGAGACCCAATTACCCCAATAAATTTATCAAATATTTCTACTGTGAAATTTGAACAAATGATTTGACTTGTGGATTTTATAACTCATTTGGATATGCGTGTCTTTTCTGCAATCGGCCAATAGTCAGTTACAAATGTGCTTTCATATCTATTGAGGGGGTTAAAAGAAATAAATGTCATCAACTTTTAGGTGGTCCAAAAATGTCTGTGGTGGACATTCTCGACATTGAACTGCGAAAGGAGCAGGACATAAACTCAGCTTTGACTGGTGTCATCCAACTGATGCACAAATTAGACCATGACATAAGTCCTAAGTTTGGCTCAACTCTACTCAAGTTGCTTTATTTGGGAGATGGGTAAGTATCACTTTAATAACATTACTTACTGCTCCTTGAGTTACAGGTATATCCCGACCTAAGTAAATTCATACTCACTTAAATGACAACCTACGCTATGCTATGGATTCGGCGGTTTCCAATTGCAAATGCATAAAAGAGCAAAGTTTTATGAACATTTGTTCCCATGCCTGAATGTGAAATAAGAATGCGTTATTGTTTTGAGTATTCAAAATGTTCTGAAGGCAGTCCACATATTCACTTCATTATTCTTCCAACTTCAGTGTGAGATTAACACTTCGTAATCCCAACTAGCTCCTTGCTATCATAGGAATGAATTTATACGAGTATTCTCTGAATGGTTACACTAGTCTGCATGATATCAGATGACTGAAAACTAGTAAGTGATAATAGCTAACTTTGATATGCTGATTTCAGAACTTTTTACTTTTTCTTCTATCACGTACTTACCTACAGTTTTTTTTCAGAATGAACCCAATTTAACTTCTAATATTTATTGATAAGTTCATTATATGTGCCAGTTGGTAATTAATTTACGAGGGATATTTCTCAGTACAAGCTAATGAGCCTTATCTAATGAGTATTCTCTGAAGGGTTATCAACACTTTGAATACTGGTATGTTTTGTTCATGTAATTTGTCAGTAAATTTCTAAAAAATGTTCTTAGTACACTTTAAGATGATGCATACATTTATTTGTGAAACCTTAAATAAGTATTATTATTGTGCAGATGAAAAATGTAGGTTTTCAAGTAAAAGAAAAATCAAAACAGAAACAACTATTCATTTCAACACATTCAGAAATAATACAGGATGTTTTACATCGTTAGAACTTTTCATGTGAGTACCCCAGCTATTATGTTGCCATGCTACAAGATTATGCCATGCTATGTTATATAATGCCTGCTATTCGCGCTGACAGGGCATAGTGCATTTGGAGAGATAATTAACGGATTGTGATCTTCGGTTATTCCCATGGTAAATTTAAATTAATATTTTAAGGAAATGTGTAATGCATCACAATTTTACAATGAGCTGCACGGCAAATGTCCAAATATTTTTTCCCAAAATTCTCCTCCTCGACCATTCTCTTTGGGATGAATTTCAGCTTAGATACTCTTCGGCTTATTTAAAATGCATCGGGACACATAATTTACGTAACTCGAGGACCACTTATATCGAAATTAAATATACTTTGTATGCATGTGTAAGAAGGATGTGATGATAAAGAGTATAATATAGTATTTTTGTTTAACGTACATCGACGGCTAAGGTCATTTTGCACATACTGTCTGCCACATGCAGACAGGGGCAACAGCACTCGAATGAATCGGAGGATCACCCGTCCAAACTCGAGCGGAGCCCAACGATGCTTAACTTCAGTGACTGATCGGGAACCGGTGTTTCCATCGTGGCAGGCCGTTGCCCTGATGATAAAGATCTGCACTTTATTTTAATTATTTCATTTAAGCTATTGATGGATAATTCACATTTATCTGTATGTATTGAGATGTGTATCATAATTGCCATGTGTGACTTATGAATAAAATTGAAATAGTGTACCCAGTATTTACGAGTGTAAGGTGAGAAAATTCTAGCTTTTATCTGCAAATAAAAATCTAATTTCGACTAATACTTGAGTCAATACAATTGGTGACTTTTCTTAGGTTTATATTTCAGCATATTGATGGCAACATTTTATCCTTTTCCCTGGATGAGCCATGGAGAATAGTTGCCGAGGAATGTGTCATATTTAAGTAATTCAAACTTTCTCCTATTTACATTAAATGTTGCTTGGGCTGTAAACTAGGTGTATATGCATACTTATTGAATGTTGAGAATTATTTAAAATCTGTCTGAGAAAAGAACTTGGGATTTGAATGGCATTAGGGTTGCAAAATGATGAACTCACAACTGGCATGAAAGAAAAACCTAACGACTTCTCGTCGCGAAATCTTTAATCACCAGGTTTCTTAGCTCAACTCTGCAATACGGTCACCTGAGTGTGTTATGACTCAGAAATAGCTTCATGAATGGTATGTTAAATCAGTTTTACTTTCTGTGGCAAGCAAAATGGAAATACATATCCTTCTCTTCCAGTAACTACTCACATCAGCTCAACCCTGTTATCCAACGGTAACCTAGGGGATGTCCATAATCCACGTAGACACCAAACATGTATGAGGGTTGTCAACGATGAAGGTCAACTACAAAGGTCGACGCTGGGGGGGGGTGTTGTGGTTGGACAGATGTCTACGTAGACAATGGTCGACATGACACAGTGGGAGTTACATTGCTTGACAGTGTTGCAAACGGTTGCGAGGACGTTGTGTCGGTGGCCGGTTTCCTGAAAATCAGCCTTAAATTACAGATAGTCCATGACAATCAATTTATAACCTGTTTCATAGCTTTTTCCGCAAAATAAAAAGAAAAGTCTACGTGGACAACATGGGGGTCTGGATGAAGTCTACGAGTGTCCACGTGGGGGGATCGGGGGCTCGAAAAGTGGCCTATTTTGTCTATGTGGATTATGGACAGCCCCTTATCGAGCAAGGGTTTTGGTAAAGATCAAATTTTTGTGAGTCCATGTTGAGAGATATTAAAATATATCACTCGAAATTAACACTCGTATCTCCTTCATCCTTTTATTTTACACTTATATCTTTGTCCTCATTGCCAATATAAGGATACCTGATTCATTCTAAAGCACCTTTTGAGTCTATATACTATTTTATTTTAGGACTCCCATCTTGTGACCATTGTATACTACTTATTTATATCAGTGCTGAAAATCAAGCTCAACTCAGATAAATTCGTCTGCAAAATGTATGCAAAATTCGAAGCTGAAAGTCTCGGATGAATCCCTTCATACGATCCCTCAGTTCTAATTTCTGAGCTGAGCATGCACAGATGTTGCTTCATCTTTATATTGTCCGTTCGTACATAATTAATGTTTTTTGTACTATACAACTGCTCCCCACATTGATACTCTTCGGTCAACTTTCAGGTAGTGGATTACATTTTATAAGGACATACATAATATGTAGAAATGTTGTCACACCCGGTATCACGTGGTGTACATTGCTTTGTGATGAAAACAACGTCTAGTTGATCCTTACTCTGCAATTGATATTTCCATGAAATGCTCTATTCCCCTGTAATTCCTCCTCCAGAACCTCCAAAAGACTAAACAGCATTACACACCAGGGATTAAACCTCTATAACAAACTGCCATCTGTAATTAAATGCCTGGAACACAGGGGTTCAAAGCATATGTAAAAGATTTTCTGAGAAAACATTAGTTTTATAATATTAAAGAGAATATAATGTGTCACTAGTAATAATTTATTTTTGTCTACTATTTTAACTTTGATGTACTCTTTTCTATAATATTTTATATAATACATTTTATAAAATTTGTTTTTTATGCATCCTTTTGACAAAACCATGCAAATGTATTTTAGCTTACGGAGAATAAAACATTATTATTATAATAATTGTTAGTTGGGAGCGAGACTGAGATGAAAAATAAGTGCGGCACAAAAACCACTTCAGGCCCATTCTTCGAATACGATTAATCGCAGCATGCAATAGGATTTATAAACGTTGCTGCATTTGGTCCAAATTTTCAGTACTGAAATGAGTGTAATTTAAAACAACCTTTACGTGCATAATGCATTATTGTTATTCATCTGACTTATTGCTTTGCCTCCCTTGCTTTCAGGTGCCCTGCCGATGACACCATGGATCACGATGGTGAGAAAGGTGATGACCTCCCCAAGGAAGAAAATTCTGAAACGTAAGTAAACATATTTATCTGTAACATGTGTAGATATTCTTCAATATCTTTTGATGTAGACATACGATCGACTATGCAGCAGAAAAAGCGCTGGATGGTTTTATTTTTAGAAATTTGAGTTTGTCTTTCGATAACTATCGCGCATTGATGTAGGCAAGCGGTTGACTATGAAGCAGAAAAAGCACATCCCAAGGAGTTTATTTTTAGAAATTTGACATTTATTCTTTCAATGTATGTCGCACTTTGTTTCAGTATACATATATGCCTGTGCCTTGAGTGGTTCTTGGTTACCACTGGGAATTAAGCTTAAGCTTAGAATTTAAGCAAGTTTTTTTTCATTTTGACTTACACTCAAGTCACAGATTTACTCGATATTTGAGCTGAGAAGAAGGCATCGACTTACACTTACGAGAAGAAGGAATCGACTTATATATTCAAAATCTTGTGGTAGTTTATTGACATTTAACATTCAGGTACTTTCTTAATTAGCTCCTTTGAGTAAAATAACCTGGAAATACTCGAAGATGCTCTACTAGTTGACGGAGAAGAATGGATGTTCATAGAGCTGGAATTGTTATATTTGTGTATTTTATTGTTTACTACTAAAAGATAAGGTGCATATTGGTAAAAAAATTTTGTTGGAAATAAGGTCTTTATATTGAATTTTGAAGGTTATTAAAATTTTCAAAATAATAATTAATTATATATATAGCACATAGCATAATTAGCATAGCATATAAAGCATAGCATAGATTAGCATAATTTCTTGAGAAGTGTACAGGCCATCCTTTGTTCTTGTAATTTCTATATCTAAGTTTGTTCTAGGTTAGTGATATGTTGTTATGCAAAATTTCTGTTTCAGCTTCAACAGCAATTGGCCCATCTTTTCAGCGTCTTTGCCCAGGAGAATTCCGTCATCTACATGGATAGCTAAAAATAGGTTATTGTCAGAGCTTTTAAACATGCACTTGTCTGTCTTGAGTTGTTAGTCCTTCTTTAAGAAATTTTGTTAATATATTGTTCCATCCTCCTGGAGCCTGCTTCAATTCGTTAAGAGCCTTTTTCAGGAGGCAAATTTGTCCTTTATCTTGAAATCCTTCAGGTATTCTAATGAAGACCTCTTCTCATAGTTCTCCATAAATCTGTTTTAGCATCAAACGTTTTAATAAAAAAATTGTTCTTTGCTGCAATAGGGAAGAGGATTCTCAGGGAGCTTTTTCCTACTACAGGACAGACTATTTCTTCGAAATCTATGCTGTCAGCTCTTTGTTCACATCCTCTAACAACAAGTCTAGCCTTGTATCTACCATCTTCTTTAATTTTAAAAATCAGTCTACTTGTAAGAACTTCTTTTCCTCTTACTTCTTCAGGGTTAACTATTTCTCAATTTTTTAAAAATGATTTCTTTTCTTCATCTATTGCTCTCTGTCTTCGCTCTCTGGCTTTTTCGTTTATGGATTCACTATAGGTCAACATTCCTTCTAAGTCAAAATCGATTTTGATGTTTTTGAATCCCTCTGGTCTCTTTAATTTATCTCTAGGCCTAAAATTGTATACTCTTTCCTCACTTTCTTCATGCAACTCTTGATCATTTGTTCCTCTCTTTCTTCTTCATCATCATCATCAGCAATTTGTTCCTGCATCCCTCTGTGGTTTTGTTGAAAATATATTTCTAATGACTGATTTGTGAAAACCAGATCTCTTGATGCAAAAATTCTTCTTTCAGTCGGATCACAAAGGCGATAACCATTTGTTGCATAACATAGGAAAATATACTTTTTACTTCGACTATTTAGCTTTTTAAGGTGTCCTAGAGTGTTGGCATAAGCGATACAACAAAAAATGTGGAGTTAAGGCAAGTTAGGCTTTTTAGAAAACCACTTTTCTGCAGGTGTGGATTCAACGGTTGTAGTGGGACTTCTATTTAATAAATTGGAAGAGGTATACACTGCCTCCCCCAAATTTCCTTTTCAATTTCGGAATCAAATATTAATGCTCTCGCTTTTTCCATTAAAGTATGATTAAATGTCTCAGCAGTACCGTTCATTTGAGGAGAATATGGAATGGTATAATCCAACGCAATGCCCTTTGCTTTATACCATTGTTTAGAGCAGTGAGGAATATAGGTTATAATTTCGGGGGAACCATGGTTACCATGGGAACCTTGCAAGACTGGCTAGCTGTCCGACACAAAACTATGTGCACTCGAGTTTGAAGCTCAATAACAAAATAACCAATGATTGTACATAAAAACCAATTACATTATATTTTTCTGTGATTTATCCTGCATTTAACGGTTACAAATAATATTTTATTACATTTGTAATGATATTTTTATTGAGGTGAGAATGCAAAAAGTGCCTATTTTTAGGCGTATTTCCAGGAGGAGTCACATTATAAATTTGTTCTCTTGAAAAATTTTAAAACTGATATATAAAATTATTGTTTAAGTATATAATAAATTATAGAATTATATCTTATAAGAAAAAGTTTTTGTTGTGAATTTTATAAATTAACTTTTTCTCCGGAGCGGGACGTCGTAGAACAGCGATCTTGGCTGCGCTGTCATAAGCAAAGCATGAGTATGTTATTTTTTAAGGCCGATATGAGGCAAAATAAGTTGCTGATTTTATATTAATAGATATTTATATCATTTTAGTTCGACTGCGCTTGGCGGCGATCTGCCTCGACTACCCTTGCGGCATTGCCGCGACCATGCGCCGCGTCGGTGGGCCGGGCCGAGCGTCACGCTCGGCTCAGCGTGGCTCCATTGGCTTTTATTAGTAATATATTAAACGTTTTCCATCAGCATTTAACATGACGGCTCTGAATCTCCAACAGATGCTTTAAAATTGTTTTTTTATATATTTTTTCAATTTTTTTAGATTTCTATTTTTAATGATTTTTACATATTTTTTCCGGAACAAAACTACTTTTATCTGTAGAAATCTGATCAGCCATCATTTATATCAAAGTCTTCTGGGCCACTTTCAGAATCAGAGCTCTCTAAGTTGAAAACAACAGGTAGCTCTTCTGGTAGTAGCTCACTCAGGTGATCATTTTCCCAATACATAGTTGTCTTCAATTTTTCTATTGTGTTTTATACAGCTTTTCCATGTAAGACTGATTGACATAGATCTCTAATCACTCCTTTGGCATTTTCTTTTTCCTCTGAATTTGCTCTATTTAATTTTGCAATATTATTTTTCACATATGCCGTAGGTAGTTCAATGGCATTCAATTGTCAGTGTGAAACTGGCAGCCAAATTGGTTCCACGTCTTCTCTCAGGTCTTTGATAATTAAATCGAGTTTCCTCTTGTGGGTTCTAAAATAAGGTCAAGCTAGGTTAATTAAGGATTTCTTTGTTATAAGGATTGAAAATTAGATGTGTGTGGCGGAAGAGGGATTTCCTTTTTATTAATCCAGTCGATGATTGCTTCTTTTTTCCAAGCCAATGTAGGATTATTTGTGTCAGGGTCTAACATAGTATGGTACGGAGCCTGACCAATGACAACTGCAGAATTTGGTGGGAGAATTGTCAGAATATGTCGAAACCAAGAACCTTACAATGAGGACGGAAATCTTGGTGCGCTTCTGATCGTCATTTGCTCAAATTATGGGTCGTCAGTTAATGCGCTAGTGTTGTGAGGTAAGCCTCGGTAAATGTGAGCTTTCGTCCCGCCAGCGTTTTCGTAAATTTCACCCACTTTTAACAGAGATATCGGAACCAAATTCACTTCACTTATTATGCAAACCTTGTGCATTTGTAAAATACTTTCAACAAAATAATGCATCATTTACTCTAGGAATGGGAAACTTTCAAACCTGAGAAGTGCGATTTTTCCTCTCCGCCATCTTGTGAAAAAATGCCGTTTCCTCTTATCCACTGTACGAGGCGCAGCGATCGAGCAGTTGCTTCTCTAGTATATGCATAGCTCTCCAACTCAGTTTCTTCCCTCCTTCCACTCAAACTCGCCCCGCAACAGCCATTTAACACAATCATTTTAAGACTAGAAATGCTTGGCCTACCACGCGATTGCAGCCCCTCTAGCGGAACTTGATTTCTTTCGCGGCTGTTGATAACACGATCGAAGTAGGAGATAAACGTCCTCTTATAAGGTTCTTGGTCGAAACCATTCCTCAAAATGATGGGCATTGATTTCCTTGTGGTAATCTCCAGTTCCTTTCTTCCCCACAAAACACAGCTCAGCACCCTCCAAAAATCCATCTTCACTTCCTATGTGCACAATTATTACACGTTTTCTCGCCCCTGATGGCATCATAAATCCACCTCTCCAACTGAAATGTTCTTGAAGCATGGTATTGGTCTAAATTTGTATGCTTTAGTTACGCATTAATTCCAAGCATAAGACAGTGTGATTTTGTCCACACTAAGTTTCATCAGTATAAAAAATTTTGAAATCCTTTTCTCTGAAATACCTAATTTTCCTTAAAAACTCGTGTCTTGAGGCTGCTATAGAAACTCCAACGTGTTTTTTATCGAGTTTCTTAAAACGAAATCCAATGCTGATCAACAATCTACGGAGAGTTTGGCGTGACATTGCCGGGAAGACAGGCATGCTTTCATTGAGTTTTTTCTTAAGCTTTTCAATTGCAGGAAACATTTTGATAAGAAAAAATCATGTACAGACCTGCGAATCACCCCGGTTGTAAAGTTATCAACTCCAATCTTCAAACATCCTGCAGAGAGTCGTTTCTTCTTGGATGGGAGTGGGGAGCTATCACTCTGGTTCTCATTTTTTTCAGCGCTCACTTTTTCACAGATCGAAGCGAAACTCCATGGCAGTCGGTGGCACGTGCCACCGGCTGCCTCGGAGTATCCTCGCACCGGTGCTCCTGTGTATCAACGTACATTAATACACCGGATACCATTTTTCACCCAACGTATCCCCCCCTACGTAGAAAAAACAAATAGCACTTAAAACCATCCGAATTTCGCATTCCAAGAATGGCGACCTTGGTGGCATGTTGAAGATTTCTACACTGAACGAAATGCTAAGAGAGACTTAGGCGAATAGGGGTCTTCAAAACAAATTGCTCAACATGAGTCAAGGGAGATTCCATCGCATTATACGCTATGACTTGAGGGAGTAAGTGTCGTTATACCCTGCCTGGCCTCGACGTGTTTGGAATGTTTTTTACTGCAAATAACTGCCAGGGATGCCTCACACCAGTCCCAGCCCACCAATGCACGGATAAATGATAAATGCAAGGGTAGTCGAGGCGGATCGCTGCAGAGCGCAGCCTCACTAAAATGATATAACTATCAATTAATATAAAATCAACTACTTATTTTGCCTTATACTGGCATAAAAAAATAAATTACTCATGCTTTGCTTGTGACAGTGCAGCCAAGAACCCTGTTCTACGACGCCCCACTCAGTAGAAAATGTTCGTTTTTAAAACTCAAAACAAAAACCTCATCTTTTATGTTATAATTCTATAATTTATTATATACATAAACAACAACATTATCTATCAGTGTTTAAATTTTGGAGCCCATAATACAGCGTGTTTTAAGAAAACAAATTTTAAACGTGACTCCTTTTTGAAATACACCTAAAAACAGGCACTTTTTACATCCTCCCCTCAATAAAAATATCATTATAAATGTAATAAAATATTATTTACAATCGTTAAATGCAGAATAAACCAAAGAAATATATAATGTTATTGGTTTTTGTGTGCAATCATTGGTTATTTTGTTTTTAAGCTTCAAACTCCAGGGCACATTATTTTGTGTCGGACAGGTATCCATCTATGCACCTCTCGCCGTATCCATACGGCCATATTTTAGGGGGTGTCCGGGGCCCCCTGGTCCCCCATATGGCCACTGGTTTCAAGGCAATATTTTTGTTATTCACCACCATTATCACACCTAATTTTGGAAATTTTCTGACCAAAGTGTGTTTCTGCTTCACCACCATATTGTTTCAGATACATTGACACCTCTCTCTTATGAGTCAGAAGATACACCACACAGAAATGTGTATAATCATCTACAATTGTAGATGATTATATTTTATTTTTTACAATTTACAATTTCTCACATCATTTAAATGTTACAAAACATTTCTTACCATCATGTGTTAGAGGATCTATTAGTCCACAAACATCTGAATGTATTTTTTGTGAAGGTCTTTTTGCTCTAGTCCTTTCTGTAAAAAAAGGTGGCCTCACTTGTTTTGCTTGCATACATACAGAACAAATAGCCTCACTTTATGAATTGGTAAGGGTTTTCGACACACCATCACACAATTTTGGAACCTTCATTAGATTTCTGAAACTTATGTGTCCCAATTTTTTATGCCACTCTTGGTTTATTACGCTGCATTACTAAAACTTCATTTTCTATTTAAAAATTTATAATACATATATGTATAATCATTTATCATATTTCTTATCCTCAAGCACCACTTTATTGTCTTTAAAGAGTCACATTTTCTTTAGTAAATACAACAACACCATCGTTCTCATTAATGGCATTCACAGACATAAGATTTCTCGTAAGTTCAGGCACACAATAAACTTTTTGTAAATAGCATTTTTCTTCATTAAATGTTCCCATGAGCTGTGCATTCATGCTTGTATTTTTCTTTGCTACCTTAATTTTCTCCACTAGATTCTGAATTCCTTAACAATTCTTTCTGAATTACAATGTGACATGAGGAACCACTATTAATCACAATATGGAAATTATTTTTCAAGTCATGTTTTACAGGTATTTCAGTTTAAAAAACACACTTTCAATTTTCCTCTATTTTTGCCGTTATCAGTATCTCTGAGAAAACAATCATCTGATTTGTGATTCGTTTTACCGCAAACAGAACCACCTTTATTTCTAAAGTAGTCTTTCCCTGCATACTATTTTTCTTACAAATACCACATCTCCAAGACTTTGGGCAATGATTCTTAATGTGCCCTTTTTCACCAGAAGAGTAGTTTTGGGTGCGTACTTAGTCTGGTTACCTTTTGTTTCCACTTTAAAGGATGCATTTCCATCTTGTCGAGATTCCATGTTGAGTTTTCTCTCCTCCATCTACAGCCTTGCACACAGGTTCAGTAGAGTCTGGTCGTTGTTACTTGTTGAGTCCCAGGTCCCAGCCAAAATGTTTGTATTCCCCCGGCAGGATCGTCATGATCATGGTGTGATCCATGCCAGTTCAGCTTGTTGGGGATGTTTTGTAGATGGCTTATGTTGGTCATCATGTCCTTAGTTTTATCGAAGTGGAAATTATAAAATTCTTGGAGTAGGAGACACTTCTGCTGCCTGGTTTCTCTCTGAAAGATCTTTTTTAGTGTGTCAAACATTTCTTTTGATGTACTACAGGTCAAAATGTGAGACACTACCTTTCTGTCAATCGTAGACACAATGTAGTGTTGTGCCAACGTGTCTTTTGTCTTCCATTTCTTAATTTTCACTGCATCAGAACCCTTATCACTTTATGTCTCGTTCCCGTCGGTTATGTCCATGAGGTCTTTTGCACTCAGCAGAATTTACAATTGGAATGTACACATTTAATACGTATCAGCCTTTTTCAATATCTGAACGAAAGCAGTATCATCTGAGGTTGGATATGACATTTTTCTTCACAATTTCCACGATAGTTTTAAACTTTTCTTAACGATATAAATATCTTTGTTTCAGTGTCGTACCGCCTGGGCCCATAACCTGTTGAAGTCCGTGGTATTTAGCATAGCAAAAATAACTAATTGTGAACTCTTTACAATCGTTTTATTACACGTGACTTCTTAGTCCTACAACCAGGATATGACTGAGAACTGGTTCTTGTTTAAATTATATTCCTTCGTATTTAAAAAAAATTGAAAAACCCACAGCGGAAAGCTCAGCTGCCAACCTATGGAAGTTTCATTTTTCTTTACCAACTTTTTAGCAATATTTTAACATAGAGCCACCTGCATGTGATTCATGATCTTTGTCCTGATAATGCCGACTGTATTTAAAACGTTTTAAGAAAGTCAAGTAAAGCACATTTTCCTTGCAGGTGGTGAACTTTTGAAGCCAAATCACTCTGGTGGTTTTCTTCAATTAGTTGTTTTGCAAAGGTTGAAGCTAAGTTCACTTTCAGGAAGTCTAATATTAGTGGGAATTCTTTTAATTTGGAAAGGAATGTTGAAGGAGGTGATAGTGGGGAGAATGTTAGTTAAGGGTGGGAGAGGGTTGGGAAAAACATTGCTTTTGGCTGGCATCAGGGGAGACAGAGAATAGGAGAAGCTTAAGTGAAATAAATTGGCTCGCAAATAGATAGGAGGAATGTTTGAACATATCCCAAAATTGGGTTGTTGATACACACACATAAATCTTTGGATGTTCTGGAAGCTTGCTAAACATTTTGTGAGTGCTTTGTAAAGTGTGCCGAACATTTCCTTGCCTTATTCACAAATGAACTCTCAACTGTACCAAATTACACTTAGTGAGCACTTCACTTTTGCGCGGTCTTAAAATGATTGTTTTTTTGAGAATACTTAGCATGAGTTCAACTTGTAAATGTTGTTGTGAGAAATTTATACAGTTTTCTAAATCTCTGTGGAAGGTATTTTTCTACTGTCTGTAAAATAAGTCTAGACACCCGAGTTTGAGAGGTTTAATCTCCTGAGAGAGAATATGGAATTTAATGCAACAAAATGCAACTTATATTTTGTTTAGTTTTACGTTAAATGATATAAGTTTACAAGTTTACTACATAGTAAATAACTCATAGAAATTTTAGTATTTCACCACTGTATTTTCAGCAGAATGATAAAATCATCTCATTTACATGCATCTCTTATTTTTAAAATAATCTGAAGAGAATTTTCTTTCTCTTTCAAAAAAGGTCAACTGATGCTACTATCAGTAAGTACTTTACTTCGAAAGAGAAGAAACATATTGCTTATGCTTTCCTCTTGGAGAAATTCCATCCAAGTATGGAACTCCCTAATCTTCAATCTGATAAGAATATTCTGGAGAAATTATTCAAAACATTGAACTTTACTGTGGAATTCTGTGTTACTGAAGGGTGCATGACGAAGGCGGCATTCAGTATGAAGCTCCATAATAGTAAGTATGATTTCTATTCCTATTTTCAATCCTTATAGAAAAATACATATGTCATTTGCTTGATAGGAACAACAAAGTCATAATTTGTTTGCTACATTTGTTTTGCAAATTGAACTGGAAATTACATGGCGTTGAATGTCAGAATGGGAGAAAAGAGTGAAAACAGTTTCAGGCTTTATGTATTTTGTGGAAGTTATGCATCACAAAGAAAATGAAAAGTAGCTTTATGCAACTTTTCAAATTTATTATTGAAATGACTGGGGTTTTGATAGGTACCTTTTGTCATCATCAGGTGAAATTACAAATATTGTTGTCAATATACATTTATGAAAATTCGTCTCTGAAATGAGCTTCATCATCAATAGCAGTCATTAATCTTAAGTTTGGTTTGCTCTCCATTGCACTTTCTTGTCAGCTGTTTTTTTCGTTCCTCATTATCATTTCATTGATGCTTTCAGCCTTGCTAAATTTCTGCAAGCCGTTTATCATCATTGAATTTTTTGTTATTGGTACCTAAGTCAATACAATACTAATGATTGTTATTGTTTTGTGTTCTCGCTGTGTGTTGCAGTCCTTCAAGATAAAGATACACTGGATTCCTGTGATTGCATTACGATTGTCATATCAACTCATGGCTTATGCAATGGCACTTTACTTGCATATGATGACTGTTTCACTGTGGATGATGTTTGGACCTTGCTTGCCAACTGCGAGGCATTAGATGGGAAGCCAAAAGTGGTCATAATCGACGTGAGTAAACTTGATAATTCCCTTGTTTTCTACTTGTTGGGAATTCATAAATCCATCAGCTATGACAGCCCTTTTTTTCAGTAAGTATTTTCCTTGCCTAGGAGTAGTTTGTGGTCACTTGTAATCCAGGTTTATCTTTTCCAGGGGGATGGAGGATGTGGCATTTGTCGAATAGCAGTGGGGTTACAATGTCTAAGAAAACATTCATGCATACCCATTACGCCATTCCCTTTTGGGGTGGGCAGAGTCAAAAGAGATTAATTCTCGGTATTACACCTGAAACTCTGGCTTCAATTTCATTATTTTCATCCATAATGCCCAATCCTTGCAAACTTCTTTTGCTTCTTCCTCATTAATGCATGTCTTCGTATCACTATTGTTTGTAAGACTCATAATGTCCCTCTTTTTAATAGTTTCTTCCACCATATTCAGCCATGACTTTCTCGGTCTGCCACTTCCTGTCACACCATTGACCTCTGGCTGGTACTCAAATTGGTTAACCAAAATTGACGGTATAGATTCACTCTCTCAAAAGACATGAAATTGGTGATTGACATTATACCAGGTCACGTGCACAGTGTTCTGAACTTTAAACTTTGTAGACTTCTGGTCCAAACCGAGTTGAGAATAGAAGAGAGGGAGTTTCCCCCCGTCCATCATCTGTCAGAATGTCCTCGGCTGCCTTATTGCCAGATAGCACACTCAAGCAGGTGGCGTATTCTGTCTGCTAGCGACACTGTCTCCTTCACGGTGCTCCATCCTTGTCTCTCCATGTTGTGCAAAAGGCGTGTGCTGAAATGGCTAGGCCAGCGGTAGACCTCACTCTTGATCAATCCACAAGATATACGGTGGACTTTCACAACCAGCGATCAGGGATGACTAGCCTCACAATCGTTGACCTTTTTTTCCTTTGATCTGCACCTTGCGTAGTCCCTCTAAACTCACAACATTCATCCTTCCCAAATACTCCACACTGCACAAGATACGTGGCCAGGCACTACACCCCCTTTAGTCAGAAACTTAAAGAAATAAAAAGAAAAATAATTAGTGAAGGCACTTACAACCAATAGTAAGTAACGAATGTATCGAAGTCATTCTTGTAAAGTAAAGAAGGAAATAAATGTTTGAAAAATGATACAGAATGCAGAACATATTCATTCCAATGCATGATCAAAATTGCCTTACGCATGGAAATACATACTAAAGTGAAATTTTAACAGAAATAATAATTGAATTTGTGAAACCATACCCTTATTGGGTCTACTCTCACTTCACCTGACTTCGACCAGTTGTCTGTTTTAGGACAAATTAATCGTCACAATACAGCTATAGAAGTATTTTACACAGAAAGACTGGGCAGTAGTAATAAACCCTCTAGTTAATAGTTTGTTCACTTTTATAATGGTTCCCAAAGATGGAATCATGCACAATTTAATCTTTTCTTCCTTCCCTTTTGCTCTTTCAATTTGAATGATGGCAATACGGTTCACGTTTTTGCTTTTGAGGCAACAACAAGCAATGGTCGTCAATGTACTGTTCTTTATGGACCAAAATGTCAATTGAAGGGTGATTCCCAAAAATATTGCAAAAAGATACTTTGAATACAGGAATTCTGAGTGGTGTTTAGGACTACACATTTTCCAAAATTCAATTTTAAGTATTAAAATGCTGATATTTTTTTAAGGTTCTGATTAGGCAGTACCATGAATTATCAGCCATATCAGTATCAGCTGAAATGCATTTGGCCAGTTCTGGTTTAAACTCTGGGTAAAACCAATTTTATATTGATGATGGAAATCAAATAATTAGGAGATGGATTCTTAAAAATTGCTTTGAAAACTTGTGCTTTCTGCATGCTCTTTAGGGTCATTGTATTTCAGTTAGAATTTAATCTGATTCATTAACTATTTAACTAGCAGCACGATGTATGCCAATCTTTAAATAATTAATGTGATATCCAGACCAGATTCGATTAAAATAGATTTTCTTTCTGACTCCAAAAGTCTTGCAGAGGGCATGACTTTGAGGTTCCCAGGAATCAGTCAAGTTTCCAGGAATTAGATTTCAAGAAAAGACCGACAACGAACATGGAGAGGAAGTTCAAAATCCAGGATAAAACTCAGGGAAATAATGCCAAAATGAGAGATGTACTGATTGTTCGTTCCTCAACAGAAGGTAAATAGAACTTAACCCCTGAGTGTGTGAATAACCGATATGGGGAGAGTTGGATGGGGTGAGAGAGCAGGAGGGGTTGGGAGGGGGAGAGTGAGGGAGGGGATGGGGGGAGAGGGAGGATTGGGAGGGGGGAGAGAGGAAGGGGTTGGGTAGGTAAATAGAACCCCTGAGTGTGTGAATAACCGATATGGGGAGAGTTGGGTGGGATAAGAGAGTAGGAGGGGTTTGGAGGGGGGGGAAAGGAGAGATTGGGAGGGTGGGAAAGAGGAAGTGAGGGGTTGGGAGTGGGGGAGAGAGAGGTATGGAATGAGGGGGGGGGATTTGGAGGGCAGGAGAACCAGGGTTTTGGGATGAGGGGAGAGAGATGTACTTCACTCATGAACTGTGCCATCATTAGGAGTAAAGGTAGATGCTACTCCTGGACGAATTAACGAAACAATTTTTTTTAATAAATCGAACAGGTTTATTTGATAGAAAATGTTCAGAAATTTGTGGAGAAAATCACATATTTATACTAATTACAATCAAAAGAGTTAAAATTAACACATTTATTGATTGAATCCAGAAAATAAGAGAAGCTTCATTAGGTGACTGAAAGTAAGAGATGGTCTTGGGAGGCTTGGGAAGGAAAGGGTGGCTTGGTATAAAGAGGGGTTTGGGAGGAGGGAGAGGGGTAGACTGTGACGGGGGAGATAGTGTAGATATGGGTGAGGTTGAGATTCCACACCTCACATCCCCTCCCTCTCCACCCCATCTCCACCCCTCATTCCCCCATCTCCTACCCTCCCTCTCCCCTCTCCTCCCTCTCCACCCCATCTCCACCCCTCATTCCCCCATCTCCTACCCTCCCTCTCCCCTCTCCTCCCTCTCCACCCCATCTCAATCCCTCTCCACCCCATCTCAATCCCTCTCATACCATCTCCGTCCCTCTCTCCCCCATCTCCACCCCTCCCTTTCCCCCCATTTCTCCCTCTGCGTTCCATTTATAAAAATTTGGATTGCAAGCATTACAATATTCGGGATAAATACTTTTCAGCAATGTTATCGATGTAATGTGCTACCATGAAACGAATGATAATGTTGCACACACAGGGTCGCCAGTTGATGTTTGCCAGCTGCCATCATTCTCGCTTTCAAATGTCGTAAATGGCGATATTTGAAAGTGTAAATGGTGGGATGAAAATACATTGGAATGATTTAAACATTTTTGAGACCGGAAGAAAACGTTGTAAATCATGGGAGAACGTAAATTCTGGGAACGTTAAAGCAAGGTTTCACTGTACTTATGAAAAAGCCGGTCAATTTTCCATCCCAGGTAAACCCAGGTTGAGCTATCAACCTCTGCTGCTATAAACGTTAGTGCTTACACATAGAAGTGTCATTTTTCAAGCGACTTCTAAGGTTACTGTCTTAGACGCAACGTCTGTGCACAAATCAATCTTTAAAAAATGTAACTTTCGGTCTCAACACACCCACAGGTTAAAACTCATTTCTTTCCATATCTTTACTACAGGAACGCAGTCGTTTCAGTACTGCCACGGGAATTCAGTCTTCCTCTACACTCTTCATGAAATGGTATCTGAACACGGGGGATGTCACAACTTCCTGACTCTTCTGAATACGGTGATGCATGACATTGATAGAGTGTCGATGCTTGTGGATGGTAAAGATGTTGTGGCATGTCAGCGATCCACATTCACCTCATCGCTGGCAAAGATCTTGGAATTCCACTGATGAATTATCAACATCAGTGGCGGGTGTCGGATAACACCCAGGTGGGTCATCAAGCAGTTAATGCATTCATCACGTGACGAGTGCACTTATATAAGTAGAGAAGTGTGGTGGCAATTGCCTTGCCCATTTCAGTGTCAGAGTCCATTGCCAAGGAGCCATTTTAAGTGTTTTGCAAGACTTTGAGTTGGGCTCTTCTTGCGTTGTCTTTCGTAGCGGGGTGTGGGGGTCTGTGATAATCTTACGTAAGATTTTATTCACTCTGAGATCATTGTTTTATCACTTCTTAACTGGGTTGTCACCACGTGAGAACTTTGCTGATGACGGCGATCTCAACCCGGTAACTTGACCTGAGGACGCTGGTTGGAATACCAGCCAAACTGTCGTCATCAACAAAGTTATAATGCAGTGACAACCCAGGAACAATGATGAGATCAACTGTTCAACACCGTGGAAACCTAAGAATCAACAATATTGTATATAAATATGTATAATTTTCGCATACATTTTTGAACCATGCCAAAAATCCAAGTCACAAAATGCTTCAATAAGGTAAAAAATGTAAAATATAATTTTTGTATCATTTCCATGACTGTATGGTGAATTCTACCACATAAAAAGATGCATTAAAATTAAAAGTGGTCAAACATTTTTTTTCTACTTAACAAACTAATAAAATGTGCTCTCAATTACACACGACTACCACTTAATGTCACCTTAATTCAACTTTCTAGCTTAGCATGGTTCTTATTCCAGTTGTTTAGATGGACTCCTCAGATGTTTGATAACAATTTTCAAAATATTTTTATCCATCTTCTCTCTTGAATTTTTTGCATGCACAAATTTTTTAACCCATTATCTTTATTAATTTACCTTCATATTTTTGGAACAGGTGCCGCGTCGATAGAGGTACCGTGGTAAATCCATCTTGATCACTTCTCTTGGTGAGGTACTTCGAATACACAGTGAACGATACAGCTTCCTGACACTTCTGAACAAGGCGATGAGTGAAGACAGTGCATTTTTAGTTGGGAAGTGAGAAGTGCGACATTGTGTTTCAGAGACCCAACATTCACATTGATGCTGACGAAGATTCTGGAATTCGACAGATAAAAAATTCACAGCGTTAGTGGGCATAGAAAGTAACACGGTGGATCAGTGAACAATGACTCTAATTTATGTGAGGAGGGTGCTATCATTCGTTCAAGCGGATGCAACGCATTTTTTTATTACATTGTTAAATAATTTAATTTTATTTATCACAGGCAAAAGGCCCATTTACAGAAGATTGATTACAGCAAGTTTATTAAGTATTTATTTGATATCCAGTGTTCCCAAGTCATAACCGGATTCAGTCACTACACTCGAATACCTTTGCCACATGGAGGAAAATGGGTGAGGAAGCTCTACGACATGTGACAAGAGAATGACCAATGTGGGTGTTGTGAGTGAGGGGAGCGTAGCCCTAGAAAATATCATTTGACTTCATGCAGGAGTCATGTACACTTCGTGCTCCTGTGTGCTGTGTTGCCAAGTTTCACTTCCTTGCTATCTCTCTCTCTATCACTCCTTATCTATGAGCAGTACATCTGGCAACCTCTACTTGAATCCCCCTCCACCGTCAGAACCTTTCTGCCCCCAACAAGCAAAGACTCTCGGACTGTCACGAAAGCACGCGAACCATAAAGATGTTTCAATTCTATTATAACTTCAAGTAAAAAGTCACTATACCCCAGTGGCAGAGTTAGTCACCACAACGTTGCAGTGACGTAACAGAGGTCGTCCTAAGGTTGCGGTCACAATGGTCCGTCGCAGGAACGTTTCAGACACATCACATTTTGAGTGTCAACTTGTGACCGACCTGCAACCAATTATCAACTTTGGTCGGTCCGATACTTTATTTATTTGAAAAAATCTTGTTTATTCTTAGTAATATTACATTTATATTCGTACTATGGGGCCATATAGGTTTCAAATAATTAATGCCTTAAATATTTTATTGTGATGTAATGGTATTTCCTCATACTGTCATGGAATTGCCATTTAATAATTACATAGTTCTCGAAGTCACTTTAACGTACGGAAGTGGCCAGATATGTATGGCTTTCTTGACGCGGATACTCCAATTTCGGGTGCGAGATAATGCACGTAGCACCGTAGGGTAGCTGAAAATTCGAGATAGATAGGTCAATAGGTAGATACTAGGTATAATGATACAAATGTGATTTCCCCTAGTAGTACATTCATAGTATACCTATAATTAAATATATATTTATAATGATAGAGCAGGGAGGAATACTGGTCTGGAGCACTGTTTCAATTTCTTCCCAGTTTCAGACCTCTAGCTCCAGCCTGGATCCAGACCTGTTCCAGATTAGTTACAGACCAAATATTTTTACCTGGGATGTCTCTGGGCATTTGGGGCCACCAAGGGTCAATTTACACAATTTTCCTATTGGAGAGGGTGTATGCAAGTGTTTTAACAGAAGAAAGAACCATGTAAGGTGGCCTTAACGTTTGATTAGGTTATCGTAATGGAATCTGGTGCCAAAGCAAAGTTTTTACGGAAGGTCGCAAAGCGACAGTCCCACGGCATTGATTCTTGGAAACTTTGCACATTGCTGTAACGTCTCAGCGATGTAACCGCTACTCCTGTGATGTTGCGGGACCGTCACATTGGTCGCAAGGCAACGTACCTGCAATGTTGTGGGATCGTCAACTGCTTCTGGGGATAGTTTGCTGCTAGATGAAAAATGGCAGAAGTTATTATATTGGAATGCACACATATTTTACCCATGAATTAATTGTCGTAAAACAATTGTTAGTTTTACGATAGAAACAAATAGCAATGTTCAAAATTTTATTTTGAGGTACAGACCGGTTTCACCATACGAATGTGATTCTCAAGGTACACTACAAGATGTTACGTACCTACCTTGAAAATAACATTATGGTCGGTAGCTCAAAATGAAGTTTGGAACATTAACATTCTTTTGTTTTTCTATGGAACAATAGACCAAAGTGAAGTCATCTACAATGCAAATAGATTAACTCAATCATGAACTCAACGGAAGTGAGCCTTATGAAAGCATTGGCACCATATAAGTTTTCTTTGGGATTTTTTAAATGCCTACAATTTATATGAGCATTGTACTGATTCTTGAACTACTTCTTTCAATGCTTTTTTAGATTGTTTTCCACTAACTCATAATTTTAAGCTTTTACATGTATTTTTTTGAATCTTTTAAAAAATGTTAGGTTTCCAGAAAATTCCATGTAAAAAAATCGACTCAATGTTGAAAAAAGGGGATTATCACTCCCAAATTCTCTCGCTGTGTCATAACGGTAGATAGAAAAGGGAGATCTCTTCATTGTGCCATAGTAGAAAGGCATCAACAGAAGAACAAAAAAATCTGTATCATGTGAGCAGTGACGTTATTTTTGTGCCATCAGTTATCAAATGATAGAGAAGGCAGCCCCAATAGTTTTTCATCTAATAAAACTGTTTCCTGGGGATAAGCTAATTTTTTTCTATGCGCTAAAAGTTATATTTTTTCAACAAATAAATGCAAAGGTAGCTAGATCTAGTGACAAAGTAACCGCTATCTTGGCAACACTGATGATATCACAATTAAGGATAAAAAGAACAAAGACCAAACAAACTGAGCTACATATTTTACAAAAAGAACACTCAGATTCATAGTAGAATATGTAAAAATCCTGCATTTATTTATAAAGCATTTTCAAATACAACTAAATGTAATGCCTTGTGTAAACATTTATGTTATTGGATATGGATTTATATTTAGATTACAATGCATGTTGTACGTCCATTTGCATTAAATCTTTTAAAGATTTTAATTATTTATTCTATTTTTATTTCCTGGTGCCCCACTCTATATTCACAACGTTGGTGGGAGTTCCTCAGAAGTTCCTGAAATAATACAAAATAATTTGCGAAAAAGGCTCCAGGGTTCCAATGTTCAGCTCGCACAGTTTTTTTCACTTATTTAAGCACTGCTTACATATAATTTCATAACATTCGTTTCAGTGTGGGTTTCTATGGTTGATTAGCGGAAAAATGATCGAAAAACGGCTCCAATGCCCGTTTCGATCTGGGTATTTTCGCTTAAAAGCCAGGAGTCGCTCTTTATCAATCATCTAGCTAGTTAATAAAGACACTATAAAAACAAATAAATTCGTTTCATCCATTTACTTTTCAGTATTGATTAGTAAAAATAATTATCAAAAACAGCTACAGGCTCCTTATCATTCCATTTGCACTGGGAATTTTTGAAAGAAAAATGCTATAACACTTGTGCAATCACTATCTGTTGGTGAATTTAAATTCTTCCTACAAAATCAAGCAATTAAATTTGTTTTATATGAGGGCATTTAGTAATTTTTTTAAACATTTTGCGAACAATGGCTCGACAAAGTGCTAACTATTCCTTATATGCACTGGGTTCCTTGATTTCAATGAGGAAGTGGCTCTTTTGCAATAACTTTATTTTAAATACCTCTGGTCTTGAATTAAGTTCTTATATTCGTTCAGGTGTGAGTCTCCAGCATTGTGTTTTGAAATAATTTGCAAAAAAATCCCCGGTCCTGATTATTCCTTTCGCATGGAATTGTTTTGCATAAAATTACACAGTGTGAAATCAGTAACCAAGTTCCGTGTTAGCAAATTGGCTCTGCTCAAGAATAAAGCTGTTTTCATGTTGGTTTCCAGCATCTGAAATTAGAAAACAACAAAACAGAATACTATTTCTTTCACGCAAGATGATTTTACTTGAAATATTGCTATGCAGCCGGCTTCCGAGTCAATAAGTTAACTCTGCTAACGAAATTAAATCTGCATAAATTTTTGTTTCAAGGAATGTATTTTGAAATAATTATATAAAAATAGCTCCAGAGCTCTAATTATTGCTTTCACATTGTTTATTTCCATTGATAGCATGTACAGGGAGGCCACTCAGTCAGGAAATCTGGGAAAAAGCCGGGAATTAGAGGCTATCGGGTAAACCCGGGAATTTCCTCAAGTCGCCAGGAAAACTTTTAACTCCATTATCTCCAAAGGAATCGAAGCATTCATGCTGAAGTTTTCTAATTTCTCAGTTCGAAACTATAACCAGAGACCTTGCTGTAATTATTACAATGTACATTCACTTCCAAAAGTTTTAGGACAAAATGAAGGGAGCCACAGGAAATTGAGTTTCACTTACTGAATTGTTGTTCTTGGTTACGTGCCGCAACCTATTCAGTTGTTTGTAAATACGTAAAGAGTCTTTCTAATGGTTATTACCAAAATCACCGATACAGTGTACTTATTTAATAATCGCCCTTTGCTGGCTGATGTTGCATATTGATGATTGCATTCCCTCCTCTATGTCAAAGACAATTGTGATGTCTACCTAACTCGGGCAGACATACACTGGCACGCCCCAAAAACCTGTCTGAATTCTCCAAAAAAAACCTTAGTAGCAATATGACACAATGTAGATTAACAATCGTGAAATTATGCCGGGCTGAGTTGGTCTTATTTTGAGTGTATCTTCTTTAGAATGAACACTTAAGCGGTTTTCGTAACGAGTTAACGGGTAATTCTACGTGCTGTTATTATTGCTTTGGGGCATTTTTAATTTTAAGTTCCTTTTATACTTTGAAGAAGAGGGCGAGCCGGTCGAGTATATTGTTTTTGGGGCTGTGGCTCGTCAGGTTAGAGGTAGTTGGAGGTTCGCCTAGAGTTCATAAATAATAAGGCAATTGGAATGTATTAAAAATTATAACGAAAGTGTTGCCGAAGCGTGGTGGAAGCGTTACTGAAGCGCTGTTCATGGGCTTCAATAGCGTTGCTGCAGCGCATCTGTAGCGCTGCTGACACGGGAATATCAGAAATTAGAAGGTATCGGTCACGCTGCAGCAGCGCGTCCGCATCGGCAGCAGCGCTGCGACATTGCGCTGCTGCCGCGCTTCAGCAGCATTTTGTGTTTACAGGGATGTCGAACACCAGACAATCGATGATTTTGTATAGTATACACACAGTTATTGATATTTGTATATATAACAGTATAAATACAAATATTTATTCCTACAAGTTAAACGTTAGTGCGACCGCAAGGGTTGATCTCTATAACAGTGGATTTTACCTATCCACAATATTAATACTATACGGATCGTTCTTCATGTGATTTAAAATCATTCCAACAATAAGCGACGAGCCCAAACATACAGGGCAAAATAAAATGTATTCACTGAATAACCGATGTATATTCCCGATGAATGCGGGGGGGGGGGGCGGCTGCCCCCCCCAGTAATTCCCAGGAAAATAGAAAAGATGGTAATCATTAAGGTGACTCTCCAATGGAAGTTTTTATTTCACCAGCTGAATATACAATGTTTAAATATAATTGGAATGTGGTGTAAAACCCGGGAGACCTGCATCTTCACCAGAATGGCATTCTTTACATCGTTTGTAAACGTTTTTCAAATTTGATTGGAGAGCTTTACTCGATAATTTATCACATTTACTTTATAATATAGCCACACCAAAACTACGTTCCAAGTGCTTCATTTCTTTTAACTTTCCGAGGGAGGTCCGCCCGGACCCCCGTTTCGTTGAGAGGTATTGCATACCCTTCCAGGTGCCGCGGAAAGTAGTGAACCCCCCAAAAACAACGACCTTAATCCGCCCCTGGGTAAAGGTGACTATTTTGAAAAGTGTGCTTAACTAACGCATATATCAAAGATTTTAGAACATTTAACTGCCCCAAAAATGAACTCCAATGTAAGCTGTCAATCCACCTTGTGTTTTAAGAAACGTCATTCACTGGATTGGAAAAATAAATATTCACTTTATCCTCTTTATCCTTATGTTCCATATTGCAGTTCATCATCAAAACCTGGATGATAAATGAACTCTTACACCTGGTTTTATAATGTCTGGTTCACGTTAGCTACCAAATGATTTAGCTTTTATGTTAACTTAATGTTAACTAAGTCTGTGGGTTTTGTATATTTCATCTGACTGTAGGTTAGTTGACTTGAACGCTGTCACTAGATGAATGTTTTAGCATCAGTTTTCATACCGAGAAAATATTAAACCTGAGGATATAAAACTAGGCCTAAATTTTCCATGAGAAGGGTGGAGGGAGAGGAAGAAAAAGGAAAATGGAATCTCTTAAGAGATTCCATTTTCATTGCAATTGCCCCAGCTACATTTCTTAGAGCAAGAAAAATTCACCTTGTGATTTAGAAATGTGAGATGGTTATTCTCGTAAAATTTCTCATGGTGACAAGTAAATGGCAATAAATAAAAAATACACTAATTAAGAATGCTGGGAAGTTATTTCCCTTGCATGGTAACCTGATTGGGTTTATATAATGGAAAAAGTACCTAATGAATTGGGTTCTTATTCATGGAAGGCATTGGAACGTAGCTACCCTTCATTTGGGGGTCCTCTATATTTTAGCATGTCATATCACCGGGGGGGACCCAGAAGTGAGGCATTAAAAATATTTTGTTCAACTGAAAAAGATTTTGAAAAAGTTATTTTTTTCTAAATTGAGAGTTCGCATTCACCCTTTGCTCAGTTAGTATTACATTTGTTTCTGACTCCACATACTAGGTACTTGTTGCGGCTTATTATTGTTTGAGTCAAGGTATTGCAACATATTCAAGATTATTCCCTCATATCACGCAACTTAGACAGCCTCTCATGAGACTGGGCTGTTATAACCTCGAGAGAAGGTACACCTCGAGTCACTGTAAGTACTTTATTCCGTTATTTTCTCTGTATGAGGTTTAAATTCCAATTTTCCAGAGTTCAATCCCTTTTGAATTAGAGGTAAGTATGTTTTGACTATGTTCATTGTGTCCAGTATTACAATTCTGCTTGACCTCTCTCACGCATACTCAACAATTTATAGGTACCCACTTGCCACCCTTCACAGCATACTTTTGCATATCAATAAGTCCCCATGACATTTCTGCCTCTCTATTCTTCCTATAATGGTTTCCTTTCCTCGCCTACGATAGTAACACTTCCTAGCTTGATGTATGATTTTAGGCTTCCCGGCGAATGATGCTGATGAGTTGTTCTCGGGTTTCCCGCCGGGTTAGGCTTTCCATGATTGCCGACATTTCGGCAGGAGACTTTCCTACCATTTTCAAGTCTCTGGATGAAGAGCCTTGAAAATGGCAGGAAAGTCTCCTGCCGTAACGTTGGCAATCATGGAAAGCCTAACCCGGTGGGAAACCCGAGAACAACTCATCAACTTCCTAGCTTGTTTTCTTCTCCATCCAGCGTATTCTTTTCATCGTTTTCTGCCAACACATATCCAAACTAGTTAGTTATAAGGCGCCCGTTGAATGGTGATGAATATAATAAACACTTTAATTTGTGGCTCCATCTAACTAGCTTTGCTCCCCGAAATCAATAAGTGTGTATCATTTTAGAGAGTAATAAATTCCGTGAAAAAAATTTAATTGAAGTTATACCATAAAGAAAGCACAATATCTAAAAAGACAAGCGAAAAAACTACGAAAAAAGATAAAAAACTATGTACCATACCAGAGTATCGAATTCCATATCTTCTACTCAACAAACCACCACCGGTCTACAGTTTCCATGAAGCTACAGGAAGTTCACAGGTCTTAAATTCGATTGCGTGACTATGGCTCGATCTTACAGCGTTATAAAGACAGTCAGTAATAAGCGTAGGGCCGTAGCCAGGGGGGGCACCGCCCCTCCTGGAATTTCTTTTGTCCGACCTAGCTTTGTGAGTTTAACGCCTCCTTTAAGTTCTCTGATTTACTGATGCGAGCTTTAAGAGTCGAACAATAAACTAAAATAATTAATATAATTAAGACTGCAAATAGTAACCTTGAAAATATCGAATAAATTTACGATGTCAACCTTCCCAAGCCTTGATTATAAAACTTTAAAACGTTTGCCCCTCCTAGGAAATTGGTTGCCCCTCTCAAAGACATAACCTGGCTACGGACCTGGATGAGCGTCATTATATATTGTCCGTAATTATGTATACTATTTGTCCAGGCGATCGGTCCCGACAGCAATTTTACTTATGTTATTCTCAAATTAGTTTTCTGTTTTAACCGCCCTCCCTTTCCCACTCCCAACTCGCATTCCTCGAGTGTTTCGTTTTGAGTGTACTTGCAGCATCAAAGGGGGCCGCGATAAAAGGTGGATGAAGGCCATCGATAGCTCGCCCTGAGTTGAAGCGGACAAATAGAGTACAAAAGGAGTCTTAGACCCATTTCACACGAGAGCTGAAGCGACCGGCAGTTCAAGCCGCGACGGTTCAAACCCTGCCGGCGCGGCGCGCTGTGAAAGTTAACGCGAGCTAGACCCTTTCAGACGAGTCCATATGATCCATGGTCATGGCTCTCGAGCCGGCATGCGGCTCAACCCGCTGGTAGCCGGCGACTGGTGGGGAGCTTTGCTACGTCCCATTGCATACACGCCTTTCACACAAGGCTCAGGAGAGCCGCAGATATGCAGGACTCCTCGTCACTCTGACTCCAACCGGCAAACCGCTCGTAGTGTCTTGTGCTCTTGTGTTATCATTGTGAAAAATGAGCGCTAGGTTGGAGAAAAGGATCTCCGTATTTCACGCTGAAAGTTTCATTTTTGAAATTAAAACATCAGTCTATCTCCAACAATGGGATGAGTCCATCACCGCCAGGTTTTATTCTTTTGTATCTTTTTATGAACCAAAGCAGTCGCAAGAAGACCAGCTTCCTCTTCCAAATCTAACATCCTGTATGTTCGCAACAGACTAGTACGAAGGGACCTGAGAAGCATCGCCGAAGAAACTGGTGTTGTGGTGAATTGGAGCCTGTTCACCCGGCTCAAGTGAGCTTGTGCATTCCCTTCCGGCTCTCGCAAGCCGCTCTTTGGAGTCACCGTCGAGTCAGCTTCGACGTGTCAGGGAGGATTGATAGCGGCAGTGCGTGTGTTAGAAGAATCGTGGGCTAGAAGTGTTGAGTTTGTGAAGATAGAACTTAAACCATTTCAGTGAAACTTTAGTATTTAAGAGAGGATAGCGATATTGCCTGGTCACACGTTACCCGTGCCATTGCAGGACGTCTGCTGTGTCGAAATCGCAAGATGGGGCACGATCACAATTCTTCATAACGCGTGTGCTAGCGTTATCGTTATTTGCCAATTGCGTTCATGAGAGCGTATAGAACGTGATCACCATTCTTCAAGCTATGTTCGGTGCTTTTAAACATTAGTTATATTTAATGGAGTGCGTCCTTATGACAGTATCTCTGAACGTTGCCCCTTCAGAGCGATTTGCGTTTTGGATAACGATAACGACAACGCGGAAAAAGGAACAGTGATCCCTTTCCTGGTCGTATAAACAAAAACAAGCGCAATGTAGTCCGTCACAATCAGACGTCCCAGGCGGAGGCGGACGACCAAAACAACAGAAGATCGGATATGTATGTCTCAGCTCAACGTCATAATTGGGACTCCATTCAACTCCGAGCTCCAATAAGAACACGTGAGTCAGTCGGCGGAATAGGTGTCGTCGAGCAGCAAGCGGGAGTAAGCCATCCCGTTTTCTCTTTCTTCTCCCTGAGCTTCCCGTCTATCATTTATTCTCATATCTTATTTTGTTTTCTCCTGTTGGTTCATGCCCTTATCAGTTCCGTTTATAACACCTGAGAAAGGTTTTCCCGGATCGTTTTTTATTGTGTATTAAGTTCTTAGCCGAGACGTATAGCCCTAACGTCGGATTTTTTATAATGGATACTCGAATTTAGTCTTGAATTAAAAACGAACCAATCGGCTCATTGAAAAATGAGTTACCAATATTGTTCGCGATTAATTCTACGAAAAATTATTCTAGACATTTTTTTTAACAGCAATTATATTTCTATTTGACGGTTGAAGAGTTAAAAGCAATTTTCCACAAATATAAGTTTTGTAAACACTTTATTACGACCTATGCTTCAATGTTTTACACATCATCTTCAAGTAAAAAAAGCTGCCTCAAGTGCGCAGTTACGAGTATATACCTGCAGACTTTTTCCAAGGAGAGGGAAGGAAAAAGCCTTTCCTTGGAAAAAGTCTGTACGTATATAAGCACGCACTTGAAGCCACTTTTTTATCTAAAGATGATGTGTAAACATCGAAACCTTGGTTGCAATAGTCTTTTTCAAAAAACTTTCATTTGTGGAAAATTGCTTTTTAATCTTCAACCTTATCATGATGAAATTCCACGCCATGTCGCTTGAAGTTTCGGAATTCATTTGTTTTTTATTCGGTGAAAGTAAAAATGCCCATACTGGCTTCTTCTCAAATTACTGCACAGTTAAAAAATTGTCTAAAAAAGAATTTCTTTGGTGTTAATTATTTTTTATACGTAACATTGGGCGTAATTGTCTAGTTGGACGACGTTAACTGGGAAGAAAGAAAAGCTCATGATAAGAAGTAGTGCTGGAAATGGTTTAAAAAAATTAATGGGCAATTTCAGACATTTAAAAAAGTAGATCCTCAGGTACATCTACATATTACCCCGCAAGCCGCCTCAATAGGCGTGTGGCGGGGGGTGTTAGGACACCAGCCGTTTAAAGATAAAAAGGAAACGCTCTAATGAAATTACGCCTAGCATTTATTATAGTCCCTTATTGTTCGGGGGAAAACGAATTCCCATACCTATCCGTTCGGCAAAATATCTCTCTTAATTTATCGTTTCTGTCGGACCTGGAAATATAGTGGGGTTCTAATATGATGTTCTCCGTGTCGCTCTGAAAGATATCTATACTCAATTGTTCAAGCAATCTAAGCCTAGCGCGTAGCCTCCGAGTCTCTAGCGGTTCCCAGCCTAATTCGTTTAACATCTGTGTAACGCTGTCAGTACGCCCGTAGCTGTTTTTGACGAATCGCGCCGCTTTCCTTTGTATTTTATTAAGTTCCCGGACTAAGTCTTTCTGCACCGGATCCCATATGCTCGCTGCATATTTAAGGTGTGGCCGGACGAGTGCGAAATAGCACCTCTCTTTTACTTTTTCATCCGAAAATCTTCCCGCAATACGCTTGACGAATCCTAGCTTCTTCAGAGCTCTGCCACAAATATTTCTTATATGTGCTCCCCACGATAGGTCCGAAGTTATCGTAACTCCTAGATACTTCACTTCATCTGTCGCCTTTATGTTAACACCATCCACAGCATATACATGGGAATAGTTGGACGACCTCCGCAAGAATTGTACCGCCGTGCATTTGCTTAGATTAAGTTCGAGTCCCCACTCTTGGCTCCACTCATGAACGTTGTTTAAATCCGATGATAAGGTTTCAAAGTCAGAGTGATCACTAATTTCACGATAGATGACAGCGTCGTCGGCAAATAAACGTATTTTACTGCTAATTCGAGAGCATAGATAATTTATGTATATAATGAACAAAAGGGGTCCGATCACGCTTCCTTGCGGGACACCTGATGTCACTTTAACGACATCAGAGCTAATTCCGTCAAGAACTACCTTTTGCTTACGATCACTCAGAAAGTCGCGTATCCAGTTTACTACTGTTTCGTTTAGGCCGCATGACTGTAATTTGTATAAAAGTTTGTTATGAGGTACCGTGTCGAAAGCTTTCTTAAAATCTAGAAATAATGCGTCAACTTGTCTTTTCGATTCACCAGATTTGAGAACGTCATGAAGAAAGAGCGCGAGTTGTGTTTCACATGATCTACCTTTCCGGAAGCCGTGCTGACAGCCATGGAGGACGTTACGACTGTCCAGGAACGTCATGATATTGCTAACGACGATATGTTCGAGTATCTTGCCTATAATCGACGTTAATGAAATTGGTCGATAGTTCCCTGGGTCGTGTCTGTTTCCCTTTTTGAATATCGGTGTAACGTTTCCAATTTTCCAGTCTAATGGTATCTTTCCTTCAGGTAAAAAGTGGCCTCAAGTGCTCGCTTAGAGTCTGTGATTATAGTATACAAACTTTATCCAAGGGGGGGGAGGAAAAAGCCCTTCCTTGGAAAAAGTCATAAGCGCGCACTTGAGGCCACTTTTTTATCTGAATTTGATGCGTAAAACATTGAAACCTAGATCGTAATGTACTTTTTTTAAAGCTTTTATTTAAAAAAAATAGATTGTATATATTCAACCATTCAACCTTATCATGTTGAAATTCCACGCTTTATCGCCTGAATCTTCGGAATACTGCCGATACCTTTGCCTTTGGACGCCCCGAAACGAAATAAATCATCGGAGTGCGAGGTGGCCCAGGGAAAGGAACTGGACGCCCTACCCTGAATAAGTGGAATTCACACGCCTTTGGCTTAGCCGCGGTGAGCTTTACCCTCGACTATCCAAACCAACCTTAGGGTTGAATCACTGAATGAGTCCCCTAATGAAAATAAACGTAACGAACGTTTAGCTGCATAGGGAAGGAACTTCAATCTTCTTTTTTTTCCTTGCAGTGGAGCTTCAGGCTCCATTTAGCGGCACTAAGCTTACCATTCTTGGGACTTGACACCAAAGTAGTATATTCATCATGAATATTAAATCAACTGTCTCATATTCAAACTTGGTAAACTTGGCAATTCTCACACTAGCCAGCAAGGTTTGTTAGCTAGTTACACCAATAAGTCATCTCGCAACACTGATTTCTTGGAAATATCAAAAATGAGATGTCATTGTTTCTTTTCTATAGTCTGTAGCAAAGGTAACGTTGAATTCCATCACTCTCGAGTTTATATCTTTGTACCAAAACATGTAATTGCGAAACTAATAATTTGGTCATGTATGCAATGTTTCATAATTAAAACTAGTTTACACAATGATTTAAGGGTATTCGAGTTTTTAAAAACTTTATTCATATTGTATAAAAATGTGTATAAATGTTTAATCTTTTATTATGGGTTATTGTGAGATAAAACTCTGCAACGAATCATATTTAACAAACACTTTTTATTCACAGGTGAAAATATATACATATTTACGAAGGTCAAACTTATGCCATTTTTACAGTATTTGAAGCACAACCGTAAATTTTGTGATGCAGTCTCACATATGTCCTCAATAGAAATATTTACCTACAATCCATATCAGTTCACTAAATTGCATCTAGGATTTTGTCTCCCGTAGATCAAAGGAAGTAGGCTCCTTTTTGGGAGAGGTTGGACAGTGGTTACAGTGAATACTTTTATGGAATGGAAATGGCATTTTCCCATTGTATTATTATCCATAAATCCAATCCTCGAAAATATGTCATTCTCAAGACGTATCTTACGGTACTCCTAACCGGTCCTCGACCTAATGGAAAAAAGGAAACGCAACATCATTAATTTAAAGGAATAAAATACAAAAGATCACTGACAATAGCTTCACAAACACAATATATTATGACGTTTACTGGTATTTTTATGAGGTTAAATACTGAAAAGATAATTTAGGGCAATTTTTATAATAAGGAAACGAATCCATTTAAAAAATCATGTTTTAATTTGGAGAAAATGCGGCTCACATCACGCTAACCACTGCCTTTGATTTTATTTGTTCAACAATCCAAAATTTATTCGGTCTTAATTGAAAGTTTACCATCAAATTTTGTCATAATAATAATATGAGCTTTTTCTAGAAGAAGACATGTCTATTCCAACGAGTCCTCAAAAGTGCTCTATCTGAAGGATCATGCAGCATTAAATGTGGTTATTTATCTTTGGAAGATAGTTGCATATAAATGTACATAGTAGCACACAAGTAATGACTCCTTTAAAATAAGAGGTAACTAATAACTGGTTCATAACTATTCACTGGATGAAATTGTGTCAAAAATTGATGGACAGTGATTACTGATTCATGGAGCACATTCTTACTTGTGGGTGAAGAAGTATATGTTGTACTGGAAAATTCCTGGTCGTCCATCGCCTTTGTAAAAAACTATATGCTCCTCTTGCGATGGGGAAGGTGGCGTGGAGGGAGGGGGGGAGACAGGTACTGGGGCAGAGGGGAAGTATATTAGGGGAGGAGAGTCGGGGGACGTGATTAGGATGTGACGGTACGAGGGGGGAGGCGAGGACTCAGGTTCAGAAGAGGTGGGATTGGGTGGAAGTGATGATGTTGATAGTCTTCCTGTGCAATAAGGTTCTTCATTGCAGTCCGCCCTCCTAGAAAGGCAACCTGTAACACAAGAGGGATGATTAAATCGACTGCCGCGCTCTTAAGTCATCTTCTCCTAGGGTTGAAATAGATTAATTCGTGAACTATACATATGTCTCTTTTACTAGTGCGCTTATTGTTTCACAATGGGATTCCACGCCAACTCATATCTATTTGGAGACCAAATCGAATATGAAGTTATACCGCGCATTCCCTTGACGTAAGAAGCCGGTAAGAGGTTGCATTGGAGGTATTGACATAGGAGTACCTTCGTTTTTTTTACATAAGTCATTGCCACAGAAATAATCCGCTTATAGATTACCATATTTGACGAAATTACTATCTAATATTATCATACAGTCAAATATTTTACACTTAAACCTATTAAGGATCTTAAGATACGTTTTTGTACTCACAATTAAGTGCTCCCATATCTATGTATTTATGTTTCCTCTTATATCTATCTCTCCAGAATATCAAAATGCACGTTTCCGTGTTCCGCAGGAAAGATAATGTCATATACTTAAGTTTCCCTAGCAACGGTATCCAGTCCATGAGCTTTCTCACCATTGTTGTTCATCGAAAAAGCGCCCCATGTGCGTTACAATTTTATGCTCTCAGTGTGTTTGATATATCTTTTTCATACAATGAGCAGTAATTAATCGATACTGATGTTCTCCCTGATCTTGATGTTAATCTTCTCTTAGCCATGAGCGTATCTAGAAATTGCATAATTTTTTTTGTTGAGCGATATATTTCGTTTTCATTTTACATTCTGTATAACTGTATTACTGAGTTGCTGTCCAATTAACTATTTTAAAAATTTATTAGAATGTCGAAATGGTATTGTGCACTGGTTAAACGCGTAGAATGACTGTGATAGGAGATTTAAATTTTCGAGTGAATGTATGAAGGCAAATAGCTCAGCGAGTTTGGTGGTGACCATGAATTTTAAGGTTGAAGAGTTAAATGCCAATTTCCACAAATACAAGTTATTTAAATAACTTATTACGATCTAGGTTTCGATGCTTTCCAGATCATTCTCCGGTAAAAAGGTGGCCTCAAGTGTTCGCTTATAGTATACCGACTTTTTTCAAAGGGGGGGGGAAGGAAAAAGCCCTTCCTTGGAAAAAGTCTGTATATAAGCGCGGACTTGAGGACACTTTTTTATCTGAAGTTGTGGCGTAAAACATTGAAACCTAGGTCGTAATGTTCGTTTTTTAAAGGTTTTATTTTTGAAAAATTAATTTTATATTTTCAACCATTCAACCTTATCATGATGAAATTTCACGCCATATATCGCCTGAATCTTCGGAATTCATATATTTTTTATTTGGCTTAAGTGAAAAACTCCCACGTTTTTAGCTTCTTCTCAAAGTACTGCACAGTATAAAAAAATTGTCTAAAAACGGATTTGTTTGATAGTAATTATTATTTACGTAATTGATAGTAATATTTATATTGCGTAACATTGAGACATTGTTATTGCTTTTCCGTGGCATTGTTTTCGTTGATATTTCTTGTATGCACATGAATATACTCATGGTAAATTAGAGGTATTTACTTGATTTGATCTAAGTTGACGACGAGGTGCTCAGAAACATGACACATATGTCATGTGGTGTTTACCTTCGAACCGTCAATTTTTCGTAATTTAGATACATAGATATTTTTTAATGAAATAAATGTTCTTCCTCACTACTTTTCCCTTGGGTGTGGGGATATATTTTCCTTGATAACTTCTGCATCCCTACTTTGGGACTTAATTTTGTAGGATTTTGTGCTGCAGATGTGAAACTTGGTCTTCTTATGAGCAAGGGCCAACATGAAGTTGAGGTTGTCTGTGCACGTAACTTCGCTGCAGCCTCCAAAGACTATCCTCGTGGTAAGTGAGACTGTCCCACCGTTGAAGTAAAACATCTAGTCTGACTTTACTGACCGATTACATTTTCTGTAGTGGCACGCTAATGAATGATGCATTTTAGCACAATGTAGAAATTGACAGTAGTGACTGCCGAATAAGACAGCTAATAGTACTGAAAGGTGAAGCATGGGAGGATTCATGTTTTGTGTGGGTTATGAAGGTATTTTGTTTTTTTCATTTTTCTTGCTGAATGGGAAGAGCAAAAGAGAATTTTTAAATGATATTTTAAAATGTATTTAGGCTACATTTGACTCAGGGGAATAGATTTGCCAGATTTTTATCATCATTGATGGTGATATATGCAAGTAAAATTTTTAATTCTAACCTCTTGTCCCAAGAGATTCCCACTGATTTAAAAAAAAACATTTCCTTCATCATTTCACTGCTCTAAAATAATTTTTAATATCTTCTGCTCAGTATTCTTATGGGTGGCTGAATTTGTGCGTAATATCATTCATCAAAATGTTCAATGTACATGCCTCCAAAAATCTGCGTGACAACTTATACAGGACTGGAAAGGAAGGGAGGTTTTCATGAAATCTTACGTTGTCTTACATGTGGCGATGGGGATTTTAAAAAGTGGCCAAAATTTCCTAGCGTAATACTTGAAAAGACCCTTATGGTAATCTTTGTTCCTCCTCTGCTCATTTATCCATTCTTCCATCAGAGTTACTCTTCCCATATTTTTGCTTTAACTTTTTCTCAGTGGTCTTGAGGCTGTGCTCTTCTGTGAGAGTTACTCTTCCCTTACTTCAAATCCATGAGAAAATTCCAAAGACTATGTACATATGTGACAAAAATTCCAAAAAAATGTGGGATTGGAGTGTATAGATGTCGGTTTAGTGAACAACCACTAGTGGTTCACCAAACAATGCTAATTAAGCCTTAGCCCTTTTCCTGTACCCTGTCTTGAGAGTGACCGAAAAAGAGGGTCAACTGGACTGCGACCATATTATGGTTTTCGGGTTTTAGCCACTGTGAGTGGTGAAAAGGACCCTTAAGCACACTATTCCTCCACAAGTGCTAAGCAACAAGCCTACAGTTAAGTGTGGGTCTGCATAGTAAAATTAAGAATAACACCTTGATGTCATTTACAAGTCGATTAATTGAATTACTTCACGTTTTATCTTGTTTGTTCATGCAAAATGTTATACTTCTGGAGTTTTCCAATGCTTATACATGTAAATTTTACTTGGACCAGAGAAATCAGTTCACTATTTAGAAATGTTGTGAAAAGTTCATTAAAATGTGGTTCCACAGAAGTTCCACGCCTGGTCGTCTGCAAATCTTACCGACTTTATCCACTGGCCTCCTACTTTCATTCCCACATCTAGATATTTACTGCTAGCCAAGGAGGTTAGAAAAGAAATGGAGGCGACATACCACTTGATTTTTGAAGCCAATTCCGCCATTGCAGTAGGCACAGTTCAGACCTTCCTCTGGCTTACGTGTCCGGCGATCGCGTTCGATTTTCGTCAAATCTCAGTTAAAAACCACAGACAAGGCGATGTTTTGTGACTAGTTTGGCAACACCTACTCGGCACAAAGCCTTCCCAAGCACCCCTATTCTTGCTTCACTTTCGTCCATGAGCGTTCACGGTCATGCCTCCTCCATTTCATTTTAACCTCCTTGACTGCTAGCCACTTCCAGCGTCAACTCTGGCGCAAAACATGTCGCCATCCTATCCACCTGCACTCATTGACGCAAATGGCATCGGCGGTCGACATCCCTCTTCAATTACCAACCAGCCGACAGTCTCGTCCTATCTCAGAATATAATTCAAAAAGGGACTCAGTACGAGGACATTCTCCGTCATGTTCTCCGTAAAGGGGCATGCATTCCAAGTTGTATCGCTTGAAGGATTCAGGTTCATCTTGCTCGAGAGGTCGAACAGGTCGTTTAGCGCTAACCTATTCAATTCGAAGGCTTGAGAGCGAACAAATTCACCGCCTTGCGTGCACCACTCTGTCGGCCAGTCGGCTTTGAGGCGACGCGAGTGTGAGGTGAGGTAGGCATGCCACGAGTCTTTTCAGCTGTGTTGCTAGCGTGAAGAAGCAAATCGCGTAATACCTTCGTCGTGAGCGGATGTCGCGAAGCGTCTTTTCTTGGTTTGGTTTCACTTAAGAGTGGAATACCATGTACAATACGAGTGATGCAGGGCTGTAAAATTAAAAAAAAACCCAATCATGTGAATTATTCGTAAGCACGATCTTCGAGGGTAGTGATCAGGCTCTCCATCCTCTTCCAACATCGTCGTTTCAATCAGTGATATTACATCGATCTCAGGGTGATATTGAGTGTAACTAGTGCCAGCGTAATCGTGAAAGAAGATGAAAAGGCGTCAGTGATCCTTTTGCTCCTCACCCAGGAAACTTTACTTGGTGAGTACCGTAATAATGGAGACCGTAAGCGAATTTTATTTAACATTTTTAAACGAATATGAAGTGAATACAGTAGTTAATATTTATAACACACTAACGTTGTTTTGATATGCTTTTCTGAAACTCGATCTTCCATTGACCCATGGTTACATGCATGGTTACCACTCCATTTACAACTAACATAACCTTGTTGTTAAGTCCTAGTTAATGAAATATTTATAATACAACTGGTATTGTTTAATTAACATATTACTAATTAGGACACAATACCATCTTTACTAGCCACACATTGACTAGACCACAACGAAAAGCATGACCTCATTTATATTTCGCACCTTAAGTTCATTGAAAGATTTTCTAGAAATTGTATATTGAAGCTCTCTCTATTCCATTGAATACCGAAATCTTCTTGTTTAATGAATATATTTTGATATCGAATATGAATGAGGGCCCCATGCTTTTCGTTGTGGTCTTGTCATTGTGTGCGTCATTTCCTTGAATTGAATTATTTCCAGTACTAAGCTAAACTTTACCTCTCATTCTCCTCATAAGCATTTTTTTCATCTCTACCTAGGTTGTCCAGCATTTATTTTTCCTCTGGTTACTGATCCTTCGAAATATCCTCCATCCTGTTGTATGCCATTCTGTTTATGTTGTCACTTAACATATTTTTTCGCTCTATAGCCCGTGTTTATTGTTGTTATTTTGCATTCCTCTCTTTTAGTGTCAATACTTATTCGATATTTTTGTTCTTCCAAGTATTTTCCGAGGTCCTACATTTCGGTTGTTTTTAATAATCTATCTACGTGTGTTGATACCGCTCTAGCCTCTAGTTTTTAAAGTAAAGGTCCTGCCAGTGTAAATATCTCTCACATGGCTCATACGTTCCCGATGTAATCATAAAAACGAAGTCGAATTTGTAAAATGCTCCTGCGTTGTTACTGCGAATTGTACAAGATGGCAATTGTGGGTGCTGCACTAACTTCAATCGTTAAGTGTATCTGCTGCGTATGTGCGTACCCAGTATTCCTTCGTCTTGCTATAAAAATTAGGTGGTATTTGTACAAATACAGTGTTACCGAATGGAACATTGAAGAAATTTATATGCATACCAAAATAGAGGGGTTTACAACTTCACTTTTTCTAGGTGCAAATGACAAATAAACATTCATATTCAACTCCTTTATTTTTATTGCTTTCTCGAAGCGTTTATGTCATCACTTTGAAAAGTCATTTCACGCGGCGAGCACGGAAGTCTCGTGATTTGAAGAAATGAAACTTCGCGTATTCTTAATACGTTCCACGCATGCTGAAAGTCAATTAGACTTCCCTGGCTGTTACTACTTGACCTTTTTGCTATCACCAAGAGAGGCTCGCATGACCTCCGACCACGAACTGCCCGCGTAACCCCCTCCAAAAATAATAATCCACCAATGACGCCTTTTCAGGTTTAGTCTGGGGGTGTTACGCATTTCTTACGCGAGGAAGATGGCGAAATATTTCCCGAGTCTCCCAATGTCGTCGTGAACCCAATACTTCGCAATGAGGAAAGATATTAGTTTCCTCCTCGCTTTGGTGCCTAGACCGTAAATGTTATTCGATTGCAACGATCCGCTGGTGTAAAATTCGTTAGGAAAACTGCTAGTGCATGTATGCTCCTTAGTCATTAACTTGATAACGGATATTTGGCTTACCGGCACTTTTTTTTATATACTGTTTCACGCACATCAATAGTGGAGAATTTGAAATAAATGAATTAACATATTGGAATTTGATAGACATTAAATAAAAAGATAAAAATTTTCGACAATTACAAACTCTCGATATTGCTTATTGATACATCTATTTTCTCTGGATATTATTTATTAAAATATTGCAGTTCATAAAATATTGGCTAAATAATAAATACTTACCTACATAATTGGCAGTTTGTCATTTACACGAGCCATGCTTAATTATCTGTCCTTCACCTATGGTGAATACTTGACCGGTACCCTGTTCATTATCAACCCTCTGAAACATGGAGGAATTGAACTACATATTTCCAATTGCAAAATTTTATGTAATTAGTTACCGGCATACTTGAACAGCATAAAAAAATACATTCCCTCAATTCTAAATAATTGTAGCACAGAGAGCTAATCGTTGAAGAACGATAAAATAGCTCATTTACACGAGCGTTGTGAATTTCGTATGTGCAGAAACTCTGAAGTTTCATTACTTCATTTCCACTGAGACAGAGAACCAACTCTTGACTTGCAGTCCTTAATACACTAGCTCCTTTGGTTATCTTTTCGATTAGTACATTTAAAAAAATGTAAATTAATTCCGTCATACTACTATTTGTCCCTGTATGTCCCGACTTAACGGATACTCCAAATTACCGTTGTTGGTCCAAACAAACGGAATATTCTGTATGTCGTTTATCCATGCCAGTTAACTCCTGATATCCGCTCTAACTTTTATCGATTTCGCTCATTCTACAGTATCAAAAGCCTTCTAGTAGTATTAGAAGCCAATTAAAACTGCTGGCAATGGTCTAAATAACTGTGAGAGTTCTCATTTCCCAGTGCATCTCGTGTTTGCTTCCATTCCTGAAACCAAACTTCTCCTCACCGAGGAAGTCTTCCTTGCTTTCTCCACTTCTCTTTGAATAACTGCTGCAGAAACTTCTCAGGCACGTGCTATATCAAAATTCTAATCCTTAATATTGTCTCTTCAGACAGGTAGGTGCCTCTAAAATTTTCGTAGCGCTTTGCCAAATTAACTGTCCAGTAAGCTTGTGCTGGTATAATATATAATTTCCAATTTTAATTTGTCGTTTTACATTGCAACTAACAATAACTGAATGGATATTAATTAATAATTTGAAACTATTAAGAAACAATTGCGATAACAACTCGTTTTTTGGCAAACATTTTTCTGATTTTATCTGGGGATCGTTTCAATAAAAAATTCTGTAGTCTTAATATTTCCATGCGCGTAAAAGGCTGCTATTTGCTCCTTTCGCTCGGAACACGATGACATTTTTCTATTAGGACAATTCATGGCTATCTTCCACGTGCAGAAGTAATGACTATCACTCCCAGAATGAATCCGAAAGGCTTCACGGGTTCTTCCGCTGGTGAATTGTTTTGAAAAGGGAAATTGACCGGGTATTTCGTGTTCAGAAGTCCTCCGATATTTTATTGACGAAAGCGAAAGAGTCAAGTCGGATAAAATGCGGAAGTTAAATCGACTCCCGGTAGGCACGGACTGCGTTAGGATTACGCGAGGTTACGTTTCGACAGAATACTGATTCGGCAGCGCTCACTGAGTGGACCGACTTTTAAAGTTATAATAGTACATGCCAACTAGTAACTATAACTGGGATAAAAAGGTGGATGGGGTACAGGAGCAACTAGAAGAGATAATTAAAGAAGTCCCGGGCAACAAAAACCTGTTAGTAGGTAATGGGTGACTGGAATGCAGAGGTGGAGGAAGAGAGAGGGATGGATATGAAGGCAACGAAATGGATACGGGCTAGGAACAAGAAATTACACTCATTGAGCAGCCATATCCCTGACGCAAAGAAAATCAGAAGACTAAAGTATATAATGCGTGAAAATTGAAGAAAAGAATTGTCCCTAACAATGCAATGAATCTATCATAGTGCATATAATTTGCAATAAAATAACAGTAATTAAGACAAAGCCAAATGTACCTGATATATTAGTGTCTTTCAGTATCCCATTCAAGAAGAATCAATGCCCGACTGCAGAGGATTGCAACTCTTGATCTCGATAATCAAATGCATGCATCTATACCATACTCTAATCACAGAATCGATCCGTTTCGGTAAATGCTCGTTTCCGGCGAACTATGGAGCCTATTATTGATATTTTTTCTCATTGAATAGAAAATTTGATAAAATCGCTATGTCCAAATAAGTCTTCAGGTCCTGAAGAAATTCCAACCTGCGTTTATAGAGAATTACCTTCATTAATATCTCCCTACTTGTAGAAAGTGTTTAGTAATTCCATCAAGGAATACATAGTACCCAAGGACTGGAAAATTGCAAATTTCACGCCCATATAAAAAAAGGTGTAAAGGAACTGCAATCGAATTACCAACCGATATCTCCCACATATATCTCGTGGAAAGTCCTTGAACGCATAATAGTCAGTTCCGTTATGAGACACCCCGATATGCAGAACATGCTAATAAAAACGCAATGTGAATTCAGAAAGGGAAGATCTTGCGAAACTCTAACAGCACTTTTTGTCCGCAATATTTTATCCTCGAATGAATTTAAAGTTCCAGTTTACACTATTTTTCTTGATTTTAAAAAGCATTGGTGAAGTTTCCCGTAGAAAGTTACGTATAAAATTAATATATTTCGGGTTAGACGTCGACGTAATTACAAAAGATGTAAGTGCTCTCACCTCGTTGACTATCTACCTCTCCACCTCTGCTCTCATCTGCTTACGTGCATTTTTCTTACTTGGAACCCACTTTTCACCCAAATCTACTCCTGCGACAATCAAATAGTGGTCTGTTCCACATCACCCTTGTATCTGCCACTAGTTGTCTCAATCTCTCATCATAAAAAATGAAATCAATCAACTCTTACAGTCGCCTTTTTGCTATGCATGCATATTGATCTTCTTTATGTTTAAACTGTATACTCGAAGCAAACAATCCTTTTTACAAACACATACACTCCCCACGTTTTCACCATTCTTATTCATTCGAGGGTAACCAAATGGCTCAACCACTCTACAGTAGTTGACAGTAAGCTTCTGTTATTTGCAGACGATGCTGTACTTTATTGGGAAATCCGTAGCCATAGAGAAAATAAAGTGCTAAAGAAAGACCTTGAGGCTATTCAAAAGTGGTGAGATGTCAATCAGTTAGAAATAAAGTAGAAAAAATGTGTACATACCTACGTCTACACCTTCGTCTACAACTGCGTCTATAAAATATACCTGTCTGCAGACTTGAATGGCTTGATATATGCACAAAAGCACGTAAAATGGTTAATACCTATCGCTCACCACTATAAAAAACTTGAAGTTAACCATCGCAAGTTAAATGCACGTGAAAGTACATGGTCATTTGTAGCGAATTTTCGATAAATTTAATACTTAACATATTTATTTGTTAACAAATTTTTCGAAATACCACAAAATAAACAAAAAAATACAAGACTCTGGATTCAACACATGACGACGACGATCGTTGAAACCTGAGTCATGATTTTTTTTATTTATTATGTGGTATTTGTTTTTGTCTACAAACAAAACTGTTGAATATGGTGTACCACAAAGTTAAGGAAGAGAGAATTTTTATTTATTTGATTTGTAATTACCGTTGTTTCACATTCGAAGACGAGGCTAAAATTTAAAGCATTATGCGAAATGATGTGATACCTTACTCTCCTTCATTATCGGAATTAGTATTATCTTTGCGAAGTCTTCCGGCCACACTCCATCCTCATAAATCCTATGAATAGGCGCAAAAGGTTTTCCTCTTCCGTTCTTCCCCATACTCTTTTCAACTCTGCAGGTATTTTATCTATTCCCACCGCCATATTCCTTTTTATGTTGTAGAGCTCTTTCGATTTCGCTATCTAGGATATCATCTCTGTCGATGTCGTCTTCCCTTTCTATATCTAACGTACTGGGGCTTATTTCCTTATTATAAAACTTTTCAACATATTCCTTCCTCTTCTCCTGAATCTCTTTTGGTTTTGCGATCACTTTTCCCGTCTTGTCTGTTATCGTTGTAATTCCCCTTCCCTTTATACCAGGAATGTGATACGGCACTAAACTTAACGTTTAGTTTCGGACCGGAGGCACGGAATGATCCGTTTCGGTTAAGTGCCGGAGGTACGAATTTACCCGCTTTGGTTAAAGAGTTTTGGATTGAACATGTGCAAGTTCAAAAATAATGATTCGAACCGGTGCGAAACGCAGCTCAAGATATTGTTACTACGGTTTTTAGTTCCAACATCAATTTATGTTATTTTCTTCCATACCTTTTCGGGACTTATAAATACCGCTTAGGTTCTGAAATGCTTTTGCAATTTTATTTTCGAAAGCTTACACTAGCCTGTTAATATTCATCAACAGTGCCGGTGTGAATGTTTGAACATGAATCCTTGAAGTGGAAAAACTACAATGTCTTCATTCAATATTGGAAAGTTCCATCACATCCTGCATGAAACAATTTATCTAAAAAAAAGATCCTCTATGCATAATTTCCGTCATCTCCTACGACAGATGTTAACATTAAATTATGTACCAAAACGTAACATTAACAGAAATTAATCACAATTACAATAAGATAGATAAATGAGTACCAAACAATCTGTTGCATGGCTATGTTAGTGTTACTTATGAGATCCGAGTATCTTTGTTTTTGTTATTGTCAGACGCGAAATATTAGGTTGTATTAGTGCTAACAGTTGCACTTTCCCTTCCTGACGGAACTGTCCTGGCCACCTAATTATAGGTACTCTGAAGCCGTTTGCTCCCATCGCCTTTCAGCTCTAACCAAAAACTTTGATTCATTGTGCTTAATATTCCAATGTCCGCATGGGTAGTCGGAATTTCGCGGAATGTCGTTCCTGGAAAATTTTTTGGTTTTTCGCGTCACCATTATCACATGAAAACTCTTGTATGATTGTTAGGAAAAGTGAGGGTCATTATATCACACGTCTTAATCGGGGCAGATGGGGGTGGGGGACGGAATACAATGCGCCCAAATTCGCCTTACGTATTTCTTGAACGGTTCCTAATTCAGTGAAGGACGAATGCCTATATCCATGCCCTTGATGATGTCAAATCTCACCATGTGCGGCCACTGCATCCATGTCAGTAACACGCTGTATTAAAATCATTACACTTCATTGAACGTTCATGCTATGGAGGAATGGGTGAATTCTACAGCGAATAAAATTATTCGTTCATCCCAGACGAATGATTATTTTGGTTGTGAATTTTGCACATGATATCATTGCACACGCTGGACTGGTAAACCAAAGGTCTCAGGTTCGCATCCTTCTTCAAATCTGGTCGTTGTGAATTCCCTAGGATTAGAGCGTAGGTCATTGAACTCATCAGTTGGACCAACTAAAACCCAAGTCAATTATAAATAATTCAGGGAAGATTTGAACATATATATTGAGCAGTCAAAGGACTTCATCTTCTTGCTACCGATACTAACGATTGTAAAGTATGCAAACATTTGTGTGTGCATAGAAAAGAATCATCATATATATTATTTCTCAAGGGCTTTTTTTTGTCGGTACGCCATAACTTCCTTAATACTTCATCAATTTTCATAAATGAGGCATAATTTTAAAGCTTTTCTTAACCGCTACACCGGAAAAATATACAAAGTACTCAAATTTCCGTTGTTTTGTGAAAAATTAATGTTTTTGAAATCCCACCCTCGACCTATCGATCCTCTATGGAGAATATCGAGATATATCGAAATGAAACCGATTTCGATTCCCTGCATCTATTTTCTCATTCCGCATTTAATTTCGACTTAAAATATTGATTTAAGGTATTCGATCTGCTGATCCATTTATAAAATGAATTAAATTAATCAAAACTTGAATTTATATTTACTTCCCCAAACCGCTTGATTAGAATTTCTGAACTCATTAAGCCCTTCAGGTTTGCCACCTCATAAACGCATACTAAAAAAGAACGCTATTATCATGTTGGTTAGAAACCTAAACGCTAAGCAGGGCTTAATTAATGTCGCCAGATTAGTTGTAACTCACTTGGGCAACAACACTATCACAGAGAAATTGATTGACTCCGGTCAAACTGTCGTCATACCACGCATTAACCTCACCCCTTCTGATCCTACCGTGCCTTTCAAACTAACTAGGATGCAATTTCCCATAAAAGTTGCCTTTGCCATGACTATAAATAAGGCACAGCGACAGACGCTAACAAAGGCAGGATTGTACTTGCCTGACCCTGTTTTTTCACACGGTCAGTTGTATGTTGCGTTTTCCAGGGTGCGCTCTTTCAGTGACATCTATGTCTGTGTAAAACAGACCCACCAACAAACAATCACAGATGACCATATCATCACTTCAAACATAGTGTTCAAAGAGGTCCTGTAAACATGTAAATATGCAGTAAATATTTAAATACCTTAACCTTATGTTTCAAAAAATATATAATCTAAAATTTAAACATACATCTATTCCTTACTTCAACCCACACCTACATCAATGACGCACTAACTACACGGTACTAACTATATGGTGTGCACTTCAATTAAGTGGGATTTGAGGAGGATACAGTGTGAATGCTTCGCACGGGTCGACTAGTATTATTTATATTGCCACCGAGTAGCAACAAGGTTTGCTGGGTGGTAAAGAAGAGCATGGTGTAGGGTGTTGGATTAGGGTGATCACAAGAAATCAATTTTCGAATTGATTGAACCCCCCTAAAAGTTGCAATTGGCGAAATAATGAGATTGGCAAATTTTCCGCTCAACTTGACAACGTTAACCCAGGCCTTATTGAAGCAGAAGTTTGGAGGAAATGCGAATTTTAGCAAAACATCGCAGTTATTCCTCTATAAAATGAAAACCATTCGTCAAAGAAACCTGATTCTTTTGTCATTTCATATGACATTTTATCGTCTTGAAGTTTTGTTGAATGTCTTTTTTTTGCTAAAACTGATAGATATAGCGGTATCTAGCATTTTTCAGGTCAGACCGTGGTCCATATTCTAAAGGTGACTTATCATGCTTAAGGCTTAATATCAGGCAAAACTCTTCCATATTGAATTAAAACTGCTTTCCGGGATTTGCTTTCTTTTTTATAAACCTTAGGTTTTAAATCAAGAGCCTTTTATCATTGGATCCACCTCATCAATTTCGAGGTGGTGTCTAGTAATATTATAACTGCATTTCAGCATGTTTGCCGACATAGCACACCCCTAGTTCCTGGTTTGACTACGCATTGTTCTCCTGAATCCAATTTGGCTTGCACCTAACGGCCGGAGGAACGTGCGAGGTTCTAATTTGATTTGGGACTAGTGATGCATTTTTGTTGTATAACCACCCCGTGCCACACACCCTAGAGGTGGTATGCACGGTACTTCGTAAATGTAGATGTTAAATATCTTCAACGCTCACACCATCATCCCTGGGGAATTCGCCAATTAAGTGGATTAGTCCCAATATGACGGGAGACATGAATTGTGGTGATTGAGCCATAATGAAACAATCAAATAATATAGAATTTATAAGACGCAATTTTCACAGATGAAAATTTATTCGACCCGGGTTTCGATGCACTGCATCATCAACAGGTACATGAAGTTGCACTCGTATGTACCTGATGATGATACAGTGCATGGAAACCCGGGTCGAATAAATTCAGTTGACGACAGAATGAAGTCAGGCTGACGTCAGTTGACAACAGTATGAAGACAGGCAGACGTCAATTGACGATAGAATGAAGTCAGGCTGACGTCAATTGACGACAGAATGAAGTCAGGCTGACGTCAGTAACGGAAAATTTCCGACGTCAGCCTGACCACTGCTGACTAGAAAGATTTCCGTACGGGTAGCGTATATCGAGATCGTATTGGTTTGGCTTCAGCATATCAGGTTCCGGATATCGGGAGATACATTCGCACGGGCAGCGACGGATGTGGAGAAGAGGAGAAGGCATTGGCGTCGTGACGACTTATGAGAAGAAATCCCTTATTGCTGTTTCAGTCCGAGGGCTTTCTTGCTATTGCGCTCAATGGCCCTTACTGAATGTAACATGAAATTTAATAAATGATTTCAATTTCGAAATTAAACTCTCTTGAAATTCTCTGTTGAGACTCCCTTTAAACCTTCTATTGACACTCCCTTGAAACTCCCCTGCCCTCTCAAAATAAAAAATGAAATTTTACATTTAAAATACTATGAATATTACCTATGATATTACTATAATGCTATGTCACATTAATTCAGTGGCGGATACATATGGGGCGCGCGGGGGGCCCACACGCTGTTCGTTGTTCGTTTCTTTCGTCTTATCGAGTAGTTGCACTTTCTTATGTAGCACGCGCGCGCGTCCGCGTCATCGTATTTTATACGTTTCTGTCATAGATAGATACACATAGATAGCTAACCCAGGGGTCGGCAACCTTTTGAGACGGAAGAGCCAAAAGTTACAATTTACAAAATTTCCCAGTTTTTAAAGAGCCACTAACATTTTTATTTCAATATTATGGTATTTGATTAGGATTAGGTATATAAATTTGATTTTTGATTTAAAATAATAGCTTTAAATATGAAATAATATTTATTCATATAAAAACATACAAATATTTCGCACAAAACTTATTAAAGCATTTTAGCTGGCTCTGCTAGAATAATTAAATTAGTAATCAAATAATATAACTATAATTATTGAATAATATTTACAATAGTTACGTCAATGAGAGCATTGGCCTTGCATGCCTTTTGAAAGTTTGGTTAAATCTGGTTCATGACTTGTTGTTTTCAGTTTCAAGCACGCATCTAGATTTTTATTTGTTAGTTGGCTTCTTACTTTACTTTTTATTTTCATGCAAGAGAACGCTTGCCCGCACGAATATGTTGACCCGAAGATCGTCAGCACTCCAAATGCCAACTTTTTCACCTCACTGTAGCATTCTGGAAGACTATTCCATGCGTCAAATATGAGTGCCTCAACTCGCGGCATTCTTTTAGAGCTGTCCACTTGTGTAGCATAACGTGCATGTTTTCTGGACCTCCAACTCTTCTAACTTGCTCTTGAGTTATGTGAACTTATCACTCCACAAATGTTTGGTTTTCAAATCCAGCAATTGCACTTGAAGCGAACCAGCATCAATTCCAAATGGCTAAATGTTGATCTCATTTGTATTTGTGTTGAGAGGGTTTATTATGAACGCCAGAGTACTTGCGTTTTTTTTTAATTGCTCAAATCTCTCAGCGAATCTATCCTTCATTCTGTTTATAGTAATGCTGAAGTAATTCGTGTCAATAGTTGCATTGGTTTCATCGCGATATTGCTTCAGATTTTCGAAATGAAGTAAATTACCGCTCTCCATGTCTTCGACAAAAAGAAGTAATTTATTTTCGAAACAAACCACTTTTCAAGCAAGGCATAGGCTGTTTTTTCCCTTTCCTTGCAGTTTTACATTTACTTCATTTAGTTTCTTTGTGATATCCACCATTAAGTGAAATTTTTGCATCCATTTGTCTTCTTTCAATTCGGGATGGACAATGCCTTTTTCATTGAAGAATGTTTTTATTTCACTCAAGCAAGAAGCAAAACGTTTCAATGCGTTACCCCTGGAAAGCCATCGCACTTTATTATGCAGAAGTAGGTCAGAATACTGGCTTTCTATTTCTTCAATAAATTCCTTAAACTGGCGATGGTAGAGTACTTTTGCCCAAATGCTGTTAATGATATTAATAACCAAGTTCATGACCTCAACCATTTCGGTCGGAAATGTTTGGGTACAAAGCGCCTCTTGATGAATTATGCAGTGAAACGTTCACATTTCGTGGTTTATTTTTTCCGAAGAATCGTTGTTACCCCTTTATGTATTCCTGTCATACTTTTGGCTCCATCAGTTGCTATGGAAACGATTTTATTTATATCGATTTCATAGTCTTCCAGGCATTTTTGCACAGCATTTGCTATATCTTTTCCACGAGTTTGCCCTGAGAGCGGCAGTAATCCTAGCAGTTCTTCTTTTGGACCTTGGGACGACATATACCTGACGAAAAGGGTAACTTGTACCGTGTCTTTTATGTCGCAAGACTCATCCATAGCAAGTGATAAAGCAGAAGCCAGTTGAATGTCTTCCACTTGCATGTGTGTTACATTTGAAGAACTTAGAAGTTTTATCTTTTACTGTTTTAGCAGATAATGGCAAATATTTGATTTTATTCATGATTTTGGTTTTGTTTTTGAAATCACGAAACAGTTCTTCAGCTCCACGTATGAAACAATCTTTGACGTACTCACCATCTGTGAATGGTTTCCCTCTTTTTGCAATTTGTAGTGATATTGCGAAGCTTGCCAGATTTACATTATTTGAAGATTGCGCCCAGTTACTTAGCATATAACTCGACTGTTGGTTTTGTTTTTGAAGCTCTTTAATAGATTTTTTCCGTGCGTCACCGGTTAGATATTTAGCAGCGAATCTGGTATGTTTTGTAGTGAAGTATCTCCCCAAATTTGACTTCTTTTTGTGTGCAAGTTTTTCTTGGCAAATGAGACAAGTCGGAAGGCCATCTGTGTTGCATATGAACGCAAACGACTCCGTCCAATCCTGATTAAATTCTCAATTTTCTTCTTCAGTTCGTCTCTTCTTTTTATCAGATGCCATTCTGGGGGCGGAGCTGAAATAAAGATTTTTAAAATTTTATTTAGCTATCTAAAACAGCGTTAATAAACCTTTAATTAAATAGTTAATTTCGTTAATTGTTAATCTGTAAAAAAAAGTCAACTTCGTTAATGGTTAAAGCGTATGGACAAGTAGTGTATCTCCGTTAAAATAATTTTTTTAAATTAGCCATAGAAGTATTTTTTTCATTTTATACCATGCTTACTTCGCGTCACTGTAACAAAATAAATAGGAATACGAAATCAATAAAATATTTTGTACCTTTGGACGTTCGAAGGTATAACAACATGAATGTCCGGAGGTATAACAAAGGATATTTTCAGAAACTTTCACGTGTAAAATAATTTGAGGTTATGAATATTCAAAACAGATTTAGAAAGCTCAACACTTATAGTTCATATTCATATATAATACGTATCATACGAACATGAAACAAACAGAATATATAGTACAGTATAACTATGAAAATATTTACTTTTTGATCGAAAAAAGTTCTGACTGCGACCGTTGACGACACAGTGCACCAATAACTAAACAAACAGAACATTGCCACATTAAAAAAATGTCAGCTGTCCGTATACTCTCTACTCCACCTATTCTCACTGTTCTCTGTTGAGTGTTTTTATCCTGTTTAAAGTTTTTTTTGCAGTACAATATTTTTTATGAGTTTTTAAAATGATATAATTATTAATATTTGCGCATGTAACTGGAGAGCCGCATCTTGACATCAAAAGAGCCGCATGTGGCTCGCGAGCCGCAGGTTGCCGACCCCTGAGCTAACCTACGAGAAAAGTCGCGGCCATTCTAGTGATCTCGATACGTTATTATGTCTGGCATTTGTTCGAGAAAAGTCGCGAATATTCTACTGTTTGTATTTGTTCACACTCCTTAAAAGTCTGGAAGCGAACATTCTGGCACTGAATGTTCTCTAAACAACCGAGCTACATATATAAGGGAAGCAGAGTCGCTGCCAGGCAGTCAGTATGAAAGCTACAATCGTCGCGATAACTTGCGCCCCCCCCTTGATTTTTTTGTATCCGCCACTGCATTAATTACATTACATTGTCCCTACCTAACTATTTAGATCTATCTCGCATGTTCACCTATCTTACGATCCTACGCGTATATTCCCGTTCCCTCGAAAAGCTTTTGCTGATGTCATTTATCCATTTTCTTGAGCTGTTTTGGGACGAGAATAATAAATAAATAAAAAGGTATTATAGGGCATTTATGGGCAAATATTTTATAATATTACAGCGCTTCTCATAACTTAGTTGTGTTCCCATACATATCTCGAGAAATATCTTGTCAGTTTTAAATATTACACCATCATATTGTCTGGATCACCGTAAATTCTACCATGCGCAATAATGAGTGCGGAAAACTTGGCCATTTCATACTAATAACAATAGGCGGAATCGCTTACAAAGCCCACGCAGAAGTCCCACATACTAGGGCCACTCCGTCTATTCCGCACGCATGACCCAAATGCAGCGTGTAGCCACCCATCCGATTTGGGAGTCGGTCGTGGCTGCAAATCCTGTCAGACCCCTCCCGAGTCTCAGTTAATTATGACGGCCACGAAACCCGATGCTTTTCGGAGACTGCGAGGGGCATGTTATCCACTGATAGATACAAATAATAAAAATAATTATGGCGCCTTCATTCAGAGTGAAAGGACTGCGCGGTTCTCTCTGACACATTACACAAGCAACCATTCCCTAAGAACAGAGAAACACATCCAGGGAAAAGCACGAGTTCGAAAACTTACATTTTGATTTTGCAAACGTCTATTTGCACATCCACTACGAAAATCTCACTTGTTTAGAATTACTTTTATCGTTGATGTAGGTATTTAAAGGATCTTCAAAATAATATGGTTCGCTTTTTTTACGTATTCTATTTTTACATCTTTACGCATTAATCGCTAGGGGTGGGCGTAAGGGGTGCCTCTATGGCGTTAATTTTGGCATTGAAAATATTTTAAACAATTTATTGTAACTATTTCGAAACCTTTTGTACTTTCCTACACCTTATTTTTCATTTAAAATAATGTGTAGAGAAGTACAAACATTTTTGAAATGGATATAAAAAGATTCTATTAAGTAGATTCTGAAACTATGGAATTAATTTTTTTGTAATATGAAGAATAAAGTTATCAGCTATACTGGGAGTTCACGATTGAAAAAAAATTATGGCCGTCATTGGAAAATGTTGTGTGCGGTTTCAAATGATCCGATGGAACACAATACTGTTGTTAATGACACTTGTAGACTCTGAGAAAAGAGTGTGAGAATATGTTGTTATAAAGCATCAGATCTTTTTTCATATGTTGCATGCGTTTGGGATGTGGAAATTGAAAGGAGAATGGAGAAAGTGCGGTGAACGGAAAGGAAGAAGAATGAGGAAGGGCGAGGTAGGTGAGGAAGGGAAACCTCTGGAGGTGATTAGGAAGAGGCGGAGTAGGTGGTTGGAACATTAAGTGATGAGGGTAGAAGGGAGGCAGAAGGCCGTGATAGAATAGGGAGGATGTTTGCTAAAAGTGTAAGGGAAAAAAGAGAATTGGCTTCGTTGATATGATATGAAATGAAAAGAGGCAGTACCGATGATGAGATAAAGAAAGAAATTGTGTGAGGAGATTGGGCCCCGCATCTATAAAAAATCTACTGTAATTTCAATACTTCTTACTATCTTCTATGTAAACCTAACTTAACCGGTAGATCGCCCTAATAAATCTGCAATGCCACGGAGGGATTGTGAGATGACAACAATGTTCCTTTTGTATTTTTTTAAATTTTCACTTTAAAAAAATATATTTTCTTTACCTTAATTTTCAAATTTTACCAAAATATTTACGAGATGTGTCGTGTTTCTCCCGAAGAATAGAGCGGCCACCCCGGGCGAATCAAACTAACTGCGGCACTGACCACTCCACCCAGTGAGGCAGTAGTGTTATTAATGCCATACAGAGGTCTCTGGCCAACATCTGTCGCCCTCTTGCGGACTCAGCCGTAAACTGTGTTCGAGTGGAACGCGGTGGGACGAGTCGATTTCGTTGTTTGTGAATGGAGGAATTAACCGCTGCAGCCTTCCGGAGAATATGGAATCTGTGGACTTCCCATACACGATCTATGCCGCCGGCTGCCGATAACCAGAACCACGGTGAGTTACAATTCCTATTTTAAATATGCAATGCATCAAGTGTGTCAATGCAAGATCGGGCATTGAATGTAGCTCATTCGTTTCTTGAAACACGAACCTACCTTGCACTTCATTATTACTCGGCCTATACTCCTAATTTAGATTAAAATCGTTGTAGTACCGTCATTCAGAGTAAAATAGATTTAAGACTTGAAGGCTGTGGTTAATCTTGACATTCCACAGAGTTCTAATGGACTAAAGTATACTCATCGTAACACTAGGGCGTGTGATGGTGAGAGCCAGGACAAAACTCGTATTTATTTAGTATGTCGATGAGGAAATTGTTCATGTAATGTTAATGTACCTACTGTTTAGAAATGCATGGGTTCTTTTGTGTTCGCGAATCATGCGTAGGAAATTCAGGGATTTAAACCCGTCAGTTCAGGGTCTATCTCCCTTACCTAATTAATTTAGTATATTTACATTCTTTTATCCCGGTAATGATAATATATAACCTTTTTATTACGATATCGACGTGGGGTTATGCGGAGGGACTATTTAGTCTTAATATTTCCCCAGCAAAGACTCAAACTATTATATTACTATTATTAATACTTTATTTTGGCAGTAAAATATGTCAGTGCAATGAGCGAGTAGTTTAATTTCAATACAGATCCCTTGTAACATCTAAAAGTTTTCATCTCATTTGCTTTATGTAAGGAGGAACTTCCATCATTTTCAATAATTTTGTTACAATTTTTTAATTATTCGGCTTTTTGCAAATCTGAATCATTCCCTTAACTCGTGAGTCCCCCAATGTTTGCTACCATTGTTCCAATTACCGCCTTACTTAATGTAAAATAACATCCCTCTGACTTACATTTTACTTGTCAATCGCCCGTCACATGTGCCCAATTTGTCCAATCTAACTCGCTAAGTCTAGTATCCGCGCGCTGAAGATTACAATGTTGTAGTCTTGACCCGCACCTAGAAGGTTTTGCAGTGAGAGACTGTCGAGTGCTTAACTTGGGATCGGGTTTGTGTGGAACTTCTCATTCCCGGGGCCCGGGTTCGAATACGGGCAGTGGGTGGAGAGTTAGTATTCACTAGAACCCAGATGCCTGTCTTGGTGTCACGTTACAGGACAAAGCGAATGTAGTACTTCGACCGTCGGATGGGACGCTAATTCATGGACTAAAGCCCTGGTTACACGATACATTAACATGTAAAAGTTAATGTGTGAATGTATGAACGCGAGAATGGACGAGAAAATTCACCGTGTAAACACACCAAAATGTACGAATGCATGAACGCGTGAATAGAAAATAGAAACTGTTCTAATTTGGTTAATGAATTCGTACATATTGCGCTCGTGCTTCAGTGACACCTGGTGGTAGATAACGGAAATAATGTTTTCTGCTCGTATGGTGTTTGTGTACTACTTCTAAATTTTGGTTTGTTTGCGTTTGATTCAGCTATTAATATTTATTTTGACCTCTGCTCCATTAGGACTTCGCTCTACTATTTGAACTTGGCACTGTTAGCACTTCCTGTAATACCTGTGCGCTATGTTTATTGACCTCTCGCTATAAGTTGGACCTCTCCTGTTATAGACCATCGCCACTCACTTGGACTACCCTCCCACACATTCCGTTGGAATTAGTAAAATAAAGGTTCAAATGCATTAATTAGAAGAGACCTTGTATTTCGCGGACTTATCTATTTCTTTTTAGAGCTAAATGCTTTCTCAACAAGGTCATGAATGCCAGGAGGGCTAGTCCAGTACCGCAGAACAGTGAATTACAAAATGCCTTGTTTGTGCAGTAAATATTTGAGAAGCTCGCGCCACGAGTTGTGATTGGCCGTTAATTATATAGTTTTTTCTTTAACAACAATTAATGCTTGTACGACTCTCACATAGTTATATTTTATCGGGTAGGTACTTAGTTCATTGGCAGAGCATCCAAGAAACAGCTTCGTGCTCGAAACTGGATCAGCTGTTTTTATACCTATACGTCCAATTCTGCATGAAAAACTTAAGTAAGTAGGAACCGGAGAGATAATTAAAGATTACCGTCGTGTATATGAGGTAGCGATATCCATTTAAGATCAAGTTTTTACACTTGTTTCCAATACTCCTACCGACTTCCTTTCCCAAACGTGCCGAGAATAACTTCCCAGTCGGCACAGAAAATGCGGCCAAACTGTGGCCAAGGTATGGCTAAGCATTGTGGCCATAGTGTGTGGCCATTATGGGTCCATAATGGTGTTGACCCCCTGGCCAAAGTGTGGCCACAACCAATGTGGCCACACTTGGAATTTCATTAACTGGCCATAATTGTGCCGAAATGAAATGCGCTATGAATATTAGAAGAAATTATGGAATTTCTATATGCTAGGAAGCTCTTCTATCCCTAAATTAGGGGTTACTAATTCTCAAATTCTACAAGTGCTCTTTTATTTTCAGACTCTCTTCTCTCCTAAATTCCCTTCCTGACAACATTGACCCATTCAACTTATCTTCCAACGCCTTCGCTAACTTAGCCATATCTCATTCCCAAATAAAATAATCTTTTCTGGCTTGCCATGTTGTTACATTATTTGTCAATCTTCTTCTTGTTAATGTTTTGTGCATGTCCTTTTTGTTTGTTATTTGTATCACTATTAAATGGCATCATGCTGTATGTTGTCTATTCTTTACATAAATAAATAGGTAAATATAATGCATCTGCTCTTCCCTTTGCCTGGCTTTGATATCTGGTCCGATGCTATCACTGTCGATGTCTTCTCTTTCTATATCTAACATTTCACCTCCTTCCACCTCTCCTGGATCCTGGACTCTCTGGTTCTACGATCACCTTTCCCATCTTGTCTGTTATCGTTGTAATTCCCCTTCTCGTATTACCATCCCTCAGTTCCTTTACTTTCCTGTATAATGCATATGCTCTTCCCTCTTTTTGGTATTTCTCTAGCAAGACGATCTGCTCCCTCCACCACGCCTCTCTTGATTTCTTTGTTCAACTTCTAATTGTAAGCCTGCTGTTTAATTCACGGTATTTTCTCTTGCCTAGCTCTGAGTTTACGTTCTTCCATTTCCTTCTCTCCTGCATCTCCAAAATCATCTCCTTCGTGATCCACGGTTTTCTAATTTTAGTTGCACTGACTATGCCTACCATTGCTTTTGTCACTTCTACAATTCCATTTTTCAAACTTCCCCATTCATCTTCCACTGATCTCACTCCATAATCCACACCCATGATTTCATCAACCTTCTCTCGATACTTCTTCAATGTCCCAGTTAATGCCTCCATATTCCACTTTCATACCCTCCATCCCCTTCTTATCTTTTTGAGTTTTACCCGGCATTTCATGACTAATAAGTTGTGATCTGAGTCTGCATCAGCTCCTGGATAAGTTTCCTTTTTTTTAAACACTTCCTGTATCTGTGATGAACCATAATATAATCTATCTAGAACCTATCTGTTTCTCCCAGCTTCTTCCAAGTGTACCTACATCAAGGATGATGTCTAAACCATGTAATACCACTATGTTATCTCTCCGGCCAAACTCCACGGCATTCTTGCCACATTCATTTCTCCTTCCTATCCCGTAATCACCTACCTCCTGCCCATCTCTTCCTTCACCCACCCCCCATTACCACCAAGTGCTTACTCCTAGGTATACTATCAATTGTTGCCTCTAACTGTTCATATACCCCATCTCTCTATCCCTCCTCCTCTCTATGATTAGAGGTAGGCATATAAACCTGGATTACAACTAAATTCGTTGGACCTGACTTTAGTTCGACGACTATTATCCTATCACTCACCTATTCTGCATATACTACTTTTTTCCAAGTGTACTGTTCATTACAAATGCAACCCTGTGCTGGCTTTCATTCCCTCCACTGTACCATATATACTCTATAGCCATTGCTCCAGTAGTCCCCACTATTTTTCCAACTTAGTTTTCCCAGACCCATGATTTCCAAATTCACCCTCTCCATTTCTTGATTTATATTCTTTAGCTTGCCGACCCTTAGTATAGTCCTAACATTCCACGTGCCTATTCTGATTGATGCATTCCTCTTCTGTCTTCTTTTCCTCTGCTGCTGTATTTGCCTCCACTTCTGAGCAAGGATTTCATGCGATGACTACTGCAGGGGCCTTACTTCCACCGCTGTCAGGCACGACACTTGGCCCACTGGGTCAATTCCCGTAGTTGCCAAGCTTCATTTTCAGTTGAGAACTGTCCATAATTTCAATGTTTTCAAATTGAGGTAGTATTCTGTGGCCTTACTCAGTAGTGTTTTTACACGATACCATCAAGTAAGAGGCAATCTCACTGGGGTCAAACGCCTTTTGCAGCCACCTCACTGAGATACAGATGCTGTGCAGACTACCATTCATCTGTCTCCTTACCTTCGATCTATCTGGCATGGGTGGCCCTACCAGGAGCATTGCTCCTGCCAGTTCAGCTCTACATATCATCCAAGTACGCAAGCCCTTCCACCATGACAAGGTTGTAGTCCAAGAGAAGGGAATTTTTGACTAGCAGCAATGAATTCAAAGGTTGCAGTGTAGATTCTACTAAGAAGGTCACTCATCATTCCTTAAATCATTGCTAGCAATTACAAGAACATCTCAGAATTAACTTTCAATTGAAATGAAAACCATAGCAACTTTGCTGTTCGCAATACTTAAATTTGTATTATTATTACTAGGGGTACTGTTGTTTTTATTGATGGTTACACTCTCATCACCACCTCATTTTATTTGTTTTTTTATCATAATTCTTTTCTCTCATTCATCATATTTTTTTATTATTGAAGTTTTCGGGTTAATCAGCCCCAGGGTGGCGTACGTTGGGAGGGGAATACCAAAGGGGCTGGTTACCACAACATTGTCCCCCTATTCCCACCGCACACGTCACCCATTGGCTTTTTTCCTCGCCCCCTCTGTACCCATCTATTCAGGCAGTCGGCCGCACGATCTTTTGTCTCCTTCTTCATGATGTTGGTCTGTTGTCAGAATCTCAGTATCTTCTGGTAGTGGTCTGAAAACCAGGTTTCCTCTTCTATGTTGGTATAGTTCTCCACCTATTGTCCAAAAATCTTAGAATTTTTTCATTGTTCCTGTTACTTTTTTATATGTATATTTCTTTAATTACTAATCTTTTTCATAAAGCTGTTTTGAAGGTTTCTAAGTAGGTATGTCACACGATTTTTTTTCTTTTGAAAAAGGACTCTTTATAACTCTGCTCTTGGTCAGGTTGTTTAGGTAGATGATGGTTTCTTCTCATTTATCTAACTTCCAGTCCTGTATATACCTCAATTCTTGTGGGGGGTAACTTTGCCTGTCAATCTTTCTATGGATTTTGCTGTATATTTCCATATATCTGCTGCCTTTCTACAGGTCAGTATTATATGTGTACCATCTCCTTCTTCATCGCAGAAGGGGCACGCATTGTTTTGGCAGACACCTGTTTTATGCAAGAAAATGCTACCGGCTAGCCTCCTCTGCACTACCCTCGAGGCCACCTAGCTCTCTCTGCTGAAAGAGGGCGCCTCCCAGAAGGCTTGCCACTGCACCCTTCCTCCTGTTTCACATCCTTATTATTACCTTTTCTTATCCAAACTTAGCAATTATATTTGGGAACTCAAAAAAAATAATTTTTCACTCCTCCCTATCATTAGGGTAGCGACACTGATATAATATTTAGTAATACAGTTAGAAACTTAGGTGTTACATTAATAAGTAACCTCTCGTGGAATCATCATGTACTCGATATTTCAAATAAGGTCAACAAAACTTTATATCAATTAAAATTACATAAATCTCTTCTCCCAATTTCAACTCATAAAATGCTTGTTTCAATTCATAATGAATTAAAACACTTGGTAATCTTCCACAGATATTATCACAGATTACCAAGTGTTTTTATTCATTATGAATATCGAGAACTTCCACCATATCTAGCCTGAAACAGTTATATTTATGCTTGTTTCAACTCTCATATTTCCTACCTTTGATTATTGTGCCTTAGTCTATAATGACCTACCCTATGAATTAGAAAATAAGCTTCAGTGGCTCTGAAATTCCTGTGTAAGATTTGTCCTTGACCTTTTCAAAGATGAATACATATATCTCCCACCACCTTCACAACTAGCCATGGCTTAAGAACTCTGCTCAGAGGAAATATTTGCTGTACCCTTTTCTCTTTGCCATTTTTTACAATAAAAACCCAGCCTTCTTTTATTCCATATTTAAACCAAGATCAGTCTCTGTCTTTATAAATCCTCTAGGACTGACCCCTCTTACCTCATGCACCATACACCCCGGACAAATACTTCCCTTCTATCATTTCTTATCTCTGGCTCAAAACTCTGGAATTCCCTGCCATTGTCCATAAAAAATTCTGCCTCTGTCAATTTTTAAGGATAAACTTTTTAACTATTATTAGAGTGAGCAACTAAAATGTCTGTTATCTCACTTATTGAGCATGTTTGCATTTAAGCCATTATGTTGACTGCAACAGTTTTACTTCAACGAACTTTTTTTTGTCCTCATAATTTTGTTTCTCATTTTATAGTATGTATTTTCTTTACCTACATATTGGTTCTTTTATATTGATTTTTTTCTCTCTTTCTCTTACTGTAAATGACGATTTCCCTTTGACTTTTGGTGTGTCATATATTTGTTGATGCTATCCTTTTATAAATTGATGACTTGTTTTCCAGCTATGTTGTTTTTTTTCAAAAGCAGTATGATTTATGTAATTTTTCTAATGGGGAAACTTAGAGCATAATAAACATTCAGTCATCCTTTCAGTGGCCTTTTTTATTTTTGTCTATTGTATATGATCTCATTGTATACTTCTCTTTTCGGAATGGGTAGAATTCACTCCTGTCTCATAATTTTACTTATTGTTAGAAAATATCCCACTTCTCGTACACTGCTATCCCCTTTATTTGTCATCATCGGTGGCCAGCCTTCTGGTTAGGGTCTTCTTTCCATTCATACTCAAGTGTTTTAACAGCCCTAATCACAGATGCATAGAAGCTGTATCTTGCTATTCTTCTGGACAACTGGTTGCTCGCTATTTTTACTAACATTAAACCTTGTTCACGTGCAACTAACCTTTGAATAAGTATGTGAAGTGATTTAATTTTGTTTTTAGTGTTGTCTAATTCAAGTCCACCTTTCTGGGTCAGTGTGCTCACAATTTCTGAGTTTGACTAGTGTCTTGATTTTCCCCACCCAAAATTCCCCAGCATACTTTGAAATGAGTTTTTTACTCAATCGCATATTCGAGTTATGCTGTAGGATATGCACAATATCGGGTCCAGGAAAATATTGGCTACCTTCGCTCATCCCCTAACTGAAACGCACCCCACCTTTTTCCACTTTATCACTCCTTTCTCAACTGATTCAAGTAGCTGATTTTCAGCCTTCTCCCTCATTATGATCGATGTTCTTAGATTCCTAGCCATACCCAAAGGATTCTGAAGCCTTTGTTATTTCATTTGTATCCTTCCACTTTGTACATTCTCTACCTCCATCTGCCAGGCCACTTGCACCATGTTTTTTCTTTATTATGTAATGCTCCGGATACCTTTTTAAAAAATTGTTATGGATTCTTTTACCACTGCAACTCCGTCTCCTCTCCCAGAAAGAGGGCAATGTCATTGGAATTCACTGATACCGCCAGCAGTGTTTCCAGGTTTGGTGTCATGCTGATATTTATGCCCCGTGGGTTTCTTTTGAAGAGTCTCAGCAGAGGGTCAACGGATATAACACATAGTTGGCCAGATAAGAGGCATCCTTGCCGCATTCCTTTCTCAAAGGGGAAAGGATCAGTCAAGGCTTGTGCCACTCTTATGAAATAGGTCTGGCCCTCATAGAGGGTCATTATTTGGTGTATAAATTCTCCCTGAATCCTATCCTTTGCATTAAATTAAATAAATAAGCATGATCCACGTTGTCGAAGGCTCCTTTCTGATCTAGTGCCAGAATTGCCAGTTGCACTGTTCTTTTTCATTACTTACGGTGATGTCATCTCTAGTTAATATTATGTTTTCTAAGACACTCCTTCCTGGGACAGAGTGTTCTTGTTTGGCTAAGACTACTTCTGCTATTATTCCAGACAGTTTAACAGAAAGGGCCTTCACCAGTATTTTATAGTCTACCGTGGTGATGGACATATCTCCAATTTTTTAGCAGTTCTTTTCCTCCATTTTTGTGTACAAGTAGGTATGATTATTGCTGTCCTCAGCGTGAGTGGGAGTGAGCCCCTGCAATAGCTGGTGTCTGCCATTGTGGAGAAGGGCCCTCATAAAATTCTCCAGAGCTTTTGATAAAATTCAATGGTTAGTCCATCTATGCCAGGAGACTTTATTGTATTTAACATTCCGAGATCAATTACGTAGTCTGAAGTTGTCATCTTCTCCTAACCATTCCTTACTATTAGGCGATATTTTTTCCGTACTTTGCATGAGGTCCACTCCCTCATTTTCCTCTACCTTGTTCTTTTTTCTTTTATATATATTCTCAAAATATTGATGTATATTGTTCATAACTTCTTTTGGGTTGGATAGTAGAATTCCTTCCTCCTTTCTCACTTGGGTGAGTGGCCGTGGTTACATGTATGAAGTTATGGCGGCCACGCTGGTTCCCACAATTTGGCCTCAATCTTTGGCCACCAAGTCTTCCCACCCTGACTAGAAAAAATGATATTTTATTATTTATAAATATTTTTTGTAACGAGGTTCTTCCACATGTTTCGAAGTACATCAACTAACACTTCCATGGCTAAAACCTTGCCTTGATGAGGTAGATCTCAAAGTATGGGACAATGTAGAGTTGAAAGTTGCATTTACTACACTTTAATGTTTTTCTCAAGTCAATCCCCTTCGGCTAACGCACAACAGTGTGAATGTTTTCATTTCACTGGCAGTGTGCATGTTATCTTTTGCTTTGAACAAATCAGAAGCATCACACTACTGTTTGGTTTCCCTTGCATGGTCATTCGAATGGAAGAGCTGAGGTTCCTAGTGAGAGCAAGTCTGAATTGATGATGTGAAAAATTTAAACAGCTTTTTGATACAATGTTAAGTTTGTCAGCTGATGGAATTACTGTTTTCCATCCTGTCACCTTTGTCACAATAACAATTGCTGGACGCATTCCCATGGTCATCACATTGTTTCCTTTTATTGGTGGATTATGAATATTGGTGACCCTATAAACATCCCTTTAGTCTTTTCTTACCACTGTTGTCAAGTCACCCCATACCGTTGTACATTTTTCACCATGTTTCACTTTTGACTTACGGTCAGTGTTTTCTGGTATGGATTTGTTTTGTCCCAGATTTTGGATTGGTAATTACATGTGGGAATATAAGATCTCAAAGTTTTGTAGGAAATGTGATTTTCACTTCAATAATCGTACATCACATTGAAGAAATGTTGTCACTGAGAGGTCAAGGCTTGCAGGAAATTTGTTTTTCTACATGCCTGAGAGTGTTATTCTTTGTGGAATGTATTTCTGAATGAGCAATTATGTTAACACATTCAATGCGGGCCCGATTTTCATGAAAGTCATGAAAATCGGCTCGAAAAATGTGAAAGCGCTTTGGTAGGGAATGGCCACGTCAATTGACATGCTCCGTTAGTCGGAGTAGCCAGGATCACGTCCATTGACGAGCTCCGCATTGAATGTGTTAACTGACAACTTCCTGTTTAATCACCAGCCTTTTTCAATGTCATGATTGCAGATCATTGGGTTGGTTTGACACAGCTCTTTTCACAATGTGCTACTATCAGTGAGCCTCGACTCTTCTACATATATGTACATATCTCCATTCTTTATTTCCATGTAATTAGCTCCATGCATCTCATCCGAGGTCTTCCTCCTTCCATGCAATTCTTTCCGTGTACTCTTCCTTCAAAAACATGTCTTAATTAGATACTCTCCTTTAAAATGCCTGGTTGTTGTCCTTCCTAATCTTCAGAGTCCTCATAAGATTTCCTTCCTCTTCCATTTGCCTCTAATGTAGAAATTCAAATTGGAATTTTCCACGTATAAAGATTTATTTGACCCTGGTTTTGATGCACTGTATCATCATCATCTTTCCTCTTTTACTCTCCTCTGTACCTCTTCGTATGGATATCAACCAATCCACTTGATCTTATCATCCTTCTGTCACTCCACATATCAAATTGTTTCAATGTTTTATTCTCTGCTGCATTTATTGCCAATGTCTCGCTGCCATTGATAAGGAGATTTAAGATAGATGTCTGAGTGAAATGCTTCATTTCTTCAGTGATTGTGTTCCTGGCTGTCAGATTTTTGTCTGATGAAATTCCCTTTTTGGCTGTGCTATCCTACCAGATTTAATTCATTCTTGGTTCTTCCATCGCTGGTTAATCTACTTCTCAAATAACAGAATTTTTGACAACTACCAGCTCCTGATTTCCCTTAAATACATGTGTCTCTGTAGTTATTATCAGTTGAGGTCACGATAAATTTCAGGAACGGTAATCTTAAAGAAGAACTCAATGCTATCAGATTCTTATTTCACTTTTCAAACTTTAATGGAACACAATACAAAGGCCGAACACTCCCCAAGATGGAGCATCAGCAAGAAGCGTCTCTAGGGTACAAGCTCCCTTATCAGCTCCAGACATCGCAGCATCCCGTGACCCTGGCGAGCAACTCCTCCTGCATGTAGTTCTCGCAGGGATCAACAGAGGGCAGCACCGAACAGCACAGCACATATTTACACCCGGGACCCGGGGAAGTCGTTCCGACCGGTATAACAGCCGATGACAGGCTAGCTGCTGATCATCATTAATCAGAGGAATTGTCATCCTTCAACAGTCTCCTTCATGTCTTCTTCCTTAGACCATTCCTAAGTTTTGTCTTGTCTTTTGGAAACACATTTTCATTGGCATATATTAGTTATGAAGTATCGTCTTAAGATTCCTTCCATATCTGCTGTCATAGGTGTATCGTTGGCAAAATTCAGCTTGCTGCTTCTTTTTTTTGTTTATGCTAGGGTGTCACTAATTTTTGAATTTTCGTTTCCACCTCTAAAAATTATTGATGTGAAATCTATTGTCACATAGATCATATTAGTTTCCCTTCCAATTTTAAAAAAATAAAACACCCTGTAAAAAGAGAAATGTATTCTATTCAATTATAAAAATTATTGGCAAATGCCAAATTGTAATTTGAATAGGGAATTACAATAGTAAGAGGTTAAGCCATTCAGTCCTCATAGAGTGCCTAAATGTGGGAAAAGAAGAGCAGGGTGCACCTTACGGTGAATTAGAAGAGATGTTACCTCAAGAGTTAGGTTTCTATGGGTTGTTACTTGAGGATGGATGGCTCTGGAGGGAGAATGAGTAGAGGACGTAGACTGGGTCACTGATGGGAGGTTCACTGAAGGAATGAAGCAGGAAAAAGGATTGTTCATTCATTCATTAGATTGATCTACTGGTTAAAGGTAGGTTAAGATGAAAGTCTGAGTAAATCCTACAGATGTTTACATGTGCAGGGCCGTATCTACCGTCAGTATTTTTTCTTTATCTCAGCATAAGTCCTACACTTCTACATCCCGTCGATAAGACCCATTCTTTTTCTTCTCCTACCCTGCTTGCCCCATATCTTTCCCTCTATCATGGCCTTCAGCAATTTATCGCCCCTCACTACTGCTTCCAATCACATACCCTTCCTCCTCTTAACCTCATCCAGGAATTTCCTCTCGTCCCATTATGGCAGGTCACTTAATGCCAGGATGTCTTAGATGTTGCCTGAAACTATTTATACGCAATGTCACATTATTTATTGGGTAGTAATGTGTTTTTATAAAAAGGAGACCTCAAAATAAGTGACCGAAATGTCACCTGAAAACACTGTCTGATAGTAATATGCTGTTTAAAGGTAGATTTATTTGAAAGACAGAAAAAAATCATCCTGACCTTAACATGTGCAGGGCCCTATCTGCTTCTATTATTTCTTTCTTCACCTTAGTGTACGTCCTACCCTTTTTCATCCTTTCCATGAGACATATTCTCTTCCTTCCCTTGCCATGCTTGCCCTAAACCCTTCTCTCTATCATCGCCTTTAAGCAAACACTCTCCCCTCAATACTTCTTCCAACCACCTACCCCTCCTCCCCATAACCTCATCCATGAGTTTACTTTCCTCACCAATCATGTCAAGCACTTAATTTATCTTCTTTTATAACCACTGCAACTCCTCCATCCTCCTCCACACCCACATCTCAAACTTGCAGCCTATTCTCGTCCTCCTTTCACAGTCCACATTTCTGCCCCATACAACACCACACTCAATATCAGGTTCTTCACCAGCCTCTTATTTACATCCTTACGTAAGGTCCCCATCATCAGCTCCATTCTATTACTGAACATTTCCTTTGCTAACACTATTCTCCTCCATATGTATTTGCTACTATGCTCATTTTCTTCTAGCGTTATATCCAAGTAAATAAGTGCTCCACTTGCTCCAGTTTGTGCCCTCATATTTTAATGGCCAGCGTCTCTTTCTTAGTCCTAGAGAATCTCGTTACTGATGTTTTCAAATGATTAATATTCCATTTGGTATTTCCCACACTGCTTTTCCAATGCATCTACTATAGCTTACAATCCCTTTTGATCGACAGACAGATCCAAGCACCTTGATCTTGCAACGTTGTGGCTCTCTACCATCCTTGTGGTATTAGTGTGTATTCTCGGGTGTGTGCCATCCTCCTGACCTTGATTTCCTCTACAGGCATTCCTTTTATTGAAAATATTGGGGTGTTGATGGTTATAGGGTCTTCATCAGTTGAAAAGGCTGTATTGAAGAGGGGCTTTAACTGTATAAATAAAATGAGTTCCCTACTAAATTTGTGTTATTCCATTCTGTAAAAGGATTTATTTAAAAACTTTTACAAACCACAGAAAAATATGCACTCTCTCACACTCACACGACCGCAGTTTCAGCGCTGAGAACCATCATCAGGTGACGAAGCAAGGTGAACAACCTGTATATATACCACACTGGAGGAAGGGTTGGGTTGGGTGGGTGGGGGATGTAGTAATTAGGGGGTGGACACGGATTGTACTGTGGGTAGTGGTGGAGGATGGGGAGATAAGCGGTGTCATGCAGGGCTGTTAGCAGATCTTGAGTGGAATGAGGGAGGAGCGGAAGCAGCGACTGCGTCAAGGATAGGGGAGGAGGCAGGGTACAAATATTCATTTATTACCGAAACATTCGGGTCATTAGATGCTTTTAAAATATCCAGTTGCTCTAGTGAGTTCAACTCCCTTATGCTATTAGTGTGAGAGAATGCATATTTTTCTGTGGTTTGTAATAGTTTTTTATTTAATCATTTAACTGTAAGTTCCTAAAACGAGCCATAATCTGTGGAATTATGGCGATCGAGTGAGGTGAAGAGAATAAATGAAATTATCTTTCTCCTTCACTTCAAGCCATCAAGATTATAGCTTCTGTTTTTCTAATTTAACCCGTAAAAATGTTTCTTTTCCTATTGAAACTAAATCATTGTGGTTTGGAATGCAGGTACTGATTATCCTCCCTGTTAAATACATCTTCTGTTTTTCTAATCTAACCCATAGAAATGTATAATTTTCTATAAAAACTAAATCATTTTGGTTATGAATGCAGGTACTGATTATCCTCCCTGCCCAATACATAATACTTGGCAAAAGAGAGCTAAAATTCCTCCTAATCAATTTAGGCAACGCCAGATTAATCTGTCTGGAATTAGTATGATATTTTACTCATATAGCCTCCCCCCACTCACAACGCCTTTCTTCCCCCCTCCCTCTCCTTACTCATCCAACTCCCCCCCCCACCTTCCCCAGCACAGCCCTGTCCCTCCTCTTCCAAACCTTTCTACTCCCATGCCACAAGTTTTCTCATATATTGTGTACCAAATATTCTGTTCCTACCTGAAGATGTTGTTCAGCGAGAAAACCTTGGTGGTAATAATCATCTTTGTGGAACTCACAAAGTTTTTCTTTTCAATCATGAAGTTGTTCCATTAAGTTACTCCTGAAACCATTAACTTAATTATTATATTTTTTCTGCTGCCCCTCCCATTTTTATATTCTCTGTTGTCATGATCTTTTCCAATCTATCTGTTGTTGTCATAATTCCTTTTATTGACAACCACAGAGACCCTGCCGCTCCTGCTGCTGGGCACAATCCCCACCCTGGTGGACTGAGTCACTTAGTTGCCACGATTCAGTTCACGTTTATTGCTATCCATCATATTTTCAGAAAGAGTTAGTTGGGCTTCCACTGCATTTCACAAAAGTATTTTTAATATATTTAATATTGAACGCGGAAAATGTGAGTTAAAATCTACAATTCATTCTTGTTATGAATTTATGATGCAACGAAAGCGATCATGAAATATTTAGCATTTATATAAGTGTTTGATGTCAACACTGTTAGCAAATGGCCACCGATATAAAAGTAGTGCAGATATATAATAATTTCCTGCGTTCAATGTTTTGTAGGTAACAGGAGAATGTTAGGTAGGTGCTTAAGGAAATATCTGATTTAACCCTTCAAATATTAAATTAAAATAAATATGATGCTAAAGGAGTTAAGTTCATCCTTCTTCTCTACATTGATAAGTACACACGTCTTCCAGGGAGTAGCGTTCACCCCAATTTAGGGCATAATTTCATTTCATTGAAGTATTCTACCAGCTGATTGGTAGATTCTTGGACAGTCCCCATTCTGCATCCCAACCTCATAGACTTTTTCTCGTTTTCCCTCATAAGGATGGACCGTTATTAGATCCTCTTAATTCTTCATATCATCTTCCTCCTCTTATTTCGTCCAGAATTCCTATCCTCTTCCTTCCTATTACAGGCTTCCCCAGTGTTCTCCCCTCTATCACTCTCTTCAACATGCCCTTTCCTCTCAAAACCTCCTCCATCCATCTCTTCTGCCTTCCCCGAACCTCTGCCACAAGCTTCCTCTCCTCTCCGACCATATCCAATACCTCCTCGTTCGTCTTTCTCGCCATCCAGCTAACCTTCTCCATCCTTCTCCAAACCCACATCTCAAACGCCTCAAGTCTACGCACATCCTCCCTTCGCATTGACCAAGTTTTCGACCCCTATAGCGCCACGCTCCATGTTAAAGTTTTCACCAGCCTCTTCTTTACGTCTCTTCTCAGACCCCCCCCCCCCCCTCATAAATTCCCTTCTCGTCGAAAATGCTTCTTTAGCTTGCGCAATTCTGCATCTGATGTCCTTACCACTAAACCCATTCTCCTCCAAAATACTACCCAGATACGTAAACTGCTCGGCCTGCTCTATCTTCTGCCCTCCCACCCTTATAATCAGCCCCGCCTTCTTACTTCTAGAAAATCTCATTACTTTCGTTTTTTTTGTGATTGATATTCATCCCATACTTTTCGCACTGCACCTCTATTGCATTCACCATTGACTAACCCCTTGGCGGACTGACTAACCAATGCTTGGTCATCTGCAAATCTTACTGATTTTATCAGCTCCCCTCCTACCTTAATTCCTACCTCCTCATCCCCCCATGCCTCCTTTACCATTTCTTCTGAATACACGTTAAAACGCAACGGCGATAGTGGGAACCCCTGCCGCAGTCCCCGTCTTATCGTGGCCCATCCTGATTCTCCATAGGCTACCCTAACCTGCGCCGTCTGGTTTCTTATACAAATTCCGAATCAGACCCTGTCCCTCCAATCGACTCCCTATTTCTTCAATACTCCCCATTAATTTCGTCCATTCCACCCGATCAAACGCCTTCTCGAAATCTGCGAAGCATGCAAAAACATCCTGCCAATACTCTAGGTTTCTTTCTACTAGCGTCCTCATCACCGCTATTGCGTCTCGCGTTCCAGTCCCTCTCCTAAACCCGAACTGGTCGTCACCCAGGTATTCATTTGCCTTCTTCTCTAGCATTCTATTTATAATTCTCAAAATTACTTTGGCCGCGTGGGATATTAAGCTTATTGTCCTATAGTCTTCGCACGTTTTTGCCTAACTCTTCTTTGGTATAGGAATTAGTACAGTATTCGCGAAGTCTTCCGGCCACACTCCATCCTCATAAATCCTACGAATAAGCGCAAAAAGTTTTCCTCTTCCGTTCTTCTCCATGCTTTTTAAAAACTGTGCAGGTATGTCATCTATTCCCACCGCCTTATACCTTTTCATGTCTCGTAACGCTCTTTCGATTTCGCTATCTAGGATACTTGGTCCGATGCCATCTCTGTCGATATCGTCTTCCCTTTCTATATCTAACCTATTGGGCCTTATTTCTTTGCCATAAAGCTCTTCAACATACTCATTTTACCTCTCCTGGATCTCTTTCGAATCTACCATCACCTTTCCCGTCTTGTCTGTTATCGTTTTTAATTCCCCTTCCCTTATTGCCACCCGTCAGTTCCTTTACTTTCCTATGTAATGCATCTGCTCTTCCCTCTTTTTGGTATTTCTCTAACGAGTCGATTTGTTCTCTCCACCACGCCCCTCTTGCTTTCTATGTTTCTCTTCTAAGCCTGTTATTTATTTCTCGGAATTTTCTGTTACCTAGCTCTGAGTTTACTCTCTTCCATTTCCTACTCTCTTCCATCTCCCTTATCATCTCCTTCGTGATCCACAGTTTTCTAATGTTAGTTGCACTCACTACGCCTACCGTTGCTTTTGCCGCTTCTACAATTCCATTTTCAAACTTCCCCATTCATCTTCCACTGATCTAATTCCATGTTCCTCGCCCATTATCTCATCCACCTTCTCTCGATACTTCTTCTTCATTGCCCCAGTTAATGCCTCCGTATTCCACTTTCGTACCCTCCTTCTCATTCTTATCTTTTTCAGTTTACCTGACATTGCATGACTAATAAGTTGTAATCTGCATCAGCTCCTTAATAAGTATGTGAGTTTTTAACACTATTCCTGTATCAGTGCCGAACCATTATATAATATATCTGGAACCTGTGTCTCTCGGTTTCTTTCAAGTGTAACTACGTCGTGGATGATGTCTGAACCATGTATTTGTAATTACTAGGTTATTTCTACGACAAAACTCCACAGCTTTCTCGCCCCGATCGTTTCTTCTTCCTAGCCCGTAATCACCCACCTCCCGCCCATCTCTTCCTTTACTCCACCACCGCGTTCCAATCCCCCATTACTACCAAGTGCTTACTCCCAGGTATCCTGCCAATTATTTTCTCTAGCTGATCGTATACCCCATCTACCTCCTCCTCTTTATGATTAGAGGTAGGCATAAAAACCTGGATTATAACTAAATTCGTTGGATCTGCCTTTACTTCCACGACTATTATCCTATCACTCACCTGTTCTGCATATACTACTTTTCTACTACGTTTCCTGTTCATTACGAATGCAACTCCGCGCTGACTTTCATTCCCTCCGCTAAAAATTACTCTATAGTCGTCGCTCCAGTAGTCCCCGTCATCCTTCCAGCGTACTTCACCCAGACCCATGATGTCTACACCCACCCTCTCCATTTCTTGCTTTATATTCTCTAGCTTACCCGCCCTCAGCATAGTCCTAACATTCCACGTGCCTATTCTGATTGTTTCGTTCCTCTTCTTTATCTTCTTTTCCTCTGCTGCTGTATTTGCCGATAATTAAAGAGGCGGGGTGGCCGCGCGCGCTAGCTGCGAGCTGCTCACTGCGAGCAGGTCCTGAATTGAATAGGGCAAACCCCGCATGCTCGCAGTGCGACAAGCCAGCGGTGGTTAATCCCGCCCGCCTCTCCATTTTCCCATTTATTATGCTTTAAGTTGGTTTGAGCGAGATAGTTCCCTAGTCATAATGCAGACCATACTTTATTTTTTTACAGACAAATTTTATTTTTTTATTTCAACGTCATGAAGAAGTAGAAATAAATATTTTAATGTTAATGGTGCCAAAATATAGTTATATATGACAACAATTCTGAGTAATTAAATAAATATATCTACATAAGTGTCTAACTTGACTCATTTTTTCCCGCCGTACGGCTGAAAACCCTTCAAAAAAGCAGTTTTTTTTGCAATTCTGCAAAAATTACTTCTGAGTAATTGATTACTTTTTTATAAAAAGTGACATAACATACAAACTACACACCGTTAGTTTTTTAACGAAATCTAGGTGTTATACATTGCTATTTCCTTCAATACACTCCTCCTGGAGCGCACAGCCATAATCTAGCTCATGTAAAACTGCTTATATTTGTAGGCAAATAGGTCAAAAAGTAGTTCGGCAAGGGGTTGATATTTTGATATCATTTGAAAGATGTTTTATCTTTAAAATTAGGCCAAATTCTTCAAATTCTAGGTGAAGCGATTTTCGCTCTAACTACCTTAACACTGCATTAACTCAATACATAGTTAAATTGTTATAAAACTTCCACAGATAGAGGGTCACCAGTTCGATCCTAGGTAATATACGGAAAGCTTTTTCTAACATTTTTTTCCTTTTTAAATGTTTTCTGAAAGGTTGTTAGGGCCGGAAAATTAAAAAAAATAGTTTTACTCAAATTCAACAATTTTCATTTAATTTGTTTTTCTGCTCCAGGTGGCAGGTTTTCTAATGGGGTTCTTCCACCACTCCACTATTCTCTCTGCCAGGCGCTTAGAATCCATTTTAATCATGATACATTTAAAAAAATAAATATGTGGTATTCAGGTTTTTAAACGCTTGAAAAATCGATGAAAATTATACGATTTTCAAGTTTTGCGATGTGTGGAAGTGAGAAGCGTTGCTTTCTCGTGTAGCCGTGAAAACCATCAGTGGGTAATGGATTTCACAGATGAGAGTGGGAAATGTTTCAATTTACAGGAAAATCTTGTAAAATTTTAGAAAAAAATATTCTTGTCCTCAGAATATGTAAAAATAAGTGGCGCTGTTTAGATAGAGTATAATTAGCTTTGCGAATTTTGTTTAGTCTATTGCATTTTTTTTAGTTCTACGGTCATAATAACGGATATCCCTTATTTTAGAATGGGTTTTCGTTCGTAGTTTTTTAATAGTTTTCCATGAATAATTTAACGAGGAATGATTTGTCTCGAAGGTATGTGCTATTACATAGCCCACTCTAATACAGGCCGGAACATGCAATTTGTCAACAGCGCTTTGCATGACGTCAGTGGTCCTACTGCATCGCCCGTGGTCCTGTTGTTATTCTGCCAGCTGTCATCGTTGCGAGAAGGGATAGAACGTTGAGAGTAGATAGGGATGTGACTACCACGACGGACATCAGTTATGCTAATGTATAACATAGGGTTGCATCATTTGAGTAATTCTAATACATATTTCGTATTTTTATACCATTTTGTTTTAGGCATATGTGAGAATTGGTAATGGCAAGCGAGACGAGTGATGAACTTGGGCTATTTAATCGCACAGCATTTTCGATTAAAAACACGTTTTGCAGTCCAGGAAGGAATTTTAGGTTAGTTAAGTAACTAAAGTTATGCTATTGAATGGCTGTCCAGAAGTATTAATTTAGAAATATATAGTCGCGACAGCTGACAGGACTTCTCCAAGGTACGTTGTTGTTGAAATATACATTTGGCTTTAACTTCATAGGGGAAGCTTAACTTAAATATTGCAACCATCACAAAGACATCTCATTAAACGGCTGTGAAAAGACAGGACCGTGTTAACACCTCCCTGGATGTACATCCGTCCCGGATAGTGAGAAAGCGAACTAATTATTTTCAAGGTTTTCGGTTATCTTCTTGCAGCTATCACTAGGATTATTTCAGGAATGAAACAATTCAACGTTTCAAAACTTTACAACATTTATTTCAAAATAAAAATGCATAAAATACATTATTTCACGTAATCAATCCATCTTGAGTAAATAAACTTACAAGAAGCAACTTCGTAGATCAAATAAAATCACTCTCAAATTTCACAGTGCAAACGACCATCAAAATCGTAAATTAAACTTCTGAATATGGAATAACTAAAAGCTGCTGTAAGCAATACACTTGAATTCCAATCAGAAACAGTCACAATAAGAACTAAGACGATGCAAATTTCCACAGATATAAATTTTTAATCGACACGGGTTTCGATGCACTGCATCATCAGGCTCGCAAAGAAACAGTCACGACACATTCTTCAGCAATAAAATTCACTGATGAAGGATTTCCAGAAATCGTTTTCAACGAGTTTTACAAGACTACCAAAGGCAAATATATCTGTGGGGTAGCGTTCACCTTTTTGACACAAATCAAGTGTAAAAGGAACATATATTCCAATGTAAGCTTATACAATGAAACTATTTTACCCATTCACTGTCATTCACTATCACAGCCTTAGAAGCTACTCACTACTTACATTGCATGTTGCACTTCAGAAAGCAAAGAACAGCACTTCACTTAATTATATTTCACTTCATTTTCACAAACATGGGAAATGGGGCAATGTACTGAGGGAGGTGAACACGGAGTAGTAACATTGAACAAAGTTAGAGCAGCACAAGGGGACAACTTTGGGCGATCTAACTGGTAACTTTGCACTTCACCGCTGTTATCCGTGAAAGTTGAACAGTGGAGGATATCCCGCTCAGAAAAATGCTTGATGCAAACTACTGCGTTTGAAGAAGGATTCCAGTCCTTCCTAGGATTATTCTTCGGCCACTGCTTTCTACTGCATTCGTCTTTGGGGAATCGGAACACAGTCACATATCCCTCATTCTTGGTGGAGAGGTAGTTGCTTTTGCAACCTGGCACACAACAACGCCGGGGCATCTTGAATTTAAAAAAGAGAAGTTGTTGGAATAAACATCGTTTTACGAATCACAGCAAAGTGTAGTACATCTATGATTGTTGTTAGAAAACCTGAGTAACATAAATTCTTAGACACATCAATAGACTCAAGGAGTAGCCGTTGTTTCGTCAATAATAAACGACATTCATGTAGACACAACTACACCATGATAATTCATAAGACCCACCAAAAATAACAACCACTGTTAACCCAATAATAATAATATTAGCGTAAAAACAAAATAGCTGCTAAATTCCCTACATATAATCAACGTTGCAGTTGTGTACTCTCAATTTCCCTCCGTAATGGCCGGCCGGCAAGTAGACGCAATGCATTAAAAGAAATATTCGTAATTGTCCACCCTTTACTCACAGAGAATATCTTAACACTATTTTACTTACCTTTAGCCAAAACAATATACAAAAAAATAAGCCCTGCTCTGCCTTTTAATCCAGCATTTTTGTACTATCAATATCATTCCAATAATGGCCGGCCGGCAAGTGATCGCAAAATGCTTTTGAAGAAATAATCGTGATTTTCCACCTTAAGCTCACAGAAAATATCTTTAAACGAATTTACGTACCTTTTAGCCACAATATACAAAAAAATAGTCCAGTTCGGTCTTTTTAACTAGTGAATTCATACGTTTTTAATCACACGGACGCACTTCTCCCGTAAGACGCCATGCTTCCAAACAGCAACGATAGGACTATAATAACACACAGCGTTGCCAAAATTCCATGTTCATGCCTGTATTAGAGGGGGCCATTGCTATTAACGTGTGTCTTGCTCGACAACGATGGTTCCCCACTTGAAGACAGACCATCCGCGCAAAAATTATAAATGCATTCCATCTCATTTTCATTTCGGTCGGCTTTCTTGTGTGTACACTGTACAGCCAGTAAGTTAGACCATCAGGACTATTGTATATCCACGGCATCGGATCTTTGTTGTTCGTACGACCATGAAAGGGAGCTTCGCTGTCGAAAAGGCTCCAGTTTGCTTTGTATGTCTGTTGATAAAACTCTTAGCAAATTTATAAAGCAAATTAAAAAGTGATTAGTGGCCGAAAAAATGATGTACATCACATGCATTATCACATTTGGCAAACAAAAACATTTTTAATTTGTGGTTTCTATTTAGGGTTGGATTGCGTCGTGATAAAGCGGTATTATCTAGAATTTTGGTGCATTGTGAGCTGCTGTAGAGGATGGAGGCAAGGTGCGTTCGGACACAAGCTTAGGAAGGGTACGGAGTATGGGAAAGGAGGAGGGAGAGGACATGTGTGAGTTGTATGTTAACAATGTTTCTTATGTTAGTCTCTCGCTTTTTTATTGTAATCATTAAGAGTGCGTGGCAATACGGAATTTTTGTAACTTTCAGTTTGGATGTGTATCTCTTTTATTCTGTCACTCCTATCGTTTTTTAGATATCTATATCGCGAGGTCAAAATAATATCTTCCGTGTCGCACGGCTCTCAAACGGCTCCCTGCCTATTCCTTCCGTCAGTTGTGAACAATTACTGTTCGTTCATAGCAGTTTTTAACGATACGTGCGGCTTTTTTGTATTTCATTTACTTCACGAATTAAATCTTTCTGTGCAGGGTTCCAATTGCTCGCGTCGTATTCGAGACGTGGTCTAACCAGAGTAGAGAAACACCTCTCTCTTTCACTATTTCATTGGAGAACCCACTTCTACTAATCTATCGATAAATTCTATTGCATTGCATGCATCTCCACTAATGTTTCGTATGCGTTTCCCCAAAGTTATATCTGAAGTCAGGGTGGTCCCCACGTAGTATAATTCATCTGACTAATTTGTATTTACTCCTCCCCAGTATATATATCGTTGGTGTGATTCCTTGCGAAAGAAGTGTACTACAGTGAATTTCCTAAGATGAATTTCGAACCCTCACTCAAGACACCAATATTTAACGTTGTTCAGGTCAAATGAGAGGACCTCTAAGTCAGCATACGTGGCACTTGCTCGGTAAATGATGGCATCGTCTGTAAACAATAAAATTTTGCTACTTGCAGAGGAGTTAATGTCGCTTACATAATTGAGAAATAGCTGTACCTATCACGCTTACCTGAAGGAAACCGGGTGTCACTTTTAAACACCTTGGAAATAACGCAGTCGATTCCTACGTTTTTTTTTGTTGTCAAATCACGAATCCAATTTTCTATTTTTTCATAAATTTAATATTAGTTTTTTGGAAAGAACCTTGTCAAATTCTTTCTTGAAATACCGAGAGTCCAATCTGAGTTAAGTAAGATGTACTCCTCCGAGAGCCGTGCTGACTGCTTTGAAATAACTTTTGATTATCCAGGAAGGTCATGATATTAATTACAAAAGTGTGCTGTAGAATCTTATATGAAAGCGACGTTAAAGATATAGGTCGGTAGTTTCTTAGTCCTTGTTTGTATAATTTTTTTATTGGAGTGAAATTGGACATATGTTCCAGTCTTGTTTTGATTAAACTTCGGATAATGACTTGTTAAATATGATTTCTAGAAATAGTGCCATGTGTGCGGCCAACTACTTGAGGATGCGTGAAAGTATCCATTCTGCAACTGGGGACTTGTTACATTTACTCGGGTGTAATTGTTAAATTGTCCCATCGCGCCGTTTTATAAATGTCTCCCATCGGTTCACTAATGACAAGGATGTGTGCATCTTGCATGGCGTCGTCCTTTGTGTAAACACTTTCAAAGATGTAGTTTAAGGTGTATGCTATGCCAATGCTGTTATTATCTACGTTGCCTATTTTGTTCTTCAAAGACTACAAATATTTACCCCGAAGTTTTCTTGGGTAAGACCTGTGTCGTTGCCGTGAAATAAATAACACCAACTAATTTTGGTTTGGCCTTTTTATTAGGGTAGGGACCGAGCGACTACACCGTTAAGTTCACACAGTATGACTTCCCACATTAGTAAATGTCTTCGCCTTTTATAGCCGCTGACTCGGGTCGCTTATCGCCAGCTCCACGTCCTTGGCGCCGCTACCTTTCCGGCGTTCCTGTTAACTGGGCCTCCACGCAAACCCGCCACATCTCTCCTTCTGAAAAATGCCAAACAAAAGCAAGGGAAGGGAAAACATCTAAGGGGCATATCTCTGTGGGGGACGCACAAGTCGTCCGTATCTCGTCCGGACTAATCCCGTCTCCTGTGGGCTATCGCTCTCCGGTGTGGTCTCGAGGTCTGGGAGTACCGGCTCATAATCTTCCGATGTACTCGGCAGCTGTTCTGCTAGGGTCAGCGCCACCCGATTCCTCCTGATGACTCTGGTACGTGTTTTAATCAGATAGGACCGGGGATGGCCCGACTCTCCGACAACCGTTCCATACTCCCGACGATCTCTCACCCAAACCGCGGCTCCTGCAGTCAATAGGGGTAGTTCTTGGTCCGTTGTCGTCGGTCGTAGTTCCCCTTCCGCCTCTCCATGATAACCTTATTCTTATCCCGTACGGCCGTAAGGCTGGGCCATTTGAGATCCAACTTCCTGGGACACAATGGCAAGTTTGTTCTTAGCTTACGTCCCATTAGCAGTTCCGCCGGGGAACACCCAGACTCCAAGGGTGAAGCACGGTATGCAAGGAGTCCCAACCGTTCGTGAGCGTTCTCCTATCCTTAAGAATCATAATTTTTTCTCTTCTTCATAGTGACTTCCACTGCATTCACCCTTGAATTTCTTCGTCTACGACTTAATATCACGCCTTTAACTCCTGTCGTAAATCGGTTTCGTTATTGGACATTTTTCCACTGTCTCAAATTGACGAAATCTACGATGCAGGCTCCTCGCATTTTCGTCCATTGCCGCAGGATTTTTTGCGCATTTTCAGGGTCCATTCATTCTTAGCCCTATTCCTCCAACTTTTACAGTAAACACCTATCAAGTATACCATCCACATTGTACTACACTACCTTGGTGTACCCATGTTTCACGACCATATAATAAATTTTGGAGAAGTATGATTTTATTTACTGCCATTTTAACTCCCTAGGCAATCATTTATTCCTTGTCAATATTCTTATGCTGCCCTTGAATTTTGTTTCAGAGGTCGTGCGCCTCTTTATCTTCTTATCTATTCTTCCATCTTTCGCAAATATTCGGTCAGACTACTCGTTGTCTTTCACTTGTTTCGTTATTTTACCACTCACCCGCCATTCCATTACATTAAGCTCGGATTATATGACGTGTTTGAACTTTCCGTGGCGGCATAATATAACACTTTTACTGCCTCGTCGCGAAATGTTGTATGTTCCATCAGTGGAATGTCGGCGCTCAATCGTTTTAGTCACGAAAGCAATTGAGCGCCATACGTTTGACGTAGCATAAGGGGTGGAAAGCCCGGTGCGAATTATGGTTATATGAGCGTACACTAATTCGCATAAAATTCGATTAATTTGTCCTCGTTTTAAATAAAAATATCTCGTCTTTCTAATGGTAACAAAATATTAGCCAATTAAAACTATACTTTTAAAAAATACCAGCCCTTTTCCATGGAAAACAGGAGGCGTATACACTCCAGAGAGACTTGATTAAAAAAAAAGGAATATCTAACGAATAAACCCCTAAGAAATTAAAAAGTGCGTAAAGTAGACATATTTTTATTAACTGTTTTATATATAAATCTTACTGTATTATTTTTTTCTTGGAATCACAAAAAAATCTTCGGTTGGGAAGGAGTTAACGCAGAGATGCCAAAACATGAGTCAAGTTAAACTCGTATAAAAATATTAAGTTGAAAACTCGTAATTTCAGAAAAATAACTATTCTCATTAATGTTTTAATATTTACTTAAACTGTTAAAAGTTAAAAATAATTTTTTTATGTATTATGACTAGTTGAACATCTTGATTTACTTCATTAAAGGAAGCCGGTTTCTAATCCTAATGAATGCTTTAATGTACTACTTTAGGTATATATCGCCAATTTGATTACGAAAGTCAATTAAATTTTACTTTATGAAAAGGTAAAAGAACCAAAGACACGTAGCTCTTATTAAGGTTTCGTTGAAATTTATAGGTTTTCATTGCTATTATCACATTCTAAGTGATTCCAGAATTTTAAACGCCAATGTCATTAGTACATTGAGATTATACTCCTTTGTTTTCGTTGAATGTAATTGTATATCTATATACCTTAGGATTATCACTAATCCAACAAACTACTTGTGCTTAATTTTATTTGCAATAATTTTAAATGTTTGTCAGCTGATGAATGCACAACTTCCGTTGTTTTGCTTTAATAAAGCACTCCAGTCAAAAACAGACATAAAAAGAGATATACACAGGAACACAGCAAAACAAAACAGACACTAAATCAGCACACACAATACTATGTCTCATTGAAAAGTTTAACTGGTTAAGAATGATTTTGTTGAATGCAATTCTGTGAAATTGTCTTTTCGAAGGAAAGATGAGAAGGTATTACATTAATAATCTCGCTTGCAATGATTTCTGAAGCCAACCCGTTAGTGGTAGTAAAGTTAACCCGTTAGTGGTACGATACTCACTTATTCAGCACCTAATGTACTATTACTTTCAAAAGTCGGTCCACACGGTGAGCGCGACCATCTCCGAGTTCTGCTGAAATCGAGCTTCACGTATTGCATACGCGTTCCATGACTTCTGGGGGCCAATTTTACTGCTACGACTAGCACAACTTGGGTTTACTTTGTACTCGCTAAGAGACCTCGCGTGACCTTCTCCCTCCGACAACGAATATCCAAAACAATCCCAACCCCCACTCCCATAAGAATTCGCCAGCCGAAGAACCCATGAAGTGTTTCCGGCTGGGACTTATCGGTATTTCTTGTGCGAGGAAGAAGGCGATAATTTCCCGTACTCTCCTCATAAGGTCGTCGTGGCAAATATCATTAGTCCTGCGCTAAGGGGACAAATAGTAGCCTCGTTTACATGCGGGAAAACTAGTAATTTATAAAGTATTAGTAAATACGTTTCCGAAATCCACTATTGCAAAATCAGCTCGGAAACCTTTCCCGACAATGAGAAAAGAAAGATAATGTTAAGAGAACAGAATTTTTATTTCGCACGTAATAAAAATAGCTGAGATAGCTGTTAAAATGAAATCGGGGAAAGGGAAGGGAAGACTTCCTCGGTGAAGACCAGTATGGGTTAAGGAAAGAGAGCGGTACGCGAAACGCATTTCTGGTGATGATTATTCTAACATTTATTTATAGATAATAGCCGCTATGTCTCTATTTGCTTCTTAGACTGCTGAATGACGAATCGGAATGGGTATATGTTGGAAGAGGATTCAGGCCGGGCCATTTCTTATTACCATTGATTTTCGATTGTTCGCTGACAATTTGGTAATAAATGTATGGAAAGGGATAAAATTTCGAAGGAAAGTAGCAAGTAACTGTTAATTTTGGTAGACTTGCAGATGGCCAAGATTTAGTTAGCCATTCAGCCACGGGACTAATGTCTATTTCGCAGGTGAAAAGGTGCGTGATATTTGGAATGTGAATTAGTCATATAAAGCGCAGGTAATGAAGTTTATAAAGTAGGTAGTAATAGTCCAAAATGAAGGAAAATGAGGAAAATTCTGAGCTTGGGAAACGGGTAACCTTTCTGGGAAGTATAACTACGTCATTCAGTAAAGGATAAACTAATGTATGGAGATTTGTGTTACAGAGGATTAAAAGAATTGTGTTTGAATAGGAATTTCGCTGTTTTAAAGTAGGATGGAGAGAAAAATAAACGAAAATTCGATAGGAGATATACGAGAGACAGCACAAATAAAACGTGGTGTTGCCTAAGGTGCTATAGATTGGATATGACTCAACGACGGGAAAGGGGATAATACGGCAAATATCTATGTTAGTGAAACACTCGTGATGATGATAAATGTGCAACTCCATCTCCATAATTGCAAAGTAAAATTAAAACGATATTGCACAGTAAATTAAAACGACACCTTTGAGTAAAGTTTAAGAACAAAAAAACTGATATAGCCTTCAAACTTTTATCATTAATCGGAACGGAACGAAAATTTGGAGGTTTTAGAAAGCCTCCAGCACACACATTAATTACTGATGCAACGATTTTCCATTTTTAAACTGTAGCAAAATATATTGCTTGGATACACAGACCGTTGAGAATTTCATAAACACCAATACGGGAAAAATTAACGCCGAGTATTCACCTGGGATGAGTAACTGATGGTAGTCCGATCATTCTCTTGCAATCGGGAGTTGAGATTTATTCAATATTCACTCCGAATTTCCCTCAAGGTAATGGCTAGTGACTGGTCACTACTTAATTAATTTTTGAAAATAATCTGGGGATAATGAAAGGAAACAATTCAAGCCTGGAAACGCTAACTCTTAGCCTATTATTTGTGCCACGAAAATATCACAACTTTTTTGTGACCGAAGTCAAGTGCACTGAATTTGGCATAGAGCTTTTTTTGAAGATTTTCGCAGCTCATGTTTATATTATTCAGGTTTCTGGTTCTGCGATTAAATTATTTTATATTATGCGACAGTTTCGCCGTACTATGCTGCAGGCTTCGTCGGGCTTTTAAGAACAACAATGGTCTTTTTTCAAAAAGTAAATAAACAATTCCAGCAGTTGATGATTTTGAGATGTTAAAAAAAACTTAATTTCGAATAAGTCTCTTCCAGGTATAAAGGAGTTAATAACTATCCTCTCTATTGATGTTATTTGGTCTTTTTTCTATTTCAATCGCCTCCCTTATGAGCCGTGGAAAGTAACTGCTTTCTTTGTGTAGTACTCGTGCCGTCTCGATGTCAATGGCGTGACCTTCCTCTAACGTAGTGTGCTCAGCCACGGCAGAGTGATACCAGTCTTTCTTCCCGATTGAACGTTCATGTTCCTTTAATCGGCATCCAATTGCTCTCTTGGTTTTCCCCACATATGATCTACCACAACTGCAGAGAAGTTCGTACACACCCTCATACATTGTGGGTGGTAAAGGATCTTTAGTCCCTCGTAGATGATCTCGTACTCTGGAGGTAGTGTTGTATCTTGTGATAATGTTATACTTTTTCATTATTCTACCTATGCGATCGGTCGTACCCGCAATTTAAGGCAGCATAACATACCCCAGAGGTTTAGGAGTCTCCTTCTCTGTAGGTTTTTTTGATGTCACTCTTTCAATTAATTGGTTACTAAACCCATTATTGTTTAATGCCTTCTTCAAATGGTGTATTTCTTGTGTGATGGAATCAAGATCGGAAACTTTTCTGGCGCGATAGTACGGCGAAACTGTCGCATAATATAAAATAATTTAATCGCAGAACCAGAAACCTGAATAATATTGGCATAGAGCTTTTAAGTACTCTCAGAATGAGGCACACAATGTTTTTCTCAGTAAGGCATTGCTTTTACGAGAATGTATTCAAACTGAATTTATTAATTAATTGCCTTGCGATTGGATATATTGATTTATCAAGCCAATCTATTTATGCTAAAGTATTGACAGATTTAAACAGTTTAAACTCCCTTATATCTCCTCAGCAGTACATTTTTCGTCAGTGCGCGTGAAAGTGTAGGAGCAAAAAGTCCAAAGGAGCAAAAAAATAGCTACCTAATTAAAATTACGTCGTGCGTTTGATACCTTGGATTTCACAAAAAATGTCTTTAGCTAGCATCCCCCATTGCGTGACTGATAGATTCCTTAGTCAAAAAGGTCAGTGGAGTTTTACGACATCTCCAGAATATGTTGCCACCATAGTAAACATAGCTTCTAGAAATTAGAGGTTCGTTCAGGAACGGAGAGCTGAGTGATGGATATACTTGCAGTGAATGAATCTTTGTTTTGTATTAACTTCCTAAACACAGTCGCAATGCATTTAACAGACCAATAAAAACAATGTAAGACGAATTACAGACTATAAAGCAAAATTAACATTGAAACATGCCTTCGGTGTAACGCCGCTCGAAGCTGATTTCTAAATACGCAAAGCGAAGTCATACCTATTTCAACCAACACATATCATTACTGAAAATTATACTTTACGATATTACTTAAAAAAGGATAAAACCCTAATTAGGATTAAATAAATTCAAAACTGTAGCGAATTAAGCTACAAAAAGTGGATTGTAATTTATCAGAAATGAATGCGGTCATTTTTGAATGAGTTTTGTTCTTCTGGGATATTTTGTTTAGCAAATATTTCTTATGAGCGTGTTGGTAGTCGTAGTCTATTATTGAATAGGGGATTAATTAATCTAATACCTAGAATAACTCTATGATGATTTCTTCTTTGTTCAGCTAATATAGCTGCTCCTCCTACTTTGAATTTATTGGGTGAAATTAGTCTTTTTAATGGACTGGTTTCTTGAAGTTGACTTTCTATATTTGGTCTAATATTTCTTTCTTTTTTTAGAGCTGGTTATACTCTTTATTTATATTCTTATTCTCAACATGGTAAAATTTTTTCCTGTTTATATGCGTTAAGATCTGGTTACTATCGTGAATATCTATTGTTATTTTTACATTGGTTTCCTCTTAACTTATATATTTTGAATGTTAATTTATTATTTAATTTGTTTTATCTTAAGTAGTTTATTTAAAATGACGATTTGTGGTGTCGTGGATGTAGATTTTATTACCTTAGGTAATTAATTGACGTTTAAATATTTGTAATATTAGCTTTTTGGTTTTATTTCTTACTAGTTTAATTAGCTTTTTAGATGGTATTTATTTTTGTCTTTTTAGATTATGTTATTTTATTGAGTGGGAGGTTTTAACTTTAAATTCTTCTTCTATTGTAATGACCTTATTATTTGATTGAATATCTTTAATTTTCATAGGATTTGTATTATTTATTTCTTCTATAGTAATTTTTTATAGAAAAGATTATATAGATGGGGATCCTTATTTGGTTCGTTTTATTATTTTAGTAATTTTGTTTGTTCTGTCAATGATATTATTAATTATTAGTCCTAATATAATTTCTATTTTATTAGGATGAGATGGATTGGGCTTAATTTCTTATTTGTTAGTAATTTATTACCAAAATTTCAAATCTTATAGTGCTGGTATATTGACTGTGTTATCTAACCGTTTAGGTGATGTTGCTTTTTTAATTTCTATTTCTTGAATATTAAATTTTAAGTAAATTTAATATTCAAGAAATATTAAAGAAAAATATCCCCCGAGAGGGTGGATGATTGGAGGGGGGAGTATTTGTAGTCTCTTCAAAGTTGTAGCGAATTTTTCTAAAGAAAAATATCCCCCGAGAGGGTAGACGATTGGCGGGGGTTGTAGTTCTAGTGTCTTCAAAGTTGTAACGCGTCGTAAAGCGTGGCTAGTTTAAGTTCAAGGGGGGAATACTCATGGGTGGTGGGTATAGAAAATGAAGAAACTGCTCGACCGCTGCGCCGTCTGAAGGAAGTAGGATGAAAGGGCAGTTTTTTCAATATGGCGTCGATGAATTTTAGTACCAATGCGCAGATGTAGCGTAGCAATATAAATGATTATAAATAATATAGGTGGTATAAAATGACCGGGAAGCAAGTGAAATTAATTTTCTCCCAGACTGGACGCTATGATACAAAAACCCTTTCCTGAATCACTGATGTATCTTTTACCTGAGGTGATAGAATTTGCTCCTGTTGTCATCAAATACAACATCACAAACAATATTTTACTTTCTTGTCTGATAGGATCCACAATTTGTAGCCATTAGGAAAAAAACGAGCAAAATATTTTTCTTTCCTCTTGCATGAAATTATTTGCAATCTACTTCAGATTTTTTTTGCATGCAAATAATCCACATCCAAATATAAGCTAATAATTATTACTTATGGGCAGAAATCATACCACAATTCTGCTAGCACCTTGAGAATATTCAATGCTCAATTTGGGTTCCTGTTAATTAAAAAACAGCATTCATTGTAGCCTCCGTCCAAAAGGTTCCCCTTAAACTGGATTGCACAGCATAGAACTGGCTTTGTCTACGATGGTTTTATTCATCTAGTTTGTGACTTCATTCACTTGAGATGTGTGAGGGATGCTAAACCCATACTGAATCCCTTTATCCTGGAAGAAAATCTGAATATTCTCATTAAACTACTTGGTCCCATCATCACATCTAAACTGACATATCTTAGTAGAGACTACTATTTGTCATAGCCTCATAAATTCTCAAGTAATCTATCACTCACTTCATTTCTTCCGTATTAAACCTAACACAACAGTAAAATGAGAGAAGTCATCAACCAAAGTCGGCACCATTGTGAGCAGTAGGTGATTGATATAGGTCCACATAACTGTGACCTCTCTCAAGGGATCTCCGAGCCCTTTCTCTACTCTGATTGCTAGAAAGACGTCTGTTTCTCTTGCATAAAAACATCACTCAATTCATATTTAACATTATTTAACTCACACTGTCCATCTATTACTTTGCCTTATCCCATCAAATCCTATGTGACCTATCCTCCAGTGCCACAATTGGCCATAACTTAGTCCAATATATGCTTCTACGTCATTGAAGTCTTTTAACTGTAACTTGTTTATGTTTCTATCCATCCACTCTATAGCTACCACAATTTGATTTTGGCTATGATAGATGCACGTTTTTCAATTAAAATGTATTAAAATAGATATCAGGTTACACTTCAAATTTTCATTGAACAATAAATTTTTAAAAGTTCTATTTTCCTTAATTTCCCATGTACACTGTGTGAACATAACCCATTTATTTTGGAACTAAATAAGCACTTGCTTTAGCTGCACCAATCTTAATGCATTATTTTAATTTTCTCCTATTTACGATCGGAGTTTATGGCATATCCAGATTAGCCTGAAGCCTAGAAGTGTCTAGAATCCATACATTATTTACTGTTACTGTTACATATTCTGTTACAACAGTAAAAGAATTTGGTGGTAGTACATTTTTTATTCATTCTCCTCAGAGGACTTCCGCGATTTTACAATGAGCATTACCTGACCTGCTGCTTTCTCCAACAAGTCCACCTTTTACATCCTCCCACCTCAGGTCTCCAACACTGTCATCTAACGGGTGAAGCTTGCAATTTTGGAAAAAAATGTAGGACATGCCGAATCTCTTTTGGTTTCTTTCTTGGTGCTCAGGAACGTTTGAAAACTCTGCCTCTTGACACCTAGATCCTGCAAACGCTGTGGGAGCTGCCATCTGTGGTCGAATTCTCCCTGCTTTCCTCTTCATCAACTCCTCTCCAACATGCATACAACTGAACTCCATGGTAAATCTCTCCGATGCCAATGTTTCAAGCTTTGATACTGCAATATAAAACCCATCTGCCATGGTCATTAGGGATTGTAAGACCTTCCCCGCATCGTCTACCATTTCTCCTACTATATTCAAATTCACAATTTAGGCATACTGCACACAATAATCATCGAATGTTTCTGATGATAGCCGAAAGTTAAGGTTGCTTAAATTCTTTTTCAACATTATTATAGTCGCGGGATTTAGAAAGAAAAAACTTGGGTTCTTAACAAGTCCAAATTTCATTTGCAGTTTCTTTACTTAGCACCGGTGATAACTGAGAATTTCTCAAGCACTGAACAATATGCCCTCTTTAAACCTTTAGTCTAGTTACTTTATGCTGCAGCGGTTTCCTTTCTTTCCCGAGGCTCGGCGCTATCTCTCACCTGGATTTTGATGTTCCATCTGATATTCAAATGGCACTTTAACATATTCAAACACCTCCTTCTCGTTCAAAAAAGGCATCAAACCTAAAATTCCACTCTTTATATTCTGTTCCGCCAGAAAGTGGAATTGTGCCCCCCTTTCGTCTTTCTTGCTGCCGGACTGGTACATTAACACTATATCGCACTACATAAACATGCATAAATTAGAGGTAAAAGTCAGTCCTATTAGGAAAATAAATTTGTGTATATAATTAGCAGTCTGTAAAATTGGTCACGGAAAAATTGAAAAATTTTATATGAAATGGCACCCTTGGCCCTTACTCGGGACGGCGCAGGAAACAAAGGGCACAGGACGACGTATCATCTGACTGCGGCCAGCACGCACCCGGCGCTATGCGTGGGGAATGCGTCAGTGCATTTATGCCTCTTGAGCTACCTTTAAATGTCAACTTACCAGGCCGAAATTATTTGGATATCATTGCTTTACCCAATAGTTTAGTTTGAGAGGTGTAATTCCGTGAAAAAAAAATATTTTAAGGTACATTTGAAACGTGCGAATTAATGCTCGACTTTCGCTAGTAGAGAGAAAATTATTTTCCTAAAAACAGATTTTAAATCTTTCTCAATTATCACGCTGTCTATTTAGTTGTAAGTAGTAATTGCTCTGTAAAAGAAATGGAGAGTTACCAAATATAAAAATCACAAACAACGATGATATTTTATAACTGTAAATAAGAAATTGCTCGTTCGCATCACGGAAAATCGAAAAACAAGATAGTGAAACGAGGCAGAGAAAATGGTGAGGATCGAACCTCCGACCTAAGGTTAGCAGCGGGGAAATAAATTCGGGCTCTTGCCGTATCACAAGATACTAGTGAGTCATTCCATGTGGGGGTGATACAAAGTGGGCTTCCACATACATGTTTTCAACGTAATTCCACATGTTTTTGGGTAATATGACAGCCGTAAGGTAAATATTCAACAGGTTAAACGTTGGGTTTATGGTTGAAACTTACGGTGTAATTGAATTCGAAAGTAAAGACTGATGGTCCCAACGAAGTGTCCTCATTAGTATGTCCCATCTATCTCCCAGATTTTTAATCGAAGTTCTGTTCTCCCCTCCATTTTTGGACATACTCAACGGTGAATTACACCCAACTGATCATTTCCGTTCTTACAGAAAACCATATTTTGATTGCTACCAATAACATCTGATCTGGAACCACCCAAGCTTAATGGCTCCCCATATGAAAATGACTTTACTTTTGAATGAATGGTTTATTAGAAACTATTTCGGAGACGAAGAGGAATACATTTATATAGGGATACAGTTATTTCGAATGTAGCCCGTTTCCTATTTTTTATAAAGTGTTATTAATGAATCAACATTAAATCATCAACTTTTTAGAAATGGCTCTTAGCTTTAACAACTTTAAGGCCTGATTAATAAGTAACCCGATGAAATCAATTCAATGTAGTCTTCTATTGAAAAAATTGGGTGTGCTTATCACCACACGGGAGAAGTGTAAACTTCTATGGAAATATTCTGATATATATACTGTATAAAAAATATTTCATAGATTGTAATACTGTGCATTTTATACAAAGGTGTTTGTATTAAATAATCCAGCTACGCTTTAATCACGCTTTTGTTTACTACGCCGTGAAGAAATGTAGACTTATGTCTTCTTTCTCTCTTTATGTGAACGTATATACAGTGATCATCATCGACATTTTGCGGTAATTTAATCACCATTGTATTAACGTAAACTGGAACATACTTGACCATAAATCCTAAACTGACCGTGGATATGCAGCAGTCGCCTTATTTGCATGAAAGGAATTCGGGGTGTAATATGTAAACCATTATATACTGATAGTTGTGGGGTATTATTTTTGTGAATTCTTATGATACAGGTTGCACATATCTGAAATTCCGATTTCTGAACCGGAACAATTTTCCTGATTAGCATTATACTTTTCCTAATTTGTTGAATATAATACTTCCTAAGCTGGCAAATAATTTTTCGTAGTGCGATTTACTGCATTTTTGTCCAGGATGCCTTCAATTGAGATTTAAATTCTGTGCTTTAAACTTTAAAGTCGTTTAAATATCCGCACTGGAATTTAGTTTAGACAATGGTGTCAGCAACTCATAGTTATTTTCAAGGTAGGAAATCACTGATTCCCTGGTCAGGAAATAATTAGTAGCGTGGATAATGAATATCTATGCTATTGGTTATATCGTCATTGCTCGGTTCCACTATTGAGGTCGGACTAATTTTCATCTCCTTTACCGCGCTTGAATTTCCATTTTCCGAGAAATATTGAAACTCCAGTTGCATGTGGCCGGTGAATGTTTGCTATACAAATAACACAATTGTATTCCATTCTCGCCGTCTTATATGCCCCACGTGTATTCCCGCGTTTATCAAACAGGGTTTCGAAGTTATAAACCTTTGCTTTTAATCTAATTGTCCAGATGGGCCTCTCCGAAGAGGTTGCGTCGAATTCCAGCACATATAGATGCAGCTTGTAAACATTCCTAGTCTCAAAATCCGGTGTTGACAATTTCGCGCTCTCTCTCTAATAATTATTAATAAAAAGTTGAAGGTGGTTGGGTTGATTATTTTACTTAAAGATTTTACGTGGAGCTTTTCATACGTGCTTATTAGGACAGAGACCTACGTATAGATAAAAGTAATAAAAACGCGTTTTACTGTATAAGTTTTTCTTGCAATTATCTACTATCAAACTTTTGCCACAGCATTTTATTTACTCTTATCTCTGAAATTGCTATAAACCGTACGTGAAAATCCCTTCAGTCTTTCTGAATCACGGATATTTATTTCATTACATTTAACCGAAAGTCAGTGGCACTTCAAAAAGAGGGTAGAGCGCCACATGCTGGAAATAAGAGGTCTTACGTCACAACTTCTCTTCTTCGTCACAGCCGCCCATGATTCACTAGCTCACAATAGTCTCTCTTGGCGTTAGTTGCAATTCCGGACCTGCGGTTTACTTGACAATGTTCAGGAGCTTATAACATTCAATTTTCAAACGATACTCACTTATTCAGCACCTAATGTACTATCACTTTCAAAAGTCGGTCCACACGGTGAGCGCGACCATCTCCGAGTTCTGCTGAAATCGAGCTTCACGTATTGCATACGCGTTCCATGACTTCTGGGGGCCAATTTTACTGCTGCGACAGGCACAACTTGAGTTTGTTTTTTACTCACTAAGAGACCTCGCGTGCCCTTCTCCCTCCGACAACGAATAGCCAAAACAAATCCAACCCCCACTCCCGTAAGAATTCGCCAGCCGAAGAACCCGTGAAGTGTTTTCGGCTGGGACTTTCTTGTGGGAGGACTTCGACCGGTATTTCTTGTAGGAGAAAGAAGGCGATAATTTCCCGTACTCTCCTTATGACATGGGTCGTCATGGCAAGAATCATTAGTCCTGCGCAAAGGGGACAGATAGTAGCCTCGTTTGCATGCAGGGAAAGTAGTAATTTATTAAGTTATAGTACTTTAGTATAGTATAAGTAAGTAAGATAAACCTTCCACTCAAACCACTGGGAAAGACGGAATTCATTCTTTGTTAGCATGTCTCGCTCTCAATTTATCTGGCCGATGGTCTAATGCCGCCTACGACCGCTCACCAACCTCTCGCTCCCAATATGTCGTGTCTCACTCACCCACACCACCACCAAGGTCTTCCATCGCCAAATAGTGCTAGCGGTACACGGAAAAACGTTGCATTTGATGAGGTTAGATGTTTGTATTGTACATTTGTTCCTTTGGCCAATCTAAGCGATTTTGCCGAAATACCGTCCACCACACCCCATTGGGGTCGATTTGGGGAGGGAGAGGGGGGAATTATCAACAATTATTAATTTGACATCAGATTAATGGCCTGGGCTTGTCCAAGATGTCGTTTCCGGACAACTCAAGCCCCGCGGCAACTGTGGAGAAGCTCAAATTTCACTCCGACGACTGGAAGTAAGGAAAATGGCGCCATATTTAAAGATTTCAGCCATTTTGGCGAATGGACAATTTAACGCTTATCTTCAGGTGTTGGGTGTCATTTCTGTTGTTCTAGGGGTCGCTGAACACATTTATAATGTCAAAAAAACGATATTTGCATTTTCTTTGGCCGTTGTGTCTCATTTTACAGGGATCATTTGCTCTCCAAAACGGAGGAATAGTGAAATATTTAAAGAAATAGTATGACGAAAGATATCTTTGTCCAAAACAGCACTGTAGGGTTTACAATATATTACGGATTTAGAAAGTTAGCCATTTACGCAATAATATAACGAGCCATCATCGGGGGCGGATTAAGGGGGGGCGGGAGGGGGGGGGGCGGCCGCGGGTGGCTGTAATTCCCGGGAAAATAGAAAATTTGGTAATCATTAAGGTGATTCTCCAATGCAAGTTTTTATTTCACCAGCTCAATGCACAATGGGTAAAGACTATTGGAAAATATCTAAAAGCCACTTGTCTAAACAGACACAGTATCCTCAATGTTCGCAATTGTACTTTAGTAGGCCTTTTGATGAACAGTGTTGTGAAAGCTTTGGTGCCGTAACGGAATAGTTAGTATAATATCTTATATGTATGCAGACCTATATACACCTATTTACTATGCATGCAGAGAATCGTGCCGCGAGTTTGGGCAGTTGAGCCGTAGTGCGTCTGCGAGAGGGGAATACAGTCTCCACGCCCTCCTTCAGCATTGCCTACTATGCGACACCCTCCGATCTCGTGCTCGTCGCGACATGTCAGGTACCCTACACTACACTATCACTCACTACAACTGAAACAATACACTCTAGCGAGTGTATTGTTTCAGTTGTAGTGAGTGACAAGTTCAAGAGTTCTTCACATGTTTAGGACACTGCATCGTTTTTCCTTTAATCTGTGATATACCTGACGTGCAGATCAACCTTGCAGCCAGAGATGGTAAGTTCAGTCGGTTAATTACAACGACATAACTTATCTGCGCTTTCTCGCGCTCGCCATTAGGGTCGGACGGCCGGCTTCAAGCTCGGGCCCACATTAGCCTCCATTGCTATTTATCTGCTTTTTGATCAAGGAATTGAACACCCACCTATTAACTGGACTTTCATTTTCATTGTGTTATCATAGAAATACTGTAAGATGTCCACCCACCGTAGTTTTGTCCCCTCTCCTTTTGATAGCAGTAAAATTGAGGACTCTCTAAGTGAAGCAAAATAATTTTCAAGTTTTTCCGATAGGATGAGAAAGAGATATGCTTATAATGTTTTTTGCAACTCGTCGCAGAATTAATAGCTAAGGATTACTTTTGTTTACAGGCGTCTTATTCTAGTAGGCCTGGTACAAAGCGGAAAAACTATTAAGTGCCTCTGCGAACCTTCGAAGCTTTTCTCTCGCGTCCAAAAACAAAAGACGCCAGAAACAGCAGGAGGAAATAAACAATTTTGTCCATGGTCCTTTTACAATCCCCTCCACGTAGTCTCGAAACATCGACTGAAGCTTCAATTTCTTCATTTCCTTTGGCTGAAAATATCAACTGTGACGTAGGTCTCTTCATTGTACCAGGAAAGGAAAGACCTGATGATAGGAAAATAGCAGAACTCTTGAATAGCCCTTGGACATCCTCAAGCGACTGCAAGTATCCCTTTTCAACTCATTGGAAGGGAACCGCGGAAGAGCGTCGTTACGTGAGGATAGAACATCTTGAAAAGTACCCGTGGCTTGTGGTTTCTCCCTCAATGAATAGACGTTTTCGTAGGTATTGACCTTTTTTTCCCAATCAACGGCAGCTTGCGGTACAAATTTTCAGTTAAAATCCCTCGTTACAGAGCCGTTAAAGTTTTCAAAACTGCTAGGGAAACTAGATGATCTGGAAAAGCACCAACACACAGTCTATCACTAATGTGCAGTGCCCAGTTGGCCCTGAATTTTCTGGAAAAATACAAAAAAACCTTAAAATCAAAACACAAGCCAACTGGACGGCTACAGAAGGGAGAAAATCAAGGAAAATGGAGAAAATCTGAAGAGCTCTTGACGAATGACGTTAACTTCCGAGCATTACTGCGTTTTCGTTGCTAGGTATTATAAAAATATTAAAGGAAATTAGTATTTTCTGAATATGTAGTTATCTTTTTATTTCATTGCAGCCAATTTTCATTTTGTACGGCATTAAAGAAGATTTCTTTCAAGGAGTTCGAAATCCTTGTGTTGGCTGCCGCGGGTTGATGGATGGGAAGATGCAGGTTTTCCGGTTTCGTCCCGCGTTGGTCTATGTTTCCTTGGACGATAGTTTCGTAGGCGTTGTAGTCGGCTTCTTCTGGCCGGTGAAGTGAAGGTGCAGCCATTCGTCGTCATATCTCAAGCGTTAGACCTGACTCCAACGGGTGAGATATATAAGACGACAAAAGGCTGCACCTTCACTTTTCCGACCTGAAGAAGCTGACTGAAACACCGCCGAAACTGTCGTCCAAGGAAACACCCGGAAGACACTTCACTTCTTCACAAGAATGGCATTCTTGACATCGTTTTTTTATGTTTTTCAAATGTGATTAAATAGATTTACTCAATAATTTATTACATCTCTTATATGTAATATAGCCACACCAAAACTACGTTCCAAGCGCATCATTTCTTTTAATTTTTCGAGGGAAGTCCACCGGGACCTCAATTTAGTTGAGATGTGTTGCATACCCCCCAGGCGCCGCGGGAAGTAGTGAACCGCCCCCCCCCCCCCCCCCCCCCCCAAAACAACGACCTTAATCCGCCCCTGGCCATCATTGAAACATTAAGTTACAGCTTCCAGATCTCGAACTGTATCTTGATTTTCTTCTTCTGGCTCGTAGCGTATCCTGGAATGTATAGTAGCACAAATAGGTGTGATTGGTTTTAGTCTCATTTTTATTTTGAAGTGTAATCGTACCTCTTGCTGGAAAATTTTCCTTTGCACTTGGAACAAGCTAAAATGCATTAAAACATATGCCTGCGACAACTGGATCTCTGTGTCTCACACCCAGTTTCACAGCCACACTTAAGTGCCCTACAGGCGGACCACACACCTTCTAATCTCACAGTCTAACAATAAGTAGGAATCCACTTGTCTCCAACCCTCTTCCAGCTGTGGTGGTGCTAATTACTGGTCTAAATCTGTAGGCTTTCCCCAGACTTGCCCTGCTTGATAGGTCACTCTTTTCACGTGTTGGAATAAAGCAACCCTCGTCGATGGGATTGCACCGATGTGTTTGCCTTCGGTTGCAAACAAATGTTTTCAGGCACTATTGTCTCCTGTGGGTTCTTTCAAGGAAACTCCGTACCAATCAACGATTAGCTCCTCAAGAGTTCTAAGAATTTCATCACTTCTAAGATATATCAGTAAGAGCCACAGACTGACCAGAAATTTGAAAGCTAAAATATATGCGTCAATCCTGAAAGCGGCAAAGAAACAACTTACACCCAGGGTCAGGAATTAAAATAAATGTTTGATTGATTCGAGTACCTCCGTTCTTCATAAGCGTGGCCAAGGCTGACTTTTTTCCCCTTGATCCAAATAATGATACCGTGTTGCAACCCGTGAAGGCATGAAACCATCCTAAGACAGACAGACCTGTCTTCACTCAGGGACTCTGTGATTTCATGTACATTTATGTTTTGACGTTTTTCCTCTGCGCTTAGGAGCATCCAAATTTCTTTTAAACCTTTCCTCTTGATGGCGTGGAAAAATCAAACTGCAAGATCCATCACATCAGTGTCAAAACTGCGGATCCCCCTTGCTCAAAAATGTCTTGCACATGCAGCATGATTCTTTCGTCAGCCTCCTCCGCTCCAGCACACGAGATCGATTTTAGTTTTTTCTCTCCATGCCCATGGGGCTGAATCTATGAAGCAAAAATGGGTCACTACATGGACATCATTCAAGCCGAGAAGAACAGTATGTGCAAGATAACCTGTTTGTTCAAGTCAATGTGTAGGTAGTCATCCCAGTGAGACGGACTTTCACAAAAAATAGTGAATTTAGAAATATTTAGGAAATTTATCTTAGAATTTACGCCTCGGGAAAAATTCGTTATTTGGAGTTCGACAACTTACTCTGTGAAATGAGTAGACTTCTAGTGTCTGCACTGCAGCACGGAGCATGGGGGTCTTTGTTTGGCAAGACGCAATCAGGAGCAGCGGCGTAAAAGTGCAGCAGATGGGGAACACTACGGTTTCCTTGCGATGAAACACTGCTGAAAGTTCATAAGGATCAAATAGGACATCATTTTTCTCATTCTACCGACCCTACCTCTTATTTTATGAGAGTCAGCAAAAATTCGCATTGATGAAAATCAACTGGCCCTTTTCCTGCCATCACACTTATAATTTACTGTTTTATTAGTGATGGCATCCTGAAGTTCTAATTACAATTTATTTTCATGCAGCTCAATGAATTTTTCATCTCTAAGCTACGATAAAGGTATCTATTTAAAATGTACTTCATTTACCCATTATCCGTGCTTCTGTCGGTACAGTTTCATGACAGTCTGTATTTGAAATATTAGTGATTGAATCCATGTAAATTTAATGTCTCCAATAGATTAGACCCTTAAAATTAATCGTTGCTAGTGCGTGATCCTACATAAAAAAAGCCAGACATAAATTACATTTTGTACAAAAAGATTTCTAACAGGAGTGATAGTTAGGATATGAGATACTGCATCATGTATTGCGTTTGATGTTACTCCGAAAAAAGCTGAGAGTCGAAATTTTTGACGACGTTAAATGCGTTTATCGCGACGAATAATTACCGTAATCCAAAGGTCAGAGGTGTTACGAAACTAATATATGATTCTTTTATTAATTTGTTAATAAATGAAACCTATAAGGTAATATGTTTATGGGAAATAAGCAGTCATGGCTGGAAATAGGCATAGATGTGAGGAAAAGCGGAGAAAATAATCTTAGATGTCGTATCAATTACTGACGGAAAATTCTTGATCTTTTGGAAATATATTTTTGCCATTTTTGAAATTTATTATTTCTTCGCGATCGCGCCTCAGCCTTGTGCTTACAAAGTGAAGCGAAAACGAAAAATATTGTGGGAATAACTTATTCAATAGTGGAGAATATGGATTCATATGAGACGAATTAAGTTCTTTGAACATATCTAGGTACCATAAACATATATTCTCTCATATCTGAATTCATTAGTGGCATCATTTATGCGTTCATAAACGAAGCTAAACATAGGAACAGAATTAAAATTACCCATACATCGTGCGACGGGTGGGAAGACGAATAGTGGAAACAACATTCGTGGAAAATCCGATCACGATTTTGCGTTACCACTGGAGGGATCCACGACATTAGATCACGCGACAACAGATCACGAAGACAATAGATCACGTCGGCAACAGATCACGACGACAACAGATCACGAGACACTAAATCACGATAAAAATGGGAAAATTACTTTGTAATATATTTTCCTTCAATATTTTGCGGATATTTTGCCGCAGATGTGTAATTGGGAGGGGGGGGGGGCGCTGCGGAGTCGTTCCGAATGTAGAGAGAGATAACATTACTGGCATACCTGATTACAGCGCCACCAAGCGGGGAAACGCACGGACTCCTTAAGACTGGAGGCACGGGTAACCTTCAAGGCTACCTGGGGAGGATGTTATTTGGCGGATAGTTACGTTTCTTTTTTCACGAATACTATTTTGAACCAACTGGGCGGCCCCCTCCGGAGGCCGCCCAGTGGGTCATTACCCAACCCACCCCAATGGTGATTGTTTTGCGTAAAACTACGGCGAGTTGCCCAACCAAATAACCCTAAATGATAATAAAGTGTGGAGGAGGAGGAAGATGCTTATGCCCTTATTAAGATATAACTAATCACATATTGTATAGTTTCTATCCCTTAGGTTTGATCTCAATTACATTTTGGTGGGAAGTACGTAGCCAATCTAAATATTTGCTTGAATGGATGAGGCTTTTACTCATGCATCGGTGTGGCGTGTGGAATTCAGAGCTTGTGGGCGGGGGCTTATGGTTCTTTCACCTTCCTTAAAGAGTACCTACTGTATTACTTAGAAAATATAGAGTATATTCGTGTATTGGCGGTGCTCGAGTATATGACTGTTACAATATTTAGTATTAGTATTATGTTCTGTGACTCAATACTCCTATCATAATATTCACATGTCCTTGAAATTAGTTTTCGGCTTGAATTTGTACACGAAGCAAACGGTCTTGGCCAAGTGGTTGGCCACGTTGACATATCGGGCCTAGATGTTATTTTTGTCCAAGGGCTAAGGCCTTTGGTTATACGGTTCCATAATAACAGTAGAAATATAAAATTCAACTTCATTTCTTAATCCTGAAACTCGCTCTTGTCATTATACTTATATATGTTTTATGCCCATCGCGGAGGATCCAAACATTTATAATTCATTATAATATGGCGGTAAATGTTGCTCGTAATTTGCCCTTGTTGTGTTGCTTTAGGTTGACCAGTATGTTTCTCTAGCATTATCATGCAGTGAAAATAGTCATTACAAATCAATAAGAGACTTTTATTAACCACATATATGAAAAAGATGAAGATTTTTGAATGTTGGTAAAACAAAATTCAAGTTTTTATCGCCAGCGTTTCACTAAATTTATTAGCATTCTCGGGGCTATGAAATTAACCAAACATACATACAAAATGTATGGAACCGTCTACCAGTTGCTCTACAGCAGCCTGAAAAATTCCTGAATTAATCGTTAATGTGTTCTTAGTTTGATTCCATTATCCTGAACATAATCATGGTTATTTGAAAACTCTATTAAAACTTGACGGTCAGCTTTATACATTTGTTTGCGAATAATGTTTTTAGCAGTAAGATGGGTTGCCTCGACATGCCGCCGAAGTCGCTGGTTGAGTACATCGTTAGGTTTGCTTGTAAAATACCCTCCCTACTGTTATACTTTGATTCAATTTATTTTGAACTCGTTGAAAGAAAAGGGTTTTCTCGAACTTACGTGTTTCCGTCTGTATCATGCTTGAAGTTTGGCTTCTGCAAACCTTAATTTAGCGGTTTAAATTGTTTATTAAAGGATTAATTTCTGCAATATAAAAATATTGATGTTTATTGTAGCAGGATTTAAATTGTTTCGCGTGTTTAGTGACTGATGTACGTTTGAATCGGCTAGCGCAAGAAACTAAACGCTCACACGTATTGACTTTTTTAAATCTTGAAGTGCTAATATGTCGTTCAACTTTATTTTATCAATGCTTGTAAAGTGGATAGAAGAGCTTATACACAGGATTTACATCCCGTATAATTTTTGGGTTCTCTTCAGCTCAACGCCTCAAGCGAATTTACAAGAAATGACATGCAATCTGGCTTTTACGTAATGATTGATTTGAGTGGACTCTCACGGGGTATAAAAATACAAATATTGCAATACACTTATGTCTTAATTTCGACAAGGCTGATTAATTCCATCGGCCTTTTCACCTCTTGCGTGCAAATTTTAATATTACCCGTCCATGTAAAATACCTTTGGGTCAGAGGGGGAAGGGTCTACGCGCGGGAAAAAGAAGGATCCGAGCGCCATTTGATTAGCTGTGAATCGGACCTAGAGCGGTTTAAATGAGATGAGGCCCCGTGTTCAAACGACTCCAAGCCAGTCCCAACAAAAAGTGAAGGTGAAAAGTGTGTGAGAAATGACCCGTACGCGAGGGTAAACAACACCTTACCCACCCCAGCTCGGGCGTGTTCCGACGTGTGCTTCGAGTTAAAAATGTGTCATGTCAATGCCCAGTCACTACCAGCGAACATTGACCAATTTCGTGATTTTTTTCTCAAAAGTGATTACCACATCATTGCTGTTACTGAATCATGGTTAAATACTAATATATCATCAGATTCTGTGAAACTAGAAAGTTACAATCTGGTTCGTAATGATCGTTCGCACAGAGTTGGTGGTGGAGTGTGGATATATGTTCATGAATGTTTATCATTTAGTGTAATTGAGAAATCGATGGAGACACCATTGAAACCGGAATTAATTTTTATTGAAATAAGTGGTATTAGTGATAAAGTGATGCTTGCAGTATTGTATATACCACCTAAAGTTGGCTACTTAAGTGAACAATTTGAACCTGTATTATCCAACTGCCTTGTAACTTACAAAAATATTATTGTCTGCGGTGATTTCAATGCTGATCTATTAAGGAACAGTTATTATAGCCGATATCTGATGGACATGGTAACAAATTATAATCTATCGTTGGTTCCACTCCAGGCAACACATCATCTAAACAGCAGTAGTACTTGGTTAGATCTATTTATAGTGGATGATATGAACCAAGTTAAGAACTAACGACAGCACCCTATCGGATTTTTGTCCAATCATGACCTTAGTTTTGTCAATTATCATTTTAAAATACCTAAAATGAATCCCAAGGACTTTATTTTTCGAGACTTCAGTAAAATTGATATCCATAAATTCATGGCTGCTTATGACGAGTTACCCTGAGGAGAGCTGTTCCTCAGTAATGACGTCAATAAAAAAGTCTCTATATTTGCAATTAATGTTTTACAGTTAATGGATCTTCACGCTCCGCTGCGAAAAGTGCAACCTAAGCGTATTCCCATTCCGTGGATTACTCCTCAAATTCGTTTCCTGATGCAGAAAAGAGACAAAAAACGACGTTTGATCCGTCAAACCAAGTCACAAATTATTTTTAACGAATACAAATTGTTGAGAAATCAAGTTTGAATATTGTCCAGGAATATTTGATGGCGAAATAGAAAAGGAGTAGCTGGCATGTGAAGGTGATAAAAAAACCTGGAGAGGATGCGACCCTTTTTATGAATTATTGAAGCATTAGTGGTTAAGGGATTATTTATTTTATACGGCTCATTCGCAATTTATAGTACTATGTATAGGACTTTCCAGATGTGGTTAGCTAAGCATGCCGCTATAGAGATGATGAAAACAATGGAAATCATCCCTAGTTGATGAGAAAATGTTTTTGTTGCTTCGATTGTTTGAGACATTCAAAAGACGTGAAGCAACTACGTCTAGGTTTTCCCTGCGAGCCGTCGCATGGGCGTGTGGCAGGGGGTCTTAGGAAAACAGCCTTGAAAAGGAGTATAGGAAACAGATATCGCGAGAGGGAAGAGAGGAAAGGTGAGGAGTGTTCTGAACGGTTGTGACGGAATAATGCTTCGATCTGTTTTTTTTCCGTCATGAACGGTGCGTCGGGAGGAAGGGTTTCTCTTCTTTCCACTGAAAAAATGGTAGGGTGAGACATCACAATATTTTTCTTGGTTAGAGAAAAGTTGATTCGTAGATCAGCTAAAATCGATACATCTTATGCGCTGCAATGTACAATGTTTATTAAATAGAATTTGCAACAATTTGAATACAACTTATCAGAGCAAAAGTGACAATAATATTTGTACAAAGAATACTTGATACGCGCAAATGCACAGTAAATGAAACTATGCCAAATGAAAAAATACCATCAATGGATCAAAGAAGGAATAGAGCTTAAAGAAAATATTGAGATACACATTGACAGAGCTGCTTTTCTTGTTTTCTCATGATTTTTTTACAGTCACATGAACATTAGCTCGCCAATGAATGTAATCCACAATATAAAAATACACAATTTATCACAGCCAAAGTGACAAAACCATTATTAACAGAGAATGCTTATTTTGCCAAGCGTGCAGTATAGTTTTTCATAATTAATTTACCTGTACAATCCCGTTGTTTTCCTTTCATCCCATGATTACAAAAATTTGTCTTTCCCTAAAACAGGGCTCTGTAGGTTTACAAGTGCACATGCAACTATTATTATTTCATCAGTCACGGTTAGCAAAGAAGATGGTAGAGGAGAGCTAAAAATTTCCGAGCGTTCCAATAACACTTCGGTGATCCAATGTGGGTGAATTCCTAGTCAGCGCAAGCAGGGTTTCCACGGCTACTTCTTCCATCTCCACCAACTCGGAGTGCACTTCGCGACTTGCTGGGACGTTATCGCTCACCTCTGGCACATCATTAGTTCCAAATTCTTTTCCCAGCAATCTTCTATGCGCAATCCTACGTGCCCTCGGCGATTCCGCTTCCTGAGGCATTACACAAAATTGTTGAGGGGGTAGGTTCTTCCTCGGATATGTGTTCAATTTCAGGCGTCTGCGATGCGAAGGTTGATCTAAATGTAATAAGGAAATAATATTCATTAAAATAATATTTTAACAACTAAAGGCTGGAACAAAGATAAGCAAATCGTGTAACGTTACAGCAAGTGTTGAGGATCATTATTTCTGGTGATAAAAAAGCGCATTTTGTATGATGTATAAAATTAAGAAAAAACATAATTATCATTTGTTAATTACTGATCAGGAAGAATGAAATCATCTTTCTCAAAATGCCGCGAGCATACTCGAATGTGCTCCATCACCGGCTTTCCAATCCGCACCTTCGTTTCCCATGACTTCCTCCGATCCACCTTTTGTGCTGCTCCTAACTTATTCGTAAGAATAACATTCGACGAACCTAATCAGAGAAAATAGTGAAAACTCACTTCTGAAACCCTTCCTTTCTTGGATTTACAGCCGAAAACACTGCAGTACGTATTATTTCTCCTTGAATCGCTCATTCTAACACGACGTGGTCTCTCAAAGGGAGCACAAATTGGCAAGAAACGATTGAGAAAAGAGAATGGTGAGAACAGCTATCCGTGTTTCAGTAGTTTGGAAATCGGCAGCATGGAGTTGCATGCTTGTGTACCTACAATAGGGTGTCCCTTATATGGCCGAAATTTTTTTTTGCTATTTCATTTTGCACCACTTTTCATTTTTTTCCTTTGTAATAGTAAATAAACAGTGCAAAATTTCAGCTCGATCGCATGAGTTTTTCACGTGCCACAAAACCGAAGAAATAAAAATAGGGAAACAAACTTTAGCGCTGCTGGAAATTTTTTATTTATTTTTACGAAATGATGTCACTGTGAAGCTATGAATACATATCTACTCTAAATAATATTTTGAAAAATCCTAATTACAGAGAGGGAAAATGAGGGAGGGAATGAAATACTGGCTAAAACATGATTTAAGACAAATTGTCCGTGGTACATTCTCTATACTTTTGACGTGTTGCCTGCGTCACAAAAATCATATTTTGCAAATTATCTTCACTTCTTACACTATGGAGGTAGTCTTGAGTAATTGCAACACCTCTCTCTGCTGTATCATTAGTCACATACATATCAGAGAAAACATGCAGGCTTCTTGGAAATCCTGACATTGATCACATTTACTTGGATGCCCATCAAGAAATTGATGAGATAACCCAAATCTTTTGAATAAATATAGAGTATAAGGGCCAGCAAAATCATACAAATTGCTATTAACCAACATATTCAGCTCATTTAAATCAATTTTCGGACGAGTAACTCAGTAATCTTTCATAGGAACAGAGCATTTACTAGACTTAATCTTAATAAAGTAAAAGCAGAAAAAATAAAGCCTTCGCTCTTTCTTTCACTGGTTAATCAAGAAAGCTTTATCTTCCTCATTCGTCATCACCTGCAGTGCATCAACCGTGGCGATGTCAAAAAGATCTTCAAAAGAATTCTTGAAGGAGGTCTCTCTCGCAATTTGGGTCTTGTCGCGGTGAGATCGGGTTTTCTGGAGTGATCTCCTTTCCATGCAAAAAACTTACTAGTTTCACAACGCGGGGCAGATATTTAGTGGGTAGGTTAACTTTTTCCCAAAAGCATATCACTTCCATTGCGGTGCTATTGCGCGCTTTTGAAAGGGAAGATTTGTGAATGCATCCGAAAAAGAAACAATACCTGTATGCACGAAGGTAACTGGGCACCCGTTATCTCATCTGAAGAATTTCCTATAAGAAATACATGCTTCCGAAGAGCCTTCTTGGGGTTGGTACTAACACGCAACATAATAAACTCATGTAGCTTTCAGTCCACGTTCTGTTGTGCAACGCAAGCGACGCAATACTGTCACTGGTCCTCCTATTCAAAGGCAATTTTTCTCTCACGGACCGATATTTATAGAAAACACATACTTAGTATATTTTTCCTGCTATTACAAGCAACGGGCTCCCGCCGCCTATCAGCAACGGCCGCCCTTCGCTTGTATTAACAGAACGCGTTATTTTGTTTCGAAAGTCGTAGTGACAGTGTGGACCGGGGAGGTGGGTCAAGGGGAGAAGGAGGGAGCGGCGGGAGGAAGGGGGGGGACAGTAATAAGAAAAACTGGAACCTTACAAACTTCTGAAAGTGACGCTACTGTGTATAACATTGATTTGACGGCTTCATTCCTTTATAACGTCATCTTCAGGTGAAGAATCTACGGAGCTTGTAGAATGTGATTTTGTAGGGTCTTCACCTGAAGATAACGTTTTAGAACGTCAAAAACCGTGTTGTGCAAATAAAATTATCATTGTGGAACCACAAAATGTAAGTTTATCATTTATATTCTGGCATCCATTTATCCTTCGTCTCACATTTTCATTGTGACGACTTGTGTCTTGTGAAGTTGGTACATTATTCGTCTTTCGTTGTAGCCCATCCCTAGTTTTTCCAGCAGCCCGAGCATCTTATTCCGCTTGACGTCGTCGAAGGATATCTCCAAGTCAGCGAGTGTCATGCATAGTGTCTTGTTCATGCATCATTTTCTCGACCATTACTCTCAGGCAGTATATGGCCTCCCTGCTTCCTCTGTTCTTTCAAATTCCTGATAGATTTTCTTTCATTCTCCATTCCACCTCTCTGCTTATCTGCTTATTAGTGAAAGTTTTTTTGACGTGAATTATTCCAGACTCAAGGTTAAGTGTTTTTTACACATCTCAGTTGTTTTCATGTTCCGTATCTCAATCATTACACCCCTTTGAAAGTTCTCCGGTGGTCTCCCATTTCCGTAGTTGTCTTTGGCTATTTCTTACAATTTGGCTTAACGTCTAAAGGTCTTGATGAGATCTCTGTTATTTTATCTTTACCAGGCAGTTTTTTATTATTTAGATATTTCACTATTCAATCTAATTCGCATATCAATATGTCTAGGCCATAACATTAGGGCTAGATAGTACTTAAACTTATAGAATAGATGGAAACGAGTAAGGAAGATATTGAAATATGCTTGTTGGAAACAAAAAAACTAAGTACTACGTACTCGAAAAGATGTTCAAAATTGTAAAAAGGCTTACTTTTACCAACTTACTAGTAAATTTTTCGGGGAGGAAGCAAATCGAAAACTGGAACATCCCCCTCTCACGGTTGAAAAATGTTACTTGGACGATTTCACTGGAGATTTTGTAGGGTGTGTCGATAATAATTGATGTGGGTGCAGGGGAATGTGGAGAAGCAGGGGAGAGGGGAGAAGTTGGGACAGGGAGATCGGGGGTGGGTTGGTAGGAACGGGGAAGGGTAGGGCTGGGGGTAGGTGGAGGAGGTTGGATTGGGGTCGAGATGGGGATGGTGGAGTGGGTTGGGCCTTCACAAGTCTCTTTAGTCTCTTGAATTCTTCTCTAACCTCGTTTCCTATCTTCTTTCTCCCGCGAGTTTTTATATTTTTTGTTTTTCTCCTTGCAGCAGTTGTTGCCTCCGCGAAGGCACGACACTGAAACGTGAAATAATCGAATTATTCGTTAGCTAAGCCATAATTGATGTACCTTGCCAGAAAGCATGTGACTAGTGTATTACTACTCCCAACCCTGCGCATGTTAGCTTCGTGATATCACTGCGGGGTTAAGTTTGTACGACTATTATTTTTAGACGAAGGTACATCATCAATTGCTTCTATTTAACCCTACTTAATTGATAACCACATGTCGGAAAGTTGCGTTACATAGTGGTCTATGGGAAAGACAATACTTACAGATTCTATTCCCAGTCGAATCCGAATTTTTCCTAAAGCTAGTTTATTGCCATTAACGGTTTCCATGTAAATCGTCATTTTTATGATGTCAAAGATTACACACAGTATTTCACTTGAAATTGAGAAAATAAATTTCTCCGTAAAGTTAGTTAATGATAATAAACAAAACAGTACTCACATAGTCCTCCCATATCTATTACGTTTTTCTCTCTCAATTACTTTTCTCTCACTTAACCACTCACTTCAAGTCACTGTATAGAGCAGATAGCTTTACGCTTCTAAGTTAATGTTTCCCTGGCAACGATTATCAAAAGTCCCTTCTGGTGTCTGACAATTGTTGTCCTTTGAAGGTATTGAATTGTATGGTGAGAGAACTTATGGCTATAATTATGTAAGATTACATGCGGGCATACAGGTGGTCATGTAGATCATTTAAGAACAATGGTTTTATTCATCATGAGTTATTATTTATTTCATTATCGTCACCGTTAGAAAAAAGTTGTGATCCAAATATGCTAATTGCTATTTGATATACTTAATTATTTTGGCATCTTTTTTAATAATTAATTTTCATTTTTGTGTCAAGGTGTTTCAAGAGGGGTACATAAAATTATTTTCTTATTAACGCTCATTCTCATTTTGAGAAATCCTCAAAGTTACAGTTTATGTCAGGGTTTGTTTTGATATCGGCCATAAAGAAGGAGGGGACAAATTCCGCAATATATTTTTTTGCAAAATAATTGCACTTCTGTCGGCCTCCCGGAGTACTGATTCCCTGGTCAGGAAGTAATTAGCAGCGTGGGTAATGAATATGTATGCTATTGGTTTTATCGTCATTGCTCGGTTCCACTATTGAGGCCAGAGTAATTTTCTTCTACTTTTACCGCGTTTGAATTTCCATTTTCCGAGAAAAATTGAAACCCCAGTTGAATGTTTGCTATACAAATAACACAATATACCATCCTAGCCGTCGCATATGCCCCACGTGCATTCCCACGTTTAAAAACCTTGGTTTTGAAGTTTTAAACCTCTGCTTTTAATCTAATTGTTCAGATCCACGACCTTTTTTTAAGCGCTCTTTTTAATAATTATTAATAAGAAGTTAAAGGTGGTTGGGTTGAATATTTTACTTACAGATTTGCGTGGAGATTATCATACGTGGTCATTAGGACAGAGACCTACGTATAGATAAAAGTAATAAAAAACGCTGTATATTTTTTTTGGCAATTATCTACTATCAAACTTTTTTATTTACTCGGATCTCTGAAATTGTTATAAACCGTACGTGAAAATTTTTTCCGTCTTCTTGGATCACGGTTTTTTATTTCATTACATTTGACCGAAAATCAGTGGCGCTTCAAAAGGAGGGTAGAGCGCCACATGCTGGAAATAAGAGGTCTTACGTCACAACTTCTCTTCTCCGTCGCAGCCGCCCATGATTGACTAGCTCACAATCGTCTCTCTTGCCGTCAGTTGCAATTCCGCACCTGCGGTTTACCTGACAATGTTCAGGAGCTTTCAACTTTCAAATGATACCCACTAGAGCACTCAGTTGTGCTCACTAGATTTCTTTGTAATTAGTTAAAAATCGCATTTTTAATTTAATTCCACATAAAATTTTCTTTGACATCCATTTAACAGAACAAATAACAATTATTGTTAACATTCATAGTTAATAATATATTTTTATCTCATATAGTCACAACCTTGAGCAATTAGGGAAATGTTTAGGCTTGCATCACGTGTCTGCTGAATGTATTCCAAATGGGAAGCTGACGGGCCGCGCGAGAGAAAATTGTAAATGGTTAAATATTTATAAAAAACGCATTTATGAATTGCCATTAAAATTTATTTTTTGACTAGTTAGCTGGATATGTTTAGATTATGGAAAAAAAGTTTCGGCCGATTCTGACATGGATTATTTGAGAAAAGTTTAATAACAATTTTTTAAACTCGGGCCGCGCGAGAGAAAATTGTAAATGTTTAAATAATTATAAAAAACGCATTTATGAATTGCCACTAAATTTTATTTTTGGAATAGTTGGCTGAATATGTTTAGATTGCGGAAAAAAGTTTCGGCCGATTCTGAGATGGAATATTTGAGAAAGGTTTAGTAATAATTTTTTAAACATTAGTAATTTACAACAATAGGGTACAGAAGAAAATAATTTTTTATTGATATATTTGCATTCAGTAAAGATTTTGATTGAATAAAAGCTATTAATAATTGTTTTATGACAATTACAAACGGAGATATGTGATAATATGATTTAAGGCACGGATTTTTGCTAAAAATGCGAAAAAATTAAATTATGCATAATTCACACAAAAATGTTTTAGTCACAAAACGGCTTGAAGTTATTCAGTTTGAGTTAATATTGTACCCATACACCAATTTTTATCAATATCAGAGAACCTAAGGGACAAACTTTTGTTGAATTGAGGTGGAATGACCCTTTACGTAATGTGGAAACCGAGGTACGGAAGGGAAACAGCCATCAGCTCAAATTTCCCTCTCAGACTGGTTCTCTATAGAATCTGTGTAAGTTATGACATGCGCTGCAGCTGCAAGTGTTTTCAAATATTTTTTCTGTTAGCTGTCTCTCAAAGCAAAATTCAAGATAAAATGTACACACCTTTGCATTTGGTTTCGGCTATTTTGTGGAATTTGGGGCCATTTCCGATCTATGAAAACGTTTTCCAATAAACTTAATTTTTTTTAAGGAAAAAAGGGTTTAAGATGCAAGCCTTTTGAATTCAAATGTTTTAACATCTTGACTGAATTTTTCCCACTGCAAATAGGATGGAGTGAAATTTTACGAGATTTTCCTTCCCTAATTTTCCCCGTATTTGATTAAATATTTTATTTATTTGAGTTTTAAATAATTCCAAAACCCCCTCCTGCGGACATTGAAAGATTAATTCTTTGATGTGCAGGAGGTTTAATGGGTGGCAGTTAATTATGGTCAATTTAAACTTTCGTACATTTTATTAGGATATAAGATTTATTGGTCTGGTTATTTTAAGTTCTGTGGCAATAATTCTTTTCACCACGAAGAAACGCTACGCCGAGTCAACGGCGAGTTATCTTGGAGCACAGACATCTCATTACTGTGCTCAAAGCTGACCCCGGGTTAATGAATTGTCACGGAAGTATTAGTGCAGAAAAAATACCACTCGCTCATGTACCCGACTTTATCGTGCCCACAGAATTATTAATCATGCAACGCAAGTGCAAGCAGGTAGCAAGCAGTGCAAGCAGGTATCCATATCATTGGCAGAAGTCTCTCTGGAGACGACACCATGGAGTTACTTCCGAGAACACCAGGTCTGAGGGCTACCAATGAAAACTGAGTAAATAAACATGATAAACGTGGTCTTCTTTCTAAGTTCATTTAGTTGCCTTTCCAGCGCAAGGAAATGCGTTTCTGGTTAACATTTTTGAGCTTGTATTTCCACTGTTCAAATTGTATCTAGCGTATTAGTAGAGTGCGTTGTCACGGCGAATGCCTTCAATCCGTATAAAACTTTTTGTGATTTCAGTGGTGCTCTGAAAAATGTATAAGTTCCATAAAAATTAGGACAAATGTAATAAATAAGAACATATGTACGAATTAGAGTCTGCGGGATTGACTAATAACTGCGTTATTAGTCAATCTTTCATTATTGATCAATCTCATATTTCCTCTTTGTAAATTATATTCCACGTATTAATTAAGAGGCTATTTACAACGGTATTTTAGCATTAACAGAGATTTGTTTTGCTTTCTTTGGAGCAAAAAGCAATAACAGCACTTTTGGAAGCTCATGCGGACAACTCAAGTCGTTAGTTTTCACTTATCTTGTGCGTCGGTAAAGGCATTCGAAGATTTTGTACTGGGAGAAGTTTTCAGCTTATCTTCGGGATTGTAAAAGTTTCCCTTATGTCTCGACAATTAAAAATGTGGAGGAAAGTGGGGAGAACAATCTGCAAGCCACTACGAGTTGCCGCGAAGAAGTGAGGGAGGTAGTTTGAATCATTCTTTCTTTTCTCTATTTCATGCGTCCTGCGCATTAATATACGAGCCCGTATTATCCAAAGGCACGTGAGAAGATGGCATAATATTTGTTTATGTTTTGATTTAATTTCAAGTGTGTTTTTACAACATATATATATTACCATAGATGAGTAAAATGTTTTATGCTCACATTGAATTCTCACAAACTCAATCCCACCGCAATATCATATATTTTATTTTGTTCCCAAGAGATTTTTTGTTTTAGCAATGTTGTTAGCAAAGAGATATTTTGTTTTAACTCACTGCAGCAGCTTAGCAAGAGGCATTCGTGAGACAAAAGTCGTTTTCAACGGCCCAACTCAAAAATGTCCGTAGCAACTCGTTACTGAAAAAGATATTTCATCCCGTGGGAGAGATACGAATGTTTTTTTCTAGCTTATCAATGCTATTAACGTGTTGGTACAATGAAGTTAACAATAAAATCCTATACTATTTCATTTGCTCACCTGACCTCTTGTGGAGGAAATTTCCCCCTTTATCTCCTAGTGAATCCACCACTGACTCCAGAATTGGCCTAACCAGAAGAAAGTAGAAACTCTCTTATACTTAATTAGAAAACCTTCCTATTGCTCGCTATATAAATCCGAGTTACTTTAATGCAATGCCGCCAATGTTTCGTGTTTTCCCCACGTTCAGTCTAAAGTCAAGGTGATTATTAGGCATTTGACTTCATCTTACTCCTTTTTATTAACCCCTAACACTTTATAGATGTAGCGTTGGTGAGATTTCTTTCGTAAGAATTGTACTGAAATGAATTTACTAAGGTGCCTGTCAACGGCTGAATATCGGTGCATTTTATGTCGACAGTAACGGCCCGGTATCATAATTATGTAGCCTATTAGGGCCCATTATTTTAAGCGGGGATTCGTCAAATGGAAACAGTCGATAATGGCCCTAATCGACGGACAGTGAAGGACAAATTCAAAGAACTGCGGAACTGGCCGCGCAGTAACTTTGAGTCACCCGCTGATGGACACACAATTTTGTGAAATTCACAGTTTAAAAATCATTATCCTGGACCCAGACCCCTCGATTTTGCGAAATTCACAGTGAGAGATGACGCCTGGGTAGCTTAACTGGTAGAGTACTCGGCGCGAAATCTGTGTTTGAATCCCAGTCCAGGCGAATGATTTTTTCACTGTGAATTTCACACAAAAGTGAAGGATAGACAATTTATTAACTAAATGTAATTTTAATTTATTGGTTATAACGATGGTCATCATGTACCAAAAAAATATACTGATTTTTCTGATTATGAGTATGGCTCTGATTTTCATCTTATTGTTTCTTAGTTCATTATTTTAGAACAATTTGTTGCTCGTTTACGGCTTACTTTTAAATTCATTTTTCCCTATTCTGATATAAAACTTATTTAAAGGAAAAATTACTCCTTTGAGACTGGTTTTAAAATGTTTTGAAACTCATAATGCTTTATTCTATTTTTAAACTGAATGCTAGCTGATTTTCTTTTGTTCAATTTGGAGCGAGGTTGCTGATAAAATGAGCGCAGAAATTAAGTTTAAAATAAGTTGCAAAGAAATAATTATCCGTATAGAATATTCATAGTTGGCTCAAACTAAGCTGGCAGTGCATAGAAAATGGCCTCCAAGACATATTTAAATCTCATTTGAAACTCAATTTACTGGTCTCATTTACTCTAGGTACGCTCATGTACAGTTTGAAATTATTTTTTCCAAAAAAATATTTATAGTTGAATGAAATTTAAACTGAGGGCATCTGAAGCGGTAATCGGTTATTGATTTCACTGTTTATATTATTTTTTAAATAAGGCGATAAATAATAGAATATCCAATTTCGTTTAAGTACAGTAACTTGATAAAGTGTCGCGATAAACTGCACTGGCGTAGCAAACTGATCGGCGCTCAAAGCTCGAAATACGTTGTTACTCCGTACCATCTCTGGTGTCTGTGAGAAATTTCGTCTACGCTTTACTTATATCGAAGAAAAACTTGTTTCATCTTCAGTTTACTGAATTATAAAAATCATATTTTATCCTATTGCGATAATAACTTACCTATTACTGTTTTCTACGAAGCATCATATCTCGCAGATTCTAATTAAAATATCTTTACTACCCACTAGTTTGGGACATCCTGATCGGTGAATCACTCAAACTGATCATTTCCGTTCTCGTTCATTTCGCAAGGTGCTATGCTCATCTACTTTGTCCTCTCCCCTCTCCACATTTCTGACTGCTGCATTGAAAAGTGTTGTCTCGAGGACGTTATTTAACCGGAGAAAATTAAAATGTAAGAAATTTGATTTTTGATGATTTGTTCTATTCTCTCTTTCCACGTGCCCATTAGCTTGTGGCCGCAAAGGTGTGGAGTGTTAATGTGTCACACCGTTGTTTCCAAGTAAAGTTGTACTCCCTTTATCGGTCATTATTACCGTACCTTATTTTGCCCGCGCTTATCTGGCCTTCGTAGTCGTCGAGGCCCGCGGGCGGAGACGGGAGAGGGGTGGAGGTGGCGATGTGTCGTGGCTGCTCGAGCCGTAACACACGATACTTGTGAGTCATGAATGTGTAAAGGACATCTAGCCTTTTCAGTTTCAGTGCGATTTCCACTTTCTGATATTAGCGCCGGCTAGAACTCTTTGCATATATTAGTATTTTTCCGGCCGTGAAATCAACGATGGATGATATTGTCATGATACAAGATTTTTGTCGTATTCTTCAATATATATTTATTGGTCAGATCAAAGTTATATGCGCTACGGTATGAATGAAAATTTTTCTCATCCTCGCCGGTAGAAGATACCCTCCAGGGGCCTTATTCAGAAAGGAGTCGACACGGTCGAACCTCGGAAAATCCGTGAATTTGACGTCACAGCCCCCGACAAATCTCAACTTTTGAATGGGCCTATTTGTAATTTTAGAGACTGTGACGTCAAAATGTCATCACTTTCGAGGCTCGGAAATTCCGAGGACATACAGAATCCTAGCCCCCCAGGTCAGCTCAAATAATAGTATATTCCGTTAGCAAATAAATAGTAGCCGCTAACATGATAGGTCTTGTGCTGGTTCAAGTATCGTGTGAAACGGGCTTCACGACCTTTAATTTTAAGCAAAATATTTTTTTGAGATGTAATTTTATATTTACCATTACGTTACTCTTTATGAATATTGGAAGATTACTTTGCAGATTATTAGCAGTAAAATGTGATACAATTTATTATCCCCATTGCTGTGATATTCGATCATCCTAAGAGTAATTACATTTAAGTTATTAGCAAACATCGCGAAACTAACACAAAAAACTCACAATGTATGTTATTTTTACTACGGTCGTTGTTTTCAAAGCGTCGTGAGCTGCAAGGCTGGTACCTGTTCTCATACTGGTTTCTTCATCCCCTACACATTCTTAACTTGGCAATTATTGATAAAAATAGCAATTTTTGGGCTTTCATTTTGAGCATTGCAATTAAATCTCAATTATTTTAAAAATGATTAGCACTGCGTTTATTTACTCGAAACCGGCTACGCGTATTGGATTTGAAGAGTATTTATTTTTGAAATTTCCCACTGTAAGCTTTGAAACTGTGTTTGTTTCACGTTTGGCATTGAAATGACGTTAAAAGAGTGTAACGTTATGAAATGTATTTGATTGCGGAATATAATTAGCCTAACCATAATATCATTTGAGTTTTACCAGTCATACGACAAAAAACTCAGAATTTATTCTACATTAATTGTTGTTCTTAGTACTAGAGCCAATTTATGATTGTGTTTAAAATGAGAATGCATCATTTTCAAGATGAAAAAAAGGATAATTTTGGAATCTAAATTTGCCAAAGCAGCTACTAGTCTTCCGACGTTCGAATTAATCAATTTGGCTACGGAGTCACTTCCTAGTGATATGCACAAATGGTAAGTCCAAATGTGAGAGTGTAAAGAGAACAAAAACCTCGCGATTGAGCCCGACAGAAAAGACTCAGATCGGCCCAACGATTGCGTGGGCGTGAGTTTCCTTATTAGTCTGTCCCTACAACCTCGCGATTTTTTAACAAAGATCTTTTCTCCCCACTATTTTAGGACATATTAATCCTTGAATCACTCCAACTGATCAATTCCGTTTTTCATTAAGACCACATTTTCATTGTTGCAATTATTCTCTGATCTTGAGCCATCCAAGGTTTATAGCTCCATTAATTGAAATTACTTTACTATTGAATGAAGGGATCTATAATGAACTGTTACGGAGAGGAAAAGGAATAGATAGAACTTATTCGAAAGTAACCCGTTTCCTATTCTTTAAAAGTGCTATAAATGAATCAAGAGTAATCCATGTTTGAGAAATTACTCTTAGTTTTAACCAAATTGAGGCATGTTTAGTGAGAAACTTACAAAAATCAATTCAACGTAGTCATCAAATTGGAAATATAAGTCTCCATAAGTTAGAAATGAGGTGATTGATTTCAAGTACCACATCTGTTCATCAAGTTAAGAATAATATTGATTTTTTTTCGATTTTTTATGGAATCTTTATACTCATACCATGAAAACATATTCTTGAATGAAACACTGAAAATGTTTCACGTATATAAGCTCGAGAAAGGTAAGCGCATTACGAATTATTTTGCAACTCCTACCGGAGGACTAGTATCGTAGTCGCCGCAACAGACGGTTGCGAAAACGAAAACTTATTTACGCGAAGTGAAACAATTTTCATTCTATTATGCTCGTCTCAATCGATGATATTTGTGTATCGCTGATCGGCTGTTTACGAACTATATAAATATGGTATTAAATGGAATGTTCTCACCTTGATATCAAGAACGTTCTTTTCAAACCTGCAATCTAATGCGCGATTTTATGTGTACTTTATTGTGACGGAAAAAATGAATCACCTAATTTGACTGGTGGTTGTTGCAACTGAACCTCAGACCTCAGGTAAAATTTTTATGAAGATAATTTAAAAAAAAGTAAAATTAAAAAAAAAGTAATACGAGGTGGTGAAAATTGACTCGATTGGGGATCGAACGCCGGACCTCCGCTGCCACCGACGCCCGCAATTATGGAAAATGTGGCCTTGATTCTTTTTTTTTCCCAGAGAGCTGCGATCTTATTCCTCGCGTGTGCAAATGGGCTTCGTAGTCAAGGCGTGGTCGGGGTCGGAAGGGGAAAAGGTAGACGGCGGGTCGACTTAAGCCGTATCACACGATGTTTGTTCCAGTACTAACTCAAGGATTCTCGCTAGCATGGCAGCTGTCCATTATTGTGTGTGATACAGAACCAGCTTACAAGCATAATCGCTGTCATACTCGCATTTCGCGTTCTGCTTTTTCGCCCGATCCGCCTTCCATTTGAACCCAGCTTGAGGAGGTTCCTCCGCGAGTCTATAAACCAAAACAAAGACCAGTTTTCCCGACATTTAACTATAATTCCCGCTTTTTGTTTACATTTTTCAAAAGGTTTATTTAACTGTTGGCATGCTTAAGATAAAGGGGAAAAATATTATGCTAAGTATACCGATTATTAGATGAATAATGAAAACTTTTCCCCGTTGTAGGACCCACTGCAGTAAAATTACCATTGAATGAAAACATTTTTACGCCGTTTTTATCGGTAATTTGCTAATAAATTGAAAAATATAATAGTCAGTTGCCGCGATTTTATTCCCATTTCATTCCCTCGGTTAATATGCTTCTTTAAAACAGCATTCCGCCAAAGTGGTATTTATAATAGATAGAGAAATAGTGTTCCCCACGGTTCGTCAATTCTCGTATTTAACACCCATGTCATTTCAAGATCAAATTGCAATAAATAACGTGGAAAAGTGTAATTTGTTGTCCTTATCAAAAGTAAACAGAATATTTGTGGGTGTATACGTGAATAAAATGGCCTTCGTCATTTTACAGTGGTAATACATTCCTACATAACCGTCATAACATTCCATTTGGCCGTTAGCACACATAGCTTAATTATTAGAACTAGGCTTGTATACTTAATTACTTACTTCCGTGGCCATTGAAACCAAAGCTGGTATTTGGCCAGCCAACGATCTGCCTCGACTTCTTTCGATCTACCGCGTCTTCCTCGTTGGTCCTCATCTTATTCATGTCCATGATTACTTGGTCTATCCATCTCTTCATTGGGCATTCAAGAGGTCTTCTTCCATCAGGGCTTTCTTTCCAAACTTGTTTTATTCAGTCGTCATCTTCTCTTCTTATTATGTGCCCAGCCCATCGCAATTGTCGGCTCTTGGTTTCTTCGGCTACAACGTCTGGTGCTTCGAATAGCTCCCTAATTTTTTTGTTATGTTTAATCCGTCATATTGCATCTTCTCTTGTGGGTCCAAAGTCTTTTCTAAGTACTTTGAAAATAAAGGTAATCAGCCTTTTTCAGTTTTTTGTCAAATGTCCATGACTCAGCTTCATATAGAAGGACTTGTCTGTTTCGTAGATTTTAAGTTTTGTACAGATGGATAAAAGCTTGAATAAGTAGAATAATTTTAATAATTCCTCAGTAATGCACTATTCTTACACACCTCTTTTTCTTTTGTCTCATACATGCATTGCTTCATAAACGCTCTCCTATCCATGAGACTCATAATGTTTCTCTTCTTAATAGTGTCTTTCACTGCATTCAACCTTGAATTTCTTCGTCTACGACTTAATATCACGCCTTTCACTCCTGTCATAAATCGGCTTCGTTATTCGACATTCATCCACTGTCTCAAATTGACGAAATCTACGACGAACGCTCCTTACATTTTCGTCCATTACGGCAGGATCGTTTGCGCAGTTTCAGGGTCCATTCATTCTTAGCCCTATTCCTCCAAATTTTACCACAAACACCAATCAATTATACCAATCAGGTATAGCATCCACATTGCACTACACTACCTTGGTATACCCATGTTTCACAACCATTTAATACCTCTTGGAGGAGGACCATTTTATTTACTGCCATTTTAACTCCCTAGGTAATCATTTATTCCTTGTTAATCTTCTTATGCTGCCCATGATTTTTGTTTCCTAATTCGTGCGTCTTTTAATCTTCTTATCTATTCTTCCATCTTTCGCTAAAATTCGGCCAAACTCATAATCTTTCACTTGTTTCGTTATTTTACCACTCACCCGCCATTCCATTCAGGTCGGATTACATGACGTGTTAGAACTTTCCGTGGCGGCGTAATGCAACACTTTTACTGCCTCGTCGCGAAATGTTACAAGTGCCATCAGTGGACTATCGGCAATCAATCAATTGTTTTAGTCACATACGTTTGACGTAGCATAAGGGATAAAAAGTTCAGTGCGAATTATGGTAATTTGAGCGAGACACTAATTCGCCTAAAAATTCGATTAATTTGGCCTCGTTTTAAATAAAAATACCTCCTCTTTCTAACGATATCAAAATATTAGTCACTTAAAATTGTACTTTTAAAAATACCAGTCCATTTCCAGGGAAAACGGCACGCGTATACACTACGGAGAGAGTTATTAAAAAATAGGAATTTCTAACGTATAAACCCGTTAGAATTTTTACAGTGTGTAGTATATTTTTTTAAACTATTTTATATATAAATCTTACTGCAGTATTTTTTACGGAATCACAAAAACATCTTAGGTTGTGACGGAGTTAACACAAAGATGCCAAAACATGAGTCAAGTTAGAACTAAACAAATATGTACTTAGGTAAGTACTGGTAATTTCAGTAATTATTCTCATTTTTGCTTCAATATTAAGTTTAACTGCAAAAACTTACAAATGATATTTATATCTTATATAACCAGTCAAAGATCTTGATCAACTACCTTAGAGTAAACCGGTTTCTAATCCTAATGAATGCATTACTGTCGGTATATTTCGCAAATTTGATTACAATAGGCAATTAAATTTCAATTAAGAAAAGGTAAAAGAACCAGCGACACGTAGCTCTCGTGAACTAAAACGTTTCTATGGCATTCCTAGGTTTTCAGTCCTATTATCACATTCTTAATGTTTCCATGTCATGAGTGCATTTAAATTATATTCCATTGTTTCCGTTGAATCTAATTATATATCTATATACTTTAGGACTATTACTAATCGCAAAACCTTCTTGTGCTTAATTTTATTTGCTATGCAATAATTTTAATGGCTTTGTCAGCAGAAGAATGCACAAGTTCTGTTGTTTTGCCTTAATAGAGCACTCCAGTCAAAACACGTACATGATAGGAGACATAAAAAAAACACAGATGAACAAAACAGCACACACAACACTGTCTCATTGAAAAGTTGAACTGAAAGGAAGTGTTAAGAAGGATTTTGTTGAATGTTGTATTTGAAATTGTGTCTTCGAAGGAAGGATGAGAAGGTTTTACATTAATAATCTCGCTTACAATGATTTCTAAAGCCAACCCGATAGTGATAGCAATGCATTCGGTGAACGAATGCAAAATTCTGTACAATGCTTTAGAACTAGCCTTTTCGTGAGCGTGTTTTGCAATTTCATAGATGAATGTTGGAAATAGAGAATGGAAAATTTGAGCCGTCATCCACGCAGTCTTTGTGTCGTCTAGCGCAATTCTCTGATATTCATTTGGCAAATATGACTGCATAAATGATTTATGTGTCGCCGAATATCTACTTCCTACGTATGAACAATACATATGTTTTTAAAAGGGAATATTCTCACCTTGTTCTCAAACTTTGACAAATGAGCGCCACCCTATAACATTACTCCTCAATTCGCATTGTAAGCAGGTAATCCTTCTTGTTTGGTACAAACGCTAAATCTTAAAAAAAAAGAATAATGCTAGACTTCGTCGTAATAAATGAAAAATCTTTGAGCATACACATGAAACCTGCGAATTAGTGCGCCTATTTTGTGACGGAAAAAAGTCAATCACCTATAACTCTTATAGAGAGAAAATTGCTTTCCTTAAATCAGATTTTAATTTTTTTTAATTGTCACGATGGCTATATAGGTTTAAGTAGAAATCGATCCGTTGACACAATGAAAACAGATTTATCGAAACTAAGTAAAAGCCAAAATAACAATTAACTAACGGCAATGATCGTATTGTAAATTAGAATATGAAAGCCGCGAGAAATTATCGTTACGGAAGCATGTTGAAAAATTATCTTTACTGATGATAATTTTTATAAAGATAAAAAAAAATAAAATAAAAAAATAGTTAAAGGAGGTGGTTATATGGCTCGTGCGGGGATCGAACTCCGGACCCCAGGTTAGCAGCGGGGAAATAAACCCCCTCTGCCACCGACGTCCGCAGTTATAGGCAGTAAAAAACGTGGCCCGTTTCATATTTCGCCCCGAGAGCTGCGAACTTATTCCTCGCGTGTGCAATTGGGCTTCGTAGTCAAGGTCCGCGGGCGGGGACGGGAGTGTGGAAGGGGAAGTGGTGAGACGTCGGGTCGGCTTAAACCGTATAACACGGTACTTGCTCCTGTACAAATTCATGGATTATCGCTAGTATGACAGCTGTCCAGTATTGTGTGTGATACATAACCAGCATATTTGGTAACAAGCATTATCGCTATCATACTCGCTTAGCTACTTCATAGTTGATGTCCTTTATTGTTGATGTGCGATCTCTACTTTCTGAAATTAGCGCCTATCAGGACTCTTTGCACATACTAGTAACTTTCTGGCCATGAAATCAGCAATGAATGAAAATGTCCCGATAGTTGTTGTGGTTTAGGACTCTACTCAAACAGTCGTGATGGTCGTACGTGGGATTCGGACGGGCGGATAGCCACTCACAGGTCGGCGGAATACGAAGGGGGATGGATCATTGGTCGGCGGACCGGGCGGTTAGAATTGTCTTTATTTTTCGCTCTCCGCGAGAGGAATGTGACGTTATAACAAATGAACTGCTACTTCCGCCGATGTTGCGGGAAAAGAATTCAAAATCTCGGAAACAAGAAATCTATTGTGTACGAACCTTTGGCGTATTATATGCAATTTTGTTGGTGTATAATATAATTTTCATTCGTACATTATGACTTTAGTCATTTATCATCCCACACTTCTACTCATTTTAACTTACGACCCCGTGAGGTAATTTTACGCTGAAGTAAATCAAGTAAATGTTGTCACAATCAATAAATAATCAATTAAAGGTTGTTCCAATGCACGATGCCATGGTATTTTAAAATGTCGACTCAATGTATGATTTTTTAAATACAGTAGATTCCGGAATTGGGACACATCGGGACCGGTGTACTTTGTCCCAATTAAGCGGCTGTCCCGTTTATCCGAAGTATCCGGTAAATATGTTTAAATAAGCGTTGAAATGAAAGTCAGAAAGCTAAATGTCCTTTGGAACGCAAAACGTATAATTGCATGGTATTTAAACAATAAATTAATAAGAAAACATACATTATAAGCATTTTTGGAAACTTTGTGTCATAAAAAAATCTCTTGGCATCGATCTACTCGGATAAATTCCCTTTACGAAATCCTGCAAAAGAAGGATTTTTGATTAGATATAGAATGAACGATGGAATATTAGATAAGAATAATTGATGGTCTAAAGTTTCATTTGCATAGAAACCAGGGAGTATTTTTTTAATGTGTAGCTCCTAGTTGAAGGAATTAGTCCAGGGTGTTCTGCTTCATTCTCTTCACTCTCGTCGCGCATACAAAGTCGGAACAGGCATCTAATGACGATATCTGACTTCCTTCGTTGCCCTTTTGCATGAAGTAGCGTCATAACCCATCAATAAATTTCCTGACATCTGCAGAAATCACTCGGCTACACTGAGATACGTCTTCATCTCCATCAGTCTCCTCATCTTCAACCAAACCTTGTTGTCTCGCTAGTATATTTTCCACTATATCATCTTCGCTGCTATCATTGTTGTCATAACAGTCCATATTGGAGTCGATCCTTTCATACTACTTAACGCAGCTCGAAAATGGATTCATTTTTACTTTCAAATTCAAGTTCTTCCGATATTTCTGCAATTGAGTGCTTAAAACTACAATGAATGAAACAATTTCTAATCGTTTTACTGGTGACTTCTCGCCTGCTATCTGCCAAAAACGTTATTACTTGCAGGAAGTTCATCTTTGAGCTCACTTCCTATAAGACGACAAAAGGCTGCACCTTCACTTTTCCGACCTGAAGAAGCTGACTGAAACGCCGCCGAAACTGTCGTCCAAGGAAACACCCGGAAGACACTTCACTTCTTCACAAGAATGGCATTCTTGACATCGTTTTTTTATGTTTTTCAAATGTGATTAAATAGATTTACTCAATAATTTATTAAATCTCTTATATGTAATATAGCCACACCAAAACTACGTTCCAAGCGCATCATTTCTTTTAATTTTCCGAGGGAAGTCCACCCGGACCTCAATTTAGTTGAGATGTATTGCATACCCCACAGGCGCCGTGGGAAGTACTGAAAAGCCCCCCCCCAAAAAACAACGACCTTAATCCGCCCCTGGCCATCATTGAAACATTAAGTTACAGCTTCCAGATCTCAAACAGTATCTTGATTTTCTTCTTCTGGCTCGTAGCGTATCCTGGAATGTATAGTAGCACAAAGAGGTGTGATTGGTTTTAGTCTCATTTTTATTTTGAAGTGTAATCGTACCTCTTGCTGGAAAATTTGCCTTTGCACTTGGAACAAGCTAAAATGCATGAAAACATATGCCTGTGACAACTGCATCTCTGTGTCTCACACCCAGTTTCACAGCCACACTTAAGTGCCCTACAGGCGGACCACACACCTTCTAATCTCACAGTCTAACAATAAGTAGGAATCCACTTGTCTCCAACCCTCTTCCAGCCTCAGCCGCTGGGTGGTGCTAATTACTGGCCTAAATCTGTAGGCTTTCCCCAGACTTGCCCTACTTGATAGGTCACTCTTTTCACGTGTTGGAATAAAGCAACCCTCGTCGATGGGATTGCACCGATATGTTTGCCTTCGGTTGCAAACAAATGTTTTCAGGCACTATTGACTCCTGTGGGTTCCTTTAAGGAAACTCAGTACCAATCAACGTTTAGCTCCTCAAGAGTTCTAAGAATTTCATCACTTCTAAGATATATCAGGAAGAGCCACAGACTGACCAGAAATTTGAAAGCTAAAATATATGCGTCAATCCTGAAAGCGGCAAAGAAACAACTTACACACAGGGTCAGGAATTAAAATAAATGTTTGATTGATTCGAGTACCTCCGTTTTTCATAAGCGTGGCCAAGGCTGACTTTTTTCCCCTTGATCCAAATAATGATACCGTGATGCAACCCGTGAAGGCATGAAACCATCCTAAGACAGACAGACTTGTCTTCACTCAGGGACTCAGTGATTTCATGTACATTTATGTTTTGACGTTTTTCCTCTGCGCTTAGGAGCATCCAAATTTCTTTTAAACCTTTCCTCTTGATGGCGTGGAAAAATCAAACTGCAAGATCCATCACATCAGTTTCAAAACTGCGGATCCCCCTTGCTCAAAAATGTCTTTCACATGCAGCATGATTCTTTCGTCAGCCTCTTCCGCTCCAGCACACGAGATCGATTTTAGTTTTTTCTCTCCATGCCCATGGGGCTGAATCTATGAAGCAAAAATGGGTCACTACATGGACATCATTCAAGCCGAGAAGAACAGTATGTGCAAGATAACCTGTTTGTTCAAGTCAATGTGTAGGTAGTCATCCCAGTGAGACGGACTTTCACAAAAAATAGTGAATTTAGAAATATTTAGGAAATTTATCTTAGAATTTACGCCTCGGGAAAAATTCGTTATTTGGAGTGCGACAACTTACTCTGTGATATGAGTAGACTTCTAGTGTCTGCACTGCAGCACGGAGCATGGGGGTCTTTGTTTGGCAAGACGCAATCAGGAGCAGCGGCGTAAAAGTCCAGCAGATGGGGAACACTACGGTTTCCTTGCGATGAAACACTGCTGAAAGTTCATAAGAATCAAATAGGACATCATTTTTCTCATTCTAGCGACCCTACCTCTTATTTTATGAGAGTCAGCAAAAATTCGCATTGATGAATATCAACTGGCCCTTTTCCTGCCATCACACTTCTAATTTACTGTTTTATTAGTGATGGCATCCTGAAGTTCTAATTACAATTTATTTCCATGCAGCCCAATGAATTTTTCATCTCTAAGCTACAATAAAGATATATATTTAAAATGTACTTCATTTACCCATTATCCGTGCTTCTGTCGGTACAGTTTGATGACAGTCTGTATTTGAAATATTAGTGATTGAATCCATGTAAATTTAATGGTCTCCAATAGATTAGACCCTTTAAATTAATCGTTACTAGTGCGTGATCCTACATAAAAAAAGTCAGACCTAAATTACATTTTAAACAAAAAGATTTCTAACAGGAGTGATAGTTAGGATATGAGATACGGCATCATGTATTGCGTTTGATGTTACTCCGAAAAAAGCTGCGAGTCGAAATTTTTACCGACGTTAAATGCGTTTATCGCGACGAATAATTACCGTAATCCAAAGGTCAGAGGTGTTACGAAACTAATATATGATTCTTTGATCCCAGTTAATAAATGAAACCTTTAAGGTAATATGTTTATGGGAAATAAGCAGTCATGGCTGGAAATAGGTATAGGTGTGAGGAAAAGCGGAGAAAATAATCTTAGATGTCGTATCAATTAGTGATGGAAAATAAAAGCGGAGAAAATAATCTTAGATGTCGTATCAATTAGTGACGGAAAATTCTTGATCTTTTGGAAATATATTTTTTGCGTTTTGAAATGTATTATTTCTTCGCGATCGCGCCTCAGCCTTGTGCTTACAAAGTGAAGCGAAAACGAAAAATATTGTGGGAATAACTTATTCAATAGTGGAGAATATGGATTCATATGAGACGAATAAGTTCTTTGAACATATCTAGGTACCATAAACATATACTCTCATATCTGAATTCATTAGTGGCATCATTTATGCGTTCATAAAAGATGCTAAACATAGGAACAGAATTAAATTTTCCCATACATCGTGCGACGGGTGGGAAGACGAATAGTGGAAACAACATTCGTGGAAAATCCGATCACGATTTTGCGTTACCACTGGAGGGATCCACGACATTAGATCACGCGACAACAGATCACGAAGACAACAGATCACGACGGCAACAGATCACGACGACAACAGATCACGAGACACTAAATCACGATAAAAATGGGAAAATTACTTTGTAATAGATTTTCCTTCAATATTTTGCCGCAGATGTGTAATTGGGAGGGGGGGGGGGGCGCTGCGGAGTCGTTCCGAATGTAGAGAGAGATAACATTACTGGCATACCTGATTACAGCGCCACCAAACGGGGAAACGCGCGGACTCCTTAAGACTGGAGGCACGGGTAACCTTCAAGGCTACCTGGGGAGGATGTTATTTGACGGATAGTTAAGTTTCTTTTTTCACGAATACTATTTTGAACCAACTGGGCGGCCCCCTCCGGAGGCCGCCCAGTGGGTCATTACCCAACCCACCCCAATGGTGATTGTTTTGCGTAAAACTACGGCGAGTTGCCCAACCAAATAACCCTAAATGATAATAAAGTGTGGAGGAGGAGGAAGATGCTTATGCCCACTATAGATAACTAATCACATATTGTATAGTTTCTATCCCTTAGGTTTGATCTCAATTACATTTTGTTGGGAAGTACGTAGCCAATCTAAATATTTGCTTGAATGGATGAGGCTTTTACTCATGCAGCTACTAGACATCGGTGTGGCGTGTGGAATTCAGAGCTTGAGGGCGGGGCCTTATAGTTCTTTCACCTTCCCTAAAGAGTACCTACTGTATTACTTAGAAAATATAGAGTATTTTCGTGTATTGGCGGTGCTAGAGTATATGACTGTTACAATATTTAGTATTAGTATTATGTTCTGTGACTCAATACTCCTATCATAATATTCACATGTCCTTGAAATTAGTTTTCGGCTTGAATTTGTACACGAAGCAAACGTTCTTGGCCAAGTGGTTGGCCACGTTGACATATCGGGCCTAGATGTTATTTTTGTCTAAGGGCTAAGGCCTATGGTTATACGGTGCCATAATAACAGTAGAAATATAAAATTCAACTTCATTTCTTAATCCTGAAACTCGCTCTTGTCATTATACTTATATATGTTTTATGCACATCGCGGAGGATCCAAACATTTATAATTCATTATAATATGGCGGTAAATGTTGCTCGTCATTTGGCCTTGTTGTGTTGCTTTAGGTTGACCAGTATGTTTCTCTAGCATTATCATGCTGTGACAATAGTCATTATAAATCTATTAGAGACTTTTATTGACCACATATATGAAAAAGTTGAAGATTTTTGAATGTTGGTAAATCAAAATTCAAGTTTTTATCGCCAGCGTTTCACTAAATTTATTAGCATTTTCGGGGCTATGAAATTAACCAAACATACATGCAAAATGTATGGAACCGTCTACCAGTTGCTCTACAGCAGCCTGAAAAATTCCTGAATTAACCGTTAATGTTTTCTTAGTTTGATTCCATTATCCTGAACATAATCATGGTTATTTGAAAACTCTATTAAAACTTGACGGTCAGCTTTATGCATTTGTTTGCGAATAATGTATTTAGCAGTAAGATGGGTTGTCTCGACATGCCGCCGAAGTCGCTGGTTGAGTACATCGTTAGGTTTGCTTGTAAAATACCCTGCCTACTGTTATGCTTTGATTCAATTTATTTTGAACTCGTTGAAAGAAAAGGGTTTTCTCGAACTTACGTGTTTCCGTCTGTATCATGCTTGAAGTTGGGCTTCTGCAAACCTTAATTTAGCGGTTTAAATTGTTTATTAAAGGAATAATTTCTGCAATATAAAAATATTGATGTTTATTGTAGCAGGATTTAAATTGTTTCGCGTTTTTAGTGACTGATGTACGTTTGAATCGGCTAGCGCAAGAAACTAAACGCTCACACGTATTGACTTTTCTAAATCTTGAAAAGCTAATATGTCGTTCAACTATATTTTATCAATGCTTGTAAAGTGGATAGAAGAGCTTATACACAGGATTTACATCCCGTATAATTTTTGGGTTCTCTTCAGCTCAACGCCTCAAGCGAATTTACAAGAAATGACATGCAATCTGGCTTTTATGTAATGATTGATTTGAGTGGACTCTCACGGAGTATAAAAATACAAATATTGCAATACACTTATATCTTAATTTCGACAAGGCTGATTAATTCCATCGGCCTTTTCACCTCTTGCTTGCAAATTTTAATATTACCCGTCCATATATAATACCTTTGGGTCAGAGGGGGAAGGGTCTACGCGCGGGAAAAAGAAGGATTCGAGCGCCATTTGATTAGCTGTAAATCGGACCTAGAGCGGTTTAAATGAGATGAGGCCCCGTATTCAAATGACTCCAACCCAGTCCCAACAAAAAATGAAGGTGAAAAGTGTGTGAGAAATGACGCGTACGCGAGGGTAAAATACACCTTACCCACCCCGGCTCGGGCGTGTTCCGACGTGTGCTGCGAGTTAAAAATGTGTCATGTCAATGCCCAGTCACTACCAGCGAACATTGACCAATTTCGTGATTTTTTTCTCAAAAGTGATTACCACATCATTGCTGTTACTGAATCATGGTTAAATACTAATATATCATCAGATTCTGTGAAACTAGAAAGTTACAATCTGGTTCGTAATGATCGTTCGCACAGAGTTGGTGGTGGAGTGTGGATATATGTTCATGAATGTTTATCATTTAGTGTAATTGAGAAATCGATGGAGACACCATTGAAACCGGAATTAATTTTTATTGAAATAAGTGGTATTAGTGATAAAGTGATGCTTGCAGTATTGTATATACCACCTAAAGTTGGCTACTTAAGTGAACAATTTGAACCTGTATTATCCAACTGCCTTGTAACTTACAAAAATATTATTGTCTGCGGTGATTTCAATGCTGATCTATTAAGGAACAGTTATTATAGCCGATATCTGATGGACATGGTAACAAATTATAATCTATCGTTGGTTCCACTCCAGGCAACACATCATCTAAACAGCAGTAGTACTTGGTTAGATCTATTTATAGTGGATGATATGAACAAAGTTAAGTACTATGGACAGCACCCTATCGGATTTTTGTCCAATCATAACCTTATTTTTGTCAATTATCATTTTAAAATTTCTAAAATGAATCACAAGGACTTTATTTTTCGAGACTTCAGTAACTTTGATATGCATAAATTCATGGCTGCCTATGACGAGTTACCCTGGGGAGAGCTGTTCCTCAGTAATGACGTCAATAAAAAAGTCTCTATATTTGCAATTAATGTTTTACAGTTAATGGATCTTCACGCTCCGCTGCGAAAAGTGCAACCTAAGCGTATTCCCACTCCGTGGATTACTCCTCAAATTCGTTTCCTGATGCAGAAAAGAGACAAAAAACGACGTTTGATCCGTCAAACCAAGTCACAAATTATTTTTAACGAATACAAATTGTTGAGAAATCAAGTTTGAATATTGTCCAGGAATATTTGATGGCGAAATAGAAAAGGAGTAGCTGGCATGTGAAGGTGATAAAAAAACCTGGAGAGGATGCGACCCTTTTTATGGATTATTGAAGTATTAGTGGTTAAGGGATTATTTATTTTATACGGCTCATTCGCAATTTATAGTACTATGTATAGGACTTTCCAGAAGTGGTTAGCTAAGCATGCCTCTATAGAGATGATGAAAACAATGGATATCATCCCTAGTTGATGAGAAAATGTTTTTGTTGCTTCGATTGTTTGAGACATTCAAAAGACGTGAAGCAACTACGTCTACGTTTTCCCCTCGAGCCGTCGCATGGGCGTGTGGCAGGGGTCTTAGGAAAACAGCCTTGAAAAGGAGGAGTATAGGAAACAGATATCGCGAGAGGGAAGAGAGGAAAGGTGAGGAGTGTTCTGAACGGTTGTGACGGAATAATGCTTTGATCTGTTTTTTTTTCCGTCATGAACGGTGCGTCGGGAGGAAGGGTTTCTCTTCTTTACACTGAAAAAATGGTAGGGTGAGACATCACAATATTTTTCTTGGTTAGAAAAAAGTTGATTCGTAGATCAGCTATAATCGATACATCTTATGCGCTGCAATGTACCATGTTTATTAAATAGAATTTGCAACATTTTGAATACAACTTATCACAGCAAAAGTGACAATAAGATTTGTACAAAGAATACTTGATACGCGCAAATGCACAGTAAATGAAACTAAGCCAAATGAAAAAATACCAGCAATGGATCAAAGAAGGAATAGAGCTTAAAGAATATATTGAGATACACATTGACAGAGCTGCTTTTCTTGTTTTCTCATGATTTTTTTACAGTCACATGAACATAAGCTCGCCAATGAATGTAATCCACAATATAAAAATACAAAATTTATCACAGCCAAAGTGACAAAACCATTATTTACAGAGAATGCTTATTTTGCCAAGCGTGCAGTATAGTTTTTCAGAATTAATTTACCTGTACAATCTCGTTGTTTTCCTTTCATCCCATGATTACAAAAATTTGTCTTTCCCTAAAACAGGGCTCTGGAGGTTTACAAGTGCACATGCAACTATTATTATTTCATCAGTCACGGTTAGCAAAGAAGATGGTAGAGGAGAGCTAAAAATTTCCGAGCGTTCCAATAACACTTCGGTGATCCAATGTGGGTGAATTCCTAGTCAGCGCAAGCAGGGCTTCCACGGCTACTTCTTCCATCTCCACCAACTCTGAGTGCACTTCGCGACTTGCTGGGACGTTATCGCTCACCTCAGGCACATCATTAGTTCCAAATTCTTTTCCCAGCAATCTTCTATGCGCAATCCTACGTGCCCTCGGCGATTTCACTTCCTGAGGCTTTACACAAAATTGTTGAGGGGGTAGGTTCTTCCTCGGATGTGTGTTCAACTTCAGGCGTCTGCGATGCGAAGGTTGATCTAAATGTAATAAGGAAATAATATTCATTAAAATAATATTTTAACAACTAAAAGGCTGAAACAAAGATAAGCAAATCGTGTAACGTTACAGCAAGTGTTGAGGATCATTATTTCTTGTGATAAAAAAGCGCATTTTGATTGATAATTATAATTAAGAAAAAACATAATTATCATTTGTTAATTACTGATCAGGAAGAATGAAATCTTCTTTCTCAAAATGCCGCGAGCATAGTCGCATGTGCTACGTCACCGGCTTTCCAATCCGCACCTTCGTTTCCCATGACTCCCTCGATCCACCTTTTGCGCTGCTCCTAATTTATTCGTAAGAATAACATTGGACGAACCTAATCGGGGAAAATAGTGAAAACTCACTTCTGAAACCCTTCCTTTCTTTGATTTACAGCCGAAAACACTGCAGTACGTATTATTTCTCCTTGAATCGCTCATTCTAACACGACGTGGTCTCTCAAAGGGAGCACAAATTGGCAAGAAACGATTGAGAATAGAGAATGGAGAGAACAGATATCCGTGTTTCAGTAGTTTGGAAATCGGCAGCATGGAGTTGCATGCTTTTGTACCTACAATAGGGAGTCCCTAATATGGCCGAAATTTTTTTTTGCTATATCATTTTGCACCACTTTTCATTTTTTTCCTTTGTAATAGTAAATAAACAGTGCAAAATTTCAGCTCGATCGCATTAGTTTTTCACGTGCCACAAAACCGAAGAAATAAAAATAGGGAAACAAACTTTACCGCTGCTGGAAATTTTTTATTTATTTTTACGAAATGATGTCACTGTGAAGCTATGAATACATATCTACTCTAAATAATATTTTGAAAAATCCTAATTACAGAGAGGGAAAGCTTGCGTCACAAAAAACATATTTTGCAAATTATCTTCACTTCTTACACTATGGAGGTAGTCTTGAGTAATTGCAACACCTCTCTCTGCTGTATCATTAGTCACATACATATCAGAGAAAACATGCAGGCTTCTTGGAAATCCTGACATTGATCACATTTACTTGGATGCCCATCAAGAAATTGATGAGATAACCCAAATCTTTTGAATAAATATAGAGTATAAGGGCCAGCAAAATCATACAAATTGCTATTAACCAACATATTCAGCTCATTTAAATCAATTTTCGGACGAGTAACTCGGTTATCTTTCATAGGAACAGAGCATTTACTAGACTTAATCTTTTATAACATCTTTTCTTTACAGTCTAACGTTACAGCTAGATCAAGTAAAACCAGGCCAGTAGGTTGCTGCGAATGACACCACAAATGCCTGGAGAATGTTTAGCAGCTGTTTGTGACACTCGTTTGTTTACATTTTCATACATAGACAAATTTTTTAGGAAATTTAAATCATTGTGTGGGGCAGAAATAGCGTCGGAAGCAGATAACCAATACTTAACATATAGAAGCGCAATGAACAAAGAAACGTCTCTTAAACCATTTTCTTCTCTTTTCGTTATCTGGAACTGGCCTTTGAACAGCATGATTTTCAACGAGTAAATTGCATTTGCCATAAATCTAGCTTCATGTACAATTCCGCGTGGAGGTGTGCCTCTCAGGTATATGCAGACGAGCTCCAAACATTCCCGGTAATCATCACGGCTGTCCTTCCTGAGCAGAAAAAATAAAGCCTTCGCTCTTTCTTTCACTGGTTAATCAAGAAAGCTTTATCTTCCTCATTCGTCATCACCTGCAGTGCATCAACCGTGGCGATGCCAAAAAGATCTTCAAAAGAATTCTTGAAGGAGGTCTCTCTCGCAATTTGGGTCTTGTCGCGGTGAGTGCGGGTTTTCTGGAGTCATCTCCTTTCCATGCAAAAAACTTCACTAGTTTCACAACGCGGGGCAGATATTTAGTGGGTAGGTTAACTTTTTCCCAAAAGCATATCACTTCCATTGCGGTGCTATTGCGCGCTTTTGAAAGGGAAGATTTGTGAATGCATCCGAAAAAGAAACAATACCTGTATGCGCGAATGTAACTGGGCACCCGTTATCTCATCTAAAGAATTTCCTATAAGAAATACATGCTTCCGAAGAGCCTTCTTGGGGTTGGTACTAACACGGAACATAATAAACTCCTGTAGCTTTCAGTCCACGTTCTGTTGTGCAACGCAAGCGACGCAATACTGTCACTGGTTCTCCTATTCAAAGGCAATTTTTCCCTCACGGACCGATATTTATAGAAAACACATACTTAGTATATTTTTCCTGCTATTACAAGCAACGGGCTCCGGCCGCCTATCAGCAACGGCCGCCCTTCGCTTGTATTAACAGAACGCGTTATTTTGTTTCGAAAGTCGTAGTGACAGTGTGGACCGGGGAGGTGGGTCAAGGGGAGAAGGAGGGAGCGGCGGGAGGAAGGGGGGCGGGGGGACAGTTATAAGAAAAACTGGAACCTTACAAACTTCTGAAAGTGACGCTACTTTGTAAAACATTGATTTGACGGCTTCATTCCTCTATAACGTCATCTTCAGGTGAAGAATCTACGGAGCTCGTAGAATGCTATTTTGTATGGTCTACACCTGAAGATAACGTTTTAGAACGTCAAAAACCGTGTTGTGCAAATAAAATTATCATTGTGGAACCACAAAATGTAAGTTTATCATTTATATTCTGGCATCCATTTATCCTTCGTCTCACATTTTCATTGTGACGACTTGTGTCTTGTGAAGTTGGTACATTATTCGTCTTTCGTTGTAGCCCATCCCTAGTTTTCCAGCAGCCCGAGCGTCTTATTCCGCTTGACGTCGTCGAAGGATATCTCCAAGTCAGCGAGTGTCATGCATAGTGTCTTGCTCATGCATCATTTTCTCTACCATTACTCTCAGTCAGTATATGGCCTCCCTCCCTGCTTCCTCTGTTCTTTCAAATTCCAAAGTCTTATCCTGATAGATTTTCTTTCATTCTCCATTCCACCTCTCTGCTTATCTGCTTAGTAGTGAAAGTTTTTTTGACGTGAATTATTCCAGACTCAAGGTTAAGTGTTTTTCACACATCTCAGTTGTTTTCATGTTCCGTATCTCAATCATTACACCCCTTTGAAAGTCCTCTGGTGGTCTTCCATTTCCGTAGTTGTCTTTGGATATTTCTTACAATTTGGCTTAACGTCTAAAGGTCTTGATGATATCTCTGTTATTTTATCTTCACCAGGCAGTTTTTTATTATTTAGATATTTCACTATTCAATCTAATTCGCATATCAATATGTCTAGGCTATAACATTAGTGCTAGATAGTACTTAAACTTATAGAATAGATGGAAACGAGTAAGCAAGATATTGAAATATGCTTGTTGGAAACATAAAAAACTAAGTACTACCATAGAGTAAGCATACTTACTCTATGGTAGCTTAATATGCTTGCTCTATGGTACTACGTACTCGAAAAGGTGTTCAAAATTGTAAAAAGGCTTACTTTTACCAACTTACTAGTAAATATTTCGGGGAGGAAGCAAATCGAAAACTGGAACATCCCCCTCTCACGGTTGAAAAATGTTATTTGGACGATTTCACTGGAGATTTTGTAGGGTGTGTCGATAATAATTAATTTCCTCCGTTGTATGGCTGGTTCGTTGCTTGGACGGAGAAGGGGTGGAGCATTGAAAGTAGGGGGAGGAGTAATTGGGAGAGGGGAAGGGGCAGGAGGGAATGAGGGGGGAATGAAAGAATGGAGAGAAAGGGAGCGTTGGGTGGGTGAAGGGGAATGTGGAGAAGCAAGGGAGGGGGGAGAAGTTGGGACAGGGAGATTGGGGGTGGGTTGGCAGGAACGGGGAAGGGTAGGGCTGGGGGTAGGTGGAGGAGGTTGGATTGTGGTCGAGATGGGGATGGTGGAGTGTGTGGGGCCTTCACAACTCTCCTTATTATCCTGTATTCTTCTCAATGATCTTTTCCTGTCGTCTTTCTCCCGCGAGTTTTTATATTTTTCTTTTTTCTTCTTGTTGCCTCCGCGAATGCACGACACTGAAACGTGAGATAATCGAATTATTCGTTAGCTACCCCATAATTGATGTACCTTGCCAGAAAGCATGTGACACTAGTGTAGTACTACTCCCAACCCTGCGCATGTTAGCTTCGTGATATCACTTCGGGGTTAAGTTTGTAAGACTATTATTTTTAGACGAAGGTACATCATCAATTGCTTCTACTTAACCCTACTTAATTGATAACCACATGTCGGAAAGTTGCGTTACATAGTGGTCTATGGGAAAGACAATACTTACAGATTCTATTCCCAGTCGAATCCGAATTTTTCCTAATGCTAGTTTATTGCCATTAACGGTTTCCATGTAAATCGTCATTTTTATGATGTTAAAGATAACACACAGTATTTCACTTGAACTTGAGAAAATAAATTTCTCCGTAAAGTTAGTTAATGATAATAAACAAAACAGTACTCACATATTCCTCCCATATCTATTACGTTTTTCTCTCTCAATTACTTTTCTCTCACTTAACCACTCACTTCAAGTCACTGTATAGAGCAGATAGCTTTACACTTCTAAGTTAATGTTTCCCTGGCAACGATTGTCAAAAGTCCCTTCTGGTGTCTGACAATTGTTGTCCTTTGAAGGTATTGAATTGTATGGTGAGAGAACTTATGGCTATAATTATGTAATAATTACATGCGGGCATACAGGCGGTCATCTAGATCATTTAAGAACAATGGTTTTATTCATCATGAGTTATTATTTATTTCATTATCGTCACCGTTAGAAATCAGTTGTGATCCAAATGTGCTAATTGCTATTTGAAATACTTAATTATTTTGGCATATTTTTCAATAATTTAATTTTCATTTTTGTGTCAAGGTGTTTCAAGAGGGGTACATAAAATTATTTTCTTATTAACGCTCATTCTCTTTTTGAGAAAAACCTCAAAGTTACAGTTTATGTCAGGGTTTGTTTTGATGTCGGCCATAAAGAAGGAGGGGACAAATTCCGCAATATTTTTTTTGCAAAATAATTGCACTTCTGTCGGCACTCCCGGAGTGCCTCCCGGAGTACTGATTCCCTGGTCTGGAAGTAATTAGCAGCGTTGGTAATGAATATCTATGCTATTGGTTTTATCGTCATTGCTCGGTTCCACTATTGAGGCCAGAGTAATTTTCTTCTACTTTTACCGCGTTTGAATTTCCATTTTCCGAGAAAAATTGAAACCCCAGTTGAATGTTTGCTTTACAAATGACACAATATACCATCCTAGCCGTCGCATATGCCCCAAGTGCATTCCCGCGTTTAATAACCATGGTTTGGAAGTTTTAAACCTATGCTTTTAATCTAATTGTTCAGATCCACAACCTAATCTCAAAATCCGGTGTTGACAATTTTCCGCGCTCTCTTTAATAATTATTAATAAGAAGTTAAAGGTGGTTGGGTTGAATATTTTACTTACAGATTTTCGTGGAGCTTATCATACGTGGTCATTAGGACAGAGACCTACGTATAGATAAAACGCTGTATATTTTTTTTTGCAATTATCTACTATCAAACTTTTTTATTTACTCGGATCTCTGAAATTGCTCTAAACCGTACGTGAAAATCCTTTCCGTCTTCTTGGATCACGGTTTTTTATTTCATTACATTTGACCGAAAATCAGTGGCGCTTCAAAATGAGGGTAGAGCGCCACATGCTGGAAATAAGAGGTCTTTCGTCACAAATTCTCTTCTCTGTCGCAGCCGCTCATGATTAACTAGCTCACAATCGTCTCTCTTGGCGTCAGTTGCAATTCCGCACCTGCGGTTTACCTGACAATGTTCAGGAGCTTTCAACTTTCAAATGATACGCACTTCCTCAGCAGAACATCTTCGATGTATCTCCTCAGTTGTGCTCACTAGATTCCTTTGTAATTAGTTAAAAATCGTATTTTTAATTTAATTCCACATAAAATTTTCTTTGACATCCATTTAACAGAACAAATAACATTCATAGTTTATAATATATTTTTATCTCATATAGCCACGACCTTGAGCAATTAGGGAAATGTTTAGGCTTGCATCACGTGTCTGCTGAATGTATTCCCAATGGGAAGCTGACGGGCCGCGTGAAAGAAAATTGTAAATGTTTAAATATTTATAAAAAACGCATTTATGAATTTACACTAAATTTTATTTTTTGACTAGTTAGCTGGATATGTTTAGATTACGGAAAAAACGTTACGGCCGATTCTGAGATGGATTATTTGAGAAAAGTTTAATAATATTTTTTTCAACACGCGCGCGAGAGAAAATTGTAAATGTTTAAATAATTATAAAAAACGCATTTATGAATTGCCACTAAATTATATTTTTGGAATAGTTAGCTGAATATGTGTAGATTACGGTAAAAAAGTTTCGGCCGATTCTGAAATGGAGTATTTGAGAAAGGTTAATTAACAATATTTTAAACATTAGTAATTTACAACAATAGGGTATAGAAGGAAATAAATTTTATTGATATATTTATCATTCAATAAAGATTTAATAAAAGCTATTAATCATTGTTTTATGTCAATTACAAGTGGAGATATAAGTGATAATATGATTTAAGGCACGGATTTTTGCTTAAAATGCGAAAAAATTAAAATATGCATAATTCATACAAAAATGTTTTTGTCACAAAACGGCTTGAAGGTATTCAGTTTGAGTTAATATTGTACCCATACACGAATTTTTATCAAAATCAGAGAACCTAAGGGACAATCTTTTGTTGAATTGAGGTGGAATAACCCTTTACGTAATGTGGAAACCGAGGTACGGAAGGGAAACAACCATCAGCTCAAATTTCCCTCTCAGACTGGTTCTCTATAGAATCTGTGTAAGTTGTGACATGCGCTGCATCAGTGAGTGTTTTCAAATAATTTTTTCTGTAAGCAGTCTCTCAAAACAAAATTCAAGATAAAATGTACACACTTTGAATTTGGTTGCGGCTATTTTTTGGAATTTGGGGCTTCTTCCGATCTATGAAAACGTTTTCCAAGAAACTTAATTTTTTAAGAGAAAAAGGGTTTAAGATGCAAGCCTTTCGAATTCAAATGTTTTAACATCTTGACTGAATTTTTCCCATTGCAAATAGGGTGGAGTAAAATTTTACGAGATTTTCCTTCCCTAAGTTTCCCCATATTTGCTTAAATATTTTATTTATTTCAGTTTTAAATAATTCCAAAACCCCCTCTTGCGGATATTGAAAGATTAAATCTTTGATCTCTTCTCTTGGACTACAACCTTGTCGTGGTTGAAGGGCTTGCGTGCTCCGATGACCCCTAGAGCTGCACTGGCGGGAGCATTGCTCCCGGTAGGGTCACCCATACCAGATTGGTCGAAGGTTAGGAGATAGACGAATGGTAGTCCGCGCAGCGTCTGTACCTCAGTTAGGCGGCTGCAAAAGGCGTCTGACCCCAGTGGGGCGGTCTCTGAAGTGATGGTGTCACGTAAAAAACACTATTGAGTAAGGCCACGGAAGACTATCTCAATTAAAACAAAAACCTTGAAATTATGGACAGTTCTCAATTGATAATGAATCCTGGCAACTACGGGACTCGGCCAAGAGGGCCGGGTGTCGTGCCCGGCAGCGGTGGGAGCAAGGCCCCTGCGGTCGTCATCACACGAAATCCTTGCTCAGACGTAGCAGCAGCAGAGGAAAAGTAGATAAAGAAGAGGAACGAAACTATCAGAATAGGCACGTGGAATGTTAGGACTTTGCTGAGGGCGGGGTAGCTAGAGAATATAAAGCAAGAAATGGAGAGGGTGGGTGTAGACATCATGTGTCTGGGTGAAGTAAGATGGAAGGATGACGGGGATTACTGGAGCGGCGACTATAGAGTAATCTATAGTGGAGGGAATCAAAGTCAGGGCGGGGTTGCATTCGTAATGAATAGGAAACTCGGTAGAAAATTAGTGTATGCAGAACAGGTGAGTGATAGGATAATATTCGTGGAACTAAAAGCAGACCCAACGAATTTAGTTATAATCCAGGTTTATATGCCTACCTCTAATCATAAAGAGGAGGTAGATGGGGTGTACGATCAGCTAGAGGAAATAATTGGTAGGATACCAGGTAGTAAGCACCTGGTAGTAATGGGGGATTGAAACGCGGTGGTGGGTGAAGGAAGAGATGGGCGGGAGGTGGGCGATTACGGGCTAGGAAGGAGAAACGACCGGGGCGAGAAAGCTGTGGAGTTTTGCCGCAGAAATAACCTAGTAATTACAAATAAATGGTTCAGACATCATCCTCGACGTAGGTACACTTATTATACATGAAATGTCGGGTAAAACTGAAAAAGATAAGAATGAGAAGGAGGGTACGAAAGTGGAATACGGAGGCATTAACTGGGGCAATGAAGAATAAGTATTGAGAGAAGGTGGATGAGAGAATGGGTGAGGACGATGGAGTTAGATCAGTCGAAGATGAATGGGGAAGTTTGAGAAACGGAATTATAGAAGCGGCGATAGCAACGGTAGGCGTAGTGAGTGCAACTAAAATTAGAAAACCGTGGATCACGAAGGAGATGATCAGGGAGATGGAGGAGAGAAGGAAATGGAAGAGCGTAAACTCAGACCAGTTCCCGGATCCCTCGATTTTGCGCCAGATAAGCTACCGAGGCGTCCTCGTCACCTGTGGATGTTTGAGGGCTTTATAAGGACAAGTGGTTTTGGACTGCCGGACATATTATGTCACTAAAGCATTCCAAGGCGTGCGCTTAGCGCAACAGTTCCGGTATCCTAATAATTGGTGAAAAAGAGTGAGCACCTCACTGTGTTACATGTTTGGCTTTATCCACGTGGTCTGTGGCGCTATGCTCAGGCCTTGGACTGCTTCAGTGACATCATATGTCCGGCAGTCCAGATCAACTTGTTCCTATAAGGCCCTCAAACATCCACATGGTACGCCTCGGTAGATTAACTGGTTAAAGTACCCGGCGCGAAATCGAGGGATCCGGGTTCGAATCCCGGTCAAGGCGAATGATATTTCCTCTTTGGATTATCGCCATTCTGTGCACTTTTGGGTAACTCCGTTTATGGGTATACCGTGGTATACCCATAAACGGAGTTTATGGGTATACCACCGGTATCCTCAAAATTAGTCAACCTGTTTGAGAGTGTGTGCCGAAATCGGCAAAATCTTGGACAAAAAAGTTTTCCACGTACCTACAAAAATATTTTGAGAAATTAGTATTTGATATCTTGATACTTGATTAGTAATTGATTATGTACACCATGTAAAACTGACATGAACTGCAATGAACAAATCTAAGACATGGCAAGCCATCTGATCGCTCCTGGTGCGCACAGACGCTTTTATAGCCTAATCAGAAATCGAGTTTATTTTTATGAAGTAGTCGGGCTTGCATACGCCGCGCCGGGACTCTCCCCGCCGCGCCGCTGAAAAGTGCCCCCAAGTTTGGCACGCGTGTCAAGAGCCGCTCATCCCTGTCCTAACGTAACAAACCAAAGGGTTTTGGAATAGTGGTATTGAAGCTATTTTAAAATGCTGCATTACCGAACAGATTTTGAATGCTACAGAGAGGGAAGACAGGTATTTTTTTATTTTCAGTGCCGTGTATTAATGCGGCGTGCATACGAGCATTTTTCCTCCTTTCGGACAACTATACCCAGTAGTATTAAAAAACCCTGGGGATCCAATTTATTTTATCCTGTAATATGACAGTATGACGTAGGCTTACCGCTCTATATCGGCTAACTTTCCGTGTCGGGCGCCAAGCGCCTCGGAGTTATGAGGTCAACTTTCTCCACTGAGGGTTTAACGAGGGGTTGGACGGCCTCGGTGGCGGTGGGGTAGTTTGCTTTGCATTTGCTTCCAACCCAAGTATCGTGGATCTTCTTTCCCGCGCTAACTTATTTCTCGTGCAAATTTAAAATTTCCCGAGTATTACGTAATCCTGCCTGGCGTAAGCTATTTAGGTTCAAAGTCGTTTAACTATTCGCACTGGAATTTATTTTAGACAATGGTGTCAACAACTCATAGTTATTTTCAAGGTATCAAACCAATTTCCATTTTCCGAGAAGTTATAAGCCTATGTTTTTAATCTAATTGTCCAGATGGGCCTTTCCGAAGAGGTTGTTAGGAATTTCAGCTCGTAAACATTCTTAGTCTCAAAATCCACTGTTGGCAATTTCCCGCTCTCTCCAATATTTATTAATAAAAAGTTAAAGGTGGTCGGGTCGATTATTTTACTCACAGATTTGCGTGGAACTTTATTAGACCTACGTATAGATAAAAGTAATAAAAACGCGTTTTACAGTATAATTTTTTCTTTTAATTATCTTCTATCAAACTTTTGCCATAGCATTTTATTTTCTCGGATTTTACTGCTTTAAACCGTACTTGAAAATCTTTTCAGTCTCTCTGAATCACGGATATTTATAGGATGCTTTTTGTAATTCATCTTTGGCATATTCCTATTCTTAATTGTCCTGTTGACTAGCGCAGATTAAATATGAAGGAAAGGGTCCTCAGCAGAATGTCTTTGGTGTATCATCTCAGGTGTGCTCACTAGATTCCTTCGTAATTAGTTGAAATTCGCTGTCATAATTTAAATCCAGCTCTGTATCCTTAATGTTCACGATACAAAGCGTATCCACCATCTTTATTGTGACTCTCTCTCTCATCGTCTGGTTTCCGAACATGAGTCATTATAGGGTTGCCAACAGAGGACTACATTTGTTTCATTTTCTTAAATCTACACAATGAATCCAACTTATTATCTTTGATTGCAGTAAAATAAATGGTTTCCTTGGACTAGCTATTTGATATCCAGTTACACTTCTCTAGGACGCATTCACTATTACTTGCCTTGTAGATATATGTGATGGTGTATTATCTGATTTCAGGTTAAATTCCTTACCATAAACGTAAACAGTTTCACATGTGGAGACTCTCAGTATCGGTGTCGTGGCTAATGCTCACGAAATCGGACGCATCTTAGGAGGAGGGTGAAAAAGTACGAGGAAAGATGACTTTTGAGGGGTAAGCAAGAGCGACTATTATTTAACCACGAGAGGCTTTCCTCAACAATTTATGAACATCTCGTGTGTTTCTAGATTCCGATGGATATTCCTCGTGTCCATAGGCGTGTCCAAGGCAGGTGCCACTGGTGCCATGGCACCACCACTAGATCGAGATTCTTTTCTAAGTTATTCCCTTTTTCCTGACTCTTGGGCGGCTGGACGGTAGAGAGCTAGAGACTCTGTTCACTTTATTTTTCTACTCCTGGCACCACCACTATTCTACCACCACTATTTCTTGTGCCTAACTTCGAGTAACATTTATTCCTGCCTGATTTTCTTCGACATTCATTTAATAATTCCGCGACTCTTTCCTAAATACTTCGCTTGCTGTTTTGAATTGTTGTATTCTGACGGGACAACTTGGCAATATTTAAATGTACTACGCCTTAATTGAAGAGAATTCCGGGTGTTGTTTAATGCCGACGGTATTTTCTCATTTGAAATGCTCCGAGTATTCCGAGTGTAATGTTATTCTGACAGACATTCGTAATATTATTTAATTCTCACGAGATATCATCGTTTCTTTAAACAAACTTTTTGAGGGGGTAAGCAAAAGCGGCGAAATTTTCGCTCCAAGTCCGGACTTTTTGAGGGGGTAAGCAAAAGCGGCGAAATTTTCGCTCCAAGTCCGGACTTTTTGAGGGGGTAAGCAAAAGCGGCGAAATTTTCGCTCCAAGTCCGGACTTTTTGAGGGGGTAAGCAAAAGCGGCGAAATTTTCGCTCCAAGTCCGGACTTTTTGAGGGGGTAAGCAAAAGCGGCGAAATTTTCGCTCCAAGTCCGGACTTTTTGAGGGGGTAAGCAAAAGCGGCGAAATTTTCGCTCCAAGTCCGGACTTTTTGAGGGGGTAAGCAAAAGCGGCGAAATTTTCGCTCCAAGTCCGGACTTTTTGAGGGGGTAAGCAAAAGCGGCGAAATTTTCGCTCCAAGTCCGGACTTTTTGAGGGGGTAAGCAAAAGCGGCGAAATTTTCGCTCCAAGTCCGGACTTTTTGAGGGGGTAAGCAAAAGCGGCGAAATTTTCGCTCCAAGTCCGGACTTTTTGAGGGGGTAAGCAAAAGCGGCGAAATTTTCGCTCCAAGTCCGGACTTTTTGAGGGGGTAAGCAAAAGCGGCGAAATTTTCGCTCCAAGTCCGGACTTTTTGAGGGGGTAAGCAAAAGCGGCGAAATTTTCGCTCCAAGTCCGGACTTTTTGAGGGGGTAAGCAAAAGCGGCGAAATTTTCGCTCCAAGTCCGGACTTTTTGAGGGGGTAAGCAAAAGCGGCGAAATTTTCGCTCCAAGTCCGGACTTTTTGAGGGGGTAAGCAAAAGCGGCGAAATTTTCGCTCCAAGTCCGGACTTTTTGAGGGGGTAAGCAAAAGCGGCGAAATTTTCGCTCCAAGTCCGGACTTTTTGAGGGGGTAAGCAAAAGCGGCGAAATTAGTCCGGACTTTTTGAGGGGGTAAGCAAAAGCGGCGAAATTTTCGCTCCAAGTCCGGACTTTTTGAGGGGGTAAGCAAAAGCGGCGAAATTTTCGCTCCAAGTCCGGACTTTTTGAGGGGGTAAGCAAAAGCGGCGAAATTTTCGCTCCAAGTCCGGACTTTTTGAGGGGGTAAGCAAAAGCGGCGAAATTTTCGCTCCAAGTCCGGACTTTTTGAGGGGGTAAGCAAAAGCGGCGAAATTTTCGCTCCAAGTCCGGACTTTTTGAGGGGGTAAGCAAAAGCGGCGAAATTTTCGCTCCAAGTCCGGACTTTTTGAGGGGGTAAGCAAAAGCGGCGAAATTTTGCTAGTCCGGACTTTTTGAGGGGGTAAGCAAAAGCGGCGAAATTTTCGCTCCAAGTCCGGACTTTTTGAGGGGGTAAGCAAAAGCGGCGAAATTTTCGCTCCAAGTCCGGACTTTTTGAGGGGGTAAGCAAAAGCGGCGAAATTTTCGCTCCAAGTCCGGACTTTTTGAGGGGGTAAGCAAAAGCGGCGAAATTTTCGCTCCAAGTCCGGACTTTTTGAGGGGGTAAGCAAAAGCGGCGAAATTTTCGCTCCAAGTCCGGACTTTTTGAGGGGGTAAGCAAAAGCGGCGAAATTTTCGCTCCAAGTCCGGACTTTTTGAGGGGGTAAGCAAAAGCGGCGAAATTTTCGCTCCAAGTCCGGACTTTTTGAGGGGGTAAGCAAAAGCGGCGAAATTTTCGCTCCAAGTCCGGACTTTTTGAGGGGGTAAGCAAAAGCGGCGAAATTTTCGCTCCAAGTCCGGACTTTTTGAGGGGGTAAGCAAAAGCGGCGAAATTTTCGCTCCAAGTCCGGACTTTTTGAGGGGGTAAGCAAAAGCGGCGAAATTTTCGCTCCAAGTCCGGACTTTTTGAGGGGGTAAGCAAAAGCGGCGAAATTTTCGCTCCAAGTCCGGACTTTTTGAGGGGGTAAGCAAAAGCGGCGAAATTTTCGCTCCAAGTCCGGACTTTTTGAGGGGGTAAGCAAAAGCGGCGAAATTTTCGCTCCAAGTCCGGACTTTTTGAGGGGGTAAGCAAAAGCGGCGAAATTTTCGCTCCAAGTCCGGACTTTTTGAGGGGGTAAGCAAAAGCGGCGAAATTTTCGCTCCAAGTCCGGACTTTTTGAGGGGGTAAGCAAAAGCGGCGAAATTTTCGCTCCAAGTCCGGACTTTTTGAGGGGGTAAGCAAAAGCGGCGAAATTTTCGCTCCAAGTCCGGACTTTTTGAGGGGGTAAGCAAAAGCGGCGAAATTTTCGCTCCAAGTCCGGACTTTTTGAGGGGGTAAGCAAAAGCGGCGAAATTTTCGCTCCAAGTCCGGACTTTTTGAGGGGGTAAGCAAAAGCGGCGAAATTTTCGCTCCAAGTCCGGACTTTTTGAGGGGGTAAGCAAAAGCGGCGAAATTTTCGCTCCAAGTCCGGACTTTTTGAGGGGGTAAGCAAAAGCGGCGAAATTTTCGCTCCAAGTCCGGACTTTTTGAGGGGGTAAGCAAAAGCGGCGAAATTTTCGCTCCAAGTCCGGACTTTTTGAGGGGGTAAGCAAAAGCGGCGAAATTTTCGCTCCAAGTCCGGACTTTTTGAGGGGGTAAGCAAAAGCGGCGAAATTTTCGCTCCAAGTCCGGACTTTTTGAGGGGGTAAGCAAAAGCGGCGAAATTTTCGCTCCAAGTCCGGACTTTTTGAGGGGGTAAGCAAAAGCGGCGAAATTTTCGCTCCAAGTCCGGACTTTTTGAGGGGGTAAGCAAAAGCGGCGAAATTTTCGCTCCAAGTCCGGACTTTTTGAGGGGGTAAGCAAAAGCGGCGAAATTTTCGCTCCAAGTCCGGACTTTTTGAGGGGGTAAGCAAAAGCGGCGAAATTTTCGCTCCAAGTCCGGACTTTTTGAGGGGGTAAGCAAAAGCGGCGAAATTTTCGCTCCAAGTCCGGACTTTTTGAGGGGGTAAGCAAAAGCGGCGAAATTTTCGCTCCAAGTCCGGACTTTTTGAGGGGGTAAGCAAAAGCGGCGAAATTTTCGCTCCAAGTCCGGACTTTTTGAGGGGGTAAGCAAAAGCGGCGAAATTTTCGCTCCAAGTCCGGACTTTTTGAGGGGGTAAGCAAAAGCGGCGAAATTTTCGCTCCAAGTCCGGACTTTTTGAGGGGGTAAGCAAAAGCGGCGAAATTTTCGCTCCAAGTCCGGACTTTTTGAGGGGGTAAGCAAAAGCGGCGAAATTTTCGCTCCAAGTCCGGACTTTTTGAGGGGGTAAGCAAAAGCGGCGAAATTTTCGCTCCAAGTCCGGACTTTTTGAGGGGGTAAGCAAAAGCGGCGAAATTTTCGCTCCAAGTCCGGACTTTTTGAGGGGGTAAGCAAAAGCGGCGAAATTTTCGCTCCAAGTCCGGACTTTTTGAGGGGGTAAGCAAAAGCGGCGAAATTTTCGCTCCAAGTCCGGACTTTTTGAGGGGGTAAGCAAAAGCGGCGAAATTTTCGCTCCAAGTCCGGACTTTTTGAGGGGGTAAGCAAAAGCGGCGAAATTTTCGCTCCAAGTCCGGACTTTTTGAGGGGGTAAGCAAAAGCGGCGAAATTTTCGCTCCAAGTCCGGACTTTTTGAGGGGGTAAGCAAAAGCGGCGAAATTTTCGCTCCAAGTCCGGACTTTTTGAGGGGGTAAGCAAAAGCGGCGAAATTTTCGCTCCAAGTCCGGACTTTTTGAGGGGGTAAGCAAAAGCGGCGAAATTTTCGCTCCAAGTCCGGACTTTTTGAGGGGGTAAGCAAAAGCGGCGAAATTTTCGCTCCAAGTCCGGACTTTTTGAGGGGGTAAGCAAAAGCGGCGAAATTTTCGCTCCAAGTCCGGACTTTTTGAGGGGGTAAGCAAAAGCGGCGAAATTTTCGCTCCAAGTCCGGACTTTTTGAGGGGGTAAGCAAAAGCGGCGAAATTTTCGCTCCAAGTCCGGACTTTTTGAGGGGGTAAGCAAAAGCGGCGAAATTTTCGCTCCAAGTCCGGACTTTTTGAGGGGGTAAGCAAAAGCGGCGAAATTTTCGCTCCAAGTCCGGACTTTTTGAGGGGGTAAGCAAAAGCGGCGAAATTTTCGCTCCAAGTCCGGACTTTTTGAGGGGGTAAGCAAAAGCGGCGAAATTTTCGCTCCAAGTCCGGACTTTTTGAGGGGGTAAGCAAAAGCGGCGAAATTTTCGCTCCAAGTCCGGACTTTTTGAGGGGGTAAGCAAAAGCGGCGAAATTTTCGCTCCAAGTCCGGACTTTTTGAGGGGGTAAGCAAAAGCGGCGAAATTTTCGCTCCAAGTCCGGACTTTTTGAGGGGGTAAGCAAAAGCGGCGAAATTTTCGCTCCAAGTCCGGACTTTTTGAGGGGGTAAGCAAAAGCGGCGAAATTTTCGCTCCAAGTCCGGACTTTTTGAGGGGGTAAGCAAAAGCGGCGAAATTTTCGCTCCAAGTCCGGACTTTTTGAGGGGGTAAGCAAAAGCGGCGAAATTTTCGCTCCAAGTCCGGACTTTTTGAGGGGGTAAGCAAAAGCGGCGAAATTTTCGCTCCAAGTCCGGACTTTTTGAGGGGGTAAGCAAAAGCGGCGAAATTTTCGCTCCAAGTCCGGACTTTTTGAGGGGGTAAGCAAAAGCGGCGAAATTTTCGCTCCAAGTCCGGACTTTTTGAGGGGGTAAGCAAAAGCGGCGAAATTTTCGCTCCAAGTCCGGACTTTTTGAGGGGGTAAGCAAAAGCGGCGAAATTTTCGCTCCAAGTCCGGACTTTTTGAGGGGGTAAGCAAAAGCGGCGAAATTTTCGCTCCAAGTCCGGACTTTTTGAGGGGGTAAGCAAAAGCGGCGAAATTTTCGCTCCAAGTCCGGACTTTTTGAGGGGGTAAGCAAAAGCGGCGAAATTTTCGCTCCAAGTCCGGACTTTTTGAGGGGGTAAGCAAAAGCGGCGAAATTTTCGCTCCAAGTCCGGACTTTTTGAGGGGGTAAGCAAAAGCGGCGAAATTTTCGCTCCAAGTCCGGACTTTTTGAGGGGGTAAGCAAAAGCGGCGAAATTTTCGCTCCAAGTCCGGACTTTTTGAGGGGGTAAGCAAAAGCGGCGAAATTTTCGCTCCAAGTCCGGACTTTTTGAGGGGGTAAGCAAAAGCGGCGAAATTTTCGCTCCAAGTCCGGACTTTTTGAGGGGGTAAGCAAAAGCGGCGAAATTTTCGCTCCAAGTCCGGACTTTTTGAGGGGGTAAGCAAAAGCGGCGAAATTTTCGCTCCAAGTCCGGACTTTTTGAGGGGGTAAGCAAAAGCGGCGAAATTTTCGCTCCAAGTCCGGACTTTTTGAGGGGGTAAGCAAAAGCGGCGAAATTTTCGCTCCAAGTCCGGACTTTTTGAGGGGGTAAGCAAAAGCGGCGAAATTTTCGCTCCAAGTCCGGACTTTTTGAGGGGGTAAGCAAAAGCGGCGAAATTTTCGCTCCAAGTCCGGACTTTTTGAGGGGGTAAGCAAAAGCGGCGAAATTTTCGCTCCAAGTCCGGACTTTTTGAGGGGGTAAGCAAAAGCGGCGAAATTTTCGCTCCAAGTCCGGACTTTTTGAGGGGGTAAGCAAAAGCGGCGAAATTTTCGCTCCAAGTCCGGACTTTTTGAGGGGGTAAGCAAAAGCGGCGAAATTTTCGCTCCAAGTCCGGACTTTTTGAGGGGGTAAGCAAAAGCGGCGAAATTTTCGCTCCAAGTCCGGACTTTTTGAGGGGGTAAGCAAAAGCGGCGAAATTTTCGCTCCAAGTCCGGACTTTTTGAGGGGGTAAGCAAAAGCGGCGAAATTTTCGCTCCAAGTCCGGACTTTTTGAGGGGGTAAGCAAAAGCGGCGAAATTTTCGCTCCAAGTCCGGACTTTTTGAGGGGGTAAGCAAAAGCGGCGAAATTTTCGCTCCAAGTCCGGACTTTTTGAGGGGGTAAGCAAAAGCGGCGAAATTTTCGCTCCAAGTCCGGACTTTTTGAGGGGGTAAGCAAAAGCGGCGAAATTTTCGCTCCAAGTCCGGACTTTTTGAGGGGGTAAGCAAAAGCGGCGAAATTTTCGCTCCAAGTCCGGACTTTTTGAGGGGGTAAGCAAAAGCGGCGAAATTTTCGCTCCAAGTCCGGACTTTTTGAGGGGGTAAGCAAAAGCGGCGAAATTTTCGCTCCAAGTCCGGACTTTTTGAGGGGGTAAGCAAAAGCGGCGAAATTTTCGCTCCAAGTCCGGACTTTTTGAGGGGGTAAGCAAAAGCGGCGAAATTTTCGCTCCAAGTCCGGACTTTTTGAGGGGGTAAGCAAAAGCGGCGAAATTTTCGCTCCAAGTCCGGACTTTTTGAGGGGGTAAGCAAAAGCGGCGAAATTTTCGCTCCAAGTCCGGACTTTTTGAGGGGGTAAGCAAAAGCGGCGAAATTTTCGCTCCAAGTCCGGACTTTTTGAGGGGGTAAGCAAAAGCGGCGAAATTTTCGCTCCAAGTCCGGACTTTTTGAGGGGGTAAGCAAAAGCGGCGAAATTTTCGCTCCAAGTCCGGACTTTTTGAGGGGGTAAGCAAAAGCGGCGAAATTTTCGCTCCAAGTCCGGACTTTTTGAGGGGGTAAGCAAAAGCGGCGAAATTTTCGCTCCAAGTCCGGACTTCGTGAGGGGGTAATCAAAATAATAAGCAACAATTTTGCAGATGGCATGTTATATTAATTAGCCTTAATACAAATAATTGCTATAAAAGCGACGGTTAACTTACACTATTTTGGTTGTATACTCTGTGGGTCATATTGGGCATTGAAAAAATGATAATAACAGTACAATAAAATCAATATTTATTATGTACAATATTCAATGCTATTAGTTTGTAAGGTTGTCTTTAATGACAATGATATTTTATTAATTGAACGACGGACAATAAATATACAAAGTATAACATATGTTCCACGTTTTTTTCAGACTGCACTTGCCAAGCGGCCACAGAAGATTACATGGCACAGCACCCCAAATAGACGCCATCTGGAGGACGCCATCAATGATCTGCACACAAAGAAAAAACTATGAATATCAACATGATACCTAGAAACATTGCCCACATCCCAATCTAATGTCACACCAAATTTATTCATGGAGGAATGATGTATGAGATAAATGAATTTGTAAAATGATAAGTCAATAAATACCTTTTCACTTTGATAAAAGCGTCAAAAACCAGAGAAGTTTTTTGTCTGATTTTGAGCTCCTACCAGATCCAAACCACGATATGTTTACGAAGTTGGCTAGTAAAGAAATTTTTACGTTTCACTTGCGCAACACTGCTATCAATTGTCTTATTTGAGTATTCACGCCGCGAATTGCAGCTACCACCTCATCGAGACGACTGCTTTTTAAGTCCAGTTCTCATTGTATCTTTTCATAACGGTATGTTATGCATTCAATATTGAGTAAGCATATTATTTAATTATAACGGATTTACTCGGTATTTCTAATGTTTCTTAAGTTCAATACGCATATTATACCGGGTTTTAACAGCAATTCTAAAATATTTTAAGTCCATTACTCATTGTCTTTAATCATAACCGGGTTTTCTCAACAATTATAATGTATCAGTAATATTCAGTGCGGATGTAATTTAATAATAATGGGAGTTAATTTATTTATTCCGATTTTTTTTTACCGCAATTCTAAATATTCAAATGCCTAGTACTCACAGTTTTTATTCATAACGGGCTTTTCCTGACATAATATTTAATACGCATATTATTTAATAAGAACGGGACTTTCTTTACAAATCTAATGCTTAAATGTCAAGTACGCACATTATTACTTTAAAATTCATTTAATGTGCAGTACGTATGTTATTTAATTATCGGTATTTTTCTCAGCAATTGTAAAATATTCTACCTCAGGTTTGCATATTATTTTATTTAAGCTGGTTTTCCCCGATTTTCTAAAATATTCTACGTCCAGTACGCGTTGCATTTATTCATAACGGGTTTTTCATGACAAATCTAATGTCAGAAATATCCAGTAAGCATATTATTTAATTTTAACAAGTTTTTCTCGGCAATTCTAAGATTTTCTAAGTCCAGTACGCATATAATTTTATTATTAAGAGTTTTACTCGGACCAGCATCCATTGTCCAAGTCCAGCACGCATTGTATTTAACTATACCGAGTTTTTAACGCAATGCTAAAATATCCTAAGTCAAATACGCATTGTATTTAATCATAAAGGTATTTTCTTGACAATTCTAATGTATTAAATATACAGTACGCCTATTTATTTAATTATTGCGGGAAGTTCATGACAATTCAAATGTTTAAATGTTCTGTACGCATATTATTTAATTAATAATAGTCAAGTATGCATGGTGCGTATTAGGAGGCGATGTTTTACTACGGCAAAATACGGAGACGCCGCTCGCCGTTTGAAAAAACCCATTGAAGAGGTAATAAAAATTCATGAACTGATAATAAATGCATTTTACTTATCGTTTTCCCGTAGAAAAATCCAAGTTTTTAATCCCTTTATTTTGGTTTAAATTTTCATTTGTTCTATTCGGTTATATTCTATTTTAACAATCGCGTGATTTAGTATCGCGAGCAACAACGCTAGTGGATCATACAGATCGACTTCGTTTGCGCACGTTAGAATGCTGACTTTGAACTGAGTTCACTGCGGGAAGCAAGGCAATCCATTTGTCTCGTTATCGAATCGGCTTTTTCCATAGCAAGTCTAAAATGGAAAGCGCTCATTTTTGCAGGAAAAGTGCAGCCCCATGTGTTATGATGGTGGGCGCTCCGTGACTAAGGGCCGTATCCAGAAACCTAGCTGAACTTATAGCAGAATCTCCGTTACACGGTATCCAGAAGTCCCTCAACAGCAACTCTCCGCAATACTTGGTGAATGGTACTTAGTACCACGGTCTGGGGTTTGCTACTTCTTGCAGCACGCGTTTGGGTCATACTGCAGCGCGCCATCCCCGCTATAGCAGCCGTGGATGAAGTATCAGCGGTGATAATGATATAGCGAGGTTTCTGGATATTGGATATGGCCCTTATTGTATATTTGCGTATGTCATTTATAATATATGTTTGCATTTTGAGGTTGGCAGCAGTGAGTCTGAATTTTGTTTCATTGCCCGTATTTTGGCGCCACTGTTTACCCACGCTACCATGCCGCTGTGTCATGTACTGTAATGAGAGTTGTGTGTGTGCTGCAATAAACTCATCTTTAGAATGCAGAGACTGTTATTTCACCGCGCTAATTAACTAAAACAATAGGTTATGTACCCAGAACGTAATTGATTGATTTGTGAATGCGAGATCGCGGTATTGCAGCTTAATTTGTGTTGTGCGACGACAAGAATGTCCCATGATGGCGGAGGCAGCGGATGATCGTGACTATGTACATATTTCGAAATTATCTAACGGCAATTACTTCGCATGAAAGTTGCGAGTGAAAGCTCATTTAATTGATAAAAATTGTTGGAATGCTGTGCACCCTGGGTTCGATGATACAGAGCTTCATTTGACCAGTCGCGATTGGATAGGATGGCTCTTTCGGTTCTGTATACAACCGCGGGAGATGATTTTCTGTTGGATATCGAAGAATGTACGCGCGCAAAGCAGGCATGGGAAATTCACCTAACGTCGACGATGTACCATACACTGCAGGCGTTGAAAGATATGGTGAATGTTACAAAAACGCATGACGTGAGCATGCAGGAGTATGCAGCCTTAATCCAGAGGCTGAATAACAAGGTACGGAGAGGAGGGATCGAATTCAACGACGAAGTGATCGCAAATTTTCTACTTGTGTGACTTCCATTGGAGGATTACGACGTTTTTGTACAGAACGTCCTTCAAGAGAAGAGCCTTACAACACGGAAGGTTGTACACGGGGACGACTCTTGGATGAAGAGAGACGGAGACTGCAAATGAATGTAGCAGAGGGGATCAATCAGCTGGCGCTCGTAACCAGAGAGAGTTAATTCCAGCCCAGGGAAAACTCGAGAAGGAATCAGACTACATCAGCAGCCAAGAGAGATGAGAATGTTAAGTGTTGCTTCCGATGCAAAAAGCCAGGACATATCAGTAAATATTGCCCTGAAATTCAATGTTATGCATGCCATGAGGCTGCTTATTGTACTAATAAACATAAGGTATGTGAGGTTGCAAATAAGAATGATATAAGAACGGGTGATAAGCAGTCAAAGGGTGAAACTATCAGCTGTATCGGTGTGCCATGTCAGCAGTGAAAAATTCTCAAGTAAGGTTTTTAGATCCAGCATCTACTGAACACATGACTTCAAAAAGAGAACTGTTTACAACATTCTCTCCGGGTGGTGGAAGTGTAACACTTGGAAATGGTATAATTAAAGTTCATGGTAGAGGAACGTTTAAGCTTAATTTGACTGATAATTGTGGTAATAATACGTTTGAAATGAGATATGTATTGTTTGTACCTGATTTGAACTTTAATTTAATTTCTGTGGCAAGGTTGGCTGAGCATGGCGAGGATGTGTTGTTTAGCAAAGATTGTGCAACTGGTCTTTATGCTAATGATAGTGTTCACTGCGGATGTGCATGAAGGGTATGAATCCTTGGAGGGAGATGCTTTCCATACGAGTCAGGCATGCCTCGTCCATGTTGATCGCAATTGGGATGATACTCAGAATGATAGTGAGTCAGAAATAGAGGCGGTGGCATTAAAGCCTGCGAGTACAGATTTATGGCATCAAAGGCTGGGACATCTACATCTAGATGCAATAAAACAGATTCCAGGTCTGGAGAAATTGAGCGTGAACAACGATAAGGATTGTGAAATTTGCATTGCAGGAAAAATGACGAATAGTACTATATCAAAGAAAAGTGATAGGAAATCTAGTCAGCAATTAGAATTGGTGCATAGTGATCTCATGACATCTCCGACTAGATCAAATGGTGGTGCAAAATATTTAACGAGTTTCATTGATGACTAGCAGGCCACCCGGCGTTCCTCGGGAAGGAGGAGGGTACTTGGAATTCATGGTAACATAGCAGGATTTGTAGGTAAAGGAACAAAGCAGGAGAACAAAGAACAACTGTAGGTACTTTGGTTCTTCATTTTGCAGCGGCATCAAAGAACCGATTCTAAGATACACTTGGCCTTGAATCTTAAAATTGGGCATGAATCCTCCTTCGTGGATAATGTTAGCGCCGAAAGAGGTCATCTGAAATGCGGAATTGTAGGCCTGAACATTTTGCAAGAACTGGTTAGATTGTGGTGTAGTCTGTGTCAGTAATGATTTCAATGGTTCCGGTGGTTCAAGAAGAAGAGGCCATTGAACTTTCCCATTACTGCAACACATCCCTGGTGTTTCTTTGTCCCATTTGTTAGCCCCGCAATGTTCACAGATTTTACACATGGTACCAAGAGAAACAGCACTGTCAGAGGAGTAGTCGCATTGTGGACTGTAATTGAAGGCACTTAAATTCCAGAAGGATATATTTGAAGGCTGGCGTCTTTGGGCAGCGTGGGAAAAAGGCAGTATCGGAAATGGAAGTCGCCAAATCGGCCTTCACCTCTCACACAGCACACACAAACATACTAACATGGCAGATTGAATGGGGTTGTTATCGGAAGGTGGGAGAGTAAGCAGAGCGCGGGGATGGGTGCTACGTGGCGCTGAGCGCACTTTCAGGGTTCGGTAATGAGAAAACGACGCTAAGGACGCGTCGGACGCAACCGAAAGTAGCACTACTGGGTTCGGGAGCATGCGAGTGCATCTGTACCAACTTTGGTCGCAATCCGTGCTGCCGTATGGAAACGCATAGCGGACGGACAAACAGACAACCTCTTTTATATATGTAGATAAATTACTCTAGGTTTGCTGTCGTTAAATGTTTGAAGACAAAGATGAGGCTTTGCAAAAATTTAAAGAATATAAAATATAAATGGAAAGGTTGCATGGTTTGAAACTAAAATGTTTACAAAATGATGGAGGTGGGGAATACTGTAGCAAGGTTTTGATGGTTTTTTGAGGGAGAAAAACGACATTAATACTGTCAGATCAGAAGTGCTCATTCTATCAGATTCTGATGAGGATGTAGATGGTGATTTTGGTGATGAGAATGTCACTGATAGTGAAAATGTGAGTATTGATATTGGCAGGAATGTTGATAACATTGAGGATGTAGAAGATGTAACCAACACTGTTGAGAATGAAGAGGTCATTTTGCGAAGAAGTACAAGGGTGCATAAAATGAAACTTTGCAATTGTTGCAATTTTTCAGCTAACATGGCAGACTTTATAGAGGAAACATTGATTGTAGAGGAGGAACTAAGTGGAGAGTATGCTGATGAATGGAGAAGAACCATGAGGGATGAATTACGAAGTATTCAGAGTAAAGGCACTTATATTCTAGTTGACAGGCCCATTGGTAAGAACATACTTGGTTGCAAGTGGGTTTTGAAGTTTAAGAGAAGCCCTGATGGCAGTGTGAACAGATTTAAAGCACGTTTGGTTGCCCAGGGCTTTTCGCAGGTGCGTGGAAAGGATTTTGACGTGACTTATGCCCCTGTAATTATGAGATAGACCATTAAGAGGTTAATGATGGCACTTACAGTTCAGAATAGATGGGTACAGGAGCACATTGACGTTTTAACTGCTTACTTGCATAGTAATTTGACTGAAGATGTGTATATGCATCAGCCAAAGTTCTTTGAAGCTGAATATGGGAAAGTGTGTAAGCTTTTAAAGACTTTACATGGATTAAAACAAAGTGCAAGATGTTGGTATTCAACATTACATGCAATTTTGCAAAAACCAGGTCTGAAAAAGATTGTAAAAGATCCATGTTTGTATGTTAGTGCAAGCAAAAATCTATTTAGAGGAGTCTATGTAGATGACTTGGCTTGCTGGGGTGAGAAAGACAGAGTGGACTGGTTCAAAAGAGAATTAGAGGTTTAGATTGAGATTAGAGTTTTGGGGAATATGACCCATTTCCTTGCGATGAATGTTGAATACCAATTGGGAACCATGCCAGTTCATCAATCTGACTATATTTTGCGAATTTTGCGGGAATTTAGACTTGAAGAAGGAAAGGGTAGGTGTCCACTGGAAATTACTAGGGATGATGGACTGGTTTCAAGTGATGTGAAGTATGATTAATGTCAGCACAGAAAGGCTGTAAAATTTTATGTAGCAACTACAACCCGACCGGACATTTATTATGCAGTTTGCAAGGCAAGCCAGAAAAATAATGACCCAACACTGAGAGACTAGCAGGATGTTAAACATATTATGTTGTATTTAAAATGAACGTGTAATGTAAAATTTACATTTGTATGTACTGATACCCCTATTGAGATCCTCCCTTTTCTTTCCTCCTCCTTTTTTCTCATTTTTCTCTCTCATAGTATTTGTATCCTCTGACGACGTTGTTGCGTAAATATTTCGTGTGATGAATACCGCGGATCAGGTACATAAAAAACGAGTGCCATAAATGACATAAAATACTCTAAAGAAAGGACCAGTATGTCGTATCCCAGGGATTCCATTTCCATTGTGGTCGTTTATTACCGTAGTATAAAAAATAGTCGCTGATTTTCACCCTCTCATTGTGTGCACGGACGCTGATGTAGTGATAGGAATAGAAAGTTGGTTAACGAATGAAATTTAGGATATCGAGATCTTCTCAAAATCATATGCAATTTATAGAGAAGACCGAATAGCGAGAACAGGAGGAGTATTTATCGCAATCAAAGACGAGATCGTCAGCAGAGCCGAGATATTTCCAGATAACGACATAGAAAGTGTGTGGTGTTCCATTAAATGCTCGACAAAAATAATTTTTATATGCTCATATGCCCGATGCAAGGGGTATAGGGGAAGAGAAAAGGACATCTGCGAGTCCTTTCTGTACATTTCTCATCAGTTGACGCAGTTTTTCTTTACTTTAAAAAGGCATTTGATAAAGTTTCCCATAGAAAGTTACTCATGAAATTAAAATCCTACGGGTTAGACGTCAACGTAATTTCCTGGACTAGAGAATTCTTAAGCAATCGCGTTCAAAGGCTGTATTACACGGCGCTATCTCTAATGAAGTAGAAATCTAGTCAGGTGTCCTACACGGGAGTCTCACAGGCCCATTTCCGTTTCTTTTGTACATAAACGATATCGGTGAAGTAGCCAAAAGTAAGCTTCGAGTTTTTACAGACGACGCAGTGGTGTATAGAGAAATCCGTAGCGTTAATGATAAGCAAGCGCTAACTAAGGACCTAGAGGCGATTCAGGAGTGATGTGATGCGTGGCAGCTAGAATTAAACTTGAAATAAATGCGTCGTTATGAATTTTTGGAAACGGAAAAACTCTCCTTTTAACAGGTATTTCATACACAACAGCAAATTAGAGAATGTAGAATCGGTTTAATACCTCGGAGTTAAACAGACGAATGATCTCTCGTGGAGTAAACATATTCGAGAAATTACCGATCAAGCTAATCGTAAATTGGGATTTGTTAATTGAGTACTTGGCAAGTGCGACGATAAAGTTAGGGAAATCAGCTACTTCTCCCTCGTTAGACCCAACTTGGAATATGCTGCCAGTATTTGGGATCCTTATGAGATAGGCTTGGAAACTGAGTTAGAAAGCGTGCAGCGAAGGTCGGCAAGGTACGTCAAAGGCCGTTATGATAATCTCGTTAGTGTTACTGACCTTTTGCAGCAACTGGGATCGGAAACGCTTTCAGGCTGTCGATTAAAATTTAGAATCAATCTATTATGTAAGTTCAAAACCGGTCTTTTCTCTGACGACGTTGATAATATTTTACGAAATCCGACATACTACGGTAGATCAAATCATGAGAATAAAATTAGGGAACTAGACTGCAGAACGGATAGATTTAAGATGTCATTCGCAGAGGGTATTCCTTCTCTCTACCCTGAGAAAGGTGGTCACGATCCCACCGAAATATCGGAAGTTTAAATTTGTGAGTGTCCTTTTTTTGTGTTTCTATATTTTTATCGGCCACCCTCTCGGCATATTATATATTTATCACCCGAGTGATTCTCCAAGAAGTTTTATATATATATATATATATATATATATATATATATATATATATATATATATTTTTACAAATGACGGAAAAGATAAGGAGTTATTCGACACACTTCATGTTCACATATCATTCCTTGCATCAATTAGTCACAACACCGACAAGATGAGACAACGTTCTACATCTTTTGGCGACCACCATACCTGAAAGCGTCCTTAAGGTAGTAACAGTGAACGAAATTATTGATCACACAGCAGTAAACGCTTAATTCCATATTATTACTGACAAAAAGGCACCAACAAAGAGGAGGGTATACTTATTTCACAAGACGTATTTCGAAGGTTTAAAACGGGATCCTCAAATAAAACATTTATTGATATTAGTAAAAATAGTTACACTGACTATGCATGGAATACTTTTTGTAGTATCACGTGAATAGCCATAAATAGCGCAATACCAAGTAAACATTAAGAGGTCAGCACTGAACCAAGGTGGTATAATGCAGCCGTCCGGATATCTCTCAGATAACAACGAATCTCGCACGACTAAAATGAAGAACGCACATCAGAATCTCCCCGAAGAGGAGTATAAGAAGTCAGCGAAAAATACAAGAAAGCGAAAACAGCAGCTAAGGCGGCCTTTCAAAAAGCATTAACGGAATTCAAAACATTGGACGAATGTTTAGATGACAGCGCGAAGACATTTTGGTCATACGTGAAGGAGATTTAAGGCAGCAAATCAACAGTAACGTCACTAATATAAAGAACTATCTAGGAGAAAGAGCGAACAAGAGATAAGAAAAAGCAAATATTCTCATCTCCTTTTTTCAAAGCGTCTATACAAAAAGCTCTCCAAAAAGCACCGATAAAATATCTAGGCTCTCTAAGCACCCAATTCAGTCTATTAATATCACTAGTCGTGGAATAGAAAGTAATCTGCATTCAATTAACTCCAAGAAATCACCCGATCCCGATAAAATGCCCACCCGAGTTTATAAAGAATGAGCATCAGAAATAGCACCGTGCTTGAAAATAATATTTGAAAAATCCCGAACACAACATCTCGTTTCTATCCATTGGAAAATCAAGAATGTTACACCAATATTAAAGAGCGGTGATGAGGAAGAACCCAGTAACTAAAGACCGACTTCTTTTAAGTCTATCTCGTGCAAGATATTGGAATATATAATTGTCGACGCGGCAACGCTGTAAATAATTTAGAGTTATTGCTACCGGTTAAAGCAGGGAAACACAAGAAAATTATGCAGAAGAGTCTTGCATCCCAGCATAGGGGTGAATTAAAACGCGCATAGTCACGTAAAATGACATCATTGTATATCAATGACATCACTACCGTTGCTACGAGCAAAATTCGCCTCTTCGCAGACGACGCAGTGTTGTACAGGGATCTAAGCAATGAGTCTGACAGGATTGCGTTACAAAAATACCTAGATGCTGTAAATGAAAGGTACAAAACTTGGCAGCTAGAATTGAATTTTTAAAAAGTGCGTTGTTGTGAATTTTTGGAAAAGGAATAACTCGGTCAACGAAACGTACGCAATTGCTCAAACCAAATTATCAAATGTAGAGTCAGTTACATACTTAGACGTGACGTCTACTCTCGAACTCTCTTGGGGGAAATACGTTCGGGAAATCTGCGGACAGGGTAGTCGCAAATTAGGATTCATTCAAATAATACTAGGAAAATGCGACGAGAAGGTTAAAGAGCGATGCTATTTTTCACTCGTAAGACCTCACTTGGAGTATGCCGCTAGTATATGGGACCCTTACGAAGTAGGACTAATCTCAGAAATAAATGGAATACAGCGGAGAGCGGCAACATTTGAAAAAAGTTGTAACGATAAACTTAGCACTGTTTTCGAATTTTTGAAGCAATTAGCAATTAGTCCAACTGATCGAAGGGAGAAATACATGTTAAAACTTATGCGCAAGTTCGAAGCAGAATATTTTTTCCGGACGTTCTACATATTTTGCTAGAGCCAACGAATTACGGTAGAAACGAGCACAGGAATAAGGTGAAGGAAATAGACTGCAGAACCGATCGATTTGAAATGTCATTTTTTCCACGTACGATAAGGGATCATAATACTTGCGATAAATCAATCATGTAACTCCCACCCTCAATAGGGAGAGTATAGACTATTCACTTCTGTTTAACAACATAGCATCATTAAATCTTCACCCCGCATGAAATGTCCGCCATGTTTTTGTTTTATGCATAAAGTAGTACCTCGTAGTACACATAAATTAAAGTATTAGTAACATTAACCAGTGGCTGGCTCTTAAACAGTGAACGGCGTGTTCGCATGTTCATTTTCGTGCACTCTCCCAATTTCTGGTTTGTGTGCGCACAGCTCCCCTGACAGGTTTTTGGTCTGCGGTGGGTCTGAACCTAGCGGCCGGGGCAACGTGCGAGGTCCTGATTTGAACTGGGCCGAGTGCTGCATACATGGCGTGGAATCACAAGCCCTAGTGGTGGCTTGCACGGTACTTTGTAGATGTAGAAAAATTTTAATTTGTACTATTACAATTTTCCTTATTTTTCCAGGGCAGTCGTGGATAAAGACGCACAGGAGGCAGCTATAGAAGACTAATGGCAATTATGTGTTAATATCCATGTTAATGTATTACGAAAGTAAATTTGTTCAAACCCATTCACCATCCTGATCTTGGAGATTACTATCTTGATTAAGATCTTGTAGACATTACTTTTAATGTCTCGGAGATACAAATTGAGTCCTCTATAAGACCTCTTAGTGATGTTTATGAGACCTCAGAGACATCACATGCTATGTCTGAGACCACGACAAAAGCGGACATAGAGCTTTATCGGAGAAATCTCAGAGTAGTTAGTCTCTGAGATGTCACGGAATGGCTCTGAGAGAATCTCAGAGAGGTGTTTCTGCTATGTTGGTTTGACGACCGAGGTAGGGATTGAAACAATCTAGGGATAATGAATTGGTAAAGAACAGGTCTAAACCCTGCAAGAAGAAGAATAAGAAAACCTTGGAAACTTCATTTTAGAATGACGTCCATGTGTACCATACCATGTGTGCCATAGAGAAAAAATCGCAATCTGGTAACGATGCGGATGCGGACATGATGTGCTCTACTAAAAAATAGTAAAACGATCTATTTCCTTTTGTAAACTACTCGGAATATAGGGCCTCTAAATGCCTCTACCACTCAATGTCCCATCTATCCAGATATATAAACAATTGAACGTTCTACGACCGTTAAAATAATTGAAAGAAAATGAATTTCCCAAGGCCGTAATCTTTAGTGAGGTTGGTGTGAGTGGGTCACTGGCGTAAGTTAATACTTCGCAAACCTGATTGTGTGTGTGATTGAGCCCTCGCGGTAATTTGTATCTTCAGCAAACCCGTGAGTAGAGTGCGTGAGCGAGTGCTTGTCTTAATTTTTAATTTTTGTTATCTTTTGCTTTTTTGTCCGGTCTGGTAAACGCCCCAACTAACCTTTCAACACCCTATTCATCCCTTCTTTCCCTACCCGCTTTTCGCCCATTAAAGATTACGGCCTTGGGGAATTCATTTTCTTTCAATTCCCATCTATCCCTTTCCCATCGTCAGTGTTACGGTAGTTTGAGCGAGAATTCACTACGTATTACATTACATGAATTTGACGTCTTAATAATTGAATTAATATCATATTTCTAATGATTCCACAATATCGTTTATCACTCTTGCCAAGAATGATAATTTGGGCAAAAACATTTAACCCGTTTCTATGGGATTTGGTTCGGCTCTGTTTTCCAATAACAAATAATGTGAAAGTTCGGTGTAGAGCTCGTATGTGTTCTCAACTGCAAGAAGTATATAACTGACCTTTAAATGTTTTATAAAAAGATAAAACTGATAAATGCTAACGCGGATGATATATTTGTGAATGGTAGAGTTAAGGGAAGATATTTGCGTAAAAAACTATATGTCCTGTGGCACCTTGAAGCAGAATTGGTACCCTCGGGAAATATAGGGGTCTTATTGAGGGGTGAGGGATGATTTCCACTGAATGAGGGTGACATATTCGTGAATTTTCCGTATCCATATTCGTGAATGATGAATTCATGACTTCCACGTGTCTAGGGATGATTTTTTCGTGAAAAAAAAAACAAAAATTCTTGTGCTACCTTAAAGCAGTTTAGCAGCCTGTGGCTGCATCATGCGAGTATAAATTTCATTATAATAATAGTGGAAAAGGGTATATTTATTTAGCTCTACCTTTGGCTGTCATTGAATTATTTTTGTTAATGTTGCAGACAAAATTTAACGAACACGCCAAATAGTGATCCTTGCACCGGGTTTTCATCTGTAGCTACCAACTTCCTTACGTAAAATGCCTTACTACTGAGAGGCCATTAGATTGAAATGTAGCGAATTTGAAGGAAATTACCAATCGCAAGCGCAGCGAGCGATATAGTTTTTTGCCCTTCACTGCGAGTTCGCGCGCGCTCCTTGACAAAGGCAAAGGGGCAAAAATACCAATTTTCCCAGGGAGAAAATCTGTGTTAACCAACCCGATGTTAAGGGAGGGAAAGCCGGTGCTGATTACAGTAAATCCTGAAATAGTGAGAGGTTAGGTTCCATGAGTTCGCCCCGTCTTGTAATATCGCGTCAAATGAAGCGAATTTAAGACGCGTAGAATGCGTAGTTTCGTTCCTCAATCTCAACGCTCCATTTCGTTTGGTGGGTTTACCTCAAGTTTGATTTCTGCTTTTGAAGCCCCGTGGAGGGGTTGACCTTCATTTAGCTGGACCCTCCCAGACCCGAAGTCTGGTGTCCGAGCCTCGGCGTCGAAGGCGACTCGACCCTTCACCGCGGGTGGGTTATGGCACCAACTGAACAGTCACACTATAGTTTATAACTTCTAAAAGCTAACAATAAATAGCAAAATTATGTTCATCTTTGTATGTTACTAGTCACGCTGATTAAAATGGTTTTTTAATCGCATTTATACGATAGACATAAACCATTTTACGTGCTTTAGTAAACTAAGCGGGTTTGTCGTACGTAACCACGTAACTTACTGCGCAAGCCATGGGTAAGTGCACACGGCTATTACTTCTAAAAGTTAACTTCCATGATTTTTTATCTGAGTCCTGCAATAGATATTAACAGTTTCACGGGCATATAACTTTAATTTGCTAACTTTATATTTTTCATCGGAGTTAAGGGGTCGTGCATAAACTACATTACCAACTTAGGAGAGGAGGGAGAGGCCTGAAAACATACGGCGGGTAACTAGGGGAAGGGAGGTTTACTCTAAGTAACGTAGCTGTTACAATGCGTCTGTTTACGTTTCTTATTCGTCACCATCGCGTCGATAATACTACACAGTTTATCATATGAGGAAGGGCGCGCGGGGTGTTTCTTACACCCCAAGCTTCTAATTTAACTCAATGTAACTGAACTATTGCCTCTTCTTCTTCTTCTTCTCTTCAAACCATCAAAATGCTTGCATTTTAACGTTCTCATGGGTTAAATAATGACCTCGTGACAACTCATTTCATGGGAGAAGTCAGAAATGTGGATAGGGGAGAGAACAAAGTAGACGAGCACTGCACCATTCGCCGTGATTCATGGTTGATTTTTAGAATTTAAAAAATGACTATTACTTTTTCCAATTGAAATTAGATAGTTCTATTATATCTAATTCGGCTACGTTATTTGTCGTATTTCAAACTATCTAAAAAAATAAACACTCAATATTTGAGAAAATATTTTTGAACTGAAAGTTTCATTTGTAGAGACAACGTTACAAGTCGGAGGGGGGGGGGTTGGGAAAAGTACCACGGTTGTGGTATCTACATACCGGGACTAGCCACCGTAGTTACCTTTACGGAGTCACCCGCAAGTACACATAAGTGCGATATTCCAAAGAGGAAAAATCATTCGCCTTGACCGCGATAAATTCTAAATAAGCATACGTGACACCGTCATGTGCAATAGGAATCATCTGTATTCAATGAAGTGGAATCGGTGCACAAAGCTTTCATAAGATGGCTTATTACTGTCTTTCAGCAATATTGATTCAGATAAAATCATTAATGAACCAGTTCCAGATAGCAAAGAGGGAATCTAAAAAATCTTAAAATAAACCTCTTTTGGCCTTGTCCAAAAAGGTAAAACTTCCTTGAAAAGATAAAGTAAAAGGTAAACTTCCTTGAAAATTTCGCAAACTCCAAACAGCGCTCTATTCTTCACTTACCAATTGCAGTACAGAAATCGATTAAGTACTAGAATTCTTGAAGGGATCGACGTCCCATTAACTTCTTATCAACCCTACCTACCACAATAAAAGCTTTTCTGCCAGTAGAAATACCTTTTTCTAATCCCAATAACGAAAATAGAAATGATTTATGTATATCGTGCACCGTATTATAACTCGTAACCATAACAGAATATCCCATTTTAATCATGATGTGATTTAAATTCCCTTTATATTTATTGTATTGCTGGTTGTATATAATATTTCATAACCATTCCCTAGAACTACTAGATTATTCCATAGTACTACTAGAATTATGTACTACTGAATTCACATTTTTTAAGTGAAAACTTCTTTAGGCCCGTTGGGCACTTTTGTCATGGGGAAAAAAGAGCAAGCTCGCTTCACGTACATGTACAGGCTGTTTTAATAGGAATCTGCATATATGCTGAACATAAAAGAGGAGGTTATTTGAAGTAATATCGTCCAATAAGGAAGGGGTCGCAACTCCTTGGTTACCGAGCTATGGTAACGCAAATATTTCGTGAGAAACTTTTACGGCGGTTACCATAAAAACAATTTCGCCCATACAGATTTTAGAGGTTGGTTATTCTTTTACATTAATAAAAAAATAAATGCGTAAGTTTGGATCGATTAAGTCAATTGTATTTTTGGTAAATGAAATTGCTTGTGGGGTTTTGCATGTGGGTAATTGAGTGCACTGGGACGCGGTCATAGGCTATATTAAATTTCCTCAGGGCTCCAAGGGCTCCTGAACGGGCCCCTGTCATTTACACTCATAAGAATAACACCGGATTTTCACTATCAGATGGCTGATAGAACTAAGAATTTAATTCTTGCATTTGATTATATTTTTTACGCTTCATTTTAGCTTGAAAATTATCTTTTCCACTCCTAAACTACCAATTTTTCTCCGATTTCAACAACGGCATATTTCCATGTCTACATGAGCAATGCCTATGAACAGTAAATTTTGGCCGGGCCTTGCCTAACTTTCATTAAAATAACTGTTATTTTTGGCTTTCTGCAAAATCTAAACATGCCCCTATTTTCCGTAGAAAATCCGCTCCCAAAATTATACAATAAGTCATAGTTGGCAGACTATCGAAACGGAATTCGGTTACTCTGCCAGCAAAATTTACAAGGATGTCCGCAAAATTAGAAATATTTGAGAGACTCCCATCCGCCAATTCTGTCTAAGTTACCTTGGTGCCTATGGGTACGTCAAGACCTCTCAACCATAACTCCACGGTAGAATTCACTAAGAATTGAGTTTAGCCTGAGTCTGACAAAGCGGGCCACTTTTTGTCAAAAATGTCCAACTCTATGAACATCCGCCCGTCCCGTTCGCGTCCCGGGAGGTCATCTTTCTTACTCATGGAAGTCCTCACTCTATTCAGCCAGTCACTCCAGCGGTTATCTAATCCGGGCGGTCTTCGTTTGAATGTGAGGGGTCTTACGCCCGATCTTAAGACGCCTCGTTCCCATTTCCCGAGCATCGACAGGTTACCACTGTTTCCCCCGCTTTGCAGAAACGGCGGCAAAATTTCCTAAGCGCCTTCTTGCATCGACGATAATAATGTTCTAATGTCCCACAATTCCAACACCTAAGTAATACCCCAGAGCTTGCCTCGACCGTCGGTCTCGCCGCGGGCATGACGAAATACGAGTTCTTGCTGGCCTCCCCCTCCACGCCGAACTCCGGATCGACCATTTCGGAGGGTATAGGGTTCGGAGGGAGGGTTGATGCAAGTCGCATGTCGCCAGCGTTTCTTCCACTGCTCTGCCTGCCAGCGTAAGTTCGTTCAAATTAAAAAAATGCATTTAAGAATATATTTACGGTAAACGGGAATTAAGTTAAATACGCAAACTCAACCAATTCGGGTTCACGTAGGCACGTAGAGCAGATTCAAAATCTGAGAGCGAAAGAAATGAACTTCTATTTACTCGAAACCATTTTAACGCGCTTCCGTCAAGTAAATCGGGAGGATCGGGAGTAAACGCCACATCAACTCATCATAAACACCTTTCGTACACTGAAAATCGGAACACGCTTCTAAAAATTTAGTTACGCCCTCTCCAACGTTTCCGGAGAATACCAACCCTTTACGGCTCGCACACTTGAACAAATCTGATAAATTAACTCCGGGATTTTCTTTTGTCGTCATCGCCTTAACCAACTTTTCCAATAAAGATTCCATTCTTTCGGAGGAATGGGTTCTCTCTTCCGATTCACTTTCAAACCGTCCACAATAAATCCGCATTCTGGCCCGAATTTGGACTAGTGTACCTTCCGTGCTTAAACCAAATCTCTCACAGTACTTCTGCGCTTCCGACTTAGGCAGGTTGTTAACCCAAGACGTGCCTTCAGGAATGTCTCCATCTGCCATCCTAACCAACGAGAACACGAAACAACACAGGAAGGAAAACAAGGGTGTTTACTATCTTCTTTCCCCGAGGTCCACCGGGGATTGAACAACTAGGGAAATGGTTGGACCATGGGTTAGGAAAACAAGGGGATTGAGAAAAATAACGACGGCTAAGCAGAAAAACAACGACGGCTAAGCAAAAAAACAATCACCGACCTCGGCTATCTCTCCCCCTCTCCTAACGTGGCAGAAGAAGACAACTCGTACACGGCCCCACGCTGGGCGACAGATGCAACGGCGCCTCGGGCTCCCAACTAGCTCTGAGCGGGGTCCGGTGTAGTGGGGGACAAAGTACGAAATGGATCGGGTAAAACAAAGGAAAAGGGGTGTGCGCCAGCACAGGTAGAGAAAAGGGAAACGCCCGCCTGTACTCGGACGAGGAAGGATAGGACAAAAAGAGCAGGAATTTCCTTGTCGTAATACTCTCAGTGACTTACACTCATACCAAGTGTCGCGAGTCACGTCTCATCATCGAGAATGACAAAAAGGGAGGGAAAGGGGGAAGTTAGGGAGAAGGAAAAGGAACACACAAGCGACGGAAAGAAACGCCGACAACTTAAAAGAATCTGGAGTCCAACGAAAAACGCCGCGAACTCCCATAGGCAACGTCTCCTAATACCACGACATCCAAACCGACAAATTCCATTACTCTCGAGAAGCCGAAGAATAAATACCTTACTCGACTCTAGCGCAACCGCGCGGCCGGCACGGCAAATACAAATAATATCGCAACGAAAACCAGTGCCAGAACCTGGCGCCAGCAATAAACTGCATAAGCAAATGTTACAAATGCCATTAACGAAGACAATGGTACTTAAATAAGTACGAAAGAGATATTTGCAGATGAAATTAAATTCTGTTTGTTTGATGGAAGTACTAGCATTTTGTCTTATAAACTATGAGGGGAGAAGGAAAAGATTATTTCAAGAAAGAATGAGCGAGGATCCAGGCTATCAACGAAGACATTGCCACTCGAGAATGTATCAAAGCATTTGCATTGAATATTTTCTCTTTGAAAAGACTTGTTATCGGATAAGAATATTTCAAGAAAGAAAGAGACAGCATTCACGCCATCATCGAAGAAATTGGCAATCAAGATTATGTGCAAGAGATATTTTAGGATGAAATTATGTGCTGTCGGTTTGATGGCCGTAACAGCAGTTTTTTTATAAAAAACTAGGAGTTGATTAAAGTTTTACTATTCTATTGTTTGCTACAAAGACCAACTAGAATACGAGGAGGTTAACAACAAGTTTTTTAACCAGGAACTCTGTGTAATACCTTATTATCTAAGACTTTACATTGAATGTTTTCTCTTTGAAAAGACTTGTTATCGGATAAGAATTTTTCAAGAAAGAAAGAGAGAAAAGCAATGCCTCTAACGAAGATATTACCACTTGAGAATATGTCCAAGAGATATTTGCGGATGAAATTATGTGGTGTCGGTTTAAAGGCCGTAACAGCAGTTTTTCTAATAAGCTAGGAGAAAATTGAAGGAGTACGATTCTATTGTTGGCTACATACCACCAACTATATTAAGACGAGGATTATAATGTACCTAGTTTTTTAATGAGATACTCATTCTGTTAAATTCTTAAATGCCTAAGAGTTATCATTGAATAATTTCTCTTTAAATAGCCTTGTTATTGGATAAGATTATTTCAAAAAAGAGTAGGAGAGGATCCATGGCATCCACTCTAAATGTGCAAGAGATATTTGTGGATGAAATTAAGTTCTGTTGGTTTGATGGAAGTACTAGCATTTTGTCTTATAAACTATATGAGGGGAGTGATTGTAAACGTGTCCATTGTTGGATACATAAAACAACTACAAGAAGACGAGGATTATGATGTAACTTGTTATTTAACTAGAGACTCATTCTGTGTAACACTTAAATATCTAAGAGTAATCATTGAATAATTTCTCTTTGAAGAGACTTATTATTTTTTACTGTCGTGATGTTTTCAAATGTGGTGGTGTTTCAATTTATGCCAAGACGGGCATTGATATTAAGAGTATGCACCTAAATAATTGCCACGAAAAAACGTTTGAATGTGCTGTTTCTTTGCTTAAGTTGAACTCATCAGTGTATGCAGTCCTTGTAGTGTATTTCTCCCCCAATGGTTTAATTGCTGACTTCTTTAATGCTCTTACTGACACTCTCCAATATGTGTGTAGCAGAAATATTAAGGGCATACTGCTATTTGGTGATCTAAATATTAACTTCCTGAGTGACTCGCATGTTAAAAATGAGCTTCTCACCTTGTTATCTTCTGTTGGTTTGCATGTAGTTAATAACCAACCCACCAGAGTTACTTCTAACTCGAGTACGCTCATTGACTACTTCATTTCCGACATTTCTCCCTCATTTCTCTCCTGCAAAACCGTGTGTGCAGGCTTTTCTGACCATTTTGGTCTTCAAGTGAAATTTTCATTTGATGCTAGAGGTGTGAAATCATTGCCTGTATATGTTTACAAGCGCAAATTTTCATTGGATGGTATGGATTGGTTTACCCATTATCTAACACTTGATACTTGGGAGGATGTTTATGTTGCTGAAGACGTTGATGTAAAATTCAAAGCATTTATGACCACCTTCATGGTATGTTTTGAAGCATGTTTTCCCCTTAAAAGGATTAAGGTTAGAAATTTCCATGAAAATTTTAAACTTGATTCCCCAAAACTGCACTCCATGTCTGAGAATCTTCGTCATCTTCACTACTTAAGCAAATTCACAGATACATCCCTCCGCAGTCACTATTCTAAAGCACTCAAGGATTTTAAGAACTATGAGGCCTTAGAAAAAAAGACAGCAATCGATAAATACCTTGGGAATTCTAACAACATTATCAGAGATACATGGCAGGTAATTCATCAGTTAACAAAATCCTCTGTTAGTACTCCTAATTCTAGCATTAATTTCAATGGTAACCCTGTGGATGACCCTCAAAAAATTGCTGGTCACTTCAACTCACAGTTTTGTTATATATACAGGACCAGTAAGTCCTCTTTTCATGCTCAATACAGGGCATCTCCCAATTCGTTCTTTTTATCACCCACAGTTCCTTCCGAAGTTGTGAGCATTATTAAATCCCTTCGCAATTCCTCCTCAAAAGGGCCAGATGGCATTCCCTTATCTGTTGTCAAGGCCTCCTCACAAGTGATAGCATTACCGCTTGCTGACATCATTAATCTATCTTTCTCTTTTGGTGTTTTTCCCTCTGCACTAAAGCAAGCCAGAGTAATACCTATTCCAAAAAAGGGCTCTACTACAGAATCATGTAATTATAGACCCATTGCTGTTTTGTCAGTCTTTTCCAAAATTCTTGAGAAGTTATTCCATCAACGATTAAGTATGTACCTACACTCATTTAACCTGATTACAGACTCCCAACATGGCTTCCGCGTTGTAGGTCAACCAATACTGCAATGTTTCAGTATCTGACTAGGTTACTTCATGGCCTAAACCTGAAACAGCATGTCATAGGAGTCTCTTATGATCTCAAAAATGCATTTAATAGTGTTGATCATAAAATCCTTAAGCGCAAGCTTGAAAGCTTGGGGATTACTGGTAATTCTCTAAACTGGATTATCTCCTTTCTTGATAGTAGATCCCAAGTAGTGTGTTACTCGCATCACTCTACTGCTGGGATGGTACAAAGCATATCAAGTCCTTTAAAAGTTGAAGCCGGTGTTCCACAAGGGTCAATACTTGGTCCACTATTGTTTCTCCTTTTCATTAACGATCTCCCCCATCAGTTCACCATGAGTCACACCATTATGTACGCAGATGACACAACTAATCTGTTAACTGCCAGCAATACCTCCAATTTAATTGAAGGTGCTAAGAAAACAACTCAAGAGATGTTGCAATGGTGTCATTTGAATAATATTGCCTTAAATGAAGCCAAAACCTCTTACATTCGTGTTCACATTAAAAGTCCCCAAAAAGCCCCAGGATTACCCCCTGATCCATTGCTCAACTTTTCTTCATCAATGAAATGTCTTGGTATTCACATTTCAGATACTCTTGACTGGTCTTCTCATGTTTTAGCACTGAACAAGAAGCTTTCTGTTGGTCTTTTCATGATCAGAAAGCTTGCCCCTATTGTGTCTACCAACACACTCACAACGCTTTACTATGCAAAGGTACACTCTCATGTGTCTTACGGCATTATATTTTGGGGAAATTCATCTCTTTCCATGAAAGCTTTCTCACTCCAGAAACAAGCTATTAAAGCTATCAGTAAAGTCCCTATTCGCACCCCAGGTAGACCACTATTTGTATCTCTTGGTATTTTAACACTCCCCTCTATTTATATACTTACCTGTGCCATGTTTGTAAGAAACTATCCCCATTTTTTCCCTGTTAACTCCAGCTTCCATAATCACGACACTCGCTCTAGAAATGACATACATAGCCAACAATATTCCTACAGTCTATGTCTGAAAGGCCCATATCACTCCATTTCCACAGTTTACAACAAGATTCCAATTGAAATTCGCTCCATTTCCTCAACATCATGCTTCAGATCCAAATTTAAAAAATTGTTAATTCATAAAAGTTATTATAGCTTAAGGGAGTATCTATCTGATGATTTTCATTAATGTATGTATTTTTGTTCTCACACTCTTTTATGTTTGGTTTCATTTATTTATTTAGTGGCAACCTCTGTATATTTGCCAAACTACTTGTAAATACTGTGCTGTAATATTTTGACGAAACTCATGGATGTTATATCCCGATGATGTTAATAAATTATTATTATTATTATTGGAAAAGATTATTTCAAGAAAGAATGAGTGAGGATCCAGGCTATCAACGAAGACATTGCCACTCGAGAATGTGTGCAAGAGATATTTAAGGATGAAATAATGTGCTGTCGTTTTGATGGCCAAAAAGCAGTTTTTCATATAAGGTAGGAATTGATTGAAGTTTTACTATTCTATTGTTTCCTACACAGATCAAATAAAATACGAGGATGTTAATGATGCAACAAGCTTTTAACTAGGAACTCCATCTGTGTAATACCTTAATATCTAAGACTTTACATTGAATATTTTCTCTTTGAAAAGACTTGTTAACGGATAAGAATTTTTCAAGAAAGAAAGACACAGGATTCAGGCCATCACCGAAGAAATTGGCAATCTAGATTATGCGCAAGAGATATTTTAGGATGAAATTATGCTGTCGGTTTGATGGTCGTAACAGCAGATTTTCTTACAAAAAATTAGGAGTTGATTAAAGTTTTACTATACTATTGCTGGCTACACAGACCAACTAGAATACTAGGAGGTTAATGATACAATAAGTGTTTGAACCAGGAACTCCGTCTGTGTAATATCTTAATATCTAAGACTTGCATTGAGTATTTTGTCTTTGAAGAGACTTGTTATCGGATAAGAATTATTCAATATAGAAAGAAAGAAAATCAATGTCTCGAACGTAGATATTACTACTCGAGAATATATGAAAGAGATTTTTGCGGATGAAATTAGATGTTCTCGGTTTGATGGCCGTTAATAGAAGTTTGTTTATAAGGTAGGAGGAGATCGAAGGAGTACGATTCTATTGTTGACTACAAGGACCAACTAGAATAAGACAAGGATTATGATGTAACTAGTTTCTTAACAAGAAATTCATTCGGCGAAATAGTTAAATTAAAAAAAGTTATCATTGAATATTTTCCCATTTCAGAGACCTGTAATAGGATAAGATTATTTAAAGAATGAATAGGAGAGGATCCATGACACTAACGAAGACATTACCACTCGAGAATATGTCCAAGAGATCTTTGCGGATGAAATTATGTGGTGTCGGTTTCATGGCCGTAATAGCAGTTTTTAAAGTAGGCTATGAAAAGATTGAAAGAATACGATTCTATTTTTGGCTACATAGAACAACTATATTAAGACGATGATCATAATATAACTAGTTTTTTAAATTATATACTAATTCTGTGTAATACTATAATATCTGAGACATATCATTGAATAACTTCTCTTTGAAGAGACTTGTTATCGGATAAGATTATTATTCTTGGAAAGAATAAGAGAGGATCCATGAAATTAAGGAAGAAATTGCCACTATTGAATATGTACAAGACACATTGGCGGTAGAAATAACATGCTGTCTGTTGGAAGGCAGTAACAGCCATTTTTCTTATAAGCTAGGAAAAGATTGAAGGAGTACGATTCTATTTTAACTACATATACCAACATTAAAAAGACTAGGATTAGTTAAAAGAGGAGGTTCTGTTGGTTTGATGGCCGTAACAGCAGCTTTTCTTATAAGCTAGGAGGTGATTAAGGAATACGATTCTATTGTTGGCTACAAAAACCAACTACAATACGACGAGGATTATGATGTTACTAGTTTCTTAACTAGAAACTCAATGTGTGCAATGCTCAAATATCTAAAAAAAAAATATCATTGAATATTTTCTCTTTGAAGAGACTAGTTATCGGGTAAGATTATTTCAAGACTTAATGAGAAGGATCCATGCCATCAACGAAGATATTGCCACTCGAGAATATGCGCAGGAGATATTTGCGGATGAAATTAAGTGTGTTGGTTAGATAGAAGTACCAATAATTTGTCTTATGAACTATGAGGTGATAGAAGGTATACGAACCTATTGTTTGATACATTAACCAACTATAATAAGACGAGGAATATGATGTTACTAGCTTATTTTAACTTGAGACATTCTGCGTATTACTTAAATATCTAAGAATAATAATTGTATAATTTCTCTTTGAAGAGACTTGTTATCGGATAAGATTATTATTTTTAGAAAGAATAAGAGAGGATCCATGAAATTAAGGAAGACATTGCCACTATACAATAAGTACAAGACACATTGGCGGTAGAAATTACACGCTGTCTGTTTGAAGGCTGTAACAGTCATTTTTCTTATAAGATAGGAAAAGATTGAAGGAGTACGATTCTATTTTGGCTACATATACCAACTTTAAAAAGACAAGGATTATAATGTAACTAGTTTTTTAATTAGATAGTCATCCTGTTCAATACTTAAATGTCTAAGAGTATTCATTGAAAAATTTCTCTTTAAATTTTTTTGTTTTTGGATAAGATTATTTCAAGAAAGAGAAGGAGAGGATCCATAGAATTAACGTAGACATTGCCACCTTATATGTGCAAGAGATACTTGCAAATGAAATTAAGCTCTGTTGGTTTGATGGCCGCAACAGCAGCTTTTCTTATAAGCTAGGAGGTGATTAAAGGAATACGATTCTATTGTTGGCTACACAAACCAACTACAATAAGACGAGGAATATAATGTTACTAGCTTATTTTAACTTGAGACTCATTCTGCGTAATACTTAAATATCTAAGAGTAATCATTGAATAATTTCTCTTTCAAGAGATTTATTATCGGATAAAAATCATTAATGAAAGAGTAGGACAGGATCTATGGCATTAACGAAGACAATGCCACCCCATACCTGCAAGAGATATTTGCGGATGAAATTATGTTCTGTCTGTTTATTGGCCGTAACAGAAGTATTTCGTTTAAGCTAGGAGGAGATTAATTACTACGAATCTAATATTGGTTGAATGACTACGATTCTAATGTTGGTTGAATGACTACGATTCTATTGTTGGCTAAATAAAACAACTACAATAAGACGAGGATTCTGATGTTACTACTTTCTTAACTAGAAACTCAATCTTTGTAATACTTAAATATCGAAGAGTTATCATTGAATAATTTCTCTTTGAAGAGCCTTGTTATCGGGTAATATTATTTTAAGAAAGAATGAGAGAGGATCCATGCCATCAACGATGATAATGCCACTCGAGAATATGCACAAGAGATATTTGCTGATGAAATTAAGTGCTGTCTGTTTGATGGCCTTCACAGCAGTTTTTCTAATAAGCTAGGAGAAGATCTAAGGAGTATGATTCCATTTTTTGCTACATAAAACAAATACACTAAGACGAGCATTATGATGTTACTAGTTTCTTAACTGGAAACTCAATCAGTATAAAACTGAAATATCTAAGAGTGTTCATAGAATAATTCCTCTTCGAAGAGACTTTTAATTGGGTAAGATTATTTCAACAAAGTATGAGAGAGGATCCATGCCAACAAAGATGACAATGCCACTATATGTGCAAGAGATATTTGCGGATGAAATTATGTGCTGTCTGTTTGATTGCTGTAACAGCAGTTTTTCTTATAAGCTAGGAAGAGAGTGAAGGTATACTAGTCCATTGTTGGATACATAAACCAACTACAATAAGACGAGAAAATGATGTCACGATTTATCTGTAACTAGAGCCTCATTCTGTGTAATACTCAAATCTCTTCGAGTTATCTTTGAAATATTTCTCTTTAAAGAGCCTTGTGATTGGATAAGATTATTTCAAGAAAGAATAGAATAGGATCCATGGCATCAACTAAGACATTGCCACTCTATATGTGCAAGAGATACTTTCGGATGAAAATAAGTTCTGTTGGTGTGATGGCCATAACAGCAGTTTTTCTTATAAGCTAGGAGGAGATTGAAGGATAACAATTCTATTGTTGGCTACATAAACCAACTACAATAAGATGAAGAATATGATGTTACTAGTTTCTTATTTAGAAACTCAATTTGTGTCATAATTAAATATCCAACAGTTAACATAGAATAATTTCTCTTTAAAGAGACTAATTATCGGATTAGATTATTTAAAGATAGGATAGGAGAGGATTCATGGAATAAACGAAGACATTGCCACTCAATAATATGCGCAAGAGATATTTGCGGGTAAAATTAAGTGCTGTTGGTTTGAAGAAAGTACCAGCAGTTTTTTTAATAAACTATGAGGCGAGTGAAAGTAAACTTGTCGATTGTTAGGTACATAATCCGACTACAATTAGACAAGGATAATCATATAACTAGTTTTTTTAACTAGGAACTCATTCTGTGTAATACCTTAACAACTAGGAGTAATCATTGAATAGTTTCTCTTTGAAGAGACTTACTGACGGAACTGATTATTTCAAGAAAGAATTAGAGAGGATCCATGGCATTAACGAAGACATTGCCACTCTAAATGCGCAAGAGATATTTGCGGATGAAATTAAGTTCTGTTGGTTTGATGGGAGTACTAGCATTTTGTCTTATAAACTATGAGGGGAGTGATTGTGAACGTGTCCATTGTTGGATACATAAAACAACTACAAGAGAACGAGGATTATGATGTAACTTGTTATTTAACTAGAGACTCATTCTGTGTAACACTTAAATATCTAAGAGTAATCATTGAATAATTTCTCTTTGAAGAGACTTATTATTGGAAAACATTATTTCAAGAAAGAATGAGTGAGGATCCAGGCTATCAACGAAGACATTGCCACTCGAGAATGTGCGCAAGAGATATTTAAGGATGTAATAATGTGCTGTCGTTTTGATGGCCAAAAAGCAGTTTTTCATATAAGGTAGGAATTGATTGAAGTTTTACTATTCTATTGTTTCCTACACAGATCAATTAAAATACGAGGATGTTAATGATGCAACAAGTTTTTAACTAGGAACTCCATCTGTGTAATACCTTAATATCAAAAACTTAATATCATTGAATAGTTTCTCTTTGAAGAGACTTACTAACGGAACTGATTATTTCAAGAAAGAATTAGAGAGGATCCATGCCATCAACGAAGACATTGCCACTCGAAAATATGTGCAAGAGATATTTTAGGATGAAATTAAGTTCTTTTGGTTTGATGGGAGTACCAGCAATTTGTCTTATAAACTAGGAGGCTAGTGAAGGTATACGAGACCGTTGTTAGATACAGAAACCAAGTACAATATGACGAGGATTATGATGTTACTAGTCTCTCAACTAGAGACTCATTTTGTAATACTAAAATAACTAAGAGTAATCATTGAATAGTTTCTTTTTGAAGAGACTTGTTATCGGATAAGATTATTTCAAGATAGAAAAGGAGAGCATCCACGGCATTAACGGAGACATTGCCACTATATATGTGCAAAAGATATTTGCGGATGATATTATGTGCTGTCTGTTTGATGGCCTTAACAGAAGTTTCTTTTATAAGCTTGATAAGGAGATTGAAGGAGTATGATTCTATTGTTGGCTACATAAAACAACTAAATTAAGAGAAGGATTATAATGTTACTAGTTTATTTACTAGAAACTCTTTCTGTGTAATACCTAAGTATCTAGGCCATAATATTTATTATATTCTCTCTGAAAAGACGTTATTGGATAAAAATATTTCAAGAATGATCTCAGGCAGCATCAACAATCGGCCCGATGTTGGCCCAATATCGGCTTTGCGTCGGCAAAGTCGGCCAACCATAGCCTATGTCGGCCCAATGTCGGCTTTGAGTCGGCTTAGGTTGGCAGACTTTGCCGACGCAAAGCCGATATTGGGCCAAAACCAGCTTTAAGTTGTACTGCCGACACCACTTGCTGACGTCGGTACGATGCTGGCCCGATGTTTCATTTTGGAGTTCCATGAATTCTTGAAAATCATATCATGGCCATATGAGCGGGGGTGGGTTACCGTTGTTTTGGGGGCCGCGGGTCCCTTTTCAGGGCGTCTGCGGGGTATGGAATTATTAGAGATAGTGGAACCCCGGCGTTCGGCAGTATATCCTAAACATCGATAGATGTTTGGCTCTCTCGGAAACTCCCCAGACCAGATGTAGGATCTTTATGCAATCATCCAGGGAAAATGCTTCACCACCAGAAAAAATACCCTTCATCATGTTCAGACTATAGCCAGTTTAGATATACCCACTAGCACCGAGCTATAAAAATGATACATGATGAGTGAACAATAAATGGAAAAGATCAGCTGAAATCCAATAACTGATATTACAATTAATGATTTAATGTGTTTGTAGTCAGATAGTTCTTCAAGCATACATTGTAAAATTTGTTCACACCATCTTTGGATTAATATTTCAATATATTGACTTTAGTACGTAATGTTAGTTGAAAGATGGTTAGCTGAATAATTTGCATTGTCCCTTCCTAGGAGAAATTTTCTGATCTGGTTTGATCCAAATTGATCTGGCCAGATATGGTCATTATCTAAGCTGGAATGCATCAGATGTGGCCAGATCTGGTCTTGATCATGGCTGGAATACATCAGATCTGGCCAGAATTGGTCTTGATCAGGGCTAGAATTCATCAGATCCGGATTTGTTCACATCTTAAGTGGGCCAGATCTAGACTAGTTCAGATTTTAGGAACGCCAGATCTGGGACTTGTTCAGATCTTAAATGGGCCACCCTTAGAAAAAATACTATGGAACTACCTCATATTTTCATATCATAGTTGTATAGTCGTACAAATATAATCCCTTCATTGGAGGACGTTATAATCTCTCTTAACTGAAGATTTTTTTTCTGATTTTTGTAATGTTTTGGGTATTAATGATAATAATGCGAAAAGAATTACGATTTAATTAATGTTTTTTTTATATTGTATCAGGAATTACCGAGAGTGGCCGCCCCCTCCTCCATCCTAAACCCCTCCCCCCGTAATCTGCCATTAATCCCTTAAAATTTTTGAGTCGTCATATATATATATCGCCGGGTTACGTGCTTTAAAGTGTCATGCCTGATTACAATGTAGTAAGTTGCTGCTATAGCCATAATTATTCAAAAGATTCTTGCATATTTTCGCGAGTACAGTCGTCACGACGAACTCTTTATATATGTACAGTATTCTTGGTCGTGAACCCGATGAAGGAGTTGCGGTTTTGAAAAAAGCGGGTTTCAACTCCCAATTGGCACTGCTCTGTGCGCCTGCGCTGCTACGAACAAATGAAGAACGATATTTCGGTTGCGTACAAGGCTAAATAACGCAACGTGCTCAAGGGAACAAAATATTCCCTATATTTTTTTGTTGTATATACCCTTGTGCAACGCTTTAAACTCCATCGTCACTTCTGCCGTTTCTGCGACTCGAGGTTGGACGTGCATTGTTTGCCCTACGCAATACTAGTTGGATGGAAGATGCTAATGATTGGACACGGCCAAGCGTCACTGAAGTAAGGTAAGCTTTTGTTGATGATTTCATTATTATGTATCATTATTAAGCTTCGTGGTTTATGAAATCGTGCCCCTCTTTCAGAAGGTTCACTTCTTATTTGCTAATACGGTTGCATATTCAGTCCAATTATTTTAATTAAATTTACCTGTGTATTCCTTTAAATTTACCTGTATTAAATTTACCTGTGTACCTTCACGTAGAAATTTTCCACCAGTGCTATGTTATTTTCTCGTGCATTTTATATGATATAGTATTGAGAGGGGTTATTCATATTGATATGTGAGGCGTAAGCATGTAACATTTGTGTAACGGTTAGTCAACCTCATATTTTAGTAGTAGTATATTATTCTTAGCAACAATTTTTTGCCCAACTTAAGGTGACGTGTTAAAACTTTTATTTCTAGCTGGGATCTGATGAAGGCATCCTGCTTCAACTCATGCAGATAGAGATATGGAGGTGAGATCGAAGCAGACAGTCTCATAATTAAGAGGAGGAAGAGTGCTGCAGAGGCAAGAGTGCGAGAATGAAGGAAGAGAAAAGGGGAATAGAAAAGGAAACGTCATTTGAGAAAGGTAATATATGATAATTAAACCTTCCATAGCCGAGATTTTCTCAGTTACATCTAATACAAATGGAGGATTAGTAAATCTTCAGTTAGTTCTTTCTTCTAACTGTGGATATCATTTGTTTAACGTAAAGACATGCATGTGCGTGCCTGTCTTTGCTCATTTACCATTTGACCAATATAAAATACTCTGAACTTTAATTGCCCATATTTCTGATTAGGGGGTTTTGAAAAAATTTCTCTGGTGGTGTCGTAGGTAAATTAGGAGCTCTGCATTCATTTCTGATGTTAATGCTGCTTATTTTGAATGTGAAAATTTGTGTCAAAATGCCAATACATGCCACCTTAATTAATAGACCAGACCATGAGAATACAGGGAATATATATCAAGAATAACCTGGCTCTGATTTTGTTTTGATCATATTCTTAAATATGTTTCTCTTTGATATGATGACTCATGTAAGCTGTTTCTTTCAGCAACTGAGAAGGATGAACAGCAATGAGAATGGGAATACAGGAGAAGTGTAACAGTGCTTCAAATTGCGTGATAGGGCTTAATATGCCACCTAGGATTTTGTAACCACTTGTAATTTCAATAAATTGTATTTTTACCAGGTTTGTATTTTATTTCAGAAACACACTCCTTTGTACCTATTGTAAGTACATGAGAACTGGCTTCAATGGCAGTCACATTCATGGCTGTGCCATCATTACTGTGACTATATTATCCATTTTTTAGTTTAGTTAGTTCCATAGTCCAATAATCGTTATTACTCTAGTTCTATTGTGCTAAAATCACCATAGATATCACCATCAATATATTTATGAGCATTTACCCACCCAAAACACATTCTTGGCCTTAGTATTTCTTACTCCTGTCTTCTCCATCCATCATTGGTATCCATTTCAAATAGTACCCCATGTTTTACCGGTGGCACAAAACCATTCTAACACTGGACATTATTTCTACATTAGACCAACATCATCCTGACATCGTTCCGATACCCGGCCAACATTAGAAGTCATTGTCGTTTTCCACTGGCAAATGTTATCATTCCAAGGCTAGGCAAATGTCGGAAGCCGACTTGATGCCAACACAGCCAACATTAACCGATATTGACCCGACATCATCCCGACACTGGGCCGACACCAGCTGACTTCGTTCTGATACTGGGCCAACATTGGACGCCAATGTCGTTTTACCACCGGCAAACGTTATCATTCCAACGCTGGGCCAATGTCGGTAGCCGACGTCGGACCAACATTAGCCGATGTTGGCCCGACGTTGGACTGACACCATCCCGACCCTAAACCAACATCATTCCGACGCCGGACCGACACCAGCCGTCATCGTTCCGACACCGGGCCAACATTGTAAGCCAATGTCGTTTTACCACCGGCAAACGTTATCATTCCAATGCTGGGCCAATGTCGGTAGCCGACGTCGAACCAACATTAGCCAATGTTGGCCCGACGTTGGACTGACACCATCCCGACCCTGAACAGACATCATCCCGACGCCGGACCGACACCAGCCGTCATCGTTCCGACACCGGGCCAACATTGGAAGCCAATGTCGTTTTACCACCGGCAAACGTTATCATTCCAACGCTGGGCCAACGTCGGCAGCCGACGTCGAACCAACATTAGCCAATGTTGGCCCGACGTTGGACTGACACCATCCCGACCCTGAACCGACATCATCCCGACGCCGGACCGACACCAGCCGACATCGTTCCGACACCGGGCCAACATTGGAAGCCAATGTCGTTTTACCACCGGCAAACGTTATCATTCCAACGCTGGGCCAACGTCGGCAGCCTACGTCGGGCCAATACATAACCGACATTAGCCGATGTTGGCCCGACATCGGGCCAGCATCAAAATGCTGCCTGGGATAGAGAGAAAATCAATGAATCAAACATAGACATAGATACTTGAGAATATGCGCAAGAGATATTTGCGGATGAAATTAAGTGTTGTCGGTTTGATAGCCGTAACAGCAGTTTCCTTAAAAGCTAGGAGGAGATTGAAGGAGTACAATTCTATATTTGGGAACAGAGACCAACGAGAATATGACGAGGATTATGATGTAACTAGCTTTTAAACTAGAAACTCATTCTGTGTAAGACTTTAATATCTAAGAGTTATCATTGAAAAATTTCTCTCAGAAGAGACTTGTTATCGGATAAGATTATTTTAAGAAAGAAAGAGAGAGGATCTATGCCAACAACGAAGACATTACCAATCAAGAATATACGCAAAAGAGATTTGCGGATGAATATGCTTGCCGTCGGTTTGATGGTCCAACCAACAGTTTGTATTTTAATCTAGGAGGCTATAAAGGTGTATGGTGCTGTTGTCGCCTAAATTGAGCCAACTAGAATATGAGGTGGTTTTAGGTTTTACAAGTTTGAGGCTAGAAAACCATTGCGCGTAATACTTTAATAAAATATCAATTTCAAAGATGAAATTAACCAAAGAAATACCTTACAATGTTTATTTTACCCAAGGGTTTTGTCTTTTATTTGTTCTTAATATGAGTTTTGCATAAACTATGTTGCGTATATATATATCACATTGGCGCTGGTATCGATAGTTTGTGACGAGGACGCCCTAATTTTTAAGTTATATTTGGGGACAGTGAACAAACTGTTTTGAGTTTAATTATCTCCCGCTGAGGCATTTTCTATTTGTTACATGGCGGGCTTCTTATTATGAGTATGTAATATTCGGAATCGTGAACGAATGTTAGTTCGCCTTATATCCCTCAGCCATTAATTACAAAATATGCACAACATATTTAACAACGAAAAAACTGACTAATACCCTGCGTGACTAAGTAAGCCACGTTTTACGAGTTGAGGCCACATTTTTAAATTTTGAATAACGACCGAATTAATGCGTGACCCACAATATGTGGCCACTTTTTTCGCTCATTTTCCATTCATTATCACTTGCATTCATCTCATTCATTTACATTCAGACAATATTTGCTAACATCGGTTTAGATTTCCGTATTAGGTATCTCGTTTCAATTTCTAGATTACCTACCCGTTAATTTTATCTTTTTACTATCCGCAACATTGCTTTTTTAAAGAATATTTGTTCCCGTTATCCTTTAAAACATTTTTGAAGTTTTAATTTTTGTCTATCCTTCTATTGTTTTCATTTTATTAGTTAGGAATTGCATTTATGGTTTCAAGGTATGTTCTGCCCCATGTCTTGAAAACAAAAGCAGATAATCCAAAATAGATATTCAGCATCGTACAGTTTTCTGTCAACCTCATTCAGGAATTCCTGATTAATCACGTTATATCAAGATCGTTTCAATCAGCAGCACAGTGAAATTTGGGCGATCAATTATGGTATATTATTTTAAATAATTGAAATAAGACGTTGGAGACCTGTCTTATAAATTTGAACCGACTATCAACTGTTCCCTTTTCTAAATACCAAGAGGCAGCATGAGTTTCCAATGGTTAATTATGCTAATAAAATCACATCCATTGAATAATCCACGTTAGACTAGAATAAACGCCTAGACTTTATTTGTCTATTTATATTCTGGCCCTTGTTGGCCACCAACGAAGTCTCTTGCCAGTGGAAAAATTGCGACTGACATTTTTAAGGTAATAACCGAGCACATTTTATTCCATCAACTTTCAAAAAACCAAATCACATTTATTTTGTTGGAATGTCCCATAATATTTAGTAATCTGAGAGGATGGTAGCGCCGGAGTGCGCTACTGCACAGTCACTTGTTTTGTATATATTACATTTGTGCTTCACGCAATAAACTCACTCTCGTGCTGCTTCTCATTGAGTCAAGTCGTTTTCTTCCTCTCCTCTCCACGACCTCAATATATTTCTCTAACCTGGTACAAAATAAAACGCTTAAAAGTTCACAGAGTGCTGGTAACACACTGTAAAATTATTTAACGAATTTGGCGTAATTCAGAGATAAACACCTGCCTGCATATGAAGTTTCTTTTGTCTAAACCACGAGTCGAAATTCCCAAGATCAACATTTCTCAAGGAATACACATTTGTTCAAAAGAAATTCTCTCAATTCGTCCAATAACCTGAGTGGCCATCACAAAAAGCTAAAGGGCTTTGCCCGAGATTGTGATTTAGGTAACTCAAGATGCAGAACTGTACTGCACTAGTCTGTATTAAGTTTACTTCATTTCGCTGCTATGTAATAAAAAAGGGATACCACATTTTTATCAAGGTTGCGTTCTATTGTGATCTTCCCAGACTTCCAAAAAGCTCTCCAGACTTATTTCTGTTCCGAAGCCAACCCGAAGTCTATGTGAATTCTAACTCGATCTAATAATCAATTACTGGAACGATTACAATAGGAAAATTGCCATCAAAAAAACATTCTCGTCGGAGCAAAAATACACCGAAGATGCGTTGTAACTAAATAGGTACTCACTCACACGATGAACCACGGCCGTCGATTCTTGTGCTCCAAAAACTTGTCTTCCTGCTGAACGCGCGCCTTGCTAGTGCATTGCATTGAATTCAAAGAGAAATGGAAGCTCATGTGGCAGCTGAAAACAATGAGAAGATTTATTAGTTAATAAAATACAACTTCACATGAGAGCAAACTAACAAATATTTTCCATCTAAAAATGGAACAATTCCATGAATAATACCCAAAAAACATTCATTACTCTGCTTAACATTCTTATTTCACGACGGCTTTACACTATGGTGGATTAATTTATGCCTTTTGAATTTCCAAACGCCTCAGGGCGGAAAAATTTCCAAATTTCTCAATTGTGCCAAATTCCATCAATATCAATATCCCTTTGCCTTCGTTCTATTGAACTGAAATTTTCCCGATAATCAGGTGGATTCCGGAAATATCCTTCAATAAAATTGGTAAATAGTGGAGTTAAAATATCTCCTCGGGTAGGAAATTTAACGATAGCCTTACTAATTGGCATCTGAAAATAATTTTCTGCGGTAAAATGCCTGCCAAGAAATTATTATCAGAAGTAAATTATCAGAAATTCTAACAAATTCTATAACTAGGCAACTCGCGTGACTACGGCACTCCACTTGGGGGTTGCATAAACTTTCATTCAAGTTTCATAATTTTTAAGACAATATGCAGTTAGTTTTAATTTTCCTTTAACGAGGTATGGGAGCATCTTCGTAAGGATTAGAACCTTTAGAATTAGGTAAGAATTAGATGTAAGACCTTTAGATTTCTAAAAAAATAGTTTGTAGCCAAAATTCGCACTTATTTCGCCGCTGTGGCAATTCAGAGCATTTTCGATAACGGAACTACTAAGGACTTAAAAAATTAAGCACTCATAATTGGGTGGATGGGATTGGCTATGAATGTGATACATGCAGCCATTTTCTTGCTTTATGTCGTTGCGATGAATTAATATTTTCTGCCCTGCCGTTAAAGGAGGCAATCAATTACTTCTTACGTAAACATTTCTGTCCACTATGTATGCCTGAGCCGTTCGGCGTTTACCTCTTAAGCACGCTGGCGTATTAAAAATATATACATCTACAAAATACCCTGCAAGCCCCCTCAACTGTGTGTGGCAGGGGGTTAGTAGTTACCAAAAGGCATTTCACTACGCATATAACAAATACATCAAGTTATCACCGTCCCTGCCAATTGTTAAAGCTTATCGGATACCCAAAGAGACACACTGTGAGTTTTTGTGCAGTAAAATTTAAAATGAAGCAACCATGACACCAGACTGAAGAATACCAAGACAGAGGCATTAAGATAAAAGTCAAATATCATTAAAAATTTGAGAAAACTTTTCTTGAAATCAAAAGAATAACTTTGCATCAAATCGCATCGAATCAATTTCGCATACATTGGTGGGTTCCCCATTTAGGTTGAATTGGGAGTTATTTTTCTCATTTTGAAGTAAATTAAGTGGGAAAGCTTGGACTCCATGGACCAATTTCAAAGTAAGCAAGCAAACTCCATAAACTCACGCCTAAGACAATGTATTTGCATCTACCTTGACCGAAAGCGAGTACATAAACAAAACGGGAACTCTCATTAAATATAAAGGCTACTTAAGTTACTAAGGTTACGAAAATTCGACGACATCATTCGATTAACGTTAACCAGACTAAAGCGGGCCTATGTGATTCCTTACTCTTCAACTGAGGTCATAAGCATCGATACGACGGTGAACGGGAAAGAAACTCAAGTTTGTAAGATCCGCCACGTTACCACCGTTCAGCCTTAGTAATCAGAACTGACGCAGTTGCAGTTTTGCTAATGCACCAATAGTAGCTTCATTTACTTTATTAGGGTGCAGTGCAGTGCATTTGTAGTGATGACTCCCCCTACCACACACCCTTGAGGTGGTTTGCAAGGTATTATGCAGATTTAGACTTGAGGTAATTTGAGCGATCATCAATTCACCTAGAATTTGATGGATTTCACCTCATTTTAAAGAAAACACTAGCATCTTTCCAATGATATCAAAATATTAACCCCTTGCCGAATTACTTTTCGATCAATTTGCTTACAAATATAAGCTGTTTTACATGGGATAGATTAAGGCTGTGCACTCCCGAGGGAGAAAATTGAAAAAATTAGGAACTTAACACCCAGATTCCATAAAAAAAACTAACTGTGCGTATCATGGGGGATGGATTGTAAGCAGAGTGCGACATGGTGACTAGCTCTCACCATTATTTTCTAAAAACCATCCTTGAAAATCAGTATCATCCTTATCAGGATATGGGAGAAATAAGTCAAAGGATTCCAAATTTGAATAAAAATGGGAACAGGTAGAACGTGAAATGTCTGGCCTTTGGGGATTACCTCACAATCCTCACTAACAACAGAACAGGCCAAACACGACATAGAAAAACCAATCCAAATTGTACAAATAACTAGACTGATGAATTCATATAAAATACACAATACATACTGAGATTAATTAACTAGTGAAATACTCACTATAGTCACAAGGCACGGGTAAATTAGCTCAAGTCCAATATTTCAAGTGAATCGGAAAAATCATCCAACCATCAGGGATTCACTTCCAATGGAGGCCAATCTGGAAAGAATCAGAAAACTACAAAAAGCATGCAAGCTGACATGGAATCATTAGACAAAGATATAATCATCCATAAATGGGAAATTAAGACACTAGAATATGGTCATTATCGGTCCCACATTTTTCCTGAGGATTCGAGAATCCTGTTTCCAATGTGTTAGCTTTTTATTGGTCCGTCAATTAGCGATGTTTCGACTGCTTATAGTGGTTCCGGAAGCAGTCAGACCAACGCTAATTGGTTAGAAAAAATTAATAAATAGATAAACAGGAACAGAAGATCAGAAAAATAATTTTCGGACCGATAAACTGAGAAGGGGTCTGAATGAAGGGATCAAAAGTAAACAAATTAATGGAAAATATCACAGACACGTTCAAGAAAAGATTAATTAAATTTCACGGGCCACTACTCCGGATTGAAAAGAATATAGAAGTGGAGCGAAGAAGGTTGAGGGATGTGGGTCGAGGTAGAAGGAAGTGCGTCGAGGTGGAGGGAGGAAGGTCGAGGTGAGGTAGGGTTGGGTTCGGTAAAGCAAGGTGGAGTTCAGTGGGGTACGGTGAGATAAGGAGGGGTACGGAGGAGTTAGGACGTGGTATGTATATGTATGTGAGTATAACGTGGGATGAATTTCAGGCGACATTAGTCGTGGTCGGCGACATTTGTCGTGGCCGGCGACACAGGCATTGTTTCTCGACATGAGCCGTGGTCGGACGTGGTCGAGCAAAGCTTGGCAAGGTCGCACGACGAATGCCCTGGTTGGAGACATGGACCCTAGTCGGCTACATTGCAAGTAGTCGGTGCTGCAACCGTATCACTTTGAGTTCTGCATTGGTTCTCCAAGGTGATTAGAAGGTAAGGTGGCCTCAAGCGCCGGCGAGCAAAAGCTGTGACGTCACGACCGACAGTTGCTGATTGCAGTCGTGAGACGAAGGGGTAAGAAGCGAGTTGAAGCTGTTACTTACTCGTATATTTTAACTCACAGGCGATTAAATAGCTATTTGTTTTTCTCAAGTGATTTTGACGATGCGTTGCACCGTGGCAACACGTTCCAACAGCTCGGAGAAAGCGAAAAAGAGTGGAATACATTTGTCATTCTATAGGTAAGTAAACGTGGTCTTCCATGTTTTGTTGTATCATCCATATCATCTACTTTTCTTAAAATCATTTAAATCCCATGGCGAGGGACAGATTAACATCGTCAGTTGTACGTATTTAACCTCCAGTTTAACTCAATGGGTGCAGTGAAAGCTAATTACAACTCCTTTGAGGAGACACTAAATTAGCAATGCCCCTGTTGATAAAGTTACTATGGGCTGTATGTTGCATTAATAGTTCACGTTTGTTGTATTATTTTCTTGTCTAGTTTTACGAAGAATCCTAATATTAGGAAGGTATGGATATTGAAATGCAAGTCCGTGGTTCACAGATTATCCTCTTTTGATATAGGTACTGTTTCCTGACGTAAACATTGATTTCCCATTGAAGCTCTTTCAATTTCCCATCTAATATCTCAGAAAATATTGGCATTGAGGGTAAAATGATTAAGATTTTCCTTCACCGGAGTTAAATGTATGTAATGTTAAAAACTAGAATCTGAAACAGTGGTCGTGGGAAACTCCATAAATTGGTTAAGCTTTCGTGGAAAGACCCAATAATATTGAACTTGCAACATTACTTATCAATGCCTTGGTCTCTTTTTAGCTGGAAATTGATTCACAGGCATTGACAACGTTCCCTGATTAAAGGCAGTCAGTATAATTTTTGTTATAACTTGTGTGGGGTTACGATGTTATTTTATACTAATAAATACAAACTTAATAGATAGCGATATCACATGATTTTTTGTGGCTGGTTTCATATAATCTCGATTTTCCTCAATACCTTAGGATTATCTGGGAAATAAGTCAATAATCGGATGAATTAGAATAAATATTTATTTGCTAAATGTGTTCTCAGCCTCAATTTTACTCATTTATTCCGCGTCATTAGAGTTAACGACAGTTATAAGTAGCAAACTTCGTAAGATACACTAAAAGCCCTATGCTGCGGCTCTACGAGGTGTCGGCCGTGACGTCATCGGCTAGGAGCAGCCGACGAAATGACGCCACCTTTCCTTCTACTCACCTTGTAGTTTCTCGACATGAGCCAAAACTGTTGGCGTGGTCGGGACAACATTGGCATAATCAAACGGCAACGGCGTAGTATAAGACTCTGCGTGTTTTTGTCGACGGTGGCAAGTGGTCAACCAACTCAGGCGTGGAAAAGGGTAAGGTCAAGTGTCAGATGAGGCAATGTGGGTTGAGGTTGTAAGAGGTGGAAGGGAGTGGGTTGAGATGAGACCAGTTGTGTCGTGGTGCGAGAAGTGGAGCGAGGATGGCAAGATGGGGGCGAGGTGGGAAAAGTAAGGGCAAGCTAGGAGAAATAGGGCTTGGTCGGGAAAGGCGTCGATGAGGGCGCTGGGCGTGGTCAGGAGAGGTTCAACATACATTCAACATATTTCGTACAACATAGGTACATGGAAATAAAGATATTCCATCTTTTTTCCACCTTGAATAATATAGGTACTTTTAACATGCCCATGCCTTAATATTAAAACAATTGGCATACTTGGGTGAAGCACGGATTCACATTCTCTTCCCCTTTCGCCATTATTTCGTACAATCTACATGGAAATTAAGATATTCCATACTTTTTCCACCTTAAATATTATATGTACTTTTAACATGCCCATGCCTTAGTATTAAAACAGCAGGCATACTTGGGTGAAGCACGGATTCACATTCTCTTCCCCTTTCGCCATTATTTCGTACAATCTACATGGAAATTAAGATATTCCATCCTTTTTCCACCTTTAATATTATAGGTACTCTTAACATAACTATGCCTTAATAATAAAACAGCAGGGATACTTGGGTGAAGTACGGATACACATTCTCTTCCCCTTTCGCCATTATTTCATACAATCTACATGGAAATTAATATATTCCATCCTTTTTCCACCTTAAATATTATAGGTACTTTTAACATAACTATGCCTTAATAATAAAACAGCAGGCATACTTGGGTGAAGCACGGATACACATTCTCTTCCCCTTTCGCTATTTTTTCGTACAATCTACATGGAAATTAAGATATTCCATCTTTTTTCCACCTTTTATATTATAGGTTATTTTAACATGCCCATGCCTTAATAATATACAAAGACGGCATAATTGGGTGAAGCACTGATACAAAATCTCTTCCCCTTTAGCCATTATTTCTAAAACATACATGAAATGAAGATATTCCATCCTTTTTCCACCTTGAATATTATAGGTACTTTTAACATAACTATGCCTTAATAATAAAACAGCTGGCATACTTTGGTGAAGCACGGATACACATTGTCTTCCCCTTTCGCCATTATTTCGTACAATCTACATGGAAATTAAGATATTCAATCTCTTTTCCACCTTTTATATTATAGGTTGTTTTAACATGCCCATGCAATAATAATAAAAACAGCACACGTAACTGGGGAAGCACAATGTCAGTATTCACATCTTCATGCCGTCAGGCTATTATTTTATACAATATACGTACATGGATATATAGGCATTCCATCCTTCTTCCACTTTGAAGATTATAAGTACTTTTAACACGCCCTTGCCCGAATTTAATGGGATTGCTCTGTTGTGTCTGATCTTCCAGGGGTCAATTCAGCAGCATAATTCTGAAAGGCAAAATACAGAATTACTATGAAACTTGTGATGCAGCAAGCAAGGGGTCATTCAAATTTTATGTAATTCGTTTTAGGAAGGAGAAGGGTGTAGGTTCTTATTATCCAGGGACTATATTAACGTGAAATTGGGTTAAACCTAAAAGAGTTATTAATAACTACTAAACAGATGATGGGATCGAGAATATTATTCTTAAAAGGTAATACGGAGATTCAGGGATCAACGAATAATTACAATTTTTAGCTAATTTTAGGCACTTTGCACTGAGAAGACTACAACAAAATATGTATCTGAAAATTGAATAAGCACAAATTACCACGAAAATAAATTTCACCACAAAATAGTGTCCTGTCTCGAGTGGTAGGTATTTATTGAAACTAATTTAGCTTAAAACACCAGCAACACATGTCTACGATATTCTTTAGCGCTTAGTTCGAAACTTTATAATTTAGGGACTTATGCCAGTCTCGGGTCATTTACATTTATTTGCACTTCGACATAAACGGCTCGAGAAAACTTTGAATAGCTTCAAATTTGATATTTCTCAGATTCATTACGGATACGAGTCATTCCGCGATTAGTAACTACGGTATTTAACATTTTTTGTTCCGTTTCCTTAAATAAAAGCTAATTTTTCCACCGTCGCATCATGGATGGTTACATTTCATTAAATGAATATTAACTTCGCACATTCTAAATTCTACATTTTCGACCATGTTTTTGGCATTCATCGGTAATAATGACAATGATTGTCCACCATGGTCGCAAATTAAACAAGTGCGCAAAGTGAAAGGTAGATATTCATTTAGTGAAGTTGCCTTAAATACCCGTGATTATAAGTTTCATTACCAAGCAAAGGAATTTACAAAATATTAGCTCTCTGCCCTCTTTTTTACCCCAGGAGTATTCAAAACTAACGTCGCGTCGTGTCAATTTAATAACTTGACTTAATAATTCTGATAAGTAAAATACGCCGCAGCACAAGATCCTAGCAACCGCGTCTGGTAATTCTACCATCGGTAATCGTCATCAGAAACAAGAAATTCTATTGATAAAATAGTTGCAGTCTGTTACACTATTTACGATTGCTTAAAATTATCACACGCCCCAAAACTAAGAACATTTTGCATGATGATAATTAACACCACAGAGATATTTCACGTCAAACAGCATGATATATAAGGCATTTGATAGTAGTTTTATGTACATAAGGTAAGGAGCCATCGACGATAAAACTCTCCAGAGCATCGCGAAGCAGAAATCATTTACACCAAGGTCCTACGGAATTAGGTGATGTGATCGGTGGGTTCTTATTCCATATTTAACCCGAAAAGTTCTAATTAATGATTAAGACATTCACAAACAGAGCATTAAGATAATAATAATTGCAAATAATTTGAAAGCTAGTTCACTTGTCAATTTACGTATTTCGATTACGCCGCTAGCGAAATCAGCTGATTGATGCCATGACAATCACAATGATTCCAAACCACTTCCCATTTGTAGGGTGTAATAGAAAATTAAAATACATATTGTAAGAACAAGTACACACACACAAGAGTAATGAAGCTCATTTTCGTGTTACGGCGTCATAATATCCATTTGTACCAAGAGTACCTTCTCAAGATTTTGCTCCCGGCCGGACGGCCAGATATCAAAACAAGGTTATTTGTACCGAAAGTCGTCACGACTTTTGATAAATTAACCATTGATAAAGCCAATTAATCATTGTGAATCCCTTGCCTCGATTAGCCTGGTTCATCTCTTACTTCTATGGGGAAGCGAGCAAAATACTCCTTTAGGTGTTGAAAAAACCCGTATCAGTCATTTGATTGCTTTCATTAGAATTCTTGGAGACTTAATTATCTCTAAAAAAAATTGGAACCCGTTATTAACAAAAAATCAAATATGAAATTAATTGTAGAAGATGCAGTTCAAATGAAAATTCACAACTTTAGCTCAAAAAAGTCCCTGAAACTGGAAACGTTCATTTTAATTTTCTGCATCACATAATACGATACAAAGTTGCTATATTAGTTTAAAAAAATGAAGCAGGGGTCTCTGTCATAGCTATTTATCACTTCAAAATGAAAAGCCTACCTTTGAAGTATGAAGCAGGGGTCCCTGTAAAAGCTATTTTTTATCACTTCAAAATGAAAAATCTACCTTTAAAGTTTCATTGTATTAAATCTTTAAATTATCCTGAATCTCTGTCCTATTCAAAGGCTGTGTGAAGCCTTTAGGTAACTAAGATTTTAGGATACTAAGACGAAAACCTCAGTAGCACTCAAGTTGAACAACATGAATGTAGCCACGATAACAGAAACAGTAAAGATAGGCAGCAGGCAGATAATAAGGCACACTTTCATGTACGCAATGTTGGAGGCACAAGGAAATATAAACACTGAATGCGGTCTCTCTCTGCAGCAAATGAAGGAGTGTATACACTGGGATTGCCAAAGGACGGGAGGCACACTTTAATGTACGCAATGTTGGAGGCACAAGGAAATATAAACACTGAATGCAGTATATCTCTGCAACAAATGAAGGAATGCATATACTAAAACAAGCCTTTGTTCTTTATGCCGAGAACCTTGTTCCTCCTATTTGTATTCGTGTATCCAGTACAGCACCCCGGCAACTCCAACCCAACACAAAACACACACCATTCTCTATTCCCAGCAATGCAAAACTGACCGTAACCATGCCTCGAGCCTCGCATCAGTGCCATCTATCGGCAAGTTCCGAAATAATATTAAATTGCGACAGTAAATTTCTGCAAAAGACGGTCGAAAGCGCATCAAGAGCAATGTCCTGGTAGTGTTCTTGGACAACACTATAACACAAAGATTTCTTTATCATTTCATTAAAAATCCATCAAATAATAGTACTTACCATAGATAGAAGGGCGTGCAGACGTAGTTATACCATGCCGTCGTCCAAGGAGTCGAAGCTTTGCGTTAAATAAGTATCCTCTCCGAAAATCACCACTTGATCAAACTTAACTCGAAATAGCAAGGTAAAACGGGAGCACACTCTGCAAAAATTCCCTGCAGCAACTTCAGATCTTCGATGAATATTCAAGGATACACGAATCTTCATATCTTACGTGACCAGCCACAACGACGTTCACTTCACATCATGACCGCATGAAAATGAAAGACGAACTGCTGCCAGGTCGCACGTGTTCTGATACCTAGCTTCAATTGTATGGGAAGGTTTTAGGGGGTGGCAGAAGGTTCAAGGAGGGGGAATTCCAAGAAGGGAAGGGGGTATAGGTAAACAAAAAAGGAGACGTGGCGGGGTTGAGCTGGGTTGGGGAGTTGGGAGGGGTTGTGAGAAGGCAGATCGTATGCGCTTAGGTATATCACCCGAGAGACGAATGGGACTATCGCCGCGGCGAACAAACAAGCGAGAGGCCAATACCGTGACCCGTTCGACCTCAGCCTGCTGTTTGAGCAGCTTCTCTAGTGAGTGGGGACAGACTTTGGAAACCAGGGGGATTGCGTTTGAAACTCTCGAGATATTTGCGATCACGTAACTAAGTAGTCACGCGGCGAACTATTTTTAAATCACGATGTTCTTACGCTTTTTTATTTTTATGAACGAAAAGGGCAACTTTTTTTGCGGATCGTTTTCCTACGTTCATTTGAAAACATTTTTTAACATTGCGTTAAAAATTCCCACAGAACTGCGTTTTTTCAAAACATTAAATCATTTTGTCCACATCTTAATCAGACGTGCTGCAAGCACCACATGTCATTTTATATGCAATAATTTCATTTTGATGTCACCGTGATATTATTATCGGGTGACCATATCTGTTGTTTTGATGTGAGTTCACTTCAATTCGCAGAATTAAACCATTATTATAAAATATTGATGGAAAATATAGTCATTTCATTGCAAATGAATGAAAGAACTCTGTAGACAGGACGCAATGCATACGTTTTGGCTGGTGTGAAATAAAACTATCATGGATGTTTTGTGAGACAAAATTCTACATATACGAAGTACCGTGCAAGCCACCACTAGGATGTGTGGCACGGGGTGATTCCACACCAGGCATGCAGCACTCATCCCAGCAAAAGTCAGAACCTCGCACGCTACCCCTGGCGCTAGGCGCAGGCCAAAGCAGTCAGGAGAACAGTGGGCAGTCCAACCGGAAACTGGGAGAGTGATACGTAAATGAACATGCAAATATGCAGAACAATGCTATAACACACATCTAGTGGTTTATATTACTGATATCGTTAATTTATTAATGCTACGAGATGCTATTTCATGCAGAGAACAAAATATAATAATGCCGGAGAAGTCGACCAGTGTGAAGTGTTAGTAATGATGTTGTGTTATTAAGCACAATTGAAGATTCTCCTCCACCTATCTAGGGTGGGAGTTACATATGATTGATTTATCGCAAGTATTATGATCCCTTATCGTACGTGGAAAAAATGACATTTTAAATCGATCGGTTCTGCAGTCTATTTCCTTCACCTTATTCCTGTGCTCGTTTCTACCGTAATTCGTTGGCTCTAGCAAAATATGTAGAACGTCCGGAAAAAATAATTCTGCTTCGAACTTGCGCATAAGTTTTAACATGTATTTCTCCCTTCGATCAGTTGGACTAATTGTTAATTGCTTCAAAAATTCGAAAACAGTGCTAAGTTTATCGTTACAAATTTTTTCAAATGTTTTGAAATCCGGAAGGACTCAGTTGGACTAATTGCTAATTGCTTCAAAAATTCGGTAACACGTGCTGTATATCGTTACAACTTTTTTCAAATGTTGCCGCTCTCCGCTGTATTTCATTTATTTCTGAGATTAGTCCTACTTCGTAGTGTCATATGCATTTTGGAGATCATGTCGTATTACCTCGCTAACGAAGAACTACCTGTACGAACATTCAATATTTACCACAGATTAATGTTTGTCTCTGGAAAAGGAACCTTAAAATATAACTACTTAAGAGAACCCATAAATTGTATTAAAAAAGAAAAAGGCGGTGAGAGGCATGAAACAGTTGAAATATGTATTCACTAACTAAGAGGTTAATTGTGGAAAATTAATGCTTTCAACAAATCTTGTAATTTCATAAAGTATATTAAGGTCACATCTAATTAATACGATAGTATTTGCATGTCAGAAACCTAGTTGAAAGATAAAGTTTCGGATGATATGGTCTTGCTAACAAATTACAACCTGCTTCGACGTGATAGGAAAGAAAAAATTGGAGGCGGAGCGGGAGCATACATTCATAACAAACCAAGATTTACTGTCTTAGCTCATTGTCCCTCTTGGTACTCCTCTCGACCGGAATTTGTAATCTGTGAAATTTCTGGTGTAAGTGGATCAAATTTCTTATTTCCTATAGTCCTCCGAATATTTGAACAAAAATTCCTCAAACTTTACCCAACCTATAAGAATATCATAATTCTTGGTGATTTTAGTACGAACATGCTCAAGAGAGTTCAAACAGTGCCCGTTGAAAACGTTTCCTTGTTTCCAATAATCTTAACATAATATCTTTGAAGGCAACACATCATCTGGAAAATAGCCGTACGTGCCTAGATCTCAGAATCGTTGATGACATTAAAAAAGTATCAACCTTAACACAAAACGTATCTTTTATATCTTGTGGTCTCCAAATACAAATTTAAAATTCAACCTTCTGCCCTTACGTCGCTCAGTCCCCGAGACTTCAAGAATTTCAACATTGAAAACTTCCAAGGATTGGTGTGAGATCTTCTCTGCTGCGCCTATTGACATTAAACTTGAAATATTTAACAGGAACCTTACTGAGTGCAAGAATTTCCATGCGTATATACGTCAAAAATTCACTAAACGGTATTTAGCCCGTTGGTTAACTGAGGACATTAAAAGCAAAATTCACGAGAGAAATAAACATTGCCGTATTTTTGTGCACACAGGAAATCCGATGATCCACCAACATTTCAAGGAATTAATAAATGAAGTAAAACAGCTAATCACCAATTCCAAACGGCAACATTTTGCTGAATCTCTTTCTTGTTTTTCCGATACAAATAGCATGCGGCTATAATTCTGAAAACTAAGAATAATTCTTAAACGGGAGGACCCCGTTATATCTGATGTTATAATAGGAGGGATCACACTACTTAATATTATGTTTGGGTTATAATATTTGAGACGTAAAAAGGCCACTTACCGAGTTTTACCCTCGAAAACCAAATAATTACGCTCCTAGAGCCGTTTGAAATTTCAATTTGAAATCCGCGCCGAAAACGTATTTCTCGGCCGACGCCATGTTGATGACGTGAAAAGTATATGATATCGCTCCTACTACCCCATGGAATGCATTGCTGGTGTCGGTCACAAACAGTTATAAGAGTCTAAAGTGGTTAGCGCGGCCGTGTGTGTTAAATATGAGTGATAGAAAATCTTATGTGTACTGTTGTGTGCCGACTGGTATATCTATGTCACAGAAAACACCCGAGAAATATTTCTTTTTGGTTCCTAACAACCCGGAACGAAGAAGAAGTTGCACAGTGATCTGAGAGCCCAGTTGTTCTGGTCAAAAACTGATTTTTTGTCAATTCTCTGTAAAGTCATCATATTTGTCCTTATAATGAAGGTAAATCAATACCTATTTCACGAATTTTCACTGTCGGATGACCCAAATCTAATTAATACTGCCAGATGCTAGATGGGACCAGGTTACCACGATAGCATCGTACATTCACGCCAGAATAGTGAATCGGATTACTACTAGCCATGAAATTATTACTTGCGATTGTTGCATAATTTATCGATTTAGCACCCTAAAAATATTAATTCATAACTAAATAATTACTTTGTCGTATATTTAGTGACAGCGATTTCTTAAACGATGCAACACCACTCAACTTACCCGTTTCAGTTAGGTGGTAGAAAAAATCGTTTAATATCGGGTGTTCTGGCATGGTATCGCTAGTTAAAGGCTTCTTCTATGAGCGAAAACAACTTTGAGGTGCTTCTAGGAGCCATTTTTACAGCAATTAGCATTTTTATCTTGAAGTGCGCGCAACGGTCTGTTCATCTGTCACTCCGTTTACGAGGCGGCGACGAGTCTTACTGATACAGTTGTCCTGGAAAATTGTACCAGCTTACAATGAATGTTTTTACCATATATGATTTTTTACACGCACGCTATTTATGGACAAAGTTAAAATTATTATACCATGTAAACTGATATGTAACTTAGTCATGATGCTCCTCGTCACTTGAAATGTATTCAATTACAGGTGCAATTAGGGGAGGAAGTAGCAGTGCAAGAACATCTGTGGGAATGGGATCTTTCGCTTTCTTCGGGAGTTCTCGTAAAGAGAATATTAGAGGATCTGATGACTGAAGGAGGATAAGTAGGAGATCTTCATTGGTTATCTCCCTTTTAATTTTTCGCGTGTGGAGCTCTCTGAAGCTATTACAGTCCTTGTTCCTGGATTCTTGCGGTTCCTCAGAGAAATATCCTATTGTAGAGATAACAGCTTGTTTTATTGATCATGAACTTGTTTCAGGTACCAACTTCTGCCACATAATGGGAAGGCATAGCGAAAGGCACTAGAATTTTCCCCATTGCATTGGAGCCCTAGATGTAAAACATTAAATTTCGAGCTGCAAGAACTGAAGGATCTACATATTCTAATTACAAGCATACTCATAGCATAATTTTTTAAGGCTTTGGTCGATTTCAGTATAAATTTCTGTTAAAAATAAAAAGGCATGTATGTTGTATAGAGGCATAAAACGGAAAACGAAGAATCTGGAATCATTATACGCCTATAGTCGCCGTGACATGGTTTGCCGACAAAAAAATGTACGCAACTAGAGATCGAAATATTTTGTGTTTCGACTCACCGGCAATACTTATGAAAATATTTTATATTTTGAGTTAAAGAAGTAATTAAGAACTAAAAAAAAATTTCTAATAAAAATATCCGTAGTATAGATTCGAAACGACGACCTCCGCATCACCAGGCGAAGACGGTAACGAACAGGCTACGAACAACTACCCGAAATTGGGAGAACAAATATGATCTATTCCTTACATGGCCTTTAGCAGGCTTTCGTGCTTTTCGATGGCTAGTTATGTTTTGTTATAAAATATTCTCTACATTCCTGCTGAAGATCTTATTTGTTCACAAAAACAATTGTTATTTAAAGATATACAGTCAAGTCTCATATGTTGCGAGAAAACTAGTACAGAAGTAGAAAATTACCATAAATTCTTCGACAGTGCCCCTTCTTGCCTGGAAATTCTGTGAGCGAAATTTGTCTGTTAAGTTCTTATTGTACCAACAGTTGACATTTCATAATTGTTAAGCACGATATCAATTATTAATACAAATGCAGAGATCATTATTGTACACCTAAATACGCTAATTAAAGTTCTTTCAAAATACGAGGTGAGAGATTGTCCTTGTTTTCCTTCCGTCACTAGAAATATTTTACCGTCAATTGAGACCATCATATACCTCGTATAGCTTACATACATCTTTCATAATTTAAAGAAAAATGGCACTTGCATGTTAAAAAGAGTAAATGTTACATTGAACTATTTTTTATTATAACATAATAGCATAAACAAAGTCGCCGTGTTTCTCGCCCACACATGAACTATGGGTGAGAAGCACGGCGACTTTGTTTATGCAATTATGTTGTAATAAAGTAACTGTTCAATGTAACTTTTACGCTTTTTAACATGAAAATGCCATTGTGCTTTCAACTATGAAAGATGTAAGATTCAGTAGACGACTCAACGTTGAGCAGCCTTCTGAAGTCCGTTCCTTCACTGCCTCTCCGGGCGACTTCATATACTTCCCACGTCACGGTCGGAGCCAGCCAATAGAAATACGTTTCGCGGGGTGGGCGTGGTAACAACTCCGCGGCGACTTTTAAGGCTGTATATCTCCCGTAAAAATTGATCAAAAACACCAAAATTTGGCGGGTGTGTGTTTTATGCATACTTTATTCCGTCAAACGGTTCGAATTCGATTTTTAATTTTGAGTGATCCCTCCTATTGATCCACTTAATGATTACTTCATCTTATCGGCTACTGGTAACCATAGCACCCACGATCATCCGTCCGATGCCACAGAGACCTCTTCCTCTGTCACATGCATACCATTTCATAATGAAATGTTTCATTTTGATTATATTCTCCCCGAAGTAGTAAACAAAATATTGTTAAATTCGAAATCTCACTTGACAGGCTACGATGAAATATCCTATGTCATGCTTAAGTAATCCCACCCTGTCATTCTGCCAATTATTTTAGAAATATTCAATTATTCTCTCCATTTTTATCAGTTTCCCACGGTATGGAAATCATCGTAAGTTAGACCTATTAATAAGGTGACAAAACCTAAGAAAACACCTGATTATAGGCCTATCTCCATTCTGTGTACTATCTCTAAATATCTCGAGCGCTTTGTTTATAACCAAACTTTTGAATTTATTTATGCCAAAGATGTGATGGACCCATATCAATCCTGATTTCGGCGGGGCTTCAGTACACAAACTGTTATGATCAAAATAATTTATGACATTCGCAAGGTAATGGATAATGAAATGGTGATTATACTTGTTATGCTGGATTTTAGTGAAGTATTTTACCGTGTTGATTACCGGCTCCTATTAAGAAAAATGAAGGACAAACATTTCCTCGGGGGTATTAAATTGGTTCCACTCGTATATAACAGGTCGTAGAGAGGCTGTCAAGGAAGCTACTGGAAATATTTCTAGCTGACAATCTGTACTGAGTGGGGTCCCTAAAGGATTCGTCCTAGGTCCTTTGTTATTTTCCCTGTGTGCTGGATCTCCCTAATAACTTCATGTTTTGTAAATATATGTTCTGCGCAGATGATCTTCAAATTTATCTACACTGTACACCAAATGAACTTAATAGGAACTGTGGGAAGAATAAACATTGATCTTGAAGCGATTTCTGAATGGTCCGAAAGGAATTCCTTTATTCTTAATACTACTAAGACTAAATCAATGATCTTTGGTTGCAGAGCACTTATAAAAAATCGATATAAACAATGCTCCATAAGTCATGGCAGGGAATACTCCAGTGCCCTTCTATAGTAATGTCAACAACTTGGTGGTTAATCTTACTCCTTCACTACCTTGGACCTATCTTGTTGATTGTACCTTAAATAAAGCTTGTTGAGTCCCATACCTACTTATGGTCAACAGGAACTTTCTCACTGAAGAAATTAGATAAATATTAATAAACACTGATATTCCCACTGATTGATTATTGTTGCTTCATGTTTCTAGATTTACCAAACGTATTGAATACCAAACTTCAAATGCATATAAATTCATGCATCAGATTCATATATAACCTGAGTAAGGATGAACATATGACTCCACACCTCCAATAAATAATGTGATCAAAAGTAGAAAATTGGAGAAAATACTTCTTGGGGAGTTTTCTTACACAAACGTTTTGAAAGCAAAAATCCAGATTACCTACTTTAAACGTTTAATAAAAAACCCCTGACACCAATTCATTTCACCCGAACGAAACCAGATCTTTTTATTACCCCAGGCACCGCTCCACTACTTTTCAAAAATCATTTCAAATAACCGCAATAGAATTTTAGAACTCCCTCCCTACATCTTCAAAACAAAGTTCGTCAGTTAAATCCTTTAAAACCAAATTATACCAATTTCTTATTGAACAAAAAAACCGTTGTAATTTTTTATCTATTCACAACGCCAACAATGTTTTTTTTGTTGTAAAATTATGTTAAAATTTTCATCTGATTCTCATTTGCTTCATTTTTAATACTTGAAATGACGTATGTAAGTGGAAAAAAGAATAATTAATATAATATATATTGAATAAATTTACACTTATTTGATTTGTAAGGCAATGAATAAAAATTTTAATTTTTTATGTAAATTTTAAATGTCAAAAAGTATAATAAATAGAATTATTTATATGTATTTGATTTGTACATTTATATGTATTTGATTTGTAAGGCAATGGTGGGAAGTCATGCATTTCTTCAATATTTGCTTGCTGTTGCATTTAGAAAAAGACTATTTCGTACCCCTTTTTTGTTAATTATTATGTACTTAATACCTTCTACTGTTTATCTGGCAAAATTTTACGTTAAAATCTCAGCAAATATTTTGATTTATATGTACTTGTTCTTATAGAGCATACCCTAGAATAATAAATTTTCTCTCTATCTATCTTAGTCGTCAACGCATATGAGAAAAAAGTAACTCTCGAAGAGTATTCTCATAGTAACACCTCCGCTTAATAACATTGCCTTGTAAATCAAGTTTTTTTGATTAGTCAAACACTGTGGGTATATTTTTAGGTTAGACAGTATGTAGTGAGATAAACCTTACCAAGCAAAGCTTCTGGATATCAGCTAACATCTAAAGCGTCACTTGGTGGAATCTTATTATCTCCATAATATAGAATATATAATCCACACCATTTACAAAATAAGAAAAAATCGACCAAGGTTTCGACACGTTGTGTCATCTCCAAGGTAACTTTCCTTACTGGTCGTGAGCCTTATATGTATCATATGGGTCATATCGTCATGATGAAGAGGAATGGGTAGGAGAGGGAACCAGGAAAAGGTTTGAAAATCAGAGCAGGAGGATTAATAAAAGGGTTGACAAAGAAGGAGGTGAACTTGCTCTGAAGATGACTAATCAACGTAGAAAGAGGATTTTAAGGAGTGAAAGGGTAGGAAACACATTGTCATTACATAGCATTATATTATCAGGCCTATTCGCAATCTCAAATTGTTCAGTCAGGATGCGGTAATATGCATTTTACGATGACACGAGTCGTTGGTTACTGTTGCATCAGTAAAAGTCTGTTTCCAATAATTAGCAAAACCGGGTTTTCCCTCCTTAATCTGGATTGTCAAGTCTTGAAAGCCAATTTCATCTCCCCCTATTTCTATTGTGAAATTGATTGCGTTATGAAGAGAATATTAAATTAATACGAAATCATGTGATTTCCGGACGTTGCCTGCCCAAGCGCATAAATTATGTGCTAAGTACCGATGCCAACATAAAATAGTCCTGATAAATGGGTGATCAGACTTAAAAATATTAGCCTCTAAATTTTCCATAAAAATATCCGCTAAAATTGGGGATAAAGGTGATGCCATTGCAAGGTCCACCTTCTGTTGATAAAACTTATCTACTATTAAAAATAAAATAATTTTATTTTAAACAACGTCGTCGATTGACAAATATCATACGGCCACCAAGGTCAACATCAGAGTGCATTTCCACTCAATACTGCAACTTTAAAAACTTGACATGTGATATTCTTGAAATCAATATTAAACGCATGATATATGTATTTCAAATCTGCGATGTAGTGATGGGGCAGGGCTAGATCAGAAAGGATATTAACGATTGTGAAGTTTTTTCTCCAGGATATAAAATCTACAGACGCGATAGTTCGGATAATTTATTGCGGTAAAATGAAAACTGATTATCTATCTGCACAATTTATTTTAAAAAAATGAATTAGCAAGTATCTAGTGTAACATAAAATAAAGCTGCACGTAATAATACAAGTTTGCTTATTCTTAAGGCCACTAAAACAGGGCCTGAAACAAAACACCAATTAGATTGCGACATTCACCTCAAAAGACATAAAAAGCGTAAAACTGCCGTTGGATTTATAAACGTTGCCCATATGAGCTATGACAGAAAAGTATTTAAAACAAATCAAAATATGTCAATAAACGCTAGCAGTGCATTACTTAATGCAGTAACAAACCTCTCCCTTTCCCAAGTACTTGAAAAACCGACCAGAGGAAATAAAGGGTGAGATCTCTTAGCTTTATACCACCATGCAATGATTAAATATCATTTTCTCAACCGTAAATATAACAGTCTATTCCGTACCAAAACCAAACGATAAGTCAATTTTTTTGAAAAATAATACTATTTTTGATTCGGAGAAACTCTTGAAGATTCACTCTTGGAATTCTTAACTAGTTCATAGGAGTAGGCACTATGGAGGTATTTCTCGGAAATACTTTGTAGAGGAATCTATGAATATTAATCATCGACGCATGGTTTAACGTATGAAGATATATAGGTAAACGCTTCAAAATCTGATAAAAAAACTTGGTTATCTGAGTTAAAGGCTATGAACAGTTACTTGGCCCAACGCTCAAAATCAAAGAATTGTATCCGTTCTGCCAAAAAAGCTTCAAGAGAAAAGTTCTAGGTGAATTCAGATGTCAATTCGCGAAAGAATTCTTGTCCGATTCAACTTCAACAACAAATTTTCACCCGTGGAGTCCTCTCTCTCTCTTCTCAGGAGTTTCTCTCAAAAATGAAGTAGTCGTTAAAAACATTGAAAATGCAAATACTTCTTTTAAAGTAATTCTTCTACACCATCGATGATTTTTCTTTACATCGAAGCTTTACATAGATATTCCCATCATTAGTGAAGCAATTATACACTTCTATGGGTAACAAAAAATTCCACTCCATTAAATGTAACAGATGATACCAAACACAAGTGCTCATTGCACATTCCACTGTTCATACCTTGAAATAACCGCCCCATAATGTTAACATCTATTTCATTCAATGTTATCAAGTATAAATCGTAAGAAATATCATGATCTTCATATAATGTTCTAACAGATTCCAGAATAGTTAACAAGTTGAAGGGAAAATGCCCAAGACGCTTGGATATCATCATTCAACAATGTTACTCGCAACTAACGTCGTAGATTTAATGAAAAAATAGTGGATTGGATTAGAGACTTTCTAACTGTAGGTAAAGATAAAGTGCAACCAACAGTACGCACTCCATTACACTTCTTGCGAAAGAAAATGGAAAGCTATCTCAATAAAGCTGGAGGAGTATCTTTACTATAGCAATGGCTGCAAATCGCATTAACTTCAGACACATCATGGAGTTAACTGTTTGAAACATCTACGATCCTGAAATGAACAAAATATTTTAAATCCCCCAGAGAAAGGATCACAGGAATTCGGATGAAAAAGGGAGAGAGAAATGTTATCTTACGCTCACTAAGCCTCATCTCGAGTACGTCGTACGCATTTGGGACCATGATCATTGTTCGAGTTCATACGAGAAGAGAACAAAACACAAAGGAAAGTCACACGCTTCGTGAAAACATACGAAAATACAAAGATAGAAACAGCTCGAAGAAGAACGAGGCGCTGAAGGACATACGCTAGGCTAAGATACATTTAAAAACTTGGATCACGCGAGTTTCAGGATGACACGAGGGTAATTACTTTAACCCAGCGCCACGTCTCCAGTACTTCAGAAGAGACAAAACGAAAGAGATATAATAAGAAAGACTGAATAAATCTAGATAAGCTCAAGCAATTAAATAACTAAGTGCTCCAAATGCAAAGCAAATTTGCGTAAGTAAGAGTAGAAATCTGTAAAACGACCAAGAACACTACAAGCCTGAAAGAAAACCTGGTTAAAGATATGCCGCCGTGGAATGCCTAAATATTTATGAAATACTAAAAGTTCATCGAAATGCGTACTAAAAAGAACACAGAATACATTGTGAGTATTTTATCACACGCCACGAAGTAAAGAAAGAATTGTCGAAAAAACTAATACCGGAACTGTTTGGGTCTAAGCTGTATAACGCAAGGACCGAGGAGCAACCCAAGAAGAAAGGAAGTACCTAACCACACAACTTTAGAGACGAGGGTTTGGAGAAGTATGGAGAGGGTGAAATGGGTAGCGAGGAAGACGAACGAGGAGGTGTAGGGTGTGGTGAGGGAGGAAAGGAAGTATTGGGATGGAAATTCGGCGAAAGTATGAAAGGTGGATGAAGGGCCTCTTTTGACATGCGTGCATTTTGAAGAGGGTGAGATTGAGGGAAGAACACTGGGGACGATTGGAGGAGGATAGGGATTTTGGACGACCTAAGGAGAAGCGGAGGACTTGGGGAAATCAAGAGACACCTGATGATGAGCCATTGAAATGAAAGTTAATTGATGTCCAAAAAGTAGGGTAGTTAGCATAAGCACTCTACAAAAACCAACCTATGACCTGGTAGAATAACCAATGATGAAGAAACGAGTCATCAGCAGACGTCCTGAGACACAAATTGACCTTAACGTTAATAAGTTCACTACACCGTTCACATGAAAGATTATTTACGAAATGCTAGTCCATTTTTACAAGCAGTTAACAAATCCCTGCTTCAACGTTAACAAGGACAATTGCAGCCAATCGATATTTTTAGCAATGTCTTGCGAGTCAAGGCAAAAAACAACAATCCATATATCCAGTAATCCTACACGGATTATTCAACCCTATCTCCCAACCTACGCAAAACCTCGAAACATATTCTCAAAGTCCAACAGTTAACAGGCGCTTATTAATTAATGTTGATACTAGGTACATTGTTTACAACGTTATGGAGGTTCCTGAAATTTCTGTTAACTAATGTGGGCCATTTGGGACATTCGCTTGTGTCAATAAGGGACAGATTTAAAAAACAGGAAGAATGAAAAGAAACTCAACGTCGGGCGACCTAGTATAGTAGTAATACCCCGGTGCCACTTTGACATAGCTGTCCCTAATAAATAACGGCAAAAAGGCTCCTACTGCAAACCTTATTGTGGCTTATATAATCTTTCCACAGAAAATCACACAAATCTTTATTATTAAATGAAGTAAATATGTTACTCACCGCTGTTTATTTCATCCGGACATCCTCCCTGTCCAGCTGGACTGGTGTTGAATATTAAAAAATCATCAGCATATTCTATCAGCTTCCTTACCACTGAAATTATAAAAATGCGCATAAATTCAAACTTTCCTAGAAGAAATTTTCAAAAATGTATTCAAAATATATGCTAGTATGAATATGTATACAAATAATAAGTCCACCACGTGAATTATACAATAGTTGTTACCTACATCTGATCTCCTTGGTAGCATCACAAGTTAATGAATAATAAAAATTTGAACGTCATTTCAGGCCTGAAGTGAAACATTATAGGTCGGTTTAACAGGTGACGAAAATTTAAAGTAAGGAACCAGTCATGCATAGTCCATCAGTACGACCTTCATGATTGCAAACGGAAATTGTGCCGAAAAGGTGAAGGCTGGGAGGGCGTCAAATGGGACCTTTGTAACAGAATGAAGTCTCTCTACGGAAATTGACCTTGAGCTCAGCACATTTTCAGCCTCTAGAATCTTCGATAAACGAAAATAAAGAGAGAATTCTGAGTGAATATTACGAAAAAACTTAAAGTAAGATAAAAAAACCTAGAAAATTTGGTGAAGGCGACAGGTGCGAAACTGTTAGAATAAATAACCAAAGGTGCATGACAAGTTAATGAAGAATGCCGGGAAATAATTTTCACCTTAAAATAATGTCAACTAATAGATCATTACGCGAATATAATTAAAGCTATTCATAGAATGGTCAAAGTTACATAGGAAAGTAATAATTTCGGAGCTAATGCTGGTAATAATAAGCTTCATTAAAAGAAGGCCGACTCAATATTTCCACCCTTGGTGTGACCTAATGACTTTATTTTGCAGATTCAATTATAATCACTTCTTAAGACAATGATGCATTCCTTGTCAATTGGATCTTGCCCATCCATCCTTTTTCTTTTAAGCTCTAAGTACACAAAAAATATCTTTCACGAATAAAAAGATATCGGTTTTTAGTTTATAAACAATTCAAAACGAAATTCAAAGAAAGCCAGAGGTCCGTAAATCATAGATGTACCTATTTTTCCTCTAAAAAACACTTTTTTCCTGGAAAAATCTTACTTAAGTTCCCAAAACTTAAAAAAAATCAAATTACTAACAATCAGTAAATTACCTACCGGAAATCCTAAAAACGTCCTTACGTGTTATAAACCTAATCAAAAATCTAAATATTTCAATCCACAGGTGTTATATGCAAGGACGAAGAAAAAATAACTGAAGTAGATAGTAGAGACTCATTACTCACCTCCCACCCCAATGACGACCGATGCCTAACTTAGCAGATCTCGTCAGGAGGGTTAGAATCTCGTGATATTAACGGCTGGATGACGTCACGAACAGAAATTTAAATCAAATTAACTATATTAAAAAAAAATAATTCATTGATAGCATTAGCACAGTTAAAATTGATGAAGTTTTTGCATTAATTTTTAGAGTAAACGTTTTGGAAATAATACAACCCTTTTGCCGAATTCATTTCTCATAAATATACATTTCTTATATTCAGGATTCCCGCCATTAACATCAATAGCTAATAAGAAAGATGGCGTTAAGAGATGCTTCTAACCTACTCCAGGAAAGTAACTTGGAAAAGCAACGAATATTAAAAACAAGCGATGCACAAGGTAAGTAAATTTAAACTCAATTTTGTTTTGCATTAATCAAAGACATAAACCCTCGAGAAAATGTTGGCGCCTAACTGATCAGAGTTTTCCATGAGGGTAGGAATCTCGTGGTATTAATGGCTGGGTGACGTCACAAGTGGAAACTTTTAAAGCGCAAATATATTCAAAATTAGCATTAATTGGAACAAATACTATGATATTAACGGAAGTGAATGTATTTGCTTTGATTTTTAAGAATAAACCTCTCGGTAATAATAAACCGTCATTGGCGATAAATATTGTCATATTATTCAGGGTTCCCGCCTATAATATTATTAACCCAGATGGCTTTAACAGGTATTTCGAAACTGTTCCGGGGAAGGCACTGTCATGTACTTTCGAGAACATTGTATAAATCCGGGAGAAGATAGGCCTCGGTAAATAAAAGATCGTTATTGCCTCATCGCCGACGTTCCAAAAAATAACCACACTCCGATGACAAAAATGCTAAAATGAAAATGATTTGGATAAAATGATGTATCAAATGTAAATTGCCAAATGTTTTGTTCTATGAATTTACTGTGTCCCAGAAGAGGTATTTATACAATTGCGAAACGACGGCGATGAGCCAACAAAGACTATCATTTCCTGAGACCTCTGTTCTACCAAAGAAAACTAATTTATTGTAAAAAAAGAGGCCAAGAGAGTATTATTGTTATTTAAGTAATATTCCGTTAATGATGTTTTAATAATATCTAAAATAATATAATTAGTTTAATTTACTTTTCTCAACTTTCTAAACAGGTGCATTGTATGTGTGTGTCGAATAGTTTTCGCCTCTTATTCCCCTCCGTTTTACTAGCTTTTTACATTGGTAATCCATTACAAGGGCATGAATCAGAAATGCATACGCCCGGTGGGCAACGACCATGGTAACTTTTTCTTCCCGGGTAAAATTAACTGACAATAAGTAACCTATCTTCAGTAGTGCACACCGTGTATGTTTTCAGTTTAATTCTTCATCTCTTGTCAATTAATGTAGTTACAGAATCCTAACGGTTCTTCTAACGTTGGTAGCAAACCTAAAGCGTAGTGCCTGCTTGAGAGGCTTCGCCTCCCGACAAACATTAGCGCATTATGCTAATGCGTCAATAGCCTTAGTTACACAAACTTTTATAGGATAGAGTATAATGGATGTTGGTGACTACTCACCCCCTGCCACACACCCTTCAGATGGCTAGCAGGGTATTTTGAAGATGTAATGATTCTCTGCCGCCCGAATGAACGTTTTTATAATGGCCATGTGATCGATCGTCATCATCTTTAAGTGACCGGTAGGTGATGAGAAACTAATATTGTTTACGTTAAAGAAATAAAATATAATTTTTACCATGGTGATTAAATACAAGTGCGAATTCAGTTATAAATTACCAACGTTTTGTACAACGGTAAGAAGATAGTGAAGCGAGTGGGTAGTTACAGAAATTCAACAGAATGGACAATTTTGGCCTGTCGGAAATTGATAATCTAAAACTAATAAAGCAAAATTTACTACTTAACCATTTTCGTCTTTGGTAATCACATTTTTAATCCTCACGAGAGATATTAAAATGACTGTTAAAGTGTTAAGTCATTAGATAAATGAAAATGGATTAGAGAGCTGCAATAAACCATTCTTCAGAGAGAGTTACTACCATTTATGATGCCCGGAAATGGCTCGAAATGAGACAGGATATTAAACGATACAACTAAAATGTTAACCAATAGTCCAACCTGAAAAAAATGTAATCCTCGATCTTCGTTACTATTCCATTTCTCGGTCCGTTTGCAGCTTCCGTCACCTCACACAGACTATTCTTGCATGTAAATAAATTACTCGAAAACTTAGGCACTTGAGTAATGCTGACGAACACGTATTTCTTTCAATTTATATTTCACTTAATCACTTGAACACATCCCACAAAGTTCCGCCGCCGCGATTCCGAAAATGTTCAGCCGCAGGGTAATTTGATGATTTAACTTGGTGTCTTGTAATGGTAACTGCGATGCCTAAGGTTTTCGATACTTAAAAAAATGTCCCCTCTTCAAACTCACGTTCACATGAAACTCTTTAATAGCAAATAGAATGCTTCACACCATCATCGGAATAGGTTGACATAACAGAATAGTTACATGCACTCCAATGACTTTAAAAGCTGATTACCAGCCACTACAAGCCACTGCTTACGTCTGATTCAATTTATCGTAGCGGTAGGATACCTCTCGCTAGGCAATGGCTAGCTCATGTCACTGTGTGAAAGTCGAAGTCCGTGATAAACAAAGTTATATCACCCGGATAGGCGACGCCAGGGCACAGGACCGCTTTTCGAATGGCGCCTATTCCAGCGCTTTGCAAGGCACCCATAACGGGGTCCAGTGCGAATGCAAAGAGTAAATTGGAGCAAGGGCAGCCATGACGTACCGAGTTCTGAATGGGGATGGGTCTTTTCCCCACTTCACGCGGGCCGTAATTGAATCGTACATAACTTGCAGAGATCTTAAAAACACGTCAGGGATAGCCATCTGCTTCAGTAGGTATGTACATACGTAATCAAAGGCTTTAGGTCTATGGCAATGAGAGCAAAAAATTGTCCATTGCTTACTCGAGCAGTTGTAGTCATGTATTTAATAAGCTGGCATGCATCCAGTATTTTTCGTTTCTTAGAGACAGCGTACTGAAGGGCAGCAGCTGTTCAGTCACCGTCACATAAGGCAGTGTCGCCCAGGGAGCGAGGATAGTTTACTTTAAGAATGAGGGAGATAATGGCTTCGCGTTGATCGCTCTACATGCGTCCCAAATCTAGTGTCTCAGCTAATATTTCCGTAAATATACACCTGAGTTGGGGCCAGAACATAAGAGTAGAATTCGAAGGGAAGGCCATACGACCCGGGCGCTTTGCCTCGAGGGAGTGAAGTACGAACGGTTTCGAGCTCCTCCACAGTTCGACCTTATATTTCTCTTCAGACTTGCCCCAGAGTGGGAAGGGGAGGTAGCGTGGACGGGCTATTCTCATCCCATGCGTCATATCGATTGAAAACATCGGTAAATTATCGAATGGGGTCTTCGGTAAAGAGCCCGTACCTCCTCCGTGACGAGGTGGCGTTCAATTGTTCTCCCCGAGTCCTCTGGAATGCCATATAATAACTACGAGGGAGTGTTGATAATGCAATCTAGTTGACGCTGGTTTTGTCGATTTCACTCAATATTATGGGACCCAAGGTTTCCGCATAAAATCTCGGCTCGCCAGGCAGGCGTGGATGGTCTCCTTCAAATAGCTTTCATCCCATCTCATGAAAGCTATTTGGTCGGTTTTTTAATTGTAGCAGCTCCCCGAGTGCCTGATGGTAAAAACCTAAGGTAAAATTTTCGTCTTTGATGTATTGCTTGGTTTTGCGTCAAATCATCCCTGATATTTTCTTTTTAAAGGTGTTTTCCCACCAATTTTAAATATTTTTCCCTGATCGTAACCGCATAATTAGATTTCCCGCTATTGCATCCTTCCGTTCGGAATCTTTGAGAACACGGAGGTCCATTTTCCACAGTTTAGGGTGACGGTGTGGATGGTACGCGGGCAAGGAACGTGTGATTAATTCCACCTTCATTGCACAGAGGACAGATAGAGAGACCGGAACGATCTCGCATGATTTTCCATAGTGCTTTAGCGCCTGCGAAACGATTAAATAGTCAATTCGAGTTCTCGAACCATTGCATTAGCGCATGCAGGGTGGTGGTCCGTTTGAAGTTGCGAGGGCACCTATGCCGTGCATTGAATCGATCAGGGTTTTGAAAGAACGACTTGGTATATATATATATATATATATATATATATATATATACCAAACAATGAGGCAAACTCACTCTCAGACTTGAACAGGGAACAGCAGGTATGGCAAGCAAAGGATGAATTCTGCCAGAAGAGGCTACTAACAGCTATTAACACATCCTTGATAAATCTGTACGCACCACATGAGTTTTGAGCATGCTCTTAGATTGAAAAAAGGCCAGGACAATTATAGTTACAAAAAAGAGTACATGGATAAATGTTTTAATTAATGAATGGTGAAGATTTCGAAGTCCACTTTAAGGAATGAATTGGGATATTCCACCTCAATTCAACAAACGTTTGTCCCTTAGGGTCTCAGATTTTGATAAAAATTGGTGTATGGGTACAATATTAACTCAAACTGAATACCCTCAAACCGTTTTGTGAAAAAAAATTTTTGAGTGAATTATGCATATTTTAATTTTTTCGCATTTTTAGCAAAAATCCGTGCCTTAAATCATATTATCACTTATATCTCCGCTTGTAATTGTCATAAAACAATGACTAATAGCTTTTATTAAAGATAAATCTTTATTGAATGCAAATATATCAATAAAAAATTATTTTCTTCTATACCCTATTGTTGTAAATTACTAATGTTTAAAATATTGTTAATAAACTTTTCTCAAATACTCCATCTCAGAATCGGCCGAAACTTTTTTTCCTTAATCTAAACATATTCAGCTAACTATTCCAAAAATAAAATTTAGTGACAACTCATAAATGCGTTTTTTATAAATATTTAAACATTTACAATTTTCTCTCGCGCGGCCCGTGTTTCAAAAATTGTTAATACACTTTTCTCAAATACTCCACCTCAGAATCGGCCGACACTTTTTTTTCGTAATTTAAATATATCTAGCTAACTATTCCAAAAATAAAATTTAGTGGTAATTCATAAATGCGCTTTTTATAAATATTTAAACATTTACAATTTTCTCTCGCGCGGCCCGTGTTTCAAAAATTGTTAATGCACTTTTCTCAAATACTCCATCTCAGAATCGGCCGAAAATTTTTTCCGTAATCTAAACATATCCAGCTAACTAGAAAAAAAAAAAAATTTAGTAAAAATTCATAAATGCGTTTTTTATAAATATTTAAACATTTACAATTTTCTCTCGCGCGGCCCGTCAGCTTCCCATTTGGAATACATGCAGCAGACACGTGATGCAAGCCTAAACATTTCCCTAATTGCTCAAGGTCGTGGCTATATGAGATAAAAATATATTATAAACTATGAATGTTTACAACAATTGTTATTTTTTCTGTTAAATGGATGTTTGCAGAGAAATAAACCATTGAGCCCCACTTTCTCTGCGTGAAGTTTTTTCTAACTACTACGACACAATCGATTGAAAACTAACGAGAAAGCAAAATCCTTGTATTTATAACAAATGTAAAATGGTTAAGTTAGCATGCTTTCCGTAAACATATGATGTCCTACCATGTAGGAAGGGGTCCTCTCCGAAATATTTAATTTGAGGATCCTGATACTCCTGCATGCAACTACAGCTGAATCCTCATCCCTTGCTGGACGAAGAAAGTCTCTTCATTATAATCACTCCATTTGATTCGGGTATTGCTGCATGAAACTCCCTAATGCCTGGTATACTAACTGCCTGACGAAATCTTTTCGCAAGTACATCGGAATGTTTTCCAATTTTTTCCTTCTTTGCGTAGCCAAAATCCACTCCTAAAATATGATCTTTTGCCCGTTTAAAGAGTTCTATAGGTGAACGTATTTGTTTTTTGTATGGAAGCTGAAGGCTTGTTCTTGCTGCTAGTCTTTTCAAAGTTCCTCCCAGTCTATCACTTGGCCCTTTACCATGCGATTTGGCAAAGAAATGCCATTCTGCAGAGACTGTGAAATCTTTCCTGTGAAGAGATAAGTTCTGAATTTATACTTGTTTTATAATGAGCAGCAACCATCTGAATAATATTTTTCTTTTTGAAGCTTCGGAACTTTCAATTTCAAGAATTTAAGAGGTTTTTGAAAAACATGTACAGTTGATGGTATATGCTTCAGGCTGTGTGATATGATTACGAAGTTCAGTGGGATTACATTATCCTGGACTTTAAGTCGATAATTACAAGCAAAGAGGTGAACTGTTGCTTGGCCGTTATTCCAAAGCATACCTTGCATGCTGTCCTGTAAAACGAAAGCGTAATTTTCTGGAAAATCTTCAATGACGAGAACCTGCCCCACTTGGATGTTATGCTTTACATTTCTAAGAAAATCAGATTGATTTTTAGCAATGTAGTCATGTGGCTGAAGTTTCTGTAACTTTTCAATAAAAGTTTCAAAAAGTTATCAGTAGATTTTGTAAAACTTTCTAGGGAGCAATGGTTAGCTTGCACCCACTGGTGGTAAGTAATACTATCAATTAAATTTCCATCAAAGTGTTCTTCTACTGAATTCCAAATTTTGCTCGGCCCAGGGCAGTTTTTACATTCGTTCAAATGGCATGACTCGGTCGGTCGCAGGGAAACACATCATTGCTGACAAAAAGTCTTTATATGACAACAACGGCTCGGTGTTATCCCCTGGATTTAGTGGTGACAACCTAGCACCTAAAATCATGAATTTAATAATTTGATGCACCAGACACACGCATACGGTGTGAGTTCCTGATGCTCCCGCAAGAACGCACTTCTTAGGTCTGAGGTCTGCAAAATTTGAAAATGAAACAGTATCTTCGGCATATTTTTCCTTATTACAAAATATCTCTTTCAAATTTCCTAAAATTAGTTTTCTGTTTATGTGTCCGTTTTCCATTGTCATTAACGCCGAGCAAGAGTTTTCAATCGATTGTGTCGTAGTAGTTAGAAAAAACTTCACGCAGAGAAAGTGGGGCTCAATGGTTTATTTCTCTGCAAACATCCATTTAACAGAAAAAATAACAATTGTTGTAAACATTCATAGTTTATAATATATTTTTATCTCATATAGCCACGACCTTGAGCAATTAGGGAAATGTTTAGGCTTGCATCACGTGTCTGCTGCACGTATTCCAAATGGGAAGCTGACGGGCCGCGCGAGAGAAAATTGTAAATGTTTAAATATTTATAAAAAACGCATTTATGAATTTTTACTAAATTTTATTTTTTTTCTAGTTAGCTGGATATGTTTAGATTACGGAAAAACATTTTCGGCCGATTCTGAGATGGAGTATTTGAGAAAAGTGCATTAACAATTTTTGAAACACGGGCCGCGCGAGAGAAAATTGTAAATGTTTAAATATTTATAAAAAGCGCATTTATGAATTACCACTAAATTTTATTTTTGGAATAGTTAGCTAGATATATTTAAATTACGAAAAAAAAGTGTCGGCCGATTCTGAGGTGGAGTATTTGAGAAAAGTGTATTAACAATTTTTGAAACACGGGCCGCGCGAGAGAAAATTGTAAATGTTTAAATATTTATAAAAAACGCATTTATGAGTTGTCACTAAATTTTATTTTTGGAATAGTTAGCTGAATATGTTTAGATTAAGGAAAAAAAGTTTCGGCCGATTCTGAGATGGAGTATTTGAGAAAAGTTTATTAACAATATTTTAAACATTAGTAATTTACAACAATAGGGTATAGAAGAAAATAATTTTTTATTGATATATTTGCATTCAATAAAGATTTATCTTTAATAAAAGCTATTAGTCATTGTTTTATGACAATTACAAGCGGAGATATAAGTGATAATATGATTTAAGGCACGGATTTTTGCTAAAAATGCGAAAAAATTAAAATATGCATAATTCACTCAAAAATTTTTTTTCACAAAACGGTTTGAGGGTATTCAGTTTGAGTTAATATTGTACCCATACACCAATTTTTATCAAAATCTGAGACCCTAAGGGACAAACGTTTGTTGAATTGAGGTGGAATGACCCAATTACCAACGACGAAGATAAAACAAACTAAAAATGTTTAATGAATACACTGTTGAATAAAAGAGGTAATGTTATTGGACACCTTCTACGGCACAACGTTGATTTAAAACAACCAAAAAAAGGAAATTTAAAGAGTTAATGAGTAAGTCATAGGACATTATAATGAAGATTTTATACTGTCTAATTCTACTTCCCATGCTTCCAACGGTACATGTAGCAGAGTTTGTTCCAATTAACTGGCATGGAAAAGGCGAGAATAGAAAAAAAAAGGAATTGGGAAAAAGAAAATTACGGGATTTGGTGAATTATTTATCTTGTTCAGTTTCCGTTTAATAGAATTCTGAAAGATGAAATTCATTGATCTTTCTGTTAAACAAGGTGTATACTTTCACTTTTTATTTTTAATTCTTCTAAATGCCGTTTATGTGCACTAGTTCAAAAGGCATTAATTTATATTTAAATAATTATTAAATATTTGGACTCTTATGCTCTTAAAGTGAATTAATTTCTTAAGGCACAATCAGTGTATCATGTGCAAACTTTAATTGCATAGACCTAAGAAATTCATCTTCATTACTTCCTATATACATTGAGGGATAGCAAATCTTATTCTTATAATTAATCTGGTTATATGATATACCTGAAGGTGTAAGTACTGATGGTCTGATTTAGTCATGGATGAACTTTTCATTGAGAAATAACAGTTAAATATTAAGAAAATACTGTGTATAAAGTTGCTTCAGCTGTTTAATTAAAACAAGAAATAAACTGATAACCATCCAATATAATATGCATAATGGTAGCTAATCTGCAAAATACTCTACGAGCCACTATAGGTATGTAAGTGGGTGTTACATCACCAGTCATGAAATAGAGAGGAAATAATGGGAAGGAATGGGAGGAGGGTAAGGAAGATTTGAACTGCATGTTAATGGATAGTCACTTTATCATGCTCTTTTTCTGTTGTAGTCATTAGAGGTGCGCAGGAAAAAGGGGTTTTTACACCTATCAGTTCGGAAGTGAATCTCCATTATATTTTGTCACTACTTTCAGTTCTAGGGACATACTGTGGGGTTGAAATAATATCGTCCGTGCCATACTGAAACTCGCTTGGTCTGACTTTTTCAATCAATCTTAGCGCAGCCTGCAGCCTCCTCTGTGTCTCTAGTGCCTCCAAACCTAGTCCTTTCATCAGCTGTTTTCACCCTATCTGCTTGGTAGTCGCTGTTATTAGAAAAATTACAATTCATCATTTTTCAATTACATATACATGCACTGCAAGTTAGGATGAGAGAAGTATTCATGTACCCATAATTACATAAGCAAGAAAAACTGATAATGGGGATTGAATATATGAACTACTTAAGTTTTTAGACCTTATGCCCGAGTTACATTTCTCAGATAAGAGATTTAATTCACTGAATGACAAAAATCATAAAGGAAAATGTCATTTAGGCTCAATTACAATGAATGTCTCATTCTAAACGAATGTCACATTATGAAAATGATAGACTAAAAGAGATATATTTTATTAACACAATAATCAAGGGATGTGAAGTTTTAATGCTGTACGGAGAATAATGTTATGTTAGTAAATATAGTGAAGATAGACATGAGTTAAATAATTGTCCGATGATAATTTAATATTGTTTATGGGTACCGAATCCAGAAAAATGTAGTCACAATATTCAGTAATAAATGCCCATGCATATATAACCTTAAGTACTGTTTCTGTGATGAAAAACCTTATAATATTTGAAACATTCATAACAAATCGTATACAATTCCTATGATATCATTTTAAGCAAAAAGATCTGCCCCGAATAACTACCATTTCTTCGTAACCAAAGAGTGTAGCTCTTGTTACAATTATGTATTAAAAGTGTTGAGAGGAATTAATATCATTGTTACACGGGAAAAATCTTTCTAACTTCGAACGGCACTCTTGTGTTATCCCTGTGATTTAAAGTGTGGCACTTAAAGTGATGCTGGCACCTTAATTTGCACTGACTAAATTATTCCAATTACAACTGAAAGGTCTCATGTGATAATAATTCAGTATTAAATAGGGAGGAAAACGCACTTTCTTTGGAAAAATTATGTCTTGGAAATCATAATCCACTCTTTAAAGATCATCCGTCACTGGTAGTAAATTCGATTCACACGCTTCACAAAATTAATGCAGGAAGAACTTAGCTGAGACACAACGATGCAAAAAGCATTAGGATTTGGTGCACTAGAAAGAACGATTCCTCGGACAGAAAATGAAGGCTCCCGGGATCCGCTATTGCTATTTTAATTTTGTCATCGAATAGCATTCAGCGATAAGAAAAGGATTTCAAAAACCATTGGCGTATCCAAGGGGGGGTTTGGGGGTAGTAACCCCCCCATTGATAAAAAAACGTATAAATGATGGGTTCAACACATGCTAATAGTGCACCTATCGATCACCTTCCATAACAAAATAGAACACCTTCAAAACGTCGTTTAAGACGTATATTTTTCAAATTTCCCGGACCCCCCGTTTAACATTGGGGTATGGAATACCCCCATACCCCCCATGTAACCCCCTCCCCCTTTCAGAGGCTTCTAGATACGCCTATGGCAACAACCAATTTTTCCACAGTCTTAGTCGGCACGTCGTGTTGGAAGTGAAAAATTGTAGTGTGCGAGCTGGTAATGTAATTAGGAGAAAAAATCAGCGGATATTTCTGGAAAGATTGCTGAACTACTCATCATAATATTAGAAGCATCGGAAGGCAGAATACGTTTATTTAATTCTACTAACAGAACACAATGATCATTATAGTTTTAAGGTTTTTTATTTATTTTCTTCGTTTTCCTGCAATGTCTTAGACTACATGTGGCTATGGGGAAACTTGCTCGATAGAATGGCATTAACTAAATGTGCATTAAACTGAGGCGACTCGTGGGCTTTATGAGACCTAACGTAAAATTAGCATACTAATAGCGCATAAGTTAACTACTTCAGCAAGTATAATCATTTGTCCTCTCACTTCTGAGCAATAGTTGACAAGCCTACGAGAGGAAATAAAATATTAGACCTTTTTGCAGTAAGCCATCCTAAGTTGATAAAACAGCTCGATATTATTGACGGCATAAGTGATCACAGAGTAATTTTTGCAACCTTAAAAATTGAAGTAGAGTCAGCTGTAAAACCGAAACGCAATATTTACTTATTTGATAAATGCAACTTCATCAAATTTGGCGAGATGCTTAATGATTCGTACACGGATTTCGTAGCTAAAACTGAGGATAAAAGCACTGATGAATCATGGAAATATTTCTTAAAAATTCTACGACGGGGAATCAACGAATATATTCCGCAAAAATTGAAATGCGACAGTAAAGAACCTCGCTGGTATAACAACGATGTTAGGAGGGACCTTAAGAGACAGAGAAAATTGTACAACTTGGTTAAAAAGTTCACTACGGTAGGTGACAAATCGAAGGAACTTGAAGCAAAAGAAAGTTACGCTGCGCAACGCTCAAAAACTAAGAAATCAATGCGTTCTGCATTGCTAAATTTCAAGAAAAAAGTACTTGGTGAATTACTCGAAGAAAATCCGAAATCTTTTTGGTCATATGCGAGAGAGCTTCAGGGAAAATCTTCAACCGTAGATTCGTTATTTGATAATGATGGCAAACTTGTCACCGAAAATATTGACAAAGCTAACACGTTAAATTCCCACTTCAAAAGTGTATTCACCACAGACGATACTGCATGTAATTTTGAAATACAATTCACTGAGGAACCGATGAAAGAAATCACTATTCAACGTGATGGGATAACTAAACAGCTACAGTCGATAAAAAATAGTAAATCTCCGGGTCCGGAGGGAATACCCGCGCGTGTCCTCAAGGAGTTAGCGCCACAGATCGCACCGTTCTTAGACATAATATTCAAGAAGTCATTGTCTGAAGGAAAGATACCATTAGACTGGAAAATTGCAAACGTTACACCGATATTCAAAAAGGGAAACAGACACGACCCAGGGAACTATCGACCAATTTCATTAACGTCGATTATAGGCAAGATACACGAACATATCGTCGTTAGCAATATCATGACGTTCCTGGACAGTCGTAACGTCCTCCATGGCTGTCAGCACGGCTTCCGGAAAGGTAGATCATGTGAAACACAACTCGCGCTCTTTCTTCATGACGTTCTCAAATCTGGCGAATCGAAAAGACAAGTTGACGCATTATTTCTAGATTTTAAGAAAGCTTTCGACACGGTACCTCATAACAAACTTTTATACAAATTACAGTCATGCGGCCTAAACGAAACAGTAGTAAACTGGATACGCGACTTTCTGAGTGATCGTAAGCAAAAGGTAGTTCTTGACGGAATTAGCTCTGATGTCGTTAAAGTGACATCAGGTGTCCCGCAAGGAAGCGTGATCGGACCCCTTTTGTTCATTATATACATAAATGATCTATGCTCTCGAATTAGCAGTAAAATACGTCTATTCGCCGACGACGCTGTCATCTATCGTGAAATTAGTGATCACTCTGACTTTGAAACTCTATCATCGGATTTAAACAACGTTCATGTGTGGAGCCAAGAGTGGGGACTCGAACTTAATCTGAGCAAATGCACGGCGGTACATTTCTTGCGGAAGTCGTCCAACTATTCCCATGTATATGCTGTGGATGGTGTTAACATAAAGGCGACAGATGAAGTGAAGTATCTAGGAGTTACGATAACTTCGGACCTATCGTGGGGAGCACATATAAGAAATATTTGTGGCAGAGCTCTGAAGAAGCTAGGATTCGTCAAGCGTATTGTGGGAAGATTTTCGGATGAAAAAGTAAAAGAGAGGTGCTATTTCGCACTCGTCCGGCCACACCTTGAATATGCAGCGAGCATATGGGATCCGGTGCAGAAAGACTTAGTCCGGGAACTTAATAAAATACAAAGGAAAGCTGCGCGATTCGTCAAAAACAGCTATGGGCGTACTCACAGCGTTACACAGATGTTAAACGAATTAGGCTGGGAGCCGCTAGAGACTCAGAGGCTGCGCGCTAGGCTTAGATTGCTTGAACAATTGAGAATAGATATCTTTCAGAGCGACACAGAGAACATCATATTAGAACCCCACTATATTTCCAGGTCCGATAGAAACGATAAATTAAGAGAGATATTTTGCCGAACGGATAGGTATGGGAATTCGTTTTTCCCCCGAACAATAAGGGACTTCAATAAATGCTAGGCGTAATTTCATTAGAGCGTTTCCTTTTTATCTTTAAGCGGCTGGTGTCCTAACACCCCCCGCCACACGCCTATTGAGGCGGCTTGAGGGGTAATATGTAGATGTAGATGTAGATGAATAGTTACGTTTAAAGGTATCAGAAAAATGTGCTAAGGGATATTGCCGAACTATTTGCCACTTCCAGGATTGAACTGAGTTCTTAGGTGGTGAATTGAAGGGTTTTTTTCAGATCCAAGGAAATCACTCGAGGTCAGTGAGGTTGGACCTCAGCAAAATGGAGTTGCGGAAAGGTTGAACGGTACCATTCTGGAAAAAGTCCGTTGTATGCTCATCCACTCAGGATGTGCTAAGCAGATGTAGGCAGAGGCAGCAAATACAGCTGTGTATTTGTTAAACAGGAGCCCCCACAGGAGTGTTCCAGGTACTGTCTGCTACTGAAGCCTTATGGACAGGTAAGAATGTGAGCTATGATCAGATAAGGGTTTTTGGGTGTGATGCATATGCATTAACACCTGAGGAAGTTCGAGGGGACAAACTGAATCCTGGAAGTGAAAAGATGATCTTTGTGGGTTACGCACTAGATTGTGAAGGGTACCGTTTGCTTGATCCAAGAGACCCAACAAAACTAGTTGTTGCTCGTGATGTAGAGTTTAGGGAAAATTGTTTTACTGCATGCAAATCTGTTAGTAAAGTGGGAAAAGGTGATTTTGATGACCTTGTTTATATACCTTTTCATGCAGATGATGATTTGCCACTTCCAGGATTGTGTAATGTTGTCACTGATGATGATGCTGATGGTAATTGTAATGATGTAAATGTCAACAATGTGAATGGTTCAGAAAGTGATATTGAAAGTCAATCTCATGACGAAGGCAGTGAAGTCAATGAAAATATCCCTGTAAACAATGTTTTAGACGAAGGTGAAAGGAGGTATCCTCTAAGGGAGAGAAAACAGACTGACTTTCCTGGTTTTGAATTGTATTTAGCATGTGACGAAAATTTTGAACCTTCATCAGTCTCTGAGGCCTTAAGTGGTACTGATCGATGTCAGTGGAGAGCAGCAATGGAAAGGGAAATTGATTCTTTTCACAAAAATGATGTATGGGATCTTGTGGATAAACCTGAGGTTAAACATATTGTAAAAGGTTAATGGGTTTTTAAGCTAAAAAGAAATGCTGAGGGAGCTGTAAACAAGTTTAAGGCTAGCCTTGTGGCTAAAGGTTTTTCTCAACACTATGGTGTTGATTATCTTGACACTTTTGCAACAGTGGTGAGGCATGATACCTTGAGATTATGTTTTTCAATAGCTGCTCTGCACGGTTTGCAGGTCCATCATTTAGATGTTTCCACGGCTTTTCTAAATGGTACTTTGTCTGAACAAATATTCATGCATCAACCTGAAGGTCGGTATGATTCCGCATGTGACTAAGGTGTGTAGATTAAAGAAAGCTATTTATGGCCTTAAGCTAGCTTCTAAAGCATGGTATGAAAGAATGGACGAAGTTGTGTTGAGTGTTGGTTACAATAAATCAAAACTTGAGCCATGTGTTTATTTTTGGAGGGATTGTAAATCCATTGTCATTGCATCTGTATATGTTGATGATTTTTTTGTTTTCTTCAATGATGCAGCACAAGCAGAAAGACTAAAACTGAAGTTGCATTCTTGTTTTAAGGTGAAAGACTAGGGATCAGTTTTTGATTGCTTGGAAATGAGAGTGCAAACAGGTGATGGCATGATCATGTTGGATCAGAAGCAGGTTATTCTGAATTTACTGTGTAAAACTGTGTAAAGATTATTTTTCAAATAAATAAAACGTTTATTGTTGTAGACCCTTATCGGTCTTTCAGACACCTTAGTACATTAATTATCATTTACACAAAACATAATTTAAAAAAATAAAATAAAGTTGGCATGTCAGAATGCAAACCTGTGTCAAGTCCAATGGTTCCTGGTACTAGACTGACCAAGAGTGAATCTCAAGTTTGTGAAAATGTACCCTACCAACAAATAATTGGTAGTCTACTTTATTTGTCTGCGTGCACTCGGCCAGACATATCTTTTGTGACTAATTATCTTAGCCAGTTCAATAACAGTCACACAAATGAGCACTGGCAGTGTGTTAAGCGAGTGTTGAGATATCTTAAGGGTACCATTGATATGGGTGTGCAATTCAAAAAGGACAGATAACATGCCAGATATTTGTGGTTATGTTTTTATGAATGCTGGTGGACCAATCTGCTGGGAGAGTAAGAGGCAAAGTGTGACTGCTCTGTCCTCAACTGAGGCAGAATACATTGCTATAGACTGCTGGCAGGAAAGCAGTTTACCTGAAGGAGTTACTATTCTGAATTGTGTAATAGAAAGGACTGATTCTGTTAAGGAACGATAATCAGAGTGCACTTAAGTTGGCCACTGATAATAGTCTTAAAGCGTGAACTCAACATTCATTCATTCAAGTACTCTACCAGCTGATTGGTAGGTTCTTGGACAGTCCCCATTCTGCATCCCAACCTAATAGACATTGTCTCGCTTTCCCTCCTAAGGATGGCAGGCTATTAGATCCCTCTTCAATTCTTCATATCTACTACCTCCTCTTATTTCGTCCAGAATTCTTATCCTCTTCCTTCCTATTCCATGCTTCCCCAGTGTTCCGCCCTCTATCACTCTCCTCAACATGCCCTTTACTCTCAAAACCTCCTCCATCTCTTCTGCCTTCTCCGAACCTCTGCCACAAGCTTCCTCTCCTCTCCGACCATATCCAATACCTCCTCCTATGTCTTCCTCACCACCCAGCTCACCTTCTCCATCCTTCTCCAAACCCACATCTCGAATGCTTCAAGTCTACACACATCCTCCCTTTGCAATGACCAAGTTTCCGACCCATATAGCGCCACGTTCCATATTAAAGTTTTCACCAGTCTCTTCTTTACGTCTCTTCTCAGACCCCACCTCATCAATTCCCTTCTCTACAAAAATGCTTCATTAGCTAGCGCAATACTGCATTTGATGTCCTTACCACTAAACCCATTCCCCTCCAAAATACTACCCAGATACGTAAACTGCTCGACCTGCTCTATATTCTGCCCTCCCACCCTTACATTCAGCCATTTATTCAAATTTAAAAAAAATAATTACTTTCATTTTCTTGTGGTTGATCTTCATCTCATAATTTTAGCACTGGACCTCTAACACATTCACCATTTACTGTAACCCTTTTGCAGACTTACTAACCAATGCTTGATCATGTGCAAATCTCACTGATTTTATCAGCTCACCTCCTAACTTTATTCCTACCTCCTCCTCCCCCCTAGCCTCCCTTACCATTTCTTCTGAATACACATTAAAAAGCAGCGGCGATAGTGGCCACCCTTGCCGCACTCCCCATTACTACCAAGTGCTTACTCTCAGGTATCCTACCAATTATTTCCTCTAGCTACCTCCTCCTCTTTATGATTAGAGGTAGGCACATAAACCTGGATTATAACTAAATTCATTGATTCTGCCTTTAGTTCCGCGACTATTATCCTATCACTCACCTGTTCTGCAAACACTACTCTTCTACCTATTTTCCTATTCATTATGAATGCAACACCACGCTGACTTTCATTCCCTTCACTATAAATTACTCTATAGTCAGAACTCCAGTAGTCCCCGTCATCCTTCCATCTTACTTCACCCAGACCCATGATGTCTACACCCACCCTCTTCATTTCTTGTTTTATATTCTCTAGCTTCCCCGCCCTCAGCATAGTCGTAACATTCCATAGGCCTATTCTGATTGTTTCATTCTTCTTCTTCATCTTCTTTTCCTCTGTTGCTACTACGTCTGAGCAAGGATTTCGTGTGATGACGACCGCAGGGGCCTTGCTCCCACTGCTGCCAGACACGACACCCGGCTCTTTGGGCCGAGTCCTGAAGTTGCCAGGATTCATTATCATTTTAGAACAATCCATAGTTTCAAGGTTTTTGTTTTAAATGATAAAAAGTATTCCGTGGCCTATCTCAATAGTGTTTTTTACGTGACACCATCACTGCAGAGGCCGCCCCACTGGGGTCAGATACCTTTTGCAGCCGCCTCACTGAGGTACAGACGCTGCGCGGACTACCATTCTTCTGTCTCCTAATCTTCAACCAATCTGGCATGGGTGACCCTACCAGGAGCATTGCTCCCACCAGTGCAGCTCTAGGGGTCATCGGAGCACGCAAGCCCTTCCACCACAACAAGGTTGTAGTCCAAGGGAAGAGGAACTCAACATATAGAGGTGAAATTTCATCACATTAGAGAGCTGATTAAGTATAAAAAGGTGTAACTTTTATATATGGAATCTGTAAATATGATTGTAGATGTGCTCACCAAAGCACTTAATGCTAATGCTCATCAAAAATGTATTATTCATATGGGAATGTGTATATGTTGAAATGGTAAATGTTTTGGTCGATTAAGGGAGAGTGTTGTGAGTCATAAATTTCTCATGCTTGTAATCTCCCAACAGTGTTGCCATCGTATCTTCTTTTGTCATAGTTTGTTTTATGAAATAAATCCTGTTTCGCCATGTTGTTCGTTTCAAGCCAGTGTTATTTTTTTGAGTCTTCTGTATATCCTTAATCATTTGTCGTCCCGAGCATTAATTTCACAACAATGGACTGTCATTAAAAAAGAGGCAGGCATAACAAAAACTTCTCCCGATCTTTCAATCTCTCTAGGTAACCTCAACAAATTTTTTATTGAGACAGTTGAGAACATAACTTCAACTACTTCTTCTGATCAAGCAAAAGCTACATTTCTGTTAAAAAATACACAATAAACAAAAGCCACTTTAAGTGGATATGGGTTTTACACCATATGAGATCTTTACGGTAATAAAATCTCTTAAAAACTCCAACATTAAAGATATTTATGGCCTCTCAAATAGTCTCATCAAGAGCTTAAATGAATCTATAACTGAGCTTCTCAGTATTATAATCAATACTTGTCTACAATCTGGGGTTTTTCCACATCATCTTAAATATTCAAGGGTGACTCCAGTACACAAGAAAGGCCCTAAGGATGACCCTAACTCATATCGCCCAATTTCAGTTATACCAATCATTGGTAAAATCTTTGAGGTAATTATTTTTCTCAGCAAAACTACGACAGTGAAAACTGTCTATAACGGACCCTGTATACAGCGGAAATTTGTCCATTACGGAAAATTTTCTTGGTCCCGACCTGCGATATAAGAATTCCCATATAATAGAAACTGCATTTAACGGAACCTGCTTAACGTGGCAACAGAACGATTTTTGTTCTAAGACCTGAACTTTACACCTGAGTATTACGGAATTGCAATTTTCACTCGAACACACTTACGGATTGCCACACTAAGTCTTCCCGGAAATGCATTTTCAAGGATAACCTCAAGGAGGGGAATGTGTGGGAGAGAGTTGAATAGAAGGGAATGCCACTATCTGTTGGTAGAGGAACACGGTAGGGGGGATTGATGGTTGATGAAAATTTTTCCATCCTCCTGTCCTTCTCCTTCTCGCACTTCTGCTATTTTTCGCTCGGTTGCTAGGCGCCGCGGGATGCCCAGGTTGGTGCAAGTTCCTGAAAAAAGCTGATCCTTGAACTAGGGGGTCTTTTCATGCTGTTAATGTCTTGGTTGTTATGACTGATCTTACTCACTACCCACCTGATTTTCCTGACCCTTTTTTCCTTCCCCCACATTTCCTCCCTTCCCCCATCCTTCCCTTCCCCCGTTTCTCTACCATTACCCCCGTTCTTCATAGGCCAACTGTCACTCACACCCACCCAGTAGACCAAGCCAACCAACGTGCCTACACAAGCCTTTCCCCTGACCCTCTCCCACATTTTCCCCTTTATTGAGACACATAAATTCGCACTCATCGTGAATAAGTTCATTTCCTGGTGTCCGCAGTGAATACCTCTAGTGGTGTAAGTGGATCCATAATGAGAGTAAAATGTCTAAAAGAAACGCATTGAGTTTGCAGGACACAATTGTCATCATAGAACTCATCGAAATTTCGATTTTCTTAAGAAATCAGTGCAATGCAAAAGAGGTGCAAAAGAAATTCAAATGTGGAAAAACGCAGGTGTACAGCACATTGAAGAGTAAAGAAGTGCTACGTGCTGAATAGCTTAAGGTTGGTGTTAGCGTGAATACATTTATGATTTCATTCATATCGTAATGTTTTAATGATGAACTTAATCACTGATATTGGAAAAGAAATCATCCCCAAGTGTACTGAAAAATTACTTTATTTTACACTGTCACTTTTCTCTTCGATCTCAAAATAGGAAAATGTTAAATAAATTGACAATAACTGTGACTCATTTCGATATGTTTTTTTAATGCTTCAAAGTGCCATTAATGTGGTTTATAGTGAACATGTTAATGAAATATGAATGAAAAATTGTGAATCATTGGTAATTAAACATACTTTCATAAAAAATAATCAATTTATGAGATATTGACTCTATTACTTTATTTTGATTCATACTTTTACATGCAATCATCAAGCCTAAAGATCTTCCATAAATATCGGGATTTCAGATATTGGTTGAAGTATACATTATATGCGAGTTAGTAAGAATACATTTCATGGCACTTAAATATTTTTCCTCTATTAGGTTCAAATTTGAACTCTAAATGAAAAACTGGGAACGAAGAATTAAACGAATTAATTTGAGAGTGGTTAGTTCAGACAAGATAAAAAAACATACCACCATGGGACCAATGGACCATGCAAAAGCAAAAGTGTTTGCTGTGAAATTAGGGAATACAGAGTTTAAAGTATCTGATGGCTGTCTATAAAGTTATCAAGCTCATCATAATATTGTGTGGAACACTATGTGCGGAGAGGCAAATGGCAGTAGTTTCCAGTTGGAAATTGAAAATTAAAGATTCGATTAAAAACTACCATCCCCGGTATATTTTTAACTGTGATGAAACAGGACTGTTTTTCTGTGCGATGCCAACTAAAATTTGTCTCTTAAAGGTGAAATAAGTGGTGGTGGTAAATACTCCAAAGAGCAAGTTACCGTTTTTATTTGCGGAAACATGGAAGGAGATATGGAAAAGCCACTTGTAGTTGGTAAAGCAGCACGACCAAGATGTTTTAAAATTTTATACATTAGATAGCATTTAACATTTTATACATTGATCTGGCGACACAACTCCAAAGCTTGGAACACAGCTAAGATAATGGAGGACTGGCTGTTTTCTTTAAACCTGAGAATGAAATCAGCCGGACGAGAGGTAATTCTTTTCTTGGACAATAACACGTGTCATCCTCATTTAAATCTATCAAATGTGAAACTTTCGTGGTTCCCAGCAAATACCACAAGCATCTCTCAACCCGTGGATCAGGGGGTTATTTGTAACGTGAAAGTTCATTACAGAAAGTTTTTGATGCAATCTCTTTTAACTGCAGTGGAATCAACCGACAAAATTAGTGAAGTGGCTCAATCAATAACAGTTCTGGATGCCATAAATTGGTTGACCAGAGCAATAAATAGTGTCAAAAGTATACGTGTCACAATATGTTTCTACAGACCTGGCTTATTTTCTGTGATGGAGACATAATCTACGAACATAACAGTGATTCAAATGCAGACATTTATGACCTCGCTTCTATTAAGGAGTGAGATGTAATGAGTGTGACAGACTTTGCAAAGATAGACGAAAACATAGCGATCACTGGTGGTGATTTTAATACTGATTTCCTAGTATGCAAAAAGGGGTGCATTGAGCATGATGATGGGGAGGACGATAATGAAGAAAACAAAACAGAAGAAAAGGATGTGACTACAAGACTTAACAATTATAAAGAGATTGTTCAGAGAATGGAAGAAATAAAAAAAAATTGTCTAGTTAACAACAACGTTGGTCTACTAAGTTTGGTAAATAACTGTAAAAATTACGCAGAGAAAAGACATGTGCAGCGAAAAAATTAAACAGTCCATTATAAGTTATTACTTTGTGTGTACGATCTAACGGCAATGTTGTCTATGTGTGTATTTTAATATGTGAATAAAACGCTATGACAGTTGATTTCTCTTAAAGAATATGTTATCCCTATGCAGTGCTTCAAACCTGTGTATGACGGAAACTTGTCCACAACGGAAAATGTTTATGGCACCGTGCGATTCTGCTATAGGCAGTTTTCACTGTATTTGGAAAGTAGTGGCTTTTTTAGTTCATCTCAATATGGTTTCTGTAAAGGTAAGACTACTACACATGCTCTTCAATATATCACCAATATCATCCACAACTCTTATGAAGACCAATTATCTGTTGCTTTGACCCTTTGTGATCTTACCAAGGCTTTCAATTGTGTTTCAAACTCAATACTACTGGAAAAATTGAAATACAATGGGATCTCAGGAGTTGAGTTGTCTCTTTTCCAATCATATCTTTCTCAGCGTCAACAATGTGTTGAAATGGAGAGAGTGCAGTCCTCTTCCCTCCCTACTCAATACGGTGTTCCCCAGGGGTCTGTCCTGGGACCCATCTTATTTTTAATAATGATCAATGATCTTCCATACAGCATTCCCACAGATTCCATTCTCTACGCTGATGATACAATGGATGTTTGTAAAAGTACTACCACTGCAGCTGAAAGGGCAGATAACCATTTAGCATTGGCTAATGATTGGTTTAGAGTTAATGGTTTTGTACTTAATAGGGAAAAAAGTCATAAGTTAATCTGTAGCCTGAAGTGTACCTCAGGTAATCTGAAGCCAACAAAGTTACTTGGGAAATAAACTCAGCTGGAGCTATCATATTAATGAGGTAAATAAAAAGCTTTCCAAAGCTCCCTTTATTTTAAGAATGCTAAGTTTGATAGTCCCTTCTGATTACATGAGATGTATATATTTCGCTTTTTTCAACAGCCACTTGGACTATGGCTTGGAACTATGGGGGAATGCCCCTTACATAAAATCTGTATTTCTTTTGCAAAAAAAGGCTCTTAGAACACTTACGAAATCCCCTTCTCGGGAACACTGTCGCCCACTGTTCATAAAATTGAAAGTTTTAACTGTTTACAGTATGCATGCGTACAAAGTTTTGATTTATGTGAAAGAAAATCTTGATCTCTTCCCTACAAGATGTGCAACTCACAACTACAGCACAAGAAAACAATTGGGTGTCCTTATGACCACATGGGAGAAGTGTAAACTTCTATGGCGATATTCTGACATATATATAATATATAAAAATATTTCATCAATTGTAATATTGTGCATTTTATACAAAGGTGTTTGTATTAAATAAGTCAGCCAGGCTTTAATCACTCTTTTGTTCACTACCCCGTGCAGAAAGCTAGACTTAGGTATGTATTGTTTCTCTCTTTATGTGAACGTATATACAGTGATCATCATCGAAATTTGTGGTAATTTACTCACCGTTGTATTAACCTCAACTGGAACATTAATTACTTAACCATAAATCCCAACTGACCGTGGATATGTCACAGTCTCCTTATTTGCATGAAAGGAATTCGGGGTGATATTAATCTTTCAGTCACCAAATCTAATGGGAAATTTTTCAAACTATCTGGAAATGGGGGATATTTGAAACCATTATATACTGAAAGTTGTGGGATATTATTTTTGTGAATGCTTGTGATACAGGTTGCACATATCTGAAATTTCGATTTCTGAACCGGAACAACTTTCCTGATTAACATTATGCTTTTTGTACTGTCAATATTGGTAAATGATTTCAATCATTTTGAAACCAAAGTCTATCACAAGCATGTCAAAATTCATTATTAATAAATTGCTTTTTAAACTCTTTATGTGCTGACAAATGTGTTGAGAATGAGCTGTACATTATTTGGTGTTGTGGTTGTGCTTGTATTAGAGGTTCGTTAATATTATTTTCGTTTGACATGTCTTTTTCATTCCGCCGTTGAATGAAATCGTGCACAACATTATCGACATTTGAATTTGACTTTCCCAGATCCTCTCCTCCATCAATCAGCATAGCCGCAATATGAAGATCTGGAGATGGTCCACCACTTTCAGAATTAGGATAGGTAATATCTTTCCGCAGTATAAATGACACCCCTCTTGAAGAGGGTCCTGCTATTTGCGAACAATGAATTATATGATCTCTCTTGGGAATGAATGATAGTTTTTTGGAGGGCCCCACTATTTGGCAATCATTCATTTCCATAGTTTGTAGTAAATCATCGGTCCCTTGTCTCTCCCTGTAATTTTAGAATGAATTTTATCCAGGCTCTTTCTATGAGCAGCATCTTCATTTCCTATACTATCTTTATTCTCGACATCAGCTTTTTTCTTAGCACGATAATTTCTGGCATATTCGGCTTTTTCCTCTTGTTTTCCGCTTCCTCTGCACTGTGCACATTATTTCTTTCTTGCGCGGTAATTTCTGGCATATTCAGCTTTTTTTTTCTTCCGATCCATGTTAGTTTTTTCCAATTCAGGATCAGCATCAATTCTTTCTTTATAGTGTAATAATTTTGGTCATATTCAGCTTTCTTCCTCTTTCATTCATCTCCCTGTCCTTCCGCTAAATTATTCAACTAAAATCTCACCCATTTCGTCAATTGTTTCATTACTCTTTTGATCTTCTTGCTCTTGCTCTCTTCCACTTTCTTAATTTTCTAACATTGCGGATTCAACACAAGTTCATGACATTTGTCCATGTTTCTGTGCCTACAAATTAATTCCAAATTAATAACATTTCTCGATATACCAGATCAGGTGCGTAGGTCAAATTTCCAAAAGAAATTCTCATAAACACCCATTTTTTATGAAAAACCATTTTTCCCCCACAAATTTGTCGGAAAAAAAACTTTTTGACAAGATCAGAACAAAATCTGAAAGAAATTGTCAAGAATTGTTCCCAAAGAAAATTCTCAAAAAAAAGCTCCACCACTAGGAAGAGATCTTGGGACCTTCCGTACGTGGGATGACGACTCTAACCACTATGCCATCTTACTCAGTTAAAGAGCGAGCGTTCTCATGAGTTTACATTCGGCATGCTAAGCTGGGCCCTGGAAAGAAGAATCTGACAATGCGTGATGAGAGTTTGCTTTCTTTTCATCATGCCAAAAGTGCCCAATGGGCCAAAAGAAGTTTACACTTCAATATTAATCTCTTATCCCTAAACCAATGCAGGTTAACTAAAACTCAATATTTTCTCCATGATGAGAAAACCACCTATTTTATGGCCTACTGATAATATAAACTACCGTTAACTAAATAAACCACACTCGTCACTTGCACACAATATGTACCTCTGTCCATCAGGAGAATGATGTCAATATGAAACATTGAAAAGCATACATTTTAAATCATCGTCCTTACAGTGTCATACTAAAAATCACACAAACAAGTAAAACCTAATTCTTTTCCCTAACCAACAAAAATTATCTAGAGTTTACATGGCCTAATATTAATATAAACTAATTTTCACTATATATACCACACTCGTCAATTGCACATAATAATTACCTCCTGCCCACTGTAAGAATGGTGAAAAGATTGAAAATTGAAAAACATATATATTAAGTCACTATCATTGCAGTGTCCTGCCAAATATTTATCCACACAAAAAATAAAATGGACTACACACGACACTCATCACTTGCAAAGAAGAACTTCGTGCCCATCATAATGGTGACTAAAAATAGTATACTATAAACTTAAAAAAAAGGGTCACTGTCATTGCCGTGTCCTGCTAAAAAATTAACCACCAGGAAAAACACTAGTCCCTATACATCTCACTCGTCACACCCCACAGAGGAGGAGGACAGGGTGGCTACTGATATCCAATTCTTAAATTCCCTGACTTTTCCCTGACCTTTCCCTGATGGATTTACCAATTTCCCTGACCGATTACCAAAAGGTCACCTATTATTGGAATATTTTATTTCTGTTGAATTAAATTTTCATCAAAACTCAGAAAATGTTAAAAGCTGAAATCAATACATTTAAAGCAACCAGTACTGCTTTTTACTTTCTAATGAAAAAATATATTAAACCTTAATAAGTTAAACTCTCATCCAGATTATAGTCGCGTCGTGGTAGTTCTGGGAAGTTGAGGATTACTGAAAAAGGCATCGAAGGGAGAGTTAATGGCCAATTTACTGGCGGACTCCGGCACAGTTATCAGTAAGCTGCGCAAAAAATAAAAACCAAAGCAAAGTTGTTGGACTGGATCAAAATTGGATGGTGCGAGAGACCTTCAGAAGCAAATAACAATTTGGGAAACGAGGTTATAACCCCTTCACTGTTAGAGGGAACAAAAAAATGGAAATATATTAGGATAAACAAACAAAACGTAAGCGTGCCACTCCGAGCAAAGACAGGAGGCAATTAGCAACGACAGCATCATATTCAGGAATATCATATTAGAGGTGGTTTGTGACCTGACTAAATTGCTTCGAGGGGGAGCTAAGGGGGGCATTCAACAATTACGTCGAGTGTGAAAGATGGGGAGGGCTCTTCTTACTGTCAACAAAGGGTATGGGAATCGAAGATGATCTTGTGTAAGATTTTGTTTACACGTGAAATAGTACTTGTATTACAATTTTAATAATCAACATATTGTATTTTTAGAACTGCAAGCAATGTATTTACGACGAGCTAGTGTGCTCCAGGTATCTCTCGACCTGAGTCTCGGGAGTTAAGAAAAACCGGAGGTAAAATTTTCCAAACAACATAACCTCGGATTACTTGTGATGAGCGTAATACATTGTGATCATGAATTTTAACACTACTAGGCAAATATCGCAATAAGGATATGCAAAAGGGATACATTGTACGTCTGATTCACAACTAAATAACAAAGATTCACAACTAACAAGATTCATAACTGAATATTCCACGAATTGATGGGGCTTATTCCATGCACGCCAGTGATGGACATTAGTTTCAGTTGGTGAAATAAAGGGCAAGAAAGACTGGGTGATAAACGAAATGGGAGAAAAATAACTAGAATTTTCCTATCCCAGTTTCTCCCTGACTGTTACGAGAATGTCCTGACATTTCCCTGACTTTTCCAGAAATCCAAAATTCCCTGACAATTTCAGGTTTTCCCTGACGATCGCCACCCTGGAGGAGGGTGGAGGGGGGGTGGTGAAGATGTCTTTGCCAAACGGAGAGGAGGGGGGGGGGGGCGAGGTCGTATGTTAGGGTTTGGTGGGGTTTGAGACAAGGCTAAGGGATGGGGGAGGAGAAGGTGGTGGAGTGGGCGGGGAGGGAGGGAGGGGGTGACTGATACACCACGGGAAAAGGGACTCGCTACTGTTGGGGTTGACTGTTTGAATGGAATAATGGGGGAGGGGGGTTGGGGTAGGCGGCAGGCAGTTAGGGTAGGGGCAACGTCACCTCCCTACTGAATTCTCTGCCTAATAATATAGATCCATTTTTTCTCTCTTCGGACTGATTCATCAATCTCGCTATTTCCCATTGTCCCATGAATAATTAATACCTCTCCCATTTACCTCCCTTCCTACCTACACTTTATTTGTATTTTTTATTATTTTCACCACATACCAATTGTTTTCATTGATTGTTGTTGTTTTTATTTAAAGTCTGTTACTGTGTCACTTTAAATTGTCAGAAATGCTGTATGTGAGCAATTTAAATAAATAAATAAATAAATACGATTCGATCGCGGCACTTTTTAGACTAAGCATGGTGTAAGGAGAGGGTTTTCCACCAAATATTCATTGCACAAATGCTCATTGATCAGCCTGCGGTGTGCGATTTCTAATTGCTCGAGGGCGTCTAGTTTTGCCCCTTTGCCTATCTTGTGTAACACCACTGGATTGAAGTCCCTAACATGCTCGTTTTCATATAAATGTTTCGCGAAGTTAGACCTCGGGTCGAAATTCCGGAAATATCTTTCATGTTCTTTCATCCGGGTTGTAATAGCTGGTCCGGTTTGGCCTACGTACACTGTTCCGCAGTTTATAGTATCACACAATAATTTGCATACTCCAGAATGGGATAACAAAGGGCGCTCGTCTTTGTAATATTTGTAAGTTCAAGAGCGTGATTCACTTATGACTAGCCTCAAGGGCATTGTATTCTTTTGGTGAGTTTTTCACGCATAATACTTGTAATATTATATTCTGACATGTCTGATAAATTGTAATTGTGTACTTTTTCTTGTATACTTATGTACACTTGAAATTTTTCCTGACAACGTCTGTGTATTTTCTGAATACTTTTGACTAATAAAACTTATCATTTTTTAATATTTACAGTTGTAACGTCCCCTCTGTGTCCATGGCAAGCATCAGGTTTCATTGCCATCATAATGGCCGGAGACTTGAGAGAGGTTGGGCAGTAATGGCAGCCACGTCCTAAGCCCACCCGATGAGTGGCTACACTGCTGGTGGGTTACGTATACGCAGTAGACGGAGGATGACAGCCTTCTGCATGCGTGCAACTAGTGATTCCGCCTGTGCCATGCAGGACGGAATGTACTTGATGTTATTTAACTCCACCGAGCACACCTATGATGAGGACCACCAGTTTCACAGAGTGTCCGGGGTACATTTTTTGAAGTTTGAAAAGCAGGTCTTGATATTTCGTCCATTTTTCCACCTCCTTCGCATGCATGTTAGTTTCAGCCAGAGCCAAAAACTCGATCACGAACATGGAGCGTGTGAGGTGGTCGAGGAGAACGATATCAGGCTTGGTCGCCACCAACTGCCTGGTGGTGGAGAAGGAGTAATTCCACCAGATGGTGCATTTATCATTCTCCACGGCGGACTCAATATCTCCAGGGGCATAGGGCAGCACTGGTGTTTCATTGATGCCATAATGGCTTCAAAGGTGAAAGTATAACACCCGCAGGGCCACGTTGTGTTGAGCTAAATACGCCGATCTTGCATAATAACTACAGCGGAGAGAAGGTGACTCTAAGTCTCTAGCTGGGCTCGGCACACCCTGCATCTCGTGTCTGCGACCTCTGCCTTGAATATAATTTGGCAGTACATTAGATTGTTGATGACACCATCCTGGCATGTGAGAACAAAACCCTCGGTCTCAGACTTCAGACCAGCGGAACGTAGGAAGGCAAACATCAGCTCCTTCGATAACCCATGCTCTTTGATGTTTCGATAGAAAAATCCATGCATGGGCTTATCGGTGTGCACTTTGAGCAGGGCCTTCTGCTCGGCTTTTTTTATTTCGAGCTTGAGAACGTCTGCCTTCAATAACGAGATGGTCGTGTCATTGTCACTTCCGTCGGATGACGGGTCGAAGTCGCGACGGGTTACGTCCGCTGCCCTCTTTGCTGCCTGGAAGAGAAACGCCACTGCTCCCGCACTCTCTCACGAGATTGAGCAGGGGGTCCCTGCTATGCAACACTCGGCATGCCGTACCTAGGACAACTCTATTGTGGAGGCACTCCAGACTCACTAGTCCTCTACCACCTACATTGTGAGGGAGATAATCTGGCGACGGTTGATTTCGGATGAAGACTTTTATAGATAGTCATCACCTTCCTCGTTACCCTATTGAGGTTCTGCAAATGGTTTACATTCCATTTCATGCATCGGAAGGTATACAGCAGTGTAGGAACCACGAACATGTTTGTGGCAAGAACCTTGTTCTTGCCTGACAGCTCAGAACTCCAGATGTTCCTGAGAGTCTGTCTGTATTTGGCGGTGAGCCTTTCCTTCACTGCTGCAACCTTCTGCATTTGGCGCTGGGGGACACCGAGATGTTATTGGCTATCATCGTCCTCGAGTTCACTAATGACACTCCCGTCAACAAGTTGCACATCTTCCTTGATCTCCGAAAATCTTCCTCTCACCAGGTGGATGGATGCACACTTGTCCAATCCGAACTCCATCCCTATAACCTCACTGTATTCCAGTACGGTATCCAAGGCAGTGCAAATGTCTTTCGCATTAAAAGCATAGCGCTTCAGGTCATCCATGTAGAAAAAATGGGTGACCTTATTCTTCCTGTCACCTTGAATACCGCAAATGTATCCTCTACCTCGTCGCAGCCTAAGGGACAGGGGTAGGAGGGAAATACAAAACAGTAGGGGGATCAAGCTGTCGCCTTGAAAAATGCCACGGTGGTATGTTACCAACTCTGTGGAAACTGACCGCTTGCCTGTGGTTAGAACAAAGCGCGTTTTCAAGAGTGGTAACAGGCGTTGAATGCAGGACACTACCTCTGGGTGGGCTTTCATCTACTTCAGCATGGTGATCAAAAGCTCATGTGAAGTGGTGTCAAAAGCCTTATTGTAGTCCACCCAGGCCATTGATAGGTTTTGCTTATGCCGGATGGCATCCTGGCATATGCACCTATCAATGAGCAGGTTTTCCTTGAATCCCGCGATTCCCCGCTTTGAGCCCCTCTGCTCGTACACCTCCTCCCATACTGGCTGGACGTTGTGGAGGATAAGGTCGCTCAAGATGGAGGTGAACGCCTTATATACATTGTTGAGGCAGGTTAAGGAGCGGTGGTTCTTTGGATTGGACAAGTCTCCCTTCTTAGGTATCAGAACCATGCGTCCCTCAGTCAGCCAAGGTGGAATTGGTTCTCTACCATTTAGAAAGGACGTGAAGGTTCTGGCGAGGTGTTGGTGGGTGGAAGTAAACTTCTTCCACCAGAAGTTACTCACGGCATCCATTCCTGGAGCCCAGAAATTCTTCTTGCCAGAGAAGGCCTTCTTCATGTCACTTTCTGTGACTGAAAGAGGTCCATCCACATCTTGTATGTGGTGGTCACAAAACTCTTTAAAGAGGCCTACGGCCGAAGTGTCTCTGATGAATGGCTTCCACGTTTCGTAGATTTTCTTTCAGAAACGTTCAACCTCTTGGATGGGTGGCAGTGATTCGACAACAGGCGGAGGTGGTCGAAAGAGACGGGATGGGTGAAGGAGAAAGGTGGAGTTTTTCCTCATGACCCTACTCTTCTTGAGGAGTTTTTTCCGGGAAGTGGTGAGTGCTCGTACTCTATCGACCCTATGCTGCTTAATATTAAGCAACATGCTTTTATTCAGTGTGTGATGGTTGTATCTGAGGCTGGGCGCCATGCGCCGAACTTTGGGAGTTTATGTTTGCCCAGATGTATTCCATCACACACTGGATTCTCGACACCTGTCGCCTAGCCTGCGTGATCTTGGCCTCCAACTGTTCCATCCTCTTTGCTGCTTTGTCCTCCCAAGAGGTGTTCTTTTGGGAGTGAACCATAATTTTGGCAGCAGCATAGACCACACAACTTACTGTCCAAAGGTCCGACGTTTACATCAGGATTTCGTCGATAAGACCATTCAACTGGGGCAGGTGATTACCACTCAGAGAGGTCTTCCTAGGTTGTCCTTCATCACAGTTAATGGTGCTTAACAACCAGTTGTAGTTCAGAGACGGCCTGACCAGCTTCCTCCCCATTTGGCCAAGAGACTGACACAAATGTCGTTCTTGCCTCAGGCAGTGGAGAGGCAGCCTGTGTTGGGGAGAGTGGTCTGGCTGGTGGTGTGTTCCTCTGAACTGGCGGTTGGTGTGGAGTTTCCTTTTTTCGCAAGTAGTTGGCATAATCACACAGATTCTTCTGCGATAGATAGTCATGTTCTGGATGCATCTCACACCACAAAGAGTGCATCCTTGCCATATACCCCCTGCGACCGGGCTCGCTCGTCGCATGGCATGCTAGAAGGTTGCCCCTTAGGGCTTCCGTCCACTGCATACAAGCTCCCTTTCTAGTTAGTGAGTTTTCGTGGCCACACCCCACTCTACTAGGGCCCCCATCCGATAGGGGCCGGTTGTGGGTGGCTTTCGTGGATTATTTTCTTGGAACCAGTAAAACTGCATGTGGGGAGGTTAGCCACGCATGCAGACACCGACCATTAGCCGGCAAAAGCCGTTACCAGGCACGCCACGGGGAGGCTGGTGGTCTGACTTTCGTATCCAAACTTATTACTATTATTAATAAGGAATGAGCCTGACAGGCTCAGCGCAAGCACTCATGTTCCAAAAACAGGCGTGCGTTCTGTAGGGTGAAAGCAGGTTTCACACAATGCAAATTTGATCCCTGAGTGTATGTCAATCATGATGTAATTGTTAGTGTTTATGTCGATAATATCTTACTGATTGGTAAAGGGGAGAAAGTTACAGAGGTCAAAAGGAAACTGCGTGATTATCTGGATATTAAAGATCTAGGAGATGTGTACAAATTTTTATCAATGATGGTTAGTAGGCCAAGCAAGGACAGATTGATTATCACTCAAAAGACATACACACATTGAAGAAGTGCCAGACAATTTTTAAATGCCTAATTGTCGTGGAGTAATTACCCCACTGGAAGTAGGAAGCATGAAAATTGACAAAGATTGTGATCAGTTCCCTACCAACACTTACTGGAGGGAAGTAGGATGTTTGTTGTATCCTGCAGGAACAATGAGAGCCAACATTGCAAATGCTGTGTGTCTAGTGAGTCATAGTTTTGTGAAAAACCAGTAGTTGCAGACTGGGTTAATTTAAAGTGTATTTTTCAGTATGTAAAGGCTACAAAGAATTACAGCCAGAATTTCCATTTAAGACTGGTGAACCATTACAAGCGTTAATAGATTCAGACTAGGCAAACAATAAGAAAGACTCTGTGTCAATATCTGGATATTTGTTTGTTTTGGCAGAAGCAGCAGTCACGTGGTGGAGTAAGAAGCAAGGACATGTTGCGGGTTCATCTACTTATGCCAAATATATAGCGATGTATGGATATGTGATAGAGTTTCAGTGGATGAAGGGCTTTATACATGAGATTAAATAAAAAAAATTTTTCAAGATACCTTGTGCCATTCGAGCTAATGATAACAGTGCTATGTGTATTGCAGCCTCCAAGTGTATTTCAAACAGAAGTAAGTCTATTAGAGTTAAGTATCATTACGTTCAAGAAGTTCTTGAAAATAGAGAAGTTGTATTTGAGTTTGTCAAGTCAAAGGAGAATGTACCAGATCTGTTGACTACCCTGACAAAAATATTTCCTCCATGGTGGGTAAGCGAATTGTAAAGGAAGGAGACTACACTCCATGAAGAGGAGTTACCGTCCACTTACCCTTCCCTTACACTTGTTAAAAACTCCTCGGCTTACCCTCACCCTACACTCCATGGAGTGTAAGGGAAGGGTAATGCTACCCTCGCCCTACACTCCATAGTGTAAGGGAAAGGTAGCGCTACCCTTCCCTTACACATTTGCTGGAAACTTCTTTGCTTACATTCTTCTTACCCTTGCGCTACACTCCCTGGAGTGTAGGGGAAGATATGTTTTATTCCATATTTCAATGCCAACCTCAGTCTTTAGCTTTTCATGGCAGTTGGAAAAAGACCATGAACACAAAAAAATATTAACCCTTTCCCTTCTGAAGTTCAAATGGCCAAAGACACGTTCCCTCTTATGTCGGCTGAAACCGGCCGTAGATTTTTCTCTCTCACCCTCCTAACTTGGCCACAACTGCCCTAGTTGCTCTGCTCAAGTTTTGCCCGGCCAAGGGCACTCTTTTGAGCCTTATAGGCATCTGTTTTATCTTAAGAATGTTTATCATTGCCTACACAAGCATCTGCCTATTCAATGACTCCTATCAGTTGAAACAGAGTCCCATTGTCTCTGCCACGAAACCCAAAAGAGCCTGAGCCCATCCATTTGGGTGTTGGGGATAGCGTATTACCACCAGCCATGTGATGAGAGAATATTCTCTTGAGTCATCATGAAAGTCCTTATAGGAAACACCTTGTTCGTATAGAGCAGATGAGACACGGATTCATGAGTGGGTTGTAAAGGGCACTTTATGGGACAAAAAAAGAAGATGAAAACACCACGCCTGCCTTGGCTTGTGTAGGAGTGACTCTCATATTTACATACTGAGTTTTCTTCTTGGGTGACCACCATCACTAACTCATATGCTTCGTATTGAGATAAGCCCTAATGAAAAAAATATCTTCCCAAATGCCACCTAGTTCTAGCCATGGTTTCTTTGAGAGAGGACGTTATAGCAAGAGAAGTGGACAGAGATGATTCCTTTGAAGATACATGGTGTTCGAGTTCTTCAGATGAAGTGGGGGAAATGCTTGAAAGTGTCAGTTCAGGTGATAGTGACATAAGAGGATTATATTCCCAGTGTCAGTGATGCAACAGGTGAAAGTGCACTCCCCTTTAAATGGGAATATTCATAACTTTATAAAGTTCCTTGTGGTTTTGATGGAGGAAAGGCACCAAAGCAAGACTTCCCCGTTGGATCGAGTGAATTAGATTATTTAATGTGCATGTTAAGCAGTGATAAGTTTTTTCACAGAAAAGTAGAAAATGTAAATATATATGCAGAATATCTCCAGTGATATTCAGAAAAGAATGATAGGCATTGGGTTGACGTTACCTATGAGGAAATCAGAGCATATTTGAGTGTCTTGGTATGTTTGGGGGTGTTTTGATCTGCCTGAAAGTGAAGACTACTGGAGAAGTGAGGATATCGACTGCCCTCTGATTTGAAAATGCATGACTTGCAGCAGATTTACGAAAATAATAAAATATTTTCACGTAAGTGATATCAGAAAAGAGAAAAAGAATGTGATGTTTGTTTTGATACCCTTGAAGGCGAGACCAGTACTAGACATTTTAGATACTTTCTATGATAAGTACCAGCCTGGTCATGATTTATCTGTCGCTGAAGCGATGGTGGCATTTAAAGGACGCCACCATATATAACAGTACGTCAAATCAAAGCCAACAAAATGGGGTTTTAAAATTTGGGTATTTGCGAGTCCGAGCGGTTATGTTTTATAAGGGAATGTATATTTGGGAAAAAAGAGAATAGAAATAAAGAAATACTGTTAGGAAGCCAAGTTGTGATGAATTTACTTGAAAAGCATCTTGGTAAGAACCATCACATTTATTTCGAAAGTTTATATTTTAAGCGTTTCTCTTATGAAATAACTTTATAAAAATAAAACTTATTCTTGCACTACTATTCAACCAACATGTAAAGAATGGCCAGTTGTATTTAAACATCCCAAGAGCCTAAAACTTAAACAAGGTGAAAGTAAAATTTTAAAATTAGCAGAAGTGACGGCCTCTGTCTGGCATGACAGATGAGACATTTGTGTTCTATCGACAAGCTGCGATCCAAAAGTGAGTTTGATGCTTCCTGAGAAAACGGGGATGGGTAATAAACGAATTCTGATTCGGTGCCCAGAATCAATAGTAAGATACAACAGATTTATGGGTGAAGTTGATAGAGCCGATCAGAACTGGTCTTACTATGATTTCGGAAGGAAGACCAAGAAATGGTGGAAATATATTTTCGCGTTCAATATATTTCAATTTCATTTATTCATAATCCCTAAGGAAAATATATTTACGAAAGTTGTACATTACCAAAAATATCAGGTTTCATTTTGGTTCTTGTCATACTTCAATACGGTTGATTGCAGGCTTGCTTTATTTCTCACGTGGTTGGTTTTACGTTCAGAGCGATCCATTTCCAGTGAAGGACCAGACGTGCGAAGGTATGGAAATCTGTGACAGTAGCGGCTAATACAAGAAATGGTTTGCAAAAGTTAGGTGTTGCTGAGACCACATTATCAGAGATGTCCCCATCAAGAAAAGAAAAACGTACTGGAACAAGCATTTCAAGCCCGAGGGCAGTAACAACTTCAGCATCCAAGAGCTGTATTCTGTTAAAACCCAGGAGTTTGATCCGGATGGTGAGGAGAGGTGGTACTATGCCCATATTGGGCACCCAGCAGGTAAGATTACTTCGTTATTTCACGATTGTTAATGTTATTCAACAAGGAATTTCTTAGTTAAATTTTAAAGTTTTTGGACATAATTCTGCATAAACTGGCCCACAGGTTTTGTCTGTTGGGTGGTTGCTAATCATCCATAATTTTTCAGAGTGCATTGAAGACCTAAATGCCACCGCGGTTAAGCTAATCATCTGGCCCGGAACATGCCCTCGACATTACCTAAGGGAAGAAGATCCACCGGGTACTTCCCAGGATGAGGAAGACGCCAGTTTCTCCGGAAAGCCTGTACTCAATCAGCATATAAAAATGTAAGAAATCTAGGAAATGTAAGTATATTTCAACTTTATTACTGCTAAATATTCATTAAGTATTGCTCAATGTGCAATATTTCTTTTTCCTTTGTTTCAGGCCTGTGTCACATTTTAATATAACTATGGAGTTCCATTGTGTCCATTTCTTTTCCACTTATCTCCACAATGTATACCTTAAAGTCGAAATGTGAAATAAAAATTTGAATCAAAAGTAGTTTTGACCGTTTCTTTTGTGTATCGGGTAAGGACGTGGATGGGAGACAGTGCAGTACAACAACAGCCTCAGACCGTTTACCAGCGTACAGCAATTGCTCACAACCGTGGATTCTGTGCTGAGTGGACGTAAATGGAATGATGCAATGTACGCACCAATTTCAGAACTTAGCAGCCATTAATTAACTATCCCTTCGCGGAGGATAGCCATACCCTTCCTTTACACACCATGGAGGGTGAGGCTACACTCCGTGGAAGGTAGTCTTACCTTTCCAATACATTCCTTAGAGAATAAACCTTACCCTCCTATGTCCTAAATTACACTCTGTGGAGTGTAAAGGATGTGTAGCCCTACCCTTCCCCTACACTCCGTGGAGGGTAGCCTTACCCTTTCTCTACACTTCTACATCTACAAAATACCCTGCAAGCCACCTCAGGGGTGTGTGGCATGGGGTGAGTATTCACCAACATGTATTACACTATACCCTTAGGTTAGTGTAACTACGACTAATTATGCATCAGCAAAAATCGCTAATGCTGGCTTTGCTTTTCTTGTAGCATGTAAAACGTGTTATTTCAGGGTTTAGCGTTTTATTTCTGGGTTTAGAAGAGAAATGGTGTAATTTAAGTATCTAAAATGTAAATAAAGAATTGATTTTGGCAGCCCTGAAAATGTGACCTTGGGGTGTATTCTTTGGGGGCTAACTTCCTGCGCGTGTCCGTCGGACATCCGTTGGATGTCAATGTGTTGTTTGGGATTAGATATCATAGAGTATTCAGCGAGATGTCAAAGTTAGCAAAAGCTTTTAACTTCCTGTGTATACATATTTTATTCTGAGCAATGGTACTATAATAATTTCAACCTTAATTAGAAGAGAGCCTAAGGAACGATGAAACTTTTAACGCAAGGTAGGTGCGGAAGTTACAACCAATGCCCTATCTAATATTGATACAATCGATGTATTGCGAATTTTAAATCGGTAGGTACCTTTTTACTCACCACACAGATATCACTGAGGTTCTGAAGATCAGCAGCTGGCGTCATGCATCGTCCATTGGAAGTCCACACTCCACAGATGCCACATTAATCGGAAGGCTGCTGCGGTTAGTCCCTCATTTCGCACACGACGCTGTCGACGGCGAATCACGAATAACTGTTTGTGACTCCACCCGTAAGAGGGCGACAGGGTCAAGGTATGCCCAGAGTCCTCTGGAGGGCCGTTCTCAACACTACTCCCTCATAGGGTTACAACTGTGTATTATCGGCAATCCAGAGGACTCAGGGTATACCAAGTCAATGGTAATCCAGAGGACTCTGCACCACAGTAAAACCGCGGAACACAAACCCACCTCACCAGAATGCTGTCACCAGAATGCTACCTATGTACCGCAAAGGATAAATAATTACGGTGCATATGGCATATATTAATGCTGAGAATAGCTTCATATTTACAGTAAAAGTAAATTTTTAAAACAATTTAACAATAATTCACTTCGATTCCGCCGCATCACTGGCAACGGTTATCGTTTCTCTTGGTGAACTAAGCCCTGAAGAAGCGCATTGCCTGAAGCGGGGTGCACATTTTATCTAATTTGCTATACATGTATTTGTTTTGTATGCATACAATGGTGTAACAAATAGGGAAATAAACGTTATTTGAAATTGAAAACAACATAAGTGAATAAAAAAGTGAAATTAAAACTTTTGTACTAGACAATTTTTTTCTGCGATTTCAAAGAGTTTTTCACAATTTTTTTAGTTTTGAAAATCAACATTTATAAGCCTCTTAATATTTAATTTGTATAATTAAACGATTCAATATTAATTTAAAATAGTAAAAATGCAAATAACCTGATTAATTTTATTCACCATAGTGAAATATTGCTTCCTTTTCTGCCACAACATTTTTTTTGTGCAATAAGTGAGGAAGCATGAGTCTAAGGTATAATTACTTATAAAAAGTTAATTTGTAAAGACCACAGTGATATTAAAACTCTATGGCATATGTAAATATATTTACAACTTGACCGTGATAAATTCCTCGTTAATGAATGTATGTTCCCGGCCTCTTCCCCCATCTTTGTCCTCTTAGTCCGTCTCTAGCATTCTCCCCTACCCTCCTCCCGTGTTTTTTTAACCTCCCCCCTTTCCACCCCCTCCCTCACTTGGCTATGTCATGTATATAAGGCTTGCGCTTCTTTTATATTTTTGCCTGATGATGATGTGAATCCACGTCGAAACCCGGGTCGAGTTTCAATAAATATTCAGTGGTATTTCCCACATAGCAGAAACACATCTCTGAGATGTCTCAGAGAGGTCTCAAATGTCTCATTGAATCTCTCAGAGACATTCCGTGACCTCTCAGAGACTACTCTGAGATGTCTCTGAGACAGCTCTATGTCCGCTTTTGTCGTAGTCTCAGAGACATCGCATGAGATGTCTCTGAGAGGTCTCTCTCATGCGAGTAGTCTCTGAGACAGCTCTATGTCCGCTTTTGTCGTAGTCTCAGAGACATCACTGAGAGGTCTCTGAGAGGACTCAAATGGATCTCAGAGATATCACATGTGATGTCTCTGAGATCATTCAATCAAGATGATGAATGACTTTCAATAAATTTATTTTCGTAATAACACTAACATGGAGATTAACATATAATTGACATTAGTCTTCTTTAGCAGACTCCCTTGCGTCTTTATCCACGATTGCCCTGGAAAAAAAATTGTAATATTATCCAGTAAAACATTTGCTGAGCTTTTTTTCAGGCTATTGAGAGGTACAAATAGAAACTCCGAAGAAATACACTCAAAAGAAGAAATATTAAAACTTTACTCAGAAATATAATATAACATATAAGTATGTTAGGATCTCGTCAGAAAGCTGGGACAATGACACCTGGCACATGTCAAACTGCCCACCTATCAATTGGATAAGTTATTTGCTCTGTTTTTTTTCGTTTTTAACTTGTAATTTTCACTACTAGTTTAAAATTTTATAATACAAACAGCTGTAACATTTTCATAACAGAGAATTTTCATTTCGTACAGAAACATTTTGAAGTACGTAAATTACGCACCTAGGTGCGTAATTTACGTACTTGAAAATGGGCTTTGACCCTATGCATTATATTGAACTACATTATTTTCCACAATTAAATACGTACCTAACTTGAGGCTGGTGTCCTTACAACGATCTCATATGATAGCCATCTTGGTACCTACTATGCCGACCATGCCGCAATAGGATGCCGTAAAAAATAATGGCATGGAAATCGCCATGTGACCCTTCTGGAAATATGATTTGCATTCTTAAGGCTCTACAGAAGGCACATACAGTTAAGGTTAAATCATAATAATAATATTAAGAAATTCACTCACCTTGCAAGAAACTCCCTTATTAGGATGGTTGGACTCGCTGACCAGCGGACGAAGCTCAACTCGGACACGAAACACCGTTTTTGGCAGTGTTTTAGACAGGATTTAAATCTCTCTATCGATGAAATCAATGAGTAATTGATGATAATGAATGATGAAATGAAGGAGATAGATGGAATTTGAGTAAAATAATGAAAATTTCCTTAAAGAGAAGAGAAAACTAAGGTTGGAGCTCTGAAGGCCCCGTCACACGACAACTACGCGGTAAACCTCCGCGCTATGGATATAAAATAGTCCATTCTATGTACAGACCATGTGTATCCGGATATTCTGAAGTGCAACCCTAAAAGATTTTGACTAGTTAATTGTCAAAATTACATGTGAAGATTAATCTGGGTAATCAGGGCATATTTTTTAAATTATATTTTGCGTGATATTTTGCATGTGACCTCTCAGAGACGTCTCTAAAACATCACTCTAAGTCAATTTTTCGTTTTTAATAAATCGTCCTCTTTTTCATGTAAAAAGTATTTACAAATGTACAGGATTGATGAATAAGGGTGGTTACAGGAATCTGAGGGCAAATAAAAATTTTATCGTCTCATAGTGATCACTTGGAGACGTCTCTGAGACGTCTCTGAGACGAATGCGATATCTGAGACATTTGAGATTTGTGAGAGACGTCTCAGAGACATTCTCTGCTATGTGGGTTGTAAAAGTCACCTTTTTCTCCCTCTTATGCTTGTCACAATAAGACAGTCAAAGCCTTCAAAAGGTGTCATATGAACTTGCATGACTAATACTTCGAGCTTTGTGATTTGCCTGTAGTTAACGATGGGGCTGAACGTGCTGTGAAACTGGTGCAAGTTTTCCGTAATATGTAGGTATTCCAAAAATGAAGAAAAGAAGTAGGGAGTTTTATGGTTATCCATAATTACCGAATAAAGTACCTTTCTTGTAGCTTTAGAGAACTTAGAAAACAATTTTGATCACACATGTTACATCTGACAATGAGATTGATTGTTTGTAAATGACAAACAGTACATCCATAAAGGACCAAGTATTCACTAGTCAGGAAAGTAAGCAATACAAAGTATCTTTTCAGGAATAGGTGCCGCCCAATCCCAGCCCACATCAGGAACCTTCGAGAAGGAAAATAATACCCTTTGTACCGATCCATGATGCCTACCCTAAATGATTTGGGCATTCATGCTAAAAGATAAAACTGCATGGGGCAAGGCTTCTGCTAGTCGTACTGAGCAAATTTTTGCCACAAAATGTTTTCTTATCACATGGTTTGGAATCAATTGAGAACTGTCCACTAAGTAAGAAGTATGAAGTAAGATGGAAGGATGACGGGGATTACTGGAGCAACGATTTTAGAGTAATTTATAGTGGAGGGAATGAAAGTCAGCGCGGGGTTGCATTCGTAATGAATAGGAAACTCGGTAGCAAAGTAGTGTATGCAGAACAGGTGAGTGATATGATTAAAGTAGTGTAACTTAAGGCAGATCCAACGAATTTAGTTATAATCCAGGTTTATATGCCCACCTCTAATCATAAAGAGGAGGAGATAGATGGGGTATACGATCAGCTAGAGGAAATAATTGGTAGGATACCTGGGAGTAAGCACTTGGTAGTAATGGGGGATTGGAACGCGGTGGTGGGCGAAGGAAGAGATGGGAGGGAGGTGGGCAATTACGGGCTAGGAAGGAGAAACGACCGTGGCGAGAAAGCTGTGGAGTTTAGCCGTAGAAATATCCTAGTAATTACAAATACATGGTTCAGACATCATCCTCGACGTAGGTACACTTGGAAGAATCTGGGAGACACAGATAGGTTCCAGATAGATTATATACTGGTTCGTCACAGATACAGGAATAGTGTTAAAAACTCGCATACTTATCCAGGGGCTGATGCAGACACAGACCACAACTTATTAGTAATGAAATGTCGGGTAAAAATAAAAAAAAAGAGAAGAATGGGAAGGAGGGTACGAAAGTGGAATACGGAGGTATTAACCTCGGAGGTATACGGAGGGAGGAGGAGGATGAAGATGAAGTATCGAGAGAAGGTTGATGAGATAATGGGTGAGGAGCACGGAGCTAGATCAGTGAAAGATGAATGGGGAAGTTTGAAAAATGGAACTGTAGAAGCAACGAAAGCAATGGTAGGCGTAGTGAGTGCAACTAAAATTAGAAAACCGTGGATCACGAAGGAGATGATCAGGGAGATGGAGGAGAGAAGGAAATGGAAGAGCGCATACTCAGAACTAGGTAAGAGAAAATACCGAGAATTAAATAACAGGCTTAGAAGAGAAACAAAGAAAGCAAGAGAGGCGTGGTGGAGAGAACAGATCGACGCGTTAGAGAAATACCAAAAAGAGGGAAGAGAAGATGAATTATATAGGAAAGTAAAGGAACTGACTGGTGGTAATAAGGGAAGGGGAATTACAGCGATAACAGACGAGACGGGAAAGGTAATCGTAGAACCGAAAGAGATCCAGGAGAGGTGGAAGGAATATGTTGAAGAGCTTTATGGTAAATAAATAAGGCCCAATAGATATAGATAAGGTTAGATATAGAAAGGGAAGACGATATCGACAGAGATGGCATCGGACCAAGTATCCTAGATAGCGAAATCGAAAGAGCTCTACGAGACATGAAAAGGAATAAGGCGGTGGGAATAGATGACATACCTGCAGAATTTTTAAAGAGCATGGGGAAGAACGGAAGAGGATAACGTTTTGCGCTTATTCGTAGGATTTATGAGGATGGAGTGTGGCCGGAAGACTTCGCGAAGAATGTACTAATTCCTATACCAAAGAAGAGTAAGGCAAAAACGTGCGAAGACTATAGGACAATAAGCTTAATATCCCACGCGGCCAAAGTAGTTCTGAGAATTATAAACAGAAGGCTAGAGAAGAAGGCAAATGAATACCTGGGTGACGACCAGTTCGGGTTTAGGAGAGGGATGGGAACGCGAGACGCTATAGTGGTGATGAGGACGCTAGTAGAAAGAAACCTAGAGTATGGACAGGATGTTTTTGAATGCTTCGTAGACTTCGAGAAGGCATTTGATCGGGTGGAATGGACGAAATTAATGGGAGTGTTGAAGAAATTAGGCGTCGATGGGAGGGTCAGGCGTCTGATTCGGAATTTGTATATGAACCAGACGGCGCAGGTTAGGGTAGCCAATTGAGAATCGGTATGGGCCACGATAGGACGGGGAGTGCGGCAAGGGTGCCCACTATCGCCGTTGCTTTTAAACGTGTATTCAGAGTAAATGGTAAGGGAGGCATGGAGGGAGGAGGAGGTAGGAATAAAGTTAGGTGGGGAGCTGATAAAATCAGTGAGATTTGCAGATGATCAAGCATTGGTTAGTCAGTCGGCCAAGGGTTTGTGGTCAATGGTGAATGCATTAGAGATGCAGTGCGAAAAGTATGGGATGAAGATCAATCACAAGAAAACGAAAGTAATGAGATTTTCTAGAAATAAGAAGGCGGGGCTGAATATAAGGGTGGGAGAGCAGGAGATAGAGCAGGTCGAGCAGTCTACGTATCTGGGTAGTATTTTGGAGGGGAATGGGTTTAGTGGTAAGGACATCAGATGCTGAATTGCGCTAGCTAAAGAAGAAATTTCGAAGAGAAGGGAATTGATGATGGGGGGTCTGAGAAGAGACTGGTGAAAACTTTAATATGGAGCGTGGCGCTCTATGGGTCGGAAACTTGGTCATTGCGAAGGGAGGTTGTGCGTAGACATGAAGCGTTGGAGATGCGGGTTTGGAGAAGGATGGAAAAGGTTATCTGGATGTCGAGAAAGACGAACGAGGAGGTATTGGATATGGTCGGAGAGGAGAGGAAGTTTGTGGCAGAGGTTTGGAGAAGGCAGAAGAGATGGATGGAGGAGGTTTTGAGAGGAGAGGGCATGTTGAAGAGAGTGATAGAGGGGAGAACACTGGGGAAGCGTGGAAGAGGAAGGAAGAGGATAGGAATTCTGGACGAAATAAGAGGAGGTAGAAGATATCAAGAATTAAAGAGGGATTTAATAACGGGCCATCATTAGGAGGGAATGCGAGACAATGTCTATGAGGTTGGGATGCAGAATGGGGACTGTCCAAGAACCTACCAATCAGCTGGTTGAATACTTGAATGAAATGGTTTGGAATAAGGGTGCGGCGCGGCGTGAAAGATTTGAAGACTTTCATTTTTTGGTCCACCCTAATGTGCACCCATATGTAGAGGATGTAGAGTTATATGTTCATAGGTGGCTCCTGGCAGTAGGTAGTGATCCGTGGTTAACTTCTGATAGTACATTGATCATGTTAGCACATCTGCAGTATTTAAGAATTTCCTCCCTCCAGCTCATATCTTCTCCTTTACTAGGCAGGAGTTGTGCAATGAAGACTATTCACTTCACTGCTGTGCACGAGATTACTCTCTTTCAGGGATGAGGGAGGAATATCAGTATTATTTCAATAATGTAGTGCATACATGGCTGCTTGGCATGAATGGTAAAATTTTGTACATCCACAATACACTTAATATTTTCTTCAATAGAGAGCACCACCAAGAAACTTGAAAAAAATCATTAAACATTAATTAGAATTTGATGTTAATGAATGTTCCGTCTCTCTTATAATTGTCAGTAGTTGACTATGATCTGTTTTTTCTGTAGTCAACTTTTGAAAGTAGATATTAGTAGTGTTTCTCAAAACTGGTGGGTTACTTCCAATAGTTTTCTCCAGCAATTCTCTGTACTTTTTTTTTATATGGGTATATATATTATTAATTAAAATTCATGTTCTCTTTCACCTAGTCTAAGGCTCAAAATTGATTCAAGTAATGGTTATACATTTATCTGTGTTTTACGGAATTCTGTATTAAACAAGTATTATCCTGTAAATTACCTTACGCATGCGGAAATGAAAAGTCAAAATAATGTCAACATGACGTCAAAATAAGGTCACTTTTCAAAAGTCAAAATGACTTCATAGGGTGACAATTTCGTGAGATCCCCTTACAAAAATTTTGTCCTTTTTGAGTCCGCAATCAGTCCCATTTCCAAGTTCCTGCTCTGAATGATAAACATACGGGAACTAGTCCCTTTTGAGGGTAAATATTCGTCACTTTAGACCCTACTGGGTAATAGTCCCACAGAACTGTGATTTGTACTGGTCGAAAATGGGTTCCCAATTGATGAGGTAGGTACTGGTTACGCAGGAGTCCATAAATAATTACGGCACTAATCCCGGACAGGGCCTAGATTGATTCTGGAACTGGTCCAGGGCAAAATTGTAACTATTGAAATAACTTTCGCTCTTGGATTCAAAAATAAAAATGTTAGTTGATTGTCAACATATATCATGCATATCAATTGGCAATGGCAATTCTCGACTACAACATATGACATGAATGTAACAAACGTACCTACCCCTACAAAATTTGTAGTCCCTTTCGAGTCCTTTTCACTGCTAAAGTTGATATGGGTTTGGTGGGACGGGTCCAATGGCCACGGACTTCCACGGACCAGTCCCAATTGCCGCGGCACTCTTGCCGATCAGTCCCAATGGCCGTGGTACTCTCGCAGACCAGTACCGTTCGCGGCCCACTGGGTATCCCCCTTACCACTACTTCCCACCACCCCACACCACAAGAGACGATCTGTAATTTCACAAACTTTGGACCCTCCCGGTACCAGTGCCGCATAAATTCTCGCCGGCCCCGGTGGCGACGGGGTTAAGCCCTCACCTGCTAGTCCGAGGGTCGCGGGTTCGAGTCCCGACTGGGTCGGTTTTTCACTTTCCAAGGGCATGGGTGTTTGTCAAGTTCTGGTGGTTCGACCCCTGCGAAACCTGAAGACAAGCAAATGGCTTATCGGGGTCGCAGGGGCATACGGACCACCATAATATTCGGAGAGTGAAAAAAATAGTTATTTGGAACCGTTCTGGACCACTCCGTTGTAGGATAGTTTATTTGAGAATTGAACGTCTATGGACTGTCGAAAAATTTCCCCAATACGTTAGAAAGTTGCTCATTATTGGTTAACAAATCCTTCTTTATGGTCCCTGGTACATAGAAATGTCCATTAACATATACATAGGTTCTCTCGACGATGCACAGTGGGCTGAAATCGAAAAAAGCTGGCCAAAATTCAAAAAGTGATTTTTTCAAGCCAGGAATCTGAAACTTTTATAAATATTCTCAAAGACCTGCAAATGCGATGACGCAAGGCATTTCCCTTAGTACTCAACAATCAACAATATGCATGAGGTCAAAGTTGCACAAATTTCGCAAAAATGGTCTACACTCCATTTTATCACGAAATCTTCAAAATCAAGCCCTTGCTAAACCTTTATGAGTAAAGAATTTGAATAAAAAGTGATGCAGTTAGATGAAATTGTTTACAATCTTTGTTGTAATGTAGTTTACTTACTTTTATGTAGCTTTTTACCAAATATATTAAAGAAAATGGTGGACCCTCATTTTTGGTAATTTTTTAAATATATGTAGAGAAATAGCTATTTGGATCGCCGAGCATCACGAAGTAACTTATATTAGAAAACTCTACAAAGCTTTCACAGTGCGAATTCGACGAGTTATGCTGCGTCCATTTGTGATGCCAAATTTCACATCAGTTTGTCGAGTCTGGTCCAACCCGCCTGCAACGGGAGTAAGGTGGCGCGGCAAGTGTGTGGAATGGATTGTAGCCGCATCCACTCCACTATGGAGATTTTCGAGATCCAAACATTGAAAAGAGCTTCCATGTATTATATTTTGGAGAAATCGCGGAAAAAATTACGCATTTTGTCTCATGGGGTAGAGGTTTAGGAGGTACTGAAAGACTGCTTTCTTCGGGTGCACCGCGGGCGTTTCTATTTTTACCATCGCCTACTGACGAATATGTAAACTTTTAATGGAGACTGCATGCATTCCACACATGATTATTATACCATCTCCACCCTCTCTCCAGGAGGGTTAATGTGGAGGAGAAGCTGAGGGAACTCCTGGAGGAGAGCGATTCAGATTTCTCCGTATATACCAAGGAGAGCAAGGAGGAGAATGGGGAGGCAGGACCCATACCATCAGACACACCGCTGCCTCCTCCTATACCCAATCCCTTTACCTCCCTGTCCCTGGCCCATCCCCATTGTCCTATTCTTCCCTTGAACGCACTCACCCTACCGCCAGTACTTCCTTACCCAAGCGTCCTTTGCAATGGTTCCTAAGTTCAGTGCCCCCGGCCAGACCACCCAGCCGTTTCCCAGGGAAACGATTTGAGTTTTACCGTCTTCTTTTTCCAGATTTCCTCATTCGCGCAATAGTTGATTAGTCGAACAATTTTGCTGATTATCTTATGCAGACAATTGTATCTTCAAAACAAAGGATTAGGAAATGCAAGTAATTCTTATACTGAATTTTTAACTTTCATCGGTCTTTTGTTTCACATGGGAAGTATTCCTATAAACAAGATATAAAACTACTGCATCACTAATATTCTGTTTAATCTACCTTACTTTCGGAAGTGCTTAAGTCGTGATTAATTTCTTTTCATCCTTCAAGCCCTTCATTTTTCATCCAACCCTGGTCCTAATGATCCAGAACTTGATGATATCATATAAAAAATCCGTCCATTTGAGATTCATTTCATTTCACTGTTGATACCCTAATTAACCCTTCCTACAAGCTTTGCATTGACGAGTCTATGCTTCTCTGGAGGGGTAGGTTGCGATTTTGCATGTAAATGAAACCTAAGAAAAATAAGTACAGAATCAAGAGCCTATATATGTTGACCGAGCCTTAGAAATTTATCCTACGATTTCTTGAGCATACGGGAGCATGTACCTTCCAACTTGGAGAGCGTGTACACGTTTATTGCGTTGTCCATAAATTAATGGATGGTCGTTTAAATTAGTTCCATAATATGGTTAACGGATAATTATTATACCAGCGTAAATGTTATCCATGAGCTGCTGGAACGGGACGGGAACTCTTAGGACAAATCCGAAAGGCATTCCCTCAGAAGTGGCAAAGGCTAATAAACAGGGTGATTACAAAAGAATAAATCGGTTTCAAAGATCTGAATTTTTCAAATGGTACGAGCTGCGGAGCTGCGCGACCTCTTAAAATAACCGATACATTCTCTAGTTTTGTTGAAAAAAATAACATTACAAATATTCAATATGTCCTCGTTCAGTAACCCGAACAACATCAAGTCAATATTATTCCTCGCTGTTAGTAGGCATTGATTAAAATTGGCTTGTTCCTTCACTGGAAGCAGATTCTAATGATTTTATGTTTCAGCAAAACGGGGCTCCCCCCCGTGCTCGTTAGCTCTCTCTCCAGTTGGCACCTCTCAGTTCGTGCTCATCTTAATGAGACGTACCCACAAAAAATGGATTGGTCGATCTGCAAGGCAAGACCTCGCCCTTCATCTGTAGCCTCCGAGGTCACTTGATCTCACACCATGTGATTTTTTTGTGGAGATATGTCAAGGGTCAAGTCTTTATGCCGTTATTGCCTACTACCAGCGAGGAATTGAAAGCACGCATAGCTTTGGCTGTGAAGACATAACTGCTGACATGCTTCACTGAGTGTGGGAGGAATTTGAATATCGACTTGATATTGTTCGGGTTACTCAACGAGGACATATTACCCATTTGTTATGTAATTTTTTTCAGCAAAACTAGAGAATATATCGGTAATTTTAAGAGGTCGCGCAGCTCTGTAGCTCGTATCATTTGAAAAATACAGTTTTTTGAAACCGACGTATTATTTTGTAATCACCCTGTACAATATACTGCGACGGATTTTCTATCGGAAGTTACAGAATGGGAGATTCACAGAACGAGAGACACACGCCAAGAGAAGGGGATTAATATTTAAGTAAAAAACGTGTGGATAAATAATAATTCTACTTTTTATTCTATTATGCAAACGATTACATGGTTAAGCTGTTTAAGCCATGAGCCGTCATAGAGATTTTACAAGGTTTAGTATCGCTCCCTTTAGTAGCTACAAGTACATATTCCAGTCCTATCGTTGGAGTATTATGAATAAAATATCAAGGGTTCTGCTGGGGATTCCATTTACGATTGATCTGATAGAGAAGAGAACTATAACTTGATATCTTTTGGGAGAGCAAGAACTTGGATTATATTTACGTATCGGGAAAAATAAATTACTATAAGCCCTGGCCTTCGCTCCCAGGGGATTAAAGGGAATTCAGGGCTTGAAAACAGATCAAGATGAAGGAAATGGAAGAAGACTTGGTAGGGATACAGAAGATGGAAGTCACAGTTAATTCTTCCTGATCCATCTTTTGCTTTTAAGTTAAATTGCGCAGGGCTCACTCAAGGGAATACCTTTGGGATCAATTAGTCCTCCGTCATATTTATTTGTATACTTCCAATTTTTTCTCTTTATTCCTTTACCCTCGTGTGTGTGTGTATAATTGTACACAACGCCCTCTCGTACACTCCTACGAAAAATAGGCACACAAATCTTTAACCTTCGGATGGGGAAAAGCGACATTTAAAAAAATCAATTTGACTTCACCCGCTCGATACTGTCAAAAATATATATATTTCCATATTGACTCGCAATTAATTGATTATTTATTGCTACTTTTCCTTATCGAGCAGCACTAATTGAATGCCAATTGAGAATAAACTATCGTTATGGGTGGGCTAACCTCAAATTACGCACCAGTAGTGTATTTGGCCCAATTTCTGTAGCATAGGAGATGAATCACTGCATATTCTGCGGAGGAATAACTGCGAATTCTTACATTATTCCATATTGAGAAGTTTAAAGCTATAATTCTAAGAACGTTATAAGAAAGCTATTCATTCTCATGTTGAATGTATTATTGGTAGTTTTCACTGAATTTTGGTCGACAGAAAAGAGGAATCCATTATTGACTTAACTGGAAAAGACATATTTAACTAAAATTGTTGCTATAATTAAAACGTTCTTCCATATAGGTAATTACTGGAAACGGAAGGGGCAAGCAGTAAGAAAGAGGTCAGTTACCAAAATAAATTTCCTACATTTTAAAATAGACATTGTGAAAAACGTTTAGTGGAAAGTACTTATATGGTAGCTCTATTACTACGGGGCAGTTTGTTTACTTCATTATTTCACAGACGACTAGAAAAAATATCACGTTGAAAACCAATGCATTCCATTTCCGTTTTAAAATAGAAATTTTCAATATGCATTGAATGACTGTAAACTTATGGGAATAGACTTACACTGAACAGATCTTTAAAAAAAACTATGCTAAATGCTAGGATCTGTCATTTCGTCAGCTTCCTGAAATTGCATCCAGTCGCAATTTTCCCCAAAAGAGTTTGTATGATGAATTGCTAGTCAGTATAATGCAGAGCGGTCCAAGGCTCTCAGGTATAAACAGCAGGAAAACGCTAGACCTTGTGCACATGAATTACATTGTACTGGCGTTTCAAGGACTTATTAATAAGTATTTAGACTGGCCAGGTTCACTACTGAAGTTTACCATGGTACTTAATCATTCTATGAGTCGACCTAATTTAAATGAGGATTCACGTATATGTTTACAATACGACGGGGATAATTGGAGGGCAAATAATTGTTTGACTTGATAAGAAAAATATTTCATTATATATTTTTAAATGCATTTTTTTGACTTTATAAACTCATTTTTGCTGTAAATAATGATTTCATACTCGATTATTTCTACATTTTTTGGGACCAATCGTGGGTTCCTCTAGTAGTTTAGTGGGATAGATTCTCAATTTTCTAGTGCAACTTGAAATCCACCTACCGTATTTACATCTAGTTGCCCCAGTTTTCGAAAATTATATCAGGAGTATGCGCACGCAATGGAACGAGTCAAGCAAAAGGTCTCAGATAGTGAAAAATAGACTTACGGTGAGGGACCTAACTTTTGTAGGAGTCCTTCGGCAACAAAGTTTGTTTTCGTCTTTTCATTCCATTCCATTTTACCATTGTGAACGTACATATACATTCACCACAAATGTACAGCCGGGGTTAGAGGACTGCATCATGACTCCCTCAAGTCCCACCACAAACTTCCACGATTTCTCAAATCAGTTTCCCGCGGACCAATGACAGCACTTGTGCTCCAAACCTTAATGGATCCGAAATCGGAATGGAGAAAAAAAATAAAACTGGGACGGGAAAATTTTTAGACATTTTTCAAACCGCGGATCCGTGGACATTCCCTTCAAACCACTCCCTCCAGAAACAAAAAACAAACAATATAAAAAAATAGTAAAAACCACTCACTGTTTCCGTCTCCTCTTGATTCTTATTCCCCCTACAAGCCAACAGAGGTCTCTCCCTCGAGATTAGGGCACAATCGAGTTAGCCTCGACTGATGAAGACATATACTTCCACGCGGGGTCGCGAAATAGCTTTCAAAGTCAGGCAGAGGATCTCCCGCAGAATGGGAAACGTTAATTTTTCCGAGAGTTCCACCGACGAAATTTTCATTTTTCCTCCTCCCCCCTCCCAACACAAAAAGGCATTCGTAGAAAACGTCGCGCGGAATAACGCAAAGAAAAAAATTGAAGCACGAGGGAGGAAAACGAGTTCCTGGCCCTTTTAGGAATCAAATACCTTCCCTAATTATTTCTGGGGTGGTCTTAATTAAGCGGACGTGCATCGTGATCCTGAAGTCACGAAAGGCTAAGGTTTTCGCCAAATGTTGTAAAATGATCTTAGGTTCTTTTTTATAGATTCACCGGCCGAAATGTAGTGAAGGAATGGACTTAAAAAAAGATTACGGTAATTACTTCAGAAAACTACGATTTAATTTTTTTCGGTGAATAAATGTTCTGATTTTGCTAGGCATATATTTTTGCAACACTTGGAAGTTTAACAAAATAGTTGTAAAATGCAATGTTCACTTTTATATGAAATCGGGGAAATACTATATTTAATGGGAGGAACTCTTGCTGCCCGCCAACGTTTCTCCACTGGGTAGTCCAAGCTTCTACGAATTGGAAGCTGGGCAAAGTTAACCGTTAATTTTCAATACATTGAGGATTAGCACACTTGATTGTAAGTATCTAGTAGTTAAGAAGGCGAACGACAATTGATTGTTGCATTTGGAATTTGAAGGACGGGAGGAGAGGAACCCAGTCTTAGCAATAGACTGCTTATAATGAGTTGCATCAAGAAGACAACAGTTTTAAATCCTATATGAAAGAAAACGCATTTTATAGTGGTAACGAAGCTTGGTGGCAGTCATTCGCTCGAAGCTTAATATCAAGGAGTGTAAGGCTCGTGTAGGAGGGGTGCATTATTAAACGGAAGGGAGATGGCAGCACATAGTAGGCAACGCTCCCAACAAAACTTAATTTAACTTGACAACAGGGAAATAGCAGTGCGTTTCACGTCCGTGTTTACGATCCAAACAAGCTGCAACCAAATACCCTGATATTGTTTAGAACTCACTGAAAAAGTCCATATTAATAGTTGGATTAAGAGACATGGATAGAAAATTGATGTGCATAACAGATTGGGCGTTTTGAAGTTAGTAATGAGAGTTTGCGACCCTGGGAGCCATGGTAGTCAAACCCGAAGACCACTTTATCCTCCTGCGCGGAGCCAGTATTGCAAGACATTGACTCTGCCACTGAAAAGGGCCTTCTGTGTATGTGCAACCTTGTTTTCGCTACCACTATTAAGTTGCACCTCAACTTACGAAATTGTTAGCGATTTGAAACTCGTTACACTTTGTCACAAAAACACGGTACAAAATTCCCTCTAATTATTTTATTGCTGTCGATCGGTTTCGACGACTAAAGCGTCATTTACAAGACAAAAAAGTGTTTTTGTGACAATGATTTCTATCTTCAATTTCCACGAAGTATCGCCACAATCGATTTATTTGATTCGTTACACTTTGTTCTGTCGCACTTTTGTTCACGTTACGCAAGTTTGTATTCGTTAAACTGTAAAAACGTTCGTACCTATCTCAAATAGTTCGTATCTATAAACAGTTTTTCTTTCAAATCATGTGAAATAAATGTTTCCAGATACAGAAATTTAGGAAAAAAGTGCATTTGTGTTGCTGGAAGAGAGCGACTTTGAGAAAATTTTACTACTTATAATGTCGCTCGTATTAAGGAGACTGTGATACGACGCACCAGAAAAAGCATCGCAGTCGTATCTCGAGAATAGATTTTATCTAGAGTTCTGAACGTAATGTGAAAGAAGTTTGTCTTTAAAAGTTCATATGTAGAATGAATGGTTCGTAATTCGAGGTACTGCTCTAGTTGGGTTGCTCCCTAAAAGAACACACAAGTTGGGAACATGATTTCATTGATTCATCTGCGCAATTTTCAAGGTTCAAACCAGGGACCTCGGGATGGGAAGCGTGTACTATAGCCACTTTTCCAAATACGATATACGGAGGCACGTAATGGCCATATAAGGGAGCTTAGAACGATAAAAAGATTGAGTAGCTGGAACCGCAGTTGAGAATAATAATGGCAAATTCTGGTGAGTGAAAAGTTACAGAGTAATACTTAACCCTATATCGTACAAGATATAGTGACAGCATGAGGTTTTGTAAGGATGAGTGAAGCAGAGTAAATTTGTTATCCTATGAAATTTACCTCTGGAAGAGTATGTTACCTCATACCCTATTCTCCTTGGCTCTGAAACTGTCATAAAAGCTACGAAAAACTACATGTACATCTACATCTACGATGTACCGTGCAAGCCACCACTAGGGTATGTGTGTGTAGGGACTACTCAGGGTTTAAATTTCAGAGCAAATTCTCTTATGCGGTGGATTAATTTTCACTTGGATGCCCATCGCAGAAGGTATACTTAGTTTTTTAGTCTACATACTACATAATCTTTCAACTATTACTGAGGAATTTGCACTTTTTGTTTTGAGGAATCTTCATTTATATGTCATCCATGCGTGTGGTTGGAGTTTTCTCTATTTTCGCTCAATGGTTGGATATATAATTAAGAGTTTTTGAGACGATGGGCGTCCTGATGATGGCATGAGATGCTGAAACCCGGGTCGTGTTCTTTAAAATAAAGCGTGGAATAATAGCCAAGTGCTTTTTTTATTTAAAAGAGTTTTTATTTTTCTAATTTCAGCAAGATTTATTGTTTATCGGGGTAGGTACTCTTAATGCCCGACCACTTTTGGGTCGATTTCGGTTCAGGAAGGTTGCTATCGGTGAGCAGGTCAAGGACATTTCTTTCGATATCAACGCTTCAGTAGGGTTTCAATTATTCCCTCGGTGACAATAAAATTCTCCCGATAATAACTTTTTTTAATTCGGTTAAGACTTGCATGTAACCTTTGCGCCTCCAGCGGCTTCGTAACAAGGTTTTCCAATAATCGGGCGCCGTTTTCCGATGCTTCGCAACATTTTTAACGAATCGGAAGGATTTTTTTGTTTTTCCTTTTATTTGGGAGATAAAACATCTCTCAGATGGGCCCCGAAATACTCGAGGCGTATTTAGGATGGGGTCTAACTAATGCGGAAAAACATTTCTTCTTTATATTTTCATTCAAAGACTCCCTAACTACTAGAATTCGTTTGTAAATGATGCTTTTCTCCAATGGGGCATCATCGATATTCTGAAGGTCCCATCTCGGCATAGATGCACAACTAAAACCCATTAATTTTATTTTTCTATGATGCTTCAATTTACCTTCGCATTCCCGTATCCATAGGTGTGATGGTAAAGGACGTTCTTCTCTAAGAAATGGTTTCTGTCTATTTTTACAAATTGGGATGTAGAAACCATCGCCGAGCAAAACTATCGGCCAGTCAAGGCCGCTGGTAAGAAAATTTCGTTTTATTTTGTGTGATAGGGGGCTCTTACCTGGAGTTGTATTAAGATTAGTTCTTCACACAGGCGACTAATAAAGGAAATCTGAGCACACCTTATTGTCAGGCACCAGGGGGTGCATCCACAAAGTCTGTTCTCAATCCGCCAATCACTACTACTCAATGACTTTCAGGAGAAGCTGTCCATTTTAGGAATTCAAAATTTGCTCAAGCTTTTGTTGAAAACTTTCCATTACAGGATCATACTGATCTTTAAAGAGCTATATAAAAGGACCATACCGGAATTTGTTTCTTAAGACAGTCATCCAGGGAATGACATTCAAATTCAGTCATATTTTTCATAACTTTGCAACTGGCAATTACTTCCGCATTCCTTTGAAGAAAACCTTACTTTTAAATGCATAGTTTTATATATTTGTAATAGTCACCTCATAATTATACATTCTATAACGTCCGGCCAACTAAGTTCATTGGAATGGTTAAGAAAACTAAATAGCATAAATCATATCATTTACGTTTCTTTAAATTTTTTTTAGAGATCCTCTTTTCTTTTTCCTACTCGCCTCGCAGAAGAACATAAATTAATGCATTGGGAAATGGTTTGATCTGCTTTGATTTCCTTCAACTAGAAGTTTTTTTATGAAGGACTATTATTTTGGACGATTATTTTTAACGTAAATTTTATTGCTGACCTCCATAACAAGTAATTTTAAGAAAAATATTCTCTTTCATCCTCGTCGGATCCTCGTTTCAGATCAATTAACCTTTATTTAGCTAGATTAGTCTTGGTGCGTCATGTATTCTTTTACAGCAATTGCGAGTCCTGGAGATGAATGCATTTTCACTGCTAAGGTATCAGGCTCAGTGACAAGTACCTCTAAAATTACGTTCCTTGGAGGGTCATTAAATGAAGGTTTTATTGTTGTTGTTTCTGTAAAGTTTTGTTTGATTAATGCCCGGTTTTTCCACCTACCGACAATTAAGGATATCTTGCCGACACCGCTATTCGCGGAGAGACTCTTATTTTATTGTTTATCAAAGTCAAGCCCTAACAATCGTGAATAAATATTTCAAACTTTAAATTCTCAATATGCTTATACATTTTCATGAAATATTTATTCTTATGCTGAACACAAATTTGAAACTAAGAGCTTCTATAACGGTGGAATTGAATTACTCTGGTACATTCTGCTATCTACGCATACAATGCATATATCTGTCCAAGATGTGGTAATAGGTACCGGATTTGTTTTCAGATACTTATACCAATGCATTGAGCAGGCAAACAAGTGCTGTAAGCATGGGTAAATACTGCCATTTGCTTTGTAATTCACGTTTTCTCCTTCTTTTACAAAGTTAACCAAACGGATCCTATATGTTGTGATTGTACCGTATTACTTTGAGATCAATGATTGGAAAAATTATGTTGAAAAATACCTCTACTTTCTATTCGCGAGTTATACCCAATGTTTTCAACAGAGGGTGAATTTCTTCTATAATTTCTTCTATAACAGCACCAGGAATGATCAACAAGAATACATACAAATGTTCTCCTGCAACTATCATTCACTAAGATATTCCTGCGTTTAGGATGAGAAAGAGTACTGAATCATCAACTAATCACATTTTGCTGCTGCCCTATCACCTGTAAATGTAAAATACACTGCCGACAATAACGGTTACATGAACGCCCCTGTGGTTTTGTCGACAATATATTATGACCTGGAGGACATTTGACGGCGGCTTTGTTGATAGATCGGAAACCTGAGCCTAAGTACATTCCTGTGATTGCTGAAATATCAGTGTCAATGATGCCACCTTCTAAGCATCATAAAATATTAATTACTGACAGGATTTTTCATAGGCGTTTGAATCGAGTTCTCTTTCAATGAGATGATGGCTCTTTCTTTCATTCATTGGCGTTTCCTGAGCGAATATTTAATCGTGAGGAAAATCTCGGTAACTGATCCGTCCATTCCGTATATGTTACCACTCCTAATAGGAGGTCGCGGAGGCTTAACTGCTGAACTGGATCGTATGTCTGAATGTCGCCAATTTGAATGTCTAATGGGGCAAAGTTTATCAGAATTTCGGTCTCCAACGACGGCTAGGTATATAAGCAAACTTACCAATAAGCAGCAACAGAATTAGAGAAATGATGGGCGTCTAGTGTGACATTATCGGAGAGATAAAATTAAATCATTAAAAACTGTACGACCACTTCCAACGAACGATAAATTAGAGGTTACAAAAAAATGTCTTGTTGTGGACTCCTAATGGCAAAAGGAAAAAAGGAAGGCCAAGGAAGAGCTGAAATGAAGGAATTAGTTTATAAAAATATATTACATATAATATATTTTATAAAACCGACATGAGGGATGAATACCTAGATAGAGAGGGAGAGAGAGAGCAATGGAAAGACCAACAACAAGGAAATTGATAATCGGAAAACGCCGTAGAGCGTTATGAACAGATTTATTTATAATATCACGCATTGCCATAAGGGAGAAAAATGTACGTATCCATTAATTGTACGTACATGGACGAAGACAATTAGGAATGATGGATTCCTTACAAGAGATGGAGAAGAGAGATGGGTGATGAATAATTTTCCAATTAGAAGAGATTTAATTCATTTTTAGACACTGCAATACGCTAATACGATCACAAACAGATCAAAATTTCACGTGGCCAGGTTGGGCATGTGCGTTATGACCTATAAAGGATGAAGACCTGGATATAGAGTAAAAATTATATCTGAATATGGAGAGAATGCTTTAAAAATTTAATTGAGAATATAATATCTTCTCTGCATTTTTAACGCATTTAGAAGCCATAGTATTATGCGGTCTTGTGAATCGACTCATAACCTACTCGTTTAAGCGACAGATACAGGGTTGTATCCATATTATGGAAAATAAGTTAGCCATGTCCAATGCGATAATTTGTCGGCGTAGAGTTAGTCATCTTCTATTGTGAAAGTAAAGAGAAAAATTTATTGGGGAGAATGGCGTTACAAAACATGATATTCGAGGATACTGGTGACTTAGCATATTAAGGTATATTCGCAAACTTACCAATACGCAGCAACAGAATTAGAGAAATGATGGGCGTCTCCTGTGGCATTATCGGAAATGCAAAAATGTAGGCGGATGAAGGAAAAGTCCAAATGAAAAATATGTGTAAGTGGTTAGGGAGGAAAATATATTAGAAAAATAAAATGCCAGGAAATGGGTGGAGGTAGAGACGATATTAAGAGATGTGGAAGCCGGAGTGGGAAGGAGAACGCTGAGTGAATGTGATAGAGGGAGAAAATCGAGTTGGCATACAGGAAATGTAACGAAAGCGGGAAGCCAACTGGAGTTTAAGGATGGGTGAATGTTTTAGTTGCCCACGAAAAAGAGCATTCTTTCAATATTTGTCATACTTCGTTTGTACCACTTTTAGAACATAGGTATCTTCATCATGAGTCATTCAGTCCTAAGTTAGTCGACTGTGACCCTCCATTATTCCCTGTCACCTGCTTACTCCTTTTTTCCCTATTTTTCTTTATTATCTCATTTTACCAGGCCTATATATTTTCCCCTTGGTGTTCCCCGTGTGCGTTTCCCTTATATTATACTTCTCACAAATTCGTTCTGCCTCAAGTGTGTCCTTTCGATTTGGGCCTTGTCTTTCTGATCTACATGGACAAACTGCCCTGTGAACCACCGCAGAGGCGTGTAGCAGGGGGTGTTAGGGCACCAGCTTTGAAAGAGGAGGGAATTGGGACAAGGCAGGGAGGATTGGAAAGGAATGAGTTACCGATGTATCTTCTGTTAAGTCTCACGCTGTTTTTGTTATAGAAATCACTAATGGTGTACAGAAGGAAGGGATTTGCGTACCTATCCGTTCGGCAGTGTATCTATCCCATTTTGTCACTTCTATCAGTTCTAGAGACATAGTGCGGGGCTAAAATAATATCCTGTGCATCGTAAGGAAACTCGTCTGACTGGAGTTTTTCAAGTAATTTAAGCCTAGCGTGTAGCCTCTGGGTCTTAAATGGTTCCCAACTTAATACTTCCATCAACTGTGTGACACTTTTCGTATGCTCATAGCTGTATTTAACGAAGCGTGCGGCTTTCCTTTGTATTTGATTTACTTCGCAAATTAAATCTTTCCGTGTATGGTCTCAAATATTCGCGGCGTATTCTATATGTGTGACCTAACCGGAGCAAAGTAGCATCCATCTTTCATTTGTTTTATCAGAGAACCTTCCTTCAATTCGCGTGATAAATCCTAGTTTCTTTGATGCAGTGCTGCATTTGCTTCGTATTGGTTTCCCCCACGCTAGGTCTGAAGCACGAACTTAGAAAGTAAGTCTGAAGTCAAGGTGATTCCCAGGCTTCATCTGACTCCTTAAGATAACCCTTACACTTTAAAAATATGCCATTGGTGTGAAATCTTTAGTAAGAAGTGTTCTGTAGTGAACTTTAATCCCGATTCAGACCCTACGAGTTAACGCTGTTGATAACCGATGAGAAAGTTTTCAAGTCAGCATTTGTGGCAATCTCTGGGTAGATGACAGCATCGCCTGCAGACATTCTCATTGTGCTACTTACTCTTGAGTTAATGCCATTTATATAAATGAAGATTAACAGAGGGTACTTATGTTTAACTCGTATTTTTCCATACTCTTCCTCATATCTGGCCTCACCAATCCATTTCATCTTGAGCATCCATCTCCAGCTCCAAGTTTCAAAACCTTAAATTCATTTCAGTCCAGGGGCAACCAGAAATCATGTCACTGATTGTGAGCAATTTTGTGCCGCACTCCAAGTTAATAGTTTTAAGTAATGCTTCCTCATTGGTTATCCTAAATTTTCTATAAGCACAAGAGTTGTTTTTCATCATGAGTGCTTTATTAACTTAAGTTATTCAGTGTTAGATGTCCGTGGAATATGCCAGGACAATTATAAGGTAGACGAAGGATTAACTCTAGGATCTCTCCTAATGGCGTGGTTTCAGCCTTTAGCTTCTCACTCCCACACACTAGAATTTGACTTTTTTCCGTTAATATTCATATATTATTCTTGTATAACTCGATCCATTGTGTTCAATGATGTCTGCAGTTACTTCAAATTTCTCTGAAATAATTTCGATGTTATCAGCAAAACGAAGAATCATGATTAATTTTTTAACCAACTAAATGCATTTTAATTCAACACCATTTACAACATATTTGAGCATAAATTCAACGAAGATAAGGGAAAAAGCGACGCATCATTTTTGGTGGTAATTCCTTAAATTTTCTCCATTACGAGAATATTTAACACTAATGCATGAAATTAAGATTTGAATAAGAAAGAGGAGAGAAAAAAGAAAAATGCAAGGAAAACAACAAAAGTAAACGTTGAATTTTCAATTTAGAGCCTGAAACAACAAAGATATATGCCAGCTAGTGTTTCAGGCTTTACTTTGTGGAGCTGAATTACTTGGAATGTTTCATTACTTTGTAAATTTCTTTTTTGATGATGACATCATAGATTTCGAAAACATAGTCGGTGAAAATAAAAACAATCTGGAATTTACAAAGAGATATATCATTCCAAACATATACCTATACTTCAAATCGTCTTTCTGTTTTTGGCCAATGTGATACAAGCTACTCCTGAAAGAATTGGAAGGAAAAAATCTGCAGACTTGTTTCTAAGGTAGTGGATTTGGGTTGATCTTCAAAATGTATCATACGGCATTTTAAAAATCAACTTTACCAATACATAAAACTATCCTGGCAATATTTTGAAATCAATAAATATTTTTCATTTATTTTGTGGAAGGGAGAAATCTATTACAATTAAAACCCTTTCAACAATAAAAAATGTCTAGGAGACGTATCATAGTTTGGAAATATGTAACTCTAAAATCCCGTGATTGACGGGTTGTTATATTACATTCACAGGTGATATTAATATAACCTTAAATTGTTGCATACATGAAGCCTCTTAATATATTTTTTGCTACAACTTGAGGAAATGACAAAACGTAAGACAAAACTCTTGTTGAAAAAATTACATTTAATGACAAAAATACAATTTTTATGATAACAAGCATGCAACTGCTCGAAGGAATGATTGGGTTCATAAATAATGTTACTTCAGTACGTCTTAAGAATTCATGCCCTTGTTCAAAACTTAATTCTAATAAATATTATTGGAATATGCCTACAATTTAAGGACAACGGCAATTTGTGCGTATATTAAACTCAACCCTGTTTAACTTAGTCAGTGCTTTCATTTCTGAACATTTTGGTAAATCACTAATCACCGAAAGGTGTGAGTACAGGATTTTCCATATTTCAAAGACTTAAGGTCGTTACTCGATAAACTGAGTGAATACCCCTAGAATTGGTCCAAATAGCCGTTCCTAGCAAGGAAACTGCTCCCTGAATGGCTTCTTTTAGGAGGCGATTCTCTACGTCCCTCGAGGAAATAATCATCAACGGCCGCTGAAGATAAAACATTTGCCCCACTCCAACCAGCCGTAAAAGGCAAGAGGTATGGGATGGTGCCTTCATTAACAAGAAATTATCATTTTTTTCGGATTTCAGTCTTTTCCGAGGAAAATGCGGCATGAGCATTCTTTCCCCTGGGGGAATTGGCGAAATGAAAGAGCAAAGGAAATACTGTAGGACGGTAAGGAGATACAAAAAATACATCCGAAACGTCGAAATGGGCGTGGAAAGAGGATGAAAATTTCGAGGAACACCGAATCAATTTCAGAGTTAAAACATGGAAAGATCAACTTTATGACTCGTAATTGGCTTAAGAGTTTGGTAAATGTGCTTGTTTCAAGTCGTGCCAAACAGAATTAACTCGAAATTTAGTTTTATAAAGGGTTTGTGGCTAAAAATCCAGACCTTGGGGATAAATATTCTCTTATAGGTTGATTTCAGTTGTAAATTTATGAACTTGGCTACAATGCAGAATCTTAACGGTGTGTAAATAGGTCATAAGAAATAATTTGTTAAATATTTCGTCAAGTTTTTTTGAGTGAGATATTGAAGCTAATGGACGAAGACCGAGTTAATGCAAATAAAAACAAAGGAAACTATTAAATCAGGTTTAAAATTGCAACGTTATCAGGGAAATCATTCTGTTTTCAGGAATACTCGTGTTTTTTGGCCTAAGAAATATAACCGGAGTATGGCACATCTACATACTTCCCTGCAAGGTCGTTTAACATGGGTAGTAAAAAAAAACAGTCTATGAATAGGGAAAATAATTGGAAAAAGGAATTATGAGAGGGTAGCGGAGAAGAGTGAGGCATGCTCTGGTGGAATATTGTCCCGATCTGCTCATGCTACAGTCCTGAATGGCTCGTGGAGATAAAATTTTACTATAGGTACATACCAGTTTGACAGAGTAAGTATCTCTCTCATTTCGAGAATTTGGTCTATCCAGCAGAGGCACGCCGTGCGGAGGTAAAATGATAACACTCTTCTTGTCTATCTGAAACTCACGTGACAAGACCCCCAGTTTAGCATCTCTACCCTGGATTTAGTTTATCCTGGGTATCCTGGAGTCAAAGTATACTTCATCTAATCGTATTTCATAAAATTATTTGTAGGGATCGGGTGTGGATTTTCAAATTATTTACAAAAGTAGCGTTCTTTTTTAATCCCTCCAGGTACAAGAGGAGCCACTGAGGAATGCAAAGAGACGGCAAGGAAGAAAAGAAAATACACAAGAAGAAGACACGAGAATGGAAAAGTAGGAGGATAGAAGAAACAGTGGGACTGAGAGCACGGGAAGATATAAGAAAATGTTTAAAAACAATTAATGAATGAAGGTGAGCTTACCGATCCAGGATAAGCCAGTGAAATTAAAAGAGATGGGTTAATAGTACATAACTGATAAAAATAGGTCACCAGAAAGTTTGGCAGAAAATTTATTTTTCCATGATCCTGAGGCATAACTTTGCGAAAATATCTAGCATTCATGGTGAAATATTATTAACTGCGCACTATTTTTACACTTATTTTATTGACCGAACTAGGTTTCAATACATCAGTGTCATTAGTGCTGAAACCTTGGTCGGTCAATAGAAAAAGTGTGAAAAGAGTGCACAGTAACTAATTGCTCATCATGAGTAATACTTGGGCCTAAAGATGCCAGCAGAATGAGAAAAAAATGTTTTGAGCAAAGTCAGCGAAGGTGGTGCTCACAGAAGGATAGAACAAATACGTTCTCAACATCAATCCACGAAATTCTCCGAATGAGATTCCAAAGCGAGAGTGCAAAGAATAAAAATCGATTTTCATCAGCGTAATATGCCAGGAGAGATTAGCCCGAGGAACGGGTTGGTATGATGGCAGTGTACTGTCTTCCAATACCGAAGTAACGGGTTCCGAACCTGCCACCGAAGGAAATTTTTTATTCGGAATCCGATCCATACTTGGGTTCTACGGAAAGGGATCTTCACGTTCAATAACCCGTTAGTCGGACGGGAATTTAAATTTTGGATCCTTTTGCAGCTTTTTTTTGAAAATTCTTCTTTCCCTAAATAATCCGTGTCTCACTCAGTTTACTACCTATACCCTTTATGACGAATATAACCTCAGCTATCAATCATCTCCCCAAGTCATTAATATACAATCTGGAAATTAGCATGATACCCAACATGCAGCGACGAACCGATGGGGGAAGGTCTATGGGGTCCGCTTCCTCCCCCCTCCACAAACCACCTCCCCCACCTCCCGAAGTTTTGAATTTATTTTGAAAATGTAGCACTAAAGGAGAAAGTTAAATTTGTGTTTTTTTCAACTAAAAATGTTGACTTCATTTCTTCAATTTGAAGAACTTCTAACAAAATGTTTGTAGTAAAAAAAACATCCCCCCCAATTGTACTCAACATGGACCCTCCCCCGAAACGAAATCCTGGCTACATTACTGCATACATGAATTCAAATGAATGCGCTTATCCCGTAGCTAGCCATGCAGACCCTTCGGATGTGACTCCAACGTACATACTATTTCCGAGTGAAAAAATAGTGGGCGGATATTTCTACATATAGGTTTCTGCGGACGATCAGGTAGTGCTCGCTGAGGATGGAGATGATATGAGTTATATCATAGGAAAGTTCAATGATGAGTATACCGCCTTAGGCCTGAAGAATAATGCAAGTAAGACACAGAAAATGACGATGGAACTAAAAGAGTTAAGATATCACAGAAATAGCTGGAAATATACAAAATGCAACTGGCAAGGACAATTAGAGCATTCTGTGGAAAATAGGACGAGTAAAACCAATTCCAAAGATGCTATGCACAGAAATTTGGAGCAAACCTATGATAAATAAAAAAAGAATGTTCTCATCTCTGGTAGAAAGTTGTGTCACTTATGGTTCGAAAGTAGGGACGATAAAATAAGTCTGAATGTAGAGGAAACTGGATTCTGGAATAGATGCTGTGTCAGAACATGTTTGGATAAGTTCCAAATAGGGAACTGAGGGAAAGAATTGGAGCGAAAAAGACGGACTGAAAATAAAGAACAAAAATAAATGTTTTGTGTGTACATTGATGAGAATGCCTGGGTACAGACTTTCAAAAGTGTGTTTAATTGGATATCAGACAAAAGGAGAAAGAGGGACCGGCCAGGAACTAGATTGAAAGAGCGCGTGAAGATGACAATGGAAATGAGAGAAAACTCTGTGAAGACGACTGGCAGAACAGAGATATAGGAAAGAAGAGATGCGATAAACTAAGCAAAATCGCTGTATTAATTGATTTTCTGGAGAACCAGGGATGATATATGAATTCCCACAGCAAGAAACGCCAGGAGAAATAAAAATAACCAACATCGATGCCTAGAGATTAAGATGCCACTCGTGCACTTTGTGCCATAACTTAAAGTTTCAACTCTTTGCAATGACCTATCTTTGACATACCCTTCTAGTAATTACTTACAAGAGCTTTCCCTTAGCGAAGTGAAAAGCATAGCTGATGATGGAAAACCAAGCAAGAGGGATAGCTTTTTCAGTCGAATTTGCCAGAAAAGAGTACAGTAATTACTCCCTCGCGGTTGAAAACCTCGCCGTAACCAGTGAGTTGAGGAACGAACGTCTCGGAGGGGAAGGAGTCATTGGAAAAGATAATTCTGATGCTTTTGTTTGTCCGTCTGCCTCTCTTTTCAATTTCACTCCACCATCGGGGCTGGATAGACCCCGCATCAGATGCGCGTTTGTTTTATTCCGGATCCCGGTACTATCATACGTTGCGCCCGCGCCGAAGAAATCGTCTTCACCGGTGAGGGCCGTACGTTTAACCGTGGCGCAAACAGAACTCTCCTCTGGCACTGATCTATTTGAACCGATCCACATCAATTTTACGCGGGCCCCTCCAACAAATTGGCTTCCATTAACGCCAGTTTAATGTCCCTTTAAAGCGACGACGTCCTCCGCTATAAATCTGGGTCGTGCCCAAAAGATTCGATTTTCTTTGCCCGGGGAACAAACACGGCAGCAACTCTTCTTTCGCCCGAGGAGGAGAGAAGAAAAAAGTTTTCGGTTCGGGGAATCCAGGGGGTGTTCCTCTTTTCCCCCATCTGAGGGATGCTCTGCTCTTCTATGCCGTTCGGGGACCAGAGGGTATATCCCTTTTCCCCGTAAACCTCTGACTCCATCCCACACTGTGTTTGCGATCCGATCCATGGGTGACGGGCCCGGGAGATTTAAAAACTCTACCTCTACCAAGATTCTTCAAATTTGACTTTGATTCCCCAAAGGCCGAAAAGGAACCCCCGTTTCTTTGGGAGCGGGGCAGAAAGATCAGGGACCTGATTAAATCTCAGCTTTGGCTAAGACAGTTAAAAGGCAGCGAACTGGTCCAATATCATACAGGATTATTCTATTATTCTTTCTAGGGTAGGGGGTGAAAAGACCTGCTGGGGCCGACGTGCCCTTTTGTACCAAACGAGGCTAAATGGGTTTAAGTGAGAAAGCACAGGTTAACTTTCCAAAGTAAATTTCTGTCGGTGTTCTCCCATTCCACCGGAGATTATCGCTCGCGGGTCATTGTTATTTTTTTTTAAAGTTAACCTTCATGCCGGTGCTCATCTGAAATGACGGGATTGAGACAGCGGTAATCGTTTCGTACATTAGATTATGCACCGTTGGAGAGGTGAGTGAAAGATTGCCAAGTTATCCACTTATCGACAATTAAAGATTCGAATGAAAGGATTTTCCGGTGAAGTTTAGCGTGCTCAGCCTGAGATTTCTTACTGGATAGGAAATAATGGAATTAACTGCCTTTCAGGTTAATTGGCTTTGATAATTCCTTCCTTTATCATTGCTTAACTTGTTTTCATTTGCAAATTTTAATTTTGGAGTGGGCCTGAGAGCTGGGATACCCCAATTCGAAAATATTGAAATCTTAAAAGGTACCGAAAATGTCACTATTCAAAAGAACAATTTGTTTGGTAACCCCCCTTTCACATGGATAAATACGCAAATATTTGAAATGTAACGGGTGAACGAAATCATGAAGTTTTAGACGAGTTATCATTTCACTCGGATGTCACGTAATAAGGAATTTCTTCCAAAATTTCATTGATAAGGTTAAAAATTTTCATCTCACCATTCCAGTTTCTGAGCCAAGTTTCCGAGCCGAGTTTTCGCAGCGTTTTTAAGGCTATAAAGGTTAAAGTAAACGGTATTTTTTTGAAGATATGAGTAAATGAGCCAAATTCCTTGCAACGAGATCCTTAAATGTTATCTACTACATACATGCAAAGGTAATGGATAAATATTTTGGTAAAAGCACCAAGAGATAAATGAAAGTTTTACGATTCCTCGGCTTTCTAAATTTTATTTAACGTGGCATTTACTTAATTTTGTGGTTTATGCTACCAAATGAATCGCATCATGGATCATGTGAAGCTAGCGATCGCTACCAAATACCACTGCTTCAAATACAGAAAGAAAATTATTTTTGAATTATTATGAGTGAGAATAAGAAAAAAATATTTTAAAAATTCACCTGAGAAGTACTCGTTAGTTTGCATTGACTGAGATGCTCAACGTCAAATGGTCCTTAGATAACACGTCAGTGGAAAACGACTCACACCTTCTAGGAGGTCGTTGCTTTCCCGTGAAATACACTTTTTAAATTAAAATCTTTCAAGTTCTTCATTCAGCGACTATTAGGCAGTACTCACGAAATATATTGTGATGCTCCGAGCAAAAGCGGGCAATATTTTCGATTTACAAATCCCAGCGAATTCACAAATGGCACGCAGTCAGGTGCAAGAAGGTTCCTCAATGGGGATGAAATTCACAGTGTAAAAATCATTTGGCTTGAACAGAATTCGAACCAGGATCTCCCAATGGCCGGTCAATTAAATTGATTCTATGGCGAATTTCAACTCCTTTGGTATGTATCAATTCCATGATGATGAATAATAGGAGTAAAATGAGGTGACGTCGGCCATATGGGGTGACGTCGGCCACGCGCGCACCACTTCCCAAATTGAATCTTAGTAGCACAATGCATTAAAATGTACGAACCAGCATTTCATTCCCGAACTTTCTAACATTGTTAGAGGAGATCACAAACAGTCCACTCTTGCTTTTCGCAGTTATTGCGAAAGGATTGCACTCGGAAGGTCGGTCAGAACTCGTTTGTTCTATTGAAAAGCCTTAAAAACCTTAGCCTAGGATCATCACTAGAATCAGGTAAATGAAAACTTCCTTATTACTTCATTATTTTGTTCACAAGCAGAAAATAAAGGTAATTACTATATTCAGATTTAACTCCGAATAATATAACTTTCTAGCGTAATAATCAAAATGCTGTGGGGTGACTACTATGACCAGGGACTACCAAAAAGTCCGCTTTGGGTGTCCATACCTAAGATATTAGTAAACCGTTCTGAAAATTCTGCAAGTGGAGTGTTGTTGCTCCCATTCATCATGTAAAAGGCTGGGTATTTCTATCCTACGTGGATTGGAGGAGTTTCAGGGGCTCGCTATAACAGATACCTATCATGACGTGGCAATATTTGAGGTTTGGTTTGTCAATACATGCTTACCCAAGATGGAATACCATCCAGGTATAAAAGTGTTGCTTGGAGACAATTTGTCGAGCCATTTATCTTTGGAAGTTATAAAACTGTGTGATGAGTTCAACATTCGGTTTGTACTACTCCCTCCAAACTCAACTCATTTGTGCCCGCCATTGGATTTGGCATTTTTCAGACCCCTTAAGGCAGCCAGGAGGAAATGTCTTGACAGCTGGATAAAGCGCAATGTTGGTGTTTTGCCGAAAAGTGAATTTCCACGAATTCTCAAAACAACACTGGATTCAATTGGACCTTCTTTAGAGGACAATATTCGCGCAGGGTTTATAGTTGCAGGAATTCAGTCCGAGGAAGGTGCTTGACAAACTCCCGCATTTTGAGTGTTGTGAAGAGGACCAGAAATCAGAGCAATCATGGACGAATACTTTTGTGCACATTCTGCAAGATGCGTGGCTTCTGAAAGCTACCGAAAGAAAGAGTCGGGGAAAACAAGTATCAGTGGCCGCAGGGAAAAGTGCCAGTGTGTTGGACGATGGAGGTGCCTCTGCTGAGGGTAAGGGGAATTTTTGAGTAAACATTTAAGATACTGTTGTGGTTCCAAATTCTCCATTGCCTTCTACATCTAGGGAGAGCTTTAGTTATAGCAGTGAGGATAGAGATTTTAGTGCGGGTGACTTTGTTTTAGAACGTTTTGTGACAAATACTAGAGACAGAGTGCTGGGCAAAGTTGTTTCCATTAAAAAAAAGATTTGATTGAAGTATCTTTTTTAAGAAAACAAGATAATGCAAAGAACAGTTATTTTGTTTTTCCTGTAATTAAAGACACAGAAGTTATTTCATTTAATCAAATAGTTCATAGAGCAAAGTTCATTAGTTTAGAGCAAACTTTCTATTATTTTATATTTAACATAATGATGGAATGATATTAAAGCATGAATCTTTTTAACTTTAATTTTTTAATTTGTGTTTTTTTTAATACTAAGTATGCAAAACTAATATATGCGAGAGGTAAATTTATAAACCATACATTTTTACGATGATTACGAAAATACGATTTTGTAATTCTTCATTTGGAAAATATGTCATGGCCGAAGTCTAATGGGTTGACTTCGACCTCGGTAAATTATTTTTTTAAAGTTTTGCTTGGTTAGTTAAACATTTTTAAACTTAATTAGAAAAACTAAATTTTCCTTCTAGCCAAATTAATTTTTATCAGAAGAAGGAACCTGAACAGTCAAAGAAATAACAAAACAAAACTGCAAAAAATGGCCGAAGTCAACCCAATTTACGTATCTATTTGAATCACAAATATATGAATGATGATGCAGCGTTTTGGTAATAAATTTATTCCCGCCCAATATTCTTCACAGCTAAAGGAAAAAATATTACGAACAGATTTTCTGTTTAGACATATAACATTCAAGGATAAGGGTGGCTAATATATGCGGGGAATCGGTTTCGGTGATTATTCCTTATCATAAGTGTCCTATTTATGAGACCAAAAGTCTCACTGAAAACTGACCATCTACTCCAGTTTTCGAATTAATGATAAATCTTCGAGTCAGTGTCAACCACGATAGCGAGAATGACAACCGCAATGTGTGGATTGTATCTTACCATTGGTTCAGAGTTTTAAGATAGTTAGAGTAAGATTTTTCCCTAGTCATAAAAGAGGCCAAATAAAAATTTCATTTTTAAATTTAAGCAGCATCAAGAAGCAAGAGGTTAACATTGCAACATTAATGGTGTAAAAACTTACCTTTAAATTAGAGAAATTTTCAGTCATAAACTAAATATACACATATACGGTCTAAAGGTTAAACATTTTTGCGGTGAGTATTTGATTTATATTTTAAAGTAGTTGAAAAACAATATCAACTACTCACTGTTAAATATCTGACGAGACCTTTGAGTTAGAAATTCCTCACTTTTTAAATAATATCTTCCTGGAGTGCATACCTATTTGTAATTTCTCATGTAAAACGGCTGGTATTTTTGGCAAATAACTCAAAAAGTATAGTGGTGTGGCTGGTATATTGTTATAATTGAAAATGCTAGATATTTTCTTCATAATGTGACCAAGTTCATCGAATTTTATACGAAGTGCTATCTCAATCAAATTACCATTTCACACAACATCATGTAGGAGCTCAAAGATACTCGCTTTTATGATATGGATTTCCACTATCGTGTAATACATAATCATCATGCTATCTGAGAAGCACGACCATACTCAGTGAGAAATATAATTTCATAATTGATGCAGCACTAGTTTAGTGCTAGCTCCAGATAGTACCTAGTAGCCTTCGGCCAATCACGTTAGCTAGCACAGTCACTTTGTGATCTTCTGCTCCTAAAATCAGCACTACTAACCTATCCATCCTCGCCGTTATTAGTAAGTTACTGGTCGTTAAATCAATAAAATATAAAAATGTCCCGACTTTTGTTCTAATCGCCAGCGTCCAGGGGTTGATAAAATATAAATTACAGTACTGCACCTGAGGATGGCTAAGTAAAAAAGTCGAAACACGTGTAGTCAATTTAAAATAAAGTAGATAGTGATATGTCGATTGCTTTTAATTTTTCGATACTGCTGTTCACTACATCTCGCCGGACACGGTTGACTTCGTTGGTAAAATATTAGTAGGTACCCATGCTCCACGATACGAATGAAAGGACCGCTTCCTCGCAAGCACAAGTACAACGACCGTGTGAAATCTACATATACGGCGGTTCAAATGATACTGGATTTCGTCCTCAATATCATGTACCGGCAAGCGTACTAGATCTTGAGCTGGATCAAGTACCGCGTGAAACAGGCTTTAAGATTAAGACCTAAAGTTGTAAAATGAGACATAACCTCAACAGTTAGGTAACCTTAAAAGTCCTCTACTATTTCTCTATTCCGATCGCAAACTAGCTTCAACATTGACATGAAATTTAATTAATAGAGTGACTACTTAATTGATTATTCTAGTGAATCATTCCTTTTACTCCCCCATATTTAAATATCTAGACCCTTAGGTCAAATTTAAGGCCCATGGGAGGGAAGGTTAAGAGGGACCGTGTAATCCGGAGAGTTTCGGATGTTTACCAGATAACAGGGATGGGGCAGAGGGCAACCTATTGCGATGCGCGGCGAAGGGGTTTGTCTTTCAAGAGGAGATGGAGTGTTCCTGACAGACCCCCAAGGGAAATAGGTGGAGCCGCTGGGAAGAGAAGGGATGGGCGAGGAGATGAAGGGTTTGTATAGGGTACACTTCAGGAATGGGGCAGGTGAGGGAGCGAGGATAGGCTAAAAGAGGAATAAGGAAAGTTTACCATCCACGCTTAGCGGAGGCGAATGAGGCCACAGCATGTCTGAAGACGATAATCCTCTCGTCGATTTGAATTAAAGATCAATCCAAATTGTCAATAAAAGCAAAGGAATTTTGATTTCCATGCATGCATTTCGGTCATCCATCGACAGGGTGAGTTTGAATATCGTAAACGCGTCCGTGTTGTCCGAGGTTCAAAGTCCGAGTTTTCGGAACATTTTTTGGCGTGGTGACGTCATTGCGTACTGTGTTTTATGCTCATTTGGGATTAGCCATGACTCGTCTATTGCTCTGAGGGTAAATTATCGAATCTTCCTGAAATCTACAGTCACGTTTTCTGAACTTTGAGCGTTCTTACCTAGAATAGTCCTTACCTAGTTCTTACCTAGCTACTGTTTCTAATAGTTTTTAAAAACTATATACTTAACTTATTGTTCAAAATATTATTCTGATTTCAGTGAACAAATAGGGTCTCGTGTACATGCACCTAATTTGTGGTTTAACGTGGATTTTAACTGTGTTTGGTTTTCTGCAGTGATTTAGTATCCTGTTTCAAATGTGTGTTTTGCGTATGCTGATTTATTTAAGAGGACATTTTTAAAGTGTGCTATTTTTCTTTGAACCTGACTGTTGTATTGCGTTTAGTTTGTCAAATATATGAGTGTTTGCAAGTCCTGTATTTTAAGATATACATTCCCGAACACTCTATGGGTGGAGTCTTACCTTTCAGATTTTTGAATAAATTACGAAAAGTCTTGTGGTTAGTGAAGGTTACGTTTACATCAACCTGTTGAAATATTTATTGTACGCCTTTCGTTTGTCTTGGGCAATAGGGGAGAGCTACGTACTTCGTTTTTATCATTTTCATTTGGAAATTAAGTGGAGAGTGTTTTACATATTGTTTCCGATTTGAAATAAACATGGTTCAAAATTTCACGCCCATTTTAAATACCCACTAAACGGCACAAAACCATTCTCCTTCCCCGCTACACTTCCTTGTTCATCTTCATTACAAGCAAGCTTATCCCTCTTCATTCTTCTGCACTACCAGATCCAAAATATTGCCAGTCTCTGCTCATGTTCTTTCCACAATTACCTTGGATGTATTCAAGCAATATAATGCCATGCTACATTGCAAAATTTACTCCTTCCGTGTCTTCACCCTCAGCCCATATAATTTATTAGCATCTGTACGTGTTAATGTGGGTCACTTTGGCCCAAGGGTAGCGTGTTCGACTCTCAATCTGAAGGTCACAGATACGACACCCTTCATGCTACCTAAAACTGCCCAGCTCCATTGTTGAGAAGCAGCAGTCTCATAATAAAGCACTGATGGCGCAGATCAAGAATATCTATAATGTATTAACTGCATCAACTTCGGGAGAGAGTGAAATTCACAGAATCGGCCGGAGTAGTGCGATGTGGATGGCAACGGGAATCCACCACATTAGCCTCCCTAGAATATGCAGCCTTGCATTTATGTGACGCGATGGCATTCCTCCCGGTAAAATATTCCGGAGTCAAAATAGTCCCTCAATCGGATCTCCGGCTGGGGACTACTGGGAGGGGAACATTAGTCATCGCGGATAAATGCAGGATAGTAACATGGAAAAGGGATCTAGCATTAGATGAGGATTAGAGAAGGATGGAGGACTGCTGTCAACTAATCTTAACTGTTCATTTCTGCCAAGCAGTGCCAAGAAATCTTCAATTCAGGCCTTGGCGTGGAGAAAATTATAAGAATATATTTAACTGTTATCCATCGAAGATATACGCAATTTTTAACTTGTACTTCTCACTTCAAACGCTATCTGTGATTCCTCATAACAGTTAACGAGGTTGGATAACTCTTGTGCATTAATTTCATGCACAAATACCCATCACGTCGTCTCTTTCGGGGTAGGCACAGTCAGAAAAGTAAAATTCTCGGTGATATGCCAGTAAAGGTGACTCTGCTTCAATAATTTCCTCATACATCCCTATTTTAACATGTACCTCTTTTGCTTCAGTTGCACTTAAATTATTTCATGCACGCTCTCCTGTTCGCCTAATACCCCTTCTCTGGATATGCCACTCACACCATTCACTTCTGTTTCATAAATCAACTTCGCCATTTGACGTCTGAAAAATACACTGGAACGTTTTTGCCATTTTAGTTTTATTGATAGGTGATATACCGGTTAAGGTAGGTTTAAATGGAAGTAAGCAGGTAAAACCCTGTAGATTATTATATGAGCAGTAACCTGCCTATAAATATTTATTTTTTCATCTCAGCATACTTCCTAACCTTCTTCATCCCCTCCATAAACCCCATTATCTTTCTCCCCCTTCCCAACTTACCCAACACCCTCCCCTCTATTACACCCATAAGTAACCCTTCAACCTTCATTTCCCACTTCAATCATATGCCTTGACTCTTCCTAATCTCATTCAGAAGGTTACTTTCCTCAGCCATCAAACCAAGCACTTCCTCGTTTGTCTTCCTTTTCGTCCACAGAGCCTACTCAATCCTCCTCCACACCCGCATCGCAGTGTTGGCAATTGTATAACTATCATTATAATTTGTGTAAATCATTGTCTATTCGTTTTTAAATTATCTTTATACATGTAATTTACTTTGTATGCCTTGACAATACGGTGTCATCCTCTGAGCGAAAAGGCGTGTAATGTTACGCATGCTAGTGACGTATGTACGCACTGAGCGTCTTATGGAACCTGTCAAACGAAAAGGGGCACCTAAGTGCAAAATTTTACTACTGTAAAATGTAACAGAGCCATCAGCCATCATGGTGTATATGGTGCGGCATGAGTGCCTGGTAGTGCTTTCTTTGTCGCTCACTTGAAATAATAGTCCTCGTGAATTTTGCATACTCTTATTAAATATGTAATAACAATGGTAAAATAAAATATTAATTTAATTGGATAATTATATTTTATAATTATCCAATTGTGTTATAATAGCATAATTATTGATATGTTTCAATGATAAAATAAACATTTTTCCTGTATGGGCTTCCCTGATGGCAAACCAAGCACATTAACAGACGTGTGGTAAGCTAGCGAAAAAAGTGTAACTTTGGTAAAGCCACTTTCGAGGCCTGAACAACAAATTACACTATTTTAACACCATTAAATCGTATTGTTTGCCATGAAATAGAGTTTTTCCTACCTTCTGGGCATAGTTTTGTGTTAAATTTATGAATTTCGAAAAATTGACATTTGTTGCGCTAAATCGGCATTTCAGCCCACTGTGCGGTGGTGGATAAATTGCAGCGGACTTTCTACTTGGGTAATATCCGGCGATCATCTTATACGCACAGTATTTCGACCATCGTGTCGGTAGTAACGTGTAAGGCTGCTGGAGCGGTAATCGCGGGTCTTGAGTGCACATTTTAATAATTGTATATGTCGAAAAACATTCTTTGGCCACATTCCACTTAGGTGCATCTGTTTATACATTGTATATAATTGTAGCAATTAAATGATACAAGGTTTACATGCTTTTTATGCTCAAACAATGTTATGACTAAAATTTTCGGCACGGTATTCAACATTTAGACGAAATTATGTTAAAATACAATTCATTATGACAAAAACACAGTACAAAATTCCACTATTTATTTTAATGCTGTTGATCGGTTTCGACGTCTTAAGCGTCATTTACTTGGTTCGCTTCTGTTTATCCTATAAATGACGCTTTAGACGTCGAAAGCGGTCGACAGTATTAAAATAAATAGTGGAATATTTTACTGTGCTTTTGTGATAATGAATTCTATCTTCAATTTCTACCAAGTATCGCCACAATCGATTAATTTGATGTTAAAATACGTTGTTTTCGAATATTGGACTAGGAATGGCACATTAATATTTTCTGGCAACAATTATAACAATCAGAAATGTATTGTTTCGCGTAAAAAGAAAATCTTTTTATATGAAATCAAATTACTGCGTAATAAATGTATAAGGGTACGTGTTAAAATAGGATTGAATTGCCAAAAAACCAAAATGGTATGTTGAAAATTGGCCAATTTTATCTAAAGTTATCACTGGTGATCAAGCATATCCCAAGTTTCACGTAAAGTTGAGCATAAACAAAATTCACTCCAACAACCTTAAGCGAGGAAATCTTGGTGTCTTCGTTGAGTGGGGGGTAGTGCCGACGTCGGGTTTCTCTTCAACCTAATTCCCCTAAAAATCTATCCCTTACTATCCTACCAACCTGGTTTTAGAGAGGAAAATGACCTAAGTTGTCGAGTACCTTCCAAAATATCCAAAAACAAACCAGCATGGGGTGTTTTGAATAACCTTGAACATGTTAAATAACCTATTTCGACAACAACTTGTGGACCCGATGGAAATACAAGTTTAAAAATAATAATATTTACTCTTTGAATGGAGCGTTTTTTACTGGATAAATTAATGCCCGCAATATATGTCCAAAAAGCGTTAAAATAGGAAGTATGAAAGATTATGTTAAACAAAGTAATAAACGATAATAGTCAAATCGCCATCACCGCAACAAACGTAGCAACACGAAAACAAAATGACACTTGTTATTGGGTGTTGGAAATCTGTATCTAATTATTCATGGACTCGAGTTGATTCGATGCTCATGGTGAATTGACATCTCTAGTGAATTGAGGCAGCAATATTCAATCAGAAAGGTACAAATGAAAGATAGTTCATGGAAAATTGAATTTCCTATTTATATTTATACGAATATTTAGTAAAATTTTATCTCTTGGCCCCATCCCACTTCTTTCCAAAAATTCACATGTTTATAACTCCTAACATTAATTCTTGTACATACTTCTTCCCTCAATTTATTTATGAGCAGTGATAGGAGACACACCAGCAGAATAACTTAAGTAATTTTTCTATTTTTTGCGTTCTACCAATTCAAAGACGGACTGGAGTATTTGTATTTGACAATTTGTATACCACACATCGCAACAACGCTGAACATGCACACTTCCTGAGATAATCATAATACGCATGCTCACAAGGGAGCTGTGGATCCCAAGACAGCTTTTATTTGATTATTTAGCCCCCTTTCCTTGTTTTACTATAAAAGAATCCTCATGTCCATATACACTGATTTGCTGATATCAAAGTAATAACATACATTAGTTTAAAATTTATGTATAAAATAAAGAAACCTCTTTTTACTGATGTTTTAAAAAAATATCGTCAACATTACTGAAGTTGAGATTTATTTACGGTTGATCATGTGTTTAATATTTTGCAGAATATTTTTAGTTTTACTTGACATATCATTTTTCTTATAATGAATTGATTGGTAATCGCTTTCGCCATAAAATACATTTATTGCATACAAAATTTAATTAAATAGAATTTTCAAGTAATATTTTTAAAATTTTATTTACGCCAGTTTTAGTGGTTTAAAATTACTCTATTTTTGGAAAGTTCATACCTAACCCGCCTACCAAACATTCTCCCTCCCACCAACTCCTTCAATAAATCACGTTGAACCTTTCTTCTGCGATTCACAGTTACCCTTTCAAACTTCAATGTATCTTCCTATTTTTAAGTCTTAAAAAAAAATGTTCCGAATATCTCGTCAGGAAGGAATTCGTCGTAGTCCCTCTTTTCAGTGGAGCTCATCGAGTATGATATTTGACCGCTCAATAACTGCCATTACTCCCATTCCTCAATTTCCTGACTTCTTAAAGACCTGTTTTTAGCCTCGCGTCTTTATAAGGATAATACTCTTGTAATGTAACTCGTACCTCCTCGTCCTTGCAAACTTACCAGGTTATAAAAAAAAACGAAAAAGTTGTTCGTAGATATTGGGCATGGGTATTAGTGTTGGCGAATAATGCGTTCGAAAATTAAGTCAGCGGTTGTGGGCGTACATCCCACACTAGGTACACTTTAAAGGGGCACATTTATGCAAGAAGAATGCGCTTGCTACCTTAACGATACAGTGGGAAATGGAAAATTTCACTTTGTATTTTTACTTTTACTGATTCAATTTTCCACATACTATATGCGAAAAATAAGAGATGAAACGATATAATTATGAAAACGAAAAAGGATTTTACGATTGACTTCTGTTCCTTTTAATCCACAGAAGTTTGAACCCCACTGAAGAATCCACAGATCCACAGGAGAACCCCACTGAGTGGAGTCTTAAATATCTGCTTCCATCCTCCCCTTATGTTTTTCCATTCGTGTCTTTATTTGTTCATTTTTCTTGTCGGTATTGTAAGGCCTAATACCGTAATAATTAGAGTGGGTTAGCATATTTCAGGGTCATGTCTCTGAAATTCAAATTTTACAAACGAGTGACTGTTGTCTCATAACAATGGTGCCATTTTAGCAAACACATTTTGTAAATTTATTGAATTATGCATACTGTATTCACCTTAAGTAATCGCGATCATGTTACGGCAATATCGTGATTAAACCACGTAAGTAGGGAAAACAGCGTAATAAAAATATCGTGATTAAACCACGTAAGCCATGGAAATAAGTGTTTCTCATACAACACATACTGCACTAAAAGGGGTTTTGTAAGTTAACAAAGTAGAGAACAATGAGAAACTACAATGAGAACAAATAAATTTCAAAAATAATATAATGTCACATATTTGTTGTCAGGCGTGTTTGAAGTATTTGTTTGGGTGTAGAGTAGATTTATTCCCATTGTATCTACTCTATGCAGAAAACGGTAACAAGCTAATTTTATTGTGGCAATATGGACCCCAACACAACTGGTCTGCAATATTATAGAAAGTGTATTCAATTCAATTTCTTTAATGTCTTTTCCATATTTATATTCTCTTGGCATGTTATGTCTGAACTCAAAAGAGTCAGTCTCCGGTATTGGAACGCTCCGATCCAACCGGGTACAGCTCAAAGCTGAATTAATAAAAGGATGGCATAAAAAAGTCATAACTTCAGTTTATTCAATTCGGAAATCGATTGTGATTGTGACATCATTGATGGGCCCTCGTCAAAGGCATATCTAGTACCAGTCATGCGTGTGTGTCCCAATACATCTTCGATTCCAATCTAGCTCTTATTTTACAAAAATATGCACCAGGATATCACAAAGAAAGCAATAAGCAAACCCTATAAAAGAATGCTTCAGCTTTTGCGCGACAGTTAAAATTGAGTTTCTTAAGTAAGGCATAAAAACCCGTCGCAAATACCTAATGAAACTTTTATACTTACCCCCGGGTCTTAAAACCAATTTCTCAAATAGCAAATTGTCAGTTGAATTGTCCATCTTTGCTCTTGCCTTAAATTATATAGCCAAGTTATCTGAAACATTTCCTTGAATATTATTGTGCAACAAAACTCAGAAGAAATCATTAAAGACGTTTGATGAGCTTTGTATTAAAAATCATCCGTTTAAAAATAGATGGGTACTCTAGTACTCATGAGAACAGTACTTTGACATACTTAAATTAAAAAAAATCAGTCTTCATTTCCTTCGAGCTTCATATTATGGCACGGGTACGGTGCATGAAATTAGACTTACTCAGCAAACTCTTTTACGCTGCTTGTTTACCACAAATTTAATCCCTTTTATTATTAATATTATTAATCGTAAGGAATATTGGAGAAGTGGAGAAGACAAAGATGAGGGTGTACGAAACAATTTTCAAGCCAGTATTGTTGTACGGAACGGAGAGCTTAACCCAACTAGACAAGCACAGGAGTAGATTCTAAAGCTGTGAGATGAGATACCTAAGACGAGCAGCAGGACGCACTAGAAGAGATTGAGTGAGAAATACTACAATCAGAGCCCAATTTCAGCAAGACCCGATATTAGAGTCGATGGAAAGAAAAACTTTAAGATGGTATGGGCATGTAGTTAGGATGAATGAGCAAAGTAAGCCAAGCGTGGTGATGGAGGCAAGAACAGAGGGAAGGCGAGGAAGAGGACGACCAAGAATGGGAAGAATATGTGGAGAGAGATTGGCAGCCAGGCGCGGAATGAGCATGAATGAGGTGAAGCGTCTCGCTCACAACAGGAAAGGATTTGGAAAGTGGCTGAGGGACCCCGACGCCTAGCAGCAGAAGGGGATATGAGAAAGAAAAAGATGAAAGGTAAGGAATTAAAAATTCATTTAATGATGTCCATTGAGCAGGAAATATGCTGCTAGTGCCCGGGGAATATTGCTAGGATTAGAAAGAACTTACCGCTTAGCTTACCTTAGCTTCTAGAGAGAGATACCGCGATATGAAATACCGAGAAAATTCTTAATTGAATGGAAACCGCAAAGCATATTGCATCTTTTGGTGGTCTATGGAAGGGATTTGAATGATTTTCAATAACTTGCAGTTATTTTTCTCATCGCTATTCCAGGACTTGTTGAAACAATACAGAATTTCTAAGCACTGTTACATACTGATCGAGTAGGTAAGTGGGGAAAACTATAACTGGGGTTAATCTATATAATGTGTCTCTTACATCCTGTCTGAAATGAGAGATCTGTAGGTTGCATTTCTCTCATAGAGAGTAATTGGAAGTAAGAACATAGTATGAGCCGTAGCCTTTATGTCAGAGTACCTATTAAATATATAAAGAGTCCTGTCCGCCATATTGTTATCATACTAATATATATCCCATCATTATAATATCCCCTCCTTATAATTCTCCTCCTTGGAATTAAAATATATCCATAAACATGCCTAATAGAATAAAGGGTAACCTTTTGAAAAAATCTTCTAAAGCATGAAGAATGTCTTCTTTGCGTGAAAATGAGTCCTTGCATGAAAAACGACAAAGGTTAGCCTTGGATGCTCAAAGACATGCCTACCAGCAATCTCATGATAATCTCCCCGTGGTGTTTCTCGGATTACGCTAAGAACAGCACAAATTTCATCCTAACCAAACCTACTGACGGGTAACCAGCTAAAAATCTGGTTCAAATATTGAGCCATTTGTTTCGAAACTTTAATCTGTTTTAAGATGGCGGAAATTATAAATACGTCACTACATGCTTCTTACCCATAAGAAGAACGGATATTCTGCGCAATGGACGTCATCGGTGCATGAAAATTGGCAAGTTCACTATGACTGATCACCTTAGATTTTTAATTTTGTAACCAATGATTATGATTTAGGAAACAATGAATATAGCCACCCTTTATGCCAAAGGCATAGTCCGGGTATTGAAGGATTCATAGGACAAATAAACATCGTTGCTATTGAAAATGCTCCTTTTGACGTAGTCAACCGCTGGATTATACTCTACTCTCCTATCCTGATTAAGATACTCAACGCACATATCAACGGTGAATGGCGGAACTCAATTTAGTCATTGAATGCAAATATATTTATGTACACAAGGGAAGTGATCAAGCTGTTATTCACTCAGAAGACGGCTCAAGAGAACTTGAGGGACGAGGTCACCATCTATCACCTAGGTGCTATTTAATAAGTAGTAATGAGTCTTCGTGGCCCATAATTGGGTTTCCCGTGTATTAAAGAGGACAAGCAATCACTCAACTCTTCGTACACGAAATGGAAAATGAACGAATTACAACGATCGCAACAAACAAGATAGGATACGAACACCTCAAATGATCACGCTGACAGTATTATTCAGGTTTTGTGGGTTTCTGATAAAATAAGTTCAATGTTTTTCACACGTTGAAGTTCAATGGGTACCTTCAGCTAGTCCATTATAATTATTCTACTGAAGCAATCAATGGATAATGGGCCGCTAGCAGTCTTACGTTCAGGTTTACTCTAGCTTCTTTATCTACATAGGTACTGGCCTGCGAGCCATCACAGAGGCGTACTCTACTCTAAGCTTACTCTACTCTAAGCGTTCTCTACTCTAAGCGTACTCTACTCTAAGCGTACTCTACTCTAAGCGTACTCTACTCTAAGCGTACTCTACTCTAAGCGTACTCTACTCTAAGCGTACTCTACTCTAAGCGTACTCTACTCTAAGCGTACTCTACTCTAAGCGTACTCTACTCTAAGCGTACTCTACTCTAAGCGTACTCTACTCTAAGCGTACTCTACTCTAAGCGTATTCTACTCTAAGCGTACTCTACTCTAAGCGTACTCTAGGATAGGGCGAACCTTGGTTCGCCCTATCCTAGAGTACGCTTCTCTTGTATGCGACCCACACAAGAAAGTACAGGTAAATCAATTGGAGAAAGAGAAAAGAAAATCAGCCAGAAAGGTGCTAGGAAAATACAAGAAAACGGAAAGTGTTACGAAAAGTATACGGAAACTATCCCATCCTAGTCCAGTTGACTGGACTAGGATGGGATAGCTTAAAGCAAAGGAGGAAAAGTAGCAGGCTATGTGTGGTGTACAGCATAGTTAGCGGGGAAAGGGCATGGGAAGATCTAGGGAAAGAGATATTAAAACAACACTTTTTGGGAAAAAAATGATCACCAGTTTAAGATAAAGTTCCGATCACAAAGGACCACTGTAAAAAAGTTTTTGTGTCCAAATATATATTCTTGACTGGAACGATCTACCAGCAAAGCTACTCGAGTCCTTCCCAAAAAACGTAAACATATTTTAAAATAGGTTGAAGAAGGATGTTGTTACCATTTGATAGTAGGATACTGTTGAAGAGGGTAAAGAAGGATATTGTTATAATGCATATCTACGCTACCACCGGGCCAATCGCCCACTTGTAATATTTTTTAAATTATAATAATATGGCCATGTGCTTGGACACCAGCCATGCAATGAGGGAATACGGGAAAGGAGGAGGTAGAGGACAGAAGTAAAGTGAATGTGAACGAGTTGTGTTATGTTAGTGTCACGCTGTTTTTGTTATAGACACTAAAGAGTGGAGAAAAGGAATATTTGTACCTATCTTATTTTGTTACTTCTATGAGCTCTGGAGATATAGTAAGGGTCGAAAAAATATCCTCCGCGTCGTATTGAAACTCGCATAATCTAAACTTTTCAAGTAATTGAAGCCTAGCGTGCAGCCTCCGAGTCTCTAATGACTCCAAATATAGTAATTCCATTATCTTCTATGACCTTTTCTATTCGCTTGTATAAGTTTGTAACGAAGTTGCGGCGTTCCTTTGTATTTCATTTTATTTGTGAATTCAATCTTACAGTGTCGGGTCCCAAATGATTGCAACATATTCGAGATATGGCCTAACCAGTGCAAAGTGTCATCTCTCCTTCACTTTTTTACTATCAGTGAACTTTCCTTCTACTCTCTCGATAAATCCTAGCTTCTTTAATGCAGCGTCGAAAATGCCCCGCCCCCAATTTATGTATTTCCCCTACGCTCAGCTTAAAGTCAAGGTGATTTACACGTATTTGACTCCATCTGAATCATATATATTTACCCCTCCATTTTTCTTTTTAGATATAGTGGTGGTGTGACTTATTTTGTAAAGTGTGTACTGCAGTGCATTCACAGAGGTTAAGTCAATGTCGTTTAAATAAATGAAGAATAACAGGGGGCCGATCACGCTTACTTTCGAGACGCCGGATGTCAGTATAACAAAATTTGCTGAAAATAATGCCTTCAATCACTACTATTTGTTTACGGTCTGTTAGAAAATAACATGCCCAATTCAATACTTTTTCCTCTCAGCATTCTGCTTCCCCCTTCATATAACTGCAAAATTTTCAATTCAAATTAAATAGTACTAATATATTAAGCATTTCTAAAACGGGATCATCAAGTGCTGAAAAAAGAAGGAAGAAAGATACCAATTTCAGATTTTGTAAAGTAATTACCTGGCATTTATCAATACAAAATACTGAATTCGAGAGATTTTTCTCCAGAGACCGCATGTTATTTCCCCCCCACTTCCCATAATAAATTTGTTTTTGAATTTTGTATGTTTGTGGACATTTTCAACAAAAAATATTCTATAAAGAAAAATGCCAATTAAGCTATTTGATTGAATTCGTAAACTCGGAAGTAAAATATGACAGCCTAAATTGATGGTAGTCGACGGCAGTTCAAATTAAATTCGTACTTCACTTGTCATACAAATTTGACGTTATATTTTTCCTCCATGGCTGGTGTTACTGTAGGTACTCGTGTTGTTTTATTTGGCTTCCATTTCCGCCGCTTTTGGAAACACTCCAACACGAGCCTACACTGGGGCTCCTCGACATGAAGTGGTCAATTATTTCACCGCGTTGGCACTGAATTTAGCGGAACACTGACAGATTAAGCGATTTCACAATGCTTTTGTGGGTTCACGAAGCCATGAATCACGATTAAAAATGTTTATCATCCACTACAGGTTGCCCATCAAAGTATCAAATGCAGTGCTATATAATGCGTATCATTTGCGCACATGTGAATCGTGTTAGATAAAGATTCAAAACAGGGATAATTGGTAGAAGCCTTAAGTATGCAGGGAAAAGATTCATTGATTTATTTATTCAGTATTGTACCACTTGACAGGTAGCTCTATCAATTTCCCTGCATTTATGTCTGTAAGAGATGCAGACCAGTCTTTCTGCATTCCTGCAAACAGATTGGTCGGTGCTCGACAGAATCTATTTAGATGTTATCTTTGGCGAGGTAATCTCTTATATTTTCCAAAAAAATCTATTTACCCGCCGTGAAATCAACAGTGTCAGGCGAGATGCGGTGGAACTGCATTATCAATAATGAAAGTAATCGATATAGTACTGTCCACTTTTATTTAAATTTACAACACGTGCTTCGGCATTTGTACTTAGCCATCCTCAAGAAAAATGTTCATACATTGTACCTGAGGATGGCTTAGTACTAAAGAGCCGAAACACGTGTTGTAAATTTAAATAAAAGTGGACAGTACATATCAATTACTTACAATACTTACCCGCTATTAATAGGATACATTCATTTAGGACGAGATGTAAAAAATACTTATGCCAGTTTTATCGTATTTTATTTATATTGTATTTTGATACTTAACTATTTCATATTTATTTTTTAAACATTTTCAATGTTTTAGTAGAATTGAGAAATACTGAATTAATGTTTAATAACATTCTTATAATTTTTGGTACGTACCGAATTCAGTCCTTATTAAACGTGACTAATTTATTATTGATAGTGTGTAAAGAAACTTAATAACATACGGGCAGTTTTTGCCTCCCGGCGAATTTATCAATATAATGTATTCAATAAATTAAAATATAAAAAGTTCCTTTTAAATTTTACACTTATCTTCTGTCCCCAATGAGTTGTAAGAGTATGATCTTATCTGTACTTAATTTTGTCTATGTATGTGAATATATACATATCAATGTATATTTAAAATTGTGTGTATATTTGGGTGTCATTTTTGCATAGTCATGAGATTAAATTCGCTGCATGTGGGTTCCCTAGAATATGAACGCAACAAATTATATAAAATTTAAAAACTGTCTTCTTATATAAAAATGTAACTTATAAGCAAGATATAGCACCTGCTCTGCCATTGTAAAAGTATTCATAATGGTAACCTCGAAACAGGTTTTCCTCTGGGGTACCTATAATCCCTGTATTTGTTAATATTGTACTATATTGTACAGTAAATTCTATATGAATGGAATAAAATATATATTATTATTAATTTTACGTACATCATTGCAACTCTTTTCCTTCTCCTAGCATACTATTGAAACACTCTCTCCTCCTTCACCATTTTCATAATAAAATTATCCCCCGCATCATATGAAACTGAAATTGAGATAAATCAAAATATATTAGGAGAATATTGCATAAATATGTCCACCATCTGCCACCTAATCTTTTCTCCACCATTTCCAGTATTTTGTAGTTTCTTTGAATCTACATTCTTCTTCAAGCACACATGCCAAAGGCCTCTAATCCACGATAGTTCTATCTCCAAAAAGGATGAGTTTCCGATATATTATGCATTTCAAATCAAAGCATAACTTATCTTTTTTCCATGCCTTTTCCCAGAGTTGCCTTCGTCTGTTCCCTCCATTTCTAAAATGCATCTTTATCCACAGCTTTCCTGCACCTACTAACCATCGTAACCAATACTCTGCGAAGGTATGTGATTTACTCTACCTGCTAAATTCTTATCCATTCACCTTTCAACAACAGAGAATCCATATTTAAATAATTGTAAGCAGACTGTAGCGTTGACGCAAAAATGTCTTAGAAACCTTGATTTGATAATAAAATTAGAAGGCCTCCAAATTTTGGGTTTGCAGAAGTATGGAGAAAATAAGATGGAAATAATAAGCGAAGGTGCAGTGATGAATACAAGGGCATATAATTGCTAAAGGAAGTTTATTGACAAGTAAAGTTGGTGTATAGGGTAGCTTAGGAATTTTAAAGGCTCCGATTGAAGGAAGACTGAGACAAACGAGGTAGAGGGAAGATAATCAATCATTTTAAAGGGCTGCTGGTTGAAAGTAAACACTAAAAAGGACTGAAAAGTGTGAAATAATAATAATTTACGATTATAAGTAGTTCTTCAACTCCTACAAGAATGGCTTTCGATCGGCATAATACACAAAGGTTTATTGCTGACGTACGCTCGAAGTGCTCCACATTCGGAGGAAAGCTATTTAAGTTCGCATCATTGTCCTTCAATTGAGGCGTGGCAATGGTAGCTTAATAAACATCTCCTTTCGTCAATTTCCCCCATTGTAAATGTTTTTTCAATATAGACGTGCCTTTCGATAGTCTAGTTCTGAGAATTTTCCCTTCGAACGAATCATCGAAGGGAAACGTTTGATAAGCCTAAGAGAGGAAGGAGAAGATATCTAGGAATTTTGTGTCATATGAAGGGGGCAAAAACTATATAGGAGCAGTATGAATTCGATATCGAAAAAACAGGTAGTGCTTGAGAAGGTAACGCTGGAGAATACCAGTACCTATCCTCTATCGGGTCAATATAGACATGGCTTTCCTAAAACATCACATTAATGGAAATTAAGGGATAGAATAGTCACGATGATAACAAGTAGTTTATAACCTTCGTCTCATGCCAAAATTGGTTTGTCCAATTTTGTTTTCCTCTTCATTTATTCATATCTAACAAGCACCAGCCGCGGATTCCAGTTGGTGGTTGTATATGGCTGAGAGAAAGATGAGGTTTGTGCTGTGGTTGTAGCCCTGGCTCATTCATTTTTTTTAAATTTGGGATTTTCCACTATGCAGCATTTTCCCTCACCAAACCCCACACATCCATCTTTCATGAGCAAAAGTCCTTAATAACTAGTTCATCACCCAATCCCCTTTCTCCAACCGTACCCCTATCAAATGCATCTCCCATATATCCAACCCCCTCATATTCATTTCCTTCCTCACTCCATCCCACCATGACTTCTTGGGTCTTCCTCTTCTCCTTCTGCCTTACGGTATCCACTTTAGAGCAGCTTTTGGTATTCTCTCATCTCCCATTCTTTGGACGTGTCCAAACCAAGCAATGAGCTTCATTCATTATTCCTTGAAATATTGGAAATTCTCAGTGGAATCCTGATCCCACCTTGGGTGCCTTGTGGAGAGTACTTCAAGTATAAAAGTCCTTTCGTGGAATAAGATGCTAAGTAGTGGCGCCTTTCGTTAAGAGCAGGCTAATGCCGACGTCGCGTTTCACTCCACCCTTTCTCCATTCCCCAATAACCCTTCCCTCAGTAATCAACCCACCTGCCCTCAATGGCGTAAATTACCTCAGTTGTCAATCTTTACCATGTCCATGCCATATGGTGGAATATGACAGCACTCCTAACATTGAAGGATGCGTGAAATCGTGTAGGCACCTTTTGTTAAGCGAGGAAAATGACTACGCCGGGGTTTTCTACACCTCTACTTCATTCTGCAAGTAATTCTTCTCTTACCAACCCACCCACAGATCCCAAATGGTAACAATAAACTTCCTAATTAGTAGGTCACCTACTAAAATAACCAACTCACCTACCCAATTGCTCATCCGGCTGCCAAAAATGTAAGCTTCCGATGTACCCATCGTTATAACCCGAGATTCAGCATCTCTGAGCTTTGCGAAACCGTTCTGGAAGGATTCCTTATCCGCAGCATAGTACACTAACAGTATTCACCGAAAATATATGTTTTAGGCAGTAATAGACGTCTATGATGCAATACAAATTAAGGTCGGTGTAAAAACAACATTGGCGAGTAGGAAATCTTGTGTTGCTGATAATGGATTTTTAGTATATTAGTTTTTATAAAATCGCGATAGATTGTGTACTTAAATTATTTAAAAATAAGTCTTCAGAGTTCTAACTTCCATATCTCCTATTTTCTTGAGATAGCAATAACTACGTCATATATGAAGTATGGACTTTTAAGCATAAATGCTATAGCATATATGGTAATTATTTTACAAAGGAAAGAGTTTGAGCCAAGTAGATCATGATACTATTGACACTGCTGATGCTAACAAGAGATCATTCAGACCTGCGGTTGTACACTGTACATGGTTGGCTAAACATCTGAGTCACTAGCACTCATATTAGTCTCACTCACATTTTACATATCAGACATGCTGAGATAGGCGTGTGCAATTATAGAAAAATATCGATATCGTTCAATTATAAGAATAATTGGAAATGTGGTCGATTCAATTGTCGGGGATTGAAGATATGACAAAATTAATTGAAGTCATTCAATTAATTGACAAAGGCCAATTAATTGAGATCGAAATGACTGTCAATTAATTGCCATTGATCAATTAATTTACATCATCCAATTGATTTACAGGACTCAAATGGATTGTGCCTTTCGAAGGCATTCCTATGGCAATGAGAAGAAAGAAAGAACTTATTTGAAAAACAACAAAATAATTCAATCAGTTAGCTTTTATTAATTAAAGGAATAGATCAATATTTGAAGACAGGCAGATGAGATCCTCAGCGTGTTCATCCGACAGACACTGGCGTGTGTCGATGACAATGTTCCCACCGAGACTGAACAACCTCTCGGATGCAGTGCTAGTTGCCGGGATTGCTAGATATCTTCTTGCTAACTTCTGGAGGGGGGGGGTGTAGGAGGTGGCCCTCTCCCGCCACCACGGCGACTTCCCCCCTAGCGTTTGGAATGCCCCTGAGCCTAGCCATTTCCTCCCTGAAAATCTCATGTGCGGTAGCAGGAGGACCGAGGCCGGGCGCCGAGCGCCAAGCGAGAACGAGCAGCAAGCACCAGCAGCGTCGGCCATCGGCCGGCGTCGAGCGAAAGCGAACAAGTTTAAACGTGCAGTTTGCAGTCCATAGCGAATCAATAATCGTCAATTAATCGATTACCGGACAATAATTGTGAATCGAATAACAATTGGCAATTGAACAACAATTGACACTTGAAAAAATTGGCAATCGAGACAATTACCACAATCGACATCGATGTGCTGAAATAATCGATCAATTGTAAAAATAATTGAAGCGACGATTCAATTAATCGAATAATCGCACAGACCTATGCTGGGATAAGCACTTCAACTCGAAGATACCGGCATTGATTAAATCGGGGTGGGTCCTTGATCACGCCCAGCTTCGCGAACGGCATGGGATGAAAGCCGACGGCCCTGGAAGCGTCAGTTTCTTACGTCCAATCTCAGACAATTCTCACCCACAATTCCCGAGAGGTGGGGTGTGGCAAGGATGGGATTGGTTGAGTGGGATGGGACTGTAGGTAAGGGGGAAAGCTGAGGGTCCGATAGTAAGTGAGATGTACGGACGTGTGTCTTATGGGCTTGTAGTTTGAGTAGGTCTCCAGGAAGCAATTAAGACATCGTCGCCAGGGATTTGTAGCGAGCCTTACCTCACCCTCCTGGGATTATCCAGGCGCGGTGGCTCTCAGGGTTTTCGAGACGGAGCTGGCTTCACACATTCCCTCTACCGGTGGATGCCAAGGGTGTAGCCGGGGAGGAGGGAAGAGACAGTCCCCGCTCATCTGTTAGGTTGGTCCCGGGAAAGCAAAAAAGGGCAAGTGTTCTCTCCTCTCTCCCTCTGTGTCTCTCCATTAGCGCGGCCGTGTTTGTTCCCTTCTTGTGTACCTGGCGTCTGAGGTTGACTGAGGCAACGATTGCGGCTTGGGGGAATAGGGTCTGGACGAAATTAATGCCGCGAGAAAGGAGTCTGGCATTCTTTCTTTCGATGGCGAGTTTCTCGAGCGTGAATACCAGGGAAAAAATTCGATCGGCGATAAATTTAAGAGTTCAATGCCTCTTCCCTAGGAAACGAAACTATTTTCTCTGGGATCGGGCTTTTGCACTAAGCTACCTGAAATTGAAAAAAATGAACTACTTAGAGCAGTGGCTCTCAAACAGTTTTGCTTTTTGCGCAGCAAAAGTCAAAAAGTTTCATCAAAGTTTAGAATACCAATCCCGATGCACTATATAAACTATTACCAATGACTAATTCCGCAAGTGAATACAATGCGCGTGTTTAAGAATCTATTTATATGTGGAAATTAATGCCATTTTGAAAAACAATGATTCACATGAGGCTGGAAAACTATTATACTTGCGAGTATCCACAAACTTACTGTGTGAAACAGGCTTCAGAATATCATGCTAGTTTTTTTTTGCAATCATAGTCCTGTACTGTAGATTTATTTAAAAAACACGATTATGATCCATAAAGTTTGCATTAGATGTATTATACTTGAATTCCAAAATGTATTGTCTAAATCAGTGATTTTCAACAATGTTTTGCTCAATTCCTCTCATTCAACATATCCCTAACCTCCCTAAATAAATATATCCCTATTTCTATTATAAATCATCAAATAAAATAATCTAAAACTTGGTGCCCCTCCCATTTTCTACTCATTATTATCATATAAAACACCTTCCCATTACTTACCATCATTTTTGTTCTGCTACTGTCATAAAAAAGATTCACTGCTATGTATCAAAGTATACTAAAGTATAGCGTATACAAGAGAATATATGGTGCATACACATGTTTTATGAAAAGCAGAGTATGTAATGAATGCTCTATTAAATGAATAACAATCCTATCTTCCTACCTTCCTATCTTCCTAGGAAAAAAATTGAATGGAATGTTAATCTTCATGAGTGTTGGTGGTATTATACGAGAGAAATTTCTAGAAAAAAGTTTAATCTCCTTGGTTATTGCACTTATTTTCTAGGTGTTCACAGAAAACAGCAAATACTGTACAAGTAGGCACATGGGCACTCAGAAATCTTCCTCAGCTTGATTGTCCCGTCAATGTTGTTACACTTTTGTCCTAAATTGTATAACATATTATCATCCGGGAGGGAGCGTGGTGGCCTAGTGGGTAAAGCGCTTGGCTGCTGATCGAAGAGGCCCGGGTTCAAATCCGGTTGAAGTCTTTGGACGCCCTCGAACAAAAAATCCTCGTATTGCGAGGTGGCCCAGAATTCCCGAGGTGTCTCCTACTCTGAAAGTGTGAAATTCACTCGCTGCTTAGTCCGGGGTGAGCTATCCAAATCCACTATCTAAACCAACCTTCGGGTTGAATCACTGAGTGAGTGAGATTACCATCCGCTCTGAAATGTTATCAAAATGTGTTCATATTCTTAAAAGATTAAAGGAATAAATGGTTTCTTTTGAAAGCTTGTACATTTGTTGTAGATAAGGAGATTTTTTTCTTCAATATATAACTTAATTCACCGCAAAATCTTGAAATTAGCACAATTATTCATGAATTTATGTATTTCATATTAATAAACTTTGACTCTTTAGCACTCATGTCATGTTGGTAGCTCCCCAAATGAAGTCCTTTAAAGCTACTTAAAGTTCACACCCTTGTGTTTTGTGTTTTCTCTACGTGTACATTAGCAACAAATATTTATTAATGTGACCAACTTCACTTAACTCTTGATCACCTCACTGCCCAATTCCTGCCAATTCTGCCGTTAGACTGATCTCTTCTTTTAATTAATTGAGGTTTGGCCAATAAAAATTCCTTTATTTCACTGCCAAAGTTTTTCGGCAAATTTATTGCCATCCTCAGGGCTAATCTGTAGTAAAAAGTAGTTAGACTGATGGACAGGCTCTTGCCTGTTAAGGGGCTACTTATTGCTTACTTTTTCTTCTGAATAAGTCCCGACGATCATCATCCCTGGGGTACCATACCATTCACTAGTGGTACGTAGAACTAGGAACATAAGTGCAACAATACACGTGAGAAATAAAAAGAAGAGGAGACGGTGAAAAGCCTATTTTCTTAAAAAATAACCTTTGAAAAAATATGCAATTGTGATACGCTTGCCATAAGAAATGAGTGACGGGGAGTGATGGGAAAAAATAACGGGGGTATTTTCCCCTTCGTTGCCAATATTTTAGACTTATTGCTTACTTTTTCTTATGAATAAGTCCCGACGATCATCATCCCTGGGGTATCTGTCAATGCGGTACCACGTAAGCTCCATATAATTGTAGGAGAAGCATTTTGTCACCATAAACATTCATCACATCACTCTCATCTTAAATAGAACAAAGTTTCGGGGCATAATCTCAGCGTCGGGCTCCTCTGTGCCCTACTTCCAGTGCCTAAAATCTCGCCCTATCCAAGATAACCACGTGAACCCGGTGCCACAAATGACTCGGCTGTCGGTGGCCTGGAAAGCACTGCTCGGCACTAGCGAAGTTCTAACAGAAACGCTCGCTGCAGTGCAATTGGAGAAACTTCGATATTACATCCTGCTAATGATAGGATAGGAGTAGGTAATGCTAAGAAAATCGTATGCAATCAGTTACGCAGTGTAGCACGGGAACGTTTAACTAAGGGGAACTTAAGGTAGGTACACTAGAGAGAACCTTTCTCCAAAAGTTAATGAAACCATTAAGGAAACTCATTTGCTACGCCCGAGGGAGTTAAGTTAAAGAGCAGCGTTGTGTATTCAAACGGTAGGTATTCCCAAGATTAGTGTTTTGAATTTATTTCCACATGAGTATATGAATATGTCATTCGTCACTCCACAAAAATATTAGCCGAGCTGAACAATTGTAAATGTAAAATGAGGGATAATTTATATTTCAATGGTTTTAAAATAAACTCAAATGAGGTGAGCGGCATTAAAAGTATTAGAATAGTTACCTTTGAAGAGTTTTACGCTCCCGGAGACCTTTGCGAGTTCCACCAAAGAAATAAAGCTTTTAGCATCGGGTAACATTTTTATGCTGAAATTGGTAAGCACTGAAGATATGGCGGTATCGAAGAATGATGACGGTCTAATAGACAGAGAAAATCACCAACGAAGTCCTACTAAGTGTTGGAGAGAAAAAGAGAAAAGAAGTGTAATGATAACTTTGAGAGGGCACCCATTGCGACTCAAAAGCATATTGAAAACAATAGTGGGAGGAAAAATCCGATTATAACTATGCGATTTAAAAAATAAGTACGAGTTACATAGAAAGACCGAGAATCGAACACACCCGGTAAATTGTTAAGGACGTAAAAGTGAAGAAATTGCAGGAATGAGCGGTTACATAGTGGAAGAGTGGAGAGCTGCCGCAAATTCATCTTCAGATTGATGACTACATGTCGTAATGACAATGGAAACATTGGTGGAGACAGTGTTCTAAAATGCTCAACAGATTCAAAAGAAATATATCTGAAATACAAGTGATTTACTCACAATTAACTTTACAAAGGTTTTGATCGGTTTATTATACAGCTAGTAGTGGGGGCATTAAAAGAATATTAGTCGTCAACTGCAATAAGTGAGCGAAAGTTAATTGGGGAGTAATGGAAGAATGGGAAGAAATCCGGTGCTGGCAATAGCCCACTCATATCGAAAGGCACCAAGGGGTTCATAGTTTAAAGACCCATCAGACAGACCAAGAAACTCAAGTAGAGAGTTGTCCATATAGCGTCCAAGTAAGGATATAGGGATTCCTAGGGAAGACATCTGCCTAGATTGAAACCCAGCCCCTCTAAATGGGAAGTAATTATTCTAGCCACTACTTGAACCAACTATCCAAGATTTATAATCTCAGCACTATAAAAACTAATTAATGAACTACATGCGTAGTTTTATTTTATGAAACTTAGGAAATTGCGGCAAGAAGTTAAAAGAGGTTATTCCATTCCATCATCAGGAATCGATGACATTTGTATCTAAGATTTAATGGCGCCACAAATATTCAAGGCAGTAGGTGCTTATCACCATCCGTTAGTAAGATTTCGTCATACGAAGGGTTGATCTTCTGGTTTCCGGGCATTTAGCCCGGAAAATTAGCCCGGTTCGACTTGGAGGACTCGCCAGCTATCCTGTAGTCTTCTTCAGGTCCAGCAAGGTCACTGCAGCCAGCAGGATAGTTAGATTGTTAGTTCAGCACTTTAACCAAATCCCGCAGAATCCTACACCACCACTTCATATCGTCATTTAATACCCAGGCTTTCTGAATCGGCAACCATGACCATGAAAATAAGTTTTCAACCGGTTTTCGGTAGGTTTTCGGTCATTCCTTTCCAGGCGTCGCGTCGACGGAACATGCCTCACGCTCTTCTTTTTTCACAACATGATTTCCTACACCTTCTATAATAAAGCAGCCTTGATAAAACGTAAATTCTTCTTCAATTTCATCTTTTAGTGTGAATAATGGAATTAGAATTACTCTGAATACCTCCTCCACCATTCAATGTAACTGCTCTTCTCTCCTTTATGGAGAAATCCCTTTTTTTCCCTAATCCTAAGTAAACACGTTTGCTTCACAACTTTCTAAGTATTTCAACTCTTAAATCTTTCAAATAACGAACGGTTTTCCTTGTTATCCAGCTTAAATTCTCCTTTCTTTGCAAGCACTACCCATCCGAAGCCCTCCAGACGCGCTCATCTCCTTGTCTACGAGTCTTGTTTTTAAGGAACCGTAAAATTCTTCATGCTAAGATATTAACTTCAATGTACTTAAAAGTCTCTCTCTCTCACGAAATCACTCCTTTTGGTAAACGCTGCAAATTGCAATGCAATCTACATATTACATGCAAATCGCCATTTTCATCCGAAGTACGGATCCATGCGTAGACTGTTTTACTCACTGGAATTAATTATCTCTGGCTTTTCTACTCTTTAAATATTCAAATTGCATACATTCCTTATCTTCATTTAACAACTCTTGCACTGATCATTCGCGTGATGACTAATTCTCTGACTGATTTACGTCAACATACGAGTATTAAATATTCCTCTAGTCGGTGTCATTCATTAATATTACGGCATAACTCCATGGATTATCCCCTATGTAGTGAAGTCAAACATTAGTATATGATAATGCTAAATGATATATCTATTGTTTAATACATATGCAAGAGGCGAATGATGAGCGGAGTTATTTCTGATTGCTGAAAATAGAACAATAAATGAGCGCGAGTTTTATATTTTTCTGTAACGTTTAGCCATCGTAATTTAACCACTTTTCCCTACTTGATCTATTGCAAAAATGAAGTGTATCAGTAGGTAATTACGTCTTTTCAAGTAATACGCGCAGAGCTGAAAACAGGAATAGCATGGCAGGGCATTAATATACTGATTTACGAGAAATAGTTTTCTTGTGAGGATGGGATAAAATATTTGGTGCCACCATGCCCGAAGAACCCACGTTCGGTAAAATATTAGTACTGCGTTATGTTCATTTTTACCATAAAGCTAAGTTATCTCATGTTCTTAGCTGTGTAATAATTAGATTCACAGGATGACTTATTTCACTGAATGATAATCAGCGGGTTACATTCTACGGTCTAAGGTGGAAAAATTATTTCAATCGATAAAAAAATATCTGTTCCACTCTTTATGTGAAAAAAAAATTCATCAACTTTTCTTTATAAAAAAGTAAATATTATGCTCGATTAATTTTTTACCTTGTTCCTCATTGACTGTTTAAGAACAAGTATATCATGTGATGAATAAAAATATTAAATTTCTATGCATAAACAGGTTAATTTAACTGACGAATAGGTTGAAAATACAGCCCACTCTCCCATTACCTGAGATTGAATACACCTCAAAATTCATGGCAAAAATAACGTAACCTGTCAAGAAAAACATGCGCCGTTTATTTTCTAATAATATAATAGCGCATTCGTGCACAAAGGAATAGAAGATCTTCTGTTCTGCTTCTATTATTGGCTACCGAAACTAGTTCAATTCACAGAGACGACCCAGGTTTAACTTAGCTGACCACTTTACGCGAGCATATCAAATTTGTTTTATGAGCTAGGCAATAAAATCGAAAATCTAGAAACAAATTGGAGAATCAACAAAATTTTTATTTCCCAAAGAATAACTCGCGCAAATTGAAAAAAAAGTGTTCACGTTTTCCGCGGAAATCATTCGGTGCACTCGGATGGTCAGCCAGAGCAAATATTTTCCAATTGCTGTTTGAAATGCGCCTCTAGGGTAACCACGGCTGTGAATGACATTGATCACCACTGCACGAAGTCCTTCCCCAACGTATTTCCTCAGCAGTAATTTTCAACTTGTTGTTCTCAACTTTGTTTTTATTTATTTTTGAGATTTGTGGTTTATAGAACCTCGAGCCCCATTATATTGCCTACGGTGCTATCAAGCAGGACAACACCCATGCAGACCATAGCATCCATGATTCAGATGAAACTGGTGTCCCTCGAAAAATGCTAATTCCTTTTATTCGGAAAAATATTATTTATTCAGGGTGGGTGATTAATAACATGAGTGGAGAGCTTCAAGAGATAAACAAAACGGCCATTGTTTTTCAATATCACTCCCATGAATCACTTCAACAGTTATTTCATGGTGAATTCAGACTGCATTTCCTCGCGTGTAAATCCCACAAATTTTTCTGGAAGTGGAAACTAAAAATCTCGAGTGTATGAAATACGAGAATGTAAATTATGTCCCTGTTAAATACGGTAAACGATGATTGGTATACTACAGATAGGAAATTGAATTTGTGAGCACGGGCGTAAAAATACACGGAGTAGCATTCCACCACTTTTTTCCCCTCTGGGTTTTGAATTTAGACTTCGAATTCACCATTTGTATTACATTTCGTGTGGGCATGGAAAGATATTGGTAACAAATATTTTCTATTCTTGCTGATTGGTAGTTAATTTATGAATACTTTGGCAAAAATCTAAATGCAGAATTAAAATATGAGTAATTGTTTCTCGTCCGAGTCCTGATTCAGATGTTTAATATATACGCTGCATGGATAATCGCGTGCCTTCACCCAGTATCGAAGACACCAAAACATTATGATCAAAAAGTTTGAATTATCAATATCTTTTCGTAAAACATTTTAAGATGGGCAGTGAACTGAAGTGTATAGATCTTTTGTATTTTTTCAAGGTGACTCAAAAATTATCCAGAACATATTACGCTTTCATCGTCTTCTGGGTCTTCCTACACTTTGTCTATCAGTAAGTACGTTGTCTCGAGCAATCTTTACGCTTCTATTGCTATCCATTCTATTTACACTGTCGCCCCATTCATTTTTTATTTTGCTCACCCAATCAACAATATTTTCGATCCGACATTCTCTTCTTAAATCGCTGTTTCTTTCATGGTCCAATAAGGTTTTCCTGACATTCTACGTATTACTTTAATTTATGTTGTCTCCATTAGCCTTTATTTTTTAGAGGTTTCTGGTCTTGTTTCGGTTGTGTATTCGATGATAGGACTGATGGCAACTTTATAAATCTGGTTTTTGTATCTTTTGTACCTTGTTTACTTAATTGACTTGTTGCCGTACTTCATTTTCGACATCTCCATGGCTGGGCACATTGACGCCTAAATATTTATTCGTCATGACTTGTTCAATAATATTACCATCCACTTCCAGTTTGCATCTGATTGGGTATTTGTATGTTGTTAAATATTTTGTTTTCTTTTTCGGCAGATTTATCATGCCAATCATTCGGCGGATATTATCATTTTTATGGCCAATAATTTAAGAGAGTTATAGGTGAACCTAAATAGCCATTGCTGAACACTTACATTTTATAAATAAATTAGTAAATAGTTGTTTGCAGTTTGCAAGCAAAAGGGGTAAAGTGTATGATTGTACATTGTAAATCATTCAAAACGAAAGTAATTAGGTCTAACACATTATGGTAAAAAATGCTGTTTGTTATCGCTTTGATATTGGAAAATAGAGGAGAAACACTATAACCAAGCGTTTAAACTAAAATTGCAAAAACATATGTATTAATACTTTTAAATCGGTGGAAGAAACTTAAGCCTTGTTCATTTGGGTATATTGTTATCTAAGTTTCATGGTTGTAGAATAAGAATATAATAATGAGATAAAGGGTAAATGACAGGAGATAAAGGGTAAATGACAGGTGATTTTAAATGAATATCAGCAAATAATAAAACTTAAAGATACTAACCGTGAATTTATGAGTCCATGATCGATAAAAATGCTTTGGTTGTTGTAAATTTGTGTTAAATACATTTCTGTTACAATCCATAAGCCATTTAGCTAGGTAATTTTAACGCAAATGCATTGAAAATCATAATTACTAATAAATAGTTTGGTATTGAAAGAATATCAGTCCAGTTAAATGAAATGGATTTTCACATTTCAATGAAGTCCGCAAGCTGTCTGTCGTTTTCTATCTATTGAGGTGTTAATCAAATTTAAGTTCAAGCCAAATAATGGTGTTTCCTATTGTTTTGATCTTGGAAAAGAGGGGATAAACGCTATAACCAAGGTTTTAACTAATATTGCGAGATAGGTATATATACCAATTTTTAAAATTGGTGGAAAGAAACATAAAATTTGGTCAATTGGTAATATTTTTCTTGTTTTTTTATGGTTGTAGGGTTTTATCATGTAAAAATTCGAGAAAGAACGTTGTTATAAATTGAAACTTTTAATTTTACTCATTAAATAACAAAAACGAAATCCTTTCTGGTCTGAATTCTGGAATATTAATGCATTGATAAAATATAAAAACGTAATAATAATGCTCAAAAATTCCACGAAAATTATCAAAGATGCGATCAATAAGTAAACGAAGAAAATTGGCGGAACCTAAGCTTGATTCAGTAGACCCTTGAAGATAAAAAGGGCATTGGAATTGAAAATTGCAAGTGGGTTGCCAGCAAGTTTTAGATATAAAGTTTCTCTGTAAATCGTGAAATGCGAGAGCAACATTCTTATGAATCTCATTATACTTCTGAAAGTTACGTGCTACATCCAAGCCAATAAAATGATCAAGGAATTCTTACCTTGAATGACATGGCCTTCAAATTAAAAATATTAGCAGCTGCAAGCTATGCGGGCCGCATAAAATATTTCGTGGGTAGCAAAACGGCCAGTGGGCTGCGGGGGTCCCCAGTTCGACGTTGAAAAAATAATGCTTGTGAACGAAAACAGCAATAATCTTAAATAGATAGGCGATTTTAAATGAATATCAGCAAATAATACAATTTAAGAATTCTAACCGTGAATGAATGAGTCCATGATCGATATAAATGCTTTGGTTGGTGTAAATTTGTGTTCGATATATTTCTGTAACAATCCATGTGACATTTAGCTACATCTAACGCATATGCATAAAAAATCATAATACTAGAAAGAGTTTGTTATGGAATGAATAACAGTCTGGCTAATGAAATCGTTTTTGACATTTCATTTAAGTTATGAAAAAAGGGCGGATTCTATGTTATATACATTAGTAAAGAGGAAATTAAATCGTTCATTAAAATAAATTAATTTGGACATTTAACCGTAGAATACCGAAAACTATCACAATATTTTCTACTGAGGAATAGTCTTCTTTCTATCTATTAAGGTGTTAATCAATTCATGGCCTCCACCAAATAAGTTGTCGAAGCATTCTTGTAATGACAGCGCTGGCTATTTTTTCTTTGATTTGCATATAATATCAGAGCATGACAACAGTTACAGATGTGAGGGTGTAGGTAATAACTGTGTCGTTTATGAATACGTTTTTGTAAAGTAAATTCGATTCCTTTCATATATAGTTTGCAAGAATACAGAGTTATAAATGACCATAATTTATATATATCATCATAATAAAACATTGTAAATTTTGAAGGCCAAAGCTATTGAAAATTAACCGAAAAGGTTAAATTTCCTTAAACGTAGCCTTTAAATTACTTTGAAGCTTTGTACCGTATATTATTGTAAATTAAATTGAAGAAAAAATTGCCCTGCAACGAATATGAAAAAAGATCGAAATTTACCTTAATTTTGCGTTAGAACTTCAAATTATTCGGTTTATCGATCCATAGGGAAAAGTCGATTGCAAAATTCAAATATTTAAATGCATTGGCCTCATTTTGGTTGAAGAATGAAACTTGTATCTCAATTATTTCATACTTTAATGAATGAAATAAAATTACTCTACACGGAAATTATTCGTTTTTCCCGTTAACTCCAATGAAAAAAACAATCCTATCTGGGCTCGAATTGAATGAAAAATATTGGGATTTTCGAGATTTTTCCTGACTCGAAACACAATTTCAACCCTCTTCTGAAAATGTCAACCTTCTAGCTCGATTAAAAATGCCCAGGAATTTGTATGAATGAGTGAGTCAATCAGTTTTGTAGCTTTATTTATAAGTAATAATACATTATCCGTTATACTACATTTATTTCCTTCCTTAGTAATACATGTAACCTCCATTATCTATCTAAAATCCATTGACACTAATTTATTCCCTCAATAGTGCATACTGTAGATTCTTTCTTATATTAGGGCCCTCAACATCCCAGTACCTCCTGTTATTTCTTCATTCGCCTCTTCAGCCTCCTTCGACAGTATCTTCTCCATGCCATTTCCAGTACCTATTCCCATATCACCTCTATATCTATTGTTCATATCGGATGTGAATCTGTGAACAATAAACTATATTATTATTATGTGTCTACATTATTTTTCCATATTTAAGTCCCGAAAGATAAGAGAATTTCACTGATATATGAATGGCAGCAAGCAAAAAATGTCTATTATTGGCAAACACCGAATTTCCAATCGTTTTCCAAGTCAAATGAGAAAAATATAATGGTGCAAGTACATTCTTGGCTTAGCATTCAAACGATGATTTGAAGGTGGCAATCTAAATTCCTTTAAACTGTTACCGTCGTGTTTATTGTATTTAAAAATCGTGCAGTCTAATAAAGAATCAGTCAAATCTGCCTCGTCAAGTTCATCGAAAGAAGGCGTAATTTAATTTCATCCGTCGTCTAAATACAAATCTCTCCAGGAAAATGACTCGATTGAAAGGTGGATGATGACTTGAGCACTTTGCCAGAATGAAGTCCATTGAAACTTTGGAAGTCTTTTCCTCAACCGAGTCTAGCTCCAAACGCTCATTTGTATTCTCAATATTCACTCTTTGGCGTGCCGATTGTCAAAAAAATAAATGTTGGAAGCTCGAAGTTCTTCGATTCAAAGTTTCATCCATAGAAAAACTTTGGCAGAGACTTTACACGTCAAGTTGAGTACAAAATCATCATGGAACCCTCGTTTAGGCTTTAAGGGATTGGGACTAATCTAGAGAAAGTGGTCTGAGGGGAAACAAGAGGATCAGAAGTGGGGGAGGCGGGGACATGGGATTCATCTGAATGGATGGGATACGGAAAAAGACTCGGCGGAAGCTGCAGAAGACGACACATCCCCTTGAAAGATTCGCGTGGATTCCGACTCGATTTCCTCGTAGCGTTCCTTCCGGAGCTAATTTTCCATCCCTCCGCTCAGGTAATCATGCATCTAACATAATAAATGCGTCAACGAGAGGGTGAGGAACAGGGGTTGGAATAAGGTAAAGCGTGAAGGGACGGTTACAAGCTACCCTGGTGACGGCACCAGGGTTGCCATTCAAGACCTGGAAATGGAAACGAAACCAGTGAAGTGAAGTGTAATACGGCCACTTTCCACGCGGCCTCTTCTAAATTTTATTGCCATATTTGCTTCAATACATATTGCACGATAAACGTGAAAACTCGCGGGCATTTTACACTTGCATTGTCGGAAGAGGGTGATTTTTGAGACATGGCGATGTAAACACAACAGAAGAAGCGCGGTTAACTCTCATTTATACACTCAAATAGTTTTAGCAGATTTCGTTCGATAAATGTTTTACAAGAAACTTGAATTTAACTAGTGAAATATCTATACAAAAGCATAAGTTTTCCACCAAATTCTCGTGTGGAGCCCTACGCCAGTATTGTTCTAATGTCAAATTTTTAGGATACCGGGACCAACCACGGTTTTACCTTCACGGAGTCACCCGTAAGTCTACATAATGTATCCTTAATTTTGTTTTTGATAGTGTAACTCAATGACTGAGACCAACAATCTAAAGTTGACGTTAATGCAACATGGAAGGCGATACACGGATGTTTAAGTCCTAATTTTCGATGATTTCATTCGTGCTCACTTTGAAGTCAGTGGAAGTCATTGCAATGGCGAAAATGGGGATAATATCTTCTTCGTCACTGTAACTTATAAATTTCAGGTTTCCTCATGTTTAGAAAACGAGTTAACTTTCCGGAATTCCTCTTGATTTCATTAAAAGTGTACAGATCTTTCGACGAACAATGAGCCCAGCATTAAAAATATAATTTGATGAGTATAAGGCAATAAAGAGGTTCCAAACCAAAAACAGGAAATATTGACTACAATAATTAATAGAAATATACGTTTAAGCTCACTGGGAATTCACTCAGTTGCGGCATCTTCTTGCTAAACGTCTCAGAAGGAAATGTTATTGATCAGAAACTGAGAGGATGGCTGAAAATATACTTGAAAGTCATGACCGGTAAAATGAGATAAAGCTCCAATGATGACGTCAGATAATCGCAATTTATAGCAGCGGAGACAAGGCTCGACCATTAGAAATAAATAAAAGACTGCAAACCTCGGCGAAGCAGTTCATTAAAGTTTTTAGTAGGAGAGAATTGCATTAACGCTTGAATGAAATCATAGAGTTTTCATTTAATCATAGAGTTTTCATTCAATATTTCTTTGACATAGTTGGGATGGGAATTCCAAGCGAAAATGTGCCTAGTACCCTATTTTCCAATCTCTGCGAAAATACATATATGATGTGGTTCGTAGTCACGCACACGGGTGCAAATATAAACACCACGGGGATGAAATTTGCCATGAAAAACTCATTTGGCTTGAACGGATTCAAACCTGGATCTCTCAATTGAGGATCAATTGATTTATACACTTAATCCAACAAACCATCATAATTTAAGGTGAATTTGGACATGGCTTTATGCGAATTAGGTGCTGTCGTCTCAAGTCCATATTATAGCAAAATAGACGTGGCATAGCGCACCTAGTTCACATAAATCCCCGCCGAAATTCGCCCTGAATTAAGATGGCTTGATGATGAACGAGAGATGCTTAATGGTGTATGGCTCGTAACTGGCTCATACACCTGATCGGAAATTAGGTGATCCGAGTTTAAATCTTGGAAAGTCAAATGATTTTTTTCATGGCGAGTTTCATCTCCTTGGTGTGTGAAATTCCCTATATATATATAGCAGTGTAAAAGATATTAACACTAGAAGGACGGGATTGGTCATTTTGACCCATAACACGTGTTCAAAATCAAGTTCAACTACTTATTTGTGATTAGATTCTTTTTAAAATTGGTGACTTTGCGCATTTTTACTTATATTTTACTAATACGGAAAGAAAATTTCGCAATTGTTAATTCTTAATTTTTTAATTCATGTTATTCCTAGATGAACGGCTATGGGTCATTTTGACCCATTACTTTTTTCTGTATTGGAGTCAAGTATTCTCACCATTTTCTTTTCCTACAGATCACTGACATTTATTTACATCAACTTAAATACATCAGTGCACATTTGGATCAGTACTTGAAGCATTTATATTTCCTTTGAACGCCATTCGTTGATAGCGGAGCTCTCCTGGTTGAGGCTTACCAAAATGACGGAAATGTTTTATTTTCAAATCGTCTTTGAAATTGACTTACAATTGAGATTGCCAGGGGAATAGGGTTATAAATTTGTCACTTTCATTCTGCCGTTGTATACGTTATTATTACTGTATTCCTTTTTAAATATATAGCGTAAAATATGACAGCTGGATGATAGGAATGTGATCAGAATTGCTTCCATTCCCAGAAGGAGAGGTTAGCGACCAGTGGTGCGACAATGGAAAAGGATAGTCCTCACCATCATTCACCAAATTGTTTTCACCTCTTCCTAGAGATACTCACGTTCGCTTAGATCTTTTTGGTCACAGAAGTGTTGGCACATTACTTCTGAAAGCCATCTACATGATGCGCGGTGCTCAAGTTGTAAAATCATTTCCGAATCCCCTATTCTTTAGCTGCTTTAGGGATATCACTCCGTGGTATGCAAATGAGAGAAGGAAATAGTTTTGGCTCTTTTGAGAGTAGAAAAGCCTATTGCTTTTGTCCCACATAGGATTGGTGGATACATTTTCCGACGACGAAAAACTCGCCAAACCTTCCGTATGCTTTCTTTCTCTCGTTGGCTCTTTTTATCGCAGGTGGCCGTGTACTAGATCCCTACCTATCCCTACTATTTCCCGGGTTTTCTCGGAAAGGAATGTTGCTACCAAGTGGACAGCGGAAGTGGCTAATAACAAAAAAAAAATATCAAGATAGAAGTGACGAATAGCAAAATAAGTAGAAAGAAGAATATTCAAAGACTGGTTGAAGAAGTGGTGGGGATGCCAATTGGAACGAAACCCTCATCTTCCCGGGAAACGCACACTACTACCCCAAACGGTCAGAAAAGGAAATATTGTCAAATTTTGAAAAAATTCACAAAGAAAATTGCCAATGTATGTTATTAAGGCAACAGAAGTGTTTGCGGAAACTATGCAGAATAAATAACGTCACATGTAAGTTGTACAAAAAAGTGATATTACATCTTTCCAAATATATGCACAAATGTCTGTGTATGGATGTGATTTTCATGTAGGTATATATTTTATTTGAAAAAGGTTTTATAAAGTTAATATTTATCAAATAAAAGTATATTTATCAAAATATGCACAATATTTCAGTCAGGTGTCTTTATTTTCAAACTGTTATGCATGAGAATAGCCTAATATGAGCACTTCTGAAGAGGATCACCAGAAATAATTTTAATTATAAGCAATTAATTAGTAAAAATAATTTTTACTGCTTATAATGTGTAGATAAGGCCTTCCTTATGTTATTTGTGGAAAAAATAATGTTCCGGGAGAAAAAATTAGCTATATGATGCTGAAAATCTTTATGGGTCAAAATGACCCCTGCCCGTCCTTCTAGGTAGTGCGAAACTCCCTAGTGTTAAAAATGAGTAATTCGTTAGAAAAGGAGGCGTTAATTTACACAGGAGACTTAATGACGGAAATTACGGGCAAATACGTAAAGATAAAGCTTGTGAGGGGAGTCTGACATGGAGCGAATCCCAGAGAAGCGACGGAAATGGTATCCTGTACAGAGAAACACGGAAAGACCAAGAGAGACTGTAGCAGTGAGATATATGGTTGTGATGAAGAATGGAAAAAACACGATGAACCGAGAGGAAGACCAAGAAGTAAATGACATGGTTGGGGATGGAAGAAAGTAGCTTGAGAATATCAGGAGAAGGCAGATAGGAGGATGGAGCCAGTAATGAAGGAGGTTTGGACTCTTAAAGCCCGTTTTCTGAACGTCAAATGATGGAAAAGACTGAAGAGATACAGGACTTTTGGATGATTGGAAGAGTAGTAGGAGGTATATTGAACTGATAGTGAGAGGAAGTAGAGCGACCGGAGAAATGGTAACAGAAGAGGAGTAGTGATTCATTAAAACCCACGCTAACCGGGAGAACACTTAAGTCTCGTTCACAACGAAACTCGGCGTAACCTAGATTGACTCAGCGTATGAGTGCTCAAGAATAGCGTCTGCCAGTTCTCGATTTAAGGCGGCGTAGGTTAAAGCGAGCCAAGTTCAACTTTCTGTTAATTCAAGCCAATAGCATGGCCTGCTGAACTATCGATAGTAGGGAAGCAATTGAGTGCTACACTCATATCTTGTCATATCTCCTAACTCCTCGTAGAGCCATATTGAAAATGTAGTTTTGTTGTGAAGTCATCTTTATTACATATTCTTCCACTTCTATGGTGCAAGGCAATAATTACTAATAATACTACACCTCACCTGAGCTGTTTTGGGGAACTCTTGAAACACCCTTTCGATTGGTCTTATCAATGTATTGTAAGATCAATTTTGGCGGTGGTGCGCTGTAATTGGTTAGAAATTTCCCGCACTGGATTGCTTTAGGAACGAGAATAAGTCAGGTTACGCCGAAATAAGTTCTTGTGAACAAGTATTAAGGCCAAGGTTCTCATTCCGGATCGTCATAAGGCGTGCCCTGGATGGCGTTATCTTCGTTTTACATAAGCTATTAACAGTGGGATTAACGCGATCAAAAACTATAAAATCACAATTGTTTATCAAAATCATTTTTATCTCAAAAGTCAAGGTCAAAAGAACCGTAGCTGTAAACCGTGAGAACCAATGGAAGTTGGCGTTATGAATAGCGATAGCAAAATCGCGCAGTAAAGATCCACGATTACACCGCAGGTTTTATCTCTGGTTAATATTTTCTTGGCATGGCAACCGATATTAATGCATTCTCCTACATATAACGCTCACGTCAACTAACTGACAGTCTGACGTAATATTCGAGACCCAAGTTAACGTAAAGACTGCACAATTTTTCGGTTAACGTTAACCAGGCATTATAAAACCGGACCTAGGATTACTTATGATTTCTCGTCTCATTCTGAGGAAAGCTTGTTGAACCAATCGAAAATCTCCGTGGTGCTCCCGCCTATGCATTACATTTATAAACTCGTTGCTTGCTTATGCATAATGGCTTATTTTTCTAATGCACTACATCTATGTTAAAATGAGTCTTACAGCTATTAGCGGTCAAAGTGATAGATATTCACATAAAATATTCTTTGACCGTGTGAAAACTATTTCAATGAAAGGATTCATGACTTAGGAGATCGAAGAACCGAGTGATGTACAGAATATAGAGCGCTCATCTTAGACTTATCTTCAGGGTTTCACTGTGCTTTGGGAGGGATGCATCAGCTTGCATTATTTGGTTATCGTAGGTTTAGATGGAGATTGGACTAAGTCTGCCAATATTAGAGAGAAAACGCGGGGCCCTGTTTCCTGACAAAATTTATTTTTTCAGTTCATCATGCGTCCTACCCCTCTCAGTCTCAGCTATGTGTAGTATTTTTCTTCCCAGCAATCCAAAATTCTTGACAACCTTCAACATCCCCTCGCCTCTTAATAATTGCTCAAACCTCCTTCTTTGCCTTCTCCTAATATTCCTCAGCAGTTTTCTCTCGTCACCCACATTATCTAGCAATTCCTCGACCATTTATTCTTTCTGTCCACCACCCTTCTCCATTCTTCTCCAGACCCACATTTCAAACGCTTGCAGCCCATTCTCTTCTTATTTTCTCACAATGCAGATCCCTGCACCATACAAAGCGACACTCCATGTAAAACTAATTGCTAGCCATTTTTTAAATCTTCGCCAATGAAATTCTACGATCGTCTTCCTTTCGTCCATCTCTCTTTCTCCATTAACTCTCACTCCTATATCTCAAACGTCCCCAATGTACTTCATTCGCCTTTCCTCAGTGTTCAGGTTTCCGAGTGACAATCATGCCCCCGCTAAATAGTTCTCATCCAATATTTCTTGTCGGATCCTCATTTTACCTCGAGAAGAAGACATCGGCTAGCATAACAACAAGAAAATCTCCAAGCGGAGACTCTGGATTCGCCAGTCTGCAGGGAATGTGAAGGGTATAGGGGAAAAACCCTTGGAGGATTGGAAGGGGGAGGATATACCGTTGTGGGTGGGATGGATGGAAGCGGATGGGCCTTTAAAGGGAGCATGGGACGAAGGGTATACACGAATTCCCTCGGGGTACAGTGGCGGGAGCATTTGGATCGGGGGAGTGAGGGTACAAACCCGTCCTCGCAGTCTGCCGAGAGGGAAGCCCGCCGTATCCCTCCCACCCTTCCCTCCCCGCGATCGTTCCAGCCGAAACCCTGAGGCCACCCTCTTAGGGGACATTTCCCGAGGCCATTTCCCAAGGAGATGGTGATGTCGTGTGGTGTGGGAAATGTTCAGGTTGTGCTGGGGGAGTGGGGGGGCGAATGAGATGGCCTAGCCGATGGAGGGGAGAAGGGGAGATCGAGGTGAGGTAATCGGTGATGAGGGAATAGGGAGAGGGTAGAGAAACACCACGGGGGCAGCACGTGGAAGTGGATGGAAAGGAGGGATGCAGAGAGAGAAAAAGAGGGAGCAGGGAAAAGAATGATCGTGCGAGAGACGAGGAGAGATGTTAAGGAGATTGACGAACTGCTTCATTTTCATTGAAAGCCCAAAAAAAGGGGTCCCTTTTTTCCTTTCCTCTCTTTCTGGTGGTGGTTCCACCTGGGGCTCATATCCTACTGATACAAGTACATTTAGACCCCCGCAGGTGGTGCACGTAGCCGTTTCAAGGCTCATGAGTAGCCTAAATATTTCGTGTACTTCAGTGAGTTTTATTTTTTTTAATACATTAAAGGAGGTTTTTTTTGGATGCATTGTAAAACGAGGACCGGTAGCCGTTTGAGTGCAAACCGAGTATGCTCCGAATATTCGTCCCTGGCAGCTCACTCTTGCCAGCCCAAGCCAGCAAAGTTTAGATAAATGAGTTGCCCCACATTTACGGAGGTTGTTATCAATCCACAAGGCTGAAAAAGTATAATTTAAACTATTATAAATTATATTATTAAGCAAATTTATATTGTTTAATCAATAAGAAAGTTACTTTTAGATTATTTTTTGTATGAATTATGATTTATACATATGTGTGCAATTTAAGGGTATTTTTAGCGATTATTCTGCGTGGGAACCACTATTTTTTCTATGCTTTTCCCCTTTCCTCGGCGTGATAGCTATTGTATATTGATAAGATAAGAAAATAAGATAACATAATGTTTTTCATTACTGTTAGTTACTTTCGATAACATATTAATTGTCAATTATGAATAAGCAGACAACGAACAATGTTCAATCAAGTACAATTACATAAAAGAAACAAGAACACAATATACACACATTGGTATATATTGTTGGTATATGCGGTATTTGCGTTTCCTCAGACAATTGCTGTTATCTATCATTAGGATGGGCGGATAACTATGGCAAAGAATGATTATAAACGTTAATATCTGTCGTTCCACATAGACCATAATGTCCATCATATGCGTTATCGTTTCAGGTTCTTGATTCTAACCCCCATTAATCAACCCTTTCAACAAAGAGAAGAGGAATGCTGGTAAAAAGTGGTATTATGGATTTCTTAATCGAAACCCAAAACTTAGTCTTCGGTAGCCAGGTACAAAGGTACAGGTAAGGTACAGAGCTAAAAATTTAGCTCTTTGTATAGAGTCAAAGGTTTCAACCAAAGGAGTGTCAACCATTCCTTTGATGACCTTGAAACGGTGGTTGGCAATAAGTGAAATGGTATTCGGATTTTTAATGTGGATGAGACAGACTTTGAAAATGTGCAAAAGAAAGTTCCAAAAGATTTGGCTGAAAAAGGAAAATATCAGGTTGAAGCAATTTACAATGAATAAAAACAGGTGTAATTTAATGTAATGTAAACCCTGTTAATGTTGTAAAAACTCCAATGGATTTTGTGCCTCCGATGATTATTTTTAAGAGACTCTGAATGGATTGCTCACTTTCTAAAAGCGCTCCTCCCGGAAATGTGGTGCAAGTTTCTGAATCTGGGTATATCAGGGGCGAATCCAGGGAGCAATCTTGGGGGGATGGGGGAAATTTGTAAATTTTTTAGGGTATGGGTCTGTGCGTCACGCGCGTTCCGGCGCCTGCGTGCTTATGTGAATCTCATACCATACATATTATATTTACTGATAACTATGCCTGTATATTATTCCTATGCCTATTGGCGATTTATTTAACATCATTAACTATGGGTTTGTTAACTCCTTTCCACCAATTCTATACGCGACCTGGTGATGCTTGTGTATGGTACAGGGAACGCCAGAATGGAATGGAAGCAAGATTAAACGAATTATCTGTCTGCGTTCGCCTTTCTTCATACTCCCATACCCGTCACTAACTTATGCTCAACCCAATTACTACGGTCACTGCTCTAAGATAGCTTTATTTGCCTGCATTCCTCTTTCATAGAATTGTAACGGGCAATAGTATTGTTACGGGCCACGTTACTTTTACTTCAAACCTCGGAAATTGTAGAAAAGTTAACTTAACTCACGACCACGGATTCAATATCGGTCTAAGTATATGAAGATGAAATTAGAGAGATGCTACACCAGTTTATGGAAAAGTTAATTCCGTTTTACGATGTAGTTAAAAAGAATAGAAATGTTCTTTGAAAATCATGTTGTACCGCTAAAATTCAAAAAGTGTTATCTCTCCCTATTTCGCTAGTGAAACCAAGAACTTTTTAGCTGAACAAGTATATTTCGCATCAACAAGAAAAACTAGGCAAAACACTTTCCGATTAAGAACTAATCAAAATAAGTTCTTTTATAAATAAAATTCAGTTTTTATTGGAAATACCGAGTGAAGGTTTTAAAAGTGAATGGGGGAGGTGAAATAATTATCAATTGAAATAGATTTGATATACAAACTTACTTCACCGGGATTCGAGAATTGCCAATTGGAGGATCTAGGTTCGAACCCCAGTCAAGTCAAATAGTTTTTTCATGGCGAATTTCACCGTCTTCGGTGTATATAATTTGTTCATATTCCGAAGACGTTTTAATACACATTTTTCCTCTGATTATGGTTTTAGCAAGCACACATGCTATTGCGTATTATTGTCGTTGGAGCATGTTATTCATTAGTATTTTAAATTGGGGTGCGACTTGAAGTATATGTGGTGTGATTTAGGGAACCTGTTGCCTAAATAGCACTGCTTGAAAGGGTTTGAAAGTATTTTTTTACTAAATCGTTTGAGCTGGAATACTACTTTTGAATCTATTTTGAAAAAAGGAAAATACCCCTTTGCAGTAAAAAAATCTTTTGGTGTCAGCGATATATTACCAAAAGATATTTTCTATGCAACAAAACATATTTAAAAAAATACAATGAACTGCGAAAATCTACAAAACCTACTCCTTTTAATGTTGGAACGCAAAAATCTTCAACTTTGATGCTTGTTTTTAAGTAATGTCCTCGTATTTTATAACAATTTCGATTTATGCAACCCTACCCTACATTTACTTCATTTACTATCCAAGTGTTCTCTAGTCTCATTGGCTTAATTTGTTGCACCTATGACCCATACGTAGCATGATCATTATTTTTTATATAATTACGTTAATAAACGATCATTTGACGTTGCTACTGAAATGTAACCATAAAAATTGCTGGTGTGTACATACAATTACAAATATAGGCTTAAGTGAGCTGCCTATTTCATTTACCTATTATTTCATTTAATTTATTGAGTAAGATTTAGTGGTAGACTAAATAACGGCCAATATGAATGCGGTTTACGCAGTTAATAACAATTATGCCGTAGAGAAGGGAACAAATATTTCGAAATTACTTTGAAATATGAATGGGAATCAAAATTTATTAGAAAGTGAATGACCGTGTCACAAATAGTTTGAAGCTTGAAAATTCCAATTCGCACCCCATTAATTAACCATATTTGGCCTAAAAAGGTCCGCACGGTGAACTTTGGAACATGGAATATGTTTTACATTCCCGCGGGGACGCTAATTTACGATCCAATTTAATTATTGGGACGATTTTTGCGAAAAATGTGGGAAACATAAAATTAATCGAAAAGGTGCACGCAAAGCGTCAGCTTGCAACTATGCTGCCCTTAATGAAGGCAAAACAAGTATAACAGTCATATTACCATTTCAAAGACTCTCCATTCGTAAAACTGCGTTTTTCTGATTTGAAATTTAGTCACGTAGCTCCTCGGATTAATTTTTTTTAAGGTAAAGGGATTAGTGAGGCCATTAAGGTTTGTGAAATTGTAAAACATTCATTTTTACGGATTATAAATATTTCCAATATACTGAGGTAAGAGTTTATATGATTTTGAAACAGGATGCATGTCTATGAACACAAGTAGCTTTTGTTTAATTGCCCTCATTGTGCCTTTGGGAATATGGACCTCATTAATTACTTCTTTATTTCCAAAACCTTTGGGAATAATGTTGCTCGTGCTGTACCGAAAAACATTCAATTACGAATTAGATGAGCTTCTTATCAATTATGGAAAGCCTTGACAGTGAAATAATATTGTCAAAAGGCACATACAATTCAGAACATGAAGAGGTGTCCTGAGGACTCCAGTCACTGTTCCTGGGGGACTTATAAGTGTCGCCGTTCTTCTGTTGCTCTCTCAATATTCAGGCTTCATTTAACTCCTTATATTATAGCATACCGATCCAAAATATGTTTTGAAACAGTGCTGGGTAAAAAAGCAAGGATATTGACTATTACTCTTTCCCTCGATCAATCAGATTAGTAAACTATGTAATTGAAAGGTACAATAATTTACTTCCCGCGTGTCATTCACGAGCATAGCAACAAACTGCGAGGTACCAATTAAATATTAATTAGGTCACCATGCGTACCGGTTTGGCCTGGTTGGTGCCTATTTTGGAGAGTTTGCCCGGATTTTCCGAGAGACTTCAAGGTTACCCCGTGGTTCCATCAGCACACTGATTTGTATTTTTCCCTAAGTCCTCAACTGCCATGGCTGATACCTCCTCGTTTGCATCTATCTGTCCATCTCCTTTCCTCAATTCAATCTTACTTAACGAAGGTTCTTCTAATATAATTGCACTAAATTACAATCAAGGTTTTGGCACAGCTTTTGCTACATTTTGATTTTGTACACAAATAGTTTCACACCCATACACTGAGATAATACCCTCAAGCTTTCTCCTTGTCGTGAAAACGTTTTCCTGCAAACAGAAAGAGCCCTATATAACTTTTCCATCACGGCCATTTGTATTCCAAAGGTTGCTGAAGTACGTACTTATTGCTAACATGCACTAGTTAATTACTGCTACTTAAATAATAGAAATTAAATGGTAAGGAATTACTTGTTACACAGTTTATGGAGGAAACGCCTTCCTTTAAGCAGTTAGGGGGACGAAGTTACGTGAAATCTCACAATACTTTAGATTGGCAATGTTTTTGTAAAAAAATCTCTTTTCAGAATTTTAATTTGGTTATCTGGGCTAGGCATCCAACCACTTAGCTCATTTGTGCAATTAACAGGTGTATAGGTTGGTAATGTGATATTAACATTGAGGAAGGATTGAGAGAAACCCAGAGTGGGCAAGCCTGCTCTTACTGAAAGGACCAGCAGACAGCGTGCTACAGTTGAATTACTCTCCACATTACACCCTAGTAAGGATTGGTATTCCACTGGATGATTCTCTGTCTCTTCCGGTATTGGAACCCGTACCCTCGGGATGGGAGTCCATCGAGCGTTTTAAACTGCGATTTAAACCCCTCCTGCCACTCTGATACACTATAGATTCTCCCTCGTGTCTTGTAAATGGTTCATTTCGCTCCTCTCCGTATCATGCTGACGCACTTGCTGTCATAGTCATAGATCTCTAGAAATGTTAGGTTACAGTTCCGACCTTAAGGCTGCGTAAAAGGGTATAACTTCCCCAAGAGTATTATGTGTATGCCTTCGGAATTGACAGCGTCTTAGGGCACTAAAATGCATGAGAAATTTGTTTTGCGACTTTGGAGCAGCAGCGTATGGGTGGTTGGAGAAGATCAACTAGTATCGTTATGCCTGTAAACTTAACAAATTGATGTCAGTGGGGATGGATTCTTGATACACAATTCAGTTCTAAAGTCTTCCATCACGAACGTGCTGCTCTCTTGAGGAGCCTACAAAGCAACTGGGGTGGCTGAATAGTTTTGGGCAGCAATTTCATACCATATTGCATGTTAGTCATTAGGCATGAGGTTGCATGAAAGCACCCACATACTAGCATGCAGTTAGAAAAGCTGTGAGACATCATGAATATTCTTTTTGTTGCTATTTCTAAACTGACGCTATGCCAGTGAATAGTCGCTGCGACACGTCAGGAGCACGGTAGTGCATAGAGAGGGTTATTTAGTTCCGTGTCTCGTCTCCGAACCTCATACTGTGGCACGGCATAAACTGCATGCATGAAAGTGCGATTAATTCCTATTATATACTTCTCGTCGCCGTCATGCAGAAGACCCAATCGAGCGTCTTGTAAAGTCAAGTGTTTCCATCGCTAAGTCAAGTGACCAATAACCACAGCCTACTACACTTCAAGCTTGGGAATTTCATCCGTCTTAGTTTTCATTGGCCAACTCGTAAGCATATCCCTGATAGGTTGGAGGCCAATCTTCCAGGTGAACTCCTAAGATGTATTAATATGCAATATCAATATTTTCACAAGGATGAATTGTGGCTCTATTCATTAATAATCTTCCAAGCATAGTAATGTTTTAGTATTTTACACGGAAAAACATTGATAAATTTCAAGAGACTTCGATTTAAAAAAATCACCAATCGTCAGCTTTGCCCATCTCCATCTCCTCTCACACTCTCTTCCACTTAAGGCCTGCACACAAAGGAGCGTTGACGGTGGAGGTGGCGACGGTCAAACAGAGCATGCAGCGTTCACCAAACTGAACGCTGTCGAGAACGCAGGCCGCGGCGGTAAGACCGCTCCGGTGTGTGCAGGCCTTACTCTACATGATATCCATTCATCAGTTCTTTTTAATTCACAACTCTTCCTATATTCTAAAATACCTATGTATTTTTTCCCTTTATCTCGCCTTCTTACGTCCAACACAGTCTTCAGCATATATTCATTCAGTACTTCTCATTATGTCTTATATCATACTTGTCTCTGTTTAATACATTACTTGAACTTATCCTTAGCTATTTCTCTCTGATCTTTTAATATTTTAATAGATAATTTTATTGTTTATATTAGTACTAATGATTTAGACAAACTTAGCACTTTTCTACAAAATTTACTAAGCTTGTCTTAATCATGAGTACTAATATAAGTAACTTCTACAGCGTAAAGCCAGCCACTGTGAAGTTTATTGGATATGTTACTTTTTATTCGTCTACATGCATGCATATCACAAATATAATTGAGGGCATGAGAGTCAAAGTAATACAAGTAACGAACATCGTCCAGTGTCATCTGTATCACTTTACTCCGGTAATAAATGACAAAAAGCAAAGTGCCTTAATTGTTCTGTGGCTAGATCGCAATACCATACGTTCGTACACTTGTATTCAGTTTCTTTTAGCTACCTGACGGTACCCGGCGGTACCAACTAAGAATGTATGCACGCATATCGTTTTTCGTGTTGATGTCACTTGCATTACTTTGACTCTCAGGCCCTCAATTAATGGATCGTCATCCTCTAAATTCACGTTTAAACTAGGATAATCGGTTTGAATTATCAGATTTTTTTAATCAATTAAAGTGAAACAAAAGAGCCATGGAATGTAATAAATCACTAGATTCGAAATGAATAGGTGCATCATAGGCACAACAGCTCTTTGAAACCTGAGAAAAATATAAAAAAAGGGATACAATGTTCCGAAAAAGCAAAGATGGCCCAAATGAATCCCGTTTGCTCTTGTGGCTATGAAATATTTTTAGTGACTGGTAGGGGACAGGGAACTTTGAGGCCTGAAGCAAGTCAATCCTCGGAATATATTACCTAGAAATCTCGCGTTGAGGGACGATGAGAATTCCCTGGACCAAAGCAATTCGTATTGGTTGGGTTCTTTACGTTCCGGCACGGATGTCCAAATTTTGCGGCTTAAAATCTCGGCATGCGGAAAAGAAGAGCACGATGGATTGGACATTCCCGGAGGCAAAATAAATTAATAAGTATCGTGCAAAACAGGAAGTTAAAAGAAGGGTACCAGTAGGAAGAATCAAGGGGTAAATACCTACGGAAAACGAAGAGGATTTTCGTAAAGGACTCCAGGGACGCGAAAGGGATTCGCATGGGCAAGAAAAAATTGAGGGGTGTAGTTAATCAATCCTAGGATTGAAAGACTGACTACAGGCATTGAAAAGGAAAACTATTTTTAAAAATCAATCACTATCATCCATGGCTTTAAATGCCTCCAAGACAAAATAGTTCCATCTTCGGCAATTCCTTTCACTCAATAGTCTTGGAAGTTCAAGGAGAAGTTTTGAACTAGTTAATAATTTGTTGTAAATTTGAAATTTGTAACTATCTAGCTAAGCATCATTTCAATTGCATGAAACATTTTGTCTACCACGAAAATAGCTGAATTTAAAAAAAAGTTCCTCATCTATAAAAACAGTTACCCATATTCAGTAACATTACTTTGCATGCAGCGTTCATTGATTTAATTAATTCATAATGGAGCTGCAGGGATTTTAATACATACAAATGATGCAAATAATTAAGAGTTTTGTGTAAAGGTATCGGAATAGTGAGCTGTAGCTGGTAGCTGGAGCTGTAGGAAAGGCCAATTCTAATAATATATACATGGTTAGGATAATCGCTAGGCTTAGATTACTTGAATCTTTCAGATAAGGTGAGTTTCAGTAAGACGCGGAGAATATGATTTTGACCCCGTGCTATACCTCTAAAACTGATTGAAGGCGACAAAATAAGAGAGATAAAATGTCAAAATGATAGGTACAATAATTCCTCTATTCCACGTACCATTAGTAATTATAAAAATCGCTGCATGACGCTATCATAAGACGGATCATTCACATATATTTTGCCTCTGTCCTCTCCACCTCCTTTTCCCCATTCCCTCGCTTCAATGGCTGGTGTCTTAACACCTTCTGCCCCATGTATCTGCGGCGGCTCGCTAGGTTGTATGTAGATGTGGTGGTGCTAATAGTGGCTGATAGATGAAATAGTGAACCTCTCAATGTGGCCAGACGAAGTCGAAGCGATGCAATGCCTTCTGGTCACCTTTCCCCCATTTTCTTTTGTCCCTACTTTCATCAACACTCTCCACAAACACACTGCTCCCCTCCCCCTCCTCCCTGTGCCCCCTGTGTGGACACATCCCCCCATGATCAAAGCCTTGGCCGCCAAAAGAGAAAGGGGGGTTGAGAAGCGAAGGATGGGTGGAGGGAGGATGAGTGCGAAACGAGTCGTGTCCATTGTTGGTCGCCGTAGCACAAGGGGATGGCTCGCTTGGCAACAGAGCACGCTTGGTTGGCGGGGAAAGACTTCTTCTTGAAGCCCCATTGTGGTGTTCGTCGTTAAGGGCGCCGCCGTAAGGGAGGAAAGATTATCATGAGAGGTTTGGCAGAGGGGGAGGTGTAGTGCATGCTTGGGGTGGATGTGGCAGGAAATAATAACACCGGTTTTGGGAGTTGATAGAGAAAACGCCTGTTGAGAAGACCGACGTTCTCGTTCGTACGTTAAAGCATTCATTGAAACGCGATTTAGAAAACGCCTGTTGAGAAGGCCGACGTTCTAATTCGTACGTTGAAGCATTCATCAAAACGCGATTTAAGAACTCATCAACAAGAAATCATACTATTAACGTGATGGTAGGTGAAGTAAGTTTGTGGAATTGTGACATAGTTAATGAATGAATCATTTTTAAGTTTTGCACAATTTTGATATAACTGCCCGGTTTCGATGTCACAACTTGAACACAGCATACAACATAGTCAAGCTCTGATGATGATGTTGTGACATCGAAAACATTTAGTTGCGTTAAAATACTGCGGAAAATTAAAATTTGATCAATCCTGTAACTAATATATCATTGATATTTTGTATCACTAGTCGCATTCCAAACTTTGTTTACAACTGTTACGGGCGAGAAGAGTGTAACACAACTGATGAAAGGTCTAGGCTGGTGGCCGTTAGAGACTTGGAGGCTACTATTTACGCTAAGGTTACACGAAATATTAAGATCGTGCGAGTTTTAGGGTAACACATGGGATATTATGTTAACCCTGCACTTTATCTCCAGAAATGATAGAAGCAACAAAATAAGAGAGTAATGCACTTCCGAACTGATACGTACCTACAAACATTATTTCATTCCACGCATATTTGTGATTATAATAAAAACAGAACGGGATAATAACACACTTGGTTAACATGGAATTTGCCTTTGTCCTCTCGCTCTTCCTACTCTTTTTCCTAATGCCGTACCCTTTTCACTGCTGGTGTCCTATGATCCCCTGCCACACTCCCCTGCGGCGGCTTACAAGGTTAAGTGTAAATGTAGATTCCATTACGTTGACACGAGTTTTAGGTTGACATTGAGAACATTGATTAAGCCAATTTCTAAGGAAGAAAACATTAAAATAAGTTAATGAAACACTATGAAAGAGATGTAAGTATACATTTCCTCATCCCGTTCATAATTTTCGAGTAAAACGAAAAAAGAAATGGATATTAATTTACCAACACAGTGATCTTACTATTGGAACTTACTACATTTTTGATCTTACTAGTGGCAGCTTTCAGGTTAATACTTTAATTCAGATTAATGGATTTTCTCGAAGATATTTATAGCTTCATTTTACTCAAGAGAAATATAATATTTTTACTCTGAAGCTAAAACCAGGAATAAAGCTGCAACGGGAATTCAACGACTGAACTCAGCTATACTGAGTAGAAGGTGTGGGATACAGATTTTCTTTCCAATAGCATGTACAAGAAAAAAAACATTAGAAAGTTATTTCAAGTAAGAAGTAAATGTACGAGTTGAAGTAATAATCATTCTCTCTTATTTAAACGCCAAGTTCGCCCCAGCTTATAAGCCTTTTGGAAAAAAATCAGATATAGCGCATAGAGATTTATGTTATATATATGAAATATATTTCCAAAGGATCTGCATGGGTTCTGTGAATGTATATTTTACAAATTGGCTAACTTTTGCGATGTTTTCCATCAGATCACCGCGTTGTAGGGAAAGAAAAAAAGAGAATAAAGATATATGGTCCATTCCACACCCACCATTTGTGAATGAGTTGACCCTTAGCATCTCAGATTCGAATAACAATTGGAGGAAATGTATATAAATATGCCTGTATACAACAAGAGACACCACCACGAGCATTTTTAAAAAATTGAAAACAAACAGCTAAATAACGGCTATTCAAAATGACGGTTTTCACTTTCACGAAATTTTCTTCGTCACACATATCAGGTAATAATCAAAATAAAAGTCGTTCAAAGGCTTATTTACAATCATCTTCCTTAAAAAAAACAGCTTTGTGCAGAAAAAGCGTTAAAAATATTGTTTGGTAAAAAGCGTTAAAAATATTGTTTGGTAAAAGAATTAAATGTTGAACAAATAGAGGTTTAAACATTTATAGTGCCACACATTTGCGAGGGCTATTTTTTTACTAGCTAAAACTAGATTTAATATAATATTAATTTTATACAACTTTGAAGCGGTTGTTTATTTTTTGAGAAAAAAAATCTTTTAAATTTTCCCTAGCAACGAAAACTTAATGCCAATTAACCACACTTGGCTTATTTATACTCTTTAATACTTCATATTTATATTCCACACTCGCCTTATTTTTATAATTTTCCTGGGGCATTAATTTTTCCGCGAGAATAATCCAATGACGGATCCATTTCAACAAACATATATAATGAATATTTCACTTGTTTCCACAAATGCGTAGAGGGAGAGCAGTATCTGAACGAATTTACAAATAATTTGTTATGGACATCTTGTAATGTCTCCACCGAGAAATCTCAACGACGACCAGTAATGATTATATTCAAGACCTCCATGTGCATAAGCTCCGCGCCAGAAGTATCACGGTTCGGCCGGTGGATTCAAATGTGGGCGAAGACTGACTGTTTGGAACCAGATGAGTTTGATGTGGGTAGGCTTTATCTAGGGATGATCGGGAGGAGGTGAGGTAAGGTTGGGATGGGAAAAGCTGAAAGGTTCATGGGATGGGAAAAGCTGAAAGCTGAAAGTGCAAGGGCAAGGACGAGGGGAGATGCAGTGAAGATAAAGGGAGGATCGAGGGCGGGAAGAATACGAAGAAAGGGCCGATGGAGGGAGAGATGATGTGGAGTCCGATGGATTTTTGGAGATGGAAGCCTCTCCCCTCGCATGAATGGAGCATATCATTCTTGAGCGAGATCGCCTTCCATTTCTCTGAAGAAAGCGAGAATCTTTGGTTTTTATCTCCTCCCCGGGACTGGCATGGCTTCAGGAAGACTGCAGAATCGGCAACGGATTTGACAGGTTCTGGGGTATGACGGCCATTTGGGTATTGGGAAAACCGTACGAGGAAGGCTTTTTTGAATACGCTACAAGTCTGCATGAATTTCTCTATGAGGCACTTCCGGCGAAGATGTAACCACGATGCACTTTATGACTACGCTAAAACCATTTTGCAAACATCGACGCTTTGGAATACATTTCGTAATAATTATCGTGTGTTTCGAATAAAGAAGTCCTTCATAGAGAAAGAGGTGGAAATGATGTTGACGATTAAACATAGTAAATATTGGTCAAATAGTGAGACTTAAGGATATATATAGACTTCTTCTGTTAGCCCTCCAAGGGGATGATGAAAAAAGATGATTTTCTGACAGAAGAAGATTTTCCTGGCTTGCTTATCTAAGAAAATAAATAGTATAGGACGAAATCGGTGAAACTCTTCTGAACTGCATCAATCAAATCAGACTTATTGCAAGTTAATAGCCAGTGGCCGGATTGGATAAGGCAGAAGAGGAAGAATGAATATAAGATTAGGGAAAATATTACTCGCAAAAATAATATAAAAGGAAACTTCACTGAGTCACACACACGTGCAAGATATAGAACCAAAGAATGGAAATTCATTATAAAAATTATTCCATGTGACCGTCATTCGAACCTAGATATTGAGGCATCCGAGTTTGAAATCTGACGGAGTCAAAATAATACTTTTCATGATGACTATCGTTATAGGGGTTATATATACGCTAAGGGAACCAGAATGACTAAAGAATTGGTTTCAAATGTCAATCGTTTCCTCGAACAACTAGAGATAATTAAAAATCTCATTAATGATGGATAGATATGTTATTCGTCAGATAAGCTAGCAGGCTGATGTTATATTTAAAGCATTCTCTTGTATAAGACACTGTTTTCCCCGTTACCAGGTGAAAATCATTGATATTAAAATTCTTCTCATTAAAATATTTATATAATAATGAAATATTGAAATAATATGAAGAATGATTTTATAATATATTTATTATAAAATCATTCTTCATATAAAAATAAGTAACTCGGTATGATTCCACACTTTATTTCTCTATCCGAGCCAGGTTTCGGCATAATATGCTATTTTCAATCTCCAAAGCTTCAATTTCCATTTCAAACATAAATCAGTTAGAGTATCAGTTTCATTTTTCAGGCATACAAAGCTGCGTATTTCAACATGAAGAATTTCTCTTATAAAACTACAACATAAAATACATGAAGCTTCCAACAGCGCATCTCAAATCCCTGTATTATTCTAAATTTAAATATCTTTATCCTTGCACGGTGTGAATAATAGATTAACACATGATAATTACAGTATACCACCTTTAGCTGCCATAGCATGGAATGTAGAGCATGTTTGGTGGACATTCACTCCGCCCTTCCCGGGGTTACCACTCTTGAGGTGGCTTGCATGCTAGTTAGCTGAATCTCTTTATAAAGCTTTTTCTTATAAACCGGCTAATAACAAAAGCACGTTTCAAATAACAGAACCTCAAGAGTGCAACCCTTGGGGCAAAAGGAGCAAAAATACTGCCCATCAGGGAATAACAGTAAACATGGAAACATTTTGCCAATAGCGGGTACTGGATACCAAATAGGAAGACGAAAAGAGAAACGGGGAAGATCACGGAGATGCAGAAGAGAAAAAGTGATTAACTATATGAAAGGATGATTGATGAAGAGTAACTGATGAGAATATGCCACCCGAGCTAAACTAAACAGCATAAAAGGTCCTGTTTCTCACGATTTCAAATACCGCCTTTTACGTAAGATAGAAAGTGGGAAAGTTTATTCCAGAGCACGAACAACGAATTAATTTATCAATTATTATCGAAAAATATCAACTAATAACCGTTTTATATAGATAAAAATAGGTTTTTACGTGAGGTACGGAAATCAATACTTCAATCAAGGGTCGTGGGTTTGAGTCTCGCCTGGATTGCTTTTCCCAGCCCAAGGCATTGTTGTTTCTGTCAAGTTCTGGTGGTTTAGCCCCTAAGAAACCTGATGACATACCAAAAGCGGCTTTCCGGGATCGCCGTGACGCAAGAAACCACCGAAATCGTCCTGCAAAACCAAAAAAAAAGATTTACTGCCAACTCTAGATTAACGGGATGGGTAGATGGGAACGGGTATCCAACGCAAACTTCTTCCCACATATTTTCATAAACCATTTGGACGTTATAGCATGCCGAGTTGACAAAGTCGAAATATTTACAGTAGTAAGACCGCTTGATTCATAGTAGCCGCAACTTATATCAAATGAGTTGATGGTAATGTTTAATTATATCTTTCTACTTGATAAAAAGTCAGATACATGTGACATCCCCATACCATTTCTAAGTATGATGACGCCTTTTATTTGGCTTTTGCCCCAAAAATTACCGTGTAACTCACTGGAAGCCAGTCAGAGGTGTAAACTTCATATGCGTACGCTCCTAACATAACCTTCTTGCATTGTGAGCAACATGGCTTTGTGGACTTTCATAAATATCGAAAAATACCTTCCAAAATTGATTGGTTATCGGGGATAGAAAAAATAAAAGAAAGTTGTTCCTTGGTATGGAATTCCCACGATATAAGATTCCAATTAGATTTTGTCGAGCACAATCTTCGAACGAAAATATTCAGAGCTCGGAAAGATAGTACTTGCAGGATGATGATTTAAACCTAATTGCCGAATATTTCAAAGTATAGACTTTAACTAGACTTAAAGCTAATTCTCTATGCTGTGGATGGATGTTTACCAATTATAGCATCATCATCAAGCACAAAAATATAATTGTTACTTTTTGGTTTAAAGTTGGTATTTTGCTAACGCCATTGGTTACTGTACTATTTTTTACATAATTGTAAAAATATTCAAATAGCATTTTGAGCCACAAGTAACTTTGCTGAAAACTAATACTGAGCATTAAAGTTGAGCAACTAATTACTCAGTAAAACGTGAAAATTTCCGTGCATCTGAAAAAAGTAAAAGAGCTTCTCAGAAAATCCACGTCTATAAAAAGGGTTTGAATATCTTTTCTGTGAGGTTTTCTTTACTATAATATCTCCTTCTACTCATATTAATTATACTTCTCTATTTCTTATTTTATCTGTCCACTTAATCTTCAGCATTTGTCTCTAAAACCAGGTTTCAAAGCTCCTAATCTTTTGTGATCTAGTTGTCCAAAGGTTCATGTGTCCGATCCTACGCTCCCCACGAATGTTTTTCAGGTTCTGTTCCCTCGTTAATGGTCTTGTGTTATATGGTTACACGCCCGTATCGGTGGCGGTGGGGTAATGTCCTCACCTGCTAACCCGGATGGTCGCGGGACGGAGTCCCGCCTTGGTGGGTTTTTATCCACTCAGTGCATGGTTTTTAATGTGTGGCATATGAGTTAAATGTAAGAAAGGACTGCACAGTCCTAATTTCGCTCAAAAATAAAGTCGTCATTATTTTTATTATTATTCTGTTGTTACTGTTGTAAAAGACCCCTTTGAGTCCCCGGCAAGCATCAGATTTCATTGCCGTCATAACGGCCAGATACTCGGGAGGGGTTTGGCTGTTTTCGCAGCCAAGTTCGACGCCCATCGGATTGGTGACTACGCTGCGTTTGGGTCATGCGTTCGTAGTAGACGGAGTGACTCCAGGATGATGGACTTCTGCATGCAAGCTGCAAGTGAATGTGAGCTGTGCCACGCAGGACGGAATACACTTGATGCTACTTATTAGCAGTGAGCCCTCCACTGAGTACACCTATGATGAGGACTAATAGTTTCACGGAGTGTCCAGAGTACATTTGCCGAAGTTCGAAAAGCAGGTCTTGATATTTCGTCCGTTTTTCCTCCTCCTTCGCATCCATATTCGTTTCAGACAGAGCCGGAAACTCAATCACGAGGATGGAGCGTGTGAGGTGGTTGAGGAAAAGGTTTGGTCGCCTCCAAATGCCTGATGGTGGAGAAGGAATATTTCCTCCAGATTATATATTTATCGTTCTCCACGACGGACTCAATATCTCCAGGGGCCGAATAAAACGAAAGTGTCCGAATCGAATCGTAATAGCGCGGAAAAGTTGCTTCTCGTTACCCTGATCACAAAGAAAGACAAATTTTCGAAATCGGACCATGTCTTTCGGTCGCGCATCTCATTCGAAGTTTTGAAAAATCGTAAAAAATATGACTTTTTTAGGGATTTTAAAAAATAAGTTACAGTGATTGGATTACGGTCAAAATCGGTATGTAGCCTCTTCTAAAGAACCTCTGTATTAAAAAAATTTGTAACACCCCTTATCTCCTTAAAAAAACCTCGTGAAAAACATGACTTTTTTCGCAATGTTAAGTCTGAAACTGTAACTTATATGAGTGTATATACTTTTTAAGCATTTTATAGCTAACTAGACGTTTAAAGTATGTCCAATTTCAATCGTCAGTATTCCTGTTACCACTTGGACGGCCGGGTGCTAATATAAAAATATAGAACACAAACATATTTTGATGTACAAAGGAAAAACCTTCAGAATGTATCTCATCGTGAATCAATAGAATGTTAGTCATCAAATTAAAAAATGCTAGCTTGATAAAAACCGTATGGGTTTATTCAATTAAAAAAAAATAATTTCAAATAACTTCGTGGATACCTCACGCTGGAATTTCATTCCCCTAAAATACAATTCCAATTTCATTTTGCATTGTGAAATACAAAGTTTTAACGAGTCATTGATGTTATAACATGAAAGAGTTATATGAACTCTTCACTGGATAGAAGATAAATAATGCAAAGATTTAAGGCATAAATTCAATTTTAAACTGTTGCACGACATGGATTATGTCGTTTAACTATGAAAAATTAAATTGTCTATAATGGATAGTTGCATTTCGTAATTTAATACAACTTGTAACTTAAAACAATTTTTTAATCAAAGGAAAAAAATGACCATCGAAAAATTCTGAATTTCGTACTTGATTTGCAGTTCAATAAAATAACTATTTATAAAGTGCAATAAATATTAACCGTGGCGGAAATATTAGGACTACGGAAGTAATTTGGAAAAGTATGCTGTCTTTTTTATTTCCATGAAGGCATTCACAGAGTAGGTACTTCAAGACATTGAATACCAGTTCATAAGTGTAATAAAACAAAACAGCTAAAGAACTTCGCAGACTTCCCATTAGTTCTGTGTTTGCAAGTAAATTATTGAAAAGTCGCAAACCTGAAAGAATAATATATACTTTCTTTAATAAAAAGTTCATAGAGCGATTTCCTCATCCGAATTTCCATCCAAGTTATAATCGGAAAAGAGAGTCGATATATTTGTTTTTGCAATAAAACTCGAAAGTAGTCCCTTTCTCAGAGAGATAAGGAAAATTTTCCGAAGATTCTGCGCATCAATATTGGATGAAAAGCCATAAAAAGGAGGTGTTCTGGGGAATTTCAGGAGAAATCAACGATTGGAGCAAGAGTCATAAAAATTGAAAGAAAATCCGATTTGCCATCGTTTCTTTGGCAAGTTCCTCTAACGTGACCTCCCAATGCAAAGACGAAAAAGAGAAAACTCGATAGAGAAGCGTCCCTGTTTTAAATATTCAGCAATATATTCAGATGGAAGCAAACCCAAAGAATATCAGAGGGCAACCTATTTGTGCCAAAAAATGAAACCTTAAGAAAACGTTACCCAGAATCCCAATTGAAAGTCAAATCTAACACACTTCGAACTTCATTTACGCATTTTTGATTCAGGGATAAGCTTGGCAAAATGGTAAATTGGCACAGGATTTTAAAGAACATTGGTGTATTCTGTGTACTCATCATCAACTCTTAATTTATATCATTCTCTACTTGTTACTACGCTTAATTTGAAGGCGTTCAAAATACCTGATTATTTTTGTTCTCCTCTGAACTAATATTCCTTGAGTTTTTCCCGAAGCTAACCTTATTAGCTAACTGCTATTTACTTCACAAAAATACGAGCTAAAACTTTCATATTTAAACAGTGCTGGAGCAACGTTCATGTTCTTTCGAGAGCATGTGGATGTCTATTATCTGGATAGAACTCCAATATGGTTCACATCAAATTTAGCAGAGGGTGAGCCACTAGAATCAACGTAATATCCACTACTTGGTGTGATGCTGACAGGCTATATTTAAAAGTTGGGGCCACGAAATTAGACTTTTTCTATATTGTCCTAGCCATCTTTAAGGAAAGATTATAAGCCTTCCTTTCTTTCTGATGTAAAATCATTTGTCGCCAGTATTCCTTCATCCTCTGCCTTGGTCATACTTTACGTTTCTCAAAAAATACTCTTTTTATTTTCTTGCTATCTATTTAGACAGATTAGTCACAGGCAGTGACAGATTTTCAAGGTGACCTATCCTCATGGTAAGCTATAAAGCTAGGCGTCCATCATGGGTCTGTTCTAGGCCCACTATTGTTTTATTTATACATGTAAAATTTGCCGGAAGCGATTAAATATATTACTTAAATATATTCTTGAAACGTACGACTTCCAAAGTTACCATCACTACCGATTGAAGGACCTTAACGAAGCAATTCTAATGTTCATCGCGATGTCGATGCAATCTCGGACTGGGCCAAGCAAAACTTTCTAGTCATAACCAAGTCAATAATTATTGGTGACGCTAAACTTAAATACAGAATCAACTTTTAGACAGTATCCCGCATTAAACTTGATTAAATAGATATTCCATATTTCAATTCTGTCCTCAATATGGGTTTTATCATGAATAATAACCTGACATGGAATGACCTGGTATATGCCGTCTCTAGCAGAATTAATGAAATATTATATCAGCTTAAAACCCAGAGAAGAATCCTTTCGTTCCACACTAGAAAACATTTAATCATGACTTTAATTTTTCCTTAATTTGATTAATGCACTCTAGCATTCGTAGATCTGTTGAGTGAATTGAATAATAAACTGCAACGGTTGATTCATTTTCAGCCTTCGTAGGAACGAGCATATTTCCCTTACAGGGAAAAGCTCCATTGGCTGGATATCTTTTCTAGGTGGAAATAACCTTTGTCCCTTTTAATTTTCTCTATTCAAAAATAAAAAATTGAAATATCTCCTTGACCTTTTTTGGTTTTCCTCTTGAAACTAGAAGCATGCTAACTAAAAGTAACCCATCCGACCTCTGTTTACCTGCTCAAGAAACCACAATGCTTCAAAATTTCTTCGTCGTCAGGTCTACTGTTACTATATGGAACGAAATGCCTAGTAAGTTAAAACAAAATGTGACAATTTGCGATATTTTAAGAGAAGATGTTACAATTTCCTGTTCAACCAATAAGTCATGTAAATACTCACACTAAAAACGGCAACGTATCTGTTTTCTTTTTTAAATATTAAAATTATTGTAATACTTTGTAGGTAATTCTGTTATTTATTATATACTAACTTCATGTATGCCACATAAGTATTACTCTGTTTCTTTAAGGGGTTTTGTACCCAAAGCATTGAAAAAACGTATTCTATTATACTCAATTCTATTCTACATAAACTTCATTTCGAACTCTTCTCTTGTCTTTGCAGTCTTCGCTAAAGCTCCAATTGCCCCATTCATATGGCTTGTGAAGTATTTATTTTACCCATATTATTTATTTACTTTCTTTTTTCAAAAATCAGAATCTAATTAACTTTTCTCTGCCCCTATCTTCAATGGTTCAAAACCTTTCGCATACCTTCCAGCATGATTTAATGCGACATTAATAGTAAGTTTACGTATTTTTTGGGTCCTAGGACTTTTTTCCGAAAATTATTATTTTTTCCTGAGGGTCCTTCCTAGGATTGAATCAGTATACGCACTTATAATTAATTTCCACGGAGGCTACCATATCGTAACACCAGAATTTAGAAGAATAAGATAGGGATTTGGATTTAAGTCTTCTGTCAGAGTCGTAATTCCATTTCCATCTTATGCACTATATCATTCCAAAAAATAACTTGTAGTCTTGTCTTCTTCGCTTTTTCTGTAAGTTGATTGATAACAACCTTTTGACTATGTGTGATATGCACTATATAGTCTGTAAAGCCAAGTAAGTAAAATTTGATCCCAGCCTTATGACAGTTTATTCTGATTTTTTCAGGAACCATTACTGACTAACTTATTTCTGCCATTTACCACCTTCTACATCAGTTAAACTGAACCGGGGAGAGGTTATTACATTTAGGTATCCCTGTTTTCATTTTCATAGTAATAAAAATTAGGGAAGGAGAAATGAACGGGAAGAATTACAGAGGAAGACATAAAATGGAATAGGTCATGCAAATTATGAAGGACGTCAAAGTGAAGAACTGGGTACGAATGAAGCGGTTAGCTGATATGAGATTGGAGTGAAGAGCTGCAGCAAACTAATCTTCGGGCTGATGACTGCTGATTGTCATAATACGACGTATAACCTTTCAGGGATTGATAATTCTTTAACTGAAGATAGGATGTTGGCTGACGCTCATAATATCAGAATGTGCTATCTATCTTGTTATCTATTCAGAATTCTTTCATCGTTTTTATCTTAGTGCCCCATTCTATTACCAGAGAAATCGAATAATAATAAAATAAATGCATCTTACGATCCAATTTTTTATTTTGTTGCTAATTACTGGGATAAATAAAGTCAAAATACGGCGATTTTATAGAAAGAGCACTGCAGTCGACTCCCATTGCTGGAAAAAATTGCCCATTGAAAATATACTTGTTCAATAATCTGCATTTTTTGTACCTCAAGTGTGAGTTTCAACAGGAAACGCATGTCATCAGCTAAAGCAGAGTTTTTAACGGAGCTAACAAAAATAACAAATTAAATATTTGTTTTGATTCAAGCTATCGCGGTGGATACTTCTTAAATGGAAGTAAATAAAAAATATTCTGGATTTTTATGAGCGCAGGGTCCTATCAAGCAATAATATGTCTATTCATCTCAGTATACGTCCCGCCCATTTTCGTGCCGCGCATAAAACAGCAGCTTTTGGTCCTCATACCACGTCTGTTCTCTTCCTTCCACTTACCCGCCTATCTAATGTCCTCCCTTCTATCTCGGTATTAAGCAACCCTTCGCCTTTCATAACCTCTTTGAACCACTTACTTCGCCTCATCCTTATCTCATCCAGAAATTTCCATTCCTCACCAATCATACCAAGCACTTCCCCGTTTGTCTTCCTTTCCGTCCACCACAGCTTCGCCATCCTCCTCCACTCCCACATCTTGAACGCCTTCAGCCTATTTTCGTCTCCCCATCTCAGAGAACACGTTTCTGCCACATACAAAGCTTAATTCCATATCAAGCTCTTCATCTGTCTCTGTTCTATGTCCTTACCCAAGGTCCCCGTCATCAGCTACCTCCTATTACTAAACGCTACTTTCAATAGTGCAATTTTTCTCCTTTTGTCTTGGCTTCTGAGCCCACTTTTTCCTGGCGTACTACCCTAGAAATTAAAATGTCTAGGAAAAAATCTCATTAAATCTTTTTTTCTTAATATTTATCCTCATTCCGTATTTTCCAATAACCAACCATATAGAACGTATAACCAACGCCTGGTCGTCCGTTAATTGAACAGACTATCAGCTGGCCTCTGACTTTGATTCCCACATCTAGCTCTCCCAATGTCTATACTACCATATCCTCGGCATACATTTTAAAATGCAAAGGTGACAATTGGCACACGATACTTATCCCGCGACCTATTTCTCTCCATGCTTACCCTGGTTCTCCGTCAGCCACCCTCACCTGTTCCCTCGAGGCTACATATGAGTTTCAGATGAGTCTCCTATCTCGCCAATCTATTCCTATTTTAATGAGTATAAGCCCTTATGTTTTTCCCAAATAACTCTATCCAACACATTTTCTGAATCCATAAAGCAAACAAAAGCATCCAAAAAGTACAATCAGTACTCTAGAGTCTAGATTTCTTTCTATAAATTTTCTCATCAGCACAATTGAATCCCGAGTTGCCCTCTTCTTTCTGAATCCTAACCGTTCATCTTCCAAGTACGTAGTATTTTTCACAACTCCACAATCTTGTATTGATTATTCTGAGCAAACTGTCTTCCATGTGTAAAATTAAGCTGCTATCTCTATACTCCTCGAATTTTGACGCTTTCTTCTTCTTAGTAATATATATCAAGGCGGCTTATATGAAGAATATAGTTACCGTCAAGAGAAAGGAGCAATAGGCATACACATTAACATTTGCACATTGCCGTCTTCCACTACGTCAACGGAGTAAAACAACAAACTCTAAAAATAAGTTTAGAAAACACCTTAACATCTTTTTTTCGTCAATGGAAATTCATTGTGGAATATACATCAGCGACAACTGGGCAGTTACAAAATCTAATGGACAAATATTACAAACATCTGAAATGAATTAATATTTAAAAAGAGCTGGCCATTCTTGAACGGACAAAAGACTAAATAAGTATATAAAGTCAATTGGTTAAAGCTTTCGCGGTCCATGATATGCAGTATTGTTAGTTTGGGTTATACCGCGTCAAGGTTTAAAAGGTCCTACGTTTCGTCTCCGTTGCTGGAGACCTCATTAGGGATAGTGACAAGCCTTGTTGCGCGTCGAATATATATATAGTGACGGAGATGGAAGTGGGGGAGGGGATGAGGGCAGGTGTGAGGCCTTACCGAAGTTACTCTTCTTTCTCGAAATCACTGGTAGCCAGGATGCGCTTATCTTTTGTCCCCCATCTCTATTAAAATTGTTTTGGTGCTTCTTTATCTCTAAAGCCTCCCAAAATAGTCTCGTCTTGAATTTTTTTTCCTTGGCGAGGATTTTAGCATTGGAGACGTCAACATCATGGCCTCGAGTAGCGTGTTCTACGACTGCCGACTTCTCAAAATGGCCCAGTCGAATGACGGCGCTCTGCTCCTTTATTCTCGTCCGGCTGGTTCTGCCAGTATCTCCCTTGTCACAAGTCCGGCAGTCTAATTGGTAAACTCCCTCCGTCTCCATAGTATCTTTGTCCTTGACACTGCGGATTATGTGCCGTATTTGCCTCCATGGTTTGAATATTGTTTTTATTTCATGCTTCCGTAATACTGTCGATATTTTTGTCAGTGGCTCCTTTGATGTACGGCAGGTATGCTTTCTTCCTCTCGTCCAATTTTTCTTCTTCTACAGGCTAATCGTAAGGTACAGGGTAATCGTAATTACAGGGTAATCGCAATTTCCGGGAAATTTTCCTGCGTATTTCTCTTCTTCCATGGCCATTCTTCACGAGAATTTCCGGTAATTGATTCAATTCCTCGACTCTGTGGTCCTCACCGGTCATCATTATGGATCGGTGATTCATAGTCGCCATTACCCCTCTTATTTGGGCTGGTTGGTGACGGCATAATAGAATAGATAAATGAAGAATACCCAAAAAAAAATAGGAATATAGAAAAATAGGCTGAAGATCTGTGGGTTGTCAACGCATGAGATGGAAAGAAGAAGACTGAAGAAGATTTAAAATGCCTGAATACCTCATTATCATAATTAAAGCAGTATTATGTTATCATGAGGTTGAAGAAAACACTGCGATTCCACGGGTTTTTCAAATTTATAATGTTGTGTAATTGGAGTGTTTTCTTTACCCTTATCATGAAGGAATTCCACTTAGTAAAGCCAGAGACCATTACCTTGTCTTATTCTCTGAGTTGGTAAAAATGCATCTCTTTAGTCTTTGTCTCTTTAGTCAACTTTCCGTAAAATATTGGATATAAGGATAGGAGCGTAGCTAAAGAAATAAATATATGTGTTATTTATCGTGGCTAAAAATGAAATAAAAATAATTATTGTTTATGGGCATCGGTACTGAAAGTATTTCAAACGTTTTTAATTACGAATGGTTGAATTCGTTTGATCTCATTATCATTCAATTTTTACAAAAGTTAATATGGACAGTTTTTTTCTACCTTGAGTTATTTTTGAGGGTTTGTATTGTAATTTATTGGGTGTTTCGCAACACTGCACTTTGAACGGACATGGATATTTGCTTATCATAGATGGGTACGTTATGCAAGTAATGGTGCACGCTTCATTTTAATGCGTTCCATGCTGTAAATTCAGGGATCCCTTTAAAGCATGCATAGTATTATCTATAAATGATGAAGTCGTTCTAACTATATCGGTTGGCAAATGACGCCAATATTTAAAAAAATATCTGACTTCTATCTGAGCGAAGGTCGGAATGAATTTGAAGCAATGCCAGAATGATTATGACGCTTATGGACTGCACACAATTCTCCGTTCTTTGATACAGTTTTCCGTGAAAATGGCATTTGTATTATGCATAAAACAATTTTTTCCTCCGTGTTTTACCCATTCTCACATGGTTCATCGCTTATGCATGTCATTACTTTGGTCTATTCGGAGGATATCATATCACTCTATTCTTGTGCTGTTTCGAGGAGTTTAAAAGCGGATTTTTGGAGTAGTGTTTCGTCGCTGGAAAAAGTTGAAAAGGTTTAATTGAAGGAACGAAAAAGCCGAGTTACATCGGCAAAAAATATCATCCTCACAAAATTATACATAGGTCGCAAAGGACGAACTCATCAAAGTTTTCATTTCTAAAAAGGGGAATCAAAGAGAAAAAAAGCCTACCTGAGGAACTTTTTCAGTCCAATGCCAAAAGTGCCCTTAAATTTAGGAAGCGATGAAAAATATATTTCTGATAAGTGATATTAATTGAATTTGAATATTACATTGCTTTATTGCTTTACTTTTAATTTTGCTTCTTTTCATATTTCATTGTTTTGATGGAGCTAGTCAATGTTTAGGTGTCTTTTAATTGCATTTTTGTCATATGATCAGATGTATTTTCGTAAAGTATTCATTTCTTATAGGGTGTGACCAATTTACTTTTGACTGCAAGTAAAAAAACTTAATTATGTAATTTAAGTTTTGTTATTGCCATCCGGCATATCTCCTACTCGCTACTTAATGAAATATCTATTACGCTCAATGTAAATAAATAAAGACTTGGTCGTCTACGAAGAGAGGTCATAGAATATATTTTAAGCTGCTGTGCTTGTACGCCTAGTAACTTAATTTTTGTCTTCCATTGTTTTATAAAGTCATCAATAAAAGTTTGGGCGACAAACTAAATCCTTGTGTATGTCTTAAAATAACTATTTTTACTACGTAACATGGAGTATAAATGATTTATTGTCCAAAATCACTGCCAGTAGAAGAAATATACGAAAACGTAAATATTCTACCTATAGATAAAGTAGTACACAATATCTTAGATCATTATTATTTTAAATGGAATTATAAAAACAATAAAACAAGTACGTTATATGAAAATTTTAAAATATTAAGTGTTGCCAAAATAGAGGTTTCTTACTATGGGGAATTAAAGTTAACTCTCCAGCGGGCGCGCCCTATTTTCTGACACTATTGGGCACGCGTGACACTCAGTGCAACACTTGGTTTTCCGCTGATATTAGTTACAAAAACAAGAATAAAGAAGGATAAATTCCTTTTCTTGTTTTAATAATAACATTTTACATAGTTAACGTATAGAATACATATTTTTCAAACACTTTTTCCATTTAAAACTATGTTATATTTTTTTAATTTTAAAGCAATGCCTAAAACTCAATTAGAATATTAGAAAGATTGTGTCTCATAGGGTTTTGTTACGTCGTTTATGTACACTATTTGCACGTAGTTACTGTTTCACAGTGCTTTGGGCAAGGAAAATCATTGCACTTCCCACATTTGATTGTCGTTGATATGTTCTTTGCACGGCCTCACAATACGCACTTATCGCGTTTCTTACTTACTTTATCGCTCACTTCTTCAACTTGCATGTCTTAATTTCGATAACTTAACAAGAATGTTTTAATTTCAGCTGGTAAAGATAATATGTTTTATCTGTTTTTCGAGTGTATCTAAATCAGTTTGTACGATAACGTTTTCAGGAGTGTTCTCCTGCAATGTTTATTTGTGGGATATTTGCCGTATATAATGTATGGGAATTGATTCCTTCGATGTCCAAAAATCCCTAAAATAAAACTAATGGCCACCTTATCATAAATCTGGATACGGAATACAAACTACACATTTGGTCAACTTCGTCGACACCTGTTTTTGTTGTATTGTAATCTACTATAATACATGTTTTTTTAATCCTTTATGTGTAATACCTTAATCATGCAATGTTGAAAGCAACAACACCGCCTTGTTCTTCTTTGTAACACATGAAAGGAGTGTAATGTCTTTCTGAAACCCGTAGTGAGATGGCCCGTAGTGAGATGGATACAGCGAGCGTCTTTTTGGCAAAAATTCAGACGGAATCTCTCTTTTATTTTTTTGCCCGGCTTGCAAATGGTTGAAATGTTTTTTGTAAGGAGGTGCTTGGCAAGCGGGTTTCTAGTATACCTTCCAGTTATCTTTATTTGATTAAATTACGGTTAGATGCCTCTATTGATCTTACAAGCCTCTTGACAACGTTTACTGGTGAGTTTAAAAATAAATATGGACCATTCTTCTGCTGCTCGCTATACACTTCAAGATTACTGCTGAAAAATATTTTGGCATCACACATTGCCTATATTGAATGAAACTGCAATATCCTCTAAATGGTTGCTACATTTTGTCAACTGTCACAAATTCACTCATATAACATGTTTTTTGAAAATTTTTGTTTGTTTTCGTAACTCCCTACTTGTCCTTTCGTCAAATCTTACTGATCGCAAAATAAACAAAAACCACTTGGAACTCATATCAGCCGTCATAATTTGCATTCCTGATCCATTTACACTCTACGATTCTAAAGCATTTGCATGATAACATTTTTTTATCCTAATCAGAAAAAGTATACCCAGCACAGCCAATAAGTCAGTTCCTGTTTTCTCCTTACAATTCCTATCCCTTGAATAGTGGACATCAGCAAATTTTGTTTGAATGTACATGTTTGTTCGTATCACAATTTCATCAATCATGTCCATATCTATACATTTTAGGAAATCCGCAGCCTCATCAGGTATATTTTTTGCACAAATTTTTGTCCCTGGGAGTAATTTTATAATGTCTTTACGCTTGATCTTTGTAGCAACGGAAAAAGAAGATATTTTTCACCTGTAAGATTTATCAACTTTTCCAAACAAATAATTGTTCTCATTATCAATATGGCAATCTTCAGCAGTAGTAGTTTCTTCTTTGTCACTATTATACGTAGTTTTATCAGTCTCCGCCGTGATCCTCAAGTGAAATATTTCCTCCTCATCCGTATCATCACTTTTCTCAATGCCGACTTCCTGTTCCTAGTCTGACAGCTCTTGCAGTACCCTCAGATAGTCTTCTTCGGTAATGAATCTTCGTGCCCTAAGCAGTATGATAACTTGCTTCTGAATTTTTCCAGGTAATTGAAAAGCCATAAAATAAAAGGAAAAAAAATTATTCCTAAAATCATACTCACACCATAGGGCTCGCGTTGGAAAGAATACCACAGGTCAATTTCCGAAGGTTTTTCTCTCCGCATACAGCTGCATCTACTCACTATACGTTTAGATATTAGCTCAATCATATTCATAGAAGGATTGGTGAAAATTCTTATGTTCCTACCTACTCACATCACACTACATCGTACAGAAAGAAACAATGTTGATCAATTAGTGCCACTATTGGATCGAATTTCATCACCAGGCGCGCGTTGCGCAGAATGCAACAAAGACGACCACTTCAGGTACTAATATGTTTTATTACGAAATGCGGGAAGCCTTGCGCTACAATTTCTAGCAGAAATTTTTATACTGTTACAAAAAAGGAATAATTGGTGCAGTTGGGTCACTGACCTGCACTGTAGTTCCATCTATTTTCAATAAATTACCATCTTACATAATCGACCTAAAAACCCTTTCAGAATTAAAATAAAAGGTGAGAAGCTACCTAGTGGAAAAAATATAATGAATGTGTTTCAAAGAGTGTGCATATTTATAACCAGGCTTACCGGAATATATTTTTAATTTTTGCTTACATACTCTATCTAACGTGAGAACAGTGCGTACTTGTAAAATGAGCACCAGCTGTTGAGCCCAAGACTCAGGTGGACTCGATTGTAAAACACAATCAATAAATTAATTTCATTGCTAATTTATTCTGCTAACTCTTTTGTGATCGATTTGTATTTGTAAACAATTATCGATAAACTTATGAGTGGAACTAAGTGGCTAAGATAAAGGCAAAGTGACGTATTGAGGGAAAAGGTGACCACTGAGCCACCTTTTTAAGGTAAAGCTTGTGGCTGAAAAAGACGATAAACGAGCTGCTTCTCGTGTCTCATGCGTGTTCTTCTATCTGTCGCATTAATGACCCTTGAGATTTTATGGATCAGCGCTTTAGTTATCAGTAAATGTAAATAAATCTGTTGATCATAATCTTGATTTAAGCGGTGTATTAGTGCGTGAAAAGGATAAGCAGAGATGGAGCTGGAGGAGGAAGAGAATCGATTGCAAAATGTGTTTTTAAAAAAATGACCCGGGGTGGGGAGAATGCATTAGCCCAAATCTGAATTGGATAAGAAATGGAGAGAGAGAGAAACCAAACCGCGATAGTTTCGCTCCAAAGGGGTCGGAAGGGGGCGTAGACTGAACTCCATTAGAGTTGGAGGAAACGAATGGGTTGACAGTTTGCGAGGAAGAGTGCGGGAATGAGAGGAAATGCGTTGGGGCATTGGGGGAGGAGGGTTCGGGTTGGGTCGGTGGTGGCGCGGCGAAATAGACCGCCATTTATTCATGACCGCAACAATTAGGTGCTCGGGGAAAGAATTACTGGGCCATTGGAGTGCTCGTGAAATAAACTTCCATGTGTATTTCTCCTGCGTACTTTGATAACGGTCGAAACACACGAAACTATTTTAATGCAGCATCTAACTAAAAAGGATGAAAAGTTTAATAAGAGTAAAATGGTCGCGCCCAGCAGGATGGCGTAATTAGCCCAAAATATTACGCCAAGACCAATTAGGAGACGAAGAAAAGTTACTTTATCAGGGTTAGCACGTGGAACCGATCCACCAAGGAGGGAAATGAGCACCAGTTATGTAGATTCCGCTAAATATTTGTTTATTGCTACTCAGGTTCCAGCACCTTCTGATATACTAGTTAAATAATACAACAAATGAGTGGTCATAGATACCCACCCATTCCAATCATTTGTTGTATTCGTTACCTGAGGATGCCATAAGTGACAAATAGGTAGTTATATACCCAAATTTTCTTGGAATTCCCATAGTTTGTTCTCATTCCACTCGAGATAAATTGCTGACTGGAAGATTATCATTGCGTTAAGAAACACCCGAAGCGGATTAGAAAAAACGGTGTTCTTAAGCAAAAAAGTTGTTATTTTCACCAATACTGAGGCAAACTGTTTCAAAGAGATTGTTTGAAAACCATTTCCTGGTATTTAATTTTGGTCACCAAGGACCTCAAGAAAAATTACACTCGGGGAAAAATATTTTGATGTTGATTTAATTAATGGAAATTTAGTTGGAGAAAGGTAATCACCATCAGACTGGAAAAAGAATCAGACTTAAGCAATTGAATAGCAAGAGATCATAAAGATAGAGATAAAACATAATAATAGAGATAAAATTTCCTAACCAAATAAGGTTTGAATTAAATTTATTAATAGACTTATTTCATTTTAGTACATTTTTGGTTCAAGGTACTTCAGACGCCGAGGTAACTTCCCCCTTTTTTGTAGTTGGTTGATCTCAACGCCTGCGGCAGGTGCTAATGGAAAACACAATTGGCGTGAAAGTATAAAAACATACGAATAAGGAATACCGTGGGAAACAAAATTTTGGAAATACTTTTGAAGGCGAAAGAATTATGGGAAGGCATAACCTTTAAGTAGTGTACGCAATCCAATATTACTTGCTCATGACAACGTCATGATGAGCATGTTCATTCTCGCTTTCCTTATTATTGAGGTATACATCTAACTGCATTATCAAGAGTTCCTGGCCCTATAACATTCCACATAATGGGTAAATTTTAATTAAATAAAATTGATAATGAAGTTAGCTCTGGCTTTCCAAATACAATAGAGTAATAAAGTTTAGTTCAGTTGCGATACGAGATGAAATCATTCCATAATAAGCTAGGAGATATCAAGAGTTGGGAAAACTAATTTCAAAAAGTGAGCTGAGCTCAACTCAAAGCTAGCTCAATTCCCAACAAAGTTAAATGAATACAAATGCTATAAATACAATCATTACGTTTTTGTAAGAGTATAGGTATGAAGAAGCTATGGAAAAAGTAGATCTTTAACTATGTTTAAATGTAGAATGCTTAGAGGAAAAATAATATTAAGATTTGTAATTGAAATTTTCTTTTGTTCAATTACACACAAAGATGTTCGGCTAGCTTTAAATGTTAGTGCCACTAAACTTAAAGAAATTATATTATCAACAACTTCATATTTCAAATAATTTTATTAACTTTCAAAAGTAATTATTTTTCAAAATTAGTATATGTCAAATTAGTTTTTCCAAATGCTAAGGGATCGGAGCAGAGGAGACATGGAAAACCTAAAGCTGGGAATCAATATGTTTTCCTGCATTAACCGCACAAAATTTGTAAGCTAAATACTAGAATGCTGAACAGTTCTTGGGATTCTCAAAGTGAGCGAAAAAATGAGCGCCATTTTAAACTCAATATCAAGAAAACTTGGAACGCGCTCACGCTAAAACTCAATTTCTTAAATGTTAGCGCGCTCAAGTACAAAACTCATAAAAAATGAGCGTGCTCATGAGCGTACGCTAGAATGAGCGTACTCGGCCCCAACTCTAGAGATATCAAATCCACGAAGATATCAGAATATTTAACTTCAATGAATTAAAATGAGCGCAGATCGGAAGTCATTAGCGCACTGTAGCGCACACGAAGGACGATTAACTGGACGATGAGTGTAGGCGAAACGTTCGGTAACCTTCCGGTTAGTGGCATTCTGTAGGTATAGGTATATTGGTCTCAGGAAAATGTTTAGTGCATAGTTATCAAATTCGTTCATAAATGCAATAAAAACATTAGGTTTGACCATGGAGTAACTAACTACTTTATCTGAGCGGTATTTAAATTGTGTTCCACGGAATCCTAGGATGCCAGACAACCTTTTCAAAACTTCGCTATTACTTTGCTTCGGTCACTATTCAACCCTTTTATTAGAGAATTAAATCGACAATTTTTTATATATGTGCTTTAGAATTTTTTTGAATATTTTACTTCACTTATGGGGAAGGATTTCTTATAATGTTTTAACACTCATAAATCATTTCAAATCATTAAATATTTTGAAGTTTGAAGAAAACTGCATCATATTTAAAATTTTGACACCGTTACTGAAAATTAACGCAAAAAAACGTCCGCAGGTGTACATATCGATCTTTTATTGTTAAGTGCAAATCAAAGCTGATTGAGATTTAAATAAAATAAATTGAGAGCAGATTTGATTTGCACTAAGTCAAATCTGCTCTCAATCAGCTTTAAGGTGCAGTGCCTAGTGGGCAAGGTCTGAAATAAATGGAAAGCAATGCGTGGAAATAACAAAAGACACATCGTTGACATACAGATCACCCTCCCCCCTCCTTTTTCCCATGCCTTCCACTTCCATGACTGGTTTTAAATAATAATAATAATAATAAGTTTTATTACTCCATACGCAAAATACATTTTAATAGCAAATTTTGAGTAACTTTAGGTAGCCTTGAAGGACCTGTTTTAAGGCTACCATCAAATAATAACACGTTATGCTTACACTTAAAAATACATATAGCTCATGTAGTGAGACCAAGACAATTACCTAACAATGTAAGTGCGTACCTTATGAATCTACTTACTAACAGTTTATGGAGTTATTTATAAAACATTAACTTCAACATTTCCTCCTCATTGTCTTTGGCTTGAAGCCAAGACTGTACATTTTTCGATAGTATTTTTACTCATATTACATTACATAGGAGACCCTGTTTAAGGCTACTATAAAATAATAACAATTTATATTTTCACTTTAAACTTACATTAAGCTCACAAAGCTGGCGTCACCACACCTAATTCCACACGCCTCCACGACGGCTCACACGATAATAAGTGGATGTAAATGAGATGAACTGCACATTTATATGTTAATGAAAAGTTTCAAAGGTGTGATGGATAAGGTATGGAGAACTCATGCCGATATCGTCGGGGTCAATGGCCATTTTTCTGCCAAAAACCGACATCTCCAGCACGGGGGTAACTTTCTTGCCCGCAAACATCCCCCTTGAAATGGAATGGACCGAGGCGGGGAAGAAGGATATTTCGCGGTGATTTACGGCGCCTGACCGGTCCTCTCCACGCCGTGCCGAATCCATGTTAACGCACTTAAGTCAAGCGCGATGAAGAATACCGGAGAGGACGGTGAACAAGGACGATGGGCTTCTCTGCGAGCCTTTCAAGAGTTGGGAGGCGAAGTTTATTTGGTTAGTGGCCAGCGTGGAAGAGGAGGAAGACACTCAACAGGCGGTTCTGTGGGGGATGGTATAAGGCGATAATTTAGTGGCGGTCCGCGGCCGCCGGGTTTGGGAAAAGTTATCGGGCAACCGGTGGCGGAGGTAAAGAGAGTCACATTCGTTCCTGAAGGACATCATCATTCTTGCTATGTAGGCCAAACCTTGAGGTTGGAACACGGGAACTCTCCCAACAATATCATCCTTCTCCTCTCCCTTGGCGATGGAGTTAAGGAAGGACTTGATAAAATCGGCTCTGGGACCCCCGAACAAAAAAAAATATAAAAAAGAAAGAACACACCCCACGGAATCGGCAATATCTTCCGGGACCCCTGAAGATGTTTCCGGAGATAGCGCCTACAAATTTTTTTCTTATCGGATTACGGGAAGAAAGCCCCATCGAGGCCCGGTAGTTGGGGCGTCCCCGAAGCGGGAGAGATTTTAAGTAGGACGCTCATCCCTTCTTTGTGCAATTAGACGGGACAAGAATTTGTTCAAACAGACCCTTGTTGTTGCTGCGGTTGCATTAAAAAAATCCACAAATCACACGGGGACCCTCACACTCGTCCAGAATACTCGGTAACGATTCTATATTTCTTTAGAATTCAGAGCGAACTTTTCTGCCACTATAGTCCGAAAAACATTGTCTTTCTGAAAATTTATTCGGTTACCCATTGATCTGGCGAATCGATTTTTCGTTAAGTCCTTTTTAATCAGAGATATAAATCTAAGGTCTACATTTTTTCTCGTAATCTAGACTATTTCAAAGCAATTTCACTTCACGAATCGCTGATTCTATGCTTACTCACCACTGATATTCGCATAACTAGGCCTCCATAAACTGAATATTATCATTTTCTATTTTTAATCGCTCAGTATCTGTTGTCATGATAGAATAAATGCATGTTAATTTATCACGTCAATCTCAAGGTTTTCTATTTCCATATCTAGGTGTCTGATGCGTAGTAGAGAAGCAAGTAACTTTTGATGGATGACTAATGTCAGGTAATGAGCGCGCTAATACTTATTAATTTCAACCGATATGGTTAAAAAAGGTATTAATTATCAGGTATCAACATTTCATGTTTAATTAAATTATCTAAAGAGCATTTCATTGATATGCAATGCATTTTAGATTTTTTTCAATAATGCATTACAATTAATACTTCTAATTTAGAATAAAATATGGTCTCTCCATAAGTTTTCTCTGAATGTACCAGCATTAATAAAATATCCCTCGGAGGGCAGTGCATGCTCATTAAACCATGTATGAATGGCGGAGTTTCCGGCAGATGTCTTCCATTTTTTTTCTTAATGTTGATACTCCATCGGTGAATTTCCATTCAATGTGATTCCCAATATTGCAACCTAATAAATAACACACTTAAGTCACATACCAACATTTCAAATATTTTTCTGGAATTATGATGAATAAGGTAAAGATTGGCTACCTAGAGAAGTATTTATGCTAATTGAAAGAATTACGAGGAACTGAATTCAATGTAATAGGTGAATTGTATATGATAATTAAGAAAAGTCGAAGGTCCTCCAAAATAAAATCAAACTCTGTTAACCAAGAAAGTTGACATGAAACCACTAATTTTGGACCAATATCTGCAACTTATATCTGCTCAAAAGGCTTGGGTTTCTTTCCTAAGAATGAATCATGAACTAATTCCTTGACCATTCGTTGATGCAAAACATGTTTAATGTGAAGTCCTACTATTCAGTTCTACTGATCGTAGCCACTTGCAGCAAGGCCTGGTTTTCTAATAAATCGATTACTTATTTTAATATGTACACTTACTCAAAAATTATTGGACGTAAACCATAAATTTATTTATGCACCTCTATTTTGAGAAGTAGCCAGACTTTTGCTTAAATATCTATTAGATCTTTTACAATTTCAAACAGAGCAGCTTTCATTTTAAGGTTGAGTACGTTTATCAGGTAAATGGTACATTTCCTGGATTAGAGAAAACGCTAAAGGTTGTCGTTACTGAAGAGTTCTATTCATAATAAACAATATTGCTACCTTCAAATCTACAGGTACCCTTATTGAGGGGCAGGTGAACCTTACTGTTTTATGTTAAAATTACGGATTATGAATATTTATTTTTTTAAACCCAAAGGCAGTGGGATGGATATTACTGTTTGTATAATATGCATTCCATATGAGCAATTTTGAGCACAAAGAAAGTGCAGTAGATCGAGGGGAAATAATGTTTGAAAAGGCAAACAATGATAATAGGTATATGGTCAACTAATAAGGTTCATTTTGGTCTGAGCAGGAGTTATTTTCATTTTGTTTGGGGCCCTAAACTAGGTACTAATCAAAGAAGAATTATTGAAAATAAAAAAGAGGAGGGTGAACGCAATCAGTAATACTACTCAGTTACTATTCCGAAGTCAAGATGAAAACACAACAGTTACTCATAAAATTAAACCAATTATAGACAACATAAACTAGGTAAGCATTAAGAATAACCTACAAGCTGCTACAAACTTAAAAGTCAGGCTGAGCATATGCTCTCTGCATAGAGAAAAAGGTACACTGTCACCAGTGTCTAGGGTTTCTGGCGCCCTGGGAAAAGCGGAGGGATCCCAGGTAAAAATATTTGGTCTGTAACTAATCTGTAACTGGTCTGGACCGAGTGGACTGTAACTGGGTAGAAATTGTAACATTGTTCCAGACCAGTTTGGTCTGTAACCGGTCTGGGCACCATCTGGTCTGGAACTAGTCTGGACAACGGGCGGTCGCTACTCTGGAATTGGGCAAGACTTGGGAGGGTTTATTTTTTAGCCGGTTTAGTCTGGCACACCCTTTCTGCCTAATGAGATGGTACTCCCTTGCTTTCTCCACTAAAACTCCCTTGCCCTCCCTCACCATTGACTCCTCCCTGCTCTCTGGCAAAATGGCAATTCCGTGAAACTTTGAGAAAAAACCATCACATCATGATAACAATTACTTGACATTGATTAATTGAAACCTATATTGCCACATTGTACGAATATAAATGTAATATTACTGAGAAGAAACAAGATTTCTCCATTTCCCTCACGTTTGCACTCATTTCAATCAATACGTAACTATATTTCGGAAAATTTGAAAGGAACATATTTCTGAATTTGCCAATAAACACAGAAATAATATAATTTAAACTCTCAGTGAAGTGTATACTGGCTGAAATAAAGTCTCTCCGAATCGTTTGCAAGCTTCCAATTTTTGCCGAAATCTCGAGCGAAGGATGAACCACGGGCTAAACATACCGGGTAGATGCTTCTTAAAATTCGTTTACAACTAATAATGGAGCGATTGGTTATGAACCACAAATATTAATAATTAATAACAGAGAATAATTTCCTTTATACTAGTAAGTGGTAGTCTGGCAGTTTAGAAGGCTGATTTTATATCCTTGTAAAGTTTGAAAAAACTAATGTGGATAATAAGGTGATTACTTCAAAGCTTAGGATTCCTAATTCCATTAAGTGGTAATGCCTAAAATATAGTCTTGTCATTGAAAAGTTACAAATAACATTTAAGAGCGATTGCAGATCATCGAATAAAATATTAGAGCTCTGTGTCATATCAGAATCCAGAGCAGTTAAAACCATCGAATATTGCCGCACAGTTAAAAAATAGAATCCAGGCCATCGAATATTACAGGACATTTACAGACAAGGATCCAGACCAGTCGCAGACAATTAAATATTGTAGTACAATTACATACAAGAATCCAGATCAGTTACACACCATCGAATATTACAGTGCAGTTACAGGCAAGAATCCAGACCATTTTCCTTCGCCTCTTTGAAATCCAGAGCAGTCCAGTCCTGTTACAGATTAGTTAGAGACCAAATATGTTTACCTGGGATGGTGCCCCCCACATTTTGATAGAAAAGTCATTTACCTTAAACAAATTGCTTGTGATTATCCATTAAGTCTTGTTTTAGAGCCGAATATAACTTGAAAATGACTTGGTAATAAACAAACAAATTTCTGTAAACATAACCAAAAAACGCCGCACTGACCCCTACGTGATCGCTGCCCAGGCGAGGGCCAGCCCCACCACCAGTTAGGTAAACCACTTTTCTGACTACCACTTTCATTGCTGTATATAATCACATATCACTACTTCTTATTTCAGTAACACAAAACAATCACGCAGTACCATAACCTCACAGATATGTGACTATTCCTTGTATTTCCAAAAGGCAATTCACTTTCTAGAATTATAGTCCTCATCAAAACAGTCATCATGGTGATAAAACATATAAGGAAAACAAATATTTCGGATTAAATGAAAGATGGACGCTAATGCTTCGACTTTCTATTTACTTCCTCTTCCTAGAATGGTAGACCATTCATACAACATAGGAGAATCGATTCATTGCCATGAAACAACCCTTTCATGGGTAGTTTTACCGCTTAATGTACAATTGCTTTGGCAATTGAGAAAGCTGAAATCACTTTTAATCTTTAAATCATTATAATTATAATGCATGAGCAGATAATGGCCCGCGTCATCTGGCATTTATTCGAATTCAAAACTAACCATTCGTAATCGGGGTTTATAAAATACATGATCCATATCTTATTCGGCTAGGATAAAAAAAATAAAAATGTGTCTGTTAGTAACATATTCAGCCAAAGCCATTACTTGAACATTAAGCTATAAATGTAAATAGTTTCAATATAAAATGTATTTAAAATTAGACCAAGCACCGAGCCTTGGATTACTCTAGAGTTATGTTGCTGAAGCTACGGTACGCGTTAAACGAATGCCCTCTATTGAGGGTGTACCGCACGTTTCCAAGATTCAAGCGTTGGCCAAATGTGGCCAACTGCGTTCAACAGCCGTTGAAGTTCAGTTTCATGCTTTTGCTTGACGCTTCGGCCGCAGATCTTTATAGGCGTCACGTTCTTGCTCCGGTAACCTTATAAGCAGCATCGGTTGTAGCTGTGATCATTAGAGAAGCGTGAGCGCTTACGGTTTTTTTCGCATTTTGACAAGTTAACCAGTGATATTTGTATAGATTTTTGAAAACTTTTAACGTCTTTTTAGTTATTTTACACTATCATAATGTAAACAAATTTTCACAAGTGTTTTTAAGAAGCTTATATTTTTTTAATAAAAAATTTCTGAGGAATCTTTATTTTTCTATTGACAGGTTGTAATTTTTGTTTTAGTGGCGGAACAATTCTAGCAAAACTTTTACTCCTTTTTTAATTTGCGCTTACCGAACCATAACGAAGTACAGCATAAGTTTGTGGGTGAGATAAACTTTTGCTGCAGTTCGTCATCTGTAAGTGTTAATTTTTAGCGTCATCGAGTAAGATTTTCAGGCTCTAATTGTACAAAAGTTTCACATAAAATGTAATTAAAAATTTGATCCAATTGGCCCAGAATACTGACAAAAACAACGAGCAGCCGTTCAAGCCCAACGTCACTTGTGTTCCACATGGGTACCATTAGGACTTCTAGAATATGAGACTCTAGAATAGGACTTTACTCCATCGCCACCGGGGCCGACGATAACTATTCACCCAATAACTATCTCTCCAATAACCACCGCTGTCCTTCCATCTCCCTCTGCACAATCCCAACAAGTCTATTGACTCTTTATTCATCTCCTGTATAATATTTTCTAGCTTCTCTTCTTCACATTACCATTATCCTAAGTTCCTTTTTTGCCGCTGATTTTGATCCTTCTCTACTTTTTCTTCTTCTTTGCCATAGTCCATGTATCGAATGTTGTTTCTGTTCGATGATTTCGTGTGATGGTGACCTCGGGGGCCTTGCCTCCTCCGCTGTCAGGCACGACTCCTGCCCGAACTGGCTAATTGTAAGTTCCGTTGTTGCCAGGATTCAATTCTCAGTGATTGCGTTGCAAAGTGTTCCGGGAAACAGATGGTTGGACTTCCCATTGCAGTTTCCGACGGTAATTTTATGTTTCACCATCCTGTGAACTACCTGTGCTCTTGCTGCTATTCTTCAACCTATCTGGCGTGGGCAATCGGGAAAATGATCAATTGTTAAAGCATTTTGCATTTAAAGTACGTTTTCTTAAATATATATAGCATGAATTTTATTGGAAAACAATTTTGTATGATGAAAATATTTCTTCTTAAAATCACGTGTGCTTTGTGGCGTGAAAATGTTGCGTCAAAGGGATCCTCAGGGGATGACGTCACGAAATCATATTGCTTACAGCATTGACCATGTGAAATTCGGCTTGGTTTTTGTAATTTAAAAAAAATTGCCGTTAAGACAAGACAATGAACTAATGTGATATGATCCTCTGTTTGAATTCAAGTAGACCAGAGAAGCGATACCGTGATGTGACGTAAAGCTACCGAGACGCCGTTTTGGATTGCGTGACTTTAAAAAAAAATGTTTATGCACTTTTGAAAGATAATTACTAACGTCTGCTGTGACCCATATACATATGGATTATATATTTGAGTTCTTGAGGAAATATTTGTCGTGTACGCTGGTTATAAGTGAGAAATAAATTGTATGCATGTTCCTTAATATTTTTACTCCAACCAGTCCAGTTCAACAATAGATAACGCTTTTTGTTTGACGCAAATAATAGAAAAAAAGAGAGCTACTGACCGAGAAGTGCACTTCATATTCATTGATATCACAAAAGCTTATGACAGCGTACCTTTGAAAAACCTATGGGAGGTACTCGAGGCCACAAATATAAATAAATCTATCATAGGGGCAATACAGAAACTTTATACAGAATCTACAGCTCAAGTGAAAGTGGGAAACAATTTAGGAAAACCATTTAAAACAAATAAAGGGCTAAGACAAGGATGCTATCTTTCACCTAGCCTATTCAGAATATATCTCGACGGTGCCCTTAAACAATGGAAAAGACAATGCGCAAACATGGGCTTGCCTGTAGGAGACAATACCATGTACACACTACATTATGCAGATGACCAGGTAATTCTAGCGCAAGACAGAGATGATATTAACTTTATGTTTAGAAAGCTAAAAGAAGCGTATAGTGCATGGGGATTGGATATCAAAATGCGCAAAACTAAGTATATGTGTATTGGAGGAAAAAATGAAGACATTGTGCTAGAGGATAGCAATGAAATAGTAGAGGCCTGTGATTCATATGACTATTTAGGCATAAAAATACACAGCAGTGGAAAGAGCGCAGAAACGATTAAAGATAGGATTAATAAAGGTAGAACAACCATTAATATGTTAAATTCAATACTATGGAGCAAAGATATATCAAATAGAAATAAAAGATACATATACAACGCCATATTTAAAAGCATACTTACATATGGGAGTGAAATATGGCAAATGAATGTGAGTGACGAAAAGAAACTTTTAGCTACAGAAATGGACTTCCTCAGAAGGGCAGCCGGAAAATCCAGGCTTGATAGAGTAAGAAATGAGAGAATTCGAGAAATTATGAAAATGACAACAACCATTCTGGACGAAATCAAATCAAAACAACTGCTGTGGTACGGACATGTTCAGAGGATGCTCAAAGAAAGACTGCCCCGCACCATCATGGAGTGGAAACCCTAAAAAGGAGAAAGAGAGGAAGGCCACAACTAACTCATGGAGGAGCGGAATAACCAAAGCCATGGCGGAGAGAAACCTGCAAGAAGGAGATTGGGAAAACAGAGAGGCCTGGAAATTGGATGCCGTAAAGCGCAAGCAAGCGCTCTAAAGACGGACATATATATATACAGTCCAGTTCGAGGGGTTACTGGCAGATGAAAACCCTTCTACCGCGTTAAGGTAACTGCCATTGGAGAGGTCCATAGAGACGCCAAGGTTCAGATACCGATAGCTCGTGGCTATCTTTTCCCGAAGCAACAAGTTCCGCTGCCAAAAAATTCAAGTCGAATTTATTTAAAAAGGGTATAGGTACTCAGATACTCGGTGGTACAATGCAAAAGCAATGAAAACATCAGAGACTCTGTCATGCTAGACTAAAAAAATTCAAAGATAATCAACTGAAGAAATGAATGAGATCTTGCAAATTAAAAAACAGTCTAAAATATTTTTTTTAAATAAAATATAAAATACGAAAATTATTTACCGGTTGGTTATAACACCCAATTTTTGGAAATATATCTTTTCCACACACTACTTAAGTGATAACCATCGTCCATATTAAAATTTAGAGGACGTTAAGCATTTCAACTGCCTCTCGAATCAGCCGTGGATAATAAGAAGCCGTTATAGCTATTACTTTGGCTTCATTCAGGAGGATTTTGTGCCCTGATCCCGACAAAATTATCAGCGACAGCCGAGGTCTGCCATTGTCTTGCTTTTAGCACCCTTTTATGCTCTTTATGTCTTGTTTCAATTTTCCGTTTTGTTTGTCCAACATAGCTAGAACCACACTAGCATGGAATTTCATTTATCCCTTCTCTTTGGAAAGGAGGAACATCATCTATGGTGGATGGAAGGAAGTCCAGTAGTGGACGTTTTAGTCAGGAGAAGGCAAGACTGAAGCTTGGGGCATTAAACCCTTAGAATGAAGACCCACACAGACCGGTATTTGAATGCGGCTTCACATCATCACCCGCGTCAGAAGTCCAGCGTAATCAAAACTTTGAAACATAGAGCCCAAGCCGTTTCTGATGAAGTTAGCATAAAAAAATGAAATGGAACCCCTCTTTTAATTTTTAAAAGGAAATGGATACGCTACTTCTTTCATAAGAAGATCTTTAGAAGAAAGAAGAGAAGTCAAGGCCCCAAAAGATAAGACCAAACTATGCGATTTTGCAATTCTTCCTTATATATCCGGAACAACTGACTATATTGCTCGCATCTTGATAAAAGCCAACATTGTGATCAGGTTTGGCACAATGAAAACATTAAAGGCTTATTGTTGTTTCATACGATTCATTGGAATCGTTTCACGGTAATAATTCGATTCTCCAAATCGTTCATGATGAACGAAAATGTGGCAATGTACGACTTGGTGGATTGAACTAAGTTGGTTATTTTGTAATATCACCTTTTTAATGAGACTTTGAGGGAAGGCGGGAGACCCGTTTCGCTCTCTTAATAATCGGCTCACGATCGGCCAAGGTCCGATGGTGGGTCCATTTCAAGTTCCTAACGACAGGTGAGATGGAGCTAATGAAAGGCGGAGACAAATGAAACGGATCAAGAGTCGAAAGAGCGGGAGACTCAAGGAAAAGACCTGCAGATCACCGTTTGAGAACCTAAGATGGTCACGCCGCCTAGGTGACGGAGTGGAACTTCGAAAAAATAACGCATTATTCAGTATTTTATGACGTATTCTCACTTTTAAGTGAGATTACAAAATAACCCCCCAAATCCATGAATCCATTACGTAAAAATAAGCGCACCGTCTGTTTGGTAGCCTATGATTTTCAGTATTTCTACGGCTGTCACGCCGAAGAATGTTTTTTTTTCCATTTCATGATACTTTAAATAAATTACCTTCAGAATGTAAAACTTGTTCAACTGTCTCAAATTTTAGTACATGCATAACGGTGCGTTTCACAAGCCACGGCTTGTGAACTACACAGCGTGAATTGGTAGATGGATTCAGAATGATTTTGGTAATAAATGGTACCATTGGCGTCGAGTAAAAGATATTTGATTTTTCTGGAAAAGGTTTCAAGCACAGGTGGTGCGTATTAAAAACCAACAAAATGAGACTGATTTGATTGTAATTCATCTAATTGTTGAACAGAAATTTAAAAAAACATGAAAAAACGGCTTTTTTCAATTGTTTATAATGACACAAAAACATATTATACATAAATCATGCCTAAACAATATAAGGCCCTAGCAGTGAAAAGTAAGTACCGGTACTCAAAATTTCAAGACAAAATATTAATTCGTTTTTGCACAAATTAATTAATTTATCCCGTATCAGTTTTTTACTATGTCATTTATCAATCTTTGGGCTGTCCTACATTAAGTTGCATATGTGCACATCGAAGTTCAAGATTCATATTCGTAATGTCAAAAAGAACAGTATGAGTTTTTAGAATCAAATAGTTTAAATGTAATATCTAAAAAAACAGTAATGTTTTGCGTTATTAACGGAATACAGATTAAATCCACTTGTTCTAAGAAAACGCGGATGAATACACATGATAGCTGGCTTTTTACGCAAATAAAAAAAAGACTAATACCGTATGGTCAATAGAATCCAATATAGAGGTTAACAAAATATAATATTAGATATGCGTAGTCTTAGTATATAAAAAATGAGTATTCGAGGATAATGATGCCATAGCTACAATCATGGAAAGAGGGAGAAACCTTAATTATACGCATTAACTAATATTTTGCATTTTCTCGAAGTATACAGAGATCACTGCGTAAAAATCGGATGCAAGAAAATAAAAATAAAATCTTTTTGGTATATAACTGTCTGAATCTAGACGTTTTAGGAGATGTTTTTACATTTTAATGCGCAAAAGAAAATTCATATTTTAAGTCATTCAAGGAAATCAAGAAATTCAAGGAAATATTTTGTTTCTCCCCTTTCTTAGTGATATGGCCCCTAATTATAAGTTATAATCAAGACTATTTCATAAATAGTTATCCTTGGCAACTTTATAACAGCACGGTGGATTTTTTTCGCAATAAGTCCTGCAATGACTGAGTTATACAATCTTAGTCTTAATTGAATGAAATGAAAACAGAAATATTATGCAGGACTAACATTTAGGCTGAAGATGAACTAAAAACTATTGAATGGCAGTGCTTGGTAAAATAACTTAGATAAAACACTTAATCGTTATTTTTATGGTAAAACACTATAGGAATTACCGGGTAAAAGTGAAAACATGACGCGAAAAAACGGAACAGGTTCTCAATAGTCTAAGGTACCCACTTTTCCAATCAAGCACTCATGGTTATTAAAACGATAAAATTGCTTTCTAACATGACTTGTATAACTATAACATAGACTGTTTGACATTTCTCCGTACTCCGAAGTGATAGAAACGGATTGGCAGACAGCTCCTAAATGAATGCCATTTAGTACTAGAGTCAGTAGGTATACATGATCGAGGACGAATTGTTAGGAGTAATCTATGGATGCCGTTAGATTTTACTCTAGCGTGCAATGTATCGTGCCAAGTTAAATCATCAAATACATATATTTATTGAATTACTAAACGTTCAATCATATGACATTTTTTTAGCATGCATGCATAAATATCTTCATTCAATTGCTTAAGCTTTAATATTAAATTTTATTATGGTCACCATTAGTGCCTTTATTTATACTAATTTGATATTTAAATACAACTATGAGTATTTAATTTTTTTCGGAAGTTAAAGGACAAATGCATTTAAATTATATGGAAAAGCAGTATTTCTTAAATAATATTATTTTTAATGTGTTAAATATATTTTGCCGCTGATGACTTTATTGCTGGCTCTCAACGAGACGTTTCAGGGCCTACGAGAAATGGAATTTCGTACATAACACGCCTATACATATCTAAACTACTAAAATTGTCGCCCCCCTATTATTATATTTTAGTGTTTTTTGAATTTGAAAAGCAAAGAATTTTGTGGTGATGTAACTGCACTGAAATGGATAACGAAGTACCAAATGTGGCATTTAAAATTATAACTCTGACTCATTGCTTACAAATTGCTAATTAAAAAAAATATTGTATTTATTCGAACACCTACATCATTGATCTTTAAAAAAGCAGATTAGAAGGAGAATTACCTTCATTTGCTAATGCTATTGACTTGTGTAACTCTGCAACCAACACTTCTGAATTATGAAAGTTAAAGTGAAATGAACTAGACATTGTTAGTTATTGGTTTACGGCTAGTAATATGACTTAAAGTGCCAAATCTAAATGTATTATCTTCAATTTGAAAAAAGTACCTATGCCAGATATTCAAATTTACTACAAATGTTTACTACGAATGATTGTGTGATAGGTGTATGAAAATGAAATATAAAAATAATATAAAATATGGGTACTTAATTTTAGACAGAAAGTTAAAATGAAAAATGTTAAATGACAAACTGAAATCAAGGTAACTTTTATTTGCTATGGCACAAGTGATTGTTATGAAGGCTGTTTACTTTGCTCTTCTGAATTTAGGAATTCAGTACAGCCTGTCTTGTTTGGAAGGAACGTATCTCACAGATACTGTTATTGAGTAGCATAAAACAAAATATTACTAGTCAATCTGCGGACCCAACGCACGGAATCTTCCTTCCCTCTTTTCAAGATGTGAAGAATTATACCTCTCAGGCACCTGTAGTTGTACCAAGTACTAAGAATATTCTATAGTCGTAGTGGTCAAATAATTAAACCATGCCCATTTAGAACCAAGATAAAAACAAACCGTAGCATATTAATTGCTTAGTCAGGCAATGAAGCTTTCAAACATTCATTTAACTACCTGGCACCTAATGTTTATTTGATGTACTTACAAATACAATTTATTCCTGTGAACATGAAAATTAATTTGAAAGTAATTAAAAAATATGGTTATTTTCCCGGAGTGATACTGAACAATAGTAAAATTCCATCATACAAGTTGACCAGTTCATGATGGAATTCATTTTAAAGGTGTTTTTTGATAAAATAAGTTGATTTCTATCTCGTTCATTCATCTTTCTGCGCTATTTGTCACGTGTAAATCTATTTTCACGCTTTTTTACTTTTTTATTGTATATCTTACCTCTTTATGTATGTCCTGTACGGACACATTTGTGTGTAACTTTTTCCAATTATGTAATTGTATTCATTAAATTCACCTGCCAAACTCTTCCTTCATAATCAGGGTAAGGCCAGACACTTTTAACAGAATTTTTTATTCTAGGGTGCCTTATTTCACTCCTTTTACTTTTGAAAATCTTAAGTGTAACTCAAGTGTATGTAGTTTGAAAAGATTGCCAATTTTTTTTAACTATCATCGAACTTTAGAATTAATTTAAATACTTTTGCCTTTTAAGTAATTACTATTAAATACAAAGTTTTTACAAGTATTTATCAGTTGTTCAACTAGCAAATACCTCTTTAGTGATTAGCATGATTGTCATTTTTGTGACTAGAGAAACCTTTGTCAAACTATCTTTAATATATTCATTTCTTTGGATGACCTCTTACTTATGTGGACTAATTTTAGGCCAGAGCTTACCTGCTGTATATACTATGCTCAGATCATCATGTCAAGCACAAATTATTCCAGGAAAAGCAAGACTCTCGTTATTAGAGTAACCGGAGGTAGGAGAACGTGTATTATAAGCGTAAATGACCGAGAGCCAATGACGAAAAAGTTTAAGAGTCGTTCCGCGTGCGAAAGTTTCGGGGGAACATAATGCATCCGGAGGACACTGAAATACGTTCCCGCGGGACAGAAAGAGGGAACGGCTTGAATTTATTTTTTACCCCTCGAAAGGTCAAGAACCACCTTACGTTTGCACTCGTTTCGTCTTCAGAGAGGACACAGTTCCGGACGGAAGGGCTTACGTACCCGCGTCGGACGAGCCAGAACAGGCGGGAGAACATGTAAACCAACCTCGGGAACACCTTATGTACACAAATACTTTCATCCTTCTTTGCAATAATGCCTTCTCTTTGTCGGGAGGTGGGAGGGAGGGAGGCCAGAGGGGGAGGGGATGGGTGGGGAAATGGATGGCCTGGGTAGGGGTGATATGTGTGGGGAGGCGGTGAGAAAGGGAGAGAGGTATTTAAAGGAGAGAACTGGGAATGGGTAGGGTGGGAGGAAGGAAGGAGTTTGGGGGGCAGGGGGTTTGTGGGGGAATAAGGTGAAACCTTTGGGATGGCGGAAAGGGGGAGTAGAGTTAAGAGATGTTAGGTGGCTGCCTCTAATGCTTTTGGGCGTCAAGATTTACTGAAGGCAATTTCCGAGGGGACCGTGAATTCTTACCTACTCCCCTCCCCATCTCGCTCAGAACTCTACCCCGACCCAACCACTCCCCTACACGTCAACCCGGCCGACTTCCCCCCCCCCACTCTACTGCCGAAAAAAACCATCCCCACTCTCCCCTCCCCCCACCTTCCTTTTAGACCTCCCTAGGGGGTGCGAGGGGTACAGTGGGAGGTTTTGAAGGTTTACTAGGGAGGGGGGGGGGGTGGGGCATGCACCTATTTCCTTCCCTACCCAATCTCGCTTTCCCCTCCACAGCGCCATTCCCCTGGCCGCTACACCCCTTCCTTACACGCAACCCCGTCATCCCTCCGCCACTCCTCCGGGATCCCGGGTCGTGAAACGCGCGGAAGTGCCATTGGCTGGACCCGGCCGGGTGGATGACGTCGGAATGGGCAGAGAGGGTGGGAGGGTGACTGGGGGGTTGGAAATAGAAATAAGGTGTTCGCGGATGGATGGGTTAAGGCTCGCGCGTGGGCGAGAGAGTAGGATATATGCTGATATTTTTTTCTTTTTTTTAACATTCTATCCCAAAGTCATTATTTTTCCCCTTGCAGATGGCTCCAGGAGGAGATTTACAATGTTCAGGGAGGAATCCATCCCCTTCGTTTGTCGCCTCCTCCTGTCCCTTTTTGCGATGTTCTTTATTCTTGCCGGGATCACGCACTGTAGGGTGCAACAGATAGAAGGTAAAAAAATTACCTTCACAAGCCGAACTTCTGAATCAACATGCCTCAAACATAATCTTGTATTGTGCCAAACATTTATTTATACATTCATTCAATTACCCTTATGTAGTCATTACAATATGGAATTATGGATGAGAAATGGAAACAGCAGCGTCCCTTTAAGACGAAATTATTTTTGTTTTCCGTAAGAGGCGATATGTTCGTTTCGTTCTCTTACGTGTGAGATAAGATGAGGGTGTACGGGAGATTCATTTACCATCGTATTAATATGCTGATGCATGAAGCATAAATGAAAGGCTAAATTCGAATGAAATTAATACATAAATTACCAAAAACATTGGTTTTTACCTTGGAACATCCAAGCTCAGGACCAAAACCGTACCTGTACGAGGGTCGTGACGGTGGTGGGAGTACTGGCTTCCCATCTCGAAGTTCTGGGTTCGAATCTCAACAATGGTGAAGGTTTTTTTGTGGGTTTCCGATTCGTACTTCGGTATTAGGAGAGCATTTCAAGAGTGGTTCTCCGTCCGTATTAACAATACGTTAGATTACATAAAAACAAATAAAAATATTAAATAATTGTTACATTACTACATTGTTCTCCGTCCGTATTACGTTCTCCGTCCGTATTAACAATACGTTAGATTACATAAAAACAAATAAAACTATTAAATAATTGTTAGATTACTCATTAAAAATGGTGACAAACTAAATTAGATTAATGGAAACAGGTTTATTATATTTAAATAATTTTAGAAAATTAGTACGCATTGTTACCATTAATAATATGTACTGTTATAAGGTTAAAATATACATATGGCAGATTTAAATTGTTTCTAGCTCCATAAATAAGTTTTAAGTTAGTAATACTTACTGTTTTTATATCTTCTTCTCCAGTATAGAGCAAAAGCATTATCTATCGAGAACTGCTTTGGAATTCGATGATTGTAGTCACTTTGGACCTTCTTCTCATGAATTGTATTTACTGGAGGTATCATTGCTCTCTACAATATTCCTATTCATCTTCCAGCGGAAAGTTAGAAACTCGAGCTCTGAATGTGGCTACCTTATACAATGCTTGTGCCCATCAGGTTTCCCTGCAAAAGTAAGAAGGAAAAATGAGAACTACTACATTTTCGTTAGTGAATGCATTCACAATAATTGCAGTATTTCGCTGGTAGCTAAAATATGAGAAAGGCTGTTGATTCATTATCACTAATATTTGAAATCAGGAAAAAGTCTCTCCACTATTCAGTTTTCTCAGGGAGAAAATTATTATGTGTCATAAAAATGCTGTTATTAACATGTTTCCCACACTCGTCTTCAAGCTCCTTAAACACAACCTTTGTAAGAAAAACATTACGGATTGGGATGGCTTTGTAGAATTGGTAAAATATAAGACATATTTAAATGACAAGTAACATGATCATGCAACAGTGGCATTAGTGCCGTTTAACTATTGAAGCAAATTGATATGGGAGATTGAAATAAACTTCTCAATAATGGCGGATGAAAAACGACAATTTAGGTTTCCTTCTGCCAGCAGAACATTTAAGGTATGGTATAAATCTCCACTCCGAAAATGGCAGTTGCCAATCTAATCTATCGAGAGCTTCATAGGCAATCAATGAATAGTTCAATTGAAAAGCATGACATTCTTGACCTTATTACATAAAACATTGGTATTCCTTTTAGTAACAAAGGCATGAGAAAGTTATATTAGGTCATGTCTTTTTTTTACTGTTAAAACTAATTTATGTGAAGGGTTGACGCCAATTTTTACTGACAATAGCTCTTAAAAGGGTACAATAATGTTGAGCTTATTTTACAAAAGAGGAAATATTTTTTAGGAAACCATCTATGTGTTATAGATTTCTCTTATGAACTCCCTTGTTACTGCATCTACTGAAACTAAATAAAGATAAATATTAAAACAAATTCATAAAGACAATCGCTAATAATGAGTTATACATAAATTGGGCCTAGTTTACTACATACATACCTATCACGCCATTCCCTTGCGGGGTAGGTAAGGTCAAAGAATTTAGGTAATGCCGTTAGTCCTAGAAAACTGGAACCCTTTTAATGATTTCCTTCACAATGCCCTATCATTGTAAACCACTTTCACTTCTCTTACACTCATGCATTGCAACATAGACAACCTTCAATTCTAAAAACTCCTAATATTTCTCCTCTTTTGAGTCCCTTCTACTCAGCCGTGACAATCGCGGGCTACCACTACTTCTCACTCCTTTCATTTTACTATCATATATCTGTTTCGCTATTGGACTCTCTTCCATTCTCTAGGATTTTCTCTAGCCTAGCTTACAATAGAAGAAATATCTTGAGAACAAAACCTATGTGTCACAGACTTCTGTATTTTTTTCACGCTGATTTACCGCTTCGTATGCGTGGAACTCAGTGCGGGAATGTTTAATTCCATCACTACACCCGTCTTCAATGTATATACCTCGGGAACCATCGCTCTACCCTCCCACTCCCCTCTTTCTCCCCTCCCACTGCAAGCGTTCGACGATCGGAAGTCTCCTCCTCTACGCTGACGCGGAAACAGCATTTGAATATAGAAATCACAAAATTAGCATACCATCACCACCCCCACCTTCTTCCCCCTGGACTTCTTTTCAATCTGCTTCCACCAAACCTGTTTTCATTGGCTCACGGGGACGCACCCAAAGAAATAACTCGCGCGCAATGCGATGCAAAACTTTCTGACAAACATTTCCCTGGGAAGGGACGGAGGAAGGCGGGAGCATTGGGGGAAGAAGTAAGGGAGGGAGCTTCCATGAGAAAAAAGTCGGAAATATTCGCAGCGGAGGAACATATGAGGGATATGAAGTGGAAATAGGGAAGAGACACACATCCACGAAGAGACAATTTCAATACTTCTCAGTCGAGCGAGTGCGAGGATTGCACTCTTTGGGAACTCGCTATATCTCAATTCCTTACTTTAACCACTATTTCTTGCATGTATTAAAGGAGAGCATTGATTGATTCTTGGAAAGGGAAGTCATTTTTTTGTGACCTCTGACCCACCCAGTTGGCGAATTTTTTTCAGTAACGTTTTCTTTAACGTTACCCGTGTATAATTGTGGTGATAGAAGAAAAGCACTTACAGCTTTCCGTCAATAAAATATTTAATGATTCTAGTCTCGCTGTTACAACGAAGATGATGTTGTAGCATCGATATCAGTCACATTAAATATTTCTTTTGTGAAAAAATTCAAGCGTTTTGCCACTATGGTTCCACAACATCACACTTGAATCTGTATTTCATATATAAATTTGGCTTTCGAGAAAAAACACTATGGAGGCTTTCAAAACTTGATGAAGGAGGTAGATGCTGAAGATCAAATAGACGGATAGGATAAGAAAGGAGGAGGTTCACAGAAGAAGGAGAGAGGAAAAAACCACATGGAGCTGTCTCAAGTAGACCAGGACCTGATAGAAAGGGAAAATTTAGGGAAATGACGAATTTTTAAGGGACATAATGGACGGGAAAATGAAAGTAAAAGCCCCATGAGGAATACAGATGGAGGCCCTAAGGCCAGATAAAGTGGTACATAAAACGGAAGAGCTGCATCAAGGATATTAAAAGGTTAACAAGGGATAGGATAGAAGACTGCAATCAGACAATCTTAGGGTTGGATGACTAATTACAATTGTATATTGTGACTAATGCACTGTTGCCGTATTTTTAAGTTCATCATCATTGTGACTTATATATGTTTTTTGGGTTGTCCGCGTCTTGCTAGCTGGTTCGAAGGTGGCCGACGTTTCCTCTCCTTTGCCGGAGACTTCCTCAGGGCTACTGAGTGACCACTCCGGTTATGCATCTATTTATACGAATTTGGGGAGAGGGGGGGAAGGAGGAGGAGGGGGAGGGAGTTGTGGAACATTCTGGGTTCTTTTATTTCTCGCTAAAACTGGAAGCCAGGAACTGCTGATAGCTTGTCCTTGGTCACGGTTAAAATTGCAGGGGTGTTTCTTTATTTCTAAGGCTTCTCTAACTAGCCTTGTTTTAAAGTGCCGGTCTTTGGCAAGGATGATCGGCTTCTCGGTTTCGATTTCATGGCCTTTTGCTGCGTGTTCGGCGACCGCTGATTTATCTTGAAGTCCGAGGCGTATTGCAGCCGCATGCTCTCTGACTCTCGTTCTAATTGTCCGTCCAGTCTCCCCCACGTAGACCCTATCACACGTGTTACACTTTAGCAAATATACGCCCTCTGTTTCTAATTTTTCTTTCCCTTTTACATTCCTCACAATGTCTCGTATTTGTTTCTTCGGTTTGAATATTGTCTTTATTTCGTATTTCCGTAATATCGGGGATATCTTGTCAGTAGTTCCCTGGATATATGGAAGGTATGCTTTATTCTGATCTTTTGAGTTTCTCTCCTCCGGTGGTTGGGGCTGAGGTCCTAATTTTTGTGAGATTGTCTTCCTTATCTCATTTTTTCTATATCCATTATTGGCCAAGATTTCTGTGAGTTTCTTCAGCTCCTCATCTCTATGGTCTCCATCGCTGAGTGTGATGGAACGATGAATCATAGTTTTCATCACTCCATTAATCTGTGCAGGATGGTGGGGCGATCTCGCATGCAGATATTGGTTTGTGTTGATAGCTTTTCTGTACACCGTATGTCCCAGCGTGCCTACATAAGTCGTGCCTATAAACATATATAAGTCATAATATGGAGCGCGAAAGTTTTATCGACTTGACGAAAATCATCATTGTGTCTTTTCTATTTGCCTTATGATACCACATTTTTGCAAAGTATTTCCAGCGTCATTGATTAACTCAATATAATGGTGTAATTTCATGGTTTCAATGCTCCTTTGAGCTATAATGATGAATGATTTTATTTCTTTTCTTGGCATCAGTGATTTATTGGGTTCAGCGAAATTCAATGTACAATAAACAACCATTTCTGGTTAAAAATTGGTTCTGCAATGGGTACTTTTTGGCATGGTTATAATTGTATGAAAACAAAATTATTTCGACAGTGTCGTCGTATTTCAACTTCGCTTTGAATTATGAAAAGTAATTTAGATATTGCCTACACGACATTAACTCTTCTTTAGTGTAATCTATACTCTCAACAGTTGAAAAAATTGTTTCCCTGGAGACAACACGTACGTATCACCCTAATTTAGAACAACATGACCACAAAAAATGAAAAATGTTATGCAATAATGGAAGATTTAGGTAGCTCTTGAAGTTATCCCTCAGTTGTGGTAATGAACAAACTATTTGCCTACGATACACAAAAACAAATACCTAAAATAAATATAAACAACATAACATGTAGACACAAAATGTCAATGGGTATTAATCGGATAACTCTTTCCAATATCGATTTACAAAGCCATTTAAGAAGGAAAATCTTCATATATTCATCAGTTTAATCCAAGATTTTACCGAGACATTATCTTTTTTCACGTTGCATCGATTATAAATAATAACAATATCGTTCTTATTGGCACATCGATGACATAAATAATTTATTTCATTCAAACCATTATATTTGGTAGCTAACACACTGCTCTATCGCGAATCATTACATCAACGGGGTGATAAAGATCGTCCCTATGTCCATTTATTATTTCAAACTATTCACAAGCATCTGCTTTAGCAACAACCTGTCACCCGTGAGACGCTAAAAGTGCCAGTATGAGGGGTTTTAGTGTCACCAGCCATTTTGTGCAATAAGTTTGAAAAAATAATTTAAGCACGTAAACTTGTTTAATTTAACGGCATGTGATATTCCGTCCATGTGTTGTAGTCACTAATTATGTGAGAGGAAAAGGAATTTACAATGACCATCTATCATAATTTATTTCTCCATTATTTTATTTGGATGGTCGAATATTCGTATATTATATATTATAATATCTTAAGATTACAACAGAACGTGATGGTGTTCGTTTGATATTTATGGTGTATTCATTTAATATGAAGTTCTTTTTAGAGTGCACTTATTTATAACTTTTAATTGGAAGTCATTCATTACTTTCCATTTTCAACCGATGCTAAGTTGTAACTACTTCTCTAATTGTATAAAATAATGTGTCAGCAGAAAATGTGGGTCCCCAGTACTTTTCCATTTCTAATCTTAATTTTTCTTTCTTTATTTTCGAATTGAGGGACTTACATCCTGTTTAATTTACACTTTATCAGATACATATTCATTTCCCTATAATTATTTTATACACATAATTCGCATTTTCCTAAACATTTATCTAAGTAAGGATGCTTTCCATTCACTCTATTGCGCTCCTTACTTTGAAAAACACAACAGCGCACATGCTCACTCTTCGTTTCAGATCCTGTGAACTAGACAGCGCACTTCAAAATAGATCGGAAGCAGAGTTAACGCGCGTTAAGCAATATAAGAATATCGAACATCGCATTTGAGGTTGTTGCCTTTGCGTTTATGTCAGTGAAGTCTTCAAATATGGGTAATGCAAAGATTTTAAATGCTATAGGTACGGCGAGAAGATTACGTTATTGAATACATATTTTAAGCGATCCAATCACCACACACAAAAATACGGTGGTGACTATTGTGAACTTACAGAAAGCTATTTCTCCCCGCAGGTTACAAAACAGCTCATTTTCCATGCACCGTTCTTCAATGCTGCGTTCCTAGCATATTCAACACATTAAATGCAAGGCTTCCCAAGATTTGGACAACCCTTTGACTAATGCTTTTCCAAATTTCCTGTATTTTCCCGATGGGAATTGAAAAAAAACTAATTGTCGTGGTCTAGATGCATCATCATATCTCACTCCAACCCCATGGAGAAATATACTTCTGGTACCATTCAAGGGCCTCACGTCTGCCATATATTTCTCGTCCTTCGTGGAACGGCTCATCGGACTCCCGTATCAAGCCAAGGTGTCCACTCCCCTTCCCCTCTCGACCGTTTCGACTGCCCTGCCCACGTAGCAAGGCAAGACCCTCCCGCCTGTGCCCAAGGGATAGATCCCGGAGGGTCAGCGGGTACTTTTACATCAGGAAGGGACGGGCTACCCCCACCATCCAGGGCCGGCAAAGCCTGCAGAACTGACCGGCCCAGCCTCCCCCAAGGTGACCTCCCCCAATACTTTCTCTAACACCTTGAGCCTCCCCCACCTTAAACACCCCTCCTCAAGACCCTCAAGGCAAATCGAAAGCCCTTTTCAAGGTTTTCCTTTTACGTTCGTCTTTTTTTTTATTCGCTTTCCCTCCTTTCGGCAATCAGACGCTGCTCTTCAAGTTTCTCCCTCGCCGACTGCGGGAATTCATTTCCTCCTCTTACAAAGCGACGTCGCGCTGTTTACTTATATTTTAACCCTAGAGCTTTTGAGGGGGTGACTCATTTCAGAAGTGAAAGTTGTCCTGCATGGCTATTAATAAAATAAGATAGGTACGTAGGTCCTATTTACTGCATAAAAGTACTTGCTTGGGGAAATAGTTACACACAGAATTCGTCAAAAGTGTAAATCTAAGTATGACCAACTATATTGCGTTTTTGTCACATTTCCGCCCAAGTTATCTCGTTTGCTTCACGTTTGATAGTGGCATACGATGCTATTTATATCAACCCTGCTTTCCATCTCGCTTTTAAAATCCCGAGCTTAACTTTGAATCGCTATTATTCGCTTTATTCTGATGTTTATATGCTTGAAGTTGTGACTTTTTTGTTCATACTTGAGCAAACGGCCAAAGAAATGGCAATGAATGTAGTTGCTTGGAGCATCTAAACGAATGCAATTCGGATAAAATATGATATGCACTACATCGGCATAAACAACTAATTATGTTTAATCCCTTAAATAAGCATTTGTTACCTATTTTAATGGTGCATAATTTCAATTTATGAAATCCCATTGCAAAACAATAAACATAATTTTCCCACACTTAGTAGAAATGGCGTAACCCTTTTGGTTTTATTATATACATGTAGGTTTGAAGTTGACTATTAAATAAGAATTAAGATATTTATGAGCCGGTACCATGCATTTAAACGGAAATAGTAAAATAAGATCCTCTGGTAAGTGACTGATTTAATAGTTAAATGCGGTGTATTACTCCTATAAATAAAATATATGCATTCTAATTTTCCAGAAAATTATAGGTGCGAAATGCAAAACATTCTCTGTACTAGATGAACAGTGCTTAAACACATTAACTCAGTATGTTTTCTGCTATATTGCATTACGGTCGTTATTTAATTGATTAACTTAACATTGCATGTGCTCTGGTAGGTCTAAATTGATAAGTCGGAATGGAGAAGTTCTTTAATGTCACATGAAAACTAATTCATATTAAACTAATTCTGAAAATAAAATTGTTACTCACAATATCGTAATCCTTAGTACGAACAACATCTTTACAGGATACTCTACGCTAAATGTTGAAAACAACTATGGAAGATTATAATATGCGATGAAGATTATTAAATATTCAATAAGGAATCTCATATATCAAATATAGAATATTAATTATAAAAAATAGAAGCCTACCGTCAAGATGAGGTAGTTTTATGCATCTATTACAAAATGGAAAGAAAGTACACGGTCAAAAGGTTTAATTATAATCTGTAACGAAATATTTATTTTTTTTAATTTAACCTTACATTGTGCTATCAAAGGCTTAGGATATGAATGCCATTATATGTGCTAATGAGCACAGCTAGTGAGATAATTTAAAAAAATAACTAATTCGTAGTTAATAAAATGAAAATTCTAAGAAACCTGAAGGAGTACAGGAGTATACCCTCGCGTGAAGAGAATCATTACGTAAAATGAACTTCTAATTATTCGAGGAGACCAATGGACTACCAATATTTCCACATGACGTCAGGATCATGGCAATAATAATAGTATTATTCACAATACTTTTCAGTCCAGTTTGCATCTTTGCTAAAGCAAGAACCCTTATTACACATAGGTTCCAAAGATTAACTTGGTAGAAAATTGTATGCCTTAGCTATTTTAAAGATTTTGAAGCGCAGTTATGCACGAACTACGGATAAAATGACACAGCTTATCCGTAGTTCACGCAGTTCTCGAAACAGCCCTGAGGCTCTTTCATCCTCAGAAGCAGCTTCAGGAAGATATCCTTGACATAAGAATCGATATTTCCCTGATACCAATTTGAATGTCTAATGAGGGGAGTAGTCGTTCGGATTTGTCACAAAATCTTATTTGCTCTTTCATCTAACAGAACTCAAAGAGGACTATCCGGTCTCTTTGAACTTCCTCTTTTCTTTTTATTCGCCAAAGTTCCTCGGGATTGGTCGCGGGAGGAACGACGGTCTTAATATGAGACGACGTAGAAATTTTAATTATTCCTGAGGTCTGTGAGATTAAAGGCTTTCACGAGGCTGAAAAAGTGAGCTCGACGGGAGAGAAATACTATGAGGATGTAAGTCTGTTGCTTTTGGCCTCGAGAAATGATGAGGAACACGAGAAGGCTTGAGTGGTAGGCATTTGAGGAAGAGGCGTGTTTAGATGATGAGATGAGAGTAAACTGGATGGATGAATGAGAGCGAGAGGCGCTGGGGAGGTAATGAGTACTGAAATGATGGTGGGCGAAGTTCATTATGTGGAATTTCGATATTATATTTTAGCATCAACACTTGGCAAGTTTCCGACTAGTTTTTGAGTAGAACTTCTTTATTGTCGTTATGTATTTTATGCCCGCCATAGTGCCCTATGTCAACACGTTCACTTGATGGGGATGAACGACACACGTTGCGACTCGGAAACACGTCAGATAACGTTAGATCTCTTTGGTACCAATTCCTGGGTTATTATACTCGAACTGGAGGAGTGCATTTTTTCACGGAATGTTCCTAATCACCATGTAAGTCGGGAAAATATCTGAGAAAATCTCCATATTTCGAGAATAGACAGAATTTAGTTTTTCGATGGGATTAAATGGGAGAAACAAGAGATTTCCTGGCAGATAGTTTTTATTTTTCTCATTAAACAATTTAAAAATACACCTACAACGGCGATACCAGGACTGAAAGATCCCTGACAAATTACTTTTTGTGTCCAATTTAAACAATGTGATATCTGAATTAAAAACCTTTTTTAAAGCGTATCATTTTAGTTTTTTTATCCTCTATTCCATGACAAGAACTATGGCAAAGACAAATATTTTTCCCTAAGACTCAACTTTGTTTGTAAACTATGACTTCGTCTATCTAATTGTAAGATTAATTTGTTTGAGGAAAAGATATTAGAACGTTTTTAGGAGCATAATTAAGCTTGATTGTCTCATAGTGTATTTTAAGCGATAATATTTGTTTCACCGTAGATTCTGGCCCGATATGTTGTTTGGTAAACAAATGAGCATTTGTTTGATTTTGATTTCTGTGATTGCTATATGTGGCGATCAAATAATTGAAGAGACGATATTGGAGTGCCATGATATAATGAAGTACAGGTTTTCAACTTCTGTTATGCGTCCACTAACCAACATAGGTACCCATTTTTTAATAAAGTGACCGTTTTCGATGTTTTACATAGTTGAAGTAAAGGAAAGTAGTATGGAAGCTTTTTCCTCAGTGCAACGCAGCTTACCAACACTCATTCTACATTTGAATTATTGTTAAGTCATAATCTTTATATATATAAAAGTCAATGTATGTATGTATGTATGTTCCACATCTCCTCCTAAACCACTGGACCGATTTTGATGAAATTTGGAACACATGTTTTTTACTGGTAGACAACAAACACTGTAGGGTTCAATTAACCGAAACCCTATTTTTTCAGGGTTAAGGGTGTGATCCTTACTAATATGTATAAAAATGTAATGGTCTCTTTCTGTCTGTTGCTCCATCACGCAAAAACTACTGGACCGATTGAGCTGAAATTTGGCATGTAGATAGAATAAATATCTGGTTGTATTATATGCTATATTAAAAAGATCTAAGGGCCCCCAAAGGCCCCCGAAGGTCCCCCCTGGTGGTCCATGCTATGCATTGTGTTCGGTGCAGTGGTTTCATTTTTTGCTTTTTAAAAGTACATTCACTCAAGATATAGGGCTGGAATTTTTTTTATCGGATGGCTGAATAAATATAATTTCTAATTTTATCAATCGATTTTCTTCTACGCTCCGTATTTGTCTGAAATTCATGTTTTCAGTTGAAAAATCTCACATTTTCCCTGAAATCAACAAAAACATATTTCCTTGACAACCAGAGATTTCATTTTCATAGAATATTCACGCCTCTAGCATTTTAATATCACGCTTTCCTGCAGGCCCATGATAGTACGTAGAAACAAAATCCGTATAAGAAGATCCTGGAGTCCCAAGGCCCCCATGATAGATTGCTTCGGGGGGTAATCGTTAAATTCAATGCATATTTAACAAGTATACTCTTCAACGTCTACTCTCAAAGTAGCTCTCAAAGGGGCATATATATGGGAGAACACTTACGTAGTAAACGTTACACATAAAGGAATTAATAGACTACACACTTAAAAGAATATATACGTGCAGCGAATATCAATGGTAATAATGCCTCTGTTGCTACAACAAACACGGCGTTGTTTATTATCGTTTAGTACTCAGGTGTATTACACATAGTGAAACCGTCTGCCTCTCAGTATATTCGCGAACTGTTTTTAGACCAATTCCCACATCAGTAACGTCACGAATTATTTATACGTTTAAAAGTGTTAATGTGCAGTTAACTTAGGTACGTTCACTCAATCATCGAGTTGCCTATTCTAGACTCTCACTTGCCGCTATGTTTCCGTTCCTTGGACTTAAAAATATATCCATCATCATGCCTAATAGAAAAAAGAGTAACCTTTCGAAAAAATCTTTTAAGACAAAATAAATGTCTTATTTGCGAGAAAATGAACCCTTGAAAGACAAACGAAAAGGTTAGATTTGGATGGTCAAAAACATGCCCAGCAGCGATCTCATGAGATTCTCCCCGTGGTGTTTCTCGGGTTACGCTAAGATCCGCACAAATTTCATCCTTACCCAACATACAGACGGGTAACCAGCTCTAAATCTGGTTCAAATACAGACCCATCTGTTTCAAACCTTCAATCTGCTTTAAGATGGCGGAAATTATAATGACGTCACTACATGCTTCTTATCCGAAATAAGAACGGAAATTCTGCGCAATTAACGACATCCGTGCATGAAAATCGACAAGTGCACTAAGAATCACCATAAATGTTTTATTTAGCAACCGAAACCAATGATTATGGCTATGCCGAAGGCGCAGTCCCATTGATGGAAGATTCATAGGTCAAATAAACATGGCTTCTGCTGCCATTACTCCTCTTTACGTGTCAACCGCTGGATTGTACTCTACTGTCCAATCCTGATTAAGATAATCAACGCACATATCAACGTTGAATAGTTGAATTAAGTCATGGAATGCAAATATATGTATGTACACAAGGGAAGCGATCAAGCTGTTAATCACTCAGAAGACGGCTCAAGAGGACCGGAGGGACGAGGTGACCATCTATCAACCGTTGCTATTTAAGTAGTAATGAGTCTGCGAGGCCGATTTTTGGGTTTCCCGTGCATGAAAGTGAACCAATAGTCACTCATCTCTCCGTGAACCTGGGAAACTGTCAGTGTGTCTACTACAACGAACACAACATACAAGATAGGTTACGAACTCCTCAAATGACCACGCATACTGTTTTTCTTCGGGCTTTGTGGTTTTATTATAAAAAAATAAGTTTAATGTTTTTCACACCCGTTGAATTTCAACGGGTATCTTCCGCTCGTCTTTAATAAAACCAAGATCCCTATATGAGTATGTGGACATTAACAATTTACAATTTACAGTTAGAATGTGTTCATCAGATAAGAAATGCTGGAATTTTGTTCACAACAGATATTAACTTCGAGAATCATATCAATGAAATTTATGGTAAGACACTGAAAACATTGGACTCCAGTAATAACTTTACGAAATATCTATAATACGGCTAATATTCATATGAAAGCATTCTTTCCTCACTTCAGACAAAAGAACAGTCTGCTTGATGACACAAGCAATATATTTTATCTATGTACAAACTGTTGAATTATAAAATAAGTTGCCCTGGTCTATTAAAATATGTTAATTTTCATATCCCACCTAGGTCACTAAAAACAGATGCCTTTTCTCGTCAAACTGGCGTAGGATTAGTTACTCGCAACTTGGTACAATTGACTGTGCAAATATGCAAATTCATTTAAAGATATTTATCACTTAATGTGTATTCTCAATTGTTGGCAACATATTTGAATAAATAAATATTGTAACATGTTTCATTGTGATATGTTGTCTATACAATGTATAATACATACATTTATGGGAGAGCCATACCAACTCCTATCCTGTCAACAAAGATTAATTTTATTTTACTGATATTGTGTTGATCAGACATTTGAAGAATTTGAAGAATGAGGCATTGATGAGGTGGGGCCCTATGAACCTGCTCCTTTGCTACATGCTGATTGGCATACATGCTGATTAATGACTATTATTAAACTACCTCTAAGAGTTATAAAGGCAGTGTTATAAAGCCAGCGATATATAATTGAAGAAAGAATCTTACTGGAAACATATTAAGGGTTGGCTGATTACTTACAGATGAAATAAAGGAGTTAGAGAGGAGGAGAGAGGATTAGAGAAACCACGACGCAGTGAAAGAATTATGGTTGGATAAGGAAAATTCGATGGCCACAGTGAATAAAGATTTTCAATTAAATGAAACTGAGAATAATCATTCGGCGCCATTTTCTTCCTGTGACACCTTAGTGAAAATGAAGATATGAGAAATAGTGCTGGTTTAGTAAAGAAATATTTAAAAAGACTGGCATCGAACGGCAACCGTTGAAACATATACAGAGAAAATGACGCACAGCACCAGCTCTAATAAGTTACAACTGTCACACTGACTGACTGAATTATTTCCCAGGAAAAAGGTGCAAGATAAGTTTACTTTTTCAGTTCTAACCTTGATATTTCAGCCATGTGATTTGAGTTTAAGATCCCTCTTGGAACTCACACACCAGCGAAGAAAAATCAACTCACATGCTTTCTGTTTATTGTTGGCTTCACACTTATTTGGGCTTTTGGTATGGCGGATTAAACCCTAAACCACCAAACTTATTCGCAGATTCAAGAAAGTAATTAGCTGTATTTTTATGTACAAAATAGGTCCTTCAAAATTTCAAGCAAACAACCTGGTACAAAACAATGTAAGCAAGTACAAGCTCTAAATACAAAATAATGAAGTCGAGATGGGATAGTTTAGATTTCAAGACAGGAACTATGAAAGTGAGTCTTCTATTATGAGTAAAATGAAGACACTTGCGTATGCCTCATTCTATTTAAATTAGCTGGCTCCTACTTGAATAAATGCCTACTTGAATCTAGTAGCTCAAATAGAAATTTTATCTTTGCCCAACATCTAAATCGGAAACTACACCATACCATATGAAGAAGCAATAAAAAACCTTGGTGTAACATTTGATAAACATCTTACTTGGAAGCAACAAGTACAAAGTACGAAACAGAAAACCCTAGGTATATTACACCAACTGTATAGATCAAAGAATATTATACCCCTTAAAATACGCACCATCCTTGTACAAACACTAATCCTTCCACACCTGGATTACTGCTCTTCCTTGCTTACAAATCTAGATGAAGAAAACAGCAACAAACTACAAGTGACAATGAACTCAACAATACGATTTATTTTTGACCTCAAAAAGTGGGATCGAATTAGTAGCTCGTATGCCCGCCTGAAACTGGATGAAATTCAAACAACGTCGCCTTTATCATCTCACCTGCCTCACATTCAAAATAATTTCTTCTGGTAACCCACCTTATCTGTACGAAAGATTTATTTGAAAAAGAAATATTCATTTCATACCCACTAGAAATCACAATTTTGACATTCATATCCCCCACCATAGAACATCTCGCCTCAATAAATCATTCATGGTTACAGCTGCCAGAATATGGAACTCACTACCGATAGAAATAAGAAACTTGCCATCAATACATGTATTTAAGACTAAAGTATATAAGTTGTTTCATGATAGTTCATGGAAATTCCCAGTGTAACAAACCATGCTGACGTGATTGATTACTGATGTGATGAGGGGAGAATATATTCTGTATTCATGATATAATTTTCTATTGGTGCTACGTTTTTCTGTTATACCTGAATATTTTCCTTTGAATAAATAGTGATACTGTTACCAATGTATTTAATATGTCTGGAAATGTTGTGTGGCTAGATACCCGGGTATCCACATTCGGGATGCAATTGTATGTATGTATATGCTTGTATAGATTTATATTTTGTTTTGTTTTTTCCTTTTTTTTCTCCTTCATTTTTTTGCATTTACTGAGTCTTGCTTTAGTGTTTTTTTTTCTTTTTGTACCTCTGGCAAATGATTTTTACTGATTTGTAGTGCAACTGTAAATTATCTCATGGGCCAAATGGCCCACGATAATAAATTGATTGATTGATTGATAAATAACTACCAAAACACCGCCAATATTTATAACCACACCCTTCTTCCTTGGGTATGAAAGAATGCGGCCGGATACCAAGTTGTCTCTTCAAGAGGATGGGGGCGTTTTTTGAAGTGGCCATTGCGGAAATGAAAGAAAAAAAGAGAGGTGTGGGACGGTCATGCAGACAGTTGAGGTCCGTCTTACGGAATTGGAAATGGGGCACAGGGGGCCTTTGGGAGTTGTGGAAGGGTGAATCACTGGTTGAGAGCGGCGCAGTTTCTTCTTCCCATCTCTCTTATGGAGGGGCTGAAGGAGTGGTTGGCAGTGCGTGGGTTAAGGGGGAGGGACCAAAAGCTGAAACTTTCGTATACGACTCATTCCGGCAGAGAGGGGTTTTGGGGCGTGGTACTCCTTGTTTACTTAAGGCCCCAACATCCCCATGGGTTTGCACGATGTAAATTGAATATCGGAATCGTCGGAGTATCGAAATGGCGAGGCAAATGAAATGCTGAATCTTCCAAGAGTGGGAAATAAAGACATACATAATTTGAAGTTGTTATGTATCTCCTCATATCTGCAAATGGTCCCAATTTACTGGCCCAATCATCTTGGGAAAAAGATTTAATATCAGAGAGTAATTTAAAAATCAGAATTAATGCCTAGTAAAACTCTCCAAATCGAAAAGACTGCCTATCATACCGTAATAATCATGATTATACGAATTTTGTATTTGGAAGAATATTTTTAGACGGTCTCAGTTTAAAACATATGCCCAGAAAAGCAAAGGTGTAAAGAATTCCAATTGAATTTCGAAACTGTAACATTCAATGTGAACAAATAGTCCAAGTGCGAGAATATTAAATTTTACCTCATTGCCCTTAAAATTTACGGTAGTGGCTAATAACTTATCACTGCATGACACGCGTCTCAGTAGCATTCCCCACGGATGGTAGGGAAACATATGGATGTAGTTGTAAATATCACTATAAAACTTCATTTTAAAAAAAGGAAAAAGAAAATACTACTTAAACTGATTGATGCAACGTTAACGAAGGCTATCACAGTCCTTTAGAATCTATAGAGTCCAAAAAATGACATATAAATGCCTAAATCGCTGTCTATTCATCTAATGGCGTAGCAATTGGTACATATTGGTAGCATAGGCAAAACATTTATTTTTAATACATGTTCCCTTACAGTTATCAAAAATAGAGCTGTATCATCATATTTGGGTGAAATGTTTGTGGGAGAGGAAAGGTCTTACATGATAGACGATAGAAACTACTGCTATTTAGGCATTTATCTTTTTGGTGATGTAGGATTTAAGTCTTTCCCGGCGAATGCTTAGGATGAATAGTTCTCGGGTTCCCAGCCGGGTAATGGTGTTAAACTGCACCGACGTTTCAATGGCGTAGTCTGCCATCGTCTTCAGGGTTAACCCTGGAGACGATGACAGACTACGCCATTGAAACGTCGGTGCAGTTTAACACCATTACCCGGCTGGAAACCCGAGAACTATTCATCCTTATATGGTGACGTTTATTCCTTCCCTAAAATAATATCCCCATTGTCTTTGTCATTCACTCGTACTTAACGATCATATACTTACAAGGGGTACTCGTATTGACGTGGCATACTACAATTTGATGAAAAGTGTTGAAGTACCCACATGCCATACCCACAAAATACCGCCTCCTTACGTAATACTGACCCTCCAATGACTGGCCTGCGTGGTAAAAAATCGATCGATAAATATCGAAGTCAATAAATTGCAATCACGCTATAACGGCCAAACCACGGAGAGTAGGATGAAATCTTGCCTCTTCCTACATCTCTATTTTCTGAGAAGAAGACTCCAAAGCGCCCTGTGTCCACTTTTGGAGCCATCAAAGTAGAGCGTTCCCCAGGGTGGCGTCTGGACCCCCTTACTTTTGTTGTCCCCACTTCTCTTTGCCCAAACCCTTCATATCCCCTTGCGCTATTTTTCCCCATCTCCTTCTGAGAAAAGAGAGAGCTATTGGCCGTGGGTCAGGAAGATCGGAAAGACAGGGATGTTCAGCCACTCCCATGGGTTTCATCCCCTCACTCTCAAGCTCTTCTTCGAAATGATTTGGAGAATCGTAGTCCGCACACGATTCCCGAAATCTTTCGAATACTCAAACACGGGAAAGGCCAATTTATAGAAAAAATTGGCGCCCCAAGGGCATTAACATAACCTGATATTTTAATCCAAAAACGCCAACTAAGAGAAAGATTGAAATAAATCATTCAAGTAATGAGGGCCTTAAATGAGCTTAAATGAAATGAATAATGGAATAAAACAGCCGAAATCAGAATGGGGTAAAGATCTGCAGCAATGAAATTTACAGAGGTATGATTGTTGATGGTAATTATCAATGAAAGCGTTCATGGAAAGAGGAACAAATGTCTTGTCGTAACTTAGAGGAGCCAACTCATATTGAAAGAAAGTAGTTACCACTTTGTAATGTTCCACAAAAGTTTGTTATTACTCTCAAATCGGTTTCACCGGTTTTTTTATCATCAGGTAGTGATACCTTTACGGGTGAAACCTGTTGTATGTTATTAATTAACTGTTGAGGATTTTTTTACTAAGTGGTTACTACTTTCTTTCTGCGTTAATAAAAACTTTATGGAAAAATTTAAAAAAATACAAGCGATTCAATCGCATTTTCAATCAGAGTGAAGTTGACACATAAGAACAGTGCCTTTCACGTTTAATTCACGTCTGTTCCGAATAAATGGGTGATTAATGTTGGGAGGAATGGTATCGAGATGGCAGAGAATGACTGGCATGTCATTAGCCTTCTTTAAACGAGCGACATAAAAAAGACCCAGTAAGGTTCAGTCTGACGGACGGACCATTATACTTGAATTGCTCTACTCACGAAAAAATTGGGAATCTTCTGCCATCGCCAGGATTCCAAAATTGATCTTCAGCGTGGAAAGCCAAGGACTCCAGTCAAACTAAAAAATACGACCCAGTGCAATGTAGTAGTCGATTGTTCCAGCGCTTTTTTCAGTCAATGTTAAGCTCTCAGAGGCGAAAGAAATCTATAATATCCAAGATTCTCGATTGATAACTTCGATGAAAGCAGAGTTTCTTCACACCTCCAGTATTGGTTTAGCCTTGGGAAATAATTAAATACGAACTGATGGCGTCCAGTTTTCACTGTTTTCTAAGTCTTCAATCTTTTGATCTCAGCACTTTTTTCTTAAGTTCAGTACAGACGATAATATTAGAGTGCGACCAAGATAATAGCGCAGTTGCAATATAGGTACTGATTTGGATTAGAAATAACTAAAAAATAAACAATTTTTTTACGATCGTATGATTCAAACAAATAGCACAATCAAGGATTATTAAATCACAAGATTCCGTTCTCCAAACGGTATTGGACGTGTTTACAAATTGGCTGTATTTCTAACTGTCAACTGCACTTTTATCTTGAACAGGGTGAAGTTAGTCGCGAACTTTTAACACATAAATAAAATAAATCTAGTAAGGAATAGATATTGGATGCCAGCAACAGTCCTGAGTAAAGCAAAACTTGGGGGAAATCAACAGATGGAGGCTTGAGTTCGCGGAGTGCGAATCAATTAGTTTCTAGTGCCGGCGGCGGTAACAAAATCAAGAAAGCAAGACGAGTGAACTTAAAATGTCAAAATGATGTAGCTTCTTACGGGTTTAGGGATCGTGGTTGTGTAATTTCTCGGGTACAATCGGTTTTCGCCGACAATTAGATAATATCATGAGTTTATTCGATATATCTGCTCGTAATAATGTTGTACTCTCGGAAAGTTTCCTTCTTATCGTTCTATATTTTGGGAAAGGATAAGTAATTCATGAAATTGAGCAAAAGGCTAGTTATCTTGGGCTATTTAGCTCTTGTAACTGAAGTTATGTCTTTTCTCCTAGATTTTTGTCTTTTAAGTGAACGCATTAGCAGTGTAAAATTAATTAGATTGTTTCAGGGCATTCGTGTATTTATTGAAATTATTTCTTTATGGACTGTGGCGGGGACCTGTGGAAGGACCCTCGCCGTATGCTTTCCTCTTCCTGGTGTACCATGTAAGCCTGTATCCCTGGTGTGGAATCACCAAATTCCACGCGTTACTAGGTAGATTACACAATTCAATATGGAGGTTACATTACTTATAAACATGCAATGTGGAGAAAACATATTTTTTACTGAAGATTGAAAATCGTTAGATCATTTTTACAACAGTTTCAAAGTTAACATTAGGCAAAAGAGTGTACTGTTGCTAAGCTTCCAAAAATACTATTTCCCGAATAGAATTTAGATTAGATACTATGGTTGCCATGACAGTTTGGTCGTCTGAAGACCGTTAACACGAAAAAGTGTTTTTATTTTCTTTCCTCGAAGCGTTTCCGACATTTCTTTTTAATTTTTATATTTCAGAATATTTTGTACACCTATACAGAGCCATATCTTCTATTTCTACGATTACCGAAAATTTCACCGTGGTGTCAAGTTTTAATTTTTTCACCGGAATTAGCCATTCCAAAGAGTTGCTAATATTGTATTTTTGTCAATATTGTTAAATAACTAAATAAAATTATCATTTTTATTATGAACATTATATTCTATTTCAGATTTTTTGAAGTGGTGGTTAAATTTTGAAAATCCCTAAACCGGCGACTGGTCTTTTCAACCGAATATGGCTGATGAATAATATTTCCCGGACTCAAAAAGAAGTGCATTGAACAGCCACATTACCACAGCAACAACCTTCCTGAATTAAATGCTATGGAACAAGAGGAAGAAGGACTTTGAATTTGACCAGAACAAAATCAGCAACAATGGCAATGATTGGAGCAAATACAGATAGCACTTCAACTCCAATGAGAAATTAGATTTTCAACGAACTAAAAAAGTGGGCACTATATTTCGTGTATTGAGCGCTGTTTTTCACAGCAGATAGAAAAACGATTCTGGAATTATTCTTTTTTGGCTAGAGAATTTTTTCCGTGAACCTGCCATTAGCGATCATGGCCCCCCATTTTATTCTTCTTATTCTTCTTCCAAAGGAAGCATGGAACAAAAGAAAATAGAGAACAAGCAAAGGAAGTCCACGGATCTATCTTCGATTTGACCCCTCCACGGGATTTAAGCCGCCGATGACTTGTATTGACAATTTTCGTCCCCTTTCTTTACTGCAAACGTCCGTTCCCACTCCTTAGACTTTTCCTCGATGATTTCTGGAAGTTTGGCCAAGTCCTTTTCTCTCCTAGTCTCCCCCAGGAGCTTTGCGGAAGTTTTGTGGCGTTGTGGAAGTTTGCTAAATTGATTTTCGTCCACGCTATCCGCACTGATTGTCCTAGTCGATGTCGCAGATGAGGATCACGCCAGAGGGCCTATGTGGGAGACACCTCGCTGTTTTATATGAGGTGGGGTTGTGGATATACTACAGTTTAACTGACTGAATAATCCGGAGTCAACGAGCTCCACACTTAATTTTGGGACAACAAATGAAAATTTATATAATAAACTATGTGGAAGAAACAATTAGAACACACGAACATTATTAAACTCTCCTGTTAAAAAAGAATTTGATATGATACATAAAAATGATTTTTATCGCAATTATTTTGCTATGCCCTGTAATGTTCAAATGTTAAGCATGAAAAAGCGTATATTCTTGTTCATTCGCTGAGGAAATTCTTGAGAACTTTTTTATTATTCCAAATATTGCATTCAGAATGGCAATGTACCTACTTACTGGTTTCGTACAATGCATAAAAATATTATTCGAAAGATTCCTATTCTGGTATTGTGCCCAAGTAATATTAGGTTAATAAATTATCTTTGTGCATTAGTTATTTGGGTGACCTAAATTTTTTCCAGAGTATTATGTCATAATGCACTTTGTATGACATTACTTTCATTAATGTATTTATTCCACTATTTCTTTCATAATTAATCCTTGAACAACCGAGCAGATAAAGATTAAGAATTTTCCTGATGTTTTCCACTCACTGCATTTAATAGGCTTAAATCTCTCAGCCAATAGTACAATGAAAATAGGTATTCAAAATAGGTACAATGTTAAGGACACCACCTAAGATTGTGAGGCTCTTCTAGCGCCGTAATTTCGGATAAAATGCTCATAAATAAACTCGATTATAGGTTACAGTTCTCATATGGTAAAAAGGGTCAATGAAAAAGAGATTTTTAAAGTGATATAAGTAATTTACGACTAGTGTAGAATGCCTCAGCTCTAGGGATATATCTTGAACGGAGTGACGAATAATATTTACTTACGCATATTTTTGACCTAACATTGCATGTTTCACAAGAGAAATTAAAATTTAAAAAAGAGTAAGTGCTGTTTTAGGATGACAATAAATATTAATTAGCACTAAAGACGGTGAAATTCGCCATGAAAAAATCATCAAAGCTGGTCTTTTTTGCTATCGCACAAGCCGAAGTAACCGGTTTCTAGCAATAAAGTTTCACTTTATCTGTAACTATTTAAATGGAAAGATGGTTGAAGTTTTATTTTTTTTAGCTATTATAATGGCTTGAAAGTTTCTTCACCGAGTGAATTCTCAGAATATTTAAACAACACATTAAATAAGCATTGGAATAGCAGAAAATCTTAAAGAGTAGGTATTATTTGGTAAGGTGCTAATGAAAAATGACATTTGCATTTCTTCTTAGTAATTCAGAATAATTACTAATCCAAGCGTTTCGATGACGTTTTTTTATAGTGAAAGAGCATTTATGTTTTCTCAATCAAGAGAATGTAAAAATAACCTTGCATATTGTAGTTAACGACGGTGTCAGTCGTTAGACCGGTATATTTTAGAAGAGCCATGGGAATTTCAGCCACTGATGACTCCCAAATACGAGGGCAAGGTGAAAAGTTCTCGGCCTTACACATAGATTGCGTTAGTACCAATGAAATTTTGTTTTTATTATGTTCGTACAAGTTTCCCAACAATGTATTTCAAATTTCAACTTGAGCTGCCACATAGTATTGTTGACACGATTTTTCGAAGCAGAAGTGTTGTGTGTGTTTCGTTCAAATGGATAAACTGGAGTATCGTGCTGTCATAAAACTATTCGTTTTGGACGGTTTATCGCCAACGGATATTCATAAAAAGTTGGTGAAAGTTTATAAGGAGTCTGCTCCTTCATTTTCGACAATTAAGAAATGGATAGCAGAATTTGAAAGTGGCCGAATTTCTCTTGAAGTTGAACCATGTTAAGGACGTCCCAAAACTGTAACCACAAATAAAAACATCGAGAAAGTGCACAATATGATATTGGAAGATCGGCGATTAAAGGTGTATGAAATAGCTGAAGCCATAGGCATATCAGAGGAAAGAGTAACGTACATTTTTCATGAAGAATGAAATATTAAAAAGCTTCGTGCATGTTGAGTGCCGCATTTGTTAAATGCTGACCGAAAGTAAGTGCGTAAACAAATTTCTCAACAATTTTTGTACCGTTTTCAAAAGAATCGAACTGATTTTGTGCTCTACTTTGTTACTGTCAATGAGACATAGGTCTACCACTACACGCCAAAAACTAAATAGCCATCGAAGCAGTGGGTGGAAGCCGGCGGATCTGCCCCAAATAAGGCGAAGTCGATTTTATCTGCCGGAAAGGTGATGGCCAGTGTTTTCTGAAATGTAAAAGGAATTCTTCTTATTTATTACCTTACAAATGGTATAACAATAAGTGGCGAACAATACGCAAGTCTTCTGGACCAACTGGATGAGAAAATACGTGGAAGAGGCCTGGGTTGCAAAAGAAGAAAATCATCTTTCAACAGGACAATGCACCTGCCCACAAAGTTGCTTTGGCAATGGGAAAACTGGGGGATTTGAAGTACAAATTATTGGAAAATTCATCCTATTAACCAGATTTGGCACCTTCTGACTTCCACCTATTCCCACATTTAAAATAATTGTGATTGGAAAACGTTTTAAGTCTAATGAAGATGCTATGGCAGCCGCAGATGGTTATTTTGCAGACCTACAAGAATCGCACTTCCATCACGGAATTTACTCATTTGAAAAACGTTGGACAAGGTGAATTGACATGAAGGGGGACTACGTAGAAAAATAAATGCATTTTTGACATAAAAATTACAGTCTTTCATTGCCAAGCCGAGAACTTTTCACCCCACCCTCGTATGTTAGGTTTGGAGGTAGCCTATATTTTACTTCAAGGCCAGATTTTACGGGATGTATAGCCGTCGAACTCGTATGTTAAGGACACCACCTAAGATTGTGAGGCTTAAAATCCACGGAACAGTTTATAGTTAATATCTTTTACGAAATATTAAATTTATTGGTTGGAAAAAACCCTTATAAATCCCCGTTATAAACACCCGGGTCCATCGGGCCCCGTGTGCTGTTGCGGAGCTAGGAAACAATGACGCCCTGTCGTAAGACAGGTAGGATACGTCACTAGCCTCGATGAAAGTTTCAAGAACATTATTACACATTCATCTACATAATACCCTGCAAGCCTTCTCAAGGGTGTGTGGCAGGGGTAGATCTATCACAACCATGCACTACACTATGCCCTAACAAAGTTAATTAAACTGAGAATGGCAAAGACCTGCTGACACCTGTCAGGAGTTATAATTCACCAGAATGTACTACACTAATTGTATGCTACCAATGTTATAGAAACTAAGTGCGTTAATGTTTTTTTGCAACTAAATATGCCAGATAAATTGATATGTGAAATAGAAGAGCTATAAAGGCAGAGAAAAGTCAACAGAGAACTCGGTAGAATACAGAGAGCTGCAGTTGACCATCCTTAGGAGTGAATGAATAATACTCATAAAGGCAATATTTGAACATTGAAGAACTAATAAGGTTCGAGAGAAATAATTTAAACGGTGGATGGCGTATTATAATTATTTAGATGGAAAAGCTTCCATCATGTATTATAACTAGTCCATCACCCAAATAACATATTCATCTAATTTGAATAAAAGTTAATCTGGACTGTGCGACACAGTTTCAGGCAATACTTTGTGGAAGTCAATCATACTGGGAGTAAAGGATTGAACACTGTAGCTTCCACTTAGATATTTTTTTAACACGACCATGGTTTCGTAGCAGTGCTACATCATCAGGTGAACAGAAGTCAAGCATAAGTGGTATTTATAGTACAACTTTAATCTGGACTCTTATTGTGCGTGGGAGGAAATAAATTTAAACCTACCTGTTGCTTAGTCCTATGTGATATTATGTTTATTAGAAATCTGCCGTCAAGTTCGGAAAAAATTGGGCATGGTTGGTAATATATATCTCAGAGTTTACAGAAAATATCTGTATAATATTTTATACTGTATACCATCAGAGATCCCCATCCAAGGCGTTGTATAAGACTGGTGATACAAAGAAGATTATCATGACGCCTTTTTACAAAAAATATTATTGGTATTATTAACTTCTCGTTGCTTGATTCTGAAAGGTTGGAGTGCACACACTAACTTCAGGGGTCCCAGACCCAGCGTAACAGCCCCAATTGAGATCACCAACAGGGTATGGAATCCGTTACTAGAGGACTAAAAACTAGATGCCTCTCTAGTTGCATCTCGCCCTATAAACGGCAGGACTGGATTATCAAAGCCGGTGATGATTTCATGGTGTTTTATGAAAATAAATATTCTGGATGCAAAGTAGGACTGATAGGGGCCCCATTATTATATTTGAGTTTTAGCGCGTTCATACACCTATATCGGTAAAATACACAAAACTACTACAGCCTGCGAGATCCTTGTTCATCAACCCTCTACGACCACCTGAGGGCACTTTTTGAGGCCCTTTGGACCCTAGGATCTTTCAAAGGTGTCCATTTCCTTCCCTGTATCATGTACATAGATGCAAAATAAAAAATTGTCGGTTCATAAGATCACTTTTTGTAAAGTTGTACTGTATTGAAACTCTAACATTATGCATGTAATTATTTCCAATAGCGTGCAAAATACCTACAAGTATTGCATGCTGAATTCAACATTTTTCCTTCCTAAAAGACCCCAAATGGAGGAGTCATAGAGTCTTTGCGGCCTTTTTTAAATGAACTATGTCCCATATTGATCTATCGTCTACCTACGCGCAAAGTGTCAAGATGATCGGTTCATCGGTTTGTTCCGAACAGGTAACTAACAAAACAAGCATACCTGTAAAAATTTTAAATAAGCGTAATGCGTTAAAAAGTATATGCAAAAGCATTATGTTTATCATAATATTGTCATTTGGAGTGAATTGAAATTAGTTTGAGGGCGTGATGGAAACCTAAAAAAATTCAGTTTATATCGAAATAATATTGACCACTGAAGCTATGGTGATTTGGCTGAAAATTCCAGCTGGAGTCTATTTGCTGATCCTTCTAGGTGCTACATTATTCCCGGTGTCTTTTAAAGTGGTGAAAGACCGCTCGTTGTTTTTGCTGATTTTATCTCTTGTTTTATTCCCAGTAGTAATTCTCCCTCCCTGGGCAGTTGAATTAGAGCATTCCGCTGCTATCGAATCACAAAATCTAACTCGAAAAACTGCTGACATACGCGATGTCTACGACCCATTCCCTTTCGGGTTTCCCAAACCACTCGCAACCTTACCTTACCTTCCAATGTTCCACCTAGCAGTCGTAGAACTCTTTGCTTCGTAACATATCTCACTCTGCTTTAACAGTGCAACCGTCACAATCGAAAATCAAGGGCCACAAATGAAGAAATAATCTCCATATCCGAATCATGATGGAGTTGTTTTTCCATTATTCTCACGTAAACACCCCTCTTCCCGAAAGATATATTTTCCCACATTCCACTCATGCGCTACGGTGTATCGCCAAAACGGCGTGGAAAAATTCATCTCAGCTAACAAGGAAATGGAGTTCTCACCGGCAAATGAATCGTGCTTATATTTACCTTTCGTTAATTAAGGTTTAACTCAAGTACATTCAAGGTCCACGAAACACAAACGTTAAATTATGTTTCAGAATTAAACCATTTCTTAGCCCCAGTGACGCAAAATCGGAGGGCTAGTGCTCAAAAATGGTTGCAAGCACCTTTGGAATATTTAAGGGGTAAAAAATAATATGTCCAACAGAAAGTTTTAACTAAAGGCACGTAGGAAAATTTAGTAAAATATTTGTTTCAATAAAGTCACCCTCACGTCTTTACTGTAAAATAGTATTCTAAAAAAGGTAAAAACTGCGATGTTCTAAGATTCTTTCTGGAAGTGCGAAATTCCTTTATGCATATAATGATCTTGCACATACCCGAGTCTTTTTAGAACACCTAAATTTCATTCCAAGAAAATAAAAATTCGAGAACCTTATTTAGTGTTAATAAGGGATCAATTTTAATAGGATTTAATAATAATTAATAGGAAAGACTAGGAAATTACCATGTATTCTACAACAGCCTTTTTTAAAGTAATTAAAACAAAATTCTATGAAACTGACGTGTTTATAAGCAAAGAAGCTGTTGGAGACTACTTAATAAATTTTAATAAATGTGTCTAATATTATTTTTTAAGAACAGGGTACTCTTTTCAGCGCAATTTATTTTTCGATGCAATGGCTCGCGAGTTCACTTCGTGGAATGAAGACGTGATGTTTTCAAAAATAGACTTTGTTATATTCTACACAGTTTTATTACAATTATATCACCCCCCCCCCGTTCAACCGTTGTTAGACCCTACGTATATATATAACTGTCTGTGACTACTTTTGTTAACTCTTGAGAATGACCTGATAAGGTTTAAACCGGTGGAGTTGTAATAAAACTGTAATGGAATATAACAAAGTTTATTTTTGAAAACATCAGGGTACGATTCGTTGATCAAAATACTCCCTGTAAGTTTTGCATACTCATTGTATTCTAAAGTAATTTTCAAATACCGAAAACCTAATAATCTACTAATCAATTCTCGTTGAAAATTTTTGTACATGCCTGATAACTTGCCAAAGATACATTATTTAGCCCTTGTTGTTGACAGTATTAGACTACACCTAATTTTTAATTAGTTGACCTACTCAATCTAAAAAAAATAATAATTATTAAATAATAATGTTATTTGCTACTAATTTCTGCACATATTTTTGTTTTCCCCGGATATATTTATACAATTGTTAGTACCCCTGAATGATTACGAACAGTTTTTTTCGATATTAAATTGCGATATGGATAACGAACTATGGATAAAGAATGGATAACGAATGAAAACAGGTTTTTGAATAATCCCGTATGTGCAAATATGTATTGTTATTTGGATAAAAAACTGCTATTTGGATGAAGTTTTGTAAGTCTTTGAAATAAAATGAGCTATTCAGAGTAAAAAACAAAATAGAATTGGTTTCTGTCCATCCAGATTTAGTAATCGGGCAAGAGGAGTTAGCCCGATATCAAGGATTCATATCCTTGTCCGACAGTTCTTCATCAAATGGGCTTTAGGTACACAAATGGAAACATATGTCGTATTGCAATGGGACATTAATAGTTCACTAGTCAATTGCTCCATAACATATTATCGCTTCTAAGCTTTTCCAATATTTTTGATATGTTGAAACCACTGGCTTTTGTGTAGTATTTTTTCACATAAAAACTATATCAGCTAAACAATATTTCATCACCTCAAAATTTAATTATTATTCCAACGTAATTTTAAAGGCAACATTTGTTGTCTAGCTATATTAGTGGTTTTAGCACTAGCTCTTTTTTTTTAAGGAAAAGTAACTTTTACTCGGGAGGACAATATTCTCAGAAAAATCTGGGAAGTGATTGAATATTTTAAAACACAGTCCTCCAGTTGGTCCAAAGCAAATCCTGGCTCAAAGTTTCGAAAATCCTCTCTGATTTTTCAAAATTCCAGGTAAAACCCAGAAAAATGTTTGCTTAATTTCGGGTTTTCACAGTGGAAATATTAATCTCAAAATACAAATACATCTAGAGGAGTACATTGTAATTCTGGAGGTGGAGAGCTTGGGAAATATTATCCTCATTTTTTTAACGGAGCTCTGTTGTCGCAAAGTAATGAGAGTTGTATATTTAGAGCAGTCTTGAACGAAATAAAATTAGATTTTACCCAAAAACCTTTCAAAAAGGTCATTTGGGGTTCAAGGATGTTGTGGGATTTTCAAAAGAAAATCCTCGAAACACGACAGAACCAAGGAAACCTATTGGCTTTCTCTGGCCACGATGAGATGTCACCTCATCTACTAAATAAAATCTACGACCTGCAGTTTGTCTTCTGGTCAGCGATAAATATCTTTGTGAATGACGCCCTTAAAGAACACCACAACATACCGCAGAACACCGCAGAAAGCTTATGGCCCGATCCTTTTTTGGGGGGCGGTGTTACACCACTTTCAACCCAAGGCTAAAACCCCGATTCCCCCTGTCGCTTCCGTACAAATCTTCCCACCCATCCCGTTTGCACACCCCACAATGACCTTTCTCCATCCCTCCCCCGCCTCGCTTTTATGATGTCATTTCCTAATAGTCAGCCCCCCCCCTACAGCAACTAAGTCCTGCTCCATCCTCTGCGTTCCCACCCAAAAAAGAACGTCTTCTTTGTAAGATGGCGACGTTGTCCATAAGAGAATACAGCTTCTCCTAAGTCCTCCCAAACAAACACCACTGCTCCAAATTGCCAAATTGCACTCGAGAAAAGTTTTCCCCCGGTGGGAGCACAAGACTGGCTTGGTTAGCAAAAAAACGTTTGCTCGAAGATTTTGTGTTGACTAAGCGTCCGCAGTAGTGAAGTTTCCTTTGAACTAGAAAAATAAGAATTAATGCATTTCATCAAGTTCTCGGACTCATGGCTATACAAGCCTAAGAAAATGCTCACAGAAATGGCTTTGCCATCAATAAAAGTGGATGATGGTAGGCCGGAATTCTCACGTAAAAGCCATTTTTTCACAAGGAATTTAATTGCGCTGTTCAATGAACAGAAATTGCGAGAACAAGGGCATAGAGCCAGATCCCTTACTTTATATACCAAATTCTCAGGCTTTACTTGGTGGAACAACATTGCGATGGTTTGTAAATAAATTCACTTTGTAATGTTCCACAATTATTTCTATTATTCCGACCTAGGTTTTGACTTTATTTAAGCCATTCTCAAGGTCATAGCTTGAGTGGAAACCTAGGATGGAATAATAAAAATTAGTGTGAAACATAACAAAGTGAATTTATTTACAAATCATCGTCCCTTACTTTCAAGCTTTTTCGCAGTCGTTCTAGCAAGTCTCCGCTTCACACTACGCAATTTTCACTGCACATCCAATCAAGCAGCAGTTTATGCAGTGAAGTTTTTTTCATAATACAGCCTTAATTGACGGTAGGTCTTGTCAGAAAAATTTAAAAAAATTGCATTGTGAATATACACAATAGTTTCCTTTGGCACAGAAATTATAGGCAAAATCATTTAATATAAGAGTACCTATACACACGCTTTAATGAGAACGAATTTCAGACAAGGGATAAAGGCTGAATCGTAGCTTGCTCTTTCACAGAATGCGTTTAGTAGAAATAAATCACTTCAATAGATTTACTGGAATAGTTAATTTGACAATCATTAAATAAAATAACTTTCAAGTACACATAATGCGTTCAAGTATTTTCAAGGTACTAACCAATTCATTGAGATTTATGCCACAAGCCTCTAGAATTGTATACATATATTTTGGCATGCATACACCATGAAAATATGCCAAAAATCCCTTCTTTTGTTTTAAAATACGATCATGAGTATTCTTGAGATGAGATAGGATATTCCTGCACGTAATGCATTTCGATCACTTTTATTACTCGTGGCAATAATCATGCCTGAGCTATTGGAGCTCGCGTCTTCGCGGTGAGTACAGTACTTGATTCTTATCCTGAAATATTTGTGTTCGAAACTTGGCAGTTGTAGATTTAAAAAAATCCGAAATCAGACTGTGGTGTTTGGAAAGCATTTTCAGTGCAGTCTTTTGTCGGTCGGAGAGGATGTTAATGCTTGGACCCACTGGCAGCTTTCGTTAAGATTAGGCTAATGCCTACACCGAGTTTCTCTCCACCCTTTCTCAATTCCTCGTATAAATCTACCCTCACCAACTTCACCACGTTTTACAATGGCGCAATTAAATCAGTCGTCGGTTGCTTCCTCAAATAACCAGCCAATCAACTAATAATGCCTTGCTATTTAGCGGTCTAAGACCAATGCTCATACGAACACATTCTCTTTCCCTCCCTTCAAGTCAGAGGGTGTTTAAGTTAAACTTTGCCTTAGTTAACGATCATAAGATTTGCAACTGAGAAGAAATAAGAGACTTGCGAGACGAGCGATGAATGGTTTTTACGCTTATTCGACATATTCTTCAGCGAAAAGTAACTGATTTGCAACGGTTTGACAGTTCTACTTTTGATAAAACGCAAAGAAATTAGTACAGCTCAATACATGGAAAACTTTCGAGTGCAATAATGTATTGAAAATATTTTTTTAAAATACTCATCTATTTTTAAATGCATTTTTTTCATGCTGAGAAGGGAGTAGCTTTGCAAAATTCCGAAAAATATTTTTAAAGTGGTCTAATAAACTTGATTGGGTTGGTCTATCGCTGAGCAATGGACTTCCACCAATATGATAAGTCACTTCAAACATTTTAATATAAGAAAAACCGCGAGTGCTCTGTTACCTATAGACTACTAGCATTGTATGTACATTGTCAAATGAATTTTTGAATATCAATGACATGAAATAACTTCCACCTGTGTTTAATGTGTTCAAATACGTTTTAACATTTCTAAATATTCATGTATGTAAGGTTTAAAAATATCATTCATGATAATTACGAATTGCAAATTATATGGTTATGAATATTATCACCACATCATTTACATTTTATTGGTTGAGGAAGAACACAGACTTTATTGGTGCAGTTATAAGCTGTAATTCTCTTTTCAATTTTTCTCCGCTTATTTACAAAATGCTATTATTCAATCGGGAAGCGTGATGGTCTAGTGGGTAGAGCGCTTAGCTACTGATCGAAGGGTCCCGGGTTCAAATCCGGGTGAAGCCTTTGGACGCCCCCGAGCTAAAATCCTCGGAGTGCGAGGTAGCCCAGGGAATGGAACTGACCCCCTTACCCTGAATGTGTGAAATTCCCACGCCTGTGGCTTAGTCCGGCGTGAGCTCTACCCTCAACTATCCAAACCAACCTTCGGGTTGAATAACTGAGTGGGATTATTTAATCATATATTGACGACTTGTATATAGTCAACTACAAGATCTTCATCATTCAACCACGTGAGGCACGTTCTAATATGTACCTACATTACGCTCTATCATTTCTACTCATTTCCACTACAATGGTGGCCGCAGGAAAGTTCAATTAATTCCGAAGCGACAGCAGCGTTCACGGGAATTCTAGTTGTAGTTGTCAAAGCTTTAGTGATAGTTGAAAATCCTTTACGTAGAGAAACTCTGAGATATTAATTTATTTACAGTGTATTTGACTTGGATTCACATTGGATCCCATCAGGCTCAGCCAAGCATCATATTAGTACCGCGTTTTTTATCCCCGCCATTTTAGTCCATGCCTGAGTGATAAATGTACGTTGCTCATAATAAAAATATTATGCAATATTAGAATATAATTCTTGAATCTTCGATGGCAAACTAAAAAATTAGGTTATGTACAATGTTCTGGTTTTAAAATATGTTTTGGGGGTAATATTTATCTCAACTGGCTTTTACGGAACTACTCACTGTAACAATAAAATGGTAACTCATAATCAAACCCATACAAATATATATTTTACTTATCAGTTCCACGTACAATCACTTCATATTGCCTAAGAAGACCCTTTGTCCATCCGTACACACTTTTGGGGTAATAGAACACTAGAGGAGGTAATCTAATATCCCTGTGAACTAACTTTGACCGGAAGTGCATCTGTAATGATAAAGTGTTAACTGGATTCACAACCAAATATATGAGGAATATTTTCCTAATACTTACACGCACGGTTATATCCTCCCACTTGAGATCCTTAGTGCATCCTTGTGCCTGTGGCTGCTTGAGGGCCCAAAACAATGGCAGGCGCGGCAAATTTCGCTAACGACCGACTGATGACGTTGCTACTCTCCCTGACCGGTTGGAATCCAGTGGAGCACCATTTCCACCAGCTCGCCATTTCTACTCGGGCCTTCCCCCGTCGGCACGAAATCCTCCCGATGCGACAGCCCTTGCCATACTACTACCACCCCTCCCCTCCCCCCCGCTGCGACAGCGTTTCTGCCTCTCAACCTGACCTCAGCACCCGCGACCGCTCAGCGACATCTCCCCAACCCCCGCCCTTCCACCTCCGGTGAGTGCACCCGGCTAAATCGGGTTAACTCCCCCCCCCCCTTACGGAAGCTAAAATAAAATACCGACCATTCGGCTAATTGCCCTTAACTAAGTGCTGTTAAGGTGGCCGGTAGGTTGACCGGTCCTCGCCCCGGGGGTACACAGCGGGTCGGGTAATTGCATTCCAGGGGCGGGGGGGGGGGAGGGCTAGTTTTGAATCAATTGGATTTCCTCTCCCATTATGTATATTCCCCTACCATTCCTACTGTGAGTCCAGCACTTGGTGGGATTGGGCCGTGCTCGGAAGGAGAGGGAAAATCACATTGACGATGAAAATCTGTTATTAACTCAGATATTTATGGCGTCAGAAGGATGTTCTATTCCCATCCAGATATCAAACTTCATGGTTAGAGAAGCCGTGCTATCGTGACTGAGAGTGGGTGCTGATAAAAAAGAGCTTGAGGACCACCTACGTAAATTTCATAAAATTTCTGCTTATATGTGTAATTATATATTATTATAATTTAGTATACATTATTACAAACATTAACCTGACGATTTCTTGAGGCTTTTGTAAGGCGTGTAAGGCCTCTTCTCTGTTGATCGTGAGAAATGTGAGGTCATCCGCAAAAGCCAGACATTACAGTTTGAATCAGTTCTCTTTTTAATGCTAATTTGGAGTTCATTGATTTATTTTTTCCCATTTTCTGACACATTTTTCAAGGATGACATCAAAAATTAATGTTGGGAGCCCGTAACCTTGTCACATATCAGTGGCTCAAATGGCAAGGAAATTATCCCCCATAACTTTCACTCTCGAGATTGTGTTAGTTAGTGTTCATTGGACGATTGGTCTTGTTTTTGTGTCGATGCCAAGTTCTTCCAGTGTTCCAAAGGTAATTAGACATGGCAATAGACTGTATAGAAGATTGTAAAAGTTCTGAAACACCATCGAAAAGTACAAATTTGAAACCATGGCAGAAACCACGTGATAAAACTTTGGGAAGATAGAAAGAACAAAAAGAAATCATAGAGGAATTAAATTTCAAACGCTCTCTTCGACAGGGATTGATTTTTACTTGTGAAAGAAACAGATTTAACTAGGATTTAATAAAAAATAGTGGAATCTTAAGTAGTTTCTGCTCATTTCCCTCCTTGATGAATCGATTCCCCATCGTAAAGAATGATACCGTCAGTTTCGATCGATAAGAGAAATAAATATCTCAAATTGTTCTCTCAACAAATTTTAAGTTTCCTGCTTTGGGATATATAAACTGAGGGTAACGGGGAAAACCCAATAAAATTTTCCTTTAAAAAAAAACAGAAATAGATAATATATTAACCAAATAAATCCTAGGATAAGTCCTGTCATTCTTCCGTATAACTTCAAGTTAGAATGAAAATAATAAACAGATTATGTGTACAAGTTGAGGAGATTTTTCCTTTTAATTATGCCAGTGTAACTCCATGAGTGTAAGACTAATGAAATTAACCAAATAGAGTGCTAAAATATGCATCCCTGGTCAATATCTTCAAATGTTAGTTCTCTTGGACAGATTTCTCACCGTCCCATTCCAATTTGATAAATTTTATGAAGTCCTTATAGTATTCGGTCCAGATTTGACTGCATTTTCTACTTGTAAGTCCCTTAGAAGTTTTAATTAGTTATTTGGATAATTAGAGTTTTAACACGAGTAATCCATAATAATTAGGTATTTTATTTTAATATTTTGCAACAATGGAGAAGCTACAGCTTAAAAAGTTAGCTGAAATACTTTGAAAATCAAGGGAAAAAATAAGAATTTAGAATGAGTAAACAAAAAAATAATCCTCATGTTTTGAGAGAGAAAATCTGGAAGTCAACCCTTGAATCTTCATTAAAACGTCTTTATCCAAGTTTATCTAAATAAAATATGTGCACATTTTCAATTAGCAACTGGAAATCGTGCGAGACATGTTCCAATAATCTCCTGAAATGAACATGAATTTCCTCATTTTCAACAACTTTATGTGCTACAATTGTCTTTTCAATAATCCTATGCTGCAGGTGATGTCGAGGATTTGATTACTGACGGGTGACATCTTTGGACAATCGCCACTTAGTCCTAGGTATGCTATGGATACCAGTTGTTCAGAAAACTCAGGATATTGTCAGAAAAGAAGTGTTTCACCATAGTCATGTCCTGGTAAACACAAGTTCTAAATTCATTTGGCTAAGCACATGGTGCATAAAAAAACAACTTTTTGGGTGAAGATTGTGGTTATACAATGTAATTAATAATTCTAACAAAAACGCCATTACCGATGAAATAGTTGTGATGCTGGAAATTCCTAGTGAAAAAGAGAATTAACGAAGAGTGGTGCAATTTTCATAATATGTTTTCAGAAGAGAATTATAACGGTTAAAATATCACAACACATGATGTAACTATTATTATTCAATAATACATGAAAAATTTGAGTAAAATATTGAAAAATATAAAAAATACTAAAAGGCTGTCGTCGATAAACATAAAAACAAGTCTTATTTTACCTTGTTAGCCCTCACGAGTCTAAACCATCAGTCCCTATACATTCATAGACAGTACCTCAGGATTGATTCCAATTAAGTAGTAGATAGTGAATGAGATACCATTCTTTCTTTATATCTCTAGTCTAGCCACCATCTCGAAAAATTCTTACCAGAGAATTTAATCAATGGCTACCAACATATTTCGCGAGATTTATCTTCAACCATATGCTCTGAAATATTATAATTTTCTTCAACTCAGCAGCATATGAGAATACGGCATCGGGCAGGTCTCGTTTAGTAAAGATCTGGCGGATAGAGTACAACGTTTTCTCCTTTTTTGTAAGATGTGCGATATCTTAACCCATTTCCAAGTATTTCCAAGTTGACACTGAATTTTGACTTTAGTGAAGTCTGGAATACGAAAAATTTGGTTTCCCATAAGAAAAGTTGCATCTCTCACCAAACCATACCTTGAAAATATGAACTGCTGATTTTTCCTCTGCGTTCCAGAGGTTTCTAATGGTGCAAGTTTTTCGCAGTTAGGCTCGTCATTGTGGGTGCAATTAATGGATCCCAGATGCAAAGGATTTAAGGCCTAGTTTATCACGCGGCCATTACGTTTTCTAAAAATTAATTTCGGGGAAGCATTCCCAATCTTCAAATAATTGAAATTGTAACTTGGTTAAAAACTGTATGTGTTCGTAATAAACTCCGCTGGCCACTTTTCTCGGGAAACTTCCCTTATTAAAGAAGTCGAAAGAAATTATAGGACTTGGGAATTACGACGCAAAAGCGAAGAAGGAGAAAAAAGTAGAGTTAACGTGTCACATTAATTTATTTTTTTTCTCCTGGACTAGTTCTAGCTCTTACTCATCAGAAAACTTAGTAAGTTCGCGGTTTCTCCGTCGACCAATATATGGAATGTTGGAAAACTAATTAAGACAGGGGACGTTAAATTTCAGGGTTTTTTCTTCCCCCAGAATAATCTTCTTAAGCTAACGCTTCATTTGGAATCTTGGAAAAGTTTTTCATCCTCTTATTGGACCTGATTGAATGGGAGGAGGGCTCATAAAGCATTCCTTCGCAGTCTCATAATCTCTGGGAGCAGGGGAACGAATATTGGTCGTAAAATACGACTGCAGTAATTGTGACTCTATACCTCACAACCTGCTCAAACCAGGTTGTACATAACTAAATGAAGGTACGGGAAAAATTTAATTCTGGAGAGAACGGTAGATTGCCATCTTAAGGGAAGATGAGTTGTAAAACGAAGATAGATTACAGAGAACCATCACCACGTACATCGTGCGGTGATCAATTTTACGAAGAATATATCAGGGTTGATATAAGTACTATAAACTTTTGTTGTGGAGGAGTAAACAGTATTTATTGCAGTTGAGTGCTACTAATATTAGTTTTTATCGGTTAACAGAGATTAAAATGACGTAATAAAATTCCTATGACATCGCTGTCAAAAGAGTATTTGAACAGGTAATTTTTCTGATTGCTAACGCTATAAGGAATAAATCAATCTCAAATACCCACGACCAATTGCAATGAAATATGAGTTGTAACAACATGTTATCAATAAATAAATTCAGCTGAAGATTACCCTTATGAGTTGAAAACCGTAGTACCGAGTAAAAAATTATGGAAATTGCTCATTGTGTATTCATGAAAGAATGAATATTATCTGCTAATATATCTAAAAAAATTATTTTTCATCAATGTTTCTAGTACTTACCTTCACATCACCTATTTTTCTAGCAATATACGATGGATATACGATATAACCCGACCGCATGCGGCAAACATAAACGGAAACACCAATAAAAAGACTACAAATTGATTGAGGTATAAACGCTTAATGGCTTATGAAAAAAAATGACATAAAAAAATTGGCGGCACATAATAGCAACAAATGAGTTCCGCTTTGAAACCCCGCAAGGAACAACGTAACAACCACGGGTTTAGCATTCTAAACAAAGGATTGATTACGGGGAGAATGTCGTAGAACTTAAATACCGGTCATAAAAAAACGGGATCCACGCGCTAAGTTGGTAAACTTCGCATTTAAGGAAGGAAATAAATCTTAGTGCACGAAAATTGACACAAGAAATTCTTCCGCCTGTTCCGTTTTTTTTCGTTCCCTGCCATGAGAAGGGGAGGGTAAGATTATTTTTTCTCCTCTTTCTCCCCTACTACGGTTACACTTTTTTTATTGCCCTCCCTCCCGAAAGCATTCCACTCGGATCTTTCCAGAGCCAGCCTATTAATCTTTCTCCCTCCTTTTCCTCCCCTCCCCTACCCTCATACAACCCTCTCCAACCTTCAGGGTTTCTTTTCACCTCCTTAACCCCTCTCTCACATTCCCAAGAGTGGGTCCTTCTTCCTGGCAAAAAAGAATTATCCCTTTGGCTGAGCACCACCCGGATAAACCCTTTTCGTTTCACCTCGCGCACAAACCAAACCCGCCCCCCCACTCAACCACCCCTAAAAACCTTTTATTTTTCTCCCCTCACACAGAATCCTGAAGCCTCTCACCTCTCCTTCCACACCCACTCTTGACAACACATTTTCCCCAACCCCTTTTTTGAACTTGGACCTGTCGATTCTTGCCAAATTCCGCCCATCTTTCAAGGATCACATGACCAAATTCTCTCTCAAACACACACCATACTCTCCTTGCCGTTCTCTAGAGTGCGGGAAGGTCTGGTGAAGTTGAGAGTGAGGGGAGAGGACGGGAAAATCTCCCACGACCCTCTCTCTCTTCAGAATCGCAGACCCATACCCTGCGCACCCTCAAACCTTTGCCCTTTCTTCGCCCTCTCTTCATCTTTTGTGTCCATTTCTCCCTTTTTTTACACCCAATACCAATTCCCCCACACACTCTTCCAACTCCCGACTACTCTCTCGGTTAGGTAGTGGAGAAAACTTTTCGCGCACACTCTCGCGCAGGGATTGTGCTGATAGCTCGATGCGAAGAGCGGAGAAATTTTTTATCGCTCGCGTCGCACCCACACATCCTGTCTGCTTGTCTCCTTCGCACGCTCCTTGCTTTCTCCAATGAGTGGTAAAGGGATAGCTCGTCGGGAATGAGTTTCCATTCCCCGTTCACGGTGATTCCTTCCTTCGACCCAGTGCCGACGAAAGCTATCGTGAGAGGGGAAAATATTTTACTTGGCCGCTCTTATGGTGGTTGGGGCGATATTTGCTAAAATGCAGATTTGCATGAAACTTTCGTGTTCTCATTTGTAATATCTATGGATAAAAGTAAAAAATAACGTTTTACCGTAATGGTTTTTGGCAATCAGTGCTATTTTAACACGAAACATTATGACACATGATATATATTCATTCATTAACTTGAGAATTATACCGGTAAAAGGGAGGTTATGATGAATGACAGAAGAAATGAAACATATATTTTGTGATAATTCGATTTTCTAATAAACGCGAAATAATAAATTAAATGTTATAATAATTCTTGCTGATAAATATTTTTTCTTAAATAGGCTAAATAAATTATCTAAAAAATAAATTTTCTAAAATTTTTTTCGGCAAGAATTTTATAAATATAAATATTTCATAAAATTCTTGCCGAAAAGATTCAAAAAAATATGTGAATACAATTTCCACCTGAACATTATGGCGAACACTCAAAATAATACATGCCTTAATTCAGGAGAAAAACGTAAAATATAATTTTTGTATCATTTTCATTGCTACATGTATGGTGAGTACCACAGCATAAACAGATGTGCTCAAATGAAATGTTGCCCCAGAATTTTGTTTTGGCTTACTGAAATCATTATTAAAATGACCCAAGATTACCACTCCAGCCACCGTAATGAATAACTTCTTTGGCGATTGCGCATTCTTAAATTGCACGATAATTTGAGAATCTAGGTTTTTAGAACGAATCTCTTAAAATTGAAGTTTCCCTTCCTGCCAAGTACTCAACGTTATATCTATGAGTTTTCTACGAGCTTTGAGTTTATGAGGAAAAGTGTTTGTAGGGTTTGTTGTAATTGGGTTTGTTGTAAATTGTATATGCTTTTTGTGAGTGGATGTGATTTCAGACGTAAATTCAAGTTCAATCTTAGCCACAGTTCTTTTCAATGGACTGGTGACAAGAAAAATATAAGGAAATATATAGACTGAAAGTTTTATTGCTCTTTATATAGACGCTGAAGGAGGCAGCAATAAGTTATGTAAGAAGACAACGCATTTGTATTTTTCACTTTTTTTTCATGTAAAGACCTTATTTTTGTGTATAAAAGTTTTCTATTGTACACTGACAACATTACTGATAAACGTGGTCAGTAAATTTCCAAACTTAACTTTTATTGTAGCCATATTTATCTTTGGAAATAAAAATTCATTGATAAGTAACTGGGTATGATTCCACACTTCATTAGCTCCAACCAACCCAGTTTTCGGCATATTTCACCTTTTTCAAGGTCTTGAATGTTCAATGTTCAAACTGAATCGAATATTTTATATCGTGGTATGTATGCACTTCCAATGGTTTCTTTGGCAGTCATTGTTATTTTCTCTCATTCAGTAAATGTCAATTTTAAAATGTAGACAATAAGGTATGAGTTACGCTATTCATTCATTCCTTTTGTATTTTTTTACATCCAGGGAAGTTTTATTTCCTTTGATGGAAACCTCATCCGAGTTGATGCATGCTGCTTTGCATGCAATCTGACTTAATCTATAGTAAGTGTCCCATCTAACTCACTATAGCATACATCTACAGAGAATACTTTGAAAAAACTGATTTGAATAACGTAGCATGCAAAACAAACCGTAGGCTATGCCACGTTTGTGACACCTTCGTGATGTGGAAACACGGCCGGAAGAAGCAGGAAGAATTCTACAGGCACCTGAATAAAATCGATGAAAACACACGATTCAGGAAGTAGAAGGAGGATTATTTCACGGAGGCACGTTATTTTTTTCTCAATGTACCTATCATTAAAATAGAAGACAGCACGCTGCAAGACACCATAGAAAGACAGATATCTCTACGCTGGATCCCGCCACCGTACGGCACAAATGGAAAGGATAATTAAAATCATGATCCACCGGTCAATCAACCTCAGCGACGAAGATCATAGGGAGGTGAGTTGAATAAACTAAAGGAAGCATAGGAAGGGATCGTTTCCAAACTTGCTGCAATAATCATCACAACTAAAGCATTATGGCTGCAAGAATTATTTCGCTATATGCCATTGTCGCAGGAACATGTTGCGGTAATTGTATCTGTCGGGACAGCTCATAAGCTTTGGGGTGTTTGCCCATCACTGATGACTAGGTGACATCCGATCCTTCCGTTTCAAGCCTGCAATAACTACCGGCTTAACATTGGAAAATATTATTTCCTGACGCTTTGCAATTGTTGACTCCTCCAGCTTTCGATGAAAAATATGCACACGTTCCAACAATTGATATAAGTGTGAGTGATTCCAATAGACGTAATTATTTAAATAGAGATTGCACTGTTTAATATTATAAGGCATGCTTGGGGCAATGTAATTCCTATTACATCATGTGCTTGATTTTGTCTGTTATCTTTATAAAATTCAAAAGTAATTCGTGTTTTAAAAGTCGTGTTTGTTTTAATTGACCTGATAACTTTACCTGTCCAAAGGTACGCAAATGTACGTACTATATTTAAAAAAATAGATAAAAATAATATAAACAATTTTCAATGAACATAAATCAATTAAAAAAATAATTATTCCTTCATTTTGACAATTGCCATTTCTTTTTTTTGTTTTAACCTTAAATTTTAAATCTAAATCACCTTAAACTATAAGGTTTCTAGAAAAAAGGAACACTACATCATATTTTGACCAGCGTTTTGGGATTTGGGACCACTTACTGTCGTCCCGAGCCTGATTTAGACCGCTCAGGAGGGATGAGTGGCGTTACCCTTGATACCCTGCAAATGATATATAAAGGGTAGCCACCCACCGGAGAACAGCACTTGTGTTGCGGCTTTTGACGATAGAGAGGATCGCTAAGTTGGATCGTTCTACTCTGGGGTCGTGCGATTAGCCGGTGGTCGACATGACCGAAATAAAGAACGTCGGGCTACTGCTTCCTGTCATGGGAGATATACCCGCGCGAGTGCTCAATAAGGCTAATTGCAAGAATACTTGCATCTTCGCTGGTAATTTGCTCAATAAGGCTAATTGCAAGAATTATTTTATCCTCGTCTGTTATGTATACCTCATTTTTTAATAATTACATTATAAATCATGGCTCCATATGTTTTTCATCCCGACATCCTCTCCTTCATCTTATGTCCTTGTGACACCATAGGATAAGGCTTTAAATGTATTTAGCCCGCTCAGGAGGGATGAGTGGCGGCTATTTTTCCTTATATACATGTAAAAATATAAAATTTTTAGAAATATGAACATGGATACACATATAGAATACAAAAATCTATTCAGTAGATACAATTTGATTCAATTAGCAAGAAGTAAATAAAAATACTGATGTAATGTTATCATTGACGATATCCCTTAATATTGAGACCCAGTGGAATTTCAGGCTGATTTCATCCTTTGATGCGATAGCACTTTTACAAAAATTTTCGCTAGCAAGACGGTTTGGGAACAATAAATAGAACTTTATTTAAACCCAGGTGTTGAATTAACTACTTGAGATATAATTAAATAGAGTGAATGAACAGCATATGAGGCTAAACGAACTACGGGCTATAAATCCTGTGTTTCCAATCAGGATAGGAGGGCATTTTCAAAGACCTATATTCTCTAACGCTACATTAACTAAATTCTACGATCAAAGTATAGGTGTAGCAAAACTTGGTGGTACTCACTTGTGAAGAGAATGGTGCAAAGAAGAGGAAATCATACATACATACGCTCCGCACGCTCATCAACGCTTGGTTTACGGTATGTGTCCTCTAATCCTCCGCTGGTGAGTTCCATCAAGTTTCGATATACCTATACTAAAATGAGATGAAATCGCGCAAACCTTTCGATAGCCAAGGCGCACACCTAAACATTTCCCAAAGGATACAATGAACATAATGCGCGGCGCGAATATAAGGTTTGATAATTGCATCAAAACTATGAAAATTTAGATCAAATACTTCCTCCGTGAGACGTAGTTGATAGCTATACATACCTTTAAAATTCTAAGAGAATTTTACGGCTACAAATTATTAAAGGCATCATCAAGTAACGTTTTCATAATCAATTTTATGAATGCAAAATTTACGGAAAGGCTGGCATGGAATCTTGGGAATCATTGACGTTATGAATTCTTGAATTCAATTTTCAATTCCAGATATTCTGTTCACACGCAGGTATGTTTAATGAATAGTGATATAGGTAGCATATAATAACAACGAATTCCACAAGAATACTCTCATATTAGCATAATTAAAACATACTATCTCCCTAAAATCTCCATTGATTTGAACTCAATCCGTTCTGGCGTAACTTTGTGGAAGTCCATTGTCAAATAATGACAAGGCCAACTATGCTAAAAATACCCCTCTCTAATGACAATTTCAATATAAAACTAAAGACCATCAAATATCTTGCGTCAAAAAATGGATACAGTGAAAATTTAATTGATCGATTGCTAAAGAAAAAAACTAACGGTTAAAGCGAGAGGTTTACTTTATATCCAATCCGACTGAAAAGTCAATGATAGGAAATGGCACAAACTACCTTATTAAGGTGCCGTGTCAAAAAAAAATGGCAATCTTTTCCCGAGGGACCAGTTTAGAATAGCCTTTTATGATTAGAACTACCTTAGGGCATTGATAAACAATACGAAGGACAGGACTGATCCAGTGGATAAGTGTGGTGTGTACAAACTGGCTTGTAAAGGCTGTGGGGCAACGTACGTGGGTCAAACGGGAAGATCCTTTCGCACTAGGGCCAAAGAAAACCGGAGATGCCTCCTGTATGGGAATGTTTCACAATCCCATTTCGCCAAATCTTTCATAACAGGTTGGAGGAGGGGCATGGGAGTGACGTGATGCCGGAAATACTACACGTGACGAGGAAAGGGTGTAAAATGGATACGTTAGAAGAGATGGAGATGAGAAGGCACCGAAAGAATGGACCTATACTAAATGAAATCATATTTGACAAGCCCTCCCCACTGCTTGAAACCTCCCTGTCATTAACAAATAGGAAATTTTAACTCTGTTGTGGATTTTTTGAAAATGGACTCACACCCAGTGACTCAAACCCACTAAGTACGCTTCCCTGATCATTAGGGATAATACGACACAGTTTCAGGTAATACTTTGTGGAAGTCAATCATACTGGGAGTAAAGGATTGAACACTGCAGCTTCCACTTAGATATTTATTAAACATGACCATGGTTTCGTAGCGGTGCTACATCATCAGGTGATGATGTAGCACCGCTACGAAACCATGGTCGTGCTAATAAATATCTAAGTGGAAGCTGCAGTGTTCAATCCTTTACTCCCATTAGGGATAATAATTAAAAAAAATACCTTTGTGTTTTTAACTTTGTGTTATGAAAGGTATGGAAGATGGACTTATACTTTGTGAATCAACTGCTTTAGCTTCCCTGGTCATTAGGGATAAGAATTTGAACCCCGCTGTTTGCCGTTCCACTGACCCATAACACTCACACCACTCTTCCCAGAATACACCTAACTCCTCCCTCGTCATACAACCACCCCCCACTCTCCCCTAATCCCTCCTCCCCCTCTCCACCCTGAGTATATATATACCCCTGGCTAAAACTTTAATGCTTGTACCTGATGATGACGCCATAGCGTTGAAACTATTTGTACCAATAAAATACTCTGTGGATTTAAACATAGTTGGCCTTGTCATTATCCATTGATTTATTACTCTGCAATGTTGCAATAGCTTAAGGCCTTAGTTAACCTACATAGTTATTGGCAACTGTTCATTCCTCCCCCCCAGAGTATTTGCTTGGAAAAAATATTTTAATCTTATATATTAAAAACATTATAACCAGAGTGATCTTAGGTTTAAATTCATATAGTACATAGACGTACTTGATTCAAAATAGGGACGTTTTACTGAACAATGGGGAGATAGAAAGCATGTATTTCTCATTGGTATGCCGCATAAAATCCTTCATGGCCTTAGGGCGTGAAATTACGAGATATAATGCGCATATAATATTTAGATTTTAACATATTGGATAAATTATGTAATATACTCTAATTTTTACGGGAATACGGGAATATAATCCTTTTTAGTCAAGAAAGCAAAGAACGTTTCATATGTGTATTCCTACATGGCAGGTTATATAGAGGAGTACAGAAAGATACATTAGAAAAAACGAGTGTATTACTGCACCATTATAGTTTAGATGCCAAGCATCATAATCAGCGTGGAAGCTATGCTACAGCATTATTTATGTTGCGCGTAATTGCAGGATTTACATTCATGATCCAACTATGTGTGAAATTGATATTTTATAACAAAACCGAACCTAGGAATTGAGTGTAAAATGAAGATGAGTTCCAGTAATTATTGATTCGTTTAGGTAATAATGAAACCAATATTGAGTATAATGGTTCCTTCAATAAACTGAGTAAAGCTGTTTCGCACTACAATTATTTTAGCCCAAAATTAATTTGCCATTTATTAGTAAGGAAAAATATTATGGAGTAAAATAAGTGATACGAGGTATAAAACTTTACAAGGTATCTGAATGAAGCTTAAAGAGGGAGGCGAATAGCTTAAGTGAAATCATAAGAAAGAGGAGATTAACGACTAAAATTCTACTGCAACGGATCTCCAATTGCTTTCTTAAATTACAATGTTGATTTTAAATGTGAAGAAGTAAGTTTTTTATTTACATAAAAATTAAAAAGTTGGCGAGAAATATTTGTAGTACCTACATGGAGAAAATAATTTAATTTTTCAAAAAGGCCACGGAAAAGTACGTGAGAAATATTTCCGCACATCCACGCCTGATGGTGATTCATCTAAATTTCAGTTGTATCCATTAAGTTACACTATTTGCTGACTGGATTTTTGGTTAATTCACCTGATGTTTTGTATGATTTTTTTTGCGTGCACTCGTCACAGAAAATGGACGCCAGTTAGGCACATTTATCCGTTACAAATTGTTTGTAACTTCACCGTAAGCGCTGTGCAAGATATACGTCATCTGGTCTCCGGCAATGTTTTCCCTGTCAAAAGGTCTGTCCGGGAGCTTTCCGTGAGTTAATTTTTGAGGCAGAAATAATGGTAGACAATAAATCTCATTCTGGATTTTTTCAGAGGATGTTATTGTAAACGGAAACGAATTGCTGGATTAAATAAAAGCTTCATGAGATGTAATGTTCCGTGGACCTCCATACAATTACCATTTATGAATCATTAAGGTACAGTCAGTCGTAGGGAAAGAATTCGAGTAATTATTAAACATGGCCAATTAATAAGCGATAATTGTCATAGCCGTTAAAAAAAGAAATGTGAATAAAATTGTATCCTCAATTAGCACGATCATTCATTTTGTTGAAGCCAAATAAATTTCAGATGACACAAGCTTGAAAAAAAATAATTCAAAGTCACCGAATAGCGTATTGATTTCATATTTTAACCTTGGGCTAAAATTTAAGGTGGGTGTGCTTCACATTTGAGAGTAGCAGCTTTCTCTGATGTATGACCCTTTAGCATAACATCTACCTTTACCACATACTCAAATGTTAATTGTTGATTGAAGAGGCACAATATATTTAACTATCAACGTGATCTATAGAAGGAGAAGGTTGCTTTTTAAAGGGAACGGCTCGTGATATGGTCCCAAGAATGCATGAAAATATTGCTAAAACAAAGGGAAATATTTTTTCCAATTTACTCAAAAAAACGAGATCCCATAAAAGTGTTTAAAGATTTGATCAGTGAACTTAGAAATACGAAACTAAATGTAAGAGAAATGAATATAACAAGATAATAGATAATTCTATCAAGAAAGATAAGTTAATTACTGAATACTTTAATTTTATCACTATTTTGCATCGTTGATTTGAACATGTTACAAGAATGGATGCGAGCTGATAAACCAAACATGATATTCGACTGAATGGCGTAGAAGGAAGGAGTAGACCGAGAAAGTGTGAATGTGGAAGAAAAGACTCAGCATAGGAGATTTATTAGGAGTCTAGAGCAAAAGAGAGCGTGTATGAAACAACGAATGAATGTGGCCAAAGAGAAGGAGGTTTGCAAGAATAGGACATTATGGAGCAAATTATTAAAATCGGAACAGAATTTCTAGGTCTAACGTCAAGGGTTTAGCTTATTAGACAACGCTTTTCCCGAAAGAGAACGGCTTGATAGAATTCCACCATGTATTCTGGTTTAGATGACTATTGCCTCGCCTAATTCTATTCAGCTATTGAGAGAGTGAACGAAATGAAATATTTTGGAGTAATTTTGGACAGTAATCTACGCTGGGATAAACATTTATTTACTATAAACAAATGTCTTAGAAGTTCCTTGTCCACATTTTACTTCTTACGAAAATAATGTCCACATCCGGTCAAAAAAACCTTTTACCATGCTCTTGTTCAGTGTATACATGAACACATTTAAGTGTGCACTTGTCTTGAAAATAAATGAATTCGTGCAATATCGACCAAAGATTCTTATGAACACTCCTTTCCGTTGTTCGTGGCCCTCATATTGCTGCCACAAAGGCATTTGCATTTATTTAAGGTCTTAAAATTGTTTGATGCCAGAAGTGGCAATATGCCGAGTGCATCTGATAAATGTAAATATAATTTAAGCAATGAGTCAAACATTGTAACAAACATACCAAGATTAACATTATATAAACGTTGCTTTCTCTATATGGGGCCAAAGATATTTAATATACTGCCCGCTGAAATTAAAAAAAATAAATTATTAAAAGATATGCGAAAACTTGCCAAGGAATGGCTTTTTTCTTAAGAAAATATTGAACATTTATTTTGATGGCATTTTCATTGGAACAATACTTATGTAATAGTTACTGCGTTGATTTTAATGGCATACATTTTTTGTAATTTGCTGGTGGCTCAATTCTGGTATTATGACCTTGGAGACCACCTAAAACTCCCGCTCTTTTGTTTGTTACCAGTTTGTACTAATTTTTTTGGGAGTAAATAAGTTATTATATTATTATTATATATAAGTTAGCGAGGAAAATGACTTATGTCTCGCATAAACCTAATATTGTTGTTCACGAGATTCAAAATTTCTAGTCTACGAGTATACCTATGTTTAACAAATTTGCTCAGGTTGTATATCGGAATTTTTGCCATCAGTAAATTACACAATACTACCAATGAATGGGTAAATTGACCCTCCATATCAAATATGCAGTAGTGTAAACAAATACAACTGTATCCGGTAAAAGTTCGTGGACGGATATCACAATGATTAAAACTCATTAAAAATTTTCCATTACTAATTTTTACCCGCAACAATAATCAGCTAATTGAACCATAATGATATTATGCCCTGGTATCTACAATGCATTGCATCACTCTAAAGACATTGTTACCAACGATATCCCAATTAGTTCAAACATACAAATTTTTAAATTATTTAATGAGAAAAAGTAAGATGGAGATCTATTCAGGTTGCTTTTCATTGTATGTGCAGTTTAACACCAGTTTCTCTGGACAAATCTGTTATTATTTCTCACCAGATTTGAAGAAGTAGAAATAAATGACCGATATGAAAGATATCAATGCATAATGATATTATGATTGTGTTAGAAAGAAGCACATTTCACAGCTACCGAAAAATATCTCCACGATTTTGTGATAGTGGCAGAACTTCAAACTTTTCAGTGCTTGAAAAGAGAATAAACACGTATTGCGCTTTATGACACGTTCACTGTTGCCTAAGAATTCACGTTAGAACATGAAATAAATTAAAGTATTAGTGCAAAGATAATTATAAGCTAAAATTACATGCCAAGTGAGACTTCGATAAAAAGTAAAACGTGCATTTGAATAAATTCCAAATTTATTTTACCGAAAGAAACGAAAACACGTAAAACAATTTTTTATAATCCTGAAGGAATGAAAAATAAATTTGTTTTGGTGGGTGCAATGACGACTTATGACTATGACCCTTTCACTAGTATGACTAGACCCTTTCATTTTCAGCATATCTTGAAGATGCTTAATTTTATCGAAAGTGTAAAGTTAAAGGAGATTAATTTTACAAGATAAATGGGGTGATAGGCAACAAAATGATATAAAGTTGTTATAGAGATTACATTAGGATTATGAGGAAAAACGTTTACCAAATACAGCAATATAATACATATACTTTATGTACATTGGATTTAATGCTTAAATGGGGTGTGAGCAAATAAAACCCTATGTGCTCATCGTTTCATAATGTATGCCGCAGTGATATCCTGGGTGGCTTTTAAATTCATAGAAAAAAGACTTAAATTATTGTGGAAAAAATATTAAATTGCTTAATTTAAAGGTAGCTTGCTCAGAATCCAATAATTACTAATCCTGATATATGATACCCCAAATATCCTAGGCATTATTCCAAGTAATGGAATTAAATTGGCATTTTGCTGGTTTCAGGATTCAATTATGGATCTAATAATTTAGGGGAGCAGATTCACCTACAGATAATCTGTAAATGGGAATGATGTTAACAATTTATTATAAGCAAATATAATATTTGCCTATATAAAGAGTATCCAATTTGATTTAGAAAGCATCGCAACGGAAAGAAAGATATGAGTATATGTGAAAACAGGATTACATATTAATATATAAGATAATATTTCGGGCTGAATTGATTGCTCTGCATTTTCCTTATCCTAAAGACGTTATAAGTGTTCTAAACTGCTTTAAGATTACATCCGCATTATTGTCTACATAATTGGTTGACGAATATGAATAATTTATAAAATATAATAATACTGCTTTAAATAGAAGATTCCAAATTAAAAACACCCCGAATGTTTACAAAAATATCACAATAATAAGCTATTATTATATTTCTACTCAAGTATAGAAACCTAAAGGATAGATCTGAAACAATTAATATGGCAATTGATATGAAAATATGGCAAAGGAATCGGGATTGTTCAGTGATATAAGAATTATAACACAAGAGTAGCTTACGAATATTCGTATAAGCAGAACATATATATTACGAAAATGAGTGACATTTAGAATTTGTTGGAGGAACAGTGGCATAGCAAGATAAATAAGTCATTAGGCAAGACTTTTATGGCATATTCTCTTTTATAAAACATATATTTTCAATACTTCTATTATAATAGGTGATGTTCAGGGAACAAATATGTGGACGGACTTACAGGAAGAGAAAGCGGTCAAAAATGTAGAATTTATATTTGATACTACATTACACTTCAGAATGATCTTGAAGCCACATTCTAAATTTTAGTTATATTTGTTTTTTGTTATATCGATTGACTTAACAGCCAAGCTGGTGACTTTGACGATGACTCTTGTACCTTCGAAGTCGGTCACTTGCCTTGATACCGTATTATCCCCTAGTGCTTACTTATATGCCAGCCCGAGTAGTTGATGTTCAACTATCCAGGTGCTTACAGTCGGTTCTTTTAGTTCGGTAGTTGGCATATTCCCTTGAAGAATACCTCAAGTTGGACCTACATCCCACTTCGCGCAGCCAATACTTGAAATATTTATGAAACCGCCAAGACTCGCAAAATAAAGACTCATCAGTCAATGAGAAATTAATTACAAATCTGAATGATATTCATAAAAAATAATTTTACATGGAAACGATACTCCCCACTTTTTTAGCAGTACGGACGCAGCATATAATTATTAGTATAAGGTGGATGAGGCGTAGGTAAATTATTTCATTAACTTTTTGGCATAATAATGCACAATAGTGCCGAGACTGCTCGAGTTTATGCAGTTATCGAGCCAATTCTTACTTAAATGTTGAAAACGAAGACTTTATTAGCTTTTATTAAATAACTTACCTTCTCATAAGATGATAATGATGATTGTTGGTTACATAATGCTCTGTAGCTTCAACTAAAGTTCAGAACAGACAGAATTTTAGTTTACCTAATGCGGTGAATCAAATTGAACTTTTTTAGAAATATCTAATGGTTATAGCGCATAGAAGTGGCCAAGTGATGCCCTTATATCGAATAATGAAATAAATTTGTTTCCGAATTGACCTTAGCTTAATCCTTAATACTTAAAGTATACTAGTAATATTCAATTGGTTGTGATGATATCGAATATTCCGCCGGGTAGGTTGGCAGACAAAACAAAAGGGAGTTATTCTCCCCTTTCTTACGCTTTTCCATTTAGATACTAAAATATTTAAAGTCTATATAAATAACTTTAAGGAGTAAATGACTCAGTGTATGGTACACTTTGATTGAAACTGCGTCACAGTGGTTAGATTAGGTAGCCATGAAACGCTTCAATATGAAAGTTTAAGCGGGATGCAATGACGAAGTGAGAAAGCATGGGCCCTTATTGAATACACAAGCTGTAGAGCTAAAAATTAATCACGTTTTATTGTCCAGATAACATGCAAAAGCTTAAAAATCTTGAGTATCTGTATTATTATGATATAAATTTTATTATCCTTATATTAGTTTCGATATAGGCGTCTCAAACGGAAACTTGATTTGCCCTTTATGACGTATTTATATAAATGACGTAGCTTCTAGAATAATTAGCTGAAGTATTGTTTACTGACAATGCGGTCGTCTACCGAAATATTGCCACATGTATACGGATTCTCTTATTGGACCATACCAACGTAAACTCGTGGTGTCTAGAGTGTGGGATTGAACTTAAATTTTGTAAAATCATTGCAGTGCAATTCTTACGCAAGAACACACACCAATGCCAAATGAAAAATTGGGAGGTGAAAATTTAGAGGGGTGAAATTTAGCCAAATACCAGAAAATCACCCTGACTTATAAATGGCATGGGAGAAACACATAACGAATATTTGCGGCACTGCATTTAGGATTAGGATTGACCAACTAGGATTTCTCAAGCGAGTAATCGGGACGTTTTCCGTTAAATGTGAAAGACATATGCTATTTTGCTCTGCTGAAGCCAAATATCAAATGTGCCGTAGGCATTTGGGATCCTGCACAGAAATGTATAATTCGACAAGCGAATAAAATGCAAAGACAAGCAGCACGCTTCGCTAAAGGCTGCTACGACTGAACAGAGGGTGTAATACAGCTGATGAAAGGACTAGGTTGGGACCCGCTCTTTGGGAATAGGATACTACCCGAATGTCTTACATTACTTGAAAAAATCTGATTAGGCAAGTATAAATATGATAGCTTAAGAGGACACATGCCTTTTTCATTCTTTCTAGGCGTAGAAATTCCACTATGCATAGCCGGATACCTTTTTTTGAGGAGGATACTATTTTGGCCCTGCACTACATCTCTAGAACTATAAGAAGGGAAAAAATAAGAAGGATACACTTTATCTCCATCGTCTCAGGCTCAACCTTGTGGAAGTTCATTTTATCGTAAATGAAAAGAAAAACTTTGTTATACCTCAACTTCAGGTACCTGAAGATGACGCCGCTGCTAGTCGAAACTAGTTGTACCTGAGAATAAATTGGTGGAATATAATAAAGTTTTACTTTTCATTTACGAAAATTTTTTTTCCATTTACGATAAAAATTTTTTGTCTACAGGTACCTGAAGATGACGCCACTGCGTCGAAACTAGTTGTACCTGAGAATAAATTGGTGGAATATAACAAAGTTTTTCTTTTCATTTACGATAAGGATACACTTCGTGCACCAATTGTGATCATAACAAAATTAGGGCGTAACATTAACATTAGGCACTCCGTTAACAAGCAAGTCACCTCTGCCAACTACCCTTCCCTTTCCCACTCTCTTTTCATGTCTGGCGTCCTAACACCCCATGCTATACCCCTCTCCGGTATCTTACAGGGCAGTACCTATGTAGATGAAAATAATATTTTTAAAAAATATTCAAATCCATACGACAGCACCCGGAAAATTCAATGTAGCCGTGCTGGAGAATTGACCTCGATTTGACCGTTATCGCTCTTCGAATGGGAAATAGCACGCGTTCCCCAGCGATAGGCAATGTAGTAATCCAATCACAATGATGCTGCCTTTATCGCATTTTCTACGAGCGACGGGCTCAAAATGAACTGGACGGATAAATCCGCACGGGGCACAAAAGAAGAGCGCAGATATCACCGGCATAGATCATGTAAATGCGCATTCGAAATAGAAAAACAGAGGGAAATAATAGAAAAAATACTCCCGGAAACGGCCGCCTGACGATTGAAGCGACCAACGGGACCAAAGCATGCCTCTACCAGCGACCGTGCGCCGTTCACTCACTTGATTGGTCGTAAATAGACTGAGTGAACATGTGATCACGCAAACGACGGATATATATGCTGTTATGGGGATGCATGTGGTCGCACGACAAGCGGGTTTGAATAAACTACGACGGATAATGTAAAATATTTATCGAGAGACATGAGATTTTTCCTCCCATTCAAATCTAATTTCTTTCCGAGTGCATGGATACGCCGAATAATCGATACATTTCTATGAAATGGCTTTAATCTTTAGTGAAAGACCATTAGCCTCCATGAAAGTCAACCCTTATCTCCATCAATCACGGAATTTCAATCTGAAACTGCGGGGAACGAGAAATTGTGCTCGATTCTTCAATGATACTGCGTAAAAAAGCAAATTTCACCCTATGTATATATGAGATCACCATTCAGAATGACTGCTGGATTGAGGTATTGATTTTGATATCCCCGGTTAATGCGACTAGTTTTATTACAATGTATCATTTTCAATACTCATGTATTTGTGAGCACATCATCGTGTACATCCGCTAAAGCAATCTATTCTCTCATTTTCTCTAAGCAAACGTGCCAGTTAATAAGAAGCAACATTGCTGACAAAAGTAATGTTAAAACCTAGGCAAGAGTTACTATCGTAAATTACTATAGGCTGATACTAAATAGGTTTATACCTATGGCTATGAAAAAAATTAACGTAGACAGTGAAAATATCACAAGCCGACACAAAGACAAGTCAAGCAAGTACATATGCATATCGAACTTCTATTCAAGTAAGCTTCGCACTATATCTCTCACCACTGTATTTGTAAGTTCAGTCGTAATTTCTAAAAACTCCTGTAGTATAGATGAATATTATGGTCGATATCCAGGAAACATAAATACCTAAGGCTGTTTTACACGAGGCACTTAATTACACAATTTGATGTACAGAAACTGAGAGAACGCGAGCACAGTATTACGGCAGGGGCTATTTTCCCATCTCTTGTTTGTTCATTTGCGCATTAATTCATGCAATTCACCGCTTTACACGACTCAATTTCTAATGCACATCCATACATACATCAGCTTGTGCCATAAAAAGCCTCGTGTAAAACGGCCTTTAGAGCTTGATGCTGGATATTTTTCCCATTGACATTTTGTCACCGATATTTTCACTCACATCACCTGTAAAATGGTTTCCTTCGATGTTTTCCGCCAGGATTTTGTGTCTTCTATGTCTATCCCTTTCGAGATAGACAAAGTAAAAGAACTAATTCATTGCCTAGTTAGGCCTAGAAAACTGGATCTCTTTAAATAATGTCCTCCAAAATGCCCTATCCATCAATAAATCCCTTTCTCTTCTCATACATTGGTTCATAGACTATCTTCTATACTTAAGATTTCTAATACCCCTCCTCCTTAAGAGTCTCTTCCACCACATTCATCCATGACTTTCGCGATAGTGTATCCCTTCCTCCTACACCATTTAAACAACTCTCATCTATGTATCTTATGCTTCGTAATTTGACTCTCATCCACTCTCAACATGGCCAAAACAACGAAGCACACTCCTTTCGAATATGTCTGTTACTGGTGCGCTTCTAATGGGTAATCCTATGACCCATTCACGCCATGTTCTATCCAATATATTTTTGCCGCAAACATTTCTCAGATACCCAATTCTCATTTTTATTTAGCCTACTCTTATGCTTATGACCTACTCGTATAAATCGAAGGCTGGACTCACCCTGCTACATTAGAAGGAATGACCACAAATATAAAATTAAATTTAGAGAGCAGAAAACGGATATTTTGAAGAAATCTATCTTTCCTAAGTAGAGGTATAAAGAAGTGGAATGAGTTACCTGAAGACATTTTTGTGATCTTACCCGTTAAAGTTAAATTTAAAAAAAGTGATCCTCGATTCAATAATGGTTTATTTGGAAAATGATTTGAAAATTTCATGTCTATGCTATAATGTTTATTTTCATGTAACCACAAGGCGATCGCATACTTGAAACGATTTGCATTAAATAAAATTAAACTACATTATCCGATCACGCCCATTTTTCTGGAATATAATAACGCCAAGAAAATTTTTGCACAGTGCAATTTTCACTTCTCTAGAAAAAACATTCATTCCTTGATATGCTCCAATTGATACGTAAAACTTTACCTCCGGCATTAGAACGCCATTTAATATCTTCATCTGTCCTTCTTTCTTTCCGTATCCTAGGTATAAAAATAAGTACCAATTTAACATGGAAGAATCAGGTATATTACGTTTATAATTCAACAAGTACAAATTAAAAGTTATAGAAATACTTCCAATTGGTAATAAAAATCTTTAATTTATTCTCTGATCTTTCTCATTTATATTTCGGCTCCCTGGTATTTGATTATTTGACTGATGCATGTACATCAAATTGCAACAGTTGCAAAAATCTTGCATTAGATTTGTATTTTATTTGAGCAGTGATGACCATATTTCTCCTTACAGGAGTAAACTACAATGGTTAAATATTAAAGATAGATGCAGATACTTTGTGGGTAGCTTCCTGCAATATCAGTTTCAAGGTAAATAATCTTTACATTTGTTTGATTCTTTAAAGTAGTACTTTTTTAAATTGTAGCACTTTGACATACATAAATACAAGAAGAAGCTAATCATTGTTTTACTACCCTGCTCATCGCACTACAGGCACTTGAGGCGAATCATTTGTAGTCCATTCTACATTCATTGTGGAAATCATGACCACCTGAAATAAAAAATGTAAACACTATCCAAAACTTCCAGGATAAATTTTATAATTTCATTTTGCAATACTAATGCCATATTTCTGTTCGTTTTCTATTGATTTTTATGCATAGGTAATGTTCTATTTCAATGTTTTCAATTTTATTAACGCTGTAAGAAGTAATCTTTGTTTTATGTACACCATCGGAGGAAATGTATTCTTTCACTTTTGCCTGACTGTTTGTACCCGGAGTAATTTAATAAATTTATTTCTATTTCTATGTATCTCCATACATTTAACTCTATTCTCCCTCCTATAAAACCTTTAAATATGAAAATAAGATAATAATTAGGGAAGAAGGCTAGATTTTATTAGGCTGGAAGAAAATTAATGGTGAGAATCAATATAGCAATGTTGCACCAAAAGTTAACTTTGAAAGATAGGCAACTGCAATAATAATTGTGACTTTGACTGATTCCAAAAGATCAACCTAAACAATTTCTTCTTGCACTTCCGAGTGATTAATGAGTTTTCCTCGATCTCGAAAAAGTACCTCGATCAATAAATGGGGTTGCAGACTTGTGAAGGTAAGAAATTAATATACGCCTGCATATTTCGTTTCTCTCATCAAGTTGTATTTTTATCGTCTTGATCGAAGGAAATTACTACGAATTACATTAAAAACATTCTATTTCCCAAACCTAAGACCATGAAATGAAAATATTACATTCACATAGGTAATTGACGGGTTAGGAGGGAAATAGGGTCCGTCAATGCCTTCTTTTGATAGAAAGATTTGCGTTAGTTGTATTGAGTAATTGCTTATCTTTATTTAAATTTCACACTAAAAATGTTCCTCTCCCATTAGTTGCAATTATATGTCTATTGAGGGATGTAATTAATCAATAATAAGATTATTAACCTCATAGCGCCGATCTATATTTACGTTTTTGATACTTTTAAATTTTCGCGGGGCACAATAAAGTCCCTTCTCATCTCCCTCTCGTTCATTAAAAAAGCTGAGTTACGTAGCAGAGGTAGATACTGAAGCACCGTAGGGAAATAAGGTCAAAACGAGAAGCAGTAGATAAGAAATGGAGCATGGAAACCTAACGGTGATTGATACATAGCCAATAGTCATAGCGGTGAATTAGAGAGTGTACTCCACTACAAAAATGTTCCTCTCCTAATATTCCCTTTATGAATAGCTATTGAGCTGACGACTACAGTCTATCAATGATCGGGTGTACAGTTTATTAAAATAAATGCTTGCTTATTTCGCTCCTCTCAGCCATCAAGTTGTATTTGTTTTATTTATTTTTTACCTCCATGGAAATTTTCACAATGCTTAAATTAATCTACTTTCTTTTTCCTTTCGTCCATTTATGAAAGTCGACTTACGTAACTAAGGTTAAGACTGAAACACAGTAGTGAACTAATTGTCTGATATGGGGAAGCAGACATAAAATGTAGATGGAACCTAAATTACCAAATTTGGTAGCTAAAATTTGATCGATAGATAACCAAATGTAATAGCCGAGTAATTAAGTTTTTGGAACACAATTCCCATCAGCAACTTAAACAAATCTCTTAATAGTTCCCAATGAGTAGCTATCGAACTGACGACTGCAGTAGATCAATAATCTAGTTTAAATCTAATGACGAGGACCTAAATTTTTTCATATTTCATCCTCTCAGCTCTCAAGTTGTTACCGTTTTATTTTTTTTTCTCCATGGAAATTTTCACAGGGCACAATAAAGTCCATTCCTTTCGCCCATTCCCTCCGCCAGCGAAAAAAAGTTGTCGCGTGTGATGTCGCTGATGGCGGCAGTGATGTGGCCGTCGGGACTTTTACACGAAAGTGTGTGGGAGTCAGCGTGGTTTTCATATATGCTGGAAGGGAGGGTGGTTATCGAGTTGAGGGATGGGTGTCCTGGCATTGGTATGAGGGTACCACGCGTGGGAGAGTTTAGGAGGGAGGGTGAGAGGGAGGATGGAGTGGTAAGAGCAAATGGTCGTTGGCTCACATGCGGTGGGCGAGTGTTGATGCATGATCGAAGTCCCGGGATGTCATTGGGATATCGACTCGTCTCTCTCCATTACGGCCGAATGGGACGACGGTAAGGGATTTCGGTCGTCCCGGGAGTAGACCTTGTTCACTCAAGGATTTAGAATTATGGGCGGTCCATTGGGAAGGAGGGGATGGGAGTAATGAGGAGGAAGAGGAGATGGCTGATGACGAGATGGTCTGGTTGTTTCTGGGACGGGAAGCGAATGAGGCAGTGCGTGGATTACCGTGCGGGTAACTCCACATAACCGTTCCCAAACAATATTCCGATGCACGATGGGATTCTAACGAAGCATGCAAGGGTTTATTAAAAGAAAGATAATATTTTAAAATAGTAGAACTGGTAGATGCAAAAGAAATAAATACTATTCATATTACAATATCAGTTGGAAAGGATGGCAAATGAGTAAGCTCATCACTAAAGGAATGTTACGAATATTGGAAAGATAATGTGTTTACACAACTTTAGGCTCCATTAAATGTATCAGAAAACTGGCAGTTATAACGTATTGAAAACTGTTTATATTACGAGATAGCACAATTATGAAAAATAAAAATGAAAAAAATGGATTTTGCCAATTGCTTCAAGGAAAATGTTTGTGTAACTTAAAATAATTTGAAGAGAGATTTTTATCGTGATGCTAGTGATTAAAATGAAGAGGAAGTATATTTAATCTTTGAATTTATTATTAAGTACAAATTCGAATAGCAATTAAAACCAGAAAACTAATTCCTATGCTATAAATTCGGTCTTGTAAGTGACCACCTATGATGTAGAGCTGGTGGATTTTTTTTGGCAACTATGCACCAGGGTCGGATCCAGGGAGCAATCTTGCGGGGGCGGGGAATTTGTAATTTTTTTAGGGTATGGGTCTGTGCGTGCACGCGCGTTCCTGCGCCTGCGTTCTTATGAGAATCTCATGCCATACCTATTATATTTACTGATGGGGATGCCTGTATATTTTTCCTATGCCTATTGGCGATTTAATTGACATCATTAACTATGGGTTTGTTTACTCCTTTCCACCAATTCTATCTGCGATCTGGTGATGGTTGTGTATGGTACAGGGAACGCAAGAATGGAAAGGAAGCAACATTCAACGAAATATCTGTTTGCGTACGCCTTTCTTCATTCTTCCGTACCCGTCACCCACTTATGCTCAAGCAAATTACTACGGTCACTACTCTAAGATAATCTTAATTACCTGCATCTTACTTTCATAGAATTTTAAGGGCTACAGGATTGTTACCGGCTACGTTACTTTTACATCAAACCTCAGAAATTGTGGAAAATTTGACTAAACACACCAAATTCATGACCACTGATTCAATATCGGCCTATGTATATGAAGATGAAATTAAAGAGATGTAACACCAGTTTATGGAAACGTTAATTCCGTTTTACGATGTAGTTAAAAAGTATAGAAATGTTCTTTGAAAATCATGTTGTACTGATAAATTCCAAAAAGAGTTATATCTCGCTATTCCGCTAGGGAAACCAAGAACTTTTTACCAAAACAAGTAATGTTTTGCATCAACATGAAAAACTAAGCAAAACACTTTCGGATTAAGCACCAATTAAAATAAGTTCTTTTAAAAATAAAATTCAGTTTTTAATGGATAAATACCGAGTGTAGGTTTTAAAATTTTGTGGGGGAGGTGAAATAATAATCAAGTGAAAGAGATTTGCTTTACAATCTTACTGGAAACACATACCAATTTAAATGACAGACATCCAAAAGAAATGGTAGGTCTCACCAAGTTTCTTTCCGGCATTTTTAAATACTGGTCGGCGCCTCCGGCGTGCACACAAGGTGCGTACGCATTACTCTGTACAACATGGAATAGCAATTTCTAACAGACATATAATTTGTCGAAAAGAATAGCTAGTGCTATTTTAATCCTAAAGTTAATGGACTATATATAGGAGAACATTTCTTGCAAATGGGTTCCAGAGGCGCGTTACATTCGATTTTGGGCGCAGTAGAAGTGGTATGCAAGATTTTCACAGTTAATATTGAGAACTTAAATAGCCGTGTTTGAATGTAATGGCATAGATACATTGGACTCCGGTAGACTAGTGCAGCCTGGAAACTGTTGTCATGAATATTACTCTTCTTATGAAACGGTTCTGCATATCTATAAATTTGAGGTTGTGCGTGTGATTTCATCGCCAGCAAAGAAAGCGGACCTGTGTCAAAAATTAAAAAAAGACAAAGGTCACCGTGGTTTTGTGCTCAAAGATATGAATCAAGGTTTTCATTGGAATCACAGCGCAGCCACTTCATATCCATGTACAAAAATAAAACTGCAGTAATTGTACTATCTACTTAAATTTTAATGAAAATAATACGCAATACGTGTTTCAACGTTCTTTAGGGCATGTTCTTTTTCTCTGCAGACCTAATGATGACGCCGTAAAGAACGTTGAAACACGTGTTGTGTATTGTTTACATTAAAATTTAAGTGGACAGTATACTGTAGTTTTAGTTTTGTACTAAAATGCTGTTCCACCATATATCGCCCGGCACTGTCGAATTTATTCATATCCATGTGCTAGTGATAGGTACATCATACATTTGGGAGAATGCCGTTGAATTAGAAATTTCTCATGGTCTCTCCCTCCAAAATTACTCCTATTCGAAAGAAATCTTGTGTGCTGAAATTGATGAAAAATGAGCAATTTCCACAGTATGTATGACATTTATTGCACGACCGGTTTCGCTTTTTACAGCATCTTCAGGTGTGCTTTGTGTGCTTTTAAGGCCATATCTATACATAGTTATGCCTATATAATCTATAAAATAATACTTAACTACTAGCTAATCCAGTTGCAGTTAAAACCATATGGTAAGTACAACAATTAGGTCAATGGATGCAGTGCCATTCATAGAAGCACATTATTATGAAAGCATTATTAAGCTCTTCAAAAGGACTTATGTTTAACCTTTTTGGCAAGCCGTTTAAGTGAGGGAGCTGAAAAAATGGAAGCAAATCGATCGGAAATGATGATATTAATGTGTTCATAGATATATTAAGCGTAAAAATGAGCTTGTAATTCATTGACATAGAGACCGCTACAACAGCATTTTTGCGATTTGGTACTTAATAATTCTTTGTTATTAGCTCAACATCAGCCCACAGAATTGATATGTGAGTGGTATTTTTGCTCGCCGATATAATTCCACCGTCCCTCAAGCCTAAGATGCCGCGAAACTTAGACGAAAAAAACCAATATGCGAATACACATAGATTAATTTTTCCCTTAAGAGAAAAATTACCATTGCACAACTTTAGGATGAATATCTAACACATTATGCAGCCAAATATAAAAAATAACACGGTTGAAATGTTTGCAGAAAACGCGTTTAAAGATTTCGAAACAAAAATTGATGCTTAAAATTGAAAATTTTTAGATAAAGACATCATAATATTATGCGACGTTGATTTTTTCTTTCAAAAGAGCATTTTTGCTGTGACATAAATATCATACGTCTGGAGATATCGAGTACAACTCAAACATAAATTTACGAGCTCAATGCTTCATACTCCCGTCACTTAGGCAACGGTGCATATTTTGTAAACAAATTTGGTATGACCAAACATGTGGTAAAACGATATAGGCCGAAATCGAAGAGATCAGGGTAAATATCGGTATTTTTGGCCGTTTTGACATGTAATTAACCAAACATAGGAAATTGGAAATTATGGAATTTGGCTAATTTTTTTTTTCAAAATTCACCCATTTTGTGTCAATACTAGGATTCTGAACGTGGTTTACATGATGGGAGCCATGATTCCAAGTTGTGCTCATTTATCCATGTCACCGCAGTGCGCTGTCTTCTGCTTAAACTTTGCCGGGAAGGTTTCACATCAAAGGGTGCTCATTTTAATGTTTTTGCATAAGGATTGCGCTAGGGAACAGAGGATCGAGTTTGTGGTGCTGATGTAGAGCAAGACCATCCAGTGATGCGTCAAGGTTTTGCGAGATTTGAAAAAATAGACTGCCAATGCGGAACCTTACATCATGGGCCTTAGAAAGATCTTGTAAAGAAGGACGCACCTGATGCACATCCCAGGGAAATTTAGTCTTACTATGCTGACAAGTTCACTGTTCCTCCCGATACTCGCTCTGACATGTTCGGCGGGTATTTTGGAAGAAAGACATCTATCCAGAGGAATCTGAACATGGTGATTTGGTTTAGTAGTCTAATTACAGCACACCCATAGCTCGGTACTACGGTCTAAAAGGGGGGCTCGGTACTCGGTACTAAGGTCTTAAGTTGATCAGGTACGGAGAATCAGGCGATTCTCCGTACCAGATCAACTTAAGGTTCTGCGCTGCTGTGAAATCCATCCTTTTCCTCGTTTCTACTGCTCTTCCAGACGGCATGGTTATAGAAAATTGGCATGGAAATGCCATGGAAAAATAAGGTACAGGTGTTGTTACCCTGATATAAGCATAGTGACTGCCTGCCCACTAGCGGCCAATTCTTGGAGCAGCGGCTCGTGACAAGTGTTGCTACAGCTGCATCCGTAGCTCGCGTGGCTTTAAAATTGAGTCGGTTGCTCCAGATTTTGTCCACTGTTTCCAAAATCTGTGAAAGCGAGGTCCATTGTACCGAGGTATGAGTGTATTTCAGTTAAAAGCGGTTGGCCATTGGATGTCCTTCAATCCGTAACCTCAACCTGTAATACACCACCTTTTGTTTTCAACTAGTGCTGCCAAAGGCATGAAATATGGGAATACGGGTGATGCGTGCCACTGTGGCATTACAAACCAAAATCGCATGCATGCAAACGCAGGTTAATCCCTATTAGCACGAGCATCTTAAATGATTCTCTAAATATCCGTGCATGCCATCAAGCCCCATGCATCAAGCCCTCCTAAAGCTAGCTTTTCTAGAGTTCAATATAGTACTGCCTCGGGCATAGTATACAATGAAAACCAATAATGCCAGCGTATGATATGCCAGCTGATGGAGGTACCAACAAAAGAAAATGACTTGAAGTTGCTAATTGTACTACCTAACTCAAATATTTCTCCGCTGATTACGTTGCGGTAGCGAGATAAAACCGATGTCAATGTAGGACAGCTTCTCTGAAATTTGAGATGCTTAATTAACAAAATGAATCTTTCGTTAAGACAAAGTTAGCAACCACCACCGTAACTTTTCAGTTACTTTCGGTAAGAACGATACTGCCAAATTTCCTTCGCATTAGGACTTGAGCACCCAGGATTGCTCGCTCTTCTTCACAAGATTATCTTCGCTCTTTTTTCGAAGGGTAGATTATTTATATTTTTTACACATAGGTAAAGACCAATTTCCTAACTTTAAAAAACATATTTTTTAACATCCAAGGTGGCATGTTTGGGCAACTGTGAATTGGCTGAAAGTACTTAGTGGTAAAGAATAATCTTTTGGCTTAGAGTTTTCGGGGACCATCCGTATAATTTTGAGGTTAAATGTTGATGAAATTATCGCCAAAAATAGGACAGTGTGCCGTCATGCCAAATTAAAAAAAAATAAGTTCTGGAGTTTCGCTTATTAGTAAGGCATACCAAAGTTTTACTCCATAGCATTCCGATAACATACAATTAAATTACAGCAGCATATAATAATAATAAAGCAATAAAGGGCACCTAATTTCATGGAGTATGAGGGTTTGGTCATAGGAAAGTATTCCGATGTAAGTTAAATTTGTCTGCCATCATTTTTCCCTAAACAAGAGATAATGAAAGTTCCAATTATTCCTATCTGTGACATTTCGCAAGGTTCTGAAGACGATGAACTCGCAAAACCTGGTCCATAAGGGATAGTGAAGCAAAGGAAAATGCAATAAATTTTGTAATTAGTGCATTACATGTGGATTAGGCCTACTGGGGATACCACAAAAAACGCACCACTTACTCTACCTCGTGGTGGTGTAGAAATGAGTTTTTTTCGCCAATACGCGAGTTGGACTAGTCTTTGCGGCGCTCGTACACTGAAACCATTCATTTAACAAAAAAAACATATCAGAACATATATTTTAGGAACTTTTCTCTAGTTTAATTTATCACATACCTATTTTCATCGAAAAATAAGTGGGGAAGGAGATACTGCAAAAACAACTGCAAATAGACGAGATGGCAAAGTAAAAATGTGAAAAGAGCGCGTCGAAATCTATAAAAATACCAATTTTCAAAACTCCCGGAAAACTTTCCAGGTAACCCCCTTTTTGAGCACCAAAATACTGGACTAATACTGAAATTCACATTTCATGGCCAAAATGAGGTCATTCCCCTAGAACCACAATGAGCGTGACCATTATTACTATCGCTAAGTTTTAACGATCTTACAGGTAAAAATGAGCACAAAATTACACTGGCTGCAGAAAGCAATTCAAATTTGTTGACTTAAAAATAGGATGTTTAGGTATATTTATTGTGTACATTCCGAAACAAGGTGCTCGCTCAAAAGAAACTCAAAGAACCGAATTGCTTGTTCAGCTTATTTAAATCTGTGCCCGAGTCACTGAAAAGTATCACAGATTCTTCGTTGCTGTTAGACGAATTTAGTCTGCCATTCGTACATTGTAACCTTATCAAACAAGTTGATCACTGCCACCTGGCATGAAAAAAGTTAAATATTATTTAAGTATTTCAAAACTAAAGACTAAGATTTTTTCGCTAATAAACAATAATGACTGCAGTTTTTAAATAATATACTTGCTTGTACTATAAAGTATTTTTTAAATTGGCTATGTAAAGTACTTCAGTATGCAAAACACTTTTTTAAATTGGCTATGGAAAGCACTTCAGTATGCAAAACACTTTTTTAAATTGGCTATGGAAAGCACTTCAGTATGCAAAACACTTTTTTAAATTGGCTATGGAAAGCACTACAGTATGCAAAACACTTTTTAAATTGGCTATGGAAAACACTTCAGGTGGTTAGAATGAATTTTGTTTATATACATATTTGCGTAAGTTTCCTGATGTGTGAATTCTATAGATAGATAAAAGTTTTAAATATTGCATAATACCAATTAGGTTTTGTGGAAATTCAATGCTATTTTAACACGTAGCCTTAGGGAACATACGTAACTTACATTTCGTGATAACTCTATTACAAATAAACAGATTTTCTTCTAAAAATGAAATATTTCTAATACATTTCTAATTATAACATTTGTTGCTAACAAATATCAAGGTTTAACGCCAAGTCCAAGAGTAAAAAAATCACATTTCAATTTGATTACGTCTATATTTCAAATACAGCACCGAAAATTCTAGTCATAACAAGCTTTAATTAAAGAAAAAAGTAAATGATAGTTCTTCAATCATTTACAGTACTTCATGCACACTGAGTGCCAACGCATTAATAGATACACTTAAAAGAAATTCGACCCAATAATTTATTTTCAACTTACATAAAAATACTAAAATGTGCATTTAATGATCCACGATTACCACTCCAGCTCCCATACTAAGGCATGAATGATACGTTTTACGCCGTAATATCAATTGTAATGTCCGTCAAATTTTGCTCTAAAGGACATATAGGTACCCTCAATAAAATTATTTTATTTTGCTCTTTCTGTCCCGAATTTTTCCTCTCTCACACAAAATGTACTTCTGCATTATCTAAGGGCTTACACGTGATGAGATGAATGACACCGGAAAGTAGCGATTCCCGTTTCGGAGCCGAAAGCCGCGAAAACTTAGTCCGGACACGCGAGATAATCACGTACTCACCGCAGCGTGACTGCTGTGGCGCGGCACGGACGGCGGTGACCTGAGGCCAACGCCACGTTAAACCTCGCCTCGGCACAGCGGCCGGGAGGGATGCATGTGTAATGGCTAGGAATTTGGCCTCTGCAGATGTACGACCAAATGGGAGATTTTTCGCGTCCCTTAAATGTTTTTCGGCAGTCTCCTAGAGGCAGGGTATTAAAAATACACTTCACACGCTCATCTGTGTAATTTTTTTCCCCCGCAAATTCCCGTCTATGATGAGTTCTATTTTTTTGGTGGAGAAACATTTGATGATATAATTATCATAACCTATCAGAAGGAAAATTGAGTTTATGCATCACCACCATTTACCTAGCATGTTGGAGTAATAAAGGAAGTACATGCTTGAAGGGTCCATAGACACGTTCTGACTGATTTGATAATGATAAAATCTTTGTTGTGAGCGAGTGATAATGACATTGCGATGGTAAATTATTATATATAGATAGATATATAGAAATAAAATTTATAGTCTCGGAGCATGCCCTGTAAGAGAAATTAAATGTGAACAAAAAGTTTTCGCGGAAGTTTGCATACGTTTTTACAATAAAAAATAAATATTAAGACATGCCGAAGGTCCGTGGTTCAATCAGGGGTCCACGCTGATTTTTTCTCGTGGCAATTTCAAATGTATAAAATAAATACCTTACGAGTGAACGAATATACGAACGTCCTCTTCAAAACTGAGTAACTCAAGCAACATTCATAAAAAGAACAATATTTGATGCTTTACTCTAAAATTCGGTTAACATACCTGTAGCATATATAGTGATTAATGTTACGTTTTAAAGGAACCAACCTGGGTAATAATAAGAATTTCATAATTTATAAATACGCTATAAAATACGCTTTTCACACAAAATATTGACTGAAACCAGTTCAAACCAATTTATTATTCAATTAGTTTTATGTCTCTTTAATCTGGTACTTTTTTTGCCTTAGATAAACGTTTTCTTAGCATTTGATATCGTACAAAAATTTGATCAATCTTATCTCTTCCGAAATTGAGAAATACTTGAGCGTATTAGTATCGCAAAACTAACCTTGTGATCACTTATAATGCTGAATATATTCTGCGTCTAAGTTAATGTTATTTTAGTCCATCGTAAGTCGGAAAAAAGTGGAAGTTTACTTATTAAGAAAGGGATGGTGCAAAATTTCAAAAGTATTCTCGCCAAAATTAAGGAAATGCGCCATTAACATGTTGGTTGCTAACTTGCATTAAATTGATGATCAATATATTCCTTACAAATTTTAATTTAATAAGAAAACGGGGCAATAACTTTTTGACCTAACTACAGTGGTTGACCAACAAATTCAGCTGAGCGATAAGAAATCACCTTGCAGTAACCCCGGTAGGTTCAATATATCGTTAAACTATAAATTAAGATGAACATATGTTTCAAAATACCTCATGTGAGCGTTTGTTTCTAAATATATCTCCTACATTTTTTGAATTATTAATAATTTAATCACAATAAAACCAATTTCAAGAATCAAACGATAGCATCAAAATTAATTCTACTGCGTAATTGGAATGAAAAACTCGTGTATAATTACGAATTAATTCATTATTAATTTTAAAATCATCATCAAGAAGAGATTGAAATAGAATACACGATCATGATATTGCATGCAAGTGGGAATAATTAAAGTGTAGTGTTTACAAGTTAGGACATTTTGTGGACTAGCCACTCACTGGTACAACCAAAATGTTCGTTCCTTTATTATTTGAGGTTTAACGTAATTTAAAAATATATTGGACGAAGTTATTTGAAATGATTGGTCCTTTTGTAATTTGGCCTTCTCGTTATCATGGTATTATTTCCGGCCATTGCTTGCTCGTGTCAAACCTTAAACAGTTTGAGGCTCTGGAAGTTCTCAACTCCGGGGAGGGAATGCGGGTGGAAAGTTTCAAACTATTGCCCGAAAAATCATTTCTCGTGTTAACAGGTTAAATGGCAGCATATCTTGCGTGATTGTGGCAGCGTATGTATACCTAGTGAAAACGATAAAATATAATTTAAGGCTAATTATTATTATTAGCCAGAATTGGTGAACTGTCTTCAATAAACTGATTTTAATACATTAAAATAGCTAGAAACAGAATAAAAATAGATGCTGGGTTTAATTTTAACCTCAAAGAGGTCTCAAACAGGTAAATATGAGGAAAGTAACTCATCTCAAATGTACTATGGCTCTACATAATGTAGAATTGCTGTCTTGTTTATGATATAAGTTGTACCAGTTGTACTATTGCTGTACTACTATGTTTATTGTAGGTACTATTCTTTGTGAAGCATGCACATATTGTATTTATGTTATATATTAATATTGCCTCCATAATTTTATATGTTATGTCGTATTGATTTAAACTTGAAGCTACTTATTGTGACATCGCCTGCACAGCTTAATTTTTTCTCTTTTTACTATTCATAAATGACACTAATATTTCTGAGTGGAAATGTTAAAATATGTAAATTACTTAAATGTGTTATGTATTATATTTTTTTGTAAATGGGGTTAATCCCGTGGAATAGAGACTTTGATTATTATCTTTAATCCATAATATAAATTTATAAAATGTGGTTTCTGTGGGTACAAGTGTGTATTACTCAATCACCACTGATCTGAATGAGCTGAAATTATGCATGAACATAGGTAATATACTTAGTTCAAATGTAGGCTGTATGCCGTTTTTAGATTTTCACCATTTCAAGAGTATGGTTATTTCCCACTTTTTCGAGGAGAAGGGCATATTGTTGCCATGCAAATATTTATTTTTAAGTAGAGGATTGTTGTTGATAGTAGAGGTGATTTAAAGGAAAGACTTGATAATTTTTAAAGTTATTTTTAGGATAAATTGAATTTATTGAGATATTTACTCACATAATTATTTTTTTAATTATGTTTATAGTACACAACGAATATGTCTAGGATAAGTAAGAGTAATCTTTCTCAATGATCTGCTAAGGTAAGTGCAATTTTCTCTTTATGGAAAAAAAAAATCTTAAGTACAACGGAAACATCGACTACATTTCGACGCTGTGAGACACGACTTTGAGAGTGCTTCAGAACCCCTGAAAGAGCGTCATGCTTCTTACAGCGGCTTTGATTCAAATAAAAATTCAAATATGGTGTCTTTTGGTACCTACTGGAAAAAAATTTCGCTCAAACTCACAAAGGAAAAATATCCTTAAACTTGAGGGCAATTTTCCCAACACCTCTTTTGCGAAACTGGAATAGTTTTTTTGATAAACTGTTTTAAAAATAAACAATTACAGTAAAATAGATTAATACTATGATCCATTAATCAACAAAATGGGAGTTACCACTTAGTAAACAAACTAAGATGAGAAATGAGAATTCAAATTATCTTCTGTATGAACAGAACTATCTTACTATTCCTTACTTCTATATCTCCTATTGAGAATCAACGGGCAGTTTTGCTAACAGGCAGGTTACCTATACAATTATATAAATTTAGAGAGAGTTAGAGTTCATATAGGCCGAAGCAATGAAGCAATTAAATCATCGCACAGTGGTCTGAAATCAAAAAGGCAGGACAGAGGTCCAAAATTGATTCTTTTGAGGTACAAACTTGAAAATTGGTATACACGCTGAAATTTAATTGCTGATCATGGAACAATAAGTCATTTTTGAAAGATGTCATCCACCTTAGAGATACAGAGACCCAAACATGGCCAAGTTTCCAAAAACACGCCCGTTCTGGTTTTTCTTCACACATATTTGAAGTTAAGCTGCTAGTGGAGTTTTGGAAGTATTTTCATGAAGTAAAAAAGATTATAATCCGGTAATATGGTAGTTTATCTATATTATCCGTTGGTTTCGAAGATTTTTGTTATTATTAGTGCGGCATTACGTCACAAAATGGCGGACCCTTTTTCCGGGAAATATTTGACATAAAGTAGACAATATCTTTAGTTTAAGAAAATTGCCAGCCCGAAAACTTTCATCAAAGTATTTACCATAGATATTTTAAGAATATAAAGCAAAAATCTTGGAAAAAAGTTTGCGGCTGTGAAAACGAATACAATTGTTCGATCGCGCTTCACGGCCCGGCTTTGCGACGCGGAGCCAAGACACTCGGTGACTCCGTTGGATATTTCAAGTTGTTTGGAACTAATTATTGAAAGTTGTCATTTTAAGCATGGTACATAGTTTCTATTGACCCGAAATACTATATTGAAGATATTACGAGGATATAGGATAGATCGAATTGATCACTGAACGCATGACTCTAGTAAACATGATTTGGTTTGGATATTTTACGGATTCATGCCGCATATTACGAACATCTTTTGGGTAGAATTTAAGTTTTCACGCGAAGAGTACCATACACATTTACCAGGAAAGGCAACAGCCGGGATTCTTTTTCTAATCCTTACCCTTTTCACTCTCGCCGTGGAGGAACGTGCGAAAAAGGGCGTTTTATGACACCGCGCAGCCTTTGGCGGTAAACTGACCGGTCTGAAATAAAACAAGGCGTAAAACAAGGATGCATAGGTTTTTCAATTTTTAATGGATAAATATGTGAGAGATGCTTACCGAAACATTGTGGGTAAAATGGTGGGAAATATAAATATGCGAGTTCTGTTGCATGCAGATGATGCAGTGTTGCTATCTGAGAGCGCACTGGGGTCATATATGCTCCTAGATAACTTCTATGAAGCAACAAGGCGAATGGATACGAGGATAATTGCGTCTAATTGCAAGTCCGAAATAGAGGTTTTTGATTGGGAGAGTGGTAAGAAAGACCGGGGTACATGATGAAGTACTTGAACAAGTAGACGATGTTGTGCATATTGACCGAAAGATGGAAGGATAGATTTATAGATAAGAAAGCGTGTGAATGCCGGTAGGAAAGTCTTAGGTTGTATGTGGGGCATATATAGGAATGAATATTTGTCTAAAGCCCGTTTCACACGATCGAATTCTGCGTCAAATTCCATTCAAGAATCATTGATCAAGGTTTCTCGAATGGACATGAAGTCATGACAGCGGACATGTTGTCTTGAAAGCTCTTGAAAGGCTTCGTCGCCATCAAATTCCTCTCGTCTTGAACGGTTCTAATTTTTCTTGAATCTTGAACGGCTTTGAAGCGTATCCACCAATGGGGTTGTATTTCAGACCACTGCACCCAGTGCACTGTATTTCAGTGCACTGGGCGTAAGATGGCCGACATGGAGTAAGTTCCATGCGGAAGCACCTCGTATATTATGTTATTATGTTATAACAAAAAATTGTTCAATGTAACATATACGCCTTTTAACATGCAATTGCCACTGTGCTTTAAATTATGAAATATGTATGTAAGCTATACGAGGTATATGATGGTCTCAATTGACGGTACAATGTTTCTAGTGACGGAAAGAAAAAAAGGACAATCTCTCACGTCGTATTTTGAAAGAACTTACATTAGAGTATTTAGGCGTACAATAATGATCTCTGCATTTTAATTAATAATAGGTATTGTGCTTAATATTTAGGAAACGTCAACAATTGGCACAATAAGAGCTTAATGGACAAATTTCGCTCACAGAATTGCCAGGCGAGAAATAAACACCGTCGAAGAATTTATGATAATTTACGAAATATGTACTAGTTTTCTCGCAACAAATGAAATTTGACTGGATAGCTTTAAATAATAATTGTTTTTGTGTACAAATAAGATCCTCAGAAGGAATGTAGATAATATTTTGAAACAAAACATGACTATCCGTCGACAAGCACGAAAGCCTGCTAATTAGGCCTTTAAAGGCCATGTACGGAATACATCATATTTGTTCTCTCTATACTGTCTAGCCGTTCGTAGCTCAGTGGGTATCGTCTTCGCCTGGCAATGTGGAGATCTCCAGTTCAAATCACGGTGACGGAAGTTTTATTAGCAATTTTTTTTTAAGTTCATAATTATTTCTTTCACTCAGGATATAAAATACTTTCACTAGTTGGTGATTAAAACTACAAAATTATTTTGATCTCTAGTTTCGGACATTTTTTTGACAAACCATGTCTCGGCGACTATAGGCGTATGATGATTCCAGATCCTTCGTTTCCCGTTTTATGCATATAAACAACATACATGCGTTTTATATTTTACAGAAATTTATGCTGAAATCGACCAAAGCCTTAAAAATGATGCTATGAGTATACTTGTAATTAGAATACGTTGATCCGTCAGTTCTTGCAACTCGAAAATTAATGTTTTACATCTAGGGCTCCAATGCAATGGGGAAAATTCCAATGCCTTTCGCTATGCCTTCCCAATTAATCATGAGCAAATCATGAGCAACAAAGCAAGCTGTTATCGCTAAACACTTCAAAGTGTCTGTAAAAACTAAATTTTATCGTGGAGTTGCATCTACCCAGTCAAGAACAAATAATATTCGTATGTATGTACCTGCTAAAGATTTTTGAGGATAGATATATCAAATGGCCGCATAAGTTATATTGGTATATTAAAGGTAGACATTAGTCATTTATTCAAGAATTCGTCCTTAAGGGCTTCATAAATTGCTGTGTACACTTCAGGAACGAGCAAAGAAATGGTGTTGCGAGCAATACTGGTTGTGTATTGAAGGCTCGTAAAGGATTCGCCGGTCACCAAAAATCTCAGCGTCACTGCGAGTTTGTGCTTGGCTGATATGCAGTGCCAACACACTACCTTTTTTTGAGATCCTCGGATGTATTAACTCAATTCAATTTGTTTCGCTCATTTTTAGGTCGTTTTTTTAAATATTCCGGGCCTTCCGTCCTTACCTCGTTGTGCAGCAATCTCATCAATCATTCATTTTGCCTCCTGTGAATCCACTTTCTCGTCCTCACCCTACGACGATTTATTTGTCTCTGAAGTTGAATATCAACGCCTAAGACAGCCACTGCTAAACCTATCCTGAAACATTAAAATGGTTTTTAAAAATCTATATTACACAATAAAGAAGTGTTTGACCACACTCGACAGAAAATTTGGGAAAAGTCGCATTACGTTGCTGTTTCTGCCTTGTCTTTAACCCAGCTCAAACGCTTCAACCTCGTCTTTGAATTCTTTGGTCGTGTGAAAGCCCTTTCAATTATTATTGATCAAGCATTCTTGAACTGCTGTCTTGAATCATCTTTGACGCGGTTTGACGTTCAATACTTCATGTTCAACGTTTCTTGTTCAAGTAAAATTGAGTGGTGTGAAACGGGCTTAAGGAAGTGAACATCGCAGTGTTTTCCTCCTGACCTTTATATAAGGCAGGATCGCAGTGTATGTCATGATAAGCATAAGAGTATGTAAAATGCAGTGATAATTTCATGTATGAGATGTGTTTGCGGTAGAAGTAGGATGGGTAGGGTTAGGAACTAATGGGTCATGAAAATATGTGGGTTGAATGCTCAAGTAATGGACATAAATGAATGGAGTATACTTTGTTGGTGTGGCTTAGTCAAGAGCATGGATAACAATAAAATACTTTAACCGATATATGATAGAAGAGTGAATGGTAGATGAGGAAGGAGTGGATCAAGAAAGTCATGGATAGATGTGATGGAAGAGATTCCTTAGAGAAGGAGTATTAGGATGGTGCTGTGTAGATGTCTGAGAGCCCACAGGAATCACAGTAAGTCTCGGAAACTCGTGAGGCAACTGAGAAGACGCGAGTGATGGTAAATTTGTCAATGGCCGAAGTAATGGTTTTTTTACAAGTAAAATAGAATGAATGATTTTATGATGAGGGTGATTGGTGAAATAATTGAACAGTTTGTGTGCCTTGGCCGAATGTTTGTGAAAGATGGGTGAATAGATGAAGGGACTAAAAGGCGAGTGAGTTATAAATAAGGAGGACTGTGGGTAGCATGTAGAGTACCTATATCAGGGAATGAAATTAAGTTTCTATGGGAACAAAAATTTCAGTGTCTAAAAGTGTACTCCTTCCTACTTTATTGTATTGTTATGAAACTTGGGTACGGCAAGGTAAGCATAAAAGTTGGCTAAATGTAGTGGAATTATGGCATCTGAGAAATGCATGCGGTAAAAACGGAATGGAAGCGAATTAGATATGAGAGTTTCATTGTTTTTTAAAGACCCAACTTAGCCATTTCGAAAAATATTTGTCTGGTCTATGCGTCAGAAATGGGTGCATTTTTTTAAGAATACGCAATTAATACGCAGTATTAAGCCTCTCGCGTGTTATTTGAGGTGAGGATAATTACTTATTCAAGTAGTTTATAAACAAATGAATGATACTTATGGCAGGTGTGTGCATCGTTGGTTTCCCAATGTCGAGTAAATGGATGAGAATCGAATAACAAAACAAAGATATGGCAGAAAGTTAAATGGTAAATAATGCATATAAAATGAAATTAAGTCAATTTTCATCAAATTTATGCACGAATGGACGTGATAGTAACTTTTATGCAAACATATGGCTATATACGTGCCATGGACAAACAGGCAAGTTGACCTCACCATTAAGACCCACGGTATGCCCTTCGCTCACATTTCACCACCTGACCAACTTGGGAAACAAGAGATCAAGCAACAAGCCGCTTTAGCGACCCCGGGGAACTACACCTTGCATAACAGGGACGATGAAGCATATGCTCCTGGAACGACGTAATCGAGGCGTGAGGGATCGCGTTGCTTCGCCCCGCAACCCCCCAAACGGCCCCTTGTTGAGTCGGTACAAACAGCTGAGATTCCAACCCTCTGTACATTCTAGGGAGACCCACCGCCCACCTTGGCGACACAGACTGCCAACCTACCTCCACCCTCCGCGTCTTGAACTTCGTAGATCCTCGTGACCTCAAAAACTCACATCCCCTATTCCTCCTCTCCTAGGAACAACGGCGCGGCCTGCAGCAACCGCGTCTTCATTAGCTCCGGAGTAGTTTCTCTCCTCCAAAACCATACCCCGAAACCCCAGCTTGTCTCTCTTAGTAAACTCTCTCTCTCCCTTAGTATCAGACCACCGGGTAAGGAAACTCTTACATTCAAAAGCAAACGTTTATGAGCTTGCTTGTTTTCTGCCTGGTAGGTTGAGATAACATAAGGTGGATTGAAGTTTGCGTGCGTTTCTTTCCATTTTTTTGCAAGAATTATATTAATTTTCCGTTAAATAGTACTACAATATCAAGTTTTTAGCAACTCCGTGAAAAAATTAACTTGTTTTTCTGCGAACAAGATCAATAAGTAAAATCTTAAACGAAGAGAGTAATTCGTTGTTTATTATATCGACCTCACATTTAATATATATGGAAGTAATATTGAGTTTAGGTCATGAAATTAAAACCAGCTATTCTTTGCCAACGTTTCGGAATTTAATTATTCCATCTTCAGGGCTAAATAAAATACACGATGGTAAAAAAACAAAACAACAACACAGAATTTACACCAATTTGTCAAATAATTATCCATGACATATTACCTTAGAATACATTCATTTGAGTCTTTCAACATCGGGTCATTATTGTCAATGACGAGTTAATGACTAGTAAATTTTCTTATTCAAGGGTTTTCTTGTTTCAAGGCTCAACCATTTTCTCTAAGACCAATAGTCCGATCAACTCTCAATTGAGGAGTGAGCTAGTTTACTCCATTCCACGGCCTCAGTGGCGGCGGGGTAACGTCCTCGCCTGCTAACCCAAAGGTCGCGGGTACGAATCCCGCCTGGGGAGGATTTTTCACTTCCCAGGGCATGGTTGTGTGTGCTCGTCCATTGTTAATACCCCGATGAAAAGGCCAACGAGTGCTGTTTTCGGTGGTTATTGAAAATAAAAAATAAAAAAAAAAAGACTGCAAAAAGTCGTGTATTGGAGAAAACGGCCAACATCTGAATAGAAGGATTTCAAATCATAAATCTGATATAGCAAACAAAAATGTTCTACCCATGTGCTTTAGCTCAACAGACTCTGGAGAATAAACATTGTTTAATTTTGATAACACTACAATATTAGATTGGAATTTGTACGCGATGGGTACTTGATGAAGGGGACGAAGGACCAGACGGATCACGATAAATGAAAAATCCAAAACGTCAAGATTGTGATTTTATGACAAAAAAAGACTCTCAAATAGAACCGTTCCACAAGGCGTTCAAAGGCTGACTGCCTGCCCACGGCACCGGAACACGTGGGTCAGTCACACAATTTGACTTATTTCTCCAACTCAAATTTGACTTCCTCAATACAAAAGAATAACGTGGTGGGAATTCGAACTAGATTACAAAGACTACAAACAGAAATCAAAAGTAAAAAAGACAAATCAAAGAAATAGTGTACATATCCAGTAAAAAAAATACAGATGTGGCCAAGCTGAGTAAGGTTTGCAACAATATTTTCAACCAAAATAACGTGGTTTCGAAAAATACTGTAGCACCATTTCACTAAATTTTCTATGCATATTTATGTATGCATAATATGCTTGTCTACTAGATATAATAAATCCTTGGTCGGTAAATATGAAGAATCAATTAAAATACAAATTTAAAAAGCTTTTAATGTACCTATTTCAGTTGCATGTATTTCTGTTTGTATCTTCTGTGATGTTATTCGTCGTCAACCTTGGTTTATATTTACTTGTCATCAACTCGTCATTGACAATAATGATCCGATGTTGAACTGAATGTATTCTATTGTAATATGTTATGGATAATTATTTGACAAATTTGTGTAAATGCTGTGTTGTTGTTTTGTTTTTTGACCATCGTACATTTTATTTAGCTCTGAAGATGGAATAATTAAATTCCGAAACGTTGGCAAAGAATAGCTGATTTTAATTTCATGCCCTTAACTCAATATTAATTCCCTATATACTTAGTGCTTAAGTTTGTTTTTAGTGTCTAAAGTAAATGCACTTACCTTGTGAGAAAAATATGTTTCTGTGTTTGTTGTTCGTTTAAAAAAAGTCTAGAGACAAGAAAAACATAATCAATTATATTTTTTGATAATCAGAGTGGATCTGAACACATTCAGGCAATGTAAATTGATGATCAGCAGTTAATCGTTACCATGAGATTGATTTTGCAAAGGATCCTCAGTATATTATACAATTGGTTTCAGAGGCGGACGAAGAAAGGCCATAAAGATTAAACCATCATCGCTCTTTTCTTCGATTATAACTCATATTTAGGGTTTCCTTGAATTAAAAAAGTGGTTATTGACGCATTTCTCCTCAACTTCCAGATAAAAAGAAAAATATTGGACATGTTTGATAACGATTTATGGTAAATTTATGGTGATATTTATTTCCGGGTATCAAATAAATTTTAATGAAGCATTACAGCCATAAACCGAAACCTAACCCTATGGCAGACTCAAAATTAAAGAGTTTTGTACTGGAAAACTACGGAGAGGCTTTAAATACGAGTTTGCTTAACACGCAATCATATCGATGAAACAGCACGGAGTAGGTACTCATGATTGCAACTCTCAATTGCCTCATCTGTGCGTGATGACGCTACTGAATGAAGATCCCAGTTAAGTACTTAGGCATTGCAATTGGATACTTAAGACCCTAATCGACATAAATAATGGCCAAACCAAAGCCAGTTGCATTACCATCATATTATTTAAAAATGGGAAACTCTACAAAGTTACATCAATTATTTTTACCACAATTTTATATAGTTTATTGCACTACTGAAAGCAGTATACGAAAGTATTTGGAAGGAGTTATTGAATCTAAACCTCTGCCTCTTCCGTCCATTGCCATACTCTCCGTATTACCTTAATAGTTTGCTACATTAGCGTTTTGTAAAATCACATAATCTCGTTTTTTTACTATATACTTCAGTCTAGTAAACTAGAAAAGATGTCCGTTGAATATCAATGGGAACGTAAAAATCAACACTAATACATTGTAATAAACAATTCATATATTATTTTGTGCAAAGAATCATTGAGTTAAAGGGTATAAACTAAATCTCGACTTAAACAATAAGTATGGTCGTTATGGAGACAATGACTCAAAAACGCTAATATATTGCGAAAAATCGTTACGTTTTAGCAAAAAATTCGTAATTTCGACCGGAATACAAAATTTGATTGAAGGAAATGGAATCTTTTATTTCTTTCTATTGGTACCTTTGCCAATAACAGAAAACTACTATTTATAATTTAATTATGCAAATAAAAAAAAGTCTGCAGCCAAATGAAGATTCAGCTTCATGTGTATTTCTTGTGTGAAAGTTACTGACATATATACGATGTTCATTACTGTAGTAGATTCTGGCCTCCTGACTACCGTAAGGGCTCTGGTTAGATTTTCGGCTTTTGCGGACATTTTCTGAGTAACACAGGTCCTTAAGAGTATTTGGAGCTCCATTTAAGCTTGGTTGCTCTCTTCATTTTCCTACATTCCCACAAATTGCTCTCATTGCTGTCCGATCCGCCAAGCTTTCGTGGTGAAACGACCTCAGTTGCCGGTCGCCGCCCCTAGCAGCCCCAATGAGGAAACGGTAAATTATGCAGTCTAATTTTATAACGTAATACCTTCTCCTCATTGAGGTTCCTGTAATTACTCAATTTTGCAACATTGTGTTCAAAACTAATTGGCCCTTTTTTACCTTATTGAAGATATATTCAATAATAAATATCAGCAATAAAAAATAAAATTTGATACGCCTGGTAGTTATTAATTTTAGATTTTTATTGGTAACATAAAACAAAAATACCCTCACTCGATAGCAACTATTAAGTCAATCAGTAGCAATACCCGTGTGATGCTGGATAATACAGGAAAATCCGAGAATTAGATAGACGAAATAATTTTATAAACACCAAATGTGCTTTAGAGTTGGTTCCTAATTTGATAGAAAACAATGGGTTATTATTATGAGATTTTAAATATGCCGCACTTAATTAACGCTTGATTTGTAAATGTTAGACTAAAAAATTAAGGCATGAGACTTTTGATAACTATAAAAATATACATTTACAAAAATATTTTCTTTCTATCCATAAAGAATTACATGCTCAATTTGGGATTTAAAATAGTATTTACAGATAATAGCCTTTTTAGTTAGCCGAGTGTCATCTTTCATCCATTACTTTTGAAAATTATCCCAAAGCTTTCTGATAAAAAACCTCAGTAATCAATGTATTATAAAAATTTTAGATTTTGCGGAAAATAATTAAAATTTCTTTAAAAACTGATTTATACTTTGTAGTATAGTACTCCTAATGGAGTAAGACGTGGCCAAACGAACTATTTACTATAAAGGACTATTTATTTATTTAGTAGGTTTCAAATGAATGTGAAAGGACATGATATGGTTTCATGAAAGAGAATTGGCATCGACTTCGAGGAAACATAATAATTCATTTTGACGATAGAGAAACACTGGTAAACTTTTCACAATATACGATGTCACATCATGCCATCATGGCATATTGTGCGGAAATTGGACCAGTTATCCTCCTTCTTCAAAATAAATGATAAGGTTAGATGATTGACCAAACCCTAGTTTATGATATCGTTATATTACTAATGAGAGAATAGACATGAGATGTAACCAGCGAAATCTACAGCTAGCAACTTTGAGTAAGCATGTCACGTGGCAACCTTCAGATAAAAGAATCACGACATAAAATTTTGAAAATATATTATTGGGCCAATTTAAGCAGAAGATAGGTTCAGTAAACACTGAGCGTAGAAAATTGATGCATTGCATTTTTGTAAATAGTAAGCACAAAAATATTCATGACTCCCCGTCACCGAAAATTGATAAAAACGTTTTTCAATTACCTCACCTAAAACTCATGCTAGGTTGAGAGTTTCTCCGATCTGTGACCATGACATGAAAATTAATTACCATATAATGAAAGTCGACACGATAACATAGAAATAAAATCAGTCTTTCAAGGTGACTCCAGGAGGGCCAGATTTTTCATCTGAAGGAATGAGGCTTTCCCATCCAATTTCGATTTGGTGCATAACGCTTAATCTTCACAGACCGCCCGCCGGAGATCTTCTAAGTGAGCAACGCCAATCCCGCTTCATTTACAACCGCTGCGGAGGCCTGCACGTGCTTTGCGGAAATGAGTTCACGGTGAAAGCCGGACCAAGCGTTCGCAAAAGGAAATCACCCTCTGTAGGACCAGAGCGGGGAAGACCCCTTTTGCTCTTTCCCGAGCGAAAGGAGAGGTATTCTCTGGGCATGAAGGAGGGATTTCGAGCGGCGGGGTAGAATGGCTAGGGCGAGATAGACAAGGGGAGAGGATTGTAATAGGAAGGGAATGATCGCAAGCCTCATGTTCGCGAGAGAGAACATCACGGGTGGAGATGCATCCCACTGCCGCGGCCGAAGCAGATGGAGACGCACGAACAATGGACAAGAGGACATTACTCTTTGGATAGGGTGTGCGGACTATGAGAGACGACCGGTTGCAGAGCGGGCATGATTCACCGGGTACTGCGAAACCACCGCCTCCCACGTTCGTCGGGTAATGCGTTTGCGTGTGGGCGGGATCGGTTAGCACGTCCCGCGAATGTCTTCAAATGGCGTGTAGTCCGGGACTCAAATCTCATCGCCTTCATTGAAGTTCCCTTGATGGACTCGGCTACTGTTGGGTTTGTAGCTCTCTCACCGATTTGGCTAGGATAGGAAGGACGTTCGGGCGATTTACAGGGTATATTAATGCCAAATTAATGTCGGTGTGAGCAGTGCCTTGTTTAGGACTGGGCCGACCGGGTCCGGACCCAGGGGCCTCTGGGTACTAAGGGGCCACGAGGTATCAACCCCAGTCAAAAAGTACCAAACTCTGATTCTTCTTTTATACTTTGAAATTTGAACCTAGTAGGTGCGAAAACCGCTATAAGCATTTCAAAAGCTACCTCATTTTTATTCAGTCAGGAAAATTTACAACTTTTTTCCGCGTCTACTCATAGATGGAAAAATTTACTTAGAAGATTAGGGCCAGAAAATAAAGTTGTTGTTGTGAGTAAGAATGATGAAAAGAATATAAATTATAGTGACAAGTTATAAAAATTTCCAATGGCCGTAATAAATTGGCACCACTCGTCAATATTACACCACAGTTGCTGTGTTGGTTTGCGGGAAAAAGGGGAAATTCCACGCCAGTGACCAACCACAACCTCTCGACCAGAAAGCCACTGTGGTGGTTTACGGGAATGTTACTTCCTCGCCAGTGACAACCACAGACACACACACTCAACCCAAAAAAAGGATCCTTCACTAGGACTTATGGGACCCCGCTAAGGATGCCTGGGTTATAAACACAAACACACTCAGACGGGCCCAAATTATGGGAGAATCTAGCTCAAAATAGCGTAGTCAAAACGGCACAAAAATTAGAAAAGACGAGGGTGTGCGTCGGATACGCGTATTTCGGCCACAAGGTGGCCCTCTTCAGCGGACTAAATGGAGTAATCACTAGCAACGCAAGGTTTTAAGTGAATCAGGAGGAGGACAGCCTAGAATAAATACGGAAATGAATAAAAGGGGACAGAGGGATGGGGAACCAATGATGTTGGGTTGTGGGAGAGGGCAGAGAAGTATTGGTGGGGAAGGAGTGGGGGTGGTAGGGGAGGTGGGAAGTGAAGTCCGCGACCGTTGAAGTAAGTATGGGGGAGGGTGAGAGATAGGGGAGGTGGGAAGGGAAAGGAAATGAAGTCCGTGACCGTTGAAGCAAGTAAAGGGAGGGAAGGTAGAGGAGGGGGGGGAGTGAAGTCCGTGCCCGTTGAAGAAAGTGGGAGGGGGGGGGCGAGAGAGCGGTCAACGTTAAAATATTTTTGAAATACGATAATTTCAAAAAGAAAGAGCGTTTCACTCTAAAATAGAGAAAAGTGAAGAGTAAGAAATAGGTCCTTTATCGCTATTCACAATTTTTCTCCTGAATTTGTGTATGTATAGACTTTCATAAGCGTCAAGCAAATGAATAGGTGTATGTTTGATGATTTGAAGGTTGTTTTTTGAGGTTTCGTGTCCTGTGTTGAGTAAGTGTTGTGCGATACTGGATTTTTCGGGTCTGTTACATTTGAAATCACTGTTTCTTGAATATAGTTTTTATATTTCTGCGCGTTTGCCCCACGTAGGAAACATCACATAAGGAACAAGATATTTGATATATGCCGGAGTTATTGGATGTGTCAACCTTGTCTTTCATGTTCCCCAATAAGTGTTTTAGTTTCTTGTTACTCCTAATTGAAATATTCGTGTTTACTGTTTTATATGTCTTTTCTAGACCTTTAGTTATTCGTGGGTGGTAAGGAAGTTTAATGAAGCGGACGGACTCGTCATTCGTGAGTGCAGTGGAATTATTTAAGAGTCTTTTAAAGTTGTGTTTCTTAACTATATTTTCAATGATAGAATCCTTAAAGCCGTTGAGTTTAGTGAAGCGTTTGATATTGTTTAACTCTTTTGAATAATTACTCTTATCAAAAGAGATATTAACAAGTCTGTGGACCAGAGCATAAAAGAAGCGACTTTATTTCTGTTATGTACAAAGAAATCACGGTGAATGTAATTATTGGTATGTGTAGCCTTGCGGTACACGACATAAGAGAGTTTGCTACCATTTATGGTCAGAAGAAGATCTAGAAGAGGGAGTTGTTTTTTGTTTTCTATCTCGTGTGTGAACTTAATGGAAGGAAGTAAACTGTTTAAATCACAAACAAACTGTCCTATGCCATATTTGTGAGTGTCGGAACGTATCTTTACGAAAATGAAATTACTGTTTGTAATTTATCTAATGAAGACTTCACTCCCCAAGAATTAAAATTGCTGAACTATGGTTTAAATATTAGTGTTCAACCTAAATCAAGCCCCATAAGAGAATTTAATTGCCCTCATAGAAAGGTCCCTTAGACCATTATACAATGCAACCAAAGACTTTCTTAGGAAAGTTTATGAAAAACAGATTAAAAATAATCTTAGGCATTCCAACATCCCAAAAAAGAATAACATGGCTAATTTAACAGTATTATACGCTCTCTAAAGTCCACAAATTGCTTTTATATGAAATCCGATAAAGGAAATCTATGTGTTATCATGGACAAAGGACTATTACAGTGAAGTAACCACCTTATTATCATCCGGGTCATATATTTAAATAAAAAAGAATCCTCTAAAAAAATTGGTCACCCAAGTCAAAAACGTTCTTAATGATTGTTCTGTCCTCATTGATAAGGTGACCAAATTCAAACTTTCAGTGTCCAATCCTGTGCTAATTAGATTATATTTCCTCCCTAAAATTCATAAAAATGGTTGCCCCATGAGACCCATTGTTTCCGGAATCGACACTCCCACTTACCTCCTGTCAAAATGGCTGGTTAAACAATTCTCTGAGTTACATTTTCAAAGCCCCTACTCACTTAAGAACAGTTTGGACTTCGTGAACAAAACAAAAGGCCATACATTTGCTGAGGGATAAGTCATAGTTTCTTTTGATGTTTTAAATTTATTCCCAAATATACCAGTAGATATAGCCATCGATTCACTCAAAAGTTGGTTGACTTCTACAAATCTCGAAAATAATTTGATAGACGAATACATTAGACTTACTAACTTAGTTAGTCATGAACCAGAATTTCTTTGAAATCCAAGAAAAATTCTATAAAGAAGAATTTGGCACCGCTATGGGTAACTCCCTATCCCCATTTTTGGCCAATATTTTCAGGATTCATTTTGAAAATACTCTCAAAAGCAAATTCAATTACTTCCCACCCAAATGTTTATTGAAAACTCTCAGAAGAAGGATGAACTTACTGGACCCTAAGTAGTTTGTGGTTCCACTTGAAGATGAGATACCGAGACGGCAATAAATCCTACACTGTCCTGTATGTGAAACTTTAGGAAACAACTAGAAGCTCTGCAAAAATCCTGATACGTTCGAAACGCTATGTTTTGACTAATTTAAATGCAATAGTGATTGATGGCTACCAGGCAATAGAAAATAATTAAACGGCGCGAAGCATGTTTCGTCGAACTTGATTTCGTCCTAGGTCGTGGCTGAGTATCGAGTGAAAATCATTGCATACTCGTTATCCCTCCACACCAGGATTCAGTTTTATTTCATCAGTCGATGCAATTAATCACTAAACCTCAAATCGTAATTTCGTCCACCTCAATCAGTACGTTACCTAATTTTGATGAGCCCTTCTCTGTGTCCCAAATAATCCGTCAACCTCGTCAGAGAGCCCGTCCTGCATCGCTTCTTTGAAGCTGCCATTCATTACCGGTTCGCTCTTTCCAGGGATATATTCATCTATCTCTAAAAATGATAATATGTACATTTTTTCACCAAGGACAACTCAAATAGGTCTCACCGCAGGCAATGTTTGCTAGTCATAATGATTTCAAACGAGGAAAACCTTTGCCGACGTCCGAAGTCATTTTGATTACCTCTCTTGGTTGTAATATCTGTATATTAATGTTTGTCTCATTGATTGGATGTTGATTACCTCTATGTATTTTGCATTATGGATTCGCTACTCATTAACAAAACTATGGGATTTGGGCCCTTCATCATAGTTTTTTAAGCTATTTCTTCTGACCACGGTATTTTTCAATCACTGCTCTGGAAATTACTTTCCCGATATTAACCAAAAGAGAGATTAAAAAAGGAATGGATATCTAAATATTTGTTAATATCGCATAAAATAGTTTAAAATTCATTCCCTTCCGCCCTTATTTTTTAATAGCATATTAGAAACTGACAATCGTTCCAGCGACCTGGTTATCACTAGATGAGAATACAAGATCGTTCACTAATAATAAAAATTAGGTATGTTCTTGCTTCTTTGATCACTCCATTTTTAATTGCTTGAGAGGGATAGATGTTCTTTAAGTCGGTTTTTAAAGTAACGATTCTTGCCTTGTACAAACTCTGGGCAATCCTTATTAAGGATAAAAAACATCTGGTTTTATTTGGAATGATTTTCATAGATAACGTTATGTTTTTGCTTGATTTCTCTCCCCGAGGCTAGAAAAACAAATGGTAGCGCTGACCCTGAGAAATATATTTTTTGGAAGAATATCTTGAAAGAATTAGTGGTATGGTACTAGCAATTCTACTAATGCATCAGCTCCATTATTTTCCTTCAAATATTGCTTACTTCAGTTCATGTGCTCATGGTTGGCTGATTCAAAGCTGATCGCATCTTCCATCTCTCACATAACTCACACACAACATACTCAAATATTTGTGCACATGAGGAAGAACTCAATGTTAATGAGCTTTCGGAAGATGTAGGATAACAGGACCTCTAAGCATGGATCATAATTCACCTGACATAACACTGTGAAACAATGTCAGATAGGTAATCAACTATTTGAAAATATTAGGGGTACATAAGGAAGATGATTTAGTATTCCACTAGATAGGACAATCCATACATGTATCATTTGATCTCAATTCCCTAAGTCCAATAGGATTGCCTTTCTGTCCAATGCGGTTGTGGGAGCTAACTGAAACAGACCTCATATCACATAAAATGGAATTTCCCCAATATATATTTAGAATTTTGCCATTACTTACAGAAACTGCAAAAAAGACTTCCCCAGGCTCAATCATCTCCATAGTCTGCACGTTGGCCACTACATTACTCACTGTAATACCTTGTTCCAACTATAAATCTCTGCTTGGCCCAGTCATTCTACGTATAGATGAAGGCCATAGGGTAGCGTATATTTGAACTCCTAAAGCATCGACCTTATCTTTCTCTCTATATCAATTCCTTAACAAACATCTAGGAAAATAGCCCACATCACAGATGATCCACCAGTATGGCTAGGGTATAGGTATGAAACCAATTAGAGTAAATAAATATAAATGCTGCTTTCTCTTGAAGATAACATCTTGATTTGACTCATTATTTTTACTTTAGTTGCCATACACATTCAATTATATAATTGACGAAATCAATTTACCGATTCGTGGATCTCTCCATTTTCCGAGTTTGCGCCGCGTTGGTAGTCATAGGTTGACGACAGTTTCGCCGGGATTCCACCAGGCGTCTTCGACCTGAAGACGCTTGGTGGAATCCCGCAGAAACTGTCATCAACCTATGACTACCAAAGCGGCGCAAACCCGGAAATTGGAGAGATTCACGAATCCAGAACGCCATGGAAAACTACGATCCATCAGTTTACAGAGTTTCGATATTGCATTAAAAATGAAACCATTATGCAATATTCCATGAAATGCAATATCTTATTTGTGTGGATAATTACAATGGGTTTTTAATCGGGTTAAATGCTTAAATTCCTAAAAGTAAGCTCGCAGGATATTGAATATTATCGGCAGTTTCTTAAACAGCACCCGGTTATCCTTCATCTCAATTCCGGCCCGTTCATTCAAAGCACTTTCTCGTCCCAAACACTACTTTCACCATATTAAATATCCCTCGGTATAACCCAATTCTTAAGTTGAGTTGGATATGGAGGATGATTTCAGTGAAGTACACAATTCAGTCCCCGGAGTGTATGCCGGATTTGTCTCATTTCTTCCCCCTCTCCGCGGATATTCTCAACCTAACCAACCTTCTCACATCTTTCATTAAGCTAACTACACCAATTTGTTTTTTGCCTCCTCTATTCATTACCACTACTATTAACAGCCTATCAACAATCACCAATTGCCCACTTTAAGGTGGAAGGAGCGGTAATCGTGGGTCATTATTGAGTGCACATTCTGATAATTTTTAAAGTAAGTCGCTTAAAAACTTCTTGGACTACGTTCCACTTAAGTGCATCTGTTTATTCGTTGGAAAGCACCATACAGGCAGTTATGGAAGTGATATAATAATTTTTTCTAAGGAAAACTATGTTATTGTAACGACGCTTGTCTCTCCCGGCTAGCTCCGAGTGGGGTTGAGTTTTATCAAATGGAAAGAGTCGGGTCGAAGCGAAGCATATGGGCGCCAGCACAGGTATGGGTAAGGGAATACCCGCCTGTACTCGGATAGGTGAGGTAAAGAAAGAGAGGATGGTACGTCTTTTCTGTGATTCCCTTAGTGTCTCACACTCACGATAAGTGTTGCAAGTCACATATCATCAATGGGAATATGAGAATGGGAATATCACATATCACGACAAGGAAGGGAAAGATATGAGGAAGGTAGTAAGGGAAAGGTATTAGGGAGGTAGGAAGGGGAAATGAAAAAGGATGGAAGGATTGTCCTAATCACACTAACCAAACCAATAGGATTACCCTCAAATGAACTCCAACTTGCTGCATATACCTACTACCGTGGCCTCCACGGCTTCACACGAGCAGCCTCTCTATCTGTAAACGAAATCGACAGTCAACCTAATTTATACCCTGGCCAACACCACCACTACCCTGCGGTCCGCACGGAAACTAACAAAACAATAGGGGAACCAATAAATTGGACGATTTAACTTGGCACCAGCATAAAAAACGTTACATTATGACTAATTCCCGGCGTAGTATTAAAAAATTAGGAAAAATATTGTATTTAAAGATGTTTTGTTTAGGATATTGGACTCCACGTGACGCCTTGATATTTGTTTATTTCGCATTTAGTAGAAAACCAGTATCTACATATGAAATCGGATTATAACGAAATATATGTCATGTGTCATAAGGCTGCGTGTTAACATAGCATAGAATTGCCAAAAACCAAATCGTTATGATGCATTTTTACACTATTTTCTATTGATATCACTAATGAGAACGCGTATCCAAAGTTTTACGCAAATATGGACATAAAAAATTGCTCCAATTACTTTTAGCCATCATATATTTCGCCTTACTGCAATTCGTCCAAAACACCCGCTCTTTTCGTCCCATAGCACCCCTTACCATATCTCGGGAATCTCGGGTTGGTTTGTGAGCTACAATATTGAATTTCAATCCTGTAATCGGGGGGTTAAAATTACGACAGCGGTGGAAATTTTTCATAGGAGTCTTGATCCCTAATTGGGTGCTATATGGAAACTTCAATGATAGTACTCTGTCTGTCAGATGGAATATTACAATGTGATTACCTTGACACCTTTCATGGTAATCCCGGTTAGGTTAGCCGACGCCGGGTTTATCACCACCCTTCCTCCAATGGCACACCAACCCTTCTCTTACTAACAAACTCACTTGCCCTCAACTGAATAAATGATCAACTCAGTTGTTTGTCGCCTCACCCAAATATCCAGCCAACCAAACTCTCTACTACTGGCTTCATGATTAAATTTTGCCTACAAAAACTTTAATTTTTCTTCCGGTGTGATTTATTTAAACTTTGGAATCATACAGTGCTACTATGCCTGGTAAGGTCTCATAATATTATTTTTTATTGGTCTTATTTTAGCTTTCTTCGTGAGTTTAATCGCATATTCATTATCCAATTTTTGAACCCCTTCCCGTTGTTCAATCTTTCCCAAATTTTACATACATGTTTAATTTTTATGACAAAATCTTGGTAAATATTTTCGAATTTTTCACGTTGTCAGATTTAATTTAATTAAATATTTTTGATTGAAGTACATAGAAAAAACATTAATAAGACATTACGCATTGAATTGTAAAACATTGAAAGCATTGCTAAACATTGAGAAACAGAAGAATACGATTACAAAGATAGGAGTTATAACGGAACTTAAAAAAGCTAAAGAAAATTTCAATTATTGCTAAAGTAATAAAAGTAAGAAGACTAAAATGTAGAAAGTAGTGCATTTTGAAATAAGACCAGTTTAAAAAAGTGTTTTAAGGCATATTACTATCTACAATTATTCTCAGTCCTCAGCGGTTCATTTGTTTGCGTTATATGCCTCCCCTCACGCCTGATACCTGGGTTTTCATATTTCTGCTATTTGGAACATTTGGTAACGAGTTCTCGAGAATTATCGAAATCGCCAGTATACTGCCAGCTGACTATAAACGACACTGTAAATTCAGAGCAAAGACGCAGTGAGAGCGGTTCAACATTGCGGGCCTGGCCAGGATACGTAAAGATTTGCGGTGAGGTGGAGATGCTCTTGTAAAGTTTTGCCGCAAAATGAGGCAGGACGAGTTAAAAATTCCTATATAGAGTTCTTTCTATGAGTGCTAACACATCTGCTAAGCACCAGGGACGGATTAGGGTGGTAATCTCTAACAGATCGAAGGAAGAAATATAGGTAGGTAAAATAGTTTATGAATGTTCGGAGCAGAATATTTGTTGCCGCACGCTCAACATATTTATCTAGAGCTATCGCATTATGGTAGAAACGATCACAGGAATAAGATAAAGGAAAAGGACTGCAGAATCAATAGATTTAAAATGGCATTTTTTTCGCGTACAATAAGAGGTCATAACAGTTGCGATAGAGCAATCATATGAAACTCCCACCCTCACTAGGTAGAAAAGATTTTTCACTTGCCTTTTATAACATAACATCAATACTAACACTATACCCCGCTTGAAATTTCCGACATTTTTTTTTCTGCATGGAGTAGTACCTCATAGCATTCATAAATTAAAGTATTAGTAATATTAACCACTAGTTGTCTCTTTACCAGTGTACTTCATGTTTGCATGTTCATTTACGTAGCACTCTCCCAGTTTCAGGTTTGATTCCACGATTGACTAGCACGGTTACTCTTAGATGTAGATTAAGAGGGGAGACGCAGCCGTTGGTTCCAGGGAAAATAAAAATTGGTAATTTTATACTTTTACTAATAGTCCAAAATACAAATACGTATAAAAAAACATTTGATGAGGATAAAAATTACACTCCAATTCCTCCTTTTTTGTTTAAATTTTCAAAGGAATGACACCCATACACTCAGAAAGTAGTGGGTCACCCACCCCTCAAATGGCGAACCTAAGCCGACCCTACTCAGAGACTGGGTCTAGACAGCGTCACGTCAGCTCTGATAAACTAATGTTGATCAGATCCAACGTTCAGCTGAGGACATCGGCTCTGATAAACAGTCTTGCACGATATCAGATATCTTGTAGATATCAGACAGAGATCAGTCTTGTAAGAGGACAGATAACGGCTGGACTTTGTTATCGGGGTTGAGGTATCATTTTGGAATGGTTTATGCCACCACGCAGTGCTGATCGCGCCGAAGGCGCGTAGATTATACCGTTCCGGTGAGTGCGAGACTCACCCCTACCGGTCAATTGACAATTAGCGTACTTGACATGAGAACAGTGTATTGTAAAGGGGAAACTTAATTACTAACAAGTTATTGTAAGTAATATTGTGAATACACTGCAGAAAATATGAATTACAGGAGATTACATGATATGACAAAGAACAATATATAGGGCAGCCTCACAACAAAACAAATCAAGAGGTTGAGGCATGCAACTATAAAGAAGAACAATAATTTGTCAATACGCTATTTTTTTGTATAGCATATGTAGATACAGATTATTTTTATTGTATTTTTCTCTTTATTTTTTTTACATATCTTTTCTTTTTTTGTTATACATATTTTTTTGTATAAAAACTGGTATTTTTTAGAAGTTAATACATGTACCTATTGCTTTTATTACTACTCAAATTGGCAAATTGGAATTGCGCTGCGCAGGCCAAAAAGAGAATGCAGTCTCTTGGAAAGCAGTTAGTAACAAGCTTAGTGATGAATTCCTGCACAGAGAGGAGGTTATGCGCCCAGCGTATACATCCCGCATATTGGTCAGTTTACTGATGCGGAAGATTTGACGGAGGGATTTGTTTTGAACAGTCTCCAAATGCCGACGAATGGCGGGAGTATTGGCGAAAATCTTGCACCCCTAAAACAACATGGGACGAACGACGGAGACCTAGAGACGGACGTGAGTGCGGTGGGAGAGCGGTGATTTAGGAGTGGAGAGATGGTGTAACGCCATACGCGCCGCGCTTTCGCTTTGCACGTGCCGAGGTGATCGGAATAGGTGAGTGATTTGTTGAGTATGATGCCAAGAAAATGGTGTGAATCAGCCCTTGGCACTCTTTGGACGTTTAAAGTTGGAGGAATTTGCGGTTTGTATTTTCGACGGCGGGTGAAATGGATGTGGGTACTTTTGGAGGCATAGTTGTGTGCGTGCAAATGAGTATCCTGTAGGAGAATGATGTCTATGTGATTGTCAACTGCGTGTTGGAAGAGTTCATGTTTTTTGGTCTGTATGCCGTGGCAATTCCAGGAGAGAAGCGACAGTGTTGTAAGTCCAGTGCGCGCGGTGTGATTCATGTTTGTTGGCTAATAAGCTGTTGAAACAGAAATATTTTCTTTTCATTGACTGTAGTGAAGAATTTAAGTTGGGAAACAATGCCGCCAAACCATGAAATAGGTCGGCGGAGGCAGTGGAGTCAGTGGGAGGCGGTGTTTGTAGCTGAGAGGTGGCAGGCGGTGTAGAAAGATTGGCGAAGGCAACGCTAGAATAAGAGCGTTGCTGTGGTGGCGGATGCGGGGCAGGAACGGTGGTGGTGGGATCGGCGAGAGATGAGCGAGAGCGAGTCTGTTCTCGCTTAGCTTCCTTATGCTTTTCGCAGTCGCGGTAGTTGGCTGTGTGGGGTTTCTTACAGAGAAAGCAAGTAGGGGGAGAGGTTTCGTGCATGCACTAGTAAGATGGCCGTGGCCGCACTTGACGCAGTTCGGTTTGCAGTAATTTTTGGTGTGCCCAATACCTTTGCTAGGGTTCGTTGGGCTTCCGATTGGCGGAAATTTGGACTCGCAACCCTGCAAGAAAATTGATAGCTATAAAGGCAGCAACGTCTACGGTGGGACCGCAGACGACGTGAAGAGTGCGGGTAGGGTGTCCAGGCACTTCCTCAAGACCCTCATCCCGTTCTTCGGGGGGGCGGGTGGAATTATTGCGATGCACGGAAATGACGGGGAAATCACGTGATTGAAGTTCAGCGAAGACATGAGCTTCAGCGACTGACGGGAAAAGACCGCAGACGGCAAACTCGCGTCGACGGTTTTCCGGGAGGCAATAAGAGACATACTCTACTCCTAAGTCTTCCAGAATTGCTTTTGTGGCATTATAAGTGGGCACAGTGAGGCATGTAATCACCGCAGTGGCGTCAGAGGTGGAGTGGCTAAGAGGAATTGGTGAGCACTCACGCTGGACTCGACGCATTATGTCACTCCAACGCGACACATGCGCTATCCGGAGTGGCGGGATTTTCCCCTTGCAGGGAGCGACAGAGTCAGGAGACTCTGTAGTATTTGGACCTGCAGAGAACCTATCGGCAGCGGCCGAAGGGGTGGGGTTCGTTATCATTACTTCGGAATCATCCGAGGTGGAAGTGAACCCCGAAAAGCGATTGTTGAGAGCGATTGAGGGTGAAGACGTAGGCGCTTGCGTTGAGGGACCGTAGTAAAGCTACCATTGTCAGGCAGACTGCCCACAGTGGGCACTTGCGCCGGACCTTCACCGGTAGGGAGCAATGGCAGACTCGCACTCACCGAAACCGTGGCCGGGGCGTTGGCGATGGAGGCAGGAAGCTGAGCAGACGTGGCTGGGGCGGCAGCTGAGGCGAAAACAGCTGTAGACTGGGCAGCAGTGTCGGTGAAGGAAGAGGCCTTGTCGACCGAGGAAGGACTGTCGACTGGTCGATCCCCCGGCAGGAGGGTGATGGTGGATGGTGAGGCAGGTGCGGATAACAGGCACTCAAGAAACACGGCTCGATCCTCGGGATTGAACGTCGCGAGGAGAGCGCTTGTTTGGTCTACGGCCAGTTTGAGCGCCATTTGGCGAGTCTCTGACGCACACGGCACTACGGCACGCGACGACCGACGCAAGTGAAATATGAGTAACTCAGCAATCGGAGCATAATCAAAGCACCACCGGTTAGCAACGATGAAATGAGGTCATATCCTGGCCGTGATCACAATGAAGATTTTGGTTCTATTGGTCGCCACTTTTTATGGTATATGCCATATTTAAGTTTTTGAAGTGTAAACTTCTTTTGGCCCGTTGGTCGCTTTTGTCATGGGGGAAAAAGAGCAGACTCGCGTCACGAATCGTCAGATTCTTCTTTCCGGGGCCCCGCTTAGCATGGCGAATCTAAACTCATGAGAACACCTGCTCTTCAGCAGAGTAAGATGGCGTAGTGGGTAGAGTCGTCGTCCCACGTGCCAAACATCCCAAGATCTATTCCTCATGGTGGAGCTTTTTTTTGAGAATTTTTTTTAGAACAATTCTTGACAATTTCTTTCAGATTTTGTTCTAATCTTGTCAAAAAGTTTTTTTTTCCGACAAATTTGTGGGGGAGAAATGGTTTTTCATAAAAAATGGGTGTTTATGAAAATTTCTTTCGGATATTTGACCAACGCACCTGACCTGCTATATCGAGAAGTGTTATTAATTTGGAATTCTTTTTTAGGCACGGAAACATGGACAAACTTCATGAAGGCAACACAACTTGTGTTGAATCCGCAATGTTAGAAAATGCATAAAGTGGAAGAGAGCGGCAAGAAGATCAAAAGGGTAATGAAACAACAGACGAAATGGGTGAGATTTTACAGTTGAATAATTTAGCGGAAGGACAGGGAGATGAAAGGAAGAGGAAGAAAGCCGAAGGTGACAGAAATTATCGCGCTAAAATGAAAGAATTGGGGGAATTGACGCTGATCCCGAATTGGAAAAAACTAACATGGATCGGAAGAGAAAAAATGCTGAATATGACAAAAATTACCGCGCAAGAAAGAAAGAATGTATTCATCAGAGTGCACAGGAAGCGGAAAACATGATAAATTAGCAGAATATGCCAGAAATTATCGTGCTAAGTAAAAATCTGATGTCGAGAATAAAGATTGAATAGGAAATGAAGATGCTGCTCATAGAAAGAGCATAGATAAAATTCGTTCTAAAATTACAGGGAGAGACAAGGGCCCGATGATTTACTACAAACTATGGAAATGACTAATTGCCAAATAACGGGGCCCTCCAAAAACCTATCATTCATTCCCAAGAGAGATCGCATAATTCATTGTTTGCAAATAGCAGGTCCCTCTACGGAGGTGCCATTTATACCGCGGAAAGACATTACCTATCCTAATTCTGAAAGTGGTGGACCATCTCCAGATCTTCATATTCCGGCTATGCTGATTGATGGAGGAGAGTATCGGGGCGAGTCAAATTCAAATGTTGATAATGTTGTGCACGATTTCGTTCAGCGGTGGAATGAGAAAGACATGTAAAACGAAAATAATATTAACGAAAATCTAATACAAGCACGACCACAACAGAAAATAATGTACAGCTCATTCATAACACATTTGTTGGCACATAAAGAGTTTATAAAGCAAAAAGATAAAAATACATAAAGAAAAAATACAGAAGTCTAGCTTTCTGCACGGTGTAGTGAACAAAAGAGTGATTAAAGCGTGGCTGAATTATTTAATACAAACACCTTTGTATAAAATTCACAATATTGCAATTGATGAAATATTTTTATATGCATATTTATATATATATATATATATATATATCAGAATATCGCCATAGAAGTTTACACTTCTCCCTTGTGGTCCTAAGCACACCCAATTTTTTATTCGAGGAGAGATTTTCCCCATTTCCGACTAACTTTTCCCGGGATTTAGGAACGAGAAATTGTGAAAATACCTGTGCTAGGACGGAAAGGAATTCCCTCCCTCAAAAAGTCTCATCTCAATAAAAAGTACGTCTTTTCCTCACTTTTTGTAATAAATATATAGTCCAAATTGCTGGTGCTTTCCTCTATGACGATTCATTGTCATTCTGAACATTAGTGGCCTCGGTTATAGATAATAGAATGGTGCCATTCAGGAAGCATGTGTCCATTTCGCTGTTCACGAGCACTTTTCCGTTGAATTCAAGGAGCGTTTGAAGGGTCAGGAATGACCCGCCGTGCCCAATATTGCATTCCTGCATCCCATGTGGGGGGGGGGGGGGGGTGAACTTTGCAATTTAATTCACATTAGAATGAGGCTCTCGGATGGAGAAGAACCAGTGAGGGTGAATCCTTTCGGCCAAGAGGCTTTATAACCAGGCATACCATCACCCTTCTGTGCATATATTATTTCCTCTTTCGCTTCCGTCCTTTCCACGCGTGCTGTCTCTGTTCCCTATTTGCTTCCTCCTCTTTCACGGCTGACCTTAACTGTCAACCCCGGTGTGGCGCCCGGTCGCATTCGCAAATATTATCTCCATTTCCGCTGTCCATTCAAACGCCTCCTCGTGCCCGTGCGGCCTGTTGATCCCATTTCGATATGCTACGACACCAGGACAACGGAATAGGTTTCCCAACTCACAGTGAACCTACCTCCATGGCACACGCGGGATTGTTCAGGCACGCAAATTAATTGTCAAGGGTATGATCTGAAAATACTTGTACCCTTAAACCCAGGGAAAGGGCATTTCTCGCCCTAAATTTAGATTAGGATTATTAGGGTATATTTTGCGTATATTTTAACTGGCTGATAAACCGAATTTTCCACTCAAGTTTCTATTTGTATGTTTATTTCAACTAGGCCTATTTTGAGCTCATTGCACTAAAAATATCAACCATTTTCCCACCTCAAAACTGACTACTAACATTCTACTTTGTATCACTGCCGGCTGGGTTCCATTCCTCTTTTTAAGTATAGCTGATCCATCTACTAACTCAACCAAGGTCAAATTGGCTGCATTAATTTTCTTCTTATTTCTCTTGCTTGAGTAACACTTTTTCAATCACCCTACTTTCCGTTCATCTTACACAATACTTAATTCTCAAAATTGACATCCCTCTAGTAAATTATCTTCACCCATCCCAAACATTCATGATTCCATGTTACATGACCCCATGCGAGAAATGAAAAGTAAAATATCGTACCTATTATTCATGCCCCGATTTACTCTAGTTCCGTATTATCCAAGGCATAGATGATCTTGTTTTGCCTGCACTAGACTTGTTCATTTCAATCAGTACGTACCCCATAATCCGGAAATGTATTCCATTTTAATTTTTTTAGAGAATCGAGTGGATAATTTTATGCTTACGACGTCACAAGCTCAAATGCGGAGCTCAAGGGTACATCTTCTTTTGTGTTAGCTTATGTTTTATAATAATCCTTCCGAATTAGCCGAGTCTTTGATTATCCGAGCCGGCCTCAGTTCACATTGCCTCAGACAATCAACACTGCAATGTGTCACGCGCCTCTTCTTAAAGTCTTTTCTTCCCCGTCCAAATCATAGATTCTCTCCTCTTTGTAAAAAATATACCAGATTCAGCTCCTTTCTAAACATCTTTTTCTCGACTGCTTTATTACGTAGATTATTGACGTGACCGAGAAGTTCTAAAAAAATGTCCGCATGCTTTAATATTCCAGTTTTTTTTCAATTTAATAATTTAATCAATTTAACCCCTACTCTGTCATCGATGAACATCGTAGGCATCGTATTTGTGTTCACGTTCAAATACCATCGCGTAATTGGCAACTTGCAACTACGTCTGGATCAATATAATAAATGAGCATCCAGCCATATGGGTGAGCGGCAGAGGGTCGGTTCATGTGCGTGGTGAGGAGAGGATATTATGAGAACTTTAAGACTCTAATGGAATTTTTATCACAGCCCGACTTAGAGATATTAATGCTATAGCAAACATAATTTGTTTTACATAATCTCATAGCGTCATCCATCCAACATAAGTAAAGTTCGTTATATAATCGGAAAATGTACAAATAGCAGGTAAGTGATAAGGGATGCTATGAATTCATGTTACAGTAACCTGAAAAAATAATAGAAAGGAGAGATGTAACGAACCAATAGTCGAATGGACCGTCACATCTCCCCTGCTATTGAGAATGTACCTAAGGACTTCCTCCCGTTTTCCTAAATAAATGCTTGTCAATTTGTGTCACTAATCATTGAAGTGGTATCACTTTCCAATCAAGTTAGCTTGAGTGATTTTTTTGCACAAAGGCTTGAGTGATACTTTGCATACGCGTTCTCCTTAGCCATGGATAAAATTGAGAAAAATTGTTTCATACCTATTCAGTTTTTGGGATTTTAATGCTATTTTAACACAGCTTAAGGAACATGGCATATATTTCAAATTAATTTGATTACATGTTTAAGTACAGATTTTCTTCAAAACGCGAAATAATACATCTAAAATATATATATACTTGTTGCTAACAAATATCAAGGTGTTATGCCGAATCCAATATTTGAAAAAAAACAAACTTCAATATAATTTCATTCAAATTTCAAATACTTTACAAAAACAACTCATATCATGATTTAATTAAGGTGAATGAATATAAAATATAATTCTTTTGTTATTTCCATTTCTGCATGTTTGGTGAGCTCCAACGCATAAACTGATGCACTTGAATGATATGTGGTCCGAGACTTTTTTTTGCTTACTTAAAAAATTAATGACCCACGATTACCACTCCCGACACTTTAATGAAGTGAGTTCGACATGTTGGTTATAGTTGTATCACAATCTTCAAGATCTATTGGCGAAAGTATGTAAGAGTGTGACGCAGTGATACCATACATTGAGTCAAATAAGCTCAGAAATTCTGTTACATCCGTTGTATTGTGCTTTAGCTGATATAAAATGCTCAGGCTATGAGATTCAATACGTGCGATATCCACATTGTTATCCACACGATATAATTAATCCATAGGGGTGAAGGACACCTCGGTAGCATAACTGGTTAAAGCCCTCGGAGCGAAATCGAGGGATCCGGGTTCGAATCCCGGTTTTAATGATAAAGGCGAATAATTTTTCCTCTGTGGAAAATCACACTTATGTGCACTTACGGGTGACTCCGTAAAGGTTACTACCGTGGCTAGACCTGGTTTCCTCAAAATTAGTCAAAAGAGCGAACACCTCCTGTGTTCCATGGATGGCTTTATCCTCGCGGACTGTTGCGCTTAGCGCACGATTTGGACTTCTAATGACATCGTATGTCTAGCAGTTCTGACCACCATGCTCCTATGAAGCCACCAATCAATCCACATGGGAGAAGGAAGCCTCAGTAGCTTAACTGGTTAAAGCACTCGGCGCGAAATCGAGGGATCCAGGTTCGAATCCCGGTCAAGGTGAATGATTTTTCCTCTGTCGAATATCGCACCTATGTGCACTCGCGGGTGACTTCGTAAAGGTTACTACCAAGGCTAGTCCCGGTTTCCTCAAAATTAGATTAAATACGATCGGATAAGTCTCAGGTGACTTCGGAAAGTAGTAAGACTACTTAAGGTCATGCTCGCGCTCCAAAGATATGTTGTAACTAAGCGAATTAAGCATTGCGGATACAACTAAGGATTGTTAAGACAAGTTCTTACGAGAGTCTCTGGTGTTTCCGAGTTTTGTACTACTTGAAACCTGTTATCCGAAAGTTAAACTGAATATGTTAAACAGAAGTTTTGCAATTTGTTCTTCACAAACGATGCCGTCTTCTTCAGTGCCAAAACCACATAATATATATTTCACTTGGACTCTGAATTTGAATTGCAAAGGGTACAGCACTAGCTAGTGCCCAATGAAGATGTGAGTGACGAGCCTTATGAAGAAGATAGTGACACGGGCTGATGAGAGAGAGATCCAAAAGTCAGATGGGAGAGATTTGGACACAGAACAAAGTGATGAAGACCTCTTAGACGTGGAAATTCACGGTGATCCTAAGTTGTATTTCGGTCGTGAGAAAAATTGTGATGTAACAAAGTGGAGTTGTGCATCAACCCTAATGTTCAGCAGATAAACAGCGGGCCAAATATGAATACTTGACTGCCTGGTGTCATTGGGGAGGCAAGAAATGCCACAACACCATTTGCGGCTTAGAAACGTTTAATTTAGGAATAAATGGTCGAAAAAATAGTGACTTTTTACTTATAGTGGCTTATAGTAAATAGTGACCTAATACAAATAAACTCATCAAGTCAATCCATACAAAATTCAACAGAGATCGTGACGCAAGCAACACAGATTCTACTGAAGTTAGGGCCTTCTTTAGACTGATACATCTAGCAGGTTAATACCACGCTAATCTATTAAATACAGATTAACAGAGGGGAACGAAGCATCGTGATAGAGAGACTTCATCTTGTGATGAACAGAGAAGATTCCTGTTTCTACTAAGATACCTCACATTTGACGTCAAGGAAAGCCGTTTCCAGTGAAAAGAAACAGACAAATTGGTAGCAATCACAGAATTTTGGAGAAGTTTTGTCAATGAATACAGGAAGCGTTACACCTTGGGGTATAATGTCATTTGCATAATGCATTTTCCGCCAATTTATTCCATCAATGGCTGAAAAATACTTCGTGAAAATTTTTGTGCTAGAGGATAGAAAATTATTTTACTGCTACATCTTAGAAATATGCGTAGGGAATCAAACCAGAGGGTCCGTTTTGGGTGACTAACAACGCTCGCGATGCTATAATGAGATTAGCTAAACCCATACACAAATCCGGGAGAAACATAACTGGGGACAACTGGTTTAGTGATATTCAGCTGGTGTCAGATCTCAAATAGGAAAAGCCCTCATATGAGGGTACTTTGTGTAAACAGAAAACTGCAATTCCAAATGAGTTACCCAGTACCAATTAAAGATACAAATATTTGTTATCGGGCTCTCAATTTCTGTTTGAAGTCATAAGTTTCACTTCAACCAAAATCATTAGAGTGTATTAATTCCTCTCCAATAAAAAAGTCGAATATGAAATTTTTTCTCTTTTGAGTATAATTTGAAATTATAAACAAAATTTCACAAAATCAAACACAATCTCCACGCACTTATTCTGAAACAAAACTCCTTCAGGAGACACGTAAGACCTGCCCACTAGCGATCTTATTGCAGACTGCTATTTCTATAGGCATGATGGCATCTCGTACGGCTCAATATCGCTAATATTTATCAAACCGTAAAGTTGTCCAGCTGAAGACAGTGTGTGAGTAATTCAATGAGAGCATATATGACTACAAAGACATACATAATATATACTAAATCATTGACAAAGAAAATTTTGGGCATGAAATTTATGATGATAGATGATACTGATGGTGCAAATAACTTTAGATAAAAATATTTCAGCGTCCCTTCTTCAAAAGGCTGAAGAGAAGCAGGTGCTTACAAATTTGTGAAGAGGAAAAAATTTTGATACTGGACAAAATTAATTTTGCTGCTGATCTGCTGCACAGGGTTGCAAATTGTGACCTGAAGAACTACGTGATGCAATGCCTTTAATTTGTGAAGTTGTTAACCACATGAGTTTGAGTGCTATTGATCTTCGCAAAGATATAGCAAATTAAAGACATAAAGAGGGTCTTTGGCGATGATCTTTCTTTTGGGAAGGTGTGTCAGAGGCAAAGAAAGATATAAGCCCAATATTATGGTGGAGAGGTTTGAGAGGAACTTGTCTGCTGCCTGATGTGGCTGTAAGAATTTTAGGCGCCCCTGTCACGTCAGTTGCCACGGAAAGGACATTCAGTATATATAGCTGGATCCATAATAAGAGGAGAAATACATTGAATACACAAAAAGCTGCAAAAATCGCTTATTTAGTGCACAACTGGAGACTGCTTGACAGTATCAAAAATCAAAAAGGAAAGGAGAAACAGATAAATCCATCAAAACAATTGAAAGCCAATGAAGTGGACAGTCCGACGGAAGAACAGGAACAGGATAAGTTGGAAACATCATATAACTCTTCTACGACTAGCAACAGCTGTAATGAGGACGATGAGATAGATATTTCAGAGTGATCAAGGTACTCAATACATTGACTCAGAATAAGATTGTTATACCTGATTTTTCACTCCTGAAATTGCAAAAAAAAATAATAAAAATTAAATTTTGGCACAATTGGCTACGTTTTTGTTCTTTTTAAATACTTTTTTTATAGATTATAATAGGTAAAAACTACCAAAATAAATGCCTGATGAGGTGTTAGTTTAATATTGGTAATGATTATCCTGTAAATGATAGATACCTGGGTATTTATGAATTTTGGGTATTTACCCCGATTTCTAAATATCCGAGTATTTTACATCACTACTTTTAACTATTCGTATCTTTTGTATACCTTAACGTCTTGCAAGATTTCTATCACTTACCCGGGTCTACCCAAAATTATCCCCTCTTTCACCTTCTGCCTCATTTTCATTACTGAATCGCGCACTGGTGCAAATATATACCCCTAATATAGTGAGATTTGCCATGAAAAAATAGAATCACACCTGGCCGGCAATCGGGAGATCCAGGTTTGAATCTAGGTCGAATCAAATGTCTTTTTCATGGCGAATGTCACTCTCTGTGTTGTACATCACCATTAAGCATCATTTAATACTCTACCATAGCAAGATGCAAGAGCTAATAAAACTAAATTGGAGATATTAATATTTTGGGTGTGTGCTTTGTTGTGTCATAATGCAGTGTGTTCCGTCGTGTTGAGAACTCGGTGCGCAATTATCGTAGTGCCTAGCACCATTCTATATTTCCGTGCGTGTCGTAAAAACCTTTTTTCGTTCACTGACGTTTTATTTATCTATTAATTTTCTCTCCTCCAATGTTACCGCACAACCTATCCCTAATTGCACAAATAACCAATGTTTTTGAGTGGCTATCCAAATGGCAAAACAAATATTAAATTATATTTTTCGAGGAGGCAGTGGACTCGCCCAGTGTCTATGCCCTTTTCCCTCTCTGCCGACGAGTCAGTGGAAGGAGAGGAGAGGAATGCCCGGAGAATGCAATACCATCGCTCTTTTGAGCGGAGCACATAGGAGTCGTAGGGATGGGCGGTCGTATAACGTCGAGGGAACGGGAAAAAGATGACTTGTGATGGATTTTTCTTTTTCGGGGGAAAATCGTTGGTGGTGTAGTTTTGGAGGGCATCGGCGGACCAAGGGTATGAGTGAGACGGAAAGCTACCGGAATGGCTGTGCCGAGGGTTTTGTCGTGGGCGGCGAGAAGGGGAGTAGATAGAGATCGTATGTGTGCTGAGGATGGGAGGGGGAAGGATGAGGCGAGATGGAGGAAAAAGCAGGAAACAAAACACCATCGTTTTCGTGGTGTTATTGGTGGAAAAAGGCGCTTTTATCGAGGGAAGGAGAATCTTTTGCCGCCCCTCTCTTTATTATTTTCTGTTTGTTGTGCTCCACCGGGATGAGATGAGGATGGAATTTTTATTTACTTTATTTTATACATACCTCTTCCATAGAATTTACGGTGAGTGGTGGTTAAGATCTCTTAAGCGAGGTTGGCTTGCTCATATTTATCGAGGGGCCTTCAAGATAATTTGGACAATTGAGTGAGCTTCAGATAACGTTTATACCCTCCGCTGATACTGCATGGGACTTATGGTCAAAGGTTAACCTCAAAAACCCCGTGCCTTTGATAAGAAAACGTTAAGCTGACTTCACCATTGCCATACACATATATTTTGCCATGAATTCAGTGGTTCTTGAGCTCGGGATTAAAAGATCTCATTCCATTGAAAAGAAACGGTCGTTGAGGAACACGCCACAATATTAGAACATTATTTATTCATTTGACCTAAGGCTCCTTTGCACGTTATTTGGATTACATGAAAAGCGGAAACTATATCTTTGAAATGAAAAAGTTATTTCGCTAATAGGTATTACGTTGCCAATGATGTCATGATCTTATACACTTAGCAAGCAAGTCATGGTTTAAAATTACAATTGAAAATAAGTAATAATTTCTTGATTAAATGAGCTGGTTGCGCACCACTCATGACAATCATAGGTCCAACACCCATCGTTTAATGATGTTATATTTATCTAGGATATAAAGAGATAAAACGGCCGTGTCTATATTTAGTTTTCATGATAGGAAACATTCATTTGTTTATTAAATAACTAGAGAAAAGGAATAATGAAGTGAAAGCTCAATGCAACAATGCTGAAAAATTTCTGGAGAATATCACTAGAAAAACGAGAGGGCCCAAGAAATCAAGACTAAATATAACAAAATGAAGGGCATTAATTATTGAATAGGGGAACCAATTATGGATCTAATGTGTTTATTTAATTTCACAATGTGTAAAAGGTGGACATATAATTCGATTACGATCTTTTGTTCCTACTTGGAATGCTATTCATAGTAAAAAGGCCCATCCAATAAAATCATATTGACCCCACCATTAGTTGGAAAGAAAATGAGCAACTTTTATGAGGTGGTCTGAGCTACTGATGAGTTGGAATGATTTCTGCTGCCTGACTTGAGTCACTCTCTTACATTCACATGAGTCGGAAAGATAAATGAGAATATTTAGGGGTCATACTTGGTTCAACGCAGAGAAAATAATTATTATTTATGAAAAAAACACTTTCCATTCTGAAGCACGTTCTTAAAGAATTCGTAGATATTAATGATAAACTTTATCCATCCTTAGAGTAAAGCAACTCTTGTTTCACATCCTATCTTCGCTGACGTAAGGGTGTCTTCCCTTTTGTGCACTTATATTTATTATTTAAAAATACTCAGTTCCTCCCTTTTATCTGGCACGTTTTATTGAATACCCTCTGTGGTAAATTCGTAATTGCTTCAATCAGAATTCTTATTCATGGAAACAAAATGTAGGTCAAGCATGCTGAAATTTTGTTCTCTCTTCAAATTTGAAAAGAATGCGAGGAAATAAAATACCCTTATTTATTGAGTACTTATTTACTTCATAAGAGTAGTTTTTTTCCTTTTGATTTCTTTACGATTACCATCATTCATTCACTCAGGCATGAGCTTTTATTTTAAAGAGATTATACTTGTTTTGTTTAATAAGCTAAATTTTCAACGATAGAATCCCACTGGAAAATCGGATACGTGGGATCATGTATTTTTCTAACCCCTATTAAACGCGATTGAAAAAACAGGTGTGTCGTTTTCTATCACCATATACTGCAGTACAGTAGGAAGATGCCATTGTTCCTTGGAAAAATGTTAAATCAGTGAAATGCTTTCTTGCTCTACTTAGGACTTCCTGTCAGAAGGTCCTAAGTTTAAACATTTAGGAAGGAAAAAACACTGTTATTCAGTCAAATCTTAACCGATTTTAAAAATTCTGATTCCGTTAGAATCACAAAAAAATTTATAATAATTATATTTTTCAAGCAAATTTTTCGAAACGTTTAAAGGTTTTTGACAATTTGCCATTAAACATTTGGAACGGCCGCCATTTTGAAACGTAAAAGCATAAAAAGTTCAGTGAAATCTCAACCGATTTTTGAAATTCTGGCACCGTTTGAATCACAATTAAAACAACATTTTTTTTTGTTTCTAGCAAAGTTTTCGTTAAGTTAACAGGTTTTTTACAAAATACCATTGAAATTTGGGAACGGCCGACATTTTAAAAAGGGAATTTGTAACAGTTTTAAAGTTATTTTCCCAATGAGATGTTCATAATGTTAAAACATCCACCAAATCTTAAAGCAAAATATTTAGCCGTACTAAAGCTAAGAATTTTTTTGTAAAAAACATACAGTCAGATAGACGATAAACGAAGCGGGATTTTAGAAAAACCTATTTAACATTTTTTGCTCCATTTCAGATTTAGAATTCAAAAATGTATAGCCAGTGCACCTTTTTTTGTGACACCCTGTATAGAAACTATATAGAAAAGAAGAACGAGATGGATTGGGCACCCTGAGGTAGAATGGGTTTGTGAAGAGTATAATTGAAGCAAAAGTAGAGGGAAAAGCAGCAAGAGGAATGGCCAAGGCTCATGCATAGATAAAATAAAATTAATAGATCAAATAAAGAGGAAAGTAAATTAGAACTACCAGGGAGTAAGATAATTAGGAATAGAGAGAGAAGGATGGAGGGCAGCAGTAAACAAATCGTATTAATTGAACGACCAATGATGATAATATTTCTAAAACGTCTGAAACTTTGTGGCATTCTATAACAGCAATTTCTTAAAGTGAGGAAAAATTTTCCAACCACATAAAAAAATTACACACCACCACGACCCGGGTTTCGACGGCTGAGCGTCATCATCTTCACCTGATGAGGGTCATCATAACCTGATGATGACGCTCAGCCGTCGAAACCCGGGTCGTGGTGGTGTGTTAATTATTTTATGTGGTTTGTAAACATTTTCCTCACTTCGATAAAATGATAATATTTATCTTTTTTATTTTCAAATAAAATCCAAAGAATTGCATTCCATCTAATATAATTCATGCGATGCTTCTAAATCCACTCAGGGTTTTTATCAAGGTCTAACAGTTACTGGTTCTTATTTCCCGTGAAAAAGTAGCCTAATTATGTAAAATATTAAATTCACTCCGGCTCATTCTCTATCTCGATCTCCCAATGGTAAATGACTGAAAATCTAATAAAAGGGTAGCCGACTTGTCCTCAACCAAACGGTAAAATTCTTGAGCGTACAATTCTCCAGGGAAAATCTCCGAACACTGCAGATATCTTATCCAGATAACATGTATAAAAAAGACGAAGGAAGTGTACGCATAAAAATAGTTTTATTTTCTAATACTCTACACAATACAATAGATATGACTATAATGTTAGAGACGAGCAAGAAAATAATATTTTTCATCCATTATTTCTAGATAAAGGGAGTTCTTTACTTGCACGATAAAAATTCAAATACATTTATAAATATTACTTGACAGCATCCATTAATTTACAAACATACGTGAATACACGTCCACATATCCATAAAGCCTAAAACCATAGTGTTCTGTACATATCCATGACGCTATTCTGTTTTGTGGTAGTTTAGTCAAAGAAACTACTTAATGTTTCTAGGTCTAGGAAATGGATCTCTTTTAATTAAATCCTCCATAACGCTTTGTCTTTTCATACCTCTTTCGCTTCTTTTAGATTCATGCATGATTTCATACACGCTCCTAATATTCCTCCTCTGAGGGCTCCTTATATCCCTACTCTTAAGTCTCTATTCCACCACGCTTATACTCATTAATTTACTCATTATATATGTAGGATTACCACCGAGAAGATAGACGGCTAGATGTTTTCGAAGATAAAGAATATTTAGAGGATGTTGCTTTACTCCATGAAAATAACGAGAAACTTGTTTTTTTCCTAAAGGTTAAGTTTTCGGAATAGCATTGCAAGTTCAAAAATGGCATCAAAATTCCCTAGGGCATCTCACAATGAAACTTCATTAAATGCCCATTTTTTCCACCTCTCATAAATCTTTAATTCCAATATCTCGCGTGTCGGATAAACATGAAAAGGGGCGATTCCTTCCTTCCCGGAACTTTGAAGTGAATTCCCTCTGAGGAACTTTCTTCATCAAACAGCTCCACTCGTGTTTAAATCACCTCGAAATCCAACACATCCTCTTCTCCTTTGTGCCTCCTGTTTCCTCTCCTGCCCCATCCATCTCTTCCTTCCCGCTCCGCTCATCTCCTTCGTCTGCCTTTTCCGCACTCACCGTCCTTCTTCATCGCACACGTCATAAGCGGGACCCCGCTTTCTCTTCTTCACGATATCTACCCGAAAAATTCTCTTGGGAGTGCACATGAGCTCGGTTAACATGATATTCATCCAATCAACCGTCTACCTCTTATCTCATAAATGGCTGAAATGTGAATTGGAAAAAAATATTTGAAATGTGGACTCTGGAACGTTTTAATACCACGAGTATATTTTTCGTAAAATTACAGTTGGAGTGATGACTTGAATACATTTGATCGTAAAGGCAATAGTTTATGCATCAGCACCTAATAGAAATAGGAAATAAAAAATTGATTTAGTGAGGAACTCCTTTCATAATCAGTGTAGTACTTATGCGTAGTTGGCTTTTCCAATCACTAAAATGTACGGATTTCAATGTATGATGGTAATGTGAGTGTTACTCTCTGCCGCAGTGACATTTGAAGGAAATCAAAACAAATATGCAGTGTATATGGTATTCAGGCTTTTAGTTCTGTGATTAATTTTTTAATATTAAGGAACAATTTCGCCATGCTATGCTCCCGGCTTCGTCGGGCTTTTAGGAACAACAATGGTTTTAAAAAAATGAACAATTCCAGCAGTTGATGATTTTGAGAAGTAAAAACTTAATTTCGAAGAAGTCTCTTCCAGGTATAAGGGAGTTTATAACTATCCTCTCCATTGATATTATTTGGTCTTTTTTCTATTTTAATCGCCTCCCTTATGAGCCGCGGAAGGTAACTGCTTTCTTTGTGTAGTACTCTTACCGTCTCGATGTCAATGGCGTGAACCTCCTCTAACGTAGTAGGCTCAGCCACGGCAGAGTGATACCAGTCTTTTTTCCGGATTGCACGTTCATATTCTTTTAATTGGCATCCAGTTGCTCTCTTGGTCTGCCCCACATATGATCTTCCGCAACAGCACCCTCGTGTTCGTGTACACCCTCATACATTGTGGGTGGTAATGGGTCTTTATTCCCTCGTAGATGTTCTCATATTCTGGAGGTAGTGTTATATAGTGTGGTTATGTTATACTTTTTCATTATTCTACCTATGTGATCAGTCGTACCCCCAATGTATGGCAGCATAACATATCCCAGAGGTTTAAGAGTCTCCTTCTATTTAGGTTTTTTTGATGTCACTCTTTCAATTAATTTTTTACTAAAACCATTATTCTTTAATGCCTTCCTCAAATGATATATTTCTTGTGTGATGGGATCAAGATCGGAAACTTTTCTGGCGCGATCAAACAGGGTCTTGATAACAGAAGCCTTCTGTTGTGGATGGTGGTGTAAGCGTGCGTGAAGATATCGATCGGTATGAGTCTTCTTTCTGTACACACTATGCCCAAGTGTACCATCATCTTTTCTTAGGACTAGGACATCCAGTAATGGTAGGTGTCCGTCATTTTCAATTTCCATCGTGAACCCCCATCGTTTCCCTTATCCCTGGAAGAGACTTCCTCAAAATTAAGTATTTATTTCTCAAAATCATCAACTGCTGGAATTGTTATTTATTTTTTTTAAAAGAACATTTTTGTTCTTAAAAGCCCGACGAAGCCGGCAGCATATCATAGCAAAACTGTTGCTTTATACTAAATAATCGCAGAACCAAAAGATTGAATACCATAAACAATGAGCTGCGAAAATTACAAAAAATATGCAGTGTAGTCCGACTAAATATAACCAAAGACTGAAGTTTTAAGGGAATTTATTACGTTAGAAATAGTACATTCACATTTAAGAATGAACAGTATTTGAGATATAGTATAAGAAGGCTATCTCAATACTATCAGGCTTTCCAACAAAGAAATTATCCGTAACGCTGAAGAGTGAGAACCTTTTTATGAGCATAACGAACAGGATGCTCCAATGATTAGTTAATGACGAAAACTAAAACCAGAGATGATTTGCAAGCGCGATAACTCAAGAAAATTCAACTCATTTGCATTCCTCAGCATGCTTTTTATTTGGAACTGATTCTACAGATACTTCATGGGATATTTTAATTACAAATGTCTCTTTCAGCTAACAATTGTAGAGGATTGACACTAACACTTCGATGGCGTTGGTGAAATGAAAAATGAATAATGCAAGCTTACAGTTTAATTCAAGAGATATGGTTTCCATACAATTTAAATATAGTTTAATGAATACCTTAATTCGCACCAGGAAGGTCAGACTCCGTGTTCAACCAGTAATTCATTTTTGGAGATATATTTATATGATACGAGAATAATCTCTTGGCAAAAACATCTCTTCATATTTTCATCTCAGCATCTCAAAAAGTTCTCCGAATTCCCAGGAGAAGCGATTCAAGATACGGTGAGTGTATGAACTTTAATATGGGCTCAGCTCAGCTCAGCTATTTTCGTATCATGAGTTATCGATTATTAATTTGATAGGAGAACCATATTACATCGATATATTTGAAGAAGAGCCAATAAGTTCTTCAATCTTCAAATGTATAAACTAAAATGAATAGAGAAATTGCAATTTTACACTGGTAATTAGTAGCATTTGGACCTAGGTTTAGATGAAGTACGTCTTGTTGACATTCTTTATCTTGTAAACTATAGTGTTATCATGTGAAATATAGTGCAAAATACTCACATCAATAAAAATATAGTAGTAATACGTGTCTAGCAAGAAAGTGAATGTTTTTCAAAGTTTATTCGGTTTTGTCATATCGTGTTGACGTGGAAAACCTGAGTTGAACAATTTATTACAACAAAATGCCAGTAATTTTAGTAGAAAGCTAACACGTTGAAAGAAATTGAACTTTTACTGTTTTATTATATGGGGAATGTTAAATATTTCATAGTGACTAGTTTTGGACTGATATTGTAATTTTGACGACCATTAAAAAAAGGTCTAGTAGGTATTTTCTTTTAGTTTTTTAATACTTCAATGCGTGTTTAGGTTATTATCTTTCATTCAGTAATACCAGTACACCATACATTGGTTTTTTACGTGAGTTTGCAAGTACGTATGGGTTTACCGCTGGTCTGCATGATCCGCGAGCTTGCGCAATTTTAATGTTTTGAATTTTAAGGTCAGCGGTAATTAACCACCGGTTGACATGTTTCTCATGCTGTGGAGCGAGTTTCGGAGATACTTTGTATTCACTGAGGGCGACGCAAGCGAGGGCATGATAGAAAGATTCACGAATGTGACACGGGTCAGTATTTTCACCAAATCTCATGAAAGAAGCATCATAGGAAACTTTACGTGAATATCATTTAAAAATAGGAAATTATTAATAAGGAATAATTACATTTATTTTTACGAACTGATTTCCAAAACCCTAAGGGTGCACTTAAGATATTTACCAGCAAAAAATGCTTCCTTGAAATAGAGGCCTTCGGCTTTCTACGCCGAAGACATTTTGGCTTTTTGATTACAGATGCAACTTGAATACCTATATGAGGCAATAACTAGGGAAAATATGGAAATTTAATTACTTAGGTAGTATACTACTTATAAGAATATGAATACATAGGCAAATACATAAGAAGAAGAAAAGCGCTATCGAATGCTCAGTAATAGAAGGGAGCTGATTACGAGGACTTTGGAAAAGGATTAAAAAAGATGCAGGTGAATAGCATGGTATGGAGTCGTATGAAGCAGAAAAGTGGAAAAAAAAGTCCGTAAAAAGAAAGACGAAAATAGGCTGAAGGCGTTCGAAATGTGGGTATGGAGGAGATATGGCCGACGGAAAAGAAGACAAATGAGTAAATTCTGGTATGGTGAATCAAGAAAGGAATCGTCTAAATGAGATAAGGAAGACGCACTGTAGGTGGATGGAGGGCGAAGAAGTAACAAGAGGTGAAGGGCTGCTTAAGACTGTGGTAGACGGGAGGATATTGCATAAGCGGTAAAGGGGAAGAAAGAGAATGGGTGTTATGGACGGAATGAAGAAGGGTAGGACGTCTGCTAAGTCTAAGAAAGACATGTTAGTGTTGAACTAGGCCCTGAACTTGTAAAAATTCAAAGGATGTTTACTTACCTTTATAACTTCCCTTATATTTTCCCTAACAGGTAAATTTCCTCATTATAGCAATAATGGGGAAATAATCTTTTTGTGCCACAACAGTCCATTAGAGATGGTAAAAGATGGTAAGGTGTGCTCCGAGGGAACCACAGTCCTGGAGAATATTTCGGTTAATCTAACGCAACATGTGGATGGAAAAGAGCGGATATGAATTCTGAATGTACGAATAAATTGTATGGCCGTAGTGGTGTGCCTATTGCCTGTGCTAAGTGTTGGATCCCCGGTCCAGGCCGCATTTTCTCGAGCTAATTAGCATTGAAAAACTACAAGCTTGAAAATTTGGAACATGTATTTCCTGAACTGTAAATATATCCGAAAACGGCTAGATATTTAAGCTATTCACCTTTCTTGACTCCAAATGTAAAGTTACAAGAATAAGCAGCGTTGTCTTTGCAGCAGCTAGCAAAGTGTAGTAAATTTTACTCAAACAATGTTTAGTAGTAAGCTGTGAACTGCATCAGGACCGATGCATGAATTGACAATTATCAATTATTTCTGATATTGCCTATTGGGGAGTACAGGGGAGAGCTTTCCTCGAAGAAGAGTTATACTTCTGCTAGAGCTCAGCAAAAATGGATCCTTATCATCAAGTAGTCAGTGTGGAATCCTAAGATCGGCAAGAGGCTGAATTTAGTATTTCCTGAGAATTTCCAGTATCCTCTGAGCAACGAAAACCGGGAAGATTTTAAAGTTAAATTGTAGAATTTGTGTAGCATAGCTTAACAACATGCTTACTTCCGTATGGCATTTCAGCTCGGCGTTCAGGAGATTTTTCAGGGCTCAACTGTTTCAGCCTTGAGAATAGTTATCACCGACTTTTAACAAAATATTGGCCTGGTTTCTGAGCTTTCAATACTCAATCCACCCTTATACGTCAGCCAATATAAGAGATATAATTATTACTTTCCACTTTTTATATTTTGTTCGGCTTCAGATTCATCGCCATTTCTCTATTCTTGTAGGGGAACTGATTGCATTACAAAATGTATCATCTCACCCTACTTTGACCACAGCTGGCCCTCTGATGTTTATACAGGTTTTTTTTTAAATCCTACCTCATTATGAAATAGCTTAGGTTTCCATCATGTGTGGGAATGCATTTCATCGATACTCTCAATCACTGACAGCAGTCCGCCAAAACTGTTTGCCCTAGAAGTATTGCTTGATTTATTTCCAATTACGATAAAACTATGTGCACTTCAGTATCAAAGTAACATACACTTGAAGATGGATTTTCCAAAAACAGTTTTATGGACTTATACCAACTTAATTATCCATAAACCCCAAAAGTACAAAATTTCTGCTTGCCTGCTTTTCATTACTTTCCTCCGACCCCTTCAATATATGATAACTTCTGTATAAATATTTGCATCTTCCCATTGTATGGCTTGGTCTTCCTTGATGATATATTCCGCTACTGCCGACTTCTGTGGTCTTAAAATATGTGGTGCCAATATGAAGTGTCTCACATGCTCCTTCAGCCTGGTCTCCATCGTTCGGCATGTCTCTCCCACATAGAACTAACCGCATTTACAGGGAATCTTATAGACTCCTGGCGTCTCGAGGCCGATGGGATACTTAGCCGCAAGCCTAGCTAATGGGACCGGTTAATCAAAGAGGCCATCGAAATTCGTTTAGAAAAAGAAATTTTATCAGGTTTTCAATTAAGTAGGGTCTGGAATCCTATTATCAAATACATTAAAATTGAAAGAGAAGGCGAGGAAATCAGCCAACGGTCAATCACTCAAACGAGCCAATCAGGATTCACCTGATCCTGATTGATGCATATTAATAACGGCCAATTTTGTCTCATGCGGCATTCAGTGAAACTTTGGCTGAAATTATGCCTATAACCTGGTGTGAAACCCGAGAAAAATTTATGTATCAGATTCACCGGGATAATCTTAAATCATTTATAATAACTTCTGTCGGTAATTAGGTATAGATATAGACGTTATGGAGTATCCTCCACTTTTTTCAATCTGTCATCCTAGCATGATGGCTTATTGATTGAAAAGGAAAAGTAATAGAAATAATATGATCGTTAACAAAGACAAACAATCTTACGATTAAGTGAGAAAAAAATAATATTGAATTGGAATGTTGCTCTGGGGGATATTAAATTAGGCTAAATAGTGAACCAAGGTCGAATGTTTATGTAGTTGGAGTCTAGCGAGGTATGATAGAAAGTTGGCTTATGGGAGAACAAAGATGCCAGCGTAGTAGGATAAAAAGAATTAAGATATAATGAAAATAAGACAAACCGGAAAGTTTCATTTAGTTCACGAATATGAGTGATATCATCCACGATTATTATTATATATAAAATTACTGTAGCTATATAAACATGGCAATGTGTAGCAGATTTTAAAATGCTCAATCTGTTTACATATTGGTGAAATATGAAAATAATACTGCTCATTACCCCTCCTTCTATCAACTTATGGTAACATCAATACTATGAATGAGGTTAATTTCAAGAATTAAGCGTTTGGGCTATAAATAATATATTCCGTAGAGAAAACCTCTAAGGGAAGCAACTGTTACGAATCATCCTCTGCGAAATGCAATGGGAGCAAGCGAAGTTTCGAATGAAAGGGAGATGAATACCATCAGAAGCAGGCGAGTGATTTGGTTGAGATCTTGCCACCGAAACTCCCTAAAACTCTCTCGACGTAGTTTGAATACGGAACGAGGTACCTTCACACGCAGAAAAGTTTATAAGATGAACGAAAGGGACGCAGACTTAGACGTTCAAGCAATTGGAAACATATTTAGGGGGAAATCCGGTCAATGAGAGTGTGTTACCCCTATCGAAGTGAAATGGCTCTCTAAAGGGTCTTTAATGCAGTAAGTTAGGAAAAGTGTGATATTTTAGGAAAAATATGATGTAAGAGTAAGGGTGGCATGGTATAATTAGCTAATTAAGGAGATAGAACTGTTTGTCTGTGCGGGGTATTTTTTATGTGCCAAGGCAGTAAATGATGCTTGGAAGGCCTTAGGTGGGTACAAAGTGCACTGTGATCAGAGTACTGTAACCTAGCATGCTGATATAAAAAAATTCTAGCAGACCCCAACGCAAAACAAATATCTAATTGCGCACAGTAAAACGCTGCAGGATTGAAAATCATCCAGTAAATTTTCAAACAAGATGAGTTGGCTTCTTTTTACGGTTTGAATCATCTGTACCAGCATGTAAAATGGAAATCTTTATCATCACATTTGCTTTTTCAAACATGTGCTTGGCATTCTCATGCATTTACCTAGAGCCTTAGGGTCATAAATTTCACTGAAAATGTGGTACTTAAAATATGGTAAAATGTGGTCAGCACCGATCCCCTTTGGAAATGGGTTAACAATAGTAATTTATCCTTGCTACCTTTCCTTCAATGGTCGTTGTTTCATTTCACCTTTGCTACATCACTACTGTAAAAATGGATGATTTCACCTTCCTCTCTAAATTTACTTCCGCCCCCCATTCCCCGCTAAGCACTCTTTTTTAAAGTGTCTCGCAGTGTGGTGCCATGCCCGGCCGGCTCAATCAGAATGCTGTCCGTGACAGTCCTCCAAATTTTTCGGAACGTTAGCAGATGTTTATGGACGCTATGAAGACTTAGGCATTTAGAGCTTCGGTGAAGAGACAATTTAAATAACCTTTACACTTGAACATTGAAAAATTAACAATTTTGACTTCCATGCAAGTACGTAGAAATTACCTGTTCGATAAATTTAAATCTCTCGGCCAATGAAACCGTTTTTGAAGAAACTATCGACAATAATTTAAATAAAATTCCAGCAGCTATTCAAAGGTAATATATTGAGATTTACTCAAGTTTTAGGTATTATTTATATGATGACGCACGTGTAAGTCTATACAAGCAAGAAAATTATGTAGACTTTTCAGATATATTGCAAAAAATATTTCCCCTCTTGATCATGGAAACTCAATAAATTCCAATCATCACACAAATGAAAAAAATACCTAAGGATGAATTTAGAAAGAATTTAGTCAAGTTAAAGATAATCTTAGAAGTAAAATATATAAAAAATAAATATCTACCATGGAGATACAACACTCGAGATCGATATTAAAAATAAATCCACGCATTTTCCCTTCGATATAGGCATAAAGAACATAGGCAGGCTAAAATACAAGCTATTAAATGCATAGCATTACTGAGAGATGCAGAATTATACGGTCAGATGCCTAATTAAATATTTTTTGTAGATATGAGGAATAAAATGTGGCTTTCTCCGTCCGTTGGTGAAATGGGAGAATAAACAGTCCGAAATGAAAATTAAAAACGGGTAAAGAATTCATACAAACTTTTGCGTGTTTACCACAAAATGAGGTAGGGATTTGGTTCGAGTTGAAACAGAAATTGATACTCAAACTTAAGTAGGACGCTTTCAATTCCCCCTTTCACACAAATGAACAAGGCTGAGGATGAATTTAGGAAGAATTTAGTCAAGTTAAAGATATTCTTAGAAGTAAAAGATATAAAAATAAATATTTACCATGGGAATGCAACACTCGAGATCGATATTAAAAATAAATCCACGCATTTTCTTTCGATATAGGCATAAAAAAACATAGGCGGGCTAAAATACAAGCTACGAAATGCATAGCATTACTGGAGGATGCAGAATTACACGGTCAGAAGCCTAGTTAAATATTTGGTGAACATACGAGGAAAACCTCTGGCTTTCTCCGGACGTTGGATAAATGGGAGAATAAACAGTACGAAATGAAAATGAAAAACGGGTACAGAATTCATACAAACTTTTTCGCGTTTGCCACAAAATGAGGTAGGGATTTGGTACGAGTTGAAACAGAAATGGATACTCAAACTTAAGTAGGACGCTTTCAATTCCACCTTTCAATTGCGGTCGAACAATGTCGACGTTATTATCATTCCACGAGAGCTTCAAAGGATAAGGAAAAAATATATTCGGGAATTTCAATGATCATCGAAAGCCGTGGATTTTCCAATCATCCACGTCATATTTCTTTTATATTTAAAAAATCAGGGAATTGGTATGTTCAGAAGGTATTTTGAAGACTTCACTGGGGGTTAGAGACCTTGGGAGTGCTTTTTTTGACAGTGAATGATGGCATATATAGATATATATTCGCCAGATTCCGAGGATTGGATATCCAACGAATGTAAAATGAAATCATAACACCCACATATTTCGGTTAGCAATGAAAGGAAGACATTTTCACACTATAGAGTCACAAAAAAGACAGAGCGTAGGCACTGCTTTCACAGTTTGTCCCTTACTTTAGCCAAAACATGAAAGGAGTCACAACTCCTAGATTTCGGCAAGAACGAAAATGCAATTCGAGGGGAAAATTTCACACCCCCTGACAAAGCTTGAGAGAAGGCGTAAACAAACGAATGCCTATACTCGTGTGACTGGGGCAAGGTAAACGATAAAAAAATAAATCACAAGCCTGCATATTGAATAGCTGGCTCACTGTGGGGTGAAAATGAGAAATTTCTCGTTTGTGAGCCCGAAAATGCCTGCACGAATTCCATATTCATGACCTTTCCCTGGGCACACGAGCGGGTAGATTTTTCATTTATTTTTCTGTGGGATGAGAGAGCCGAAGTTAATGAAAAATATACACAATACGTAGACAGATTCTTTCCTTTTCCCATTAAAAATAGGCAGAAGCAAACTTTGATTAATAATAGCCTTGCGTTTGTATTCCTAATGTAGAAAAAGACACCATTATGTACAATGTAGACACGGAAATGATACCATTTACTCGAAAGCTTCAGAAAAATTCACGTATGAGGCATATTACTCAAATGACAAAGACAATACGAAGCACGTTCTTTGACAGCTGCTCGGTGTAATGAAATCGAAATGTATACAATTGAAGAAAAAAAATTGTTTTGTTGGAGTACACCATGTCTATGGCCTTAATAATGGAAAGTTTTGAAGTAGTCCAACTAGCAAATATGTTCAGTCATTATTTAAATTATTTTCAGTGCAAACCTCTAGACTTAAGTGCATATTTTTTTTGGACGTGTCACGTGACTAATCAATGAACTCTATACAATTCAACTATTCCATTTTATACCAATAAATGGGCTTAGTAAAATTTCTCTTTTTGAAAAAGCGATGATATATCTATAAAATATATCCTTGGAATTAACCTAAGGCCACGTATTAAAGTCCTCTACTTATTGTTAGAGGCTACGAGTTGAGTAGTCACCTTGTAAATTAGTCTGTCATGTTTCAAGGTTTACGTATACATACATGATACATACATACCCGAAATTCCTACGTATAGTTATTAACTTTCAGGCAGAGATAATTTGCATGTGCGGGTTCATTTATGCAATTCAATACACGTTCCCGAAAGAGGAAGGCATTTATCTATCTTCAAATCGAAGTCATACTAAGTAGGGGATTATGATGGACGTTTTCAGACGTGACTGAAACGAACAGTGGCGTTCGCGAAGCTTGGTGATTGTGATGTAGTGGAACCTATTACTTTTCCGAACCTTGACGGCGAAGTCAACAAACGATGAGTGATCCTAGCCTAAGTCTGATTTCAGGACATGCTCCGCCAACGGCAGCCAATCGGAGTAGAACTTTCTTTTCAATAATGTGCAATATTTCACTTCCAGGTTGCCCATCATGATTTTGTACTTCGCTATCAAACATGGCTAAATATTTTGGAAGCTACATTTATCAGTATTTATTTTGAATAATTTATATTTAGATCATAAAATATGAAAATGATCTACTGCACGACAGCTTGACAAAATGGTCAAGAAGGGTGGCTGATACTCCCGCCAACCCTTATACACTCCTGTTTGACGTGAAGATCACGGAAAACTGAACGCCAGCGTCCGTTTGTATTGTCAACGTCAGGAGACGTTGGTCGTACTTCCGCCCGAATTTGAGGCAGTATACGGAAAACCATATATTTTTTCTTTCTGTTTGAAATTAAATGCTGTTCAGTAAACGGGTATTATATATTAGCTTCGCCAATAATCCCCATGCTCTTTGTTAGAATATTTCATGAGGTAAATTGACTCCACCGTGTAAAATCGACGAATGTTACGATGTCCGACGACACATACAATCCGCTGTCTTTTACCCAAAGTACCTTTGTATGTACCTTTATCACAAAGACATGGAACATCTCATCCAAAACATCATTTTATGGTCAATAATGACGTGCTGTATGATTAGTATTGATCATAAGTATTGGAATTAATTTTATATTAAATATTTTCTGAGAGAATTTTGTATTACCGATGGAATATGTGAGAAAGTGGAAAATGTTACAGTTTGCTGTTTCACCACTGACATTGTCCGGAAGAAATTGCTCTGAAATCATAAGCCCGGAAATGGTTCAACCCGGAGTCTCCCAGTTATTTCCAGTTATTCCCAGTTAGTAGCAATAGCTGCATAAATGGATGAAGAAATCGGCAAAAAAACAAAACACCGAAGACCCTTTCCGGGGTAAATAAAAATACTCATTCATATTTACTAGTGGTAAAATTCTGTATTGTACCCATTTTTTTGTTACATTTGTATTACAAAAAGGTAATTCATCACACGCTTTAGCGTAAATTTTCGAAAAATGTAACAATATTCCCTTTACCTGTGATTATTATTTTTAATACTCAACATCGTCAGGGTTCAATTATAGGCATTTCACGTTACATAAAAAGCACCATGATACCCCACCCCATTCTGTACCTATTGAATTTTCTGGCCTCATAATTACAGAATGAACATAGTTAATGCTCATTGAATGATGCATTAATTATTAACAACATAGTAAATTAAACAAATGTAATAAATTAAATTTATTTAACATTAAAAAGATATGATCAAAATCAATAAGCTGGTTGGTAACTCATGGTAACTTACGCTACAAGTTTTCCTCCTATCATTAAAACGATACAGGAGTCTGTAAATATAATTAACGTAATAAAAATTGTTTTGATAAATAATTTTATGTTAGAGAATTAAATAATTGATTGTATTCTAATTTTCTAGGAAAAATAGACAACAAAAAATAGCAAAGATCTCTTGCAGAACCACCTATGTACATAGTATTTATAAAATATCCGGGCGTTGGCTTTGCAATTACTGGGTTTTGCAGTGTGTTATGGTTCTGGAAGTCTGATAACACTGTTATTGTTAAAATGATGAACCAACGTTTAATTTCTCTGTTCAATAAAAAAAAATAATTATGCATTTATGTTGACACACATCTAAATATTTCAAGCTTTTTAATGAATACTTATGTAAAATGTTTGTGAAAATTTATCACCTGAATGAATTATGTAGCGTAATTTGTTTTAATACTGAAAACAATTTAACAATTCACCGTTTATGAATCGAAATAAATATAAAAGGAATATGGATTTTGAAACCCGGCTGTTGTTATATATGGCTCACACAGCTCTTAAATATTGAAATAAAAGCTAAATGAAAAAATATTAATGAATTTTTCATTCAGTGCCTACTACGAGTTGATTTACTAATTTTTCAAAAAGTTTAGTAATTAGTTTAAGTTTATGTACGTACCAAATTCTAATAATTAATGATTAAATAGAGTCAATCATGGTATATGTACGTGCTATTGTATTTTATTTATCTAGTTTAAAATAGAATTCGCTGGAATTGTCAATTAGGCAAGTACACATGTTGAATAATGTTGAGTGAGTAATCTCCACTTTTTTCAACGCACATTGGAAACAAAATATAGTTTGTCATGTTACCATCTATTAGCGACATTATGCGATTGTAGTGCTAGAGAATAAAATAAATGATTTGAGTTTGGTGAACAAGTGCGATTTATAAGTTTTCATTCGGTAATTATGCTTAAAACATACATACAAAACGTTCAGTACCGATATGCACAGCATATTAGCGAGATTTACCATGACGCTCGTCATACTGAAACCCATTGCCAGGGAGTAAGGTGTTTTTCCCACTAAACCAGTTGAAAGCACTGAAAACTGCCAATCGTTAAGAGTCACCACGAATTACCGCTGTTTTGAACAATCAATGAGCAAATAAAATAGCTTCATATAATGTCGTTGATGCTAACCAACCTTCAACCATTACAACTACTCCAAATTAGGAATATTATTATGTGTACTTCGGGTTAATCGCACATTTGGAGATATCTTTGAAAACTGATAAGAGTTAATGTGTGGAAATATTTATCTAAATTTGGTTCCAGCGGTTATGAATTATTTTGCGTATTCCGGCCCATTTCAGCAGAAGTTTGATTGAGCCGATAAGTTTTTGTTTTCTGGACAGCTAGCACACAAATAAAAGTAGTGCATCAATTGATCCTGTGATGATTCAATGGATATAATTGACATTTTCATCAATTCATTTAACGAATATAAACTAATTTATGTTTGTATATACTCTTAATGACTGAGAACGTCTCATAGTCGATAAGTTGTCCATACATCGTGTGTATATCGTGTATAGCACGATTAAATGGCAAGGCGAATGATTAGAATGAAGTTTCACGCTTAAGTTCTCTTGTGGGTGACTTTATAAAAAGTATTACAGTAGCTAGTATAGAATATCCTCAACATTTTACTGTAAGAACCTCAAAACATTTGAAATGAGTATTAAAATATGATCACAAAAGCCTTTTCACTGCAAATTTTTCTCCTTCAAAACAGTAATAAAAATGAGCTAGCAAAATTTATAGCACTGGAATATTCAGAAAAATCCTGTCTTTCTCCTCCGGAAATATCCTTTGCGTTCAAATTGTCAAAAATTTTCTTTTACAAACGAAGATAGTGACGATTGTAAAATTTAGAAGGAAGACATTGGAAATCGGAGATCAACTATGAAATTGAGAAGAGATGATAGAAAAATATTTGAAGCATTTTTTTAAGGATAGAAATGAATATAAATTTGTACGAATATTGATTTACCATTCCTCACATATTCCTCTGGTAAACCTTTCTGAGTGGTTGAATCCATTAAATGACTGGGAAAATCTACATCTTCATTTGATTCTATTGCTCAAAATGAATGTATTTGGAGGGGTGTGTAATTAATCATATCTGCTAACCTCTAAAATTTTTCATTACGGATTCATAATAAATAAAAATAATATTATCATTATGTATGAATTATGTTTCAATAAACTGGGTTAACCAAAATGATCTAACGACGTACTATATCAAATGCATTAAAATTCTAATGAAAATAGATTTTGGTTTTCATTTCCTGAATTTCAATATTTCAGAGACCGAACCTATCATCGAGAATGCGTGGTTTAGGTATGTATAACCTAGTCATTAATTATTCTTTTAATTGATACAAATGGCTATCAGTTCTTCTCAATTACCAAAATAGCCATTTGAATATAGACTCAGGTTTATTCTGAAATGATGTGCAAACACCAATCTGATGGAAAAACGAAGAGATATTGCCACAACATTTTGCTAATGGATTCATGATATCATCATATTTGGCTTAAAATTACATACCGTGTTTTAAGCTTCAGGGCCTCTGGTAAGTCCTGAAGGAAATAGGTAAAAATAGTCCCACCATTATATTAGTTGCAGTTGTAAAATTTGCATTATTGAAAGTTGCCTGTTTCAATCGACACATTTTGATCAGAAAAACGTGTGCTTTGATATAAAAACACAAGTGCTTGGATCTCAGCAAGGTTAATACTAACTTGTAAAGTTTTCTTAGGCCAATGAGCGTAAATGATAAATTTTAATACTTTGGAGTGATAATCGTTGGTGAAAATTGGCACTGACCCTCAAGTAGTACTGAAAGTTGGCTTGTTTAGCTCCAATACTATCGAAATGAATTCTAAATGCCTGGAAAACATTTAGTCATAAGGCTTGCTTGGCAGTTAAAAATAACTAATGTTCATTTTACCATGTTGAACTTCGATTTCTATACTTACTTTAAAGACGATCATGGTTAATTTTATTTATCCTAATCTTATTCTGGCACCGAAAATGTACTTAGCCATTCTTTTACTAACATTTGACGCGAGATAGTTGGAAAATGGATATATAATAGGATAAATATAATGAAAAGTATTTTTATTCTGTAAGAGGTTGGCACATTTCCTGCCTCTTTATCATAATAATGAAATTTAAAAACCAATCATATACTCATTCGTTAGATTCAATGGAAGAAATTTGAAAAAAATTTGAACACCATGGTGTTAAAATTCCGCGGAAATAAATCAGTCTCTGACGTTTGGTAATTTTTCAATAATTTTGATTGCACAAATGACGTGGTAGGCGTTCAGAGACACGGGTGCCAAGATTTTCACCGAATAGGGTGAAGTCCGCCATGAAAAATCATTCCTATGTTTTTATGGCGAATATCACCCTTTTTGGTGTACACCCTGGCGTTTTTATTAATAGGTCGACATGCACCGTTGTAAAATCAACCACTACCATAGATTGGCATAAAGCTCTACTAAATATTCGCTAGAATGCTTCACATAAAATCAAAATATAAATAGCCGGTAATAGATAATTGTTGAGAAGGATTCCTATAGCACGAGCAATATTTTAACTCTAGTAAACACGAATATCGTTCTTATAGGTGCAGTGGTTTAGTAGCTCCAGGTAAAATGGGTAAGGTAATTCCCCAAATCAAACAAATCAGACACAAGCAGTCGACAAAATAATATGATCTAAGGATGAAGTACGCAGATGAATCATAGATTACAACGAAATGAAAAAGGTTAAATGTTGAATAAAAAGGGTCCTCAAATTATTCATGATTAGAACATGATATAGTCTCAACTAGTATCTGAATCATAATAATCGCTTGGAAACACATCTTCATTCCGTCGACTTTCCACCTGATATTCCGTGCCAGTCGCTTTTGCAGCAGCCTGCTGGGAATAGTGCATATGCAAATTTTCTCACGACGCAGAATGTCGCAATGCGTACCTGCGCCATGATTATTACCAGCAACTAAATTAAGAGTAAATAGGTAATTTAAAATATGAAATTTATCGATTGCTGCCTTACAGCAGGAAAAAACATTCAGTTTGTGATGTTTGCATAACAAAATAAAGCATCTTGGGAAAAGAAACTAAAATATGCAACATACCCACCACTCGAATATGTATTACACTCGGGAACCCTGAGTAATTATTTAATTTTGCAGAATAGCTTTATTTATATGCTAATCGTTCAAAAGGAAACGCGCGCGATCAAATGGAACGTCGGTAACTTCCGATTACATTAGCATTTTCAATGAAGGTTTGCGAATCAGAAGCAGTAATTTTACTTCCTTGGTGTTAAATAACCTAAATCAGAGTTAGAAGAGCTTTAAACCGTACTAATATAAGAAAGAGGTGCTGAACGAAGACGTTAAAGGAGAAAAGACATCAGCCAGTATGCAATGAATCAGCTGAAAAATGAAAAGTGCCATAAAACTGTTGGAATCAGATTCAACATCGGGAAAATTTATCTTCAATGGCAACTTACACCAATGTAAAACTATCATAGAGATTTTACTGGATAAAGTTTTGGACGCCTTCAGGTTAAAATGATTACGAGAGGCAGGTTGGGTAGGGTTATTATTTTGGGTGGCAGGAGAGAGGGAGAGGATTAAAGGACATGGGGGGTTCTTCACATGGTATGATTCTTAAAATGATAAAATGTCCACTGAAGCCAGTGTAGTGCACAGTGTCTCTATAGAAAATATCATTTACGATTAGTCCGGTATATATCCTCTTTCTCATCTTCATCTCCTCTATAATAACCATTTTTTCCCTTTTTTGCTTGGATAAAAAAATTCGGGGACAAAGCTATTACAGTGTCCTCCTTATCGTGAACGTTTCGCAAAGTGGAATTGTGCTATATTTACCCTGCAAAAAAGTAGTTTATACTTATTCCCTTCTCTTGTGAAGAGAGCCTGACATTTTTGTCCTGAGTAAAATTCACGGCAGTTTTGACAAGTTATCTTGTAAGCTCCACTGATTTTCAGCGAATTCACTTTGTTTTAAGTTTTATTTATAAATATTTGATTCATTCTATTGTGTAACGCGATTCTATAACATTCTTTGGGAAATTATTTTGCCGGTATTCACGGAAAGCTACCCATACTAAGGCAGTTAAAACCACTGAAATATTTTGTCCAATACACGGTAACAATTAATATTAAAGAGTAAGTTCCAACTGAGCATTTATTCTTTTTCATTGAGTCTCAGAATTATATTTTTCGGGTAAAAAATCAATGATAATAACATTTATGTTTTCGATCTTTTGCTTTAAGATTTCTTTGTAAGTTAATATGGCCACCAATCCGTTTAGTATTAAGTGAAAGATGTATAACATCAGAAAGATATGGTAACAATTGTTTTCCGGTATACACGATCTGTAGGGGTATCAGTTTCAAAGAAATGCCATATTCAAAATCCCTTCCACGTCTAGACACATTCACGAAATAATTAGTTGGCCTTCCTTCCTTCTCCACTTCACTGCTACTTTCAATACTCTTGGACTTGGAGTTGAAAGAGACCAGAGAAAAAAAAACGAGTTCAAGAAATTATTTGGCTGCATTTCGGAGCCCGTCCACACTAAATGTATTCAATGTGCCTAAGTCATCAATACATTTGTTTTACACTAATCAATTATCGAGTCATTTTTCTTCGAAACTGTTTATAAAGTTTTTTGTGAAAAGAGGAGATAAGGGGAAGTCCATTGCTAAGCCGTCCATTTGTTGATAGTATTCGGTGTTTAATTGAAAATCATTTTTTCCCAAACACACTGCATTATTATCGTCATAAACTCACCTAGAAATTTGGCCTTGACGATTTAACAAAATATTATTGAGTTACTTGCTCATAGAAATTTTTGGCACATCAAGATCAACAGGAATCGGCCAGAAGGGATCCTCTTAAGAAAGATTGTCGTAAACGTGTATTGATCTCTTCAAACCGTACTTAGGTTGAAAAAGTGAGAACTCTTGACTAAATTAGCGCCGATTTTAGAGATGATTTTGCTTACCTTGGTAAATATAGTGGTGGACCTTCATGGTAGCTTCACAATTTTATTGACTGTATTAGAGGTTTGACATCATCCATGCAGTCCGCTCTTCCCCACTACAACGACGCCCCTGTCCGTTTCTTCATTAAGAAGTCCGTTTCTTCATTAATAAGTCCATTTCTTCATTAAGAAGTCCGTTTCTTCATTCTGTCCTAAATAAATATAATGTATGTTAAAAACTACCAACAGCGAGGAAAAAGTGTTTCATAGCTCATTGAAAGACTAGGGTAGGAGCTGTTATAGACTCGGAGGCTACAAGCTAGGCTTGGTTTACTTGGCTTAAAAAAATCAAGTCAGGCGAGATTCACTATGGCACGGAGGATATTATATTGACCTCGCGCTATATCTCAAGAATTGAACAGATACATTGCCACACTTCATTCTTTCCACGTACAATAAGTGACCACAATTAAAACTGAGATCCACTGAAAACATTCCCGAAATACACTTCACCTATTGGTTCACAATCTAGTTCTATCTATAACTGATCACCTATCTAGTTCTTCTTTACACATTTAAGTGGCTGCTGGTGTCCTAACACCCCCTGCCACACGCCCATTTAGTAGCTCGCAGGGTAATATGTTGATGTAGCTGTTGAATAGATGGATGTGTCAAAATATAAGAGATAGACTACCATACTGATAGGAATGAAAATTCATTCCTTCCACGCACCATTAGTGATTATTTCAGAAACAGCTTGACACTAATATGGAACACAGAATTAACATACAATTCACCTCTGCCCTCTTCCCCCTCTTTTTCCCCATTCCCTAAACTTAAATGGCTGATGTCCTAACACCCCCTTTCACACGACTCTGCAGCGGCTTGCAGGGTAGTATGTATGCAGGTGTATATAAACTCGTGAAGGACTATATTGTAGTAATCGAAGAAGTGGACCAGAAGTTGCTGAATTGCAGTATGCAAGTATGGGAAAGCAATGCATTGGTGGGATTCGAAGAAAATAGCAGGAGAGGATAGCATTTTAACCGACCGGGATAATAGAAGGCTAGGTGGAACAGTAAATTCTAGAAATTTAGGATTCTTTGATGGTTGAAGACATAAATGCATAAAAAAGAGTGAGGTTTGCTAGCAGCAAGGACAGTTATTGCAGAAGATGAATGAAAGTATAATGTGGCCCCGAGGGCCTATAATGGTCAATAATTATTAAATATTCGCTGTAAGTTGCTGATTAAGGTAGTTTGAAAAGGTATAAAAGTAATTCAACTGATCTTGCTGAACTGATGCAATATTATATTAATGTAAATAGCTAATCATACAATAGGATTCCAAACTTTGATGAATGTTATTAATTGAAATGTAATGTTTACTAGGTCTGTCGTTACCATCCAAATGGATTAAGACAATATAATAATAAAAATGATAGTCTAAAGGATTACTTGGAGAACTGCATTCCCAACGAAAATTACAAGAATTCTATTGCGTTGTGAGTGAACTGCGTTCCCAATGAAAATGAAAAGATTTCTATTACATACTTATCAATTTTTTACGCATATAATGTTTTGAAAAGGTGTTTATATGTGCAGCATACGGACTCTTAAAATATTCGTTGAGTGTAACAACTTAATAATGTTAACAATAGATTTATTATTCGTCGACCGGTTTCATTGCAAGGGCGAATGTTCATTGCAAAATTTCATTGCAAGGACCTAATGATGTCGTCTTTAAGGTGAATATGGTCGAGAACTCATAAATTTATTCCACAAATTACTGAGTTATTATACTGTTTCAGTCACAATAAATTATATAGTAAATATCAAAATCCAGCAAAGAGTTCATAGGAGGATTATGCTATCGTTCTTATTCAAATGGTATCTATTCTCGACCTCTTTTTCTATATAGTGCAAATGTCATATTTTGACCTAAACTCATGACATTTGCACCATATCGTTCTTATTGTAAACTTCGACAACCCTCAAAATCTTACGACGCTATTGAAGTCATTGGGCAATAATCTCTACGAGTATGAAAATATTGCCAGAGTGAAACGCAGGCACAAAACACTATGATGACCATGCGAACCGATAAACAGATAAAAATCTCGCGATGTGACAAAACACTCCCAGAAGAGCAATCGCGTTTGGGTTTTCCCGGCGATTTGTTTCCGAGATGATTCCAATCAGTGCATCATTCAGGCACTTCTCTCTCGCCAGACAGAGATTTTCACGGACGTCCTGCTAAATAATCATCTCGTGATCGGTTCTTTTCCTTCGTGACCGGTTCACCTTTGGGGGAGGGAATGAGGCTGCGGAAGGTGAGAGGTTTGGAGTATAGGAGGTGTGCATGAGAGATAGAGAGAGGAGATCCGGAGTGACCTCGTTGCTGTGAACTCGTGCCGAAACGGGAGATAGGGCAACCAACGTGTTTGACGGCGCGGCAGTAATTGCATCCATGCATCGCTATGAAGGTGCCCTGCGCCTGATGGATGGGTTCCCCGCCGACGCGCCGTCGATTTACCGCCGCCGGCCTGCTGCACCCCGAGGCGCGGCCATCCGCCCGGAGACGATCTGATTTCCCCTTTAATGAATCGGGGTTGGTGCCGAGAGACGGCCGAGATCGAACTCCGGTCTCCACTCGTTCATCGCGTTAAGGGCTCCACAATCGCATAGAACATTTCGTTGCGCGTGAATCGAGTGAGGAGATGGATAGAAGGGGAGAGAGAGGGAGAGAGAGAGAGAGATGTCCACTGTCAATTTTCACCCGTCTGAGTCTCGCAAGCGGACAGTGATACGCATCGGATTTCGCGCGTCGGATACTTTGAACTGGGATGACCATATTTTCCAGCTGAAAGATTTCCGTTCGGAAAGATGATGAACCGTGAATTTTAAGAGTCCACGGTTCGCCTAGATACCCATATTCACGAGTCCCTGGCAACACTTTTGTGGAATTGACTAATTAGCATATGGAACACACTTTGTGCATAGCCAGTATTTATTTATTTATTGTCGATATTACTTTGAATACTTTATCTATATTTACTTATTTTTTAAATTTTATTTACTAAACCTCAACCAATGGACACGTGCAAAATGTATTCATAATAATTGATACCGCTCACATTCCTCATTTACAGCTAACATAATTTGTCTTGGTTTCTTAACTATTTTGTTTAGCTCCCTGTATTAAAAAATTATTTTATTATTTTCTTCCAGTGACGAAAGTCTTTATCATCTTTACAAAGAATAATTCTTCACCATCTCTTAACGTATAAACATGCATAAATATGTGTAAAAAAGTTCTCTGCTACTCACAAAGTCCATTTTTACTCCCACTGGACAGTGATATAGGACAATTTTAGTATTTTTAATTATTTTTGTCCTAATTTATATCGTTTTCTGGTGTTATAAAATAAATATGTGAGCATATGCTGTAAAGCGTTTGTGCTTTCTCACTCCTGTGTCCATCTCAATTGATGTTTCTACATGACGCAATCTCGCCTATAAAACAACGCTTTAAGCATTGCCAACATTCCGAATGATGGAGGGAGAATGTTAAAGCTATATCTAACAATGTGTATAAGACACTAAACCAATTGAAGCACTTCAGACATTTGATCCCTATTTCACTTCGTCAGAAGTTGGTTCAAACTCTTGTATTCCCACATTTTTATTATTGTTCAATTATTTTCTCAGATGTTAACACAGAACACAGCACTAGTAAGTTAAAGGGACTTCAAAACTTCTATTTGCGTTTTATGTTTAGCATCTGTTACGATTAACATGTTACGCCTTATTATAAAAAAATAAAATGGCTGAAATTAGATAAACGCCGTATACTTAAAAAGGCCTTGTGTTTGTTTAAGGTACTGGAATCCAAAAATCCGTCTTATTTGTATGAAAACATTATATATAATGCAAATACTGGGAAGAGATCAACTCGAATCACCGAGATATTCTATGTTCATAAATACCAGTCGTTAATATTTGAGCACTCCTTCCTCATTTCCTCCTGCAAGTTATGGAATTGTTTACCTGAAAATGTTAGAACCTCTTCTACAATTTCGATGTTTAAGAGAAATATGACTGATCAATTATGTAACTTAGCTTAATCTACTCATATATCTAATCGATATGATCAATTCTTGAAATGTGATTTTATATCTGTGCATTGCAATGTTGAATGCAATTCGTCATGCTCTTTTCTTATCATACTGTTAGATGTTGTATCTATAACTTTATATTCCATTATTCTTATTGCAAAATGTGTAAGCAATGCGATTTATAATCTATGTTGCCTGTTTTAATTTCTCAATCCTTAATGTGTGATCTGTGCACTTTTACCCTGATTTTCACATGTTATTTATTCTCTTATTCATTGATTATTGTTGGTTTATATGTAGTGTTCCTTAATAAAATTTGTATGTATTGCTGTCACCATTTGATGTGGCATGTAATAATATTTCAATGTTCCAGGGGACTTAAATTCCCGGAACAATAAAGAATTCAATTTCAATTTCAATGATTGGTGAAAGCATGTTTCAAACCTTTGTTCTAGCCCTGTAACTTGCATCACAGGGTCTATTTATAATTGTGTAGTCATTTGAATTACAGTAATGGCAGAGCTAAGTGATTAACCACGCCTCAGCATCTTCTTTATTGGTATAATTTGGCTAAATTCGTCCTCTGAATGGGATGAATATGAACTTATTTTTACGCTCTCCCTTGCTGTTTCCAATACCGATCATCGTTTAAAAAAAAGACTCGTCCTTGTCACCTGAGGGCATACATTAGATGTTGCCGTACCGTTTTAAAAACATTTTGTATAACACACTATCAACCCCACATGCAGTTAAAAAAATTGAATCGGAGAAAATATATTCCAAAATATACCTCAGTCAACCAACGCTTCTTAGGAATACAAAGAAAATAATACCTTGTGATAATGTTTTGTAACGAAACGGCTGTTTTATTTTATATGACTTAAAAATCTAATATTATTGTTAAAAAATATGATTATATGAAAAAATAACCTATATATCCAACAATATTATCATTATTCTACTATATGCGAAAAAATAGTGAAATTAAAAAATAAAATACTTTTTACGGGAGCGTGGCGGTATCTGCCGAACGTATACTTGGTCAGCAATTCAGGTAAAGGTGTCCACTTTAGGATAATCCAATTAGATATTTCAAAATTAGATGATTTCGTGATGTGACTGAAAGATTAACGGTAACCATTAATATTGTTTGCAGGGAGAAGAGTGAGTTGAATAGCACAATTTATCGCAAAGTTATTTTTATGCGTAATTGCACAATAAATTGCATTTAACCTTGACTACATTTCTTCCGTAGGAGGAAAAACAGTTCTCCATTGTCTCGTTTCACGTGTGAGAAGAAATAAATTGTCCAGCAGAATGCATTTCACTAAGTTTCTAGGCCGCATTTATAAAAATATAATACTTTTTGGCAATGTGAAGCCAAGCATGTGATAGAGGATGACCTAACTATCCTTTCTGAAAGAGTTAAGGGGTAACTATCATTTTCACTTCGCAACACTTCCGCTTTAATAAAATGAAATAATGTCTTTATGTGACCAAATATTGTCAATTATTTTCAATAATTTTAATTATTGAAATAGAAATACCAGAATTTTTTAAGGATGCTACGTTGCTTGGAAAAATATTTAATTGGTTTTATATGTTCAAAATTTTGATTAAAAATATATTTTTAAAATCAATGAGTTACATTGGAGGTTTCGAATGTTCTTTCTATATAAGGCCTCTGAAAAAATGCATTAAACCCATTAGTTATAATGGATGAGAATGTATTCTGTAAAATATTGCTTCACTAGAAAGTTAATTGAACATTTTTATTATTCTAATACTTTCAAAATTTAGGCAAACGCTTAGATATTCGGGATCCATTTTCAGACCTTGCATATTTCATTGCAGATATTTTGAATGGAAATGTGTGTATTGGAAAATTATGGAAATGTTATCGTACAAATACAATTACGAGACTTTATCGTTGAACTGACCGAAGGATTGCCTTAAACGGGTATTTCCATATCATCCCTCCTCTCCTGGCGTTCGATTCTTAATGGAATGCATTCATAATAATCAAGTTGCAAAGAGCACTTATAAGGTAATTTAAAATAACTTATCAGCATATAATTCATTGTCAAATATCCATCTCGTAGACTTGTACTCGTAGGAATCAGAAAGCTAAATATTGACAAACAGCGATTATCTGTCCGACTATGGGTCCTCAGCGACGCATTAACAAAATTACTCAAAGATTACCTCGGGCCGAAATTTAACCGGTTAATTAACTTATAGCATTGTCACTGAAGTCCTAAATCAAGTCACGCCACATCGTTCACTGGGATAAAGTATTCTCTGATTTCCCTGCTGACGAAATCACATTGTCGGGATAATATGATTATGGACTGGTGCGATCGAATCGGGTTTTAAGGACAACGCAAAGGGATGGAACATTTTATTCGTAGTAAACCTATTCAGACGTATTTTATGATTCAATCACACAAAACCGGGTCTCTCAATGTGCCATTCAACTTAATTGCATCAAATATGTCGCCTTGTTGGAGGGTATGAAAGGGAAAACGTAAAAAAGCTGGTAAATGTAAGTGGTTGAGATAAAATCATAAAGTAACAGTAAAATAGTTATTATTATTAGCATTTCTGAGATTAGCCACATAACTTGATTTAGTTAACCGATATAAAAAAATAAATTTTATTAATACTTTCATTTAAAAAAATAATCTAAAGCGTGGTATAACAAATCATATATTTCGTATTTCGGTACCAGTGTGTGTAAGAAATATTTTCATTGAAATACGTCTCCTACTTCCTGTGAGTACTGATGCCAGAAGTACCTAGATTGCATGATACTTAACGATTCATATAAAATGCCATATTTCTTCGGAACGAGGCCTTGATTCGCCTCTTACTTTTGGAACAACACGAATGCCGGCTTGTGCCAAGCAAATAGATATCAAACACACGAAACATCAAACGAATCGGTAATTTTTAAAAGTCAAGTGGGTTGGCGTACGGAAAAATGTTGTTCAAAACTTACACAGCGTCACAGAAATAAAACATTAATTTTATTCCTTTTCCGTCGGATTTCCCTGGAGGGTAAATGCCAAATATTCGTATGCTGTGGATACAAGTGAGAAAGACGAACTCTGAAATTTTTTCTTTGGCAAAATCCAAATTGAATTCAAAATTTGTTGCAGGCTTCGTAAAATTTTCTCTTTGATGTTGCGCATATTTTCAGGTGTATATGTCATTAAGTCGTATTCTCCGCTGTTTTCGTATGGGATAAACTCCCTTTCAGATCCACTGGAAGTATGACAGCAATGCGGAGGATGTATGAATAAATACGATGCTTCATTTATTCTGGAGGCAAGCAAGTCTAACTATGACAGATGCAGGATTTTCCAAAATGAAGACATCAGAATTGACGTATGGGGGAAAGGGACGAAAATTGATCGATTGATTACCACTAGTTCGCCATAAACTATTGGTACAAAAAAAATTACCAAAACCAGGGGAGCAGTCGTTTTTTTTACCCGTTGGATCTTCCTATCTCCCACACAGCTGCCGTTCCGAGTGAACTGAGTTGACCAATGGCTTTTTTTCTCTCCCTAATGCGTGCCATCAATTGAGATGACCGCACGCGATCGGTAAACTCGCTTACAGCTCTCGAAAAAGCTTATGGTACACGGATGCGCAGAGTGCTGCGTCACGAAGGGTGTTGACCCAGAGGAAGATGTAGTAGCAAAGTGAGGGAAAAGAAGGGTAGGAGTGTAATTGAAATGTTTTTGCATCTGAAAGTCTGATTTTCCCTAGGAAGGTCGAAGTCCCGCAGTGAAATAATATCTCATAAACATTTCGTGAAATTAACAAATACCTATGCCAATATATCTTTAAACTCGTGTCACACGCGGAGCAATTTCGTCATATATTTTAGCAACTTTTATCAACTCACGAAAACAAGGTTTTGGTACGCAAAGAAGGGGTGGACAAACAATAGCTTTTAAGATAGAAAAAAAGAGGGATATGATATGTATATTAGTACATATGATACATTTTCAGCAGCATGCTTATTCTAATTGATAGCAACTATCTCGTACGAGTGTGGTAGATGAAATAGTCGGAATGAAAAATCAAATAATGACATTTTATGCTGAGATAAAGAATAGCCACCCTGTCGTCTGGCGAAACATTTTCGGCCAAGGTAAATGTTCAATACCAAATATTTACTAAAATACCTTTCCCTTTTAGTCTTCATAGCGGACAGTTATACGGTGTCATATAAGCACGAAAAGCGTCATTAATGATTCTCTTCATTTTATGGCTCTTCAGCGCGTAATCATCATGTTTTGCTAATTAATTGTTCGAAGCATTGGCTTGATCTGAAAAAGAAACAGTTAAAATTAAAAAATTTGCTCTTTAATGTTCTCATGTGGTGGGAGTTTTCACTAAACTCAAACATTTCTATTATCGATTTTAAAAATTTGATACCAAATCCCGCATGTTCAAGCAGCAATATTTAAAAAATAAGTATAGAAAAATTATGGCCACACTTTAAAATGAGAATATATCCTCTGAAGTCATAAATGGAACGTCGTATAAATGGAAACACTTGCTAAAAGGTTTAAATGTTATTTGCATAAATACCACCTTTTAAGCTGGACGCAAGGCAGATGTAAATTTATTCTATCGTTTTACGTAGGATACCATTTTGTAATACATTTGGGACAAAACGGTTGCGTAAGCAACACGATTAGTGTTTTCGTCAGTGCATAAATTTATTAGCTACCATGACATCTGAATAAAGAAATTACTAGAATTCTACAAAATAACTAACTAACATAAAAACAGTAAATGTAGAATAATTATGACAAAAAACAAGAGATCGTTTTCGACTCTACTTGGCTGCCATTCGAATAAAAATACAGAAATATTAAGTTTCGTATCACGTTAAATTCACGGAGTTCACGTTAGAGAACTAATTTAAGTTTTTGAGAGAATAATTTTTAATTAATATGCATGAATGAATAATATTACATTATTACATAAATGTTGTAAGTGCCCAACACAAAACAGTTTATTGGAATACGGATCAAATAAAGGAAATATTTCACTTTCAGTTTCACTTACAATAATGAGTCTCCATACTGGATTTTACATTTGCAGTTTCATATTTGAAAATACCTAGTGAAACGTATTCACCCAAGGGGAAGTAAATACTGAACACACCATCGAAAAGGTCAGAAGAAATAATTTTCAGCATTCCTAAGTGCTATTGTATCTTCTTTGAATTCCTTTTGTTTTTTTGAGCATTCTATTGCTTCCATTTTCACGAAGACTATATTTTTTTTAAATCTAAAGCTTTTTTCTTAAAGAAATCTTACTTATCGCTTATCACTGCAAACTATGAGAGGTGGAGGAGAAAACTTTACAAGAGGTCTTTCTGTTAAAGAAATGACTCCGAAAACTAATGAATGGCATGGGATTTTATATCCAAAAGGATGATTTAAGCTCTTGAGGCTCAAAATACTTTATAGTTACATTGCAAATGTGCAGCGGAAAATACATTGGAAAATTAGCCTGAGATAAAAAAGTATACCAGCAAAACTCAAAGTAATGCAAGGGTAGCCGAAAAAGCAATCCTAGCGAAGCCACCAGCTGAGGCTATACACAAATGCGCAAAAAAAGTAAAATATTATTGGTCAGAGAATTCCATTCCAGACGACTGATTTTTTCATTTTGAATTTCACAATTTCGCGTGTGCTAGCAAATTTATTCGAGCGGTTAAGAGACATGGGAGGAAAATATATATTTAAATTTTAAGCAACATCCATTTAAAACAATGGTCAATCGCACGGTCCCGCACCGAAGATGTCTCAATTTTCGGGTATCCAATGTGTTCGTTGATTTGCCGACGACAATTCCACCCTCATGCCATTGGGTGTCTTTAATTTAATCTCCAATTGAGGCACTTCAACATGGAGATTATCATTGGGACTTAGGCCTAACTATTGCCGGCGAAAAACAAAATTTATTGGCCATCCTGTCAAGCTGACATCTTTCGATATTAAAGAAATATTTAGCACAGTCTGCCTGGATTCACATTTTGAAATTGGGCGAAAAATGAAAAGTGACTATAAAGGCCAAGCATTAGTTTTCAAGTTGTTAGGGACTTACTGAAACGAATGCTGACATGCAATATTAGATAGATGAAAACAATACTGCACTCAAGCTCTCATTTCCTGGCTGATAAATGGGTTAACTGAATAATGTTGGTGGTTGCTGCGTGGTGCACTGCGCGAATTTATGGAACTTAATTTCATTTTGAATAAAGTTTTACTTTGTTTTTCCACATTAAATATTTTTTTCACTACCACGATTTCGACGGGTAACGTCATCATCAGCTCTATCTGATGATTAAATAAACTGTCGAAACCATGGTCGTGGAAATTATAATCCAATGTGGAAAAACAAAGTATAACTATTTTATTCAAAATGAAGGGTTAAATGAACTCAAACCGTTATCTAACTAAGTAAATTAACCACCATTCAAGGATATTTGATCGAGAAACTTCAAATACAGAAATTGATGGACCTATTATTGACGAGTGGCGAGGCAAGGTTAAATATACACCGACAATACAAATATGTCTAACTAAGGCAACCAAAATTATGGGTATTTATAGAGGGCTCTATTACGCAGAGTATCTTCTAGAATGCCGATTGTAGTCTCCATTATTGTTCTTCAGTAACGAGAGTTGATAATATTTCGAAAAAAGAGTCCTGAAACGGTTACGTGTGTTCTGTATCAAAACAATTACGAAGTTTACGGTTGTATTTAAGAAAACCACCACCATCTCTTCCAGACATAATCGTAGACCAACATGAAAGTTCTAATAATTAACGCTAAATAGGAGTGAATTACAGCAAAAATATTCCAAGGGTTCGTTCTTTTCCTAGTAAATATATTACAATAAAACTAGTGTAGAATAAAAGACGCAGAAAAACAGGCCACTTTACCACTTAAATCCTCTCTCTCTCTGCTTTTGAACTAATTTCTTTCCCTGTTACAATCCTTGGTGGCTAATATGAGGATAGGTATTTGGTGCATGCAAATCTGACACCATGCAAATTTATAGTAGTTTCTAAAATGATTTTGACTTTTTATAAACTCGGCGGGTTCTACCATTTTATGCAGATGATCTATAAGAACAGCAAGGAATCTGGGTATTCATGACTAGTTTTAACTACATAGAGATTACTATATTCCTCAATTTCTCAGCTCTGCGCGTTTCCGACCTCTTTTCAAGAAATCAAAAATATTCACTTTTTTTCCCTCTGCACCCTAAAAATTCTCCTTATCATTACATTCTTAAGGGTCCATTACTTTGATGTCCATCCATCTCTTTGTTGCTTTCAATTTTGATACAAAGAATCCCTTTTTACCTATTGTAGCCATCACGTATGTCATTCGTCTTTCTTCACATCTACCTCGATATTAATCTCAAAATAAACGAAACAGTCCATTACCTCACTACAAAGATTGGCACATGAAACTTATATTTCACTATACATTCATCCTTGTACCTAAAGGCAAAAAATTAACGTTTGGCTGGACAAGCTGGGACATAAATATGAATTAATTACGAATTTATTTACAAATTTGAGCTAGAAAAGTCAATGTAGCACTAATAAAACACATGTACAAGTTAAGATGGATTATTTTATTTTTGCTATGGCCAAGGAAAGTGCACGAGAATAAAGATTATTAAAAAGTCCTAAGTATTTGAGTTTGTCTCTCAGATTATATTAGTGGTGGAATCTACTGGTTCTATTGTGAGGGAACCTTTATATATAGACCGTGTCCCCTGTAATACAAATTATATAAAATGAGTAATTATAGTGATACAAGGTACTATTTATTTTTTCTCGTAATCTTCTATTGTATTTCTGTGATATCATTCAGGATTATACGCTCCTAGGCTTGTTCCTGCGTTATTTGATATTTTAAGAATCACCCTTTTATATGAACCTAACCACTCATGCAGCGGTCACCTCTACATCTTCAGAAGTTGACAGGCTGTCTTCTTGAAGGATGCGTCCACATTTTTCGCTCGGCGGTTCACAAGAGACTTCCCCCATGTGACCGACCTACAGGGAACCGACAGGAGAGTAGGGGGAGGAGTGTTTCGTCGCCCTGGGCAACCATTCCCAACTCAAACCACCTCCCCGCCCCAGAAATCCGTGTCTAAGCCTCTCCCACCTCCCACTAGCTGCCACCCAACCCACCCAACACCTTACCAATCCACGCCCCGTCCGAAGACCTGCCTACCTCACAGTTCCCCCTGTATTCCAATGTCAACCCCCCCCCACACCATCACACCCCTTGCTCACGTGAATAGTCGTGGGAGCTCAGCCGTTGACGGGGGTTCCCCCAAACCACTTTCAGTTATTTTTTCCGCGCGGCAGGTATACATTTTTTTTCCTTCCCCAAAGACCTCACCCCTAGTCCCCGCGGCTCTTCCTCGGCGCACCCCTTCCCTCCCCCTCCCCCCAGATGCTTCACACGTCAGCCCGACCCACCGCCTACCCCCATTTCAAACGGTACCCCTCCTACGGACCGGAGAGCCCTGCTCCCGGTCCCCCGCTCTGGTAGGCTAAGGGGGTGGGGGCCCCCTCTTCCCACCCTTTTCTCATCCTCCCTCCCCACTCTTATTTTTATTTGCCACCTCCCACCTCCTGACTCCACACCTTGCCTCCCCCCTTGTGCCATAATTCCGGGGAAATTGAATTTCCGGGAGAGGGTTGTAAGGGAATGGAAAAAATAAGAAGTATATATCCCTTCTCCGGCACTTCACTTTCCAGTCCTTCGCGCTTCCCTCCCAGTATCACATCCGCATCTACATAGTACTCCGCCAAGCCACCTCAAGGGTACGTGGCAGGGGGTGCATTTTCACAAAACATGCCACGAGTGTATTCATGAACAATATTGCAATTTAGAAGTTTTGATCGCCTTATTGATTGTAACAGGATACAAGGATTTCAAGAGTAACGGAAGCATTCAAAGTGAGCGGTAAACACAAATAGTTTAAAGTAAATTTTAAAATATCAAAGCGTTTAGTAACAATAACCAGATTCACTTCTTGACAAGATCCGGATCTGAGGGAAGTTACTACTATATCAAATTGCTCCCGGAAAATATGACATTTTAAACTTTTTCTTGTGGTAGTCTAATTTATTCTTCATGATCAAATTGGCCGTAATATGTCGTGGCTTGCTAAGGGTATTCGGCAAAGAAATTTATTTAGAGCTTGCTCAAAAGATTTAGTTTTAAGTTCATCTGATCTGATATTGGTCCCCATTTTTTTGTAGGCTTATGTCAATATGGAAAATCGTTTCCGGCGTAACTTGGTGGAAATTTTATAATATTCATATTGAAACAATCACCTGGTATAAAGCCACATTTTAATAATAAATCCTTGAAAATGGCACTGAGTTGCCGAAACCTGGGTCAGTTTTACTATGGAAGTGTGGATTTATATCAATTGATTGTTTCAATAAGAATTATGGTAATATATCAATAATCTTGCTACAATATTTTAATGTTGCAGTTATCATGCTGATTTCTGCAACACGAAATTGAAAATCTGTTCTTGTGGCAGCCTAATTTTTAGCTCATTATAATAACGGCTGTAATGTGTTGGGGCTTACAAAGGGTTTTTCGCACCTTCTGTAAGCATATTTCATTCAAACGTTATTACGTTTGAAACGTTATAACGTAAACGTTATATTATACTAGGCTCATGGTACTGAATGTTTACATATATTTCCGATCTGTTTCACGCGTTCCCATCAGGTATTTTAGCCTACCTCGTTTTTAACGTTTTCTATCACCTCGAGCCAGTCCCACGCATCCTTGCTTCCTCACAGTATGACCACACACGCCTTCGAAGAGGAGGGTGTGCTGGCATTGGATCTCCCTTGTGTGCTCTAGTGGATTTTCGGCGCAAGTGGGGGAGAGACGTCCCGGGTGGAAGCGAGGCTTTATGCTGGGATAAGACGTGCATGGATTAAGAGGACGGGCGCGGGAGACGGCGCGGCGAGTCTTGCCCCGAGCCGAGGAAGTCAAGACCGCGGGAAAAGAGAAGCGGGAGGCACGGGAACTGCGGCCCGGGTCGATAAGATGTGTGTTTGTGAGTGTGTGTGCATCTTAAATCATCGCACCATCCAATGCAAACAGCGTTCGCCGCAAACTCCGAGACTATTGTCATTTCCACTGCTCCCTCTTACGTTCGATTCCTCTGTGCGGAAAGAAATTGCTCTCCCTACACACGACCTCAATCGAAGAGTTTGTGTTCAGAGCGATTTTGGAGACCGGTTTGTCTATCAATAGGGGAAATATTTCAATGTAACGAAATGTACCAGCTCCCCACCGTTTCCTGATCACTTTTTGTCCCGCTGGGTTGTTCTTCACTGCTTCCTTTACCTTTCGAAAATGTATGAATTGAAGTTCAGCTTAATTCAAAGTTGACTTTAGTAGCAACTTTGACAGACATGGTCCTCATTCTTTCAGAATCATGTAAGCGACTGGAAGATCTTTGCTTGATGATGATAAAATTCCAAGGTATTATCAAGTCCTCGGCAGTCCTCTAATAATGTTGAAGAAGTAGAACATCTATTCTATAAAAAATTGGAAGTCGACTTTGCTAGCAAAATCACGGAAAGCAAGATCAGCTAAATCGCTTTTAGACAAAATGTTTTTTTCTTCTATATCTTTTGTGTAAAGTGTCGTTCATAAATGCAAATTTTTTATTCCAGTTTATCCGTGTAAAATGCCGCGCCAAAAAGCATAAATGTATGTTGTGGTAAAACTCAGTTAAAAAGGTACATGGGAGAAAATCCAAACTCGTGATAATGCTATGCAACTTTTGACATTTAAAATTAATTAAGAGCATTCATGGGAAAATCTTACTTCGGATATGCTCATTAACATTAATGGAATATGTAGTTATTCCAGAGGTAATCAAGGCAAAAGAGAAAGCATGAGACAAAACATATAGTAAATTATTTCTACGTAATTTGCTCAACACTAATAAACTGGTAACTCCAACCAACTATATTACACCACGTAATGAGGTAAACCTGAAAATTAATCACTATGAGTTATTCTCCGAGTAAAATAGTACTGTGCGTCGAGCCTGAAATTCAGATCCCCTAATGTGGTTATCATCAAATCATGAGATTGGAGCTAACTACGGTAAGCGTATGGCTAAAGCTAATAATTGAATGACATATGCAGAAGATGAGATCTTATTTACTTCGATATAATCGTTAGTTCCATGCGCAGCTATAACTAAAACTTCAAAAGAGAGGGTTTGAAGGAAACATTGCTCTTTGTCACCTGGAAAGCGAATAGTATTAGACTTTTATTTTGTTTTCAATACAAACCTGGGCTCTATACTTTCTCCTTCTCTAAATCCATGCATTTACTTCAATAACACAATATTATGGCATTATGAATGTGATACTAACTGCATATGATGATGACTGACTGGCTGTAATAACATAATTGGAAATTATTATATTGCTAAGTAAATGTCGTGTTATAGTGATATAATTGTGTATCCAAAATAAGTTAACATTTTTTACCGCACTCAGAATCGGAATAAAACTCAGCCATATGAAGGAAAACATAATTGAAATATGTTTTTACTGATCGAAGAGACTTAAGAGCCGACATGATAAAAACTCGATTAATGGTGAAAATAGTGTAATAATGCATATCTTTTGCAGTAAACCTGACTACCATCAAATCTTACCCCATTATTGAAAGCAGTTTTAAGTAAATTTCCTTGCATTTTGTTGAAAAATTCAACGCAATTATTCAGCTGGAGATATTTTTTCGGGCTCTCCCAAGAGTCACTGTCAAGCATTTGATGAGTTCATAGTCAGTATCTGCCGTAAAAGTATCAAGTCAGATCGTCATTAATATATTATTTAACTCTCCCCAATTATCTTGATATACAAGTAAATAACACATAGCGTCATCAAATAATACAGGTAGTGTCCAACGGACTAATCCAATTGTTCTGCTATATAGTTTATCCTTATACCAGAACTAAGTGAAAATATAGACAAATCACCTGATAATAGTATCCATGTTGAAATATTTTCTTATCGGAAGGTATTCTGCGTACAGCCTATGATGAGAGATCCATAAAAACGAAGCATCTAAGTGAAATATCACCAATAAACACTACTTTTATCGTGTTAAATCAAAAGATGCAATACATGGTTTGTTCAACTAAATGAAATACTAAATAATACATGTATTGTCTGGATAATTGCGTTTTAAAAAACCGACTTAGTTTAAAAAAGAGTTGCGGAAAAAACAATTATTTATTTTCCTTATGTAGATGAATCGATTATACAAAGTTTACTATCTTTCAAACCTCTAAAATATGGAGAGAACATAATCTACTGTATCTTTTTAAAGGGTGCCAAAATTTATTTCCGCTCCAAAATTTCTGAAAAGCCAAAATCCAATTTTAAAGGAATGATTTTCACCGTCAGACCCCAATTTTCGGTGCCTCTTTCCATGGATAGTTTATAGAATGATGACCTCTTGGAAACAGATATATGGAAGAGTATATTAAATGAATGCTTTGGCCGGAATTCCGTAAATGTTTGATTCATTAAGATATAATAATAGAGAGAGCGGTATGAAGGTGAATTTCATTCAACAGAAAGGTCAGAGAATGTTCAGAAAGGGGAAGGGTACTGGCTACACGTTAAAAACTACATTTAAACGCTACACGTTCACGTTAAAAACTACATTTGGCTAATTTTGCAACAGAGAGATAATATTTAATATCGGCTTAAAATACATCATATCTGTTATGAAAGTTCCTGGCAATGTTGCGAGAAATAATACGAAGTGAAAATGGTGAATATAAAAATTTTCATTGAGTTTAGCTAATTTAAATAATTTTGAAATTTTAGAATCTATAGCTAGAGATTCTGCGACTTTAAACATATAAATGAACCGTTACTTTCTACATTAAAGTATCTGACACCATCCTGGCGCGTGTTGTTTACAAATTTTAATCACTGAATCAAATCGATGAGTAGGTTAAACTTTAATTCTAATCCTGATAAGTTAGATTGATCTCTTCTTTTAGAAATAAGATATAGAAATTATTTACCTTTTAGTGCCGGTAAAAAATTCATAACGTAGAATGACACATTTTGAAGGTAAGAAATGATATGATATTCGTGTGGAAAGGTTTATTGTTCCATTTTAAATTTCATTAGGGTGCAATTATAAAATGACATATACAAGGGAATATCAATTCTTAAAGCTATCACATTTGCAGTGACAGAGTATTAAAACTTCTTGTCTAACAGATGGTGAATATTAAGAATGGTTGAATTTAAGATTATATTTAATGACCACTTCCCTAAAGATGCTTTGCTTTGAAGTTCATTGTGTAAGGGTGAAAGGGAAAATTTTCCAAGACATTGACACAATGACATAAATTTAAAATCACATGTATATATCAGCAAAACAACACAATTATTAGTGTAAATATCAAGAGTTATGTCAAATCAAAAATGAAAAGCTTTTGCCACCGTTTCGGATATTTATTTATCCATCCTCAGATACTTTGTTTGTTGATTTGTAAGTAAAATAAATAGTAAATAATATAATGTTATTACACAAAATAGTAATTAATAATTTAATATTAAATAATTAAAACATCAACAAACCCTGAGGATGGATAAATAAATATCCGAAACGTTGGCATAAGTTTTATATTTTTATTTGACCTGAAACTCCTGATATTTACACCATTAAATGTAAAGAGGTCGAGAAAACACATCATATTAACGTCAATGATGCCATAAGTTTTAACAATTTCAAGGTCAATTACTTAAAATTTTTAAATGCTCTTCGACACTGTTTGTAACTGATAGCACTCCTGAGAAAAACATAAAAATAAGCACTAATACGCGAACATTAATAGAAATTGCTTCGGCCTTCGCATCAGTGGTTACTATAGTACTAATATTATTATAATTACGTATAAAAATAATTACCTAGTATTTCATTTTTATGTTTAAGGAATAAAAAAATTTATATCTGATTGAACTTCTATTGACTTTAAGTAACAATATGGATGCATTCAATGCGAATTTTACTCAATAGCATTTTATTTTTTGCACTTAAGTGAATGGCTACGCTAAGTGGTGTATTAAAAAGATATAAATTAGCAAAGGATCCTAGTTATTACGATCTCCTTCCAAATAATTATTTATTTATAATTTTGGAAGATAAATGCATTTTAAGGTCGTTAAAGATTATGAAATCACAAGAATATGAAACGGTATACTCCTGAATATACGATTATCAATTTGATTCAATTTAATTTGTGACAGGTAACAAATAGTACATTTATAGAAACCTTTATCCCAATAGCCTAAAAACGGAATATTCAAGTTGAAAGAAAAAGGTTAACAGTGTTCTATACTTTGCCATGTTTTGTATATTTTCGTTTTTTGTATTCTCAAAGTTGGTATTATGTCGTGTTTAAGAACTCGGTGATAAACGAATTATTCGGAAAAGTAAATAAATAAAAATACAATTTGACGTAATATTTTGTATACAATGATGCGGTACTATTATCATGATGTAAGTTAAAACATTCAAATGGGAAACAATGACTTTGATAGCGCAGAGGTTGTCTTAAGGTCTGATTTGCAAGTTAAAGTCTTCAAGTTTGTTTCTTGAATTCCACCTTCACGTCTTGAGCTTTGTTATCGGGAGACGAAAATCACAAATTTACAAAGGTTAAGCTGCTTGGCTCTTTTCCTCTACGGGAAAGTTAGCCTCTATGAAATTCTTTCCGGAGTTCTGAGTGCTTCACAGCTCAAAATAAGAAGTTGGTAGGACATTTTTGGTCGTGTGGAATATTACATTAGGGACGGTTGGGGATATGTATACTTTTTTGAGATGACTCAATTGAAGATCCTTCATAGACTTGTGGAGTTTCACAGAAAAACTACTGCCCTTAATTCGCGACCCGTGGTTCAGCTCTTCACAATTACTGAATAAATCTCTAATGCTCATGTTCTTATTTTATATTATTTTAAAGGGATAGGAATGATTTTGTGGATGCATTGAAAATTGTCACTAACAGTTGAGTAATTTGTCATGGGAAATTAGGAAAAACAGCATTAGATTCTTATCATTTTGGCAGAAAATAACTAAAATATAAATATATAAAACAATAATAACATAATTATTAATTAAAAATCGCATTGATTAACAGCTTTCATAATTCCAATTGATAGCACAATCAGTCCAATAAAATGTGAGCTCAATCTGAAGATTTTTCGACCCAACTATTTACAAAAATTACTCTTTTGTCACGTGAGTTTTAATTTATGGAAACTAGCTATACAATTATTCAAGTTATTAAAGAGATACTATCGTGAAGTACATTCATAGCAGAATTAAGTGAATGAAAATGCAAAACAAAATATAAGTTACGGGCAAGAGATGGTAAATATGGTAATTGAAAATTTTCAATGGCAATTAAAAGTGAATGAATGAAAAATTCACTTTGATAAATGACTTAATAAAACCTGAGAAATAGTTGGCTTCTTTTCAACCTGTATAGATGAAACATGATGGTAAATCTTTTTTTCTAATTGGCACGTTGTGTTTTTCCAAAAATGATTCTTGAGTTGATGATATTGTAAATGAAAACATAAGTTATTAATCGCATGGCTTTTTGTTCATTAGTTTAACAAATGACGGATATACGGTACAAAAAAAATTCTGTGATTTAACCAGCGTATCTTTTTTAAATCCCAACAATAATGTGTAGGTATGCATAAGCTTTGTTTTTTCATTGTTTTCTTAAATTTATGCGTAACATTACTTATAAATATTGAACTGGTCAATGCGTCTATGTGATGTCAGACTACTGCAAATTATTATTCATTTAATATGGAGAATAAGTACAAAGAACTGACAATTTTGGTTAGAAATGTGGGAAATTAGAATCTTACTTTCTTTTAAAGCGGAAGATTTGTATTTCTTTTATGTTTGAACTAGCGGAGATATAATGATAATTATGAAAATATTATGACTGAGGCTTTTCATCAACGTTTTACAGAAAGAAACTCGACAGATATATAAAATGTAGCAACGAAGAACGACCAACGGTCTGTTATCAAAAAAGAACCACCCCTCAACAGGTCCTTGGAGTTAATACGACATTAACTTTTCATTTGACTGAAGGAAATGGGGGCTAATCACATGCTTACTGGAAAATGTACGGAGAAACCCTTGTCTACTTTGATTCATTTTAATCTGCATTTTTTTATGTTTCTTTTTCTAATATTCACTGCCCGAATTGCCAATTGATGAGGAGGCAAATCAATGTCCAACGACGGCGAAGAACTGTAACCCCGCGAATGAGCTCAAATATCGATTTTCACCCCGTGAGTTCTGTGTGAGTGAAGTTCTAGAGGATGAAAGAGGACGAAAGGATACCTTGAGAACGACGAAAACACATAGGGAAAAAGTAAAAAAATCAAATAAATAAGCAGGAATAACATCACGGGAGGGTTTGTGTTGCGTGGCACACCCCACAAAAGCAACGGGAATGCTCTCCATCCCTCAACTGACAATTCCCTAACCCTTAACCGCATCAAGCAATTATTACACACCGAATAATTCAACCAGTGTGTCCCAGTTCATTCACCGCCGAGGGGATGAAGACAGGAGGGGTGCGTAAAAGTAGGTTGAGGGGTTCGGAGAAGCCTGAACGCATATAGTGTGTGGAGGTGGAGGGTTTAAGAGATGGGAGGGAGGGATAAAACTTCCCCACGCTGTTGCGGAAACTCGCGGGTGCGGAAGAAATGACAATCTCTTTGAGCTCCGTTCTCAGCTCTCGGGGCTTCAAAAAGGATCCGCCGAGCGTGACCGGTTAACGGTGATTGGTCAACTTGAAGGCGGGGGACGTAACGGGGGCGGGGACGAACGAGGTTTTCAGAGTTTTTCCGACAAATGCTCACCACCCAACCGCCCACAAGAGACTGTGCGAGAAGGGGACAGGGAACGCTACTTGGGGGCACAGGGTGTTTGGGAGAGCGAACTAGGGTGTGAAAGAAAGACCTCCCCTCCCACCAACCCTCGCCCCTCTCGTCCGAGCGACTGGCCTCACGTCGGGGTTGTATGTTGCTCAATTTAATCAAAGAACATGCACTCAACCAAACCAAAGTCCCTCGGGGTGGAAAAAAATTGAGTCTTTGGTTCGAGGTTGATTTGATTTTCATCCCCGTATGTTCTCTATTCTCCGCGGCTCAGCTCAACAAAACGTCTCCCTCATCACAGACCGGCCGAATCTAGCGATTGCTTCGTTCAACTAGGTTGCCCTATACCTTTTCGTTTCCTTTGCCACCTGTTTACGCGTGTTACTCGTCTCTGGCACAACGTACATATCGTTTTCGATTGCTTGCTTCCTCACGAAAGGCACAACGCGGAGTGGAAAAAGGAACTACTGCAACTGGCTAATTGACTAACAATTGTAAATATTTTTGTACTTTTTTGACAGAATTATTAGGGTTTTCTTCCGTTTTAGGCATATTCATTTGGTTTGCAATATTAATATTAACACTGAATTGTATACCGTTCATTTAATATGTATTATTGTGCAGTCCAACACGCCTGCTGTCTCATAATAGAATTAATAAACGCGTGTATCCCAGATTATCTCTTTTTCCAGCGCTCTACCTCTTCTTTTATACTGTTGCTATTTTTATTGCTAAAAGGAAGCATTGTTTGTTCATCTTTCTTAAAAAAACATTTAATATTTCTATCCTGCTTCTCACCTCTTCCCATATCTCCAAATACTAGTGTCAACTGGCATTCTTAAATTTAATTTTACGCTTCCTGTTTCGAATCCAAACACTTTCTCTATTTTTTTCTTAGCTTTTGAAGTGACGTTTTTGTTTATTTACCCTGGTTTTATTTTCTTAGCTTCTGATAATATGCCTAATTTAACACAAGTTTTATTTGCCTGACAATGCCTCCAGGAAGAGAGGTAAAGCGTTGTATAATAATTAACCAAACACGATGGTTCCCGAGAAAAATAAAAAATATCAAAGAAGGACAACGGTTTTTGGGCAAGTATGCTCCAAAACAAAATATTAGGAGTAGTTGAGCTAGTAGAGCGTATTTGAAACAATGCACAAATGACATTGAATCTAGAGTAGTAAAATGTGAGAAAAATGGGAATATTCATGATCGAGTCAGTTTTATTTACGAAAAAGGTCAGAGCTTGTTTACTTACTGGCCAGCTGCTTGTTTACTTTACTTAGGACAAAATAAAATATCATGGATGGTATATCAGCGAGTTTCGTGGTAAAGCCAACAATAACAAAGGGAATAACTGTGTTTTCATGTGGAAGTGACATGCTGAGTTCACTTTTATCATCCCCAGAATTGGAGTGCGTGCTACATTTGACGACATGAAATGCTCATGCGTCCGGTGCTGTCAATATAGTCTCAAAAAATCCATTTCGAAAACAGGGGTGGCCGTTCCAGTTGGTTGGATTGGTGAGTTACACATGGCACATGCAAAAAATGTCTCCGGTCACGATTCTGTCATCCCATTGGAGTTTTCATTGTATTTTTAACCATACAATAATCGATTAGGTTCGCTAATCCAGATTTTTTACTTATCCTAGACAATACAGAAAAATTTATCTGTATATTTTATTTTAGAGCAAGATGAACTGAGAGAATATAACAAAAATGAGAGAAGATGGTCATCATTACTTTTTTGCGAGAATTCGCGGTTATTGTAAGCATTGGAAGAATTACGATCTACTCCTTGTCACTTACTTATTTAATTTATGTACCCATCTCCGTTGGAACAACTGCCAAGAGTAAATTCATAATTTCATTTCCTGTTCTCGTAATCAAACAAAAATATAGCACCATTATTTGAATTTAGTTGCACTATCATTTCATTTTATCCACTGAAAGTGCGTCACAATGTATATTTCTCTAAATTTTACCCAGATAGAATCTTTTTATGTCAACATAGCATCAACGTTGTGATTTTCATTGATTTTCTCAACCAATTCATGCTTAAAAATAGGAAATAGAAAAATCACGTTAAAAATAGTTAAAGCGTAATAGTACTGGTCATTTTGCATATTAAATAGTCTACCTAATAGACATGTGCTATATCTGTTTCGACATCAACAATCCCTGGGTATGGTATATGCAACGAATACGATACAATGGTAGTCAAGTGGTATTCATTTAAAAATTTTCCTATTTATGAATAAAAAATATTATACAAATTACATTAATTTTTTAGCCTATTTGAAAGAAAAATGTTTTTAAAACAAATAAAGTTGGTCATAAATATTTCCATACCCCTCCATTCCCCCCCGCCCATTTCCATAAATATTTCCATACCTCTGTTATGGATTGGCCTCATTCACATCTCTCTGAATTCATTTTTCAGTTTATCTTTTTGTTCCTTCCCCTCTCAGTTTTCAATTGGTTTTCATCAATACTTACTTTTTAATCGGAGTCCATTTAAAAAGGCTTTGTGCTCTTAATGAATTCCATAAATATGTAATTAATTGATTCACAGTTATATGACACGGAAAATTATAATGTAGAACACACAGAAACGTGATCAAATTTTAAAACCTTATCAAAGAGAGTTATTTTTATATCATTATTCCGTTGCAACCGAATAGCATTACTAGTGAGTAAACATTTATTTCTGTAGACATTTATACTATCAATGAATCTCATATCTTCGAAAGAAATTAGAGTTGTAGTAATTGTTCATTGATTCATTTATGTAAATCATTTATCTACATTTCAGCATACTAATATGTCATTCCCTTCCGGAGTTGGCAGAGTTAAAAATGTTCAATACTCGGTGATAGGATAGTAAATCTGACTTTGCTTTAATAACCTTCTCCATTATACCCTTACCAGAATACCTCATTTGTTTCTTCCACATCAATGCACTGCTTCATGGACGCTTTCCTATTCTTAAGCCTCCTAACAAAACTAGCCATAAGAGCCTCTTCCACCACACTCAACCATGACGTTCTTGGTTTACCCCTTCCTCTCATGAATGGCGTGAGAGGAAGGAGTAGACCAAGATAGATAACTTCCAATATCACAACACTCTCATCCTTTCTCTCAACATGGCCAAACCAATGAAGCACGCTCCTTTCATACTTGTTCATTACCGGAACATCCACCCAACATCTCTCACCACCCTCTCATTCCTAACCATATACCTTCTGACTTAACCGCGTAAATTTCTCACATGCCCCGTTGACACAGCATTTAGCCTACTCCTTTGCTTATCCTAGCACACTCAAGTTTCGCTGTCATAAAATAAAGTAGGAAGAAGTACACTTTTGTACACTGCAATCGTTGCTGCCTTAGACAATCATTCAATCATTGATACACTCCTCATGCTACCTATGAAATGTCTTCAAGCATTTACACGCCTGTTAGTCACTTCATCTATCCTTCAGTTTTAAGTAAAGATTAGATCAAAGTACACTTTATACCGAGGTCAGATTATAATTTTCTACAAAAAGTTATGTGGATGCAGTGAGGTGTACTACAAGGCACCATAAACATTAAGCTCTATTTTAGGCAACTAAAGTACGTAGAGGATAATCATTACTTCGTCCCTTAGTTCTCTGACCTCCTCGCTGAAGTAATCGCCTCAGACATCAAAAGAGCGCAAATAAGGAAAAAAAGCGCGAAACCACAGGCGCTTTAGCGACTCAACAGTGTAGGCAAAGTGAAAATCACTGCCACTCCCTCTTTACTAATAGCTGACAAAGTTATTACGTTTAAAAAATCCGACTCTCCTCTTTGAGAAAAATGCGTGAGGATTAAGGGGCTTGGGACACAAGGGGTGCCAAAGCACGTCCACAGCTTAATCCTTTGACCCTTTCTGGTAGCCCTAATTACGCCATCCCTTTATCTCTTATTTTTTCTCGACTTAATCCACGAAAAACCTCTCCACTCCGCAAACCAATCTCACTCCTCCCAGCGTCTCTATATTAATGATCTTGCCGTATTACCATACCCTCCATTTTTCGAACCTAATCGCGTCAGATACAGAAGGTCTCGAACCTTCGTTATTCCCAAGACCACTAACCGTCAAGGATGCCGCATCGTGAAATGATGTTTTTTCTCATTGTTTTATATTTCATAATTTCTAGAAATAGATTTTTTGATCCATGTATGAGACGACGGCCTATGTTTCTAAATGCCAACGTACTAACTTTTCTTTATAATATCTCCACAAATTGCACTCAAAAGCTCTAAGGGCTCGTGAATCGGATATAAGCAATACTATTACTATGTACTAGTATGTATTTTAAAACAAATACTCTGAGTGAATACATTTCTACAACAGTGTAATTACTTTTCAATTAACTTGTCAATATGTAATACTCTAAACATTAAAATATATTTTTTGTTGAAAGTGGTTTTCATTGGTGTTTCCTAGTTTCTGGCTTAGCCGGACATTGCTCTCCTGACGATCTTTCTCTCTATTATCTACTCCCTCTTGACTCTATTAACTAAAACATTCCTCACAAAAATTCTTTATCCAAGAAATCGCGTTTATTTTCACCAAAGGTTTTCTTAAAAAAAATAAGTGTTTCACGATTCATATCGATAGGTATCATCGGTGTTAGGTATCATCGGTGATGGAAGAAGGAAGACTTTGATAATAAGCATAATTGTACAAACAAAGAAGGGACTTTCCAAAATAAGATTATATTAGCCACTAGCTAGAAAATTGATCACTCGATTTGAACATAAGGAGGGAATTTTTATGCACCGAAGAATCATGAACAAAAGCAATAGTAGAACAAAGTGTAGAAGTATCGAAAAATGGGTAACCGAAATGGATGGATAGAATCACCAATGAAGCCCAAGGAATATGTAGGAATAAATATACTTCACAAAAGCACTCAGGAGTAGAAGATAACAGCTTATTGGAATCTTTTTTATGCATCAATTTAATACAAATTAAATAACTACAAATTGGAATGTTTATAGAAGGTGACCATTGAGCGGGGTACAATATATTAACGCAAATTATTCGGGATTGTAGAGCAATGACGCCTTAAAGATAAAGGCGTTTTAAGCGGTAACCTGTGGCAACACAATTTTCGAATTGCCATCAAACTATGAATATACCACTTTTTGGGATATTTCCGTATTTTAATGAACATAACTTCAGTGAATACCCGTCTAATATCAATGGAATAATTGCCCCTCTGTTATCAATCCCACAGCCCTGCCTCTTGAGTCTCCCTCACTTCAATCTTGCCCTCCCCCCCGAACCTCCACCTCCTGACCCACTGACCTGAGTCAACTGGTCAGCGAACACTTTGAATTCTTTCCTCTCACCCTCTTTCCTGCTCCAGACTCCCCTAAACCCCTTCCACTTATTATTAACAGATACTAGCAGACCTGCCGCCTGCTTTGCAGGCATTCACTGTCTGAGAAAGATAAACTCGCTCTGACAAAGTGAACCCGGGAGTCCCGAAAAACTTCGCAAAAACTTTTAATGGTTGATCATCGTGGGCAGGCATGGTTTCATCAAAGTTGGAGTTTCTAGAAAAACAGTAAGGCATTTTCTGCACATTGCATTGTTTTAAGTGCCCCACTGGCAATTTTACTTCCCCAAAACAGCAAGCACGGGAGCAATATTTGATATTTATTAACAAATACTGGTAATGAATTATCTCCGAGGTCAGTTTCTTGCACATCATATAGCATTCTTGATGGTATAAGTAATACTTCTAAACTTTCGGCGTGAAGTTTGTACCAATATTGAGACAGCGGCATACGCAAATATATTGAAACGTTTACGACATAGGTATTTATACAGACACTTTAATGCATGGGAAACTCCTGAGATTCATTTCACTTACGATAGCTAATCGTATATCTTATGCAATAAAACCAAATCAAGGGAGCGGCAATATCAAAACATTTAATTGATTATATTAACGTTGAGTTTACAGATATTTGACACGAACCTTATTGTTTTGGAGTGGCATACATTTAAACATTCACCCGGATGATATCTAAATACCTTCACTAAATAACTTCATTCTCGTGAAAGTAGCTTTATATCAAGGGTAATAAAAGAAACCAGAAAGAAAGAATTTCATAGAAGATTAATCGCTAACTAATTAACACATGTCTCTTGTCTACTAATTTCGTTAATTGAAAGAAAATACTACGAACGCACTTTACTGCTGATTCTGCGTAAGTGTAAAAAGGTTGGTGGTTTACATACGAACTAAACACTTCAGGAACTACAGCAATCACTCCAGTGAAAAAATTCAATTAAACTATAGTATTATGCCATAGTGAATTTATCACATATGCTTCAGTATTGTGAAAAATGGTTCCAAATCTTCTTTAACATGTGGCTAAGATCCTTCTCCAAAATTAAAAAATAACCCACTTTCATTTGACTGAAATGAAAATAAAGTAATATCGATATTATATTGCAATAAACATGTTTTCTTGCATTTTTCTTTGCACCACCACATTCTAAAAATTCTAAACTACTATCAAATCATACAGACAGAGAATCTACATTTAATGCACCAATCCTCATTTCTCTAGCTCAAAATTGGAGAGAGAAATAAACAAAATGGATAAAGAATGACTAACTGACACGCTACAAAATTATTATATTTAGGGCCGGTTTTATTATGTCATGTTAACGCTAACTAGAAGATAACACAGCCATTTACTTTACCTAGAGGTGGCTGAAAGTTCTGGTTAACTTCTGTATATGACCAGACTGATAGGTAACCAGTAATTTCAGCCACCTTGCAGTAGGGTGTCCCAAAAAAATCGAAGTCGTTTTTTATGAACGCATACCCTCTTAATTTATTTATAGGATATCAAAACAATTGAAAATAAAATTTTATAAACGTAGGACCTCGGAAACCCGTGCCGACTTGTATTGAAACATATCAGTACTTGCTCAGGCGTCACTGAAAACCTGCCATTTGTTAACCCTCCTGCCACTGATGCAGCAGTTTAACCAGAATATATATTTTTTTAAGTAATGGGAAACTAATATATGATGTTTGAACATGGTCTGGTGACTGGTATGATGGCTGGTTTTTTTTAAAACCAAGAAATTATGCCGCGCGGAGTGCGGCGGCTCGCCCACCGAAGGGTCCCACTGCAAGGAACGCACCAAAACCCGACTCCTCAAGTTTTGGGCGTTCAGCCCAAACGGATCTGACAATGAGATTGTAAGAACACAATAACTGCTACAATGTTAAAACCACCTTTGTTATTTCCACAAAACTTTATTCCGAGTGGAGTATATCCATAATTTCCACGAGGTTGGGCTTGTTATCATTAGTTATATCAAATATAAGGTTCAAAACTGCCCTCTAATACACAAGTTCTGGCAGTTTTATTTTATAATATCCGTGAAGTTAATTTTACTGTCAATGTAAGTGCAAATCTCACTATTCGCTAATTTCTTATCTTATGGGAAAAGGCGCGTGTACCTACCTAATCCTTCCCTAATTGTGTGAAAAATCTAGTGAACCTATATCAATTTCGGAGGGAGTTACAAAAAAATGCACAAAAAACCCAAAACGAATTTAAGCAGCGCCTACAAGAGTTTGACAACAACTTAGATAATTTGTTTGGCATTGAGCACGCAGATACGCTTCAATTATTGAAAATAAATGAAGACAGAATCTTCTTCCAGCGACACAGAGAGCCAGGTCGGCCTGGTCACGTAGCTGGAGTGGACAAAAAACTTAAGTAATTTACTAATAAGGAGGAAAGGTTGCGCCTCAGAACTATTGAAGAAGAAATGCGACGTGCTACATATTTTTCCACGCCAACTCCTTCGACGTCATCTTATGAACCGTTACAAAACGACTGATCTTCTGATTACAATGTAAATGACATGCGTTTATTGAAGATATTCCAACTCTGATCGAGAACATACAGCCCGGAACCAGTAAAACAACTTTGGGGAAAAATTTCATTACTCCAAAATGAGAAATACTAGATAGAAAAAACACTAGATAGGTGTCAGTTAATTTTGAAAGATTCAGTGTTTATTCTTGAAGCTACCATTGAGGCACTTGGATATAATACTGATAATTTTCCTATAAGTAAGTCATCGATTCAAAAGATTAGTATGGAAAAATGGAAAGAGCGTGCGGAAGCCATAAAAGCTAATTTTAAAAACGAGGTACTAAATGTTGTGACTGTTCACTGGGATGGCAAACTGTTACCTGCTTTAGATTCACGAAAATCAAAAGAAGAACGTCTTCCAATAGTTATTTCATATGCAAGTAAAGAACAACTTATTGCTCTGGAGAGGTTGGAAAGCTCTTCAGGAAGCGGACAGGCGCAGGCTGTTTGGAACGCGACTGTAGACTGGAATCTCGAAGATAAAGAGCAAATTCTTTGTTGTAAAACTAAGGCTTCAAATACAGGTCATATCAATGGTGCCAGTAAGCTTATTGAACAAAAACTTAATGGAGATATACTTATTTTTGCTTTCCGCCATCACGTGTATGAATTGGTGTTCAAAAGCGTGTTCGAAGTAAAACTTAGTCAAGTGAGAGCAAATCCTGACATTCCACTCTTCAACAAGTTCCGAGATAACTGGAATGTTTTCGATTCAGATAAAGTACAGTGCTATACAGAAAATCTCGCATTGCACCTGACAGTTTCCGAAATTGACAATCTCCTTGAGTTGTACTGAACTGAACTGACCAAAGAAATACTCAGAAATGACTATCAAGATTTGATAGAGCTTTCTGTAATATTTTTTGGCGGAGATACACAGGGAAAATTTATAATTCGACCTCCAGGTGCCATCCAACAAGCTCGATGGATGGCAACAGCAATTTATTCCCTAAAAATATCATTACTTAGTGATCAATTCAAAATTACGATCATGGATAAGGCAGCGCTTTTAGACGTTTGCCTGTTCATCATGACAGCCTACGTCAAGCCATGACTCCAATGTATTTTGGCAGTAAAGCACCTTACCAAGATTTGTGCTTTTTGAAGTCGATGACGGTTTACGAAAAAATTGATTAAAGCAGCTTTCCAGAAGATAAGCCAGCATTTATGGTATTTGACTGAAGAAGTTTCTGTCTTATCACTGTTTGACGATGATTTGGATCAAGAAACTAAAGTAAAAACGGTTGAAAATTTCACCAAAAAGAATTTATCAACTCCTGACAAACGTTACATCCCATCGAAGGAAGAACTTTGCGGTCCATTGTATGGTAAGTTAAATTAGTAAATATAGAAGTTGTTTCTTTAGCTTTCTGTTTAGATCACAATTTCGTCAACTGACTTTCTCTAGTTTTAATTCAGAGAAAAATATCTACGAATTCATTTCAGTCAGAAGTAAGTCATTGTACGATCGTCTTAAAATTGATGACAGTTTTCTCCACGAATGTCCTACCATGTGGTCAAATAATACTTCATTTCAAGAAGCCAGAAAGAAGGTTTTAACGCTGAGGGCAGTGAACGATACAGCTCAAAGAGCGGTCAAGTTGATGCCAGATTTTCACGGTTTTATCACGGTTGAGGAGGAACAAAAGCAATTTTTCCTACGTTGCGTACAAGAACACCGGAAGATTTATCCTGACTGCAATAAGCAAACTATGAAAGGAAAATTTAGAGAATAATTTTTTTACATGTTAAACAGTAAATAAACACGATTTGTGCATATCGGTGTTTTATTTACTAAATAAACATTAAGTTCTAGAATCCTTCCATACTAAGCCAGGAAAATTTTTATTTCTCATGTTTGAGATCTAGTCGGCACGTGTTATCATAATTCAATCGCAATAATATTTATTATGTGAGTTATTAAGGTCAAACAGAAAAAAAGTAGAGGGTATGCGTATTTGATTTCGCGAAAAAAAAATTTCCCTTATGTCTTGGGACACCCTAACCTGCAGGTAAAGATAAAGGGTGTATCATCTTCTGGTTAGCGTTAACCAGACATTATAAAACCGGCCCATAGACTAGCAGACCTGCTGCATGCTTTGCAGGCAGTCTCTGTCTGGTGTGCTCTTGAGGTGCCCCACTGGCAATTTTACTTCCCCAAAACAGCAAGCATGGGAGTAATATTTGACATATATTAACAAAGACTGGTAATTAATTATCTCTGAGGTCAGTTTCTCACACATTCATATAGCATTCGTAATGGTATAAGTAATACTTCTAAACATTCGTGAAGTTTTAACCAATGTTGAGACAGCGGCACACGCAAATATATTGAAACATTTACGACCTTTGGTAATTATCCGGACACTTTAATTCATGGAAAAATCTTAAGGTTCATTTCATTTACGCTAGCTAATCGTACATCTTTTGCAATAAAACCAAATCGAGGGAACGGCAATATCAAAACACTTAATTGTTTATATTTACGTTGAGTGATGTGACATATACCTTATTGTTTTGGAGTGGCATACATTTAAACATTCACCCGGATGATTTCCAAATACCTTCACTAAATAACTTCATACACGTGAAAGTAGCTTTATATCAAGGGTAATAAAATAAATGAATAATAAAACATATATGATGAAAAAATGATAAATTAACAACGTTTATATGCCCATACGGTCTGTAACTGATTGTAAAATAATGAGTGCTGTTTGTTTACTTCACCGTTGCTAACCTAAATAAATTCATTGTTGTTAAACAGATTTTACGGATTATGAGCTAAATAGCCACGGTTTTTGAACTTTTCTTTGCACCACTAACTGCTAAAAATCCAAAACCATTACCAAATCATACAGGCAGAGAATCCACATTTAATGCATCAAACCTAATTTCCCTAGCTCAAGAATTGAGAAAGAAATAAACAAAATGAATACAGAATGACTGACACGCTACAAAATTAATATATATATTGATGAAGCGGACTTCTCTCTTTGTGCCTGATGATGGCGTTGCAACCGAAACCGGTAGTCTTGGGAAACATAAAACAGTAGAAAACACAAAGTTGTTTGCATGCTTGCATGCACATCTTCGGATTGATGATGGCACATAATTATGATCTTAGGTTAAGAAACAGGTGGATGTTAAGATATCTAAGGGTCCAGGAGGCCGATCAGTAATGAGACAAATAATTTGCGTCCACAAGCAGAGCTTACCTAAATGGAGTGATATAAGGAAATTCCGACCGCGGTATGATGACTCAACTCTCGTGACGAATAATCTGCCATCTTCCATCTCAAAAACACGGACTTCTCGTGAACAATATACAAAACAGCGGTTGGAACTCCACCCTGGCGTATGCCTGATGATGAAGGCTATAATAACGGTATATATCCTTCTCGCAGGCCACCGTCTCCGGAAGCACTCCAGATCCACTTGCATGTGACATAAAGAAACAGGCTATCTTCCGGAAATGGCAAGATGCTTAGTAAACTGCGTCTCCGAACTGGGGCGGGCGGCAGCACCTTTTTGCGGGAGATATATTTCGGTGGCTTGGAACGGGAGTTTGGCAAAGAGGAAAACTAGTACTTCCCTTTCGTGCAAAGTGCCATGGAGTGATAAGAGACGGAGTAGCATTTGCAAGTGACTATATGAAGTAGGCCAGGAAATGCGAGGAGCCAGGGGTTGAGGACTGATGTACTGAATGGTATTTGTTGCAGGATTCCAAATGAATATTCTGATGTAGTTTTTGCAATAAGTTAGATTCCTTGGTGACAAATGTGGTCCTTACTCTTAGCCCCGTTTTTACAAAGCCTCGGGAGTTATTGTTTTGGAAAAGAATCAGACAGATGGGTTGACGGCTGTTTCATGGAAGGATCTATTCACATTGGATTTTATGAAAAAAAATATTTAAACAGAAATGTTTAAAACCTGGTCAAAGGATATTATTTTTCTAGTCATTAACGGACTGGCACGCTATATTGGTACTTAAAAGTGACTAATTATTGGATATTTATGATTTAATATGAAAATGAAGTTTTCGATACCTATATTCTGCTACTTGAAGCTACTTACTACATATCTTCAATCCCTCTGCATGTCAATCGTTTACTCCATATTCTATATTCCGTTCCATTAACTCTCTTTTACCCTTAGAGGCTGTTGCTGGTTAAAATTCCTATTACATCCTTCGATCTCTTATTCTTCCCGCATGTTTTCTCCTTCCTTCTTCCATTAAGGACCTCCTTTTTAGGACAACTTGTTAGGACCTTTGCCTAATACTTTTTCCCTGCTTTGTCTACATTTAATTTACCTAAATTTTCCCTATATATCAACTCTAAACGACCGTTACTTATGATTCATCCTCCAGAATACATACGTGGTATGAGTGGGAATGCCGATAAATGTTAATAACTAGTATAACTTTCTATGAATAGACAACCTCAAAGTAGGAATTTAAAGGCATATTTTACTTTATATTTTTAACCATACATATTTTGTATTTTTTTCTTTTTTTCAGGAGATATGTATATTAATTTGAAAAATATTTATTCTCTTTGCCAACGTTTCGCATTTGTATACATGCTTCTTCAGGGCTAAAATTAACATTATTGGGCGTATTGTACATCAATGGAATATGGTTAATGATTTTTTGCTCACAGTAGTGCTAAAAGTTTATATGTACATATGATATTTCTAGTTACCAGAGAGAGAGTTCCTTCTGAATTAATTGTTTGATGATACCTTAGTTGTAATAAAGAAACAGAAATCGACAAAATATGTAAAATATATTATATTTAAATATTTTTTAACAACACTTCAAATACGCCTAATAATTTTCATTGTAGCCCTGAAGAAACATGTACACAGATGCGAAACTTCGGCGAAGAGAATAAACATTTTTCAAATAAGGAGACCAATATATTCTGAAAGAAGAAAAATAAATACATAAAAAAGGTCATGAAAAGGAATCATCTATATTAATTCTAGCAAACATATTTCGCGTACTTTCCTCTTTTATTTTGCTTGGATGAATATGAATTGTGAAAATTTAGTTTTATTCACGATATCTTATACAATTTCAATATATTTAAGGAAAAAAACATGTGGAATGTATTTATTTAATTAACACGTAAATCTTTACGTGAATACTACGTGTTAATTATAAAATATATACATGCCACTAAACTCAAGCCATGTTCTCATCATGTTTGTCTCATTGAAAGTATCATAAAATAACCTACTTATTTGATAAATGTGAGCCAGGAATCAGCTATCACCGTGAGTAATATTGTTGTTAATGCAAACTATTCACGTGTGTATTTCGTGAAAAATGAGCAATAATTACATAGCCCTCAGTAATTTCAAGTTACGTTCTTGGTATATTTCAGAAATGTCCTCAAACTGGATTCCTCACGATGATAAAATTTCTCAATTACAAAGGATAATAGTTAAAGCTTTTATAAAGGAAGACTTGAAACCGGGCTTCCTGAGCTCAGTTAAAAAATGTGATTCACGACCAATTCTTGAAAAAAGTCGTTACACACTCGTAGCTGAGTTTGATATCCTTTGTCTGCCATACAGCGAGAAATTCCACACGGTTAGAAAGAGACTTTTAAACAAAGAGGGTTTCCTAAGAAAAAATTTAAAAATGTTGAAATCTCGGAACCCAACGTTGGAAACAGAGAAGTAATATATGTCTTCCTATGGTTCTCTTCGTTCCTACAAATCTCCACCAATTGTCGTTAGGTACTAACTCCGAATGCTTTTCTTTGTTTTCTCTTAAAAATATAATTAACAGAAGTAACGTTTTTGATATTTCGCGCCTTTTTCACGCGCTTGAAAATGTATGCCCATTGACGCATCATACACTCATAAACCTCGCAACTCGCAACAGAGACCAGCACAGGAACATTTTAATCCAATGAATGATTTACAAGCAAACAAAACGAGAGGAATTGGCTGGAAAGTTTGAATTGAGGAAGCGATATTTCCATTTGCAAAATATTTCTTTTTTGTTCAAAATGTAAAGGCATATTTCACTTAGGACTGCAAAAGTTTTCCCTAATACGCAACGCTGATTCAATCATTCCTGTGGTATTTTGCGGAAATTCTTCCTCCAAAGCTCTTTCTAGCGACTGTCTTGATCGTGATTATTCACATTCTATAAACCTATCCGACTTAATTCCCTATAAACTTGACTAATCTGACTCGTCCAAAGGCAATAAATGATTCTACTAGTTTCGTGTTAATTTTGAAACGTATATAGATAGAATTAACGATTTTTAGAATTAGCGTCTTATAGTATGAATGTTCTCGATGTATTGTTGGAAATCGCAAATAATTGGAATAAATATTCCCAATAATGAATGAGAATGTAAAAATGCATAACAGCAATAAGAGCTAGACACATAATAATTCTATATACCGCTAGATACATTGGTTACTATTTTTCAATTTGTTTGAGGTGGTGGTCAATTATGTTTTCTTAGAATTTCTGGTGAAATAATTTTCTAATAAGAACGACCTTAAGTAAATTTCGCGTCTAATTTTAATTAGTTTCTTCAAAGAAGAGACATTTTTGAAAAGTATTCCGCCAACAAAAGAGTTTATTCCTATGTTATTTCAAATGACAGATTTAGACCATGTTTTTCTGACGGAGAAAGAAATCTAAGTATTAGGCTTTACCCAAACTTATTCCACTAGCATTTACCTAATATTAGGAAATTGCTTGTCTCAGTACCTATCCTTTGATCGCAGATTTCACATGATTTAGAAATTAGTTGCTTTATTCTAAACTTATCCGTCATTAATTGATACTTCTTTCAAACAAATCAGTTTGATAAATACTGCTAATTTGGATATTCAATTGATATTTATGGAAGGATTAAGTATTGCATTTATTAAAAAAATACATTTATTTGTAGCTGAGTAATATTTGTGAAACAAAACTAAATTAGCATTTTTTTAAGCATTCTTATTTCGCTCCATGAGAGAAAATTCCGAGCCTTATCTTTTTACAGCCTGCTACACCGAACCTGATTTCATTTTATTTTTTCAACGTTTTACCATAATTTCAGGCCATCGCCGTATGTAATTTTTGACCAATATTATTGTCAAAGTAAATCCTAAATCTACATCTACGAATAACCGTGCAAGCCACCACTAGGGTGTGTAGCACGAATTGTTTCCACACCAGGCATGCAGCACTTGTTCCAGCACTAATCGGGGCCTCGTACGTTCCCCCGGCCGCTAGGCGCAGGCGCTAACCAAAAAGCAGTCAGGAGAACAGTACGCAGTTAAATTAGAAACTGGGATAAGGCTACGTAAATGAACATGCAAACATGCATTACAATACTATAGACACATTTAGGGGTTAATATTACTAATACTATTAATTTATGAATGGTACGAGATACTACTACATGCAGAGAACAAAATAAAATAATGCCGGATAAATCAATCGGTGAGAAGTGTTAGTAATGATGCTATGTTATTAAACACAAGTGAAAATTCTACTCTTCCTAGTGAGGGTGGAAGTTTCATATGATTTAACTATCGCAACTATTATTATTCCTTATTGAACGTAGAAAAAATGACATTCTAAATCTATCGGTTCGGCAGTCTATTTCCTTTATCTTATTCCTGTGATCGCTTCTACCTTAGTACGTTGGCTCTAGTGATATATGTGAAAGTCCGGCAAAAATTGTCTGCTTCAAACTTGCGCAAAAGATTTAACCTATGTTTCTCCCTTCTATCAGTTAGAGATTCCCACCCTATTTCATTCAACAACTCGGTAACACTGCTAAGTTTATCGTAACAACTTTTCACAAATATTGCTGCTCTCCGTTGCATTCGATCTATTTCTGAGATTAGTCATTGCTAGATATGCTTGCGGGAAACACCAAGTGAGGTCTCACGAGTGAAAAATAACCTAGGAATGGTGCACGTGATGCACTTTATTGTGGTTCTTCTATCTCATTCCACTAAATATTTTCATTTTCTTGCCAAAATAGTGATTAATATAAAGTTTAAATACACGTTGTAACGGAACATTGTGTTGTACAAGCTGAAATAAAAATACCACATATTGTTGTGCTTATCAAGATGTCTACCATTCAAAATAAAAACCAATGGCACTAAGCTACTGAGCGAAGTGAGTAAATGATATAATACCAGTTAAGCTTATGAATAATCTCAAATATTGGTATTTTTCATCGTTAAACTATAACTAATACTTCTATTAAAATGAATCATACACTTTTCAAGGAATGCGGTTAAGCCTTTGGGGGATTAGATTAGTATCGTATAACTTGTTTATACTGGTCAAAATAATGGATAAACAACGATCAAGACATAAAAACTTACGGAGACGTAGGATTCTTTAGTCCTATGTTTTAGTGCATTCCGCTTTTGGTTGACAGTCTAGATCTTATGGAGAACGCTGTTGCCTAACTTGTGCTTTTTGTAATCACCTCTAGGCTACACAGGCAAACATTTCCAAAAGCGTGCTAACTTAATAGGACGTAACTAATGAAAATGTTATTTGCATAATAATACCGTCCTATATGTGGAATTTTAATACTGCAGAACACTATATTCACTTTTCTACTGCCATTGACAAAATCGAACCAACTACCTTAGGAAGATTAGGAGAGGAAAGAATAATACAATGAATTAATTTTCAGGAGATATTTTTTAACAAACCACACGTTAAAAAACTACACGTTTCGTGTACTTTTTATGAAATTCTACAGTTTGTGATATTCTAAGGTGGAACTGTCCTGCGATGATTCTAATGGTGTGTATGTAGGACAGACTACAAGAAGTTTAGGCACCAGAAAAAATGAGCTTTTCAAAAAAATTATAATGAAAAGAGCTACTTCGCGAAACACTTAACTGTGACCACCAGAGTGATTTTATAACCAAGGTAATGCATTTAACCAATGGCTAACGTGAGCTCCATGCTTTAAAACAGGTTGAAGTTTTAAAAAGAAATTGAGACCCCAGAGTTCGTCTCCTTAATGTTTGTCCGTTCCCCACCAATTCCCCCATCCTCTCGGCTCTTGCTGTCCAAGCTTTCCCTTATTCTTCATCCACAAATTTCTTTCCCCTGCTTCCTCCTATCCATATTTTTCTTGAGTATATGAGGGAGCTGTTGCTTGCTAGTAAATAACCTGAAGATGATGTTTGAACATTTAAACCCGAATGGTGTAGCTTTTTGGCTGTCGGTGGTTGGTAAAAAGTTTCCACACGAAATATGTTTTCCTATACTATAGTTTCTTCATTAATCGTAGTGGTCTAAGATCACCTGTCTTGTATTCGCCTATCCCTACCTTGAATTTTAAAAAGCATATGAGAGAGAATTCTTGTCAACAGCGGTATCCTACTCAACTTATAACGTCCTTGCATGGTTTTTCTTCTGACCTTTGTCAGTCCTCCGCGCCATTTCCTCCAATAAAATACATCTTCCTCCTCCCATTCCACCCTCCCTGTCGGCCTTCGGCACCAACTCTCTCCCCCGACCGTAATTCCGTGGTGTAAGGCGGATTCCAGGGAAGGAGAGAGTCGTTGTGAAGGCTCGGCTAGGGGGGAAGAAGATTTCAATGCCCGCGGCTCTGGGGCAGGTTCATTACGGGCGGATGCCCCTGGGCATGCCGTCCGCGAAAGGCAAACGAGGGTTCAAGAAATAAAGGATGTTGGCAGTGGAGAGGAAAAAGGAAGGAATTGGAAAGGATAGAAGCTTGAGGCGGGGGTGGGGACGTCGCCGAATGAAAGAGCAAGGAATTGGATGAGAGGTATGAGTGAGTGAGAGGTTGGAATGTGGACGACAATGAGGCATAGTAGGGAGGAGAAGGGACAAAATTAAGGTATAAAGGACGAATCAGGGATAGGAAGACGGTAAAACTCACAAAAGTTCCAGCAAAACCAATAGACAAATGGCTCATATCACTCATCGATATTAGAGAAATGTCGAAATTGCCACAGGAAAAAAAAATTCACTCCTGGATCGAGTTGATGAGGCCTATTTGCAGCAGGCACGAGTATATTCATTGATATGAGGTTACCATGAGCCACATGTTTAGGTATCATTGTAAAACGAGTCAAAACGGGATAGAAGGTAGTGTTGAGTCATCAGAGTTTTCGAAATGCTTATGTCACAGCAATCATATAAGGTAACAGACTGACGATCAACTTCCTCCCCTTTTCGCTATATTTTGAAAGTTCCGTAACCCAGGTCCCAAAATCGTGCTCTAAGCAGCACTAGAAACATATTCGAGAGCTATATTCATCACCGCCTACGTAGAGGAGAGTGAGCCTTAATCACTCTTCTCAAGACTCCAACTCTACAGTTTTTTCTTTTCGCTCTTCAGTTTACTTACTGCTTCGAATGTTTCCTGCTCCGGGATCTAGTTGATGGTGTGGTTAAATTGCTGGCCTTTCATCTTCCAAGGGCCTGAGATTGAATCCCCTCGGTTGCGGAGATTTTTCAATGGAAATCCCAAACCCTACTGTGAGATCTTGCAGAGGGTACTTCAAGTGTATCACTCCGTCTGTTAGATTAAAAGTTAAACTCCCTTTGGTGTCTTTCTGTGAGAACAGGCTTATGCCTTCACTGGTTTGTTTCTCTTTACCCTTCCTCTATTTCACACGAAATCAATCCGCTATCTATCTCCCTTGCATCACTGACCTCAGTTGTCGATTACCTCCCAAATTAATGCGGTATGTATCTTCTTCGTTCCCTATACCGCTCAATCAATAATAATAGAACTGAAATTCCATATCTTCTGCAGTCTTCTCATGTTTCTTCCACTGAATGGCAATTCCAGCTTTAACACTTCTGTTGCCAACCATTCAACTGATGTTAATGTTCCACTCTATTCTTTCATTTATCGCCAACTCGTTCATCTTGTCCATCAGAACATTCTGTTATGTCTTCGCTCCTTTCCATATTTAATAACATTTTCCCGCTAACTCTTAATATTTTCATTTGACGTAATATTCTCATTTAACTAGTGTCCAATATTCTTTTAGTGTATGTCAAGTCTGAACGTGTACTTCTATTAGAAAGTAATTAGTTTGATAAATGGCCCCATCGATTTATATAACAATTATCTGCTCACTACACTTTTTATATCAGGATGAGTTTGGCATAAAAATCGACGCATAATTGCAATAGATTTTCCTAGTGTTATAGGGCAATCAATTCTGTTTTCGGCGGAATTTTTTCTACCATGTAGCGAATATGAGAGTCTATTTTTAATGTCCCATTTGCAATGCATCATTCATAATTTGGGAGTTACGTATTCAAAGTTTGGAGAAATATTTCAGTATTCAAAATCAATTTCAACTCCAAATTCAAGTAAGGCTTCAAGACTAACATTACGTAATTTTAAATTATTATATTTATTTTGTTATAAATTAACTCTAATTTTTATTTTCTATCATTTGATAAGGTTCCCAATTAAATGACTAGCTATCTTTTCCAGCTTAGACGGACTAAAGAACGGTCAAACTACCAGAATATTAGCCTTTATATGAACCATTATGTCTCAATTGTGCATTTGAAAATCTCCCTCAGAAAACATTTGGGGAAAGTAATAGAATATCACTTAAGAGAAGATATACAATGTATAATGGAAGCGTTTCATCAAAAACAGCATTTGATATTGAAAGATAATGTTTATAGATCTTAAGGGATAACATACGCGTTCATAGCTAGCAATAGATGCATAAGATAAAACAATTTCTCTAAATTTATACTTCGTTCTCTTATAATAATTTACGACTTAGATTATGACAGAGATAAATAATAAATTATTAATTAAAAGTATGAAAAACACCTTCCCTCATAAGATGTAATCTAATATAGTTTTCAAAAGAGGCACCATAATTGGTTAAAGGTATTGAATGGATGAAAAATATGCATAATTTTAAACCATTCGTTATTGTTATAGGTTAGATGATATAAAATAATCAATGAAAATCGAGGTCAAAATAGAAGCATTACGGCTCTGAATGAAAGAGTTACTTTGTTTTTATCAGTAATGAATTAATTTATTTCGTTTCCAATGAGGTATATGTAAAGATTATTTAAAACATAAATTATATGCAATGACGCGATTGATAGAAGTGTACTTACTATTAAACGCAATTAAAATTTACAAGTTGGAAAGAAGGTCGTCGGCAAAGCTAAATCGAAAACTAATTCATAACAATAATTACTTAGGATACTAGGAGGTGGTAGCAAGCCTGGAAAAGGGAGAGGCTAATTTTGCTTATCGCCAAAAAATAAAAATGAACAATATACATATTAATCACGCTCCGAGACAACGAAAGAAAACTAGGTTCCATCATTCTCGAAAGAAAAAACATGGGGCATGAGATGACGTTTGGAAAAAACTATTTTTATTACCTAACTATTAAAAAAATGCTAAAGCAGTGTAATTAATGGGCGGGAAAAGAAAATATTTTGGTGAAATGGGAGTATAGTGGAAGTGCTAGTTATCTCCAGAAAAGACGATGACCAAAATTATAAGGAAATTAGGCATTAACGCCCAAGTTGTAATATATCCGGACCATATGTTTAGGAGTGATTATGGCTAACTTAGACCTACACCACCTTAGGTATTGGACGTCTATTTACTGAGACAATATGGGACACAAGCCAACATTTCACTAAGTAAAATTAAGAATAGTTATAGCAGCATAAAAAGTAAGAAAAACTGCTATCGTAGAATTGGGAGGAAAACCTGTTGACCAATAGTTTAAGAGGGTCTGTTCCACATGATAGCAATGTAGCAAAGTTGACTGGAGGATCAATAATGTCAGAACACTCCTCGGGAAAATAGTTTATCGGGTAAAGTTAGCTTTCAGGGTAAATCTCTAGCACCTCGCTTAATAGGATAAGGAGGTCAGTAGAATCTTCAGCAGCGTTTCGAGAATACTTGGACTAGCCCTTAAGACCACGCGATTCCAATAATCGCGTCAATAAAAAGTACGGCGTCGTGGATTATATGTGGAAATGCATAGCTAATTTGAATTTGATATTTTGCAAAGACTTTCACGATCTTATATGTGAAGAAACTACTCTGGCAGGAGAATTAAAAAAAACATTGCAGTTGAACATCACTAATATCGTTTGTTGTCCAATAAACTCCGCCTTTCAAGATCCCTCAAGTGTAAACAACCTAGTGGGTAAAATTTGCCACGAAAAGATTATTCAACTTGACAAGGATTCAAACACAGATCTCTCAATCGTCAGGTTTGTTAGTCAGTTACAGTTCCAAAACATCTTAACTAATGAGGAATTTCAGCAATCGCTGTAATCGGAAATTTATCCTTCGAATACTAACCAATACTACCTGATTGACTAATATCATCGTATTTTGAATTCACTTACGCAGTTAAATTAAACACTCTTCCACAAAGCGTAACGCTTTCCTTGAAGATATTCTACACTATTATTTTAACCTTGTAACCCTCCGAAATTAATTTATTTAATACATTCTGTGTTGCACCATACCTTGGAAAGGAGAGATTCAAGAAGGTATTTATACATAATAGGGTATTTAATTGAATTTCGGATATTTGTCCTTGATGAGGGACCTGCAAGGAGCGAGCATACTATCCAAACGACACGCCAATGTATGAAGCCAAAAACACCTACGAAAATCGATCAGTGGAGCAACGCCCTCAAAGCATTTAAATGCTACGTCAAGAGGGCTTTGAATATACGGATTGCGACATTGAGTAAGTTCACTCACGCGAACACACACAAACGCATGCATAAAATATCAAGTAATCTAACGCTATCGAAGTGCTTCACAAAGCTTTTGGTTCATCCCATGCTGCTTATCTCGCCCAGCTAACTGAATTATTCATGCCCGGAGGAATGAAAACAACACTCAAGATTTTTTAAATCTAGCTGGAAACATAGAGAAACCAAAAAGATGAAAATCACATCAGTGACGCAGAGTATAAGCTCCTACATTCTAGACAGGGACCGTCATGAAGACGATAAATGTGAAGGAATAAGGAGCAGCATTCTCTGCAGAAGTGAAATGTTTGCCAGAGGGACATTGAATGCATAATCAAATTCAGATTGAATATAGTGCCTTTCACAAATATTTCACGCCTGGACGCTAAAAAGAATAGTGCATTTTTTTAACTACACCTATGAACTGCGTCGAAATAATCTGCGTAAAGTATTGTACATATTTTTTTAATTTGATTAAACATAAGAACCGTAAACGTTTGGCTAGTGACAATCCCCAAGGGAACCCATGTAAGCAAATGCATGCATCAAATAGGATTTTATGTTGAAACATGTAATATGTATTCAAACTGTTAACATCTAGATCTAAATAAACGTATTCCAGCATATCAATCATGCACTCCAGTATCACGTCAAGTAGAGAGACCTATATATGCCGTCAGTAGAAAAATATGGATTAAATCTAATAGAAGGATAAGAACGTGTATTTCCTGGTTTTACTTACCCCATCCCATCAACAGTAATAACAGACAGCTTGATGTAATTTATGGCGAGAAAAGTGCATGATGCAACTATCACTAACTGATTTCATACATTCTGTGAGACTATTATTTCAATCAAAGTGGCGTGACTTCTTTAGCCTAAAATTAAATAACAACACTCAAACCAAAGAGTGGTATGCACAGTTAATAAATTTTGGAAGCAATATTCGATCAAAAAGCAATTATATCCCTTCATCACCGATAATTTCAGACAATGACTCAAAAATACACGTAATATGGTGAATTGATGACTCTAAGAGGCCTATTCTGAATCGGGGCGCGCTATTCCACGATCGAGCTATTCCACACCTCATTATAGCTCATTTCCGTATTCTGAATCGAGCCGGGCAATAAATAGCTCGGGAAAACTAGTGTTTGTGACGATGTTGTCTTTGCCCGCCTCTTCCGGAATGAAAAAGCGGTAATTTGAAATTTCAGCAGCCAATGAGAAGCAAGCTGGCGTTCTAGCTTTGATGAAATATTCCTTCCCTCTTATAATCTATGAATTATGTTACCTCTTAAATAGATAAAATTATAAATATAATCCTTTTTATGTATTATAAGCTATAACTTTAGCTTACAAGCTTGAAGCAATAAATTGGTTCCACATATTCTATAAAATGACTTACGATAATATTATGGCGGAGCGGTGAATGCTAAAGTAAGTCTTCTGCTGTAATAAGATTTTAAAATTCCATTTTTAAAGTTATTTATGTAAATAATGCCAGAGATCCCAAGTATTAAATTATGTATGGAGTTTCCTCTTTCTCTGTACCAATTATGTGATAGCAGTGAATCTTATTATGCTATCAGCGAGTCGTATATCTCATGTTGACATTTGTATTTTTGTGACTGGCTGTTTCGACATGCAAGTATCGCAGGTAGTCCATCGGGCGACAACTATCATTATTGTAATACATGCCATTCTACTCTACGATTTGTTATTCAACTGGCAGTAATAACCTGGGAGCTCCCATTGACTGTTGTTAAAGTTTGTAGTGGCATTGACGCGAAGGTAAATGTAAGCGAGAGAAGGGCATGGAAAAATGTAAATATCGATCTCAGTTGAAATGATACAGAAATAATTTTACCGTCTTTATAATTGTTGAGGATTGGCTATTTAGTACACACCAGAGGTTTTTGTAAGTAATGAAAAGTTCATGAATTATTTTCCCTGAAGAAGACCCCACGAAGTGATGATGTTTCGTGATGTTTGCCGTAGGTTTACGTGATGTTTCACTGGGCGACATTGGACTTGTTGTTGATTTTTACTTAAGTTTACCATTACGATACACGAAAGTGGTGTGCTCTTTCTAATTCAACCCTAGTATACTTGTTCATACATATGCTTGGGAAATTCTAAAATAATAACCAAGAATGTTCGTCTTTCCTATAAGTAGGAATAAGCGATGGGAAATGTGCCTTTGTGCAGGCAAATCGCATTACGGAGTATGAAATTATTATATTGTATATTATAATGTTATCCTGTGGCCAGTACCAATTAAAATATGTTCAATTCATTATGGGAAATAATTCGCAAATGAAGGGCAGATAGACGTATTAGTTCTCTCTTCGTAAATATATCGGTCTCATTGAAATGATGTAGAAACAATTTATCGCCTTTATTATTGTTGAAGATTAGCTATTACGTAAACAACTAAGGTTTTAGTGGGTAATGACTACTTAATGCATTATTTTTAAGAACCCAATTTAAGTGAATTGTTACCATTTACATGGGGTGAAATTGTATTTGTTTGAGTTGCTTTTTACTTAAGTTTGCCATTACGATTCGTCAAAGTGAATGAAGTTTGAATAAATGTAGTGTGCTGTTTTAAATTAAACCCTCGTTTACTTGTGCATACGTATATGCTTGGAAATACCTTTGATTTTAGCGGAGTCACAGTCTAAACTATCGTGGTTAATATCCGCTTTCGTCACACCAGCCTATGCGTCTTTTTTACCCAGTTAAAACTAACGTATCCATGTCAGTCATCACGCCAAGTATGCGCATTTATAAAAACCTTTCACTCTGCGAATTAACCCATTTCTCTTGAAATAGTAATGTGTCAAGCCGAAGAAGTGCCATTTTCCCTCTCCGCCCTACATGAGATAGAGTCGAGCTATTGAGAAGAGCCCGGTATCAAAGCCCGAGCAATAATAATTCGACCCTCACCGGTGCTATCCGCCGTTCAGAACACCGAATAGCCACCGCGCTGTTGTCATCTTTAGAATAGCCACTTCCTGTGGCTATTTCAACATACAGGATACCGAATAGCCACTGGGTCTCCAGAATCATGAAAATAGCCACTTTTAGCGCTATTCTGACGAAAGCTCTTTTTGCCTTATTTTGATCCAGAATAGGTCTCTAAGTCTTGTAATTCCATTTGCAAGAAATTTCGTTATTCCCCGCTCGACACCCTGTATTTAAAATGGCCGAGTGGCATCAATTCTATCACTACAGTAGAAGATTCCAACAAGAACTTGATGATAATCGTTACTTGAAAAAAAATCTCAAATCTTCATCCAAGAACTTAAAATACAATGTTACAATTCCCCAAAGAGACTTAAATCCCATTCACGATTGGACCATTAAATACTAATAGATGATACATTCCACAAATCGGAATTGTAGGGGATAAACGCAGTGAGACCATATATAGAGTATCGAAGAGCACTAGAGTTTGAAATGCACGTGTCAGAATTACTATAACGAAGAAATTGACATATACAAAATTCAAAAACAAGACGCGACTTAAAATTAACTCATTCGTAAAATAAAATTTCGATGTAACACAGCTCAATATATAAGTATGTTTTTTCAATACAAAGCCACTCTTTACCATCCCCTCACCTCAAGTTATCAAAAGTTTAACCGCAATTTATGGCAATTTTAATAAATTATTTCTGCTGGGTTTTACAACCTCGTTTATAATACAGCTCTGGGATAGTTCTGAACAAAGTCCTAAAGTTTCAGCGGAAAATAGTCACGAAGGCGAGAGAAGAGTCTATTAAACATGGAATGGAATATTTTCTAAGAAAAAGTTGAATAACAGCGATAACTGTAGTGTAGAAAGATAAAAAACGAATGGTTATAGTTTGATCTTTGGAAAATTAAGATAACTTTTGCAGTTACACATTTAGTTGAAATGTAGATGTAAGGACTACTAATTGTGAAATTTGCGAGAAGCAATTATTTTCAAGCCTTTTTTATCCTAATTTAGCTCTTATGTTTTTTAATGAATTCAGTATTACATAATGAGTGAGTCCCTTATTAACCTCCTCAAATTCTCTCCATTTTGATAATAAAATACCAATCCAGATTTTGTGGCATTCTGAATCAACTGCTAGCTCAAGGAATACGTTTCCCGAAGAACTTGTCTCAATTTCAGCACTAAATGATGAACAGGAGAACCGAACGCAGTTTAACGCTTATTCCGTTGGTTTATACCGTGATCTCGTTAGTAATAGTTATATAAATATGAGCGCCAAGTTGTTCGTTCACATTGCTGGCAGGCGAATGTGTACTTTTCTTCTTTTATTTCCTTTCTACATGCGGAGCCTTCGGATTCATTTTTATAAAGAAAAATGCCTCCTTTTGGTCGATAGAACAAAAAACATTCTGAAGACGGAAAGATGATTTCAAGCGCAACAATTAATTAGTTTTCCTCGTGCTTAGATGGGTAGCTTATGGCCTTAATTCTTCAATATTAATGCAGCTAAGTTGGAATACGTCCTTCTCTGTGCTTTATAACGGTAATACCCCTCTCCTGTTTGTCCGTTCCAGGCGCCCAATATCCTTGATCTTACTATAAAATGTCATTAGAGCACAATGTGCGATGATGGCTTATATATTTACGACCACCGGCGACTCGGTGAGCTGAGAGCTTTTTGATTGAAATACGACGTTTTTATTGTCGGTTTATGAGCTTTTAGTAATAGGATGGTGTTTTTTTATTCATTTTAGTCAAGACCGAATCCTGAGTATACAGGCTCTAATTCTGTAATATTAAAACCAATATCCAGCGTGGTTGATGAATTTGGTAAAACCTTACATGAAAAGCAATAAGGAAATGGAAGCCATAATGATGGAGGTAGAAATTATACATAAGCTATTTTTTAAATGACACTACTATTATTTAATAAATTTCAAACGGACTCTTAAACCTTTTCTTATTTGAAACCATGAAAATCCTGTAAAATTCCCTCATCTTGATTACAGATGTTAAGTATATTTTGAGGTGTTGGAGGGATATTTATTTTAATATTTAGTATTCAATTAAAATAGAAATAATGTTGCCCTATAATTACTAAAACCTCTGGCTGATGGTAAAAACAAATTGGACGAGATGCTTGCTTTCTAGCACTTTCACAGGGGGAACAGCGGTTTTTTGATTCCCTCATGCCTGCTTTGCAATCTAGCTATCATTGCTCTGAAAACATTTTGCGATAAGGATAAATGATCTTTTTCTGAAACGTTTAGATAAGCAACATGAATGCCCTAGAAATAGCTCAGTGAAGAACGGTTTGTTAAAATACATATGTATGGTATCAAATTAAGAAACTTTTCTTTCAATTAACAACCAAATAACTTGTTATATGCTGCTTGTAAAAAGTTAAAAAAATAAAATATTGAATAATTGTGTGGATTTTAATCCCTTTACGGCAACTCTTAAAGGCAACCAGTATCACTAATTTATTAATTACATAAAACTCTGATTTAAGTAAGCATAAAAACATCAGCAGTATTTATTTCCAAAAACAAAGACGCTAAAACGCTTTCAAGGAGTTATTTATGGTCGAAGTTCTTTAGCTTGCGAAGGAGGGGTTTATTTGGAAGAAATTACTAGCAAGACTGTCCAAAACATCTTGCGGTATTCAATATGGTGACATAATGGACGGATCATATGGACGGATACATAAGAAATGTAGAGGTATATAGAAGAGTTGAAGAAGAATAGACCATAAAAGGCACTATGCAAAAAAGAAGAAACTGATGAATTAGACACACTATGAGACAAAATGGGTTTGTGAGGAATATATTTGAAGCAAAAATAGAGGAAAATTTCCTCAAAGAAAGCTAAGGTGTAAACACATAAACAAAGCAGAAAATAAATAAAAAGAACTTCCAGGGAGTAATGGAATTAGTATTGGAAACGGAAGGTTGGAGGGCTGAAGTCAACCATTCTTAGGATTGAACGACTAAAAGAGAGACGATATATATCAAGTATAGTGAATTCCAGGGCAGGTGAAATATAATGATATAAAAATAATGGTTGATGAAAAAGTAGCTATTTTTTAAATTTGAGCTCAAACATTGAACAGAAAACGCAATTATGCATTGCCTGCATTATTAAGCTTTCGAATATCACACATGGTTTTTTAAAAGATATAATTGAAAACTACATAATGCAGCATACGAGAGTAAATATCAAAAGGGTAATTTGGGCAGTTTGAGGATCGAAGTATGGACTGTACGATGTAAACTTGAGTTTAAGCTATTGAAAATTAGAGGAAAAATTTTCTTGCAATGACACCTATTGTAATGATATGTATGCAGTATGAGAAAATTGCTTATCCTCTGATATTAAATAATTTATGAGCGTTGTTGAAGATTTTATAAAATAGTTTTAATCTAATGTATCTCATCTTTATTTTTATAAACTCATCAGAGATAGTTCTCGTACGATAATTGCAGTCATTGCGTATTAAAACGACATCAATGACATTTCCCTTTGACATTGTCAGACACAAGTCACAAATATATTGACAATGTAACTGCATCGGGTAAAAAAAAAATTCCTAATGCAAAAGCGATGCATTTTCAATGGAGCTGGAAATTAATGTGGGCCAGGAATATTGATGTAACATGAAGATGACTTTGGTCTCAATAAAAATAAAAGCTTTCATGATGAATCGAAATCGCACACAGTTTAATTTGGAGCGTTAATTGATTTGAAAAGGGGGGGAGAGTGTGCGAAACAATGAAAACCATTCGAATAAACACGGAGAACAATTTTTTCCCTCTCATTTTTTCTCTACATACATATTTAGTGGTCTGCTCCCCCTGGGCGTTATAAGAGTCGCTTGTATGCGACTTGACGAGGTTTTAGTCCCGTATTAAGGCCGGCCACGTAGGTGTCACAAAAAAATTCGGGCCGAGAGTGTAGCGAAAACCTCGCGGTTTCGTCGGGCAGAAGGGTGTGGGACCAGGAAAGCTCCCCTTTAAATCGAGAACGTTTTTATCCCACCGGGATGTGGAGAGAGAATCCCCAAAATTTTCGAGGAGCGGGATACAATCTCAAGGAGAGGAAAGTAAATTGCGGCAATTAATCACGCGGCAAGAGAGGGAAACGCCACTGCCGCGGGTAATTTTTTTAATGCACGGAGAGCGAGCGGGTGGTTAGTCAAGGCGTCAGCTGTTCCTCATCCTCCCCCGAGGACTCGCACCCCGTGGAAACCACTCCTCCCTCCCTGGGGGACTACGCAATTGGGGGGAGAAGCCCCGCTTGCAGTAGCGCTGGACGAAAGGGAATAAGTGGGAGCAGCGCCCCGGAGAAATTTTCAGAGGCGGGACGTCTCCCAGCAAAAAAGTTTGTGGCCTAATTAGTAAAGGTGAGTAGGCTTTGCATAATTGTAAGTGCTTCCCGTCACTCAGGGTGCCTCTCGAGTATGAGCATGTACTTGTTAGCAGTGAGGAATGACCCAAAGAAGTTGCAAATTTAGTTTGTACGAGAATGCTCGACGGTGACTGAAATGGTTTTGATGAAAAAAATCGCTTGCTTGCCGAATACTAATGAAATATGAGAGAACAGGTGGTGGCGTGCACATAAAAACCCACAAAAAATAAAGGATCAACCTAGTAATTTTGCAAATATTTGAATAGACTAAATTTTAACCCATTTATGCCTAGTGTTCCATTTTTGGAACACCTGACGCGACTTTCTAATTTAATGACTACGACTCATTATACACCAATATGCCACGGTTTTTCTTTCTGTATCTCTTTATAAAGATATATTGTAGTACGGGGCGCAAAGAATTGGTAAGTTTTGTCAACCCATCGCAGCCAGTGTGTTGAGAAATATCGGTCTTTTTTTAACACGCTTTTATTAGCTTCACCTGTATGTTTGTATGTTTGTTTGTTTGTAACCGACTCCTTTGGACTCGATTTTGACACACTTTGAACTATCAGATTTCCTTTAAACTTTGTAGACTCATCAAGGACCGATGACAATACAATAATTTGATAAGATTTTTTCAATATTCTAATCAGAATCGCCAGGATTAATAATTTTATTCAATTGAACAGATCCTTTGCGTGAGACGGATAGAGTAAGCGACATCAGTGTGTTTATCGTATGGTGTAGTGTTTAGCGTCGTCAACTCTCACTGAGTGGGGCCAGAGTTTGAGGCTCAATGAAGGACGTTTCTTTTGCTGTCTTTAATTTGATCGTTTAACGGCCTAATATAATTTAATTTTAATTGGAGCAAGCTTAGACGGGAGAATATTTTTTTATCGTCGTATTCGCTTTTCGTATTTGCTAAATTTGTTTGTCTGTTCGTTTGAACCCGACTCCTTAACACTCAACTCCGAAATAATTCTTAAAGATTTCACTCCGAAACTAAAAAACACTCTTTAATGATAACTCAAACTAAAAAGTGAAAAATAAATATAGTTAAAAAAACTAAAAAAACACGCTTTAATGATAACTCAAACTAAAAAGTGAAAAATAATTCTTGATATAGAAATAAAGAAATAAATGAAAAATATTAATACTATCGTGAAAAAAGCGAGGGGTGCTCGATATATCAATTTTTGAAAATATTCAATCGGTACGATTAGTAGAAAAATGGTACTAAAAATATGGCTCAAAGCATAATCTTTTCCCGCATTTTCCATTCAGTAATTTGGGTAAACAATTACAAAAGGCATATCAAATTAACGAAGCAACGGAGCACCCCACGCCTTTTTTCACGATAATATTAATATTTTTCATTTATTTTTTTATTTCTATATTAAGAATTATTTTTCACTTTTTAGTTTGAGTTATCATTAAAGCGTGTTTTTTAGTTTTTTTAACTATATTTATTTTCAAGGCAGTTTTTCTGAGACCATCTCAAATGTTATATTAATAACTATTTGTCATTACGCCCAAATGTTGTAATTTTTCCCTGCATATTCAGTAATAGTTAACCTATAGTTCTTTAAGAAGAAAATTTTGAAAACATGTATTTTTTTTAGTTATAAGCTTTTATTTAACAGTGTTCCATTTTTGGAACACTAGGCAAATCCACTACTATTATGCGTGCATTTAGGCGCACTGAAATATTCACTTTAATTTTAAATCAAGTAAGCAATTAGATGTTATGTGACTGAGGGAAACGATGCTATGTCTTGGCTATAATCAGTTTCCATTTCAGTGAAAGAATAAATACATCGATAACCAACTGATCAATTGTGAACAGAGAGATGAAAACTAATGAGTCACCCTGTGCACTCTTCCATTCGGGACCAAGCCCCCTGGGTCATATTGACGTAATGAACACTAATCAATGAGCGAAGTGCGGCTGCTTGCACCCAATATTCTTCTCCTTTTCTTTTTAGCAGAAAGTTTATTGTATGTGTTCGGGCTACGCACTTGTCCTGCACAGAGCGGCACGCCGCCCCCCCCCCACCCTCCTGCCGTATTGGCGACTAGAGGGTTTTTCCCGGGTAATGTTTATTTCTTTCCCTCTCCGTGTCTAACAAAGGGACTTTTAGCCTTTTCTTTAAGGCATTGAAATCCTCGGCGCCACTGTCGGTCAAGAGTGCAGTGACCCTATGACCAGGGCCATAGCGTGGGTGACGCCAGGGGCGCTTGGGTTTTTACAGTAGTAATATGTTGAGTGCGATCTCGTGAAGTGGATGTGTCTTGCGTCCCGTCCGTTAGAAAGTGAAGGGTGACCGCGCCTTTAGCTAAAAGTACCAGGATGTCGAGATATTTGACAGTGCATGAAATAACTGATCTATTAGAGACAAAATATTACATAGAAGTACGTGATATCATTGAACCCCCTGATAACACAACAGAACCTGTGTCTGACGAGGACTCCGGGGATGAAGATGGTGGAACAATTAATAACCTTCCCAGTTCATTGCTGTGCGCTCCTGCTCATCTCATTCATGGTTATTCTGACGAGAACTTTGACCATACTGACCTTTTGCTGATACCAAATGGTGATACTACTGAAAATGACGGTGCATCGGCTTCTGCTTCGCCTCAACTTCTTCTTGCTCAAAGAAAAAAGGTAACCAAAGTTGTGCGCTATTGGAAGAAAGCCGATCTGACTGCCCAGCCAGTAGGAGGTAGAGTTTCAGAAGAACAAATCACGAAAATGAAAATCCCTACAGAATAGTCAGAACTCTTTCTGGATATAGAAGTGATTGACGTGATTGTCAAATATTCCAATTTATATGCTGCAAGTAAGGGCGTAAACCTTGAACTGACTATCGGTGAGTGTCGGTGTTTTTTGGGAATAATTTTACTGAGTGGTTACGTCTCTGTTCCGAGACGGCGTATGTTTTGGGAGCAAAGACCAGTTTCCCATAATTCTCTAGTTAGTGGTGCAATGAGACGTGACCGATTTGAAACAATATTTTCAAATTAGCATGTTGCTGACAATTCTAACTTGAACCACATGGACAAGTTTTCCAAGCTGCGACCTCTCATAGAGCAACTGAATGACAGATGCATGAAATTTGTACCAAATGAAATATACTTCAGCTTGGATGAGGCCATGATTCCCTATTTCGGTCGTCACGGGCGCAAACAGTTCATTCGGGGTAAGCCTATTCGGTTTGGGTATCAATTCTGTTGTGGTGCAACGCGTCTAGGCTACATTTGCTGGTTTCAGCCTTATCAAGGAAAAAACCCGAACACTCAATACCAAGAATGTGGTGTAGGTGCTTCAGTTGTTTTGCAATTTACTGAGGCACTGACAACGCAGCATCCTGGTAAATACCATTTTGTGTTCGACAACTTTTTCACAAGCATTGTACTCCTTGATAAACTTCATTCAATGGGACATCAAGCAACAGGCACAGATCGGAAAGATCGCGAGACAAACCTCCTTTACTATCTGATGCTACCCTAAAGAAAAAAGATAGGGGCACATTTGATTACCGAATTGATGGATAAGGCAATATTGTTTGTAGATGGAATGATAACAGTGTTGTGACTGTTGCATCTTCTGGTGTCGGTGTCAATCCTTTGCAACAGGTCAGTCGTTATTCTCAAAAGCAGAAAAAAAGATACAAGTTACTCAGTCAAATTTAATCAAGGTCTATAATCAGTATATGGGAGGAGTAGACCGAGCTGATGAAAATATTGACAAGTATCGAGCATCAATCCGTGGAAAGAAATGGTACTCGAGCCCTCTGTTATTCTGCTTTGAGCTGGCTTTACAAAATGCTGGGCAATTGCATAAAATAAACGATGTGAAGCCAATGGATCTTCTTGAATTTCGTCGCCGTGTGGCCTGTCACTATATAGACTCACGTCATGACGGCATGAATCAAACGATTGTAAAGCAAGGAAAGCAAACTCGCTGTGTCCAATGTCACAAAAATACCACTTTTCAATGTAAAAAATGCAATGTATCCTTGCATGTTAAGTGTTCACCTGGATATCACTCTTAATAGTGAGTTAATAAATTTCTGAATAAAATGATTTGCTTGTTATCATTGAGTACGTCATGGTAGTGGATTTGCCTAATGTTCCATTTTTGGAACACCTCGTAATTAATAATTGGCAAGAGATACATTGTTTTTTCTTTCGGATATTGTTTTCATACGTATTTTTATCTATAATATGCAAAAATCAGGGTAAAATTCGCATTTTTCAAACCTTCGGCATAAATGGGTTAATCTATTGACCCAACATTTTATTTTTAATATTCGGCAACTATTTGACTTAGTTAAGCCTTGTGTGTTATTTGATTAATGACCTGGAATGCATACTTAATCAAGTAATTTATAAACACATTTCCTACATAATAGTAATAATAATAATTTGGCAGGGTGAATAATAAGGGTAAAAAAGCGGGCCGCCTGCCTCTACGTGGCTTACCTGGTAACTACCTTTACCGGCTAATTAAGAAAGTTTGCGTGTGGGACTAACCACCTCACATGCAACCCTACAGGTTCCGAAACGAATGGCCATAAAGCCACCCACAACCGGCCTTGTCAAATTGGGAACCTAGTGGATTTAAAAATGGCAAAAATGAGGCCAATACCGTTATGTTAGCTATAGTGAGACATGCATCTATAACACCACCACCTATTGCAGCGCAATATGCACCATTATGCCAACCACCTGCGTAAAAAGGAGAATATCCAACCGCCAGTTCAGATGAATACACAACTGGCCAGACAACCCTCTCCGACACAGCCAGCCTCTCCACCGCCTGAGACAAGAACCGCATTCATGTCGGTGTCTCTACTCTGAGTAATGATGAAGGACAAACTAAGCAGAGAGATATCCTCCGTAAGATCTATTGTCGGGGTAACCATCTGCCTCGGTTGAATGCCTTCATTGAAGAAATCCTAACGGAGATGTCTGAGCTCTGGAGGGTCAATTGCGTGGTCTATGCTGCTGTCAAAAGAACGGCTGCCTCCCAAAAGAATGCCACTTGAGAGTAGGCTTGTGCGATGAGTCGATTAATCGAAGTCATCGACGATGATTTTAGTCATCGCGGTGTGATGACTGTAATCGATGACGAAGAATGTCATCGACCATCGATGTCGATGAGTCGATGAGAATCATCGATGCCGATGAGTCGATGCGAATCATCGATGTCGATGAGAATCATCGATCCCGATGAGTTGAAGCGAATCATTGATGTCGATGAGAACCATCGATGAGGATGATCGATATCCTTATATCACTAATTTTTCTTCTTTTTTCCATTCATTTGAACGCCATAGATCTAAAATGTATGTTTAAGCACCCCAGCTATTGCGCCTTGAGGACGATGGCAGGGCTACAGTGGGATGTTTGGAATTCATGCTTTTCCTCAAGTTTGTGGTAGACGATACAGAAGTAGTGATCACGTTCAACCACAGTTAATACTCAGTAGCAGTGGCAGCATGGTATTCGTTGGTTGCACTGGTGCAGTTGGTAGCAGCGGTAGCAGCCTGAGCTAAATCGGTTAAATTCACCGAATTCAGTCACAGTGATTTCGATTATTTAGTCACAGGCTGTGATTGCTACTTTTCAGTATCGGTGATTCAATCACAGCGATATATCGCTCATCACTACTGCACAGTTCATCGAGAGTCATCGATCATCGTAATTCATCGATCATCGGCATTCATCGATCATCGACATTCATCGATAGTCATCGATCATCGTGTACACTCTATACGATGATCGATGACAGCCATCGTCATCGAAACATTTCGATGAAAGCTTTTCATCGAAAATCGATGACCAAAATCGGTCATCGCATAAGCCTACTTGAGAGGGAAATGCAGAAAAGGGCTGAAAACGTTGGAGGACAAGATCACACAGGTGAGATGACAGTTGTCAAGAATGCAGTGTATAATAGAATACATCACATATAGGCAAGCATTTTCTACTAAATTTCAGCATATAGCTCGCAGCCTCAGATTTCACCATCTCTCACTAAATTAGTGCGTTCTGCTTACCATCAAGCTGCAGGAGGACGATAGAGCATGGACGCTCACCAAGGCCCGGAAAAAATCCTCAAGTGGAGCAGGATCGTGAGGGAGAACTCAACTTTCTCCTTCACCCGTCCCGTCTCTTTCGACCTCCTCCGCCTGTCGTTGAATATCCACCCCCCATCCATGAGGTTCAACGTTTATGGAAGGATAGCTATGAAACATCTAAACTATTCAATGGCGACACACTGGTAATAGGCCCTCTTCAAGAGTTCCGTGGCCGCCACCTACAAGATGTGGATATACCTCTTTCAGTTACAGAAAATGACGAGAAGAAGGCTTTCTCTGGCAAGAAGAACTTCTCTGCTCCAGGAATGGATGTGGTGAACAACTTCTAGTGGAAGTAATTTACTTCAACCTACGAAGAGGTTACTAGAATATTCACGTACTTTCTAAAAGGCAGAGCATCAATTACACCTAGACTGCCTTGTCGGATCAAATTAATTACCACCCTATATCCTACCTCAGCACTATACAAAGCTTTCTCCTCGATCTTGAGTGAATTTATCCTCCACCAAGTCCAACCTGTCTGGGAGGAGGTATAAAAGCAGAGGAATTCAAAGCAGGGAATCGCGGAATACATGGACATCCTTCTAATTGATAGGTTCATATGTCAGGATCCAGCAAAGGCGAAACCTATCAATGGCCGAGTGAACTACAAAAAGTCTTTCGACATCACTTCGCATGAATTTTTAGTCGCCATGCTGAATTTGATGAAAGTCCACCATTAGGCTGTGTTCTGCCTTCAACGCCTGCTACCACTCTGGAAAACGTGCTTCGTCTAGAATTCAGGCAAGTGGTCAGTTTCAGCACAGTTGGTAACAGATCATCGTGGTGTTTTTTAAGGCAATTGCTTGAGGCCGTTGCTAAGTACAGCCAGCCAGCGTGGAACAGGCAGAATCACTTGCAGCTCGCATGCAGAAGGCATTCATCTTGGGATCACTCTGCTTACTGCGAACGCATGGCCCCAACCAAGTGTAGCCACCTCTTCCTCGATGGATGTCGGATGTGGCTGCAAAAACTGCCTAACACCTCCCAAATCTCCAGATAAAGTTTTATTTTCTCTCACATGGTTAATACAAGTGTAGTAAAAATGGAAAAGGATGTAAGTGCCAAAAAATAAAAAAATGACTTTTTCGGTGAAAGGCGAAGTACAAGCCAGGCGTAATAAGATAGACAAGTTATTAAGTGTCAGAATATTTTTCCCTAGTTTGTAGAGCAGTCGGAAGATGTCAGCACCGTGCAAGAGCCATGCGGGGATTAGACTTATTTTACTGAATACTGAAAATTTTAGTTTCTGGCACTTACAATATTTTCCATTTTTACTACACAATAATGGATAAAAACAAACGTATGGGAGCTTTAGGTTGTCCCAAGGTCATGACTGAGGTCCCAAGGTTTGAATTGAGTCAGCAGGAAATTACAAAAATGTATGTCATTAACAGTAAAATTTGTATCAGTTGAACTATTCATATTCCATGAAAGATACCATCAAAATAAATATTCAATACTTTATTTAAAAAAAGCGGCTTTGTCCAGTTTTAATTTTTGTGAGAATTGAAATACTTAAATTTAAACGGGCAGTAAACTAAATTTATTTGGCCTTTTGTACAAAATTGAATGGATATCTAATGTTAACCTAGGTCTGTTTGTTATAATGTTCGACTGATTTCTAAAATTTTATTTACATTCGCCGGAATAGCGGTCTATTTCCACTTCTGGAATAAAACATGCTTTTTAGATCCTAAATAAATTCAAATGCTTTGGTAAAACAATATTAGGTCCACGAACAATGAAAAGGAATTTTCGTAAGAGTTATTTCACGCAATGAGACGGATTATTTTTTTCAAAAATAGTGAACACTTACATGTGTTCATATATGCACTGCCCTAACAGATTATATCATTAGAGATTTTAAAATGGACAAGAAAATGATAATTACCTTTGACCGGAAGTCGAAATGTTTTACATAAGAAGTGAAGTTAGGACAAGGCACTTCTAAGGAATTTGTTTACAGTAAATTACGGTTTTTTCCAGCACAAAATTATTGTCCAAAATTACTCGCAAATATTTCCGTTCGTTCATTATCTCAATGGCTGGACAACGAGTTATTATATGAAATACGAATTTAAATTGACGTGTATTGCAGATATCATAACACAGAAACTTGGTCTAATTCAAACGTATTAAAATAAAATCATTTGCATAAGAAACGTAGATGGAAAGATGGAATTTCGTACCTATTAATTCAGCAATGTATATTTCACATGCTGTCGCTTTATCAGTTCTAGGAAATAAGGTTCTGATAGAATATCGCCCTACAAAATTGTGACATATTATAGCACAATTAATGCTTTTATAGAAACGAAGGTTCAATTAATGTGAGAAAAATACAAAAAGTGTATTTTTAGTTTTATAATTTTCCCCTATTTTCTTCACCGATGAATTTCACCGCCTTAGTCACTCATGGGAGAAAGCGAATTACTACTATATTTTTCGCTTGATATAGATGCCTGAGTTTGGCCGACTTTGAATAGTATAATTTTGAAAATTATATTGTTAAAGTGGTTCCAAAGTAGAGCATACATATAAAGTATTTGGAATATAATATCGATGACTACATTTGCAAAGGTTAATTATGAGGAATCTCGAGATAGATATATATGAGGTATTACGAGACAAGACTGGTCTTGAAGCACTGCTCGCGCAGAAGTTAGGTTTAAAGAAGACGAAAAGGAGTACAGGCATCGAAATGGTTAATAGGATCCATTATGTCCGGTACCAATTAGACCCTTGAGAGGCTTAAGTCGACTGCAGAGGTCGAGTAGGGATTCTCATCTCGGCTAATAATTACTTTCGCACATAACTGAACCCCCATTCTCGAGGAAATTCAAACCGGTCTCCACGGAAAAGTCTTTCCTGCTACATGCCCAAGTTGAAAGAATTTTTCTTTCAATCCTTTTTTGGGATGGTAATTATCGGTGGGTGCATCACAAATGTGCCAATTCTCCCCTCCCCCTCAATAGGAAGAATCGGTTTCAATTGCACGACTGCGAGTTCGGTTCGGAACAGAAGGCTTCAGAGAAGATCTTTTACTCGAGACGGACATTAAACTAGTGCCGAACTTTTTAATTGGAAAATCAAATCCGTGCTGGGAGTGAGTGCAAAGACTGAAACAAAGTCGGCCTCTAGCGAGAGAGAAAGGGTGAGGAAGTCGGAAGAGATGTCTAAAAAATTCTCAGCAATTAAAAGAGAGCCGCATTCCGAAGGAAATCCTGATAAAACTTTTTTGATGTTCATTAGTGACTCCCGAATCAATGCTCCAATTTACGGTTGGGCATCAAAAGGAAATTAAGCTAGGGATTAAGTCATTAAAATGAATGAAATACCATTTCTAGGCAGTACGACATGACCACTGCCACGGCTGATACTCCATTAACAAGATACCCATACTATTAATCTACATGTACATACTACATACTTTTGCGGGCCGCTCCCAAGGCATGTGGCAGGGAATGTTAGGCCACCAGCCATATAAAGAGGAGGGGATAAGGGGAAAGGAAGAGGATAAATGTGTATTTCATGTTAACGGATTGCCTTAATTCCACACTCTCTAATTGACCATACGAGGCTAATATATAGTATGTAAACCTAACTATAAAAATATATTCTCGAGAGTTTCCATTAAATTAAGAGGATATCATTGAAATCAATTGGTCTTTTGTGAAAATTCAAACGATTTTGGCATGGAAATTTTTATGATTTCGTTATAGGACACATTATTAAAAATTAAACTCCGTATATTCATTCTATTAAAAATTTTTTTCCTTTAACAATCTTCAGTAGTAAACCATAAAAAGGTAACCGCCAAACTATTAAACTTTGTGCTATAGTGGTGCAACGCATTGTATCCCAAAGCGTAGTTTTAAGTAATGTCGCTATAGAACTTGTTTCTGTGAGCAAGGGAAGAAAAAGAGCCAACCCGCAATTAGAAGGACCTTGGGCTTACGAAACTGAGGCATGTAAATACGTGAGGAGCTAATTGAACACATGCACTTTCAAATTACATCGCAGGAGGAACACGTAGCGTAGCGGTATTGTATGCATTAAAATCGAGTCCCTTCTCTGCAGCTGAACGTGCGTGCTCATCCATTTCACTCAAATGCTTTCTGAGAGATGTATTCATACTAATGCTTGCGTGTTAACATGTCTTGTGCAGCAGGCCAGTCTAATAAATTAAGGGCTTGCTGAAAATGAATGAATGAAGTGACGAAAAATACGGAACAGAAATTGTTATAAAAGAAACTTTCAACAATGAAAAGAAGAAAAGGTACATCTATTAGAATCAAGAGAATGGCAGTAAAGAAAATAAACGTAGGATTTGAGGAATGTGGAATATTAAAATCTTGACCCAAACAATATTTTTGGTGAGTAATGAAACAACCAGGTGGGGTAGATATTATGGCCAAGAGGGAATACACTAGACCTTCTGCTAACTAACTACTTAACTACCTACTGATTACCTGTTCAAGTATTCAATCAACATAGGTTGAATTGAAGAGAGCCCATCTGAAAACTTTTCCTATGTTTAAGTACATATTTGGCTTTATCTTTCTATCTTGAACAACAATCCGTCTACCTTACGTCATATTTTTGTGACCTCATCCTATCTCCCTTTCTACTGTCATGGACCCATTACCTTTTTTTCTCCTCAACTTACTACTATCATGGAATTAAAAATCATGCAACTTTATCTTTTTATCTGTCCTCCATTCATTGCACATTCGCCCTTTCAAGTATAGTAGGGGAAACAACTTTATATAAGCCTTGAGAAGTTATCATCCTACACTCTGAGCACCACATGTAAACGTTAATTTTCCATATTTTCTCATGAGGAAATATGGTCATTACTCGTGCTAAAATTAGAACAAAAATACTGGATAACTCCGTAAAATTATTTCAATTATTCATTCCAATTATTAAAATAAACTAAGTGGTATGTTTATATCTAATTGCACAATAAAGGAAAAATTGCAAATATGCAATAGTTTGAGTTGGATACTCGTACATGGTTCACGCTGTTAACAGCAAAGGCATCGCCATTCAAACAGATTCTACGTTTGAAAATGTATAGCCTCATGTCGCTCTGAAAAAGTAGTCCATTGCTTGTCTAAATGTTGAACCCTGGAGTGTCGAGGAGTACAATGAAAGATGACCAAACGTAAAGCCCGATTAGATCGTTAACAGAGTGGAACAGGCGATAGCCATCAACTCGACCGAGTCTCAAAACAAAATTGCCAGTTACTTCGTTCGTCGAGGGATCAGCTGCGTTGTCAGGGACTACATTGTTTCCCAGAAAAATGCGTTCGAGCTTGCTTTGGCGATTTTCCGACAAGCTCGTCGAAAACCCAATCAAGTAGGCGCACATTTCTACCACTGCGCTGCGACTTTAGAAAAATTATTGGGCCTCAGTGATCATGAAAACATCCCATGTCCAGATCCACTTAGAGAGCATTCCGATTGGACTCTCGAACCTCGTGTTAACATTTTGTTATGCGTCATCATACCTCATTTGCAATTTGCTACCCAAAAGTCGATGATTTGGAGAAATACGTGGAAGATTATGGACTTTATTTCACGTTCACCAAGTTATTATATAACATTTTCGCGTGTATTACAGTTCATTACTTCACACCAGGAGAGATTGACTAACTCATCTTACCTGAAGAAACAAGAGAAAACACCCTCAAAACTGCCAGCTTACTTCTTTAAATCAGAAGAGACAGTTAATCAGTTTAACAACCAAAGCGAGCTGGAACGCCGGTGAATTTGTTGTCTACCAATGATAGATCAACGTGGATAAACCGCAAAAATCATCAAAATGATACTTCACACCACGGAGGCATTTACATAAACATTTTCTACATCAATTAGTCTTAAATTAGTTTAAGATCCATCACCAGAATCACTACACTCTTTTGAGTGGTTGGAAATTTTGCAACAAATAGTTAATGTAACTAATTCTACGCCATTATTATCTATTTTTCATTTCATTTATGCCAATAAAATGTCATTAGTTGTAAACTCCGTTGTCTCAGGCGTAACTTTATGGAATTTGCTTAGCATATTGAATGAAAAGCCGTAACTTTGTGATTCCACATTTACTTATTGTAAACGACCCGGGTTTCGACGTAGCACGTCGATCGCCTGATGATGACGTGCTACGTCGAAACCCGGGTCGTTTACAATAAATAAATGTGGAATCACAAAGTTACGGCTTTTCATTCAATATGTCATTAGTTGTATTCTAAATAGGTAATTTTTATTGCATTTAAAATGGTGATAAAGTAAATGTAACGTTATTCTCGTTCTTTGAAAAGGACTACCCAGTCACCTTCGTACTAAGGCAAAATAAAATTGGACCACAGTAAGTTACACCATATAAGTGGCATCCATGGATTTTTTTCTTAGCCGGTTTTCAAAAACTGGTCATTAGAACTTTAATTATTGCCTATAAAAATAAGTTTACCTAACACACAAAGTAAATTAGGTATTCAGCATACATTTATTTTACGATGTTTTATGCGATGATTTAACTGAATACACATGTAAACCAATCTGTAGTAATCACAGTCTAATATTTGTCCATTTTAGAACAAAACAATTTCCAGTGGCACACAATTAAATAAGTAAAAAAAATAAAAAAATACAATCCTCAAGGATAATTTGAGTGATTGCTTTGAATATCATGCAGAAATTTAAATATTTTATGGTTTCGCGAAATCTACGCAAGAAACACAGGCAAAATTAAGCTTACCTGCCATAAAGAGTAAAGGCAGCTAGAGTATAGCTAATAATAGCAATTGTAACTGTGTCAGTTCTGTGTAACTGTGTAATTCTGTGTCAGTAACAACTTTCACCAATTACTATCCGTTTTAAACACACGTATTTAGGCAAGCACATACAGCTCCGGATGGTGAAAAATCACCCAGGCAGGATTCAAGCCCGCGACTTTCGGGTTGGCTGGTAAGAACCCCAAAACTTTTTTGACTGGAGTTATTTTAATTTAAAATATTTGCGCCTTCGCTTCAACCTACCTCCATTTTTGCAGTTATCGTTAGTTATGCAAGTTAGTTATGCAAGTTAGTTATCAATCAATACATTTAAAATTGAAATTCTGTTTGTCTGAAGCATATGCACATCAGCTCATCTTGGCGGAGTTGAAAAAAGTTTGGCACACGTACTCCATATAACTGTAAAAGCCGTATCCCGTATAAAAGATCATAAAGTTCCTAGGGCTCACAGGGGTCTAAAATGGACCCTTCGGAGGCTTTATATTATGCTAATTACAAAATAATTAGATTTGGTGAAGAGTTCTTTTAATTGGCATTTTAAAATTTAACTCATGATGTAGGCATGGGATATTAAGTACCAGACGACTGAAAGATTTTGCTCTTGCCTTTTAACTATCATTTTTGCTTAATTTTTCCTAAAAATTGAGTTTTTTTCTCAATAGTCACTTTGTTTATTAGTTCAACCATACTGTTAATTTAAATTTACTTGAAAATCGCAGAATTGGTTTTTAATGGGACATTTTAATATTTGGAACTTTCCGTGGAATTTTAACGGGAACTAGTTGAGTTTAAAATGTAATCTATGCTTCTTGGGAGATACAGTTGGACTGAGATATCCGAAAGAAGTGAGGAGAATAAAATATATCAATGATAAAATGCGCTTATGGTTTGTAGCCTTTTGCTCCTAAGTGGACATTTTTGCTTTGTCTAATGATTAAAAATTCATACCTTTATTCCTTGCTACTACATATTACTATTTCGATGGGAACTAATGGCACTAATATCTCCGGATATGATAAATAGAAAATTACAGCGAGAATTAAGTAGAAGATTAAGAAATTAACAGTATTTTTTATTCCAACCTCTCAATGCGTGGTTTACGACTGCTGCATAATAATTTTCATCATTATTTTTATGTTCTATTAAGCATTCGTATACCACGTCTGTGAGAATTCTTTCAATCCTATGCATCAACTTAATTTGTTTCTTCTTCCCGCGGAATATCAACGAGCACCACTTACTATACAGAAGCTTTTTTTAGGATACTACTTATTTGTTCACTTTTTATTCTGATAAGAAGGAATTTTGTTATCAATTTTGTGAGATAAGGAATCTGCGATTGACTTAATCCCGGGCCGACCAAGATCGCGAAGAAAGTAGTGAAAGACGTGTTAGGCGTCCAGCCATCAATTCCTAGAAGACCCATCACCCGCAGCAAATGGGCTGATGGGTCAGCAGATTTGCAGAGGGAACGAGGCACGGCATTGGGGGTGAGGCTTGGAGATGAGGGTTCATGACAGGATCGGCCAAATTCCATCCGTCATATATCAGCGCCTACCGCAGGGCCCCCTGCCAATATTTCCTTCACGCTTTCCCGGGCGCGATGGTCAGGGAAAGGCAGAAGGGCTTTCGATCAATTGAATATAATCAATAAAATTTCCAAGCGATGCATCACTCTGGGAGCTAATGGTCAGCTAAATTCAACATTGAGATTGTCTCGCATTATTCCATGGGGTGGCGAGTTAGTGGGAGTGCCCAAGAGATCGTTATTTTGCGGAACCTGCGGAACGCAAAAGCTCGTCCCACCTCCGTAAGTGCATCGTTAAACTAATTTCACCATGCAAATTGTACGCAAATATTGGGTACTTACCTTAAATTGTATTTTCCGAGAAAATAATTATCTGTTGCATGTTTTACCAGCCTTTTTTTTAGATTTCGACCAATGTGAGCAATTTAATGTTTTATGAAAATAACTGATTGAACTGAACCGTAAATATAAGAAGACAACAAAATTTTTTTCGCTAAATAAAATAAAAAATTAAAACTGTAATGCATTTAAAGCGGTAAATTAAGCATGAAGCTGTGGAAACCATTTGCTTTTACAACATTAAATTGATTTGTCGCAGTCCTTCAGGGAAAGTTTGAGAGTTAATTTTTAACTGCGAAACAATCAAATAAATGTTAGTCAGGCGCTTTACAAATTGATAATGTTAGTCTCATGACGTGGGTAATTAGAAGCATTCCGTCACTTTTATCATCAATGTATCGTACATCAATAAGTTGTATTTTTCCCATGATCCTTTTCCTACGATCGGAATGCGTGATACACTTTGCTAATACCTCCTTTATGCCATTAGATATCTTCTAGAAGATTATCTGGTGCAGATATCCCTCGAATAATTCAACTTATTGATAAACTCATTCTAATTTTTGGGTGAAAAACCGGGATATAAATTATCATAACCTGTCATATGATATTGAAGGAAATAAACGAACATATATTGAACATAAAATTGCTAGATTGACGAATGTATCATTAGGGCCTTGGGGGGAGAGAGATTCTGCAAGGAAGTTAAATATAAATAAAAGTGGTAAGGAAATAAAAACGGTAAAATGTTATGTGCAAACTTAAGACTTAGCACCTCCTATTCCAACGGATGGGAATAAAGAGACATATTTTTATTTTATACATTGACGCGTGTTTGACTCATGGTGCAAATTACCGCTGCCAAAGAAATGTGTATCTTCAAAAAAAACTTTTCTTCATTCGCCTTCTCCATCTACTTTATGTTCTACTACACGCATGCTCCAACGGCTATCTCTAATAAATGATTAAGGAAATAGGCTACTCCTAGACACTTCATTGTGTCCAACGGCCATAAATACAAAAAATGAGAAAGTAGTATCATGTAGCTACCTGCTCATAGTAACATATTTATGGATGACAACCTAACGTTCTACAGCACCTGTATTTAAAAAAATCACAAATCTCTAAACCTTCATCCGTGCATAATATATTTTAAATTTAAAAAAATGTTAATATTTACTGAAAAATTCACTAGGCTGGGGCAGCTATGTTGGTAATTAGCCGGCCTGCAATCGAAGGGTCACAGGCTCGAATTCCACAGCGGGAACCGATTTTGTGTTTTTCTTAGAACTTAAAGGGTCACGGTTAGATCAAGCAATATAAACCAAAAAATTAAAAGGCATGAATCTGTAACTAGAACTTGAAGGAGCTTCCATGAACTGATTCGCGGTAATTATCGATATTATCTGGAAGTGATATGACGATTTTCTGCAACCGCTTCAGGAAATAATGCGCCAATTACGTCATAAAATGGTGGTAGTCACTGCATAAAATCGCATAAATCGTGTGTCTCTCCCATTATTATCCTACGTTTTCTTAGAACTATCTTACATATGCGTGCACGTAAAATATCTAACGGAATATGCCAAGTGAAAAAAGGGAATCATAGATATTTACTATGGGTATATTTGTGTGCAATTGCTCGCTTCAAGATTCAATCTGGAAGCGAAAAACGAAAATCAATACAAAAGGCAAGCGGAGGAGTCAAGATCCCAGCCCTTGTTTCCAACTGGGATATTCGGTTTCAATTTACGCGATATCTCTTTGTTTCGCCGCAAATAAATATTTCCCTATTTCTCACGAGCCCCTTCTCTACCTTTTTCCATGACTCCTTCACCTCGTGTGTTCCATTATGACGCAACTCACACGAGAAAAAATACCGAGCCAAGTCGTGGAGAAGCCTCCACAGATCTCCTTTGTCTCTCTCTCTCATTCAGTTCATGGGACACCGATATTAAATTTGGAGCCTTTTTTCTTTTTCACAGTTTGCTCATTTTTTTCGCACCTTTTTCCCTCGCGTCTCCCTCCCCTACCACACACCCTCCCCCCAACGGCCGTTCATCTTTCCACGCTGTGGATGCGAAGAACGCTTCGTCCTCTTGGTCTTCCCTCGAGCCACGAGAAGGAAATTAATTCCATCCTTCCACCGCTTTTATCGTGTTCTTATTTCCTCCGTGGACTTTGAGTAAACTGAAGGCCCAACCTCATGGTCCCGAGAATTGACGTAGCCATGAGGGATGGTCTATAGAGTACAAACCCCCCCTTAAAATTTCAATTTATTTAAATAAAGGACTAAAGTAAATAGTTAAATTTGTTTTCTAACAAAGAACTATTATTACATTTATCATTTGTTATCCATACAACTTTTTCAATTAATAATATCGTAAGTTATCAAACCGAGAGTATTTCATTCTATAAGAAACTTACCCAGCAAATAATAAAAAAAATCGGCTGTTACACTGTAGTCGCAATACCCCTCCTTATGGTAAAACAATTTGTATAATGATTTTCAATTATCTCAATCCTGCTATATAATTAATATGGACCCTCCCTCCGAAATAAAATCCTGGCTGCGTCACTGGTTGTGCGTATTAACGGTATAAACCCTGGCCAGTATTCATCCCTTTATTGAAAGATTTTTGGCATATTTAAACCGAAGAGTTCGAAGAAATTTCAAGGGCTATTGTTTATTTAAGTTTTAATTATGCAATGTATGTGAGCGGGAATAAGTTTGATGGTACGAATAATTGGTTAATGCGGTTGAAAACCAATAGAAATTACACAGTTCAGAGCATGAGCTAAGAAATTATTGATGTATCACAGATTAGTGTTTCGAATTTACTTTTTATGGTACGGTAAACAATTGGTTATGGTTATGAACCATGTAATATACCTCTCACTGTGGCATAAGCCATTTTTTTAATTCTTGAATTGGTAAGAAAACGCTGTTTGGTAATTGGTGAGCATTTAAATTTCACTGAATGACTAACCTATGTTTGACCTTTGCCCTTTAATGACCAAATATAATTGGTGTTGGACATCTGGCGATGGAGGATAGAAAAACTTGGTGTTATATTAAGGTATAATTTAGAGGCTTTTCCCTTTCCTTGGAATAATTCCTTGACGCGGTGGAAGGGCTTGCATGTTCCAATAACCCCTAGAACTGGGCAGGCGGGAAAAAATAAGAATGCTCCCGATAGGGCCACGTGCCAGATAGGTCGAAGGGTAGGAGCCAGGCGGAAAATAGTTCAATTGATAGTGTCACATTAAAAATACAATTGGAGAGCGGTGATTAGGAAGCCCCCATTAAGCCTTACCTGGGATTGGAAGTAATTCAAAGAGAATTGAATCCTGGCAACAACGGGACGCCCACTAGGGCGGGAGTCGTGTCCGGCCGTGAGGGAGGCAAGGCCTTCGCGGTTGTCATCACATGATTTTCTTGCATAACATCATCTTCAGTGGATACATGAATAGGAGAAAGAAGAGTAAAATGATGAGAAGGAAACTATCAGTAACATACGAACTTCGAACGTTAAGACAATGATTAGGTCTTAGTTAGATTAGCAAATTGAAAAAGGGAAAATAAATGCTTTGGGACTATGCATGGATAGAGGGGTAGCCGGGACTATTGGGTTGAGAGTTATAGTGTAATCTATAGCGGGAGACTTGAGAGTCAATGCAGGATAACTATGGTATTTAATGCAAAATTGGGGATGACGGTAGTACACATTGAACAGGTGATCGACAGAATATTATTGGTTGGAATGAAGGCTCACCATTAGATGTTTGTATTGGTCTAGGTGTACATACCTCCATAAGGAGGAAGAGGAAGTGGCTAGGAGCAACTAGAAGAGATTATGAGAGAAGCCCCGGGAAAGAAAAACATGAATGTGATCGGGGACTGGAATGCAGTGATGGGTAAATGGAGGGATAGATTTGAAGTGGGAAGTTATGTTAGGGTACAAGAAACGAGAAATCAGTTGAATTTTGCAGAAGAAATAAATTAGGAGGTAGTAAATAAACACTTGGTTTTAACATAATCCTAGGTAAAAGTACGCATAAAAAATCCCGCGAGATATAAAATTGATTACAATATGGTAAGCCAGAGGTTAAGAAACAGAGTCAAATGAAGCAATTCATGAATGCTATAGAAGAAAAAGAGGTATAAATGCTATTCATACTATGCAAGGCTAGCATTATGAAGGAAATTATGATTAGAGAGTAGTTATCTAGGCCATACAATAGGAATAACTGAGTTTGTAAATAATATTTTTACGTAAATATTTGCCTGCTCCGAAAGGGATGACAAGATGGATTTATATGACTAGCGTTTTAATTCTCATCACTTTGACGCCTAGAATCGATAGGCTACCGGACTTGACGACCTTTAACACATGCATGCTTAGTGATGCAGTTTATATTCGTGACGTGAAACAGTGGGATACGTTCCAGACTTTGTCATCACCCGGGCCATGGGTGGTGCGGGGGCGAAAGAGATTTACCGACCAATTTCGGACCAGGACACCATCACGGGATCGAAAATTCATCTTTTGGTTGATTACATTCGTGGCCACGCAGTCCGAATTGTATAAGAGGTGACAAATATGGCGCGGAGGTTCGTGGAAATTGAACAGTTGCTAACTTATGACCAATACACCTGAATAATGCATTAAATATAAATAGGGTTTTAAGTACATCTGTGCTTCTTGGTAATAACGACAATTTTCAGCATGTCTGTGGCATAAACATGCATATAATATTCAATAAAATAATAAACGTGTGATTGTTAAAAATATTATTTACAAGCTTTCTGCCAGTTGTGACACCACATCACATGTTGTGGCACACAGGTTAAGCTTGATGTAATTATAATATCATCATTCGCGAAAGAACATATTTCAGCTTGCAGCGAAATATTTCACGGCAGGTTCTTGTCGGTTAAGTTTTAAACATATATTCTCCAATATTTGATTGCTAGCTAGCAAGAAATTTCACATCTCACTAATTTAATAAAATTTCAATGAAAAATATAAATATTTGAATAATAAGACTTCTTGATAGCAATTTTTATCAAATGCCGTTGTAAAATTGCAGCTTTTCTTTAAAATAAGCAATGTGAACTTTGAAATAAGAATTGATAAGAAAATATAGCACAGTTGTAATTGTTCACTTTAAATTTTACATTTTCTACATCTCCCATACTTTTTATATCTTGACCAGATTAAGGTAATGAGGATCAATTATGCTTGTATGAAAGCCGGATTCTGGATAGAGCTTATGATATTAGTTTTATTTCTGCGTTTATCGTACTTCATATTCCTCGTATGGTTCGGATTCGTTTCCATAATTCCTCCATCTAGTTATTTCTGCCTCAAATTTTTGTTACCCATTACTTTCTTCACTTTAGAAGGTACTTTCATTCAATTAAATAAATTATTAGCCTAAAGACTGGTATGATGTCTGGCAGTTTTGTGTTAATATTTTACCGGTGTACGATTAAAATCATAGGTAAAAATTTCCACTCACCACGATAGTACCATTTTTAATATCTATTAGTTTCATCTGTAGCCAAAGGATTTAATATCAACTGAAAAACAGATCCTCTGGCGTTACGGTCTATATTTATAGGTAGAAAATTGGCTCGTTAAAAGCTACCAAAACAAAATCAATCCGTACTTAAGAGCTTATGGAGCGTGTTTTGATACCTACATAAAGCTTATCCTCGTATCCACCATTTGCGCGTGGCTCTATATCCGAATTACCAAGAATTTAAATTTACGGAAAAATTTAACGATATCGGAATTTCATTCAAGATTAAAAATAATCAAAGGTGCAAAATGAAGTAGTACCTGATTGATAAGCTTAAATTTTAAACTCGTCCTATTTACTGGAGAGTGCTCAGATTATTACTATGATACGCTCAGTGAGTATTTTAAATTCACTGAGTTCATGCATTGCATTCCGGGCATCCGGGCTTTAACATTTACTACCACTAAAAACGTTTAAAGGTTCAAATATGCTATATACTAGGATTTATATATCTACCTAATTCTATTTCCTGGAAAGCAGGGAATACAATGTTTTATTTTAATTCCTGAATATTTACTTCATGGAATTTGTGTTCATTCATCTTTGAAACTTGCTTACACAGAGCACCAAAAAGCATGCCACATCATTTGAATTGCTTTTGATGAATTATTTCTGTAAAAGAGAGTGTGGAATTTCCATTTTTAAACACATGAAAAATAAATTTATTTTAGTAACATTATTACTACTATTCATATCTCTGTGTTATCAGGCTGAACCTTGCGGAAGTTCATTTTAAATAAGGAAAAAGAAAAATTTGAATTATTTCACTAATTTATTATATGGTACTACTAGTTTCGATGCAATTTCAGTTACAATGAGTAAATTCAAAAAACATGATGTATAAATACCATATATATCACATGTACCCCAACCCTGGAGGAATAAAACAAGGTTTTCTTTTTCGTTTTCATATTAATAATATCTATAAAGTTTAATATAACCGAAAGTATGTAATAGAAAATTAACATTTTAATTACGAAAAAAGAGAAATATTTTTAAATGTTATTTATGCGATAGCAGTAATTAGAATGTACATTTGGTATAAAATTTAAGAAAATAATTCACGTCTACGTAATCCCAATCATTGGAGAAATATACATCATTACCAAAGGTAGAATGGTAGATTTTGTTTAGAGTTTGTAAGGATTAATCAGTTTATACTTTCAACATTCACCACAAGCTTATATTCTACACGACCATATCCACAATCTTGGAGACATTTTAAATACAAGCTTATTTCATTATTTGACATTTTGTACGGCTCTCTAGGAATCTCAAGGCTCAAAGCTCTCAAATTAAAATTGAAACATATATGTAATTCATACCGTATGCCACCAAACAAATAATTTCATAAAGAATACCTGCTTCAATTTTATAGGAATGAGAATGTTTATTGAGAAAAAGTAGCATAACTGATATAATTTCATGCGACCGTGCTCCATAAAAAACTTTTACAATGATCCACACTTACTTTTGTTGATGTGAGGATTTCCCGATCATCGGTTGATGCTATATGGGAAGAGTATATACCATAAGAAGTTCATTTTTACTTCCACTCGTACCTTTACTGCTTCAAAATATCTGCGCAAGCCTGATTGCCAATAGTGAGAAAATCTACATTATGTTTCTTAAAAAAAACAATTCAAGCACGAAAGTGTGTCGATGAATTAATTATTGATCGAAAATCCACTGACGTTTTAGAACGAATTTACAGTGATTTATCATTTCTGGTAATTACGCCAGTGTACTATTTTCACCATGGTCCCATATTACCCTACGTTTTACTTGTGAACAAAAATGTGAACTTTTCATTCTTGTTAAAGCCATAAAATTCCCTACTTGGCCCATTTTCATGTAAATTAAAGTTGTATCGTACTAAGTGATACATTCTTAAGTTTACCATGAATAACGAGCGTTTAAATGTTTGTTGAAACATCATTATTACTTTTATGACGTATGTCCCCATGTAAAGAATAAATCTATTACTCACACGCGTGAGTAATAGATTCAGATTAGAAAATATTCAAATCGGCCCAACAATGGTGCAACGGACATCGATGCTATTTAAGAGCGAACTAAAGCCGGAAAATGCTCATTCCTCTGATGACGCCTCCAGTAAGAGAAGCGAAACGTTGAGTTTTTCAAAATGAAAAAAACGCAGCATTGCCCAAAAGCATAATCCTACTTTAACAATATTTCTTTGAAAGCTTTTGAAAAGTGAGTATATCGGAAAGTTAGTTCAAGCGAGCATGGCCGGGAGACATAAAAATATAATATATCAAGAAGTACATAGAAATAAAACACCACCAAAGGAGGAAAGCATGGATTAGGCAAAAAATTGAGGACCACAATGAATGAACTAATCTTCGAAGCCAGCAACTGGTGATGACAGACGATATGGTATATAGATATGATAGATGATGACGATACATAGTGCTGTAAATTACGTAATTTTCGCTTGAAAATGTTAAAAAATATCAAACTGTTAGACTATATTTAAAAGGGTATTTGAGGACGATAAAATACTATAAGTACTACTTTTTTTAAATCTGTGACAACTATATTTTTAAAAATATTTGCATCAGGGTTTAAAAATGAAATAAAAAATATATAGGGATTACACTACTACATTTTGTATCCTCTCCACATCAAAATAGTCACTCCCACCTCAGTATATATCTCTTCGTGTGCTTAATTATTTCTTTTGGCACCAAAGAAATGAGCCTTTTGTACTTTGGAGCAAATTTTCATCTCAGGATAAGTACGAGGAATAATAAGGAAATGGAATCGCATGCAGCACTTAAGTAGCGTGAACCTCATATTACTCAAAAGCCATATAATAAAATGCGTGAATAGATTCGTGCATGGCAAATTTAGCAAATTTTCAACAAAAATTACAAATACTCAAGAGTTGTAAGCTCTTGTTAATCCAGTTGTAAGGCACCAATTATACGGGAAATATCAGGAAAGTAAATATACAATTATGATATATTGGTAAGAAAACTTATGTTTAGTAGTTGGTAGCATTGTAGTGTATCTTAAAATACGCATGACAAACCAATATTGACTACACATTTCTAGTGACAACATTTTCCTCATACTGTAAGTTAAAAATAACCCAGTGGATTTTTAACCCCAACATATGCGAGGTTCTCGTTGTAATTAGTTTTTCTGCACATGAGAGAAGAGAATGCTGCTGAATTTCATCGGCAACTCATCTCTGACTACGACGAAGGTGTAATAAACAGGTAAAATGTAGCAAAATGGTGTCAAGAATTTCAATAAGGAAGATGTAATGTGCACGATGAAAGGAGGAGTGGAAGGCAATCTGTCATCAGTGAAGAAATTCTCCATAAGATTAAACAAAAGGTTCAAGAAGGCAGGTGTTTCATTATTTATGAGCTTTAAGAAACAATTTCTAATAATTTACAGTACTGATCTTAACGAAACGATAACGGAAAGGTTTAGTTTTTGGAAACTTTGTGCACACTGGGTACGGATATGGCTGAGAAAAATTAAGTAGCTGTGGCGCAGGCGTGAGACTTCTAAGAAAAGGGATTTAAAAACTCACTCCATGACGGACTAAATGCATTAACATACAAGGCTATAATGTGTAAAATTAACCATCGTTGGATTCTAAATCCACTTTTAGGTAAATTGATGATTTAGTGATGTGAAATATTATATATTCTCTGTATCTTTACTTTCCAAATATCTCGTATTTCGACTCGCACACTTCACGGGGAGAAGTCTCCCAATAGAGCTTATGGCAGCCTTGAATAGAGTTGATTGAGTAGCGCTTCAAAATAGTCAGGGAGATCGGGTTGATGTGGAGGCGACAGGGCCCAGGTTCAAACCCCGGCAGTGCCCTAATTGGGTGCAGTGAGGATATCACTTCCTGTCTTGCGGCGTAAATGTGACCCAGGTGCCTATCGTTAAGAATAAATTAATTCCGACGCCAGGTTTTTCCTTACTCTTACGAATTACCCAACATAACCCTTTCCTAACCAACCGGTTTTATCCTTAAATCATGCACCAACAAAGAGAAAGTCAGGCGTCGAACTTTGCGGCTGCGCGAATGAAAAGAAAGAAATAATCCAACATTTTTGCATGTGCGGCGCTACAAGCACCGCTATCACAGATCACTTACGCTGCAGGAGGGAAGGAGGTACTGTATATATTGGAATCAGGGGACGAATCAGTTTAAATCAATACTTTTCCTGGCCCATGTGGCTGATTTCAGTGTCATTTCTAGAGCAACTACGCATTTTGACAGCAATAATAACTTTGAAATAATTACCATCAACATTTCTGAATAACGTTTTTATTTCTACTGCAACTACGTATTTTGACAGCAGAAATAACTTTGAAATAATTGCCATCATCATTTCTGAATTCTGTTTTTATTTCTACTGCAACTACGAACTTTGGCTACACAATAACAGTCTTCCGCTAATTGCTCAATTATTTATATAGATTTCCACTCATTGCCATTTAATTTCCTAAAAATTTATAATTATATCAGTTTATTTCAGAAATGGCGTTAGTGTAACATGAAAAGAGCAATATTTTATGCTTCATTCGTTTTTTCCTAAAATCCCGCACATATCTCTGATGTAAATTGCATACAATTGAGTTTGGAAAAATTGTATTTGGTAGTTTTTATAAGACACTAGCCACTGACGGCTCTCTTCGCTCACCGCAGCAGCTAGCTTCGCCCCCGGACCCCCACCAGAATAAGAAAAAACAGAGTTATGCAGTTATGCCCGAGTCAGGTCTAGGTTGGGCAGGACATTATTTTATCGCACTCGCTCTTGTGTCTACCCGCTCAGGTCTGCGTCTTCGTAATTATCGTTTTCATGAAATCTGCCCAAATTGCACATTCCCTAAAATGGCTCGACATACGTTGCAATGCCCCTTTTATTTTTAAGTAGGCATACATATCCAAACCAGAAATATATTCATGTACATAATAAAGGAAAGACATTGATTTTTTGTGTATGAAATTAAAGTTGAAAAAATATATTCAAGTGCTTTGGGATATACAATATTTTGGTCTTACCGCCCTCTGCAAAAACAAATAATTTTTTCGATTGTCCCACTCGTGAGCATGCAACATATAATTGACCATATAAACAGCATGGATTTTCCAGATATTAGCCACACACTTGAAGCTATAGACCTTGTTCCTTGTTGATGGCCATTGAGAAGGAAAGGCGAACGGGGAACTGCAGTCGTTTGAGTACCACTATCGAATTAGTCACTGAGAATGGCTTTAAATGTTGCAGGAATGAAAAGCCATCCATGAATTCGCTATTAAATGGATATTCACGCCTGGTTGCCAAGGAAATTTCTATTTTTGATGAATTTAGAGCTAAAAACGCAATTTTAGGCAAAAACGAATCGTATAAGAAAACTGAATGAAATAATCACATACCGCTATCTTTTTGGCGTCCTTTGATATAAATTTTCATCCAATATATTGAGTGCAAGTAATTAAAAAAAAGCAAATAAAGAAACACAATCACCGAAGTCAATACTTTACTTATGAGAGTAAAAGTTAGCATTAATGGGGCAAAACACACCCCAAAAATTGTTTATTTCAAAAATACTTTGAAACATAAGTGCGCCTATACTTCACGGTACGGATAAACCTCAAAATTTCACGGTTCTATCACCAGCAGTTTGGGCTGCGCGTTGATGAATCAGTCAGTCATTCAGTCAGTCAGGACATCTTCTTTTATATACATGTATTAAAGAAGATTACGTACATGGAAAAAGTACCATCCACGTTGTTTTACGTTTTGAAACTCCCACAATTCTCAACCGAGGGCTATGTTCACTTCAAAAGAAAGGGCAGGTTAGCCCGCGTAAAAAATCACCCATTAGTGAGCCAGGGGTGGATGAGCGTAGGTGTGAGAGGGGGGCTGAGTGATACGAATAGGAAATGATATAGGGCCGAGTTTGAAGAAGGGAGGGGTGTTACAAATGTGGTAAAAGTAGGGGAGAAAGGGGAGGAGGAAACGGCAGTGGCAAGAAGTGAAAACCTGTTCAAATATTGCAGGGTTGCAATATGCAAGAAACTGCAAATACTGATCAGCAAACAAATTTATAAAATGTTTCCAGGCCGAGGATCTGATTTCAGTCCCAATTCTGTAAAATGTACTCATTTTGACTACAATATTGGAGTGAAGTTCCTAAATTTCACAAAACCTTAAATATTTTTAAAAACTTTTTTCCAACTAGTTTCCTGGAAATTTTAAAATAAAATTTATTTTGTAGAAACTACGTCAATGAGAGATGAAAAAAATATTTTTAATGTTTCAACGGTTTTTGCCTTAAATCCCGCATAGTTATGACGTGATTTTTGGACGAATGTGTATGAAAAGATGGGATTCCTTAAGGCATACCACACATAAAGTTGACACGAATTTCATTTTACTTTTTGAAACTCCTAAAAATCGCGAGATAGTGCTACGAGCGCTCTCCAAGACAGGGCAAGTCCGCCCGTGCTAAAAAGTAGATGTCATAGGAAGAGCGTGTCGCGCCCCCCATAGGCGAGGTGGGGAGAGATGAGAGTAGGCGTGAGGGGGGGGGTAGGACTGAGGGGTAGAAAGAGGGTGATGTGGCAATGATATAGGGCCGAGTTTGAAGAGGGGATGGGTGTTACAGCGGTGGTGAAAGGCGTGGCACGGTAGAGAAGTAGGTGGAAAAGAGAGTGGCTTTTGGCTCCGAAACGACCACCCCCGCTTCGCACACTTATTTCTCGGCGGGAGGATGAACTGCTCTCTCGCTACAAGGATAAGAAAAGGCCGCGTAGGATAGAGTTGGAGGAGAGAAGGGTGGAAGAGGGCATGGACGCAGGGGAATATAAGAAAAGAGACCCTTTTTTGAGTGGGAGACGCGAGAGAGAAAAGAAGGAGGTGGGCTTATAAAATATAGTCGGCCAAACCCTTGAGAGATCAAAAGTTTCGAACTGAGCCATTATTCTGAGACCGTCCAATAAATATAAAAAAGGTTACAGGTACTGAAACGGTGTGCGTAATTTACGTTCCTCAGGTTATGTATTGTTATGAGTTGAGGATTATTGATTGCGGCAGTGAGGTCTACCGTTCTGCCAAAATATGTTGCTTTTCGCACTTTTCAGGGGAAGCAACGCCAGGCGATTAAGAAGAATCTGGAGAGAAAATTTAGTTCAAATTCTTATCTCACTACAAAAGTGACACATTCCCATGGAACATAATTAACACGATTTAATGGAAGCCGGTCAGAGAAGTAATTTAGGAGTAAAACCTAAATTTTTCTGAAATTAAGTCTGTATATTTGATGTTTCTTTGTTTTTTTGTGGCCAAAAGTTGATCACCCCCTGGCCTTGTACTTATTTTGCCCTTACAAAGGTTCGACGTCTTTTTAGGTTTATGCTAGAGGAAGAGTATTCATTCCGACTTCGGTTACCGTCGTTATGGTTATTAGGAAAACGATTTCAATTATGAATATTTAGTGTACGAACTTCTACTAACGCTCACCTAATTTATTTTCAAGCATTTGTTTACAAATCCTTCGAAATACTAAATGAAACATTCAGAAATATTTTTGGATTTGAAAGAAAGTTTGACTTACTTTGAGTACTTTCACTTATTTTACAATTAAATTGGATTGGACATGGTTATTAAAGGTGACTTACCTCACTTCATTTAGCAAGAAAGGTAGTCGTATAAATTCGAAGTAGTCTTCATGTGCATGATTTACCTTTTTCGGTGAGCATTCCATGCTGAACAATTATTTGCATCGTTAAACAGATTGTATTATTTATGTGTCAGAGGTCCAAATTCTTCTTTGGAATAAAACTCTTCCCGATAGAAAGAAATAATTTTAAATGTAAAGGTACTTTAACATGTTTGGATGAGGTATTTTAATGAATTAAGAAGAATTACTAATAACCGTACATATTCAATAAATTTCTACATAGCCCGGGGCCACTCAAATATCTAGTGGACCATTTTTAGCCTATTTGCCATACGAGACTTGGTTTTCCTTGTAGGTCGGAATTGATAGGTTTGGTAATACGCTAACGTGTCAACCCTACCTTCCGTGTCAATCCAACTTAGTCTTGGGATAAGATCCCACCTGGGGCACCTTCGCTTTTTGTCCCAATGGGTGAGGTCTTTATTTAAACATGGCGATACAATCTTAAATCTGCGGTTTAGGTACCAAAAGTATTGTTTTATTTTGAAAATGAAGGGAAGAAAACCAACATGCTCTTCCATCGTCAAATGGTTTCCATTTGAACTCTGAGAAGTATTTTCAGCTGCACTGCTGTAACAGTGAAATTAGTCAGGATACAACGGGAATAAAGTGATATACTATAGGCGTAAATGGGCGGGTATCTTATTCCGTTTGTTTGCTGGCCAAGTGGCCCAGACGTCGGAGCAAGCTCGAAACAGTATGATTCAGGAAGAAAGGATCAGAAGTTTTATTCCCGTTCGTCTGATTGAAGCCACGTGAACTCTCAGAAGGGATGAATCCGGTATGGTTTCAAGGCAGCAGGCAAAGAGATGATGATATAACCTTCCGGCGGCCTTTTATGACTGGCTCAACTCGAACCGCCAAACCTAACCTTACAAGTCTCAAAGGGGAAACAGGGGAAAGGGAATTTCAAGCGAATCTTGCGGGGATAGTCCTCAGGAGACCTGAAAGATTTGAATGGGTGGAATCGGCGGAGATGTTGACGGGAGGGGGTGGGGGTGATAGCTGAAATTTACTATCAGAAAGACTTGGACGAAGAAAATTTCATTGATTTGCATGAAAGAAGAATTTACCTTGCGGCGCAACGCTTGATGCTAGGATCTCCAGGTTAACCCCTTGTGGATCGATTCAGAATCGTGCAAAAAAATCTGATTCATCGAGAAAGTATTAAAGTCTTAAAGGTCCGTGGATCCTGAAAGCTTCTCCTGTGGGATATGGTATTTTTGGAGTCCATGGATACCCTCACTTAAGCGTGAGGAGAAGACACCGTGAGAGGCTGGATATTCGATATGCGTTGGCACCTATGAGAACCAAGTGCGCTGCGAGAGTGAATGAGAGGTCGGGGGGCAGGAAGCCAGCGGTCTCTCTACTGGTGGAGTCAAATCAGATCCCCGGGCTTTCAACGCGTAAAAGGGTCGAAGAGCGTCCTTAACGCATCCTGAGCCATCCTTCGCGATCCCGAAGGTTTCCAAACCAGGATTCCAAAAAGCTATAAAAATAGTGAGCCCTTACGCTGAGGTATATGGACAAAAACACATCATCACAGAGGGGAAAAAGCATGCTTACAATACCCACTTCCTCCTTAAAGCTTACTAGCATCCAGCATACAGTAACCTACACATTTAAGCATCATTGTAAAAAAATAAAAATACTATAATGCTGGAGTATGCTATTCTGTAATAATAACCGGATAGTTTGGTAGTGTAAAATAAAATTAAAAGTTGCGAGTAGCGGAAACTTTCATGCAATATAAGCCAATGTACTGAGCATAAATTAATGGTGTTACTCTGATTTCACAATTTTGAAGATATTTCACCTTTTTACCTTCAAAAACAAGTTTTTGGAACACTTTCACCATGAAATCAAATTTAGAAAAAAAAACTTGAAAAAATATGTTGAGCTAATAATGAGATTTACTGTAAATAAACACACTGATGATTTTCCTCTACACTGGTTAAAAATATTCCATATCATTCATCATAAATGGCAGCTCAATACGTACAAATTTAGCGATAGGTATATTATAATATCTGAATTTGATCAATCCAGTGAAGGTCACCTTTCATTAACTTAAATAATACCTCAAGCAGTGCTTCGTTTTTTAAAATTGTTTTAATTACCTTATCTCGAGTTTTTGGATACATCATGGCCCCTGAAGTTGGATATCTTTGAAATTCGATGTTAGTACGGCGCACAGGAAGTCATCAAATATGTAAGAGCGGCTGCAGTCTTTCAACTACGAAATTTTATGACGCCATGAAGATACTCTATCGCCAACTTCTAGAACCCTGCGAAGTAAATTTCATCACATATTGTTAATCTTGCCTTATAAAAAAATGTATCTATGCATATTACAGTTACTCAATATTTACTCAATACAGATTTCGCCCATCATTTATTTTCCTCTCAACCTCTTAATCACCATAGGGCAAATAGGTACGGAGGCAGCAGCATATCACAATAACACAGAATGCGAGGTATCCAGAATTGAATTGAATTAATGGAATGCTACCAAGTAAAACTTAAACGTAAATTTTGGTATTGCGGTTCATTCCGATCGTTGACATAGAAGTTGCCCATTTTAATTTAATTTCCTGATTTAAACTCTCCTTGGGCATATTTAAGAAAACACTAAATATGAAGTGGACGGATAAATTAAGAAATTAATAAGTATACAGAAAAAAATATCCAGATAGAATGAACACGTTCTGAGACACAATGAATATGATTGAAGAAAAATAGAGGGCAAAGTCCCAAGAGGTAGGTCAAGACATAAATAAATACATTGGCCAAGTGAAAAGGAAAGTGCATAAGAAGAACTATCATCAAGTAAGGGAACTAGCATTAGAAAGAGAAGGATGGAGTGCTGTAGTCAACCAACATGAGGACTAAACGACTTATAAATTATGAATGATGGCATTTTGACGAAATTATGCTCCACATTATCTTGACTATCTTCTAAGTTCCAAAACAGAGGTGAATGGACAAATGGGTTGAAAAATTCGAATTATAGTTTCTAAGGAATATAGTAGAATTTAACTGCATTATTCATATTTAAAGCATATTTATTCATTTTTTTCCACATGAAACTAAATTTGCGTCTCATAATGGGAAATGTATTGGCCCTAATGGCTATTTCAAAGGATTTAAATCCGGATCAATGTGTACGCTGAGCCAAAATACTCATCGAACGCATCAAATCACAACTCTCTAATGAAACACTTCATGAATTACGGCCCCTGCGCAAATATACCCTTTTATCCGACCAAGCAAGCCAATCTCTCCACAAACCTTAATTTACCCCTATACGCCCACTTTGCCGAGGGAAAGGCTCAACGCCCATCCCCCCCACCAAATATGAAAAGGACGTTGTTGAAAAAACAGCCCTTGCCACAAAATTACGAAATATCAGCTCGTAAAGTTGACTGAGTATGAAATTGAAGAGGGTGAGATGACTAGGGATGGGAAAGGTAGAAGCCTTCCAATTGGATTCAAATAAACGGAACGGGATCCCATCATAATTCAAAGGAGTTGTGGCGAAAGGTCAGGGAATCGGCAATATATTCCCATTTCCTCGTTCGGCTCTGATGAGGTTGTAAGAGACTACCGTGCAATCATCGAACGAATAATAACTGGGAGAATTCACGCATTTTTATCTGCGTTTAAACTTTTTTAGCAAACACTATTGGCCCATAAGGCTCCTCGAATTGTCGTAACGACATGAAAGTATCAGTGGTGCTTTTAATGACAATCTATACATATTTCATTTCTGAAGAAGAGCTAAAATGCATGGAATGCCCCGCTTCAACTAAAACTTATGCTTTAATATTAATATCACTCCGGAAAAATTTCTGACGTCATTATTGTGAGCCAATGCATTTTTGGGAAAACCTTCGCAAATATGCACACAGTGGAAATTAGCCATTTCCCCATCCTCCCTTTCATCAGGATCGCGGCACGAAAATTTGGAGAAATTTTAGAAAATAGCTACTTTCAGTAGATCTTTCGTGCGGCTTTTAAAAACTAAATATTATCAGAAAGACGTGTTTTTTATTTTTCAGAAGCGAATGTTAATAATTCACGTTTGATACTTTAGAGTAAACCTTGTATTTTACCAGTTTTTGGCTGTTATCCTACCCCATCAAAAAGTCGGATGATGCGATGGGCAACTGGCGATGAATAAAAGTGTGATTTTCTAGTAAATAGAGCCGTATAGGATAAAACTATGTACTTACATGGGAAAACCAATATAAATCCTGCAGTAGATATCATGCCTAACAGAACATAGCCAGGACTAGTGAATTTTGCTCTATTGTATCCATATTTTAAGCATAAATGTTCGTGTTGGATCGGTAATAGAAGAAAGTTTTACCGCGAAGAAAGATATTCACTACTGCGAGAGCTGACAACGGTTAACGAATATAAAAAAAATATTATCACATTACAACACAAATATTTTGATTTTGATGCTCAGCAGTCTTACTGACGGATTAACATTAGAATAAAAAATATTGCATGCCTTTTTACTATTCGTAAAACACATGGGAAATTTTGGCTTATAATTTGATAGATCTGGGGTATTGGCTAGGTTGGAAAGAAAATAGTCGTGGAAATTTGAAAAACATACTACTATCTGGCTTGGAAGTAGCGTTCAGGCGATCTCCTCTAATTGGGGAGTTATCTCATGACAGTTGACAAGAGCACCATGCTTCTACAGCAATGGTGATTTAGGGCAACTATTTTAGTGCAATGTTACGCGGGAAATTACAGCAGCAACAACGCGTTTCACGTTAGCCCTCGGCGACCGGCATGGGTAATACCTGACCGGAAATTGCGAGACTAGGGCTCGTCAAATGATTGTCGTCGGCGAAACACCCTCCATTTGTTTATCACCTTGCAACAGTGAGTCTGGATGCATGGAATGCGCTTTTGGGTCATTCCCCGCAATACTAACGATCAATAGCGGTTGGCCTAAAACCAGTGACACCAACAAATACCCATATAATAAGCATGAAACCAGGTATCAAATTAGCACTCTAAAATCGTACAAGGCTAGAATTAGAGAAGATAATGAATCCCATATTCCAGAAGTCTGGAACTTGTTAAAACCTTGTATCATGCACATTAAAACTTGAAAATATCATGGGAGTAAAACAATTATGTGAAGCAGTAAAACGTGATGTTGCAAGCGAAAAAGTTCACTTTCTTTTATGCCAATACTCAGAGTGAATATTTGACGTTAAATAAATGAAAATAATACAGACTTAGTTATAAAATTACATGATTGATAGAAATAAAACTATACTTATTTAGACAATGGTTTTGTTTTCAGTACAATAGAGACATTATTTACTACTTTTCGCGATGCGCGACGAAGCAGACATTTTCTCGTCGTCACGCTATCACTTATTCAATGATGACACAGAAGTTATTGGCATAATAGCTTTAAAATGTATTCAGTTAATGAGTGTAATCACTTAGGACAGGCTGAATGGATCTCTTCATGCATAAATATTATGTGATTACTTCCTTCTCTCTTTAATTTCGGTCGGCTTTTACTGCAACAAAGTGAAGGAGTTTCTATTAAGTTTGCTAATATACGTTTTCATGGAATATTTGAGGCTCTAAATTCTAGTTCACAGCTAATTCGCCTAAGTGAAGTGATTACTTGTATTTTCCCTCTCTTTCTCTCCTCATTTCGAAATATAAAAAAAAATTATTTTTACTGTAACATTGATTTACAAATTTACATTCTCCCAATATTTCTTCCACAATGTGATTCCTCCGACAACAGAACTTTGATCTCAATCCTTCGTGTAACTAGCTCTCCTGGAAACTTATCTTTTTCATTCTTTCCTACAAGCTACACTTGAAAGCCTCAAATCTACAGAAGTTGTTGAAAGATATATAAATTCCCATCTCCAATTAATTTTCTATTCTATACCTCCCTAGGTGAGCTCCCAACCCTGCAATTACAAATCCAGCCTATTAACCTGACATGTAAGTTTATTACTTTTCTCTTTCACTCTTGAAAACTCTCCATTATTTTTATAACGTGTTCCAATGACAACGGAGTCCAGAAAATTCCAAATACCAGTCTTAGCAAAGAAGTCATATAAGAACACACACAAATGTTTGTACCGCGAGTAGAAAATTATTTCTTTTCGCCCACAGAAGTTTGCTTGATGAAATTAGCAGACAGAATCCAAAGAGAATTACATAATTGGCTTTGATTTCTATAAACTCTTGGCGGGGCTACTAATATAAGATATTCTTATGGTGCGTGGTGTTATATGATGAGGAAATTTGAAACAAAAGAGGAGTAGGTAAGAAAAGTTCCTCAAATAATGAGCCTGCCGATTGTTTTGCGTAAAGTCGTCAATGGGGTAAATAGAGCCGTTCTAGGCACTAAAGAGTATTTTTTTGAAGAATGTCAATTGTCCTAAAATCAAAAGTTAGTGGAATCGTCTGGATTCCAATATTTATGTCACAAAATCATAAAAAGTATTTCGAAAAGGCTTCAGTACAAGTAAACTGATCGGAGTTTTTTATCATCATAGTGATCACATTCATAAATGTTCAGGTAGAAACATAATAACTCTTTTGTTCTGCGCTGAACTGCATTCACTGAGCTCAGCTGCACGTAGACGGAACAAATCGTTGGAAACTGTACTCTTGGCCACTGAACTGGACAATATAGGGAGGAGTAAATCTTTTTTAATTATTCTATTTATAAATATTTCTGTAAAGAGATTTCAACACACTGCTATGCCGTTACATTCCAAAATGAAACAATCAGTTTATTCACTGCAGGTCATTAAATTAATTTACGAATACAATTTTTGCAACGCTGAAATGAGAGAATTGGGACTTTGCAATTACTTTCAGCGTACAAGGTATTGCTTAAGTGAAGGACAGCGGAATTTAGGGTAAAAGTAAACAGCCAAAGAAAAATATCACCTGTGTGTATACAAATTCTTAAAATTTGATTCCCTTACTATGTCAAATACGACAGGTTCTCCAAGTTCATTCCCTTCTCGCCCTATCTGGATATAGGAAAGTGAATCCTCAAATGTCAATAAGAATTACTCCCCTGTTTTTTTTACCTTTTCTTTACCAATTCTACCTTGCATTGAGCATGAGAGGCTATCGGGTCAACCATTAATGTTTGTGTCTCATTTAAATTTACAAAGGACATTCTCCAACACAAACTGTGACTCTTTCGCAATCGTACTTAATTCAGCTTTGTCTTTCGCATACTTATCGGGTATTTCCTCTTCGCACGAAAATCACAAAATAGAAAAGAAATAAAAAAAAGTTGTCGCTACTCCCAGCAAAATAATGCTCCTTGTAAAGATTTTCCCTGAATCATGTCAAATTTCTCATCATCTTAACATTCCCTTTACTGGAAATACGTACAGCGCCGAAAAGAAAAAAAATAAATGCGGGATATAAAAAAATGCTAACCGAAAATTACATCGGAATAACAACCGACATAATGTTCTTAAAACTTAATTTTTATTTCGAAAATGGAGCGAATAACGATGACGACGAAGACGAGAAACGGTATAACTAGCATGCATGGTATTGCGTAAAATACAGAAATTGTATCACAATGGTTATGGTGTAATAGTTACCCACGGCATAAATACCATAACAATCCATTGATATAATGTTAACGTATCTTTTGTTGTGATGTACCAAGATAAAACCCGAGGGGTCTCAGTTCCAACCAATCAAGAAAATAAATAAAACATCTATCGCTGGCTGTTAATAAGTTGGTTTTCACTGCACCTTTATCTCCCACGGTGATATGAAAATACATTATTATTAAAATATATTACCAGATGATAATATTACTAATTTTACTCATACATATTTGATAAATAACTGCCAAAAAAGTTGCATTAGGAAAAATTTGAATTTCAGGGTTTAGACTATGCGAAAGATAATACGCTGTTTTGGTACAAGCTGTGATGTTTTTTATTCATCGACGTGGAGTAATGAATTATCTTGCAGCACCCGTTTGGCTCGTATGTGAAGAAAAGGAAACCGTCTGATTAAGAACAAAGTAATTAAAACATCTATACACATGCGGGGCATGCTATACAAGAGAATGATGCACGCAACAAGCTTCCTTTAAAAAATCCTTTAGGAGAGTAAAAATGCTGAGTATTTGAGCTCCTTTATAATATCAAATACATAAATATACTTTCAGTGAAGATGAATTAAATTATGCTTTATTACTTAAAAAGGAGGTGCCTTTTGTTTTGATTGTGTGAAATTATAATATAGCTAATGCGTTGAGATGAATACACATCCTGTTTGAGTGTCCAAATTAAATCCGGAGTGCTCAAGCGGGATGTTAGCATTCGTAAAATTCCAGTATACTAATAAATTCCAGAGGTCAATGGAGAAAAATTTCGCAAGGAACCTGAATCAAGGAAAGTATACGGAGGATAAAATCATAATCATGCGCTATATCTATAGAAATGTTTGAAAAAATAAGAGACACAATGGTGACCTAACATGCGCAAAGATTCCTTCTCCTATTGAAAAATTAGTGACGAATAATAAAAAAGCGAACTTGTTAAAAAGATGAATCACTCCGTCAAATGTTGTGATAGGCATTAATTCATTTCAGTTTCACAAGATTCAGTCTTGGAACTCGTGATTAGGACGAGGAAAGAAAGCCCTGAATAAGCATGGAGTTTTTTTCTGAAATTTTGTGCAACAGATTCTATGACTATATTCTTAGAAACCTGAAACGGAAGAAAACATATCCTTGCTGGTAGAACAACTACGTTAGACGAAAACTTAGGGGCAGATATTTTTTCAAATACACTTTTTTAAAAATGGTTACTAAAAGGACCGAGTTAACTTGTTTAGTAAACTACATCGCTTTATATTCATAAACAAAGAGCCTAACGCTTTATGCTTGACGGAACTCCAAGGAAAGCGTACCTACTAGGAAAACTATTACATGAAAATACGACTATATTTTCGTCCATCTTTGGGAAATCTTAGGCTTAAGTTTAAGCCGTAGAGTAATTGACAGACGAAAAAAAGCAACTCAAGAAACTACTTTTTGAAAGGGTACCTATACATTAGATACGACACTAAGCATGGCGGAGATATTTCTGTAGTTAGTGAAACACTAGGCGACAAATTAATTCGGCTAAATACAAGGATTCGCAAATTTTATAGGATTTACATACACGCATGCTCAAGGAGCTAGCTTCACACTTCTCACATTAAATATATCTGATATTTGATAGATCGTTTTTGGAATTTAAGGTACCCATAGACCGGAAAATAACCGATGCCACTCCAATATTTAGAAACGGAAACATACCCAACCCAGGAAACTACAGTTATCATCGCCGCTATACATCGTTCATAGCACTTCGTTTATAGCACGTTCGTCGCACTTCTTAATAATTTCATAAGCTTCCTGGACATGCGCAATTCTTATGCAAGGGCAGTGCATCTCCGAAAATGGTAGATTCATGCGAAATCCAGGATAGGCTCTTCCTCAATGACTTCCTGTGCATCAGGTGAAACAAATAAGGAAGTAGATGCCTTACAAAGAGATTTCATGAACGTATAAGACAAGGTAGGTTAATTAAATAATGTTAATATTCAAACAAAAAGGATGCTCATATATTGGGTATAACTCGTTAATCGTACATGTTAGGTATTTTCTAATGCAATTTCAAAACATGATCACAACAAAAGAGTATTAATTGATGGCATAAGTCTTGAGATGGTTTATAGTCACTCAGAATGACTGGCACGCTGTTCTTCACTTATATAATTTTAATGGAAACTCTGTAATTGGAATCAACATTAAATTATTTGCTGAGGATGAGCTCAGTAGTCTATATTATGGAAAAATGGAATGAATTAAAGCAAATTTAACCATTCCACCGATATTTATAGTGACTCAGTTTTTATTTGTAACATTTAAGTTTAAGCGTGATGTGGCTATGTAATGAGGTTCCATTAGCATAAGCTGTAGTTATGTAAAATTGGTTATCAACTCTAAATTAAATAATTTTGAATCCTCGACGATTTTCTCGGCAGATGGAAACGAATGAAAAGAGACATTGTACGAGAAATTGCGCGTGATGCACTGTCGCATAAAAAACCTCAGTGGAACTGCACCGAAGGACCATGACCTTCAGAAGAACAAGAAGGGAGGTTTGCAAAGCATGAGGATAGGGACTGCAAAACGGTGAGAAAAGGCTGGGAGAGTGATATGAGAAGCCCAGGACAATTTATTTCCGACGGAAGTATTCCCTTTTTCCCACCCCGATGTCACGGAGGCACAGAGCAAACCAGAGCTGGGTAATGGAGGTAGGGAAAATACAATACTACTTTCATCTTGTCCTGGGAGCCTCGCTGGCGAAATGAATGCTTATGGAAAGGGGGAAATAAGCCTCTGTCCTTGCGCTGCCACCTACGGTTGTCAGCTCCAAGTCCCTTTTTCCGCCTCTCACAACAGAAGTCCCTTCTTCTCAGCCAAACTTTCAGAATTTGGTTTTAAAGAATTGATCCTAATCTCCATATTATACCCTAGTGTCCACCTATTACATGCTATACATTGGTAGAGTAGGTATAGGCGAATATGGGGGAAGTTAAAAACGCACGAATGGAAGAGTTCGTCTCTTCTCCCTATTTTTTATCCTAGAGGATATCTCTAAGAGGTGTAGTTGTCACCATTAAAAACGAATTAATGTCCATTAAAATTAAATTACTCACCAACAATGTGGTTACCAACCGAGAAATTCTTGGCGGACGGCGGTCAATGTGGTTACTTCATAAAAATGGACTGTGAGGCTTTTTTAATAGGACCTCAGCATTTGAAACTCACAATACTTGGTGTGAATGGTAGAACATAATTTTAGAAAACCCATGGTGACAAACATCTTACAAAATACATAACTTGAAAGCTTCTTATTTAAAGTTGGGATAGTATTTACAAGTGTTGCGGATGAAAATCTAAAAATTTCAGTTTCCAAAATATTATATTATTCGTTTTCGTAATATCAATCGTTGGGATAAGGCATAAGTGACATTTGTGGCAATGAATTTAAAAGACTAGTTTTTTCAAGCGAAAATCAAGAAGGTAGGAAAAGTGAAAGACAATGAATAACTACTTTACAATTTTAAGGTAATATTTTAGTACAAAAAATTATTTGTGGCCGGGCACAGGAAAATTCCATTCTAGAACTCAAGAAAAACCGCGCGCTTTGATAACATTTACCACCATAAAACAGTAAGGGTGGCAAAAATTGAAAGAAATATGTTGGTAGCCACTAGAGACTCAAAGGAAACACGTAAGACTTAAGCTAGTTAATCAATTTCAATTGCATTAATGTCAGTGTAACTTTTTCAGGGTTTATATATTTGGAAAATTCTTTATCGAGGTCAGATCAACATCAAACAACAGTATTTTTTCCGACACTTCGTAATGGAATTATTCCATCTTCACGGCCACATAGGATGTATAAGAAAGCTAACAATCACTTTTGAATATAAATTAAAAAAATCTATTCATATTTACCTCAGAGTTATCTTTATTAAAAACACATAAATCAATGCAACATATTAAAGTCATTTTCATTCCGAAACGTTTTCAAATATTAAAGTTTTTTTATTTTGACCTGCCCTCGATAAATAAATTTCCTGAGTAATGAAACTCAATATGTTGATTCATAATATTATTTTTCCCTTACGCTCTATATTAAGAAAGCAGGAATTTCGGACGAAGGACAGTAATTTCCTCCCAGAGTTCCTTTTCCCTCTTCTCTTCTTTGTAATTACCGGTGTACTAACTTCCCCAGTCACACATCGTTGCAACAGCTCATAGGATAGTACGCAGCTATATATGTAGAAACTCTCGACGTTGTTTCTCTAGCCAATAAGGTTTGAGGACAAAGGTAGGGGAGTAAAAACGATTCCAAGGGAATAGATAACGAAATGAAGTCAGCCGACTGAAATGGAAAAGCTTTGGGTGAATCAGAGAGAGAGAATTTCAATATGTGGGCGGATTCTCATTCCGATGATTCCGACAGAGGTCACCGTGGAGTGGTGTCCTCTTGGAGCGAAACTCATAAGGGTCGCAATGGAGACCCATGGCAGAAGATTATTATAAACAATGCCCAAGTGATCTCAAAGCCTTTTACTCGCAAGGCGAGATGCGAAACTTAGACCAACGAAACGACAAGGAGAGAGATGTATAATCGGTTTCACTGACCAATGGTGATGTTATTAAGGAATATTAGGTCTTTTGAAGTGTAGCCAAGGTTGTGGAAAAGAGGCTGAGATTTAATCAGCTGGTTTTAGTCCTGAAATACACATTTTATAAGTAAAAGAGAAGATTCTGTTTGATGGCACGGAGCTATGGAGTATCACTTGTATTTATAGAATATTGGCTGAGATCATTGGGTCGTTTAATTTCCTTAAATCAGAAGCAGTGAAACATGGGATTGGAAAAATGCAACATATATCATATGAAGACAAATACAGACTAAAATGTACTAACCATGACGAGGTAGCAAATGAGCTCAGGTAATTTTTGGTTAGAGTCACAGAAGAGTTACGTAAAACCTTCATGTGCTGCATGGCACTGAAGAGATAGAAAATCGAAGAATATTATCAGAAATAAAATTTTGTCTCCGAAACATGGTTCTTAAAATAAAATTGTAATATATAATGTGAAACAAAAAACGTATGCTCTAGAAAATATAACTTTATGTAATTAATATCGCAAAAATATCTATCTGCTAAATATAAATAAGAGAATTTGAAAAACCTCCTATTCTCTGGTTGGGACACATATGTTCTGCTCAAATAACATTATTCCATTTTCAGAAAACCCCGCTTCATAATTTTCATTTGGGATTTTTTTATTAGACATGTTCACTCACAGACAGCAAGTTAGAAAAGCTCTTCCTCCTGCCATTATTTTCGTAGTGCAAACGACATCTATAGTTAGGAGACTAAATATGCTGCAGTCAGAAATAATACTCGAGCAAGCATGATAAAGTGACTGAAGCAAAGAGATTGAAATACTTGCATTGTGTTGAAACTGACCAATCATATTATACATGATGGAAATGGTAAAAGATGAAAATATAGAGTGCTAAAAAGAATAACTATCATTTGGCATTTAACGTACCTTCAGAGGACGCATAATGAAAGGGCCAAAATGATGAGCCAACGTTTGCTCATTTTGATCTTCTAATCTGGACTACTTCATCATAATCGTTCTTTGTTAAACAAATTTATATGTCAATTACGGATGTCAAATATGTATTACCCTCCAAAAATGGTAAATTGTTGCGGACTACCTCGGAAAAAATTCATTAAAACGTTACAGTCACTTACGCGCTTACGCGTACGTATATTATACCGAGAAGTTCATTTGGTCAACCTTATCATCCCACGAGTAGCAGAATTAACTTTATTTTTATATCGCAGACGCTCAAAAGGTGATACAATGAGGCTCTTCACTAACGGAGAAGTGGGATGGAAGATTGCTAGGTGGGTACACAGACTTATAACGAGGAACAACTTTTCTCGAAAGATTGTTGAAGTTCACCATTTAGCCTCTTGGAGAAACGAAAGAGTATTATTATTACGTAAAGAAAACCATTTCACGGAGATGAGTCGCCCCTTACATCATGGATAAATTACTGGGCAGGAGAAGGAAATCTTGGGGAGGTTACCAAAACGGGATAAATATTTGGATAAGCATGTCTGGCGCCGGCAATAAGTGAAAGCCGGGTAAATGATGGGAAGTTTATGCTTTAATTAAAAGGGGGAAGAAAGGCGAAGCAAGGCAGCGGTGGGAGCTCATTACCTCAAACATATATACCTAAACTGGAGAAGCCAGCGGTCTCCTTCCGGCAAAGGTGTATGCATAAAGCAGGTGAAAGGTTAATATCGCGCCCAAACGAACCAGGTCCTAATAATAAAGTGGGTACACTGGAAATTAAAAAGAGAAGAGAGCAATTTTCAATTTAGGCTAACTCAAAACTTTACTTCCTCACTCCGTCTGCAGAACGCAGTTCTCATTTGAACATAATCCCAGTTTTCATTGCTGCTCTGCAACCAATTCCACCGTAAAATGTCCGTAAGAAACTACAAAGGCCTGATAAAAAGTAAATGAGAAAGGCTATGTCATTGCTGTTTAGAAAAAAAAATTCTTAATGAATTTCAGATTCACTGCCTAATATTAAATTGAAGTTCTTCTTACATACAAGATGACCTCAAATCACATTAATCTGCATCTCATGATGATAGAAAATATGTTATCCTCTGAACATATTTATATATCCAGTTTTCACCATATAAAATATTGTAATATTCATACTGGAGTTATTTGTAACCAATTGTGGTTTTAACTCTCAGTTGCTTCATTAACGCGAGCACTCAAATTGCAATATTTAAACCAGTGTGGATTTTACTTACGTGGTGATTATCGATACTCACCACAATGTAACACAAAGAGCTTACTTAGATACATATAATAATGATGAAATCATATTATGGCCGCAACTAGTGCTAAAATTCACTCTTTTAACTCACTTGGTTTAATTGGTTAGAAAAAAGCTAAATTAGTTCAACTGGTTATTGAATCGAGATCATATTCGTGTGATTAATTTGATTTCCGCAGTCAATATTTTTTTCCACTGGTTCAAAAATTGCTTACCAACAAAGATTTTCCATAAATATTATATATAAAACATTCAGATTGCAAAATAAACCGCTTTACTTATGGCTCAATACTCATATTTTGATTGGAATAATAACCTTGCTCTAGACGTTTCTTTTACAAAAGACAAAACTGTCATGTTACTTCTCATTTATTCAAGAATTTTAAAGATAATATTATTCTTATTATCCCTAAATTCGCATCAACTCTGCAATGAAATATAAGTAAATAATGCCAATAGAGGAAGACAGGACTGGGGTTACAATAATCTACTGCTGCAGTAGAGCTATCGTAGGTAAATTGTTGGAAAAATATATATTTTATTTCCTCTGCTCTGGCCATCCATCATTATCTTCAACTTATTGCTACTTCTAAGCACGTAAATTATCCTGTTTTTCTGCTCCTTTCGTATTCCTCCAGTCCGCCTCCATTCATCCACAAATATAACAAGCAATAACTTTGCTCTCCATCACACCAAAATTGCCAACCATACTGACACTGATATCTCAAAACCCTAAATGTTACCCTAACCTTCTGCAAGGACTATATTCCCGAAAAGCGTAACGCTAGTTTCACTTGTCAATTCATCGTTGAAGTCTCAATACGTTATTCGCATATGTACGGAGGAGAGTCCTATCCAATATTTTCTTCTATAAGGTCGGTATCCCGGATATTAGATCAATTTTAAACTCTTCGCACACTTTGCTTTTCTTCAAACCTTAATGATTTTCCCCTCTCTCCTTCAAATCTCTCTTATCAACATTCTTTTCTCCCTAGCAGCTCACTATGTTTGTTTACCCCACCACCAATATTACACCTACCATCCTTCTCTCTACATTATATACTACACACATATCTATCTTAAAACTATTGAAAAGTTTATGAAACACAAAAAAACTATTTCTGCATTAGGAGTATCTACCGTGTTGAGTCCAGTTGTTTCATCGTTTTTTCTCAGTACGCTCGTCGAATGTACTGAATGTACTTGTAATGTACCTGCAATGTACGTCGAATTTGCGTGAAATTGAATACTAAACCCTCATTTTGAGTTGGGTAATATCGCCTGCCGTGGAAAGATTTTTCTAACTTAGTCTTTGAAAAACTACTAATATATCTTAATTTTAAAATACTAAACTATCAAAATAAAAATGTATACATATGCTACTGAAATATTTACTTCTGTCTCGGTTTACAGTGCCTAATTGTTCATACTGTTCTACATTATTTTTGTTATAATAAAACTATACTCCTCCTTCTTAACTCATCGTCCATTCTCCTTTCCACCTCATTCTATATGCATAAGTCCTTCAGCCACTTCTGCTGGCTTCCTCTAATATTTTTGATTTCTTTCCTATTTCCCGTATCAATAATTTACTCATTTTTTTAATTTTACTCCATAATCATACCGCACCCACTCTTTCTCCACACCAACGCCGCAAAACCCAGTTAGAAATTTTTTCCTCTCTCAGTGACATGCTACTGAAAAACAAAAGTAACGTTCTATATTACAGTTTTTTAAATTTCTATACTAAATTTTCCTTCCAGTAATTCGTCGTTTGCTATGAGAATGTCCTCCGGGTTCTCTTTTAGGGGAGATAAAAAAAAGAAATTAAACCTTGAATTGGACTACAGTAATTTATCTGACCACGGGAGAACCACCCAAAACCATTGCTTGCAATGCTATCAATTATTTTGATGTTGAATCTTTTTTCAACTCCCCGTATATTTTGACTATCCTCACAGCTTCACTATTTACGGCTCTTTCCTTCGAGTTTCTTCCAACATCTCCTTCTTTATTCCCTGACCATGCCCAACACAATTTCATTTTCTCACCAACAAGAGTGCACTTTGTTTTTTTCTCCACTCCTGTATCTTAATATCCACATGCTTTGAAAATAAAACTATACTTATTAATTTTAGGGCTTTCTAATATCATTACACATTCTTCCCCGCTAAAAATGTCTTTGTTAACTCTTAGTATGTCCGAACTTATGACTAAATTAGTTGATAAAACAATGGTTTGTGCAATCATTTATCTGCCTACGCCTATTCACGATTGGGTAGCATGCCGTTACACTATTACTTGGTAGATTCTTACGTAAACAAAATTATTAAATTGCAACCATTAGTTATGGAGCAGGTTCTTAATAATATTCTATTAAGGTTACACGGTAGATTTAACGTAAACCGTAGCTCAAGCCGTTATAGTTACTGTCCTATTTACTGGTTCACAGAAGTTTCTTCCGAACAACTGTGACTCTAGCCACCGTAACCAGTCACTGTGCAACTGGTCATGGGCTGGAGCAAGTAAAAAATAATTAAATCCTGATTCGGACTAAAGTTAAGTTACGGTTCGCTCACAATGGAGCGGGATGAATAAACAAAAAAAAACTGAAAGACTCACGTGACCGGAGGAAGGAATGACCGAGCCGGGGCGGAGAGAGAAAAGAGAGACGAAGGCAAGCGCTCATTTGTTTCGAGCACGGAGGGCTCATGCACCGATGGGCCGAAAGAATCGCCCTCCGGGAGAGGGGATGGGGCAAAAAAGCGCGCGCATGACCGGAGAAGACCGCGCGGCAAAAAGGATACTCCCGGAGGCAAAGGGATGCCAGAGAAGGTATGGAGGGGGGCAGGCTGTATTTTGGTACGGGGCCGGAGATAACAGGAGCGGGTTTTCGGTCAGCGAATCGATCGGGGCCAGCGGGGTGAAGTGCTGCTGAAAACGGAGAGCATATGCATTGTTTAAAAATAAAACTATTTATACGTGAAGTTCATATCCTAATATTATATTGTGGACATAAATTTTACTTACTACTGTGACAGATATATCAGAGTTAAAGACGTAGGACCTTATCGGAGTTAAGGACAAGTACTTCGGAGTCTAGCGACGGTGGGGATGAACATTGAGCGAAAATGCCGTTCCTTGTTCATGTACGCTCAATATTTAGTTGAAATTGGGTTATTAGATTTAAATGAATTTACTATTCGGCGATGAATTTAGAGTAAATAATAGTTTGAAAAATGAGGTAATACAGGTGTGTTAAAATTTACCAGTGATGTAGCCAGAGACAGAACCTACTCCCTCACTGAATTCTTCACACCCGGAGTTCTGAATTTATTTAAATTAAGGGAATTAGAAAATAGTTGTTTGTATTTCATAAACAAAGAAAGTTGGTTCCATTTAATGCTAATCTGAACAAATTTTTCGATTAACATGCTCGCAATATCCAAAAAATAAGCCGTGAGAATTTTATTCTTTCAATTGCAGTCTGCTTTACTGCAGTCGCAATAAGAATCTTAAATGCTTAGGTACACAACTTTGCTCCGCATTTTTATATATTTCTCCCACCAACCTTCTGTTTGTACTCAATATTGGCCTCTCCCCAAAATGAAATCCTGAATACGTTTCAGATTTTTCCAAAATATTTCTTATTTAAAATTATGCATGGAGCGCGTTGGTTTGCTGGCTACATCGCTGACTACCTAGGACCAATAGTATGAACCCCAGGCATAGCCGCTGATTTTTCAATGGAATATTTATCCCTGTTTGGATTCTACTAGGAGAGCTCATCTAGTTTAGTACTCAGTCTTTTGGATGAGACATTAACAGTGAAACCTTCCATGCCAATCGTTATTAGTAGACTAATTCCGACGCTGGATTTCTCTCCACATTTCCACCATTCCAGAAATAATCCTTCCCGTACCAACCTTCCCACAGTGACCTTTAACTATAGGTCATCTTTCCAAAATAACGAACAAGCATAAAAAATACGCAGGCTTTGTGCCGCTCGTTGCCAAGAATAGAGCGGATCACATTACGAAGTGGAATTTTTCTTCCACGATATAGCGCATTTTCTTGATAATTCGAGCTCATTTATTCTAATTTGATGAATGAAAATGATTCTCATTTTCTTTTTTCCCATACAGAAGACAATAAACCTAAACTTATCTGGTATTTCCTGTTGACATACTTTCTGAGTAGGTAGGCAATACTGTGATATACCGTCAATCCATAATGAAACCCGTCTTGGATCATTTAACATCTAAATTATTATTTTTAAAGACAACTATTTATAGAAGCCAAGGTTTCTGTCTTGACCTTTTGGAATTGATACATGTATATGAATCTGTTTATTTATTTAAAAAACATTCTTTCACTCTATATCATTTTCAAGTTGGATTCCGACAAACAATGTTATAATGACGGCACACCATTATTATGCTGAAATTATTAATCTCGGCGGCGTACGGTCAATCATATGAATTATATAGGTTCATTATGGATCGTTAGAAAATTTTCTGTCATGTACATAAGTGAAATGTGAAGAATACATTTCATCCATCTTCCCCATCCAAAATGGCACCTAGTTTTTACATTTTCAACCTATCAATCCTTTTATTTTTCGAGACTGTAGATAATGTGCGGGGAAGTGGTGAAAGGACAGAGAGGAATAGGTTAAGGGAAATAAGGGTTGAGTTGAAAAAGGATGAACCGTGCAGCAGAACGAAAAGAGACCAAAAAGACGAAAGAGAGAGAGAGAGAGAGATTTTAATGAAGCTCCCAAGCCGCCGTTATCCTCATTGTTCTAAGCCGTACCCCGCACGGCGAATTCCGAGACCGCCGTTGGATCCCCGCCCCCCTTCGATCCCTCCCTCTCAGATTTAAACACCATTCCTCCCTTCCCCTCCCCCAATACCTTATAGTACGAACCCTTTTAAGTCCAGCCTACCATCCGCAAACTCACTCTTATCCCATATCCTGTTTCCCCTCGAAGCCTTTACCCCTTCACAGTTCTCCTCATCCCTTTTCGGTTTCAGCCCCGTTCATTTCAAGCCAAGCCCTTCTGCCCAAGGTCCGCGCCGAGTTGGTACTCTTTCCGGCATGGTGCAGCTCTGGTCACCCCATCCACAGCATCAACACCCACCCACCATCCACCATCACCTCCCGCCTCCCCCCTGCCAACCTCTTCGTTCTCTATCTCTTATTCGCTCCCCAGACGCGAAAGCAGTTCTCCTACCCAACATCATCGGTGAGCGCGGGAGTTCGGAGGCTCCCTTCCCCCGGAATATATATATCTCCCCTCCTTAAACCATCCTAATAAGCTTCGCAGTCCCTTAAATACCTCGTTGTTTTCTGATCTCGAGCGGATGTATCCAGCTCCGGAGTTGGTCATTTTCGCGCACCATTTCGGTGGAGGCATTATCTTTTTCTCGCAGCAGGCTTGAGAGGTTGTTGACTGCATCAAACTGGAGAGGTTTAGACTTTGTGTGAGGGGCTAAGTACGGTTATCAGCATGTACAATAATCGATTTGTTTCAGAAGAGGATTTCGGGAAACCATGCGCATAATTTGCACTGAACGTTTTGGATGTGCATTTTGCACTTTGAAGATTTCAAGACACATGGAACAGGTCAATTAATTAAAATCAAATTTTAATATATTTTTCACTTGTTTGAAATTAATGCCTCAACCAACCGCGGAGCTTCATCAATATTACCTCTTGATTTTAAAGTCATATACGGTTTATACTTTATTTGGTGATACTTTTTTTTGCCTGTCGGGCTTGCGGTTGATTTTTATAATAATAAAGAATAAATCTTATGTGGCTTTTCAGCTTTGTGCTCAAAAAGCTGAGAAGGATACAGCCTTCGTATTCAATGATATATTAGTTATATGATAGCGATCGTAGCAGAGGTTATGGGTAAGAATGGAAATGCCATGCAAAGCAACTGGAGACATTTTAACGAGGATTCGGTGCATCAATAGCCTAAAACCATGTGCTAACTTCGTATAAATATAATAAGCAATATCATTCTTGCAATTTTAATTAAATGTATTTAAGTGTGTTAAAATGAAGAACCGTATCATGTCTTCAAAAATGAAAAACCGAATTTTTAGTAGTTTTGATTGCGTTGTTCCTCCGTTAAGGGAGAAAATTCCAATCCACGAACTTAGACACCAGAATTCGTTAAAATCGTGAAATTGACCAGTTCCACGCGGCGTTCATTAACACCATTGTTCTTTTCCAAATTAAAAGTAGAAGGTAAGGACATCTTTGTACATTTTCCCTTTTTACTGAGATTTTAAATATTCCTATTATTGATATTTCCATTCCACTAAATTCACCCCTCACAAGTCACAAGTTACATTTGAAAATTACATAGTGTACATGTTGAAACCTGGGTCGGTCAAGTAAACTTTTGTGGAACATACAACAGTGTATCTTTTATTATGTTTCCTCTTACGTTACGCGTTACATTGTTAGGATAGTTTTTCAAATAAGTAATTTTTCAGCTTTCAATCTTCTTGTAAATAGATCTAATTTCACTAAAATCATCAAGGATGAAATAGTAGAGGTTGAATTATGATAATAACAGTTTTTGATTTAAAATAAATGCCTACCACATATTTCTGAGAACTTTTATGTTATGTTTATCTTTCCTCATGTTTTTTACATTTGGTTCACACACGTTTGAACTCAGAGGCCACGTTTGAACTCACCTCCACCAAAAATCTTGAAACAGCAAGGACGACACTTCGGCGGTGAAATTACGTGCGCCATTTAAAAAAAATGGGGACCAATTCAAATTAAAGAATGTTGAATGATGGTGAATTCCAAAAGGTCGAGCATGTAAGTGTTAGATGTAAAAGCTCACCATATAGCTCGCGTGACTCCTACAAGTTCCAATTATAAAAATTAAAAATGCATCATCCTCATATGTAGCCAATCGTGATGACTTGCAATATATTTTTCCAGGTTTCTCTCTGTTTTATGAATATAAAATGGAACCCACAAGCCGGGAAATTTACTCTAAACTGGGGTGGTCACTACAACTGTCACGCATAAGATGTTGCACCAACTTACCAGTTTATGAGCCTTAGAGCATCTGAAGAAGTGCAGAAATAAGTTACTTGGTTCTAGGAATGAAGTGATTGAAAAAACAAACTAAATTCTTAAACCTAGGGTTGTAAATACAGTGAAGACGGCAACATATTTCCTTCGGCGAAGGAATTGTTTTTTCAGTCACTGAAATCTACAGCCAGTTGACGAAAAAGGTATTTTTGTCTGAGCTTAACCAAAGACGTCTCGACGTGGCGCTATTACTCGTAATATATTTCTTTCCCACTGAAAACAGGTTGATGTGAGATAAAAAGAGAAGTGTCAGGTGTAATGTGATAAAATTTTAGCGTAGTTAAGATAGATTGATGGAAAAGTAAAATTGCAATTTCTATCTTCTAACATCTTGATGTGAGAGTTCATCAATCACAGAGGCATGAAAAACCGAAACGATGTATAAATGAATACTTCTAAATATCATTTTGAATGCCACACATAAAAATATGGCTTAAATAATTACGTAATTTAATCAAAACTTCGAACTCATATAGAGTAACAACTAGTTGAGATAGCATTTTATTAATAACTGGCTTCATTCACTGGTACGTAATTTTAGTAAACGATTCATCGTACAAGGTAAATCATGCTAAAACAAACAGTTTTGTTTCTAAAAATATTTAAGGATCAATTTGAGGAACATTATAGGAAAATTTTAAACTATTTAGCTTCTAACAAACGTAGAAAGAAAAATTAGGCGTTAACGAGTGTAGAAAAAACTCTTGCACTCCGCAGCGTAAAGTATGATATATATATATATATATATATATATATATATATATATATATATATATATATATATATATATATATATATATATAATGACACATTCTTCTTATATATATAGGATAGCAGCACGCTGGTTTTAATTTTTGAGCAGCTCTCAAGAATATGGAATGGTATAAGGTCATAAAAAATAATTACATTTTCTCATTTTTTTTAATTAACTATAAAATTGAATTATACTCTTTGAACTTAAAAGAAAAAAAGAAAGTGAAAAAGGCTTAGAGTGGTAACAAGGAATCAGTTTATCATGCTGAATATATAATTACATGAAATATGTGTTCACTAGTGGAGAATTTAGCATTTAAAATGCTTAATAATCTGACGGATTCCAACGGTGTTCAGGAAAAAATGGCACATTATTTCCTTTGTTCAATTAAGCCTTGCGAGTTAAAAATATGTTTAAAACAATGAGAACTCCTCCCAGACTCACTTCATTCTTAATTCCCTATTCGTACCCTCGGACTCACACACTACTTAGCGGCCTTCCAGGCACTTGTGGTAGTTCTCCTCGCAGTCACAAGTTACGTGGTACGTCGCAGGTGTGCCGCTAGCAGTTTCGTTACGTTTCCGCCCCGCAGGGCTCTGTTTAGTTTCCTGTTCGGGGTACCGGATTTCCTCGCACCGCTTCCGTACCCTAGGGTTCTCTTCTCATGAGAAGTGCCACAACCCCCTTATCTTTCCGATTGCGCCTCCTGCCCTCACTCCCCTCGACCCTTTAAAACGCAACTCTCAGAGGCCACGTAGCTGCTGCACGTCATGCTCTTCGCTACGGGAGCAAAAGCGTGCTTTAGTTTCGAAATCTTTCTGTGAGCCTAGTGAGATGGGGTGTTTTACTCCGGTGAGGTTTTGACGCCAAAGTTGGAAGAGATGGCACGTAGAGCGGTCTCAGAGTCTTTCTATTGTTTGTTAAAGCACCTAACTTAATTCAAAAACATCGAACAACTCGCAAAGCTTGAGAGAATGAAATGAATAAATCAGCTCCTCTGCCTTGACGCCGTAATATGCTGTATCTATGCCAAATTGCGTTGAATATTAATCACTTACCGATATATCAATGGGAATAATATTACGATGTTTACCATCATAAAGTTTACCCACAGGTACAATTGGAAAAGAATCATAATGCCTGAAGATTAATAAATTTAATAAAAGAATTTTTAAAATCAACATTCAGTATTTTACACTAATATTGGAGCAATTAAAAAGTTTACAAATACTCTTATGTGTTAACCACAGAAATGACAAGGCAGAATTTCTTTTAGTGAATATGATGCACTTCGTTGACAAGACCATACTCATATAGTTAAAGTCAGAGGCGTACGCAGGATTGACTTCTGGGGGGGATTTTTACTTCTGCGGAGGGGGGATTTGACTTTTGGGGGAGGGGGTTGACTTCTGGGGGGGGGGGGTTGACTTCTGGGGGTGTTTGACTTCTGGGGGGTTTCATTAATATTTATGTGCATCATCATTAAATGATATTTAGATTATTATTCACTAAAACAATAATAAATTAACATTCTCTTCTCGTGAAGGCAATTTAACGATATTTTTCAGCCAATAACCAAATGCTAAACGCTAGTTCAGGTAAACGAACGAAACGAACAGGTAAACATGATGTTGGGGGGGGGGCTTTATACCCTTAACCAGTGGCGTCCGTACGCCACTGGTTAAAGTTGAACTTAAGTTAATTTATAATTCCGTGGAAAGGTACAAGAACTTATTCTTTATTTTGAATACTAATGACTTCTAAAAAGTAAATTCCGAAGTGGTAGAGTGTATGACTACGACATGTAACCCTAAATAGTAGGAAAATTGTGCAATAAATTGATAGAGGTGGGTAAAGTAAAACTCATGAGCTAAACTATAATTACTACTTTTTTATATAATTACTAATTTATATCTCCATATTACCTCAACTAATCTTTAGAATTTGAGAACGGTTAATTTTTTTGTATATTTTCCTGTATAAATATAACTTAAATGGAATGATAAAGAAAACTTCTATGAACTTGAAGAAGACTATTCGTTCACTGAGAAAACTACAGACAGAGATGGTACCTACATCATAACGATAACAGTTGTTTAAAAAGTGGAATAATCGTCTGAATAACATTTTTTCGCGTGTGATTTCATATTGATGAACGGATTGTATAGAATCCGGACGTTTATCCGACACGGTTTGTAGGTTGTTTGATGTTGCGATGTCTCCTATTGTTTTCTTTACTAAATTTCATAATTAATATTTGGCCAAAAGAAAGATATAGCTAATATAAATGAAAATTGAGGAGGATAACCTAATTTGAGATGATATTTATATTTTGTCTTACATGGCTGAAAAACAATTCACTTTCAGTGAAAACTGATTATTTAGGCTTCTTGCTTGATACAAGGGTGTGGTAGTTCACGATGTTCAGGCTGCTTTCACTTCTAATATTACATGGAATTATAGAGGGGATTAAAGCAGTTATTTTCAAACTGTTGCAGACGCAATAAC